>VNJM01003467.1:0-1331974 GCA_008042475.1 Drosophila kanapiae | reverse complement strand
GGGGGGGGGAAGGGGAAACTACTTGAGCACTTGACTTGCCCCATTTGCTGGCGGGGTGGGTGTTGCTGCTGCCGCTGCTGCTGCTGCTCTTGATGTTGCTGGTGTAATGAGCAACCACTGCAACTGCTGCTGCTGGCAAGTCAAGTGCCCATCATGACAGCTGCGAAAACGCGGCTAGACGAAGATGATTTATAATTGTCATAGACTTCCTGGTTTTGTTGTTTGAACGGGGGATGAGTGAAAAGCCGAGCACTGCCAACCTGCCAGACAGCACGATCATATTCATATCCATGGCAGATACATTTCAGCACCTGCTGCGGGCGGAGGGGAACCCCTGATGTCCCTCCCCGTCACGGCGGAAAAAATCTTCAGAGCCTTTGACTGGTGAAGCAGAATTCGCACCTTGAATGTGGTTGGTTGTAAGTTATCAGTGGGAACAGTAAAAATATGATGATTAGATAAATGATGCCCATCAAGAGCGTTTATAAAATCCATTAAAAGCAATTAAGCGGATAAGGCGCGTAGCTAAAACTACGGCCTCTCAATAAAAGTTCCAGTCATTTTTGTGTGACCTGGACTGGCTGAGTACTAAGGCAAATGACTCACAGACAGTGCTCAGTATACTCTGATTATTTTTTAATGATATACTTTATAAACTACATGAATTGGCATCACACCAGAGGTGCAATCAAACCCATTTGTTACTCATTCCATTCCGGATCCATGTGACTCCGGACACCAATATGAAGCTCAGTGGCTCCTATACGGCTTCCTTTGCCTAAGAGAAGCAGTTCCGCCATCCAACAATAGCCAGAGCAAATGGACAAGAGAGGCAGCCGACTTATGCAACTCAAGTCGGCCAGGCAATGGCGGGCAATTAATTTAATTGCAAACGGCATGAGAGCTCGCCACGCCCTGAATTTATTTTAATTAGCCCGATATTCGCTTCATTATATTTACATACATCAACTGCAGCTCCGGCGAGTCAGCGGAGCGAAGCGCTGCCCAGAAATAGTTCGGTCTAATAAGTGGCATTTATAATTTTATTGACTGCCAGGCCAACCCAGTGAAAAAATACAAAAATAAAAACCAAGACAACGGCGACAGCTCAGCGGAGGAAAAGATAGTGGAGCGATCCGATCGATGACGGCGAGTTCTGAGATTCGGTTTTGAAATCCACTGCAGCAGAAGAGCCGCGGGCTGTGAAAAATTTGGACATATGCAGGCCTCGCTTTTTTTTGGCCGGGGTCGATACTAAATTTTTCGACATTAGTTGGCAAATTTTTTTGTTTTGGCCCAAAGCTGTCACGCCGACAGAACGACAAGAGAAAAATGCAGAAATGTGAGAAATTTCGTTTGCAAAGGAGGATTTTAAATGCACTTACTTGAACATATATAATAAAATTGGGAGTTAGCTAGGCTTATGTTTCTTTTGTAAAAATAATGTAATGTAATATTGTTGGTTATCATTTTCTGAAATATAAAATATAAATAAATTCGTCCTACAATACGTCCTGGTAAATACTTTTTCTTACGTATTTTCCGTTAAATTGTGTATTTATTTTATATTTAAACTTATAATTTACTGGTAAGTGATAGCTTTACTTATTGTATTAATTTATTTTCTATCAAGTCAATAATGAGGTTTTGCTTTTATATTTCCAGATCGATAATGCTAGTAGTACGAAGAAATTACACATTTCTTTAAAATTTGGATCAGACCCATCATGGTTTGAATTAACTTCTAGGACAGGGTATAAACACCCGAGAGCCCCAACACATTTGCCACATTTTGACTTCTCGTCTGAGGGCGCTGGTTGTTCCGCTGGCCGAGCTATGTTTGCTAAACAGGCACACTTCGAGCCGGATCGGATCTGGGGTGGCCTAGTCGGATCGGATCGGATCGGACTGGAGCGGATCGGGCCGACTGGATTGGCCCCAGACCCTGACATATTCCTCGTTGACGGCGCACGACTTGGACCGAGGACGACGGACTACTCCCCGGAGCTGATCCGAGGCGGATCGAGGGCATCATTATGATGTGGCTGTGACGGGTGACGGGCTCCGGGTGGGACACCTTTCGGGAGGGGCTGTGCTCGCCCCACAGAATTTGCAACATTTTCATTTTCGTTGACTCTCGTCATGTGGCACATTTATCGAAAAGTGCCCACTGACATTTGGCCAGCCATTTGAACTGGGTTAGCTGGAGCGGCAGCTCGGTGCTCATTAAATGTATTTGTTGCGAAAAAAAAAGGAAGGAAAAATTGTTGCTCGCCCACGGGGCATCTTTGGAGTCCGTAATCCGGATTTCTCAATACGCAATTCTGTGGGAGATTTCCCCGATTGAATTGGGCAACGGATCGGAATCGGATCAATCAGAAGGGGCAATTACAGGGCCGATCGAGTCGCAGGGCGGTCCGAGCCCTAATGAGTGCCGGCCGCTAATTATGTTTTTAATGAGCTGGCAAATCAATTAGCGCCCGCAGCCAGCTAACAAATGGGGCTACAAATGAGCCCGGCCCAGACCAAATCGCTTTGGTTTTGACAATTGCAGCCGAACTACGCCCAAACGCGGACCCCAATCTCTGATGTAATCTGGCCAATTGGCGTCGTTGGCCTGAAATATGTTTTATCGCATTTATTATCAGCTGCACCAAATCGTCTATAATTGAAAAACTGTTAACTAGATTAGCTGCCATTAGATCGGGCGTTTGGGGGCCAGTCAGGCCAGGCTAGGCCAGGCCGAATCGCTCCGGATCCAGATTCATATCCAGTTTGTGGCCATTTAGCCGGTCCGCGGTGGGAGATAAGTCCCGCCATTCCGCCGACTTGGCCGTAATCGACTTGGCCAAAATGGCGCTGACCAGGTTCATAAATAAACTGCGGCTGCCCCAAAGGGACATGCCATCCATTCTCCGTTTTCGAATTTTGTTTATTTATTTAAGTGCCTCCAAATCAGCTCTTTCTGCGTGCTCTTTGAAATCTAATTAAGTTGTTTAAGTGGAATTTGTGGCCATAAAATTATGCAAATCTCTGTGCGCCACCGCACTTCACCCCACCACTCGATAGACACTTCGCGGATGCATATTTGCATTGGTAATTTGCACACCAAAAGCCCACAAGGCCTCGGGGGCCCGCGACTCTTACCTCGTAAATCATAAGTGGGTGAGTTACGGTTCGTAGCTTTTGTTTAGCTAAGCGCCGTTCAAAATTAAGAACTATTGCGGATAACGATTTTGATTTTGTTTATATATACCCGTAGGAAACTAAGTACGTATATATATCCTTAAAGAATTCGCGAATTTTTCAATACAATTTAATATTTGTGGGAGAACATTTTCATCTATTTTTCCCTAGCATTGAATATTATATATTTCCTAGACTCATTCGCATATATAAGCCAATTCGTCTGCCGCTACTTTCTCTATATAATTTTGATCAGGCCTGGGAGAGTGAGAGAGTTTGGATGCCGACAAGTTCTCAGGCTCGTGGAAAGCCCTGAAATGTGGTCATCAAATTCGTTTTTTATTTGCCACTTCACATGGCTGCTTGGACATCGTTTGGTGCCCACACGGGCACATAAAGATGTCAACGCTTAACTTATCAAGCACACAAACACGAGGCCCAAAACGCCAACGGCTTGGATGAGTGCGACATCGTTGTTAATACAATAAAACCACTGTAATTTCTGCCTCAGTCTGGGGATTATTTTGCGTGTTGCGGCGCTGCCGGTCACAGAATACAAGTAGCGCCCACCGCTGACCGTTTATCAAACAACAATAAACTGTAATTTATGAAAAATGCCTGTAAAATGACGATAAAACAAGTGCCACGACCACGACGACACCGCCGAAATGAAAATGATAATGATGATGATGATGACATGGACATGGCTGCCAGTCTTGTACGGAGCCAGCAAGTGCTGGTGTTCAGTGCATTTGCCGCATCTGCAGTGGGTGTGCTCTGAGCGCGGCGAAGTGGCCAAAAAGACAACAATTCGTTTGACCGGGATGCCAGACGTGGAGTCGGGTGGGGGTGAGGGTGAGGGTTCGCGGGTTTCCCGAGTTCGCCGATCCCCAGCTGCATCTTCACATTTGGCCCGGGCACCTGACCATTGTCAACACGCTGGTTGCTTGTTTGGATCGCCAGCAATTGCATTTGCATCCAGCAGACTTTGCGACATTGGGGCATATTGGGTGACAGAGTTTTTTCTTTTATCAGCTAAAGTAATCAAAGGTGTAATCAAGTGTATACCAAAGGGCATAGTTTTGCTCTATTAGTTAAATCGATAATTAAGTAAACTTAATTTTTTATCTGATTTATTTAAGTTTTAGACAATATGATCTTTTTAATTCTTAAATCTAAAAGTTTAAATATTGCATAGTATTTCATAAATTGAAAATTTATTACAGGATACCAGATGTTCGAAAACCCACCACTACGGCATTCTCATGCGTTTATTTGGGTCACTCCGGCGACAGGTCAGGCTCGCCACAATTTTGTGCGAGGCAACTTTTGCTTTCGAGCGTTGGTGCTGGCTCCTTTGCATTTGCTTTGGGGCATTGTGCCTCCGCACTTGCCTTTGAAATTAGTGCTCCAAAAGGTTCTGCAAGTCAGCCCTTAAAAGCGCTGACACCTTCAAATCGCAGGGAACAAAAAAGGAGCTGGGCCTTAAAAGCCGGGCCCAACCCTTTGGCGGGCCACTAGTCTGCTATTCAACAATGTGGCAGCAAGTGAAGTTGGCAGAGACCACGAATTGGTCAGGAAGTGAAGTTCTCCAGCGTATATGGACGCACCTGAGGACTGAGATCCGGTTTCGGACTCTGCTCTACTACCGCCTGAGCTCCTGTGACTGTTGGTTCGAAGGATTTCTTGGAAGCGATAATTCTACCACTTTGTTGTGGAACGATAAGGAATACCCAAACTACCTGAGACAACGCCAGGACATGGACTTATTGGCAGTGGCTTGCCTGAAAACATCACAATACAGGGAAGTTTTGAGAGCCTTTAGCACAATGCTTGACCAAATCCGCAGTATGCCGGTGTTGTTGCAGCTCTGTGAGGAAAACGACACAAGTCAGGATCTCAGCTCAGCTGAGCTAATATTCCAGCTAAGTGTGGAGTTTCAGATGTTAAATGTACTGCTGCTCCCCTGGAATTTCATTAGGACAAGTTCATACTATGCCTACGAGCTATTTCCAGCATTTCAAGTCTATAAACTGATGTATGATACGCGAATCACACTATTTTCCAATAAGCTGGGAAACCTTCAAGGACATCCTATACGAACCTCACCAGACAACTCCGAGCCGCACACCATAGTGGAAAGAGCCATGAACGGGACATACATGATCTCCGGACCCATATGGCAGCTTCTGATAGAATTCGTCCGGCATATGAATGGCAGCCTGAAGCTTTCGGGGGAGCCTGTTATTGGCCGGACTATGAGGTACGCCCAGGTCCTGGACATGGTACGCAATGATACTGTCGATATCGCTGCCAGCTTGAGGCCCCACATCCAATTGCAGCGCGATAACATGCACGTGTTTAGCTATCCGCTGATGGTGGGTGATTGGTGTACGATGCTGCCCGTGGAAAGAGTGTTGAGTACCCATGAAGCCCTTTTCCGACTGATGCAATCACCGTGTACCTGGCTGTACCTGCTGCTTTTGTACACCTTGTTCTGCCTTGTCACCCAAAGAGCACATCTCCGCCACCGTTTGCTTCACCTGGCAAAGCCACTGGCCCATCTGGCGCTGCTCTGCTTTCTGCGGGCCCAACTATCGGCCTTCTTCATCGGTCCCCAGCAGGTGAATCACATAACCAACATGCGGCAGCTCGAGAAGTCGTGTCTGCGCATAATGGGCCTTCGCCAGGAGTTTTTTCAGTTCCCAATAGATATGAGAAGTAGGTACGCTTCCTCATTCCTGCTGCAGGATGTATTCTTTGACATGGCCAAGCACCGGAATAAATTCAATAGCACCTACGGCTACACAGTGACCTCTATCAAGTGGCTCTTGTACAGTGAAGCTCAGAAGCACTTTCGGCGACCTCTGTTCCGATACTCCCAGGACATCTGCGTGCAGAAGCTATCCCTCTTTTCGCTGATTCTAAAGAATAATTCCCTGTACCGCTACCATTTCAAGGATTTTGTACTGCAATTACACAGCGGAGGACTGCTAAGGTACTGGTACCGCCGGTCTTTCTACGCTATGGTCCAAGCAGGTCGACTTCACTTTGAGGACCTAAGCACCTCCCGCGAAGTTCAGCCGATTCGCTGGACGGAATGGCAGTACGTGGTGGCGCTATATGGAGCAGGACTTTTAGTGTCATTTCTGGTCATCGTTATTGAGCTAACAATTCACTATGTCAATGTTTGCCTACAAAACCTGTAAGCAGAGCACCTGTCTCTCAAATATGTGTATTAATTAAACAAATGTCCTATATAAATATTGTTCAAACTAGGAATGTCCAAAATAGACTTGACAGTACCAAAAAATATAATATCCCAATAAGAGCCACCGAACAGTGTCAGTACACTAAAATGTCGCTACCCAGCAGTACTCTGCACTCCATCTTGCGAGCACTAATAAGCCAAGATCCAGGCTTAAAAAGCGTTTTCTTTTTTAAATCATCGGTGGAAAAATGTGTCCTAGAAGAGACATTGTCAGCGGCTAGTTTGGAACTTCCTTTGGTGATATGGCGCTCGGAGAGGAATCTCATCCTAAGTAGATTCCTCGGCGAAGGACTCTTGGTATTGGCCTGTCTTCCTGGATTCCAGTGGAGAGCTCCTCTGACCAACCTGTCAAGAAGTCTCAGATATCGTAGACAGGCCAGATTACTGATTGACCTGGAAGTCGAAAGGAACGACCTTTTGGCTCGTCAGGTACTTGAATTCTGTCAAAGCCAAGACATGATTAATGCCATAGCCATTTTTGACGATTTTGCGGAGACACAAACAGTATTTAGCTTTAAGTCGTTCCCACAATTCGAAATGCTAAGAAACTTCATCAAGCGAGACACTCTAGTTGCAAATCTTTACCCAGATAAGATGTTGAATCTTCAAGGCTCTAAGATACGTACCATGCCAGACTACTCCGAACCGAATACAATTTTATATAAGGATAAACAGGGAAACAAGCAGATTTTGGGATATGTGTGGGACATATTGGAGGCCTACGCTCGCAAATGCAATGCCCAACTTCAAATAGTCAATAAGGGTGTCGAGGAAAGGACTCTTAACTTGAACGAGGCTTTCGACATTGCTCAGAAAGGAATTATAGATATTGGGGCTAGCATTCAACCAATGACGATGGGCCAACACAATCGCTACCATGAGCTGTCCTATCCAGTAGACTTATCCAGCTGGTGCACCATGCTGCCTGTGGAAAGGGACCTTGAAGTATCCGAACTGCTTTCTAGGGTGCTGCCTCTACCACTAATTTTTCTGATTACGGTTTTGTGGACTTTTTACGAGGCACTTCGAGGACGATGGGACCATCATAAGAGGCTTCAGAAGATTGGATGGCTCTTAATGGTCACGGTACTCAGTTCGAACTACTTAGGCAAACTCACCAGCCTCTTGACAGGACCACCATCCGTAACTCCCATAGACAGCCTGGCAGCTATTATTGAGTCCCCGATTCGCATATACTCTGTAAGCGCAGAATACTCTGCTCTTGAGTTTACTAAGCGCACAAAATATTCTGCCGCCTTTCGGCTGACGGCCACTACCAAGGATATTATCGAAAAGCGTAACTCGCTAAACACGTCATTTGCCTATTCCGTCAGCCGCGCCAAGTGGAAGCTATACGAAGAGCAGCAGAAGCTCAGCTCAAGACCACTGTTTCGCTACTCTACCTCTCCGGATCTCTGTTTCTATGATATGATTCTTTTTGGTGTGGTCATTCCGGAGAACTCCGTCCACCGTGCTCCCCTGCACCGCACCACCCTGCAGCTGTGGGAGTCAGGACTGCATCACCTGTGGATGTCGAGGAGCTTCTTCTATATGGTGAAGGCGGGAAAGATAAACTTGGCGAACTTAAGGGGGCTATATGAGGCAAACACGTTGAGTGTATCGGACTTACGGAAAATATTTCTGATGTATGGTGCAGGAATGCTAGGTAGTCTGGCTTTATTTATCAGCGAGCTAATTGTCAGCTGGATTCGACTTTGGCTGAGATTTTACTAACTTCTGTGGTCTCTAATAAAATGATCTGTTTTTCTAAGCCACTTAAAACAAAATAATAAAAATACATATTAAAAATTAAAACTGTCTTAATTTATGTTTCTATTAAAAGGTTTATGTTAAAGTTAAAGTTAAGTTAAAAGGACATCGCATCATTCCCAACTGAGTTCCTGCCTTGAATGGGGGTGGATCGTCCACGAGCTCATTGTATATAGTCCATATTGCCTTGACAATATGAGCCAAGCAAACCTGTCAGAAAGGTAAACAAACTTCCGTGAAACTTCCGGGAATGGTGCGTTTGAATGTTTTTGTTTGGTTAATAAACTTTAGTGCGTAGGAAGGTAAAGGAAAGCTAATTAAGCGCCGAATACATTAGAGTATCATTCCCATGTTAAGGTACGACGCTGTCAGTCAGCCAAGATGTCTCACACAGATCTTGTGTCGCGGATAAGTCACGGTCGGGATCTCACTAGCATTTTTTTCTACTCACCCGGTGAAGATAAATGCCACCTCGAAGAAACACTCTCGGTTGCAACTTCAGGACTGCCACTGGTAATATGGCGCTCGGAAACGACTGTGGTCTTAAATGGATTCCTTGGCGAGGGAACATTGGTCCTGGCCTGTCTTCCAGGACTGCCATGGCGGGATCTGCTGAGCAGTCTGTCCAGGAGCCTGAATTATCTTAGACAGGTCAAGATACTCATTGAACTAGAAGGAGATAGAGATGATGAACTAGTTCGTCAGGTGCTGGAATTTTGTCAGAGCCAATACATGATAAATGTTATTGTTATTTTTGGTGATTTTGCCGTAACTCAAGTAGTGTACTCTTTTGAAGCCTACCCAGAGTTTAAAATGGTGAACCACTCTTTCGGAGATGACTCTCAAGTATCTGGTCTTTACCCGGACAAGATGTCGGACCTCCGCGGTGGTCAAATCCGCACCATTCCGGACTACTCTGAGCCAAACACAATTCTCTACGAAGACAAACAGGGAAACAAGCAGATCCTGGGCTACTTATGGGACGTAATGGAGGCTTATGCCCGCAAACACAATGCTCGATTGCAGGTGGTTAATAAATATGCTGATGGCCGGACTTTAAACTTTATAGAGCTTTTGGACGTCGGTCGAAGCGGTATTGTGGATGTAACCGCCAGTATTCAGCCCATGTCGATGGGTTCACAGGAGCGCTTCCGCGAGATGTCCTACCCGGTGGACTTGGCCAGCTGGTGCACCATGCTGCCAGTAGAACGCGACCTCGATGTGTCCGAGTTGCTCTCCAGAGTACTGCCGTATCGCACCTTTGGTTTTCTGATTATACTATGGACTTGCCACGAAGTGATGCGTGGACGCTGGAGACGGCATCAGAAGCTGCAGAAGATTGGATGGCTCTTGCTGGCCACGTTGCTTAGTTCCAACTACTTGGGCAGGCTATTCACCTTTTTTGCTAGCCCTCCGTCTATTCCTCCGATCGACAGTTTGGCGGACTTGATTGAGTCTCCGGTGCGCATCTTTTCCATTCGCTCTGAGTACTCCAGCATCGAATTCACAAAGCGCACAAAATACTCTGCCGCATTTCGACTGACCTATAAAGCAACTGACTTGATATCGATGCGTAATTCCATGAACACCTCCTTTGGATACACCATCACCAGCACCAAGTGGAAGCTATTCGAGGAGCAGCAGAGACGCAGCATGAGGCCTCTTTTTAGGTACTCTACGTCACAAGACCTGTGCTTCTACGATATGGTGCCATTTGGCTTTGTCATTCCGGAGAACTCTGCCCATCGTGCCACCTTGAACCAGTTTTCTCTGCAGCTGCACCAGTCTGGACTGTATGAACTTTGGATATCACGCGGGTTTTCTTACATGGTAAGGGCGGGGAAGATCCACTTTGCAGACGTGAGGGAGCCCTACCGGGCTCACACCTTAAATGTCACGGATCTGAGAAATGTATTTGTAGCATTTGGCGTGGGAATTGTAGTCAGCTTAACTCTTTTTATCTGCGAGCTAATTGTTAGCTGGATAGAGTTATGGCTGGGATATTAAGTATTCTCATTAAATTTCAGTGTTTACCAAAAATTAATCAGCCATTACAATAAGAATTTCCCTTAAAGACCATTTCATTCATATCTAAACTGTATATAGCAATTCGTTATTATATATATATAATAAAATAAATATATAAATGTACTTTCCAAACTTAGAGTTTGTTGTAACCATTACCCCATTTCGATCCTATATTTAGTCTTTCACACTATGTCAATGTTTATGTACACCAAATACTTCGTGGAAGCGTACTAAGACGCAAATAAATATGATTAATATTAAGTAAAGGTATGCCAACAAAAACTACAGCATTTATGATTCTACGAGGAGAATAATTCCGGAAAATAATTATTACCCCTTGCATTACTTTATACTGCAGCTGTGGCTTTATCCTACACGATCTGTGGATGACGCGGAGCTTCTCCTATATGGTGACAGCAGACCTGAGGGGGCCTCACCAGGCCCACACCCTAAACTTGAAGGATCTAAAAACCCATTTGTAATGTACGGTGTTGGTGTGTTAATTATCCTGGGTTCATTTGTCTGAAAGCTGATTATCAGGTGTATGAAGTCCTGGCTGGGCCTTAATTACGGCAATTACGGCGAAGGTGCTTGATAAAACTACCACATTCTGGTAAACTCGCAGCCAGTCCCTCAGCAAATAGAGACAAGAATAGAAACTTTGTGTTTTATTTCGTGACTGTGACGAGGGTTCCAGTGTTCCCTTTTTTGGATTGGGAGACAGAAGTTAACAATGCTGTTGAATGGGCTCCTACCGTCTTACACCTTCCAGTTTCGTTATTTGCCCTGAGAGAGCAAATAAAATAAATGCAAATTGCCTCCTACGAAGTTACCGCAGAGGCACGACGGGCACCTCGAAATAAGACCCCAATCGAGGGGAGATGAACCGCCGAACCACTCAACCGCCGAGCCATCCGACAACCGCAGCAGATCCGGCAAATTATTTAAAAGCCTTGGCAGCAAACACTAGCAAATTGTGGCCTAGTGGCTGAGTTGGGGAATTACGGGGGAATTTTGTGTTAGACATTTGCTTCTTGGTAGGACGACGCAAAATCTGTTTGAGGCTGAGTCTGAGTCTGGGACTGGGTCTGAGATGCTGGCCCGTTTTGATTAACATAAAGCGAATAATAGACTTCGACTGACAGCAACGTGAACAAATTTTATTTCACGATTTTGCACTATTTACCCAAAGATGGCAACCAACACCTGCGACAGCAAAATGGACATTTTTTTTTTTTTCTTTTTGTCATTTTGACAGCTGAAGATGCATTTTCGCTAAGTTTAGACTGCTGTCAATGGTGTGTTGCAACATTACACATCTCAATTTCAAATGACGTCTAGTTAGGCATTCAACAGAAAATAAATCGGCTGATTGGGAAAACCATTGAGTAAATGAATTGGCCCAGTTAACTTATTTACTTTCGGGTCTTTTCTGCACAAGCATGGCGGAAAATCGATGACTAGATTTGGGGCTTGGGTTGCGACAATTGGCACGGTGATAGCAATTTATGACACACAAGAAGCGCCACGATTTGGTTGACAAATTTCCCCAAACACGAAGACCAGCAAATGAATTATGTGGCCGTGATCGACGGGGAAAAACAAAGCCAGAACCTCTGATCGCGCGGGCCAAGACCCTCACGATATGTGAGACAATTTCTCGGGAGAATTCGTGCCCAGGAGAGTGCCACCAACAGTTGACCCTAGAGTTGGCAATCCGAGTCGCGGGAGGTTGCCAGTAATATGCTGCAAATTATTAAACGATCTGTCCCACCGAAGGTCAGCCAAGAAGAAAACACGCATGCGCGGCCGCAAAACTTTCTCCGCAAGACGGATGCGAGGGTGTTGTCAGCTGCCATGAAGGATCAGGCTTAAGTCAGCCTCGACCATAAAATCCGATGGCTGGCCAAAGAGACGCCGCCTTTACTTTGAATGGCAGCCGAAACAAGTCGGGAGCCCCAATCGCCAGCACCGAGCTCCGAAGACCCTTTCAGGCAGATCTCTGTTTGAGACAACTCACTAAGCTTTCTGAACTATATGAATATGCCAACAATATGGAGCCATAGATGATAGCAAAATCATTAACGATACCCTTAATAAATAAGGTAATTTCTAACCAAAATAAGTAATTCAAAAATTGCTCGCCAAGAGCGAACTACTCTTTGGCAGGGCAGACATATGAAGTCAAAAATATTTCGGCTTAAAAATTCTACAGCTGCAGCTGGCCCTCTGGGTTTGGCCTGTCGTATTTTCTCTCTGTTTCTCTGGCTTTATTTCGTTGCATTTTGTTTTGTTTTTTCGGCTGCGTTGCGGTTGCCTTGCCCACAAGTTAAAAGGTCAGGAATTTATGGATTTTACATGGCTGCAGAGACATTTTCAGATACGAGCAGTCGTAACTTTGGCAAACTGCGACTTGCCTTGAACCCTTTCCGTTCCGTTGGGAGCTCACATACATCGCCCTGATAATCGCTCAGTAAACTTTTCATTTTCGCCTCGCAATTGTTCCGGGTAATTACGTGCGATAAGCCCTGATAGGCGCTTTGATTTCCAAAGCAAACAGTCGTGTACGAAGTGAGGACGTGGGCGAGTCCCTCAGTCCTTCAGACATGTTGGTCAACTTCAGTCTGGTTCCCGCTTCCGAGCTTACTGCAGAGCTGTATGGCCTGCTCTTGCCGTATTTGGTGCTCTCGGAGACCACAGTGTTTTACTTTAATCCCGCCAGTCCGAGCTGCCAATGGGAGCAACTTCAGAAGGATAAGCTATTTAATCATCCGCAAATAGTCTGGCGGAGAGAAGATATCTATCCGAATCTGTACAGCCTGCACAACAGCCGGCTCTTTGTTTTGGGCTGTCTGTCGAGAACCTTTTACGAATGGCAGTTGAACGTTCTGGCCACCACGTTGACCCGCCTGAGGTCTGTGAGAGTTGTCATCGAGGTGGAGGGCGAGGAAAGCTCCTCTTTGGCCTCACAAATCCTGTCACTCTGCCTGCAGCACAGCATGCTAAATGTGGAGCTGTACTTCCGCTCTTTCAGTGTGTTCAGCTATCGGGCATATCCCTACTTTAAGCTCATCAGGCAGCGCATATCCGAAGACGCCAAACCTCGTATTTTCACCAACCAGCTTGCGGATCTCCGGGGCTATCAGCTACGTGTTCAACCAGATTTGTCGCCACCGAACTCTTTTCTCTATCGAGATTCGCAGGGCGAGGATCGCGTGTCCGGTTTTATGTGGCAGTATATTACGACCTTCGCTGAAAGCTTGGGAGCCGGCATCCAGATCCTGTATCCCACATGGCCGAAAGCAAAGGTTGCGGCCAACGAATACATGATGGAGTTTACCCGGAACGGCAGCTCGGACTTCGGTCTGACCACCACCATGATTGTGTTTAAGCACGAGGAGAGATTCCGCGACTACAGCTACCCCTTCTTCTATTCAAACTGGTGCACAATGTTGCCGATGGAGAAGCCCCTGAATGTCTACGCACTATTCACTCATGTTCTGAGCTTCGGATCAGCCATTCTCCTGGCGGTGATGTATCTCGTGTGTTTCCTGGTTGCTCCCGCCATAATCAGATTCCTGGGACTTATTATCCGCGGTAGACTGCTGTGCCTCTCCTCAAGGCTCCTGCTCATGGTGATGGTCTGCGCCTGCTCCGCCCAATTGCTCTCTCTGCTGATGTCGCCGCCCATCCGGCCTCGCATCAAGAGTTTTGACGACCTCTTGGCCTCCGGCTTAAAGATCTTCGGTATGCGCAGCGAGTTCTACTTCCAGGAAGGTGGCTTCCGGGCCAAGTATGCTGCAGCTTTCCACCTAACGGACAATCCCGAAGAGCTGTATGACCTGCGGAACTACTTCAATACAAGCTTTGCCTACACAATTACCTCGGTGAAGTGGATGGTGATCGAGGCCCAGCAGCGGCACTTCGCCCGTCCGGTGTTCCGATTTTCACAGGATATGTGCTTCAAGTGGGCGTCTCCCTGTGCCCTCCTAATCGCACCGGAGTCCGTCTACCGTGAGCGCCTCCACCACTACACCCTGATGGTGGACCAATCCGGACTGATAGGACACTGGATGACCCAAAGCTTTTACGACATGGTGACGGCCGGACGCATGACCATCAAGGACTACAGTCTAACGAAGACCCTGCGACCTATCAGGCTCGAGGACTTGCGTCTGTGCTGGCGAGTCCTGGGAGCGCTGCTGCTCATCTCCATCGCCGGATTCGCCTTGGAGCTACTGCTGTTCTACACGAACGTGTTTCTCAATAGCTTGTAGTGTCTGGCTTCAGCTGTGTCATTTTCCCCGGCAAATAAAGTAAATGCAAATTGCTCACCAGGAAGACACCGCAGAGACACGACCGGAGCCACGAAATAAGACTCCAAATGCGATACGAGAAACAAGCCAGAAACCGCAGCGGATCCACCAAATTATGTAAAACCCAGCGCCGAAGAAGCGGTCTGTAGTAACACCAACGATCTGTGCGGGAAGGTGTTGTTGTCTGTCTATTTCTTGCCTTTCGGTAGGACAACGCAAAATCCGTCTAAGTCTGAGTCTGAGTCTGGAACTGAGTTAGAGCTGCTTTGATTAACATAAAGCGAATAATAGACATCGACTGGCAGCAGCGTGAACAAATTTGATTTCACGATTTTGCACTATTTACCCAAAAGAAGCCAACCAACACCTGCAACATTGGCACCAACAAGCTACACTCTGTATTTTTGACAGGCATAGATGCCTTTTCGCTGCTGTCAATGATGTGTTGCAATATTGCACATCTCAATTACAAATAGTTTTCAGTCATGAGGCTTACAAAAATTTAAATAAACATGTTAATGCGAACTCTTGACTTTTTCAATCAATATTTGAATTAGGGGACTACGAAAACTTCCAGTAAACCTGTCGTTGGCTTAACAAACACAATTTCTAAGCTCAGAACCTACAAAGTTCATTCTTTAATATTTTTCCTATATTTATAAATGTTTTAATATACATTTTTTACATTGATTTTAATTTGATTTAAGGTGTTTTCCCATGAAGTTGACGTTGGGTGGAGATGTCAAGTACTCTCATTTGTGTTATTTATTTACATTTATTTTAAATGAAATTCGAGTTAATAAATTTACAGGCTTGGTTATTTATCGTTTTGCCAGAACCAATTTGGCATAGTTGAAAATCATTTTACCTTTACCTTGGCCCCGTCTTATGAGTCATCAGCAGTTCCACAATCGTGGCAGCGGCTGACCAGGTGTTCAATTAGGCACCGACGTTGACCTTAATACGCAGGCCACCGAAAACGGATTGAAAAAGTGCCAGAATTTCTGACAAATTGTCGCCGAATGTGCGCAGAAATCAAGTTTATGGTCAATGCACCGCCGCTGCAACGACGAAGGATGTCAACAAATTCTTGGCTTAGAAAGTTGGTAGCATTAAAATGCCGAGAAAATGGTCGATCGTCGATGGTTTCATGGCAATTTCGAGGTGTTAAAATATGCATTAAAATTGCTGATGAAGCGGCTTGTTCGCTGGCAGGATTACCAAATATTTGCGGCTGCCAAAAGTCAAAAGAAATCAATCAAAATGCCACAATCAACAACGACCACCGAAAGGCGCCAAAAGGCAACGAAACAACAGCAGAAAATAAGAGGTAAACCTTCCGTGAATTGTACCGACCATTAAATACCCCCTATACACCTATATTTTGTCCATAAACTTATTAGAACACGATGATTGCACTCGATAAAATTTATATCTTTGCATAGAATTTGAAATATATAATTTTGCAGCTTGATACTAATATACCCTTGCCCAATTTTGATGATAATCGGTAGCAAAACAGTGAAAGACGCCGACAGAAGCGACAGCCTGACGTGTGCCCAAGACGCTTAGTGGCTGCTGCAAACACCAGACTTTTGGCACAGCAGCCATTGCGACTGCAACTGCAGCCTCTGCATCCAGTATCCAGCATCCAGCATCCAGCATCCCGGGGCAGACGGACGGCCCCATGTCTCTAAGTGGACAACAAAACGCCTCCAACACTTTTGGGGCGCGAAAAATGTGTTTGCCAAGCCAGAGCGGAATAGCAACTGCAGTTTCCTAGCCAAGTGCTTGCCAGCCGGGACAAGAGTGCTTGGCTGAATGCCTAATGCTGCAGGGGCGTGCACTCTGGTACACAGATGTATTCGCAAGTGTACATAAAAATAAAATAAATAAGCCACCGCTGATCTTCATTTGTTGTTGTCGGTGCAGTTGACATGAGGACTCAGCATCGGCATCGGCTTTGGCATGGCACCGTCATCGTCATCGTCATCTCCATCTCCATGACATATATTTGCATAGTTTTGTCGAGAACAAAATGGCAGCAGCGAAACAAAACAGAGATTCGTTGACAAGTGTCTGTCAGGGACATCGTGCCGCGCAAATTTGCATGTGGTCGCATCTCACGCTTTAGACACGGTCCAAAATAAATTCAGAAGAAAGATGTTTGGGGAAAGAAGGAACGTATCCTGGGCCGACCCATCAAGTACCCTTTTAGCACAGTCTTTCTTAAAAAGGATATATTTCTGAATCAGTGCATAAGAAACCTTGACGTTGAGTATTATCACAAGATCTTGAGAGATTGAATTTTGTAATAATGTATAATTTTGGTTATTTCAAATACCTTCTTCAAGGGTATGTATATTGGTTAACAAAGATCCGTCTCGGCTTATATATTTGTGGTAAAGCTGTTGTTGGCGTTTCCTTGTCTTTTTGTTTTTTCCGTCTTGTGTTTTGTGTGTCGATCTCCAGCGCACCTTTATGGTCTATTATACTAACGGGAATGCCCCGAGAGCAACGACAATAATAAGCAAATTGATTGAAATATGCGATATCATGTTAACCGCAGCACAAACGGAAACGCGCCGGCCGCTCTGACCGCTCCCTCCCCCGCAACTCCCCTGCATCCCCACCACTTGCGATTGTGTGGTAGCGCATTAAATGTCGATTTCAGTTTGCACCCGCGGCGCAGATACGCAGCCAGCGATACGGGAAGTACGCAGTGGTGCTGGTGGTGCCGAATGCTGGATGCTGGGTCACTGCCAATGCCACGCAGAAGGGGTGCGGCCCCAAAAGCCAAATTCACATCCAGCGACGCCGCCCACCCAGATGGCCCAGTGGGCAATCTCGGACTCTCGGCTTTTCCTTTGCTCCTCGGCCGGGCTGGTGCTGAATGCCGAATTCCGATACCGATTCCGATGTTAATGTGCTTTAAATAAATCATTAGCGCATTGTTTGGGGCAAACTATACGGCAATAAAGACCAACGAGAATTTTGGCCATCAAGATTGCAAGTGTTGCGGCCCAAACAGCCTGCGAAGAAATATTTTTGAACGAAAATACCTCACAAAATTTTTCTCACAAGAATCCCAAAATCTGAAACCTAATGAGGGTAACATGAGTACATTTTTCTATTAAAAAAAAATTTCATAATATACTCCTTAGACCATCGCGGCTAGATCTCGATTGGCCAAGAGCAACACGCACTCGGCGTGTCAGGGGCCAACAAGCTAAACGCTGCCAAATTGCAATTGCCACTTGGCGACATGCTCGTAATTAGCATGCGGTAGGCAGTCCTCCACCTCGAAATCCAGATCCAGTTGGCAACTGGGTGCGGCTGCCTCATCTCAAGCGATCTCATAAAATAAGTCGATGTGGTTCTGGCCCGCCGCTCTGATAACTCTTTGGCTCGTGTGCGTTCGTCTGGCGATTTTTATTGACTTTTCATTGATTGCCGTCAGGCCTCAGAAAAAAATCACACAAAAAATAAACACAGCATTATATTTGAGTTCCAAGTCGCGTAATTAAAACGCTGTAAAAAGTGGCAATATGTGTTAACCAGTTTAGGCCGATTTTAGTATTTCTGCGCTCCCTTGCCGAGCGCTACAATTCACAATTTATTTTTTTGGTTCATATGGTAGACCAGCGGTGATGCAATGCCTTTTAATGTCTCCACAATGTTTATGTTTTTTTTTAAATTCCTTTTTGCCACATTTCTCACTGCCGAGTGCAGTCTAATAGATACTTTCCATTCAGCACATGCAAATGTATGATTTCCTGCCAAGAGCCGAGAAACGCTGGCCACGCCATAAATAGGCAATTTGGCGCTCTGGCCGTTTAACGCCAACGAGCTCGCAACGAATCGAATCGAATCGATTATCGTGCACTTAACACCAACAGCTCTTTAGCTCGCAACGAGCCAGTACCCTTAAAGGTTTTTGTGCAGCAATTTTTGGAAAATCTTTTTGATCGGAGGCACCGGCACTGGCAGCAGCACCGGCTCCAGCACCGGCACCGCTACCAGGCGCAATCAAGGCCAGTACCAGCACCAGCTCCCAGCCAGGTGATCATCATTGCTGTGGAGCTCCAACTTAGCTCCGTGCTGATTATCAACATGTGCACTGGCTGCTCGGCTCGGCAGCGCCGCATGTGCTTTTGCCCTCGATCCATAGATCAAGATCATAAATAGCAATAAGCCAGCCAGACAATGTCTGCTAACTGTTTCAGGCAATCAATCAATCCATCTGCCGCTGCAGCCAGAGCAGCATCAGCAGCACCAGCTCAGTATCGGCGGCGAGTGCTGCCCGTTTGGAAAGTTCATTCAGTTGCGCCGCGGCTGCCTCCAGAAAGGGTATATTGGCACCTGGAATGGGAGTCCCTGGCAGCGATAACAGGGTAGCAGCCAGTCCGTCTGAAAGCGGCTAGTGGCGAAGTTGGCGAGGAGTCAAAACGTGATCGATTGATTTGCGCGATCGCTGCAACGGCAGAGGCAAGTTCAACGAGCCCGATTGACTGACTGACTGACTGCTGACTAGATAATTGTGGCGTTCTGCGGCTGATGCCACTTTTTTACACTAAACAGCCGGGGCAATGCAGACCGCATTGCTGCATTCCGGCCCGGGCCGGGATCTGTGGGCCAAACTCGCTCGCAAACCAGCTGAAAGCGGCAATCTGTCAGCCTGACAGTTGGCCCAGTCGCAGAACTCAGCCGCTTGCCGGCTCGGCCGCTCGGCCGCTGTCGGCGCTGCATTTGATGATTGATGATTGTTGAAACGCGAACGAAATTATGATTAAATAAGTAATTGTGGCTAAACAAAAAGCAGCATCGATGAAGACCACGATCGGCTAAATGCTAAGCCGCATGGCAGTTTTTTTTTCGGCATTGGCCAAGTGCAGTTAGCCGGGCTCGAAGATGGCGAGACTAGGCCGGCCGCATCGGCGATCTTGGCTTTTGGCTCGGCTCAATTGCTTGGGCATTGGCAAAGCGTCAAAGTCAAAGTCGGCTGGCCAAACTCTCGAACTCCTTTGACAAGGTCTAGTTCAAAGCCACCTAGGTGGTCGTTCCTCCGGCGGCTAAGGTCAAAAGACAATCACAATCTGGGCCACACACACTTAATACGCTCTTGTTTTTTGCTTTTTATCTGTTCGAAGCGTAAAATATTCGCGCTGGCAGGTCCAACTTAGCACTCGTAATAAATTCAAACGCGTTCGGCAATTAAATCGTAAATTTTTACAACTACAAATTTACAGTTATTAAAAACATAATTTGTTGTTGTTGTCCGCCGTTATTAATTACTACAACAGTCGGGTGTCACGCTGTAAAACAACGGGCGGCAGGTGGCCGCTTGGCAGGGGTAGCGGAGCCCAAACGAAAGACTTAGGCAACGAACTTGAGTTCAATCAACATTTTCAATTAAAAGGCATTTGTTGTTGCCGTCGCCGCTGCCGCTTGGCAAGTCATGGGTGTAGTGGCACGTTTTTATGTGCATTATGTTGCAGCCAAGTGCGAGGGCCGCCTCACAAGTTGCTGAATAGCGCCGAGGAGCCGCAGTGCAGGTAGCGGCCACTGAATCCACCAACTATCCACCCACCTTTGCTGCGCAGGGAGCACGTGTTCTCGCCGGCCTCCAGCTCTTGCCGCGCTCCACTCCCGGTCCTGCCGCTAATCGTCCATATTTGCCAATGTCGTTTGATCGCTGGCCCGCTCAGCCATTTGGCCGACCGATGATTATCGCCGAATGTGTTGAGTGTGCAGGCATAACAAAATCACATAGCAAAAGGCATAACAAAGCCAAAAAACGAAACCGAACAGATGAAGAAAAAATTAATTAGAACAAAATGCACAACGAAAAGTTATTTACAAACAATGGGCGTGTCGCGTCGGGCCAAAACATTTGCAGAGCGGATTCGTATTTGTTTTTGGCCGAAACAACAATTGGCCAACAATTTGTGGCGGTCCGCAAGTCACAATTGCAGGCGCAATCTAAGCCACAATGGCAGGGCCTATCGCGATTTATGTTCGTATGAATTATTGGCTAAATTGGCTGGCCAACAATTGACGAAAAGGTTTTCCATCTGCACGGTGAGACCGGTTCGCTCTGTCAGACAGACAGACGGCCAGACAATTTCCAACTAATTAGGCGTGGTGGCTTTTAATCAAAACGATTAAAATGCTTTCGGACAATATTTTTCCACGCCTAATCAAAGACTTTATGCCATTTTCTGCCTGACAGCTGCGGTGGCCAGCCGAGTTGGACCCGACGACTCTGGCAAGGAGTCGGAAATGGGTGGCCACCGGGGTAGCCGCGGGGCCGATGTGCCTGCCATGGGATGCGGGGCGTGGCCATATCAAATTGTGGTACAATTTATTAAAAACGAAATATGTGTGAGCCGGGCTAAGTCGGGCCAAGTCGAGCCAGGCAGCCCGCAAACGATAACAAGTTGTCGAACCAGATGTCAAAGCGATTTGCAAATATTTGACAAGCGCAAAGCACCAAAGCCGGCAAGGAGAAGCCAAAGCCAACGGGTTTGCGGAAGACCGGGATCGTGGATGGGAGCAAATTGTAGGAAGATGAGTTTTTCACGAAACTGTGGCGAGGCTCGGGAAGTCGATCGATACTTCCAAAGCCCATAAGGCTTCCTTAGACTTCTCTTAAAGTAGGTTTTGCTGTATTTTAAATATCAACTCTAAATAGTTAGAAGATGGGAAGATTTTCGGAAATTCAAGAAAGCGGATAAAGAAAAAAATGTATAAAAATATTTTATTTAACTTAAGAGATAATACTGTTATTACTTATGGATTTATTCTGTTCGAAATCTAAGCCACTTATACTTTATATGTAGAACACAATAGGCACAAATTTCTAAGATCTGATCTCCGCAATCAAATATTTAAAAAATACAATAAAATGAAATACCATACGTATGCTAATGGCAATAAAGACATAAAATAAATTCACATCCGAATATGCATGTTCCAAAACGTGGCCCATTAAGATCGAAATCCCAGCGCTGAATGCATTTTGTTCGCTTATCACGAGTCAGGCATCTTCCTCCGAGGGCCCCAGCTCCGCGAGGGCAGCGTCAAAATAATAATAACATAAAACTTTATTTTATTTTTATTTTCAATTTAATTTTATTGAAAATCATCGCGAAACAAAATCAGCTCGACAGAAAAAATAACCAAAACAAAAGGCACCGAAAAGCAAGAAAAGCATATTAAATATCAAGTCGCGTGGCCGGAGAGGGGTCATAAAAAACGAAAAGAAAATTTAATACAACAAGCGGCAGCAGCGCACGCATTAAACCGCAACACCCTGCCCCCTGTCATTCACCTTCACGGCCATTGCCATCGGCCGAAGATGGAGATGGGGAGCCTGGGCCCAGGCTCTGGCCACTTTTCGGCCATTGTCAGCTCCGAAAAATCTGATAAGTCGCATTATAAGAACATAAAAACACCCAAAACCAAAAACTCGAAAACAAACGCGAAAACGAAACAAGCACGAGGGAGAGAAAATAATTTCAGTCGAACATTGCATCGATCCCAGGAGGAGCAGTGGTGAAGCATGAGCTGGGGCAAGGCAGGGAAGGGCAGGATCACCGTCAGCCACAACAGCAACAACAAGGCCAAGCCAAAATATGCAACATGCATGTTTTTGCGGCTGCTGCGGTCGCCCAAACAAAACCAAAGGGGGGAAACTGCATTCGAGTTCATCTTGGCCACTACGAAAGTTAAATATTCTTGCGAATGAATAATATATAGGTGTATTTAGTTCCTAAGCACTCAAATAATATTTTGTATTTATCAATTTTTATTTAAACGAGATATTTGATTTATTAAAGGTTTAAAAGTAAAAGTAATACCATCAGAAAATAGACACATACCCTTTGGAAGGGCATTCAGTGCGGGGAAAAAAAAGGAAAAAGTCAAAAACGAAGCGAAAATATTTGGGGGCCATGCAACGAAATGAAGTTGCAACAAGATACTTTACTTTACTTAAGGGCAAGTAGATGCACAGCTGATACACGGACATGGGAGAGACTTGATTTCGGCCCATTCCCACTCCCGCAGTTGCGGCTTTAATTTCTTGTGCAAACTTCGGGCCACTTGATTTGGGGCGTGTTAAGGCGGCATTGCATGCAGCATCCCATCGTCCCAGCCAGCATCTGCCCTCATTTGGCCAGCGATGCTCGGAAGAGGTGCAGGAGGTGGACACGGACTCGGACAAGGGATAACTGTGTGCGGGGTATTGGCATTGTTTTCCTGTTTTTGTTTTTATTTTACGGCCTCATTTGAGCCGTTAAGCTACGTTACGTGCGCATCATTTTGAGGTGTTCAATTAAAGTTTTGCAGTCCCCGGCTCGTGCTTGCTCTGTGCTTTGCTTTTAATTACTCCGACCGGGCTCTCTGCTCTGGAATCGAATCGGATGGGATGGAGTGGCCTGGGATCCATCCATCCATCCATCCATCCCGGCCTGGTGTGGCAATCAAGGCCCGGCCCAACAAAAAATTTAATTGTAAATAACAATTCCGAAAAGTACGGACAGCGAGGAAAAATACTTTGCCAGCGGGTCCCATTCCCCAAGCAAAGTAACCCAGAGGGGTTAGTAGGTTTCTCTATCTCTTTATATCCAATGTATAGCTCTAGCTTAGGCCTTGGCGTTTGCTGTTAGGGTACCCACAATTCGGCACTCTATCCACTGATCAATCTTGATACTCCAGGGCACTCGTTTTGTGGCTCATTCACTTGACTCTTTGGCTATTTATAGACGATTTCATTCGGTGAAACTGTAAAACGCCTTTGGCCTTGCTGCGGCCGGCTCTGGGCCAACTGATTGATGGCGTCGACATAGCATCGCATTTGTTAGATTTATTTTCGGCTTATTTATTATTAACAGTACGCGCTCTCCGCATGCCACTTTGATTGCAAGGCGATCTCCGCATGATGAGGCAGTTTGGAGTGCATTTTCGGATCGCGCCGCTTGGCATTTCTTCGCGGCGAAGAGTACTCTCCTTTGAGTTTTTCCCTGGCCACTTGGGGCGGCGGCTCGGGGTCTATCGTAGGCCTAATAAGCGGCATGCGGAACCGCAAGCCTGCCCAAATTATTCGCCAGCAGACTAATTACTTTGGCACTCGCTCGGCGAGCTTTCATCTCGTGTGGCATGCAACGACAGCGGCTGAGGCTCTGCCACACTCTGTGGGTCAGGCTAGACCGGAGGATTAGGATGGCTGGCTGGCCACCGGTCAAGTCAACCTACTTACCATCGAAGTCAAAGCCGCAAAAGGTGATGATGGGGTTGATTACTCCGGCGACTTTCCTTCCAGCTCCGACTCCAACTGTACAAATAATCAAAAAATGTTTGGCGCATTTAATTTGATCGCCAGCACGTTTCGACCCGTTCGGCTGCGACTTTAATTGAAAACGATTTTCGGGGCGCCGTTTCCAGATCACTCGACTCCTGACTTTGAATGTTTTCCATTCCGATCCCGAGTGTCAAAATCGGTGCACGTTTTGGAGCGGCTTTCACCCATTTCGGTGGGCGTTGGCGTTGGCAAGGGCAAGACTCCGCTGGATTTCCCCTCATTTCGCTGGGGATTTTGCTGCGGCTGTCCGAGTTGATGACCAACTCGATCTGGCATTAGATGGGGCAAATTACCATCGTATTTCGTATTGGCGCTCAGTTCAATTACTGATAAACACTCGGGTTAGTTTCGGGTACTAGAACTCGATTAAATTAAGGGCAAGGCTGGCGAAACACAAAGTGTTTGACAATGGGCCAATATTGGAAGCTGATCATCAACTTAAAATCTAGTTGCCGGGCCAAGCTCAGAACTTGATGGACAGGAAATGAAACCTGATCCAGGCAAGGCAGATCATAATTTTAGCCAAATTTCATTTCTTAATATTCCGCTCTAACTTTTAACGAGTAAGACCCCCATAAAAATCGGTGTGAAATCAACTTTTGAGCACGCGCCCCGTCCATAAACTCCGCTGCCTCGGCCAGCGTCTCAGCCAGCACTTGACCCAATGCCTAGACAATGGATTTAATTTCCATTTGTCCGCCATGCGGGTGTGGCGCATCTCCGGCCACGTCGTCTCTTTCTCGTTTTTGATCTCCGCGCCTCGATTAGGGCGACTCAGCGCCAACTCCGACCACAAAGGGTAATAATAGAAACGGAAAACAGAAACCCGGCAAACAATTTGACTGATGCCAGCCCCGCCACCAAATCTGGACCTCAGTCGCCCCAATGAACGATGCCCTCCCATGGGATGCCCTTCCAATTCATTTTATGCCCTCAATGAGAGTATTTTGAATTTAATGTGCCATTTGTTAAGAAATTAGTAAGAAAGATAGATAAGCTTAAAATACTTAAGAAACAGGGATGAATATTGAAACAGAAGTTCCAGTTATTAAAGGAAATAATCGTATTTATAAAAATATAAAAGGCAGAGCATTTATGATAATATAATTAAGTACTTAAAATATGTATAAAGGTATTCAAGTAATTGACCATAAATGTGTATAGACCAAAAAGGGTAAAACAATATTCGCATTGCCCTGACAGTGGCATGCATGAATTTGATTGTTTTCCTCTTTTATTTTCTGGTTACTTTTGATTCAGTTTTCGTTTTCATTTAAGGAGAGGTCAGCGTTTGGGGCGTCTTGACCCGACTTAAATGAAAAGCCATATTTCTGCTGATGCCTGGCCCCAGTTTCTGACGTGCGATCGATTGCGCCTGTCCGAACGCTGAGCCCTCGCAAATTTGTAGCTGTCTCTGGCCGGGACTCACGGGCCGTGGCAAAGACTTAGAGCTTGGAGTCGGATTCGAGTTGGCCTGATTTCGGTTTCCGATTTTCGGGGTTAGGCAGCAAAAGTCATGCACTTGCCGCGTCCGATGGTCGCTGGTCGATGAGAGCAGTTGCCATAGCCCGAATCGAGCTGAACTGAACGAAATCGGAATCGGAATTGTCTTCTAATTAAGTGCATTTCGCTTAATTAATTTAAACTAACTGTAAATTGAGAGTTCGACTGCGAGTTTGGGCGCGGTGGCGTCGTCTGCAAGTGCTCGAAAAAGCCAGGAGAGTTTGGGCCCAAACCCATAGCCCAAGCCCACAACGAGTACCGGCACTTGAGCTTGTTAAGGCTGCCGACCGGAGACGACCAAGTTTATTAGTTCGTGCCTTCATTTCGTAATTACTTCAATTGATTTTGCGCTGCTGATGGCAACGGGACTGTGGCTGCGACTGCGACTGCGACTTGAGACTCTGAGGACTCCTGGCCAGCGAATTGAACGGAACTAAGCCGGGCTCAAGCCGAGGCCGAGCCTTCATTGCAGCTCTTTCCGCGCTTCGTTGCCTTTGATTGTAAATCAGTTTACTTTGCCATTTAGAAGCCTTTGTGTTGTGCTGCTGTGGCTCTCTTTTTTTGGTAGTCGCCTTGGCCAGGCACCGGCCCTGGGTGCTGGGTGCTGGGTGCTGGGTGCTGGGTGCTGGGTACTGGCTTCGGATACTGGCTCTGGGTAATGGTACAAAAGGTGAAATCACGATTTTCAAGTGCATCGCCATCGATATACAACGACTCTACTTCGTCTCGCCTGGGCCATTGCAAATTGTAACTCTAACTGTACAACAGGTTCAAAGTATCTCCTAACAGGTACGCCTGCCCCGAAAAGGAGATCGGACTGAAGTCGGAGTCTTTAATTATCGCCGAGGTATGCCAGCGATTCGCCCCAGGAGAACTAAGCAAATAAACATAGCTGCTGGCTCACCGCTCGACTGGGCTAAAGAGTTAATTAGGCTTTCCTTATTTTCCCATTCGGCATTCCAGAAATCACTCAATTAGAGGCGAAAGGCCACCAAATTGCCGTGCGGCCAGAGAACCATAAACCAAAAGCCATTCCGGCTCACGTGATAATAATCATGTGAAGAGTTTGATTTAATAAAGTAGCCGTCTGGCAGCTGGCCCTGCCGGGCAACTATAACAATAACTTTGCGGCCTTAATCGCGCCTAAACGACGAAGGAGGATCCCGATCGCGGTCCCGGGATGGTGGCCAGGAGGTCCAGCCGGTCGAGAGCGGGGTCATCAGTCAGGGGGGCTTTCCGCTAGAAGCTAGGAGACTGCGATGCTGTGAGGCTTTAAGGCGGTAGGCTGGGGCTTCAACACCTCGGCCGTCTGTGACCCATGGCCGGCTAATTGACAGTATCGTGACTAAAATCAATTTGTTATGTGCAGGCACAGCAACAAATTTCACGTTGTTTGCCGGACTTGATGGTTCCCGGTGGGCTGGAGAGGAGCGCGGCACCTGGATGGCCAACTGCTCCCTCTATGAATGATTTACGATGCGTCGTTGCCGCGCTGACCCCGGAGTTCGACGTTGTTGAAACATCAAAAACACAGAAACAAAGACCCGGCGACCATCAGCGACGCCCGCTCATAATCAGCAGCACATAAACAACATTTCGCCGATCCAAGATCGCCGATCGCTGAAGATTTCCCCTCGGAGCCAGGCCGCAACCCAGTCCCAGTCCCAAGTCCCAGTCCCACTCCATGCCTAGATCCCATCCTATACAGACGTCGGCCAGACGAACATAATCAGCCGGGGCAGTGGGTGTCCAGCGGAGAGCCGTCTCTCGGGGCTCCGATCCCGAACCGATCAGCATCTTCAACATGATCATTACGTTTGTTTATTGGCGAAAATTTAGAAATTTATTGCTCATTCGTTACAAGCCCGAAATGTGCGTTGGTCGGGTCGCTCGTTCGGCTTTATGGAAAGCCAAATCTGTTCTCACACTTCGGGACAGGCCACTGACAGGTAAATAGTTATAACTAGCCACACTTTTTCTCTCTTTGTTAAATGTGCATTTAGACAACATTATCGTCAATCAACGGGTGGCTCTCTTTGGGCAAGATTATGCCGAATTAGGGGCCTCGCCGGAGGGGCTGGCGGGAAATTGGGGTTTCAACCTCGGTGTGTCTGGTGATTGCAGCCAAAAATAGACAGGGGTCGTATGTTAATTGCCCCAAATCGCCGATCAGTGGGGGAAGTGTTTGCATCACATAACCGAAGCATATTTTTGGCCAACGCAATACAATAAAAGATTATGGGTCATGTACCTTGCTCCGTCAAATTGGTTAAATCTCCTAATTAACTAATTAGAGGCCATAAAATCGGACATAATTCATTCCGCAAACCTGATGACCGATCAGAAATCTGTTTGGACGAATTTGAATACCCCACAAGTGGAGTTCCGTGTCGATTCTCCGCCTCGGCTTTCCCATAAATCCAAAATTTATCGCCTGCTATCTGGCGAGCCTTCAAAATGTTCCGCAACCGAAGCTGGAGATGGAGCTGGAGCAGCCACCCTGCAATGACGTGATAAAGCCGCGTAATTAAAATATGAACAGCGTTCATCCGTTGGCCCCAACATGGCCGCTGCCCCCGGTGGCTGATCTGCGCGGTCTGCTCCATTTTAAATAAATGTTTTATGGCAACAGAAAGCACACAGAGCCAAGAAAAATGCTAGTCGCATTAGCCGAACTGAGTTGAACCTCAAGGATAGAAAACCGGGCACGAAGAGCGGCTCTCACGGATGTGAATTTGTGTGTGGTGTGTTGCCAAGAGGCCAACACATGGCCGAGATGAAGCTGAAGTTTTTGGCCGTAACTGAGGCTGGAGCTGGAGCTGGAGCTGCGGGAGCTAATAAATTTCTCGACGTCTGCCTGCCAGCTTGCCTGCCGTTTGACGCTATTGATCGTTAAGTAAATTGTCTGCAATTATGCCAAAAGGGAAAATAATAGAAATTATAACGAAAAGGCTCTGCGGCGGCTGTTGACTTTGTGTGGAGTCGCTTGGAGTGGAGCTGATGGGAAGTGGGATTCGAATTCATAGTCGGAGTCAGAGTCGAAGTCGGAATCTGTGACAGCCGCATTTGCGCATAAGTTGTGCCGCCTTATCGGGCCCAGGAAATGCTGGCGATCATAATTCTTGGTTAGGTGGCAAATTGCTGGCAGTTGCCAATTGCATGTGGGTCAGAGCACTCACGAATCCGCATCGGAGTCCACATCCAGATCCCGCTCCAGACGACCCGACATTTATATTTATAACTCGTGCAGCGCCCGTTAATTGTTTCGCTCTTGATAAGTGAAATTTACCGCCTCCCGGAGTCGCCTAGCCAGCCACGTCGGAGTGGAGCCAGTGGAGCACTTCTTGACTTCGGCCTGGCCTGGCCTGGTGAGCTCGGCTGACCAGCTGACTGACAACTGACTGACTTGGCCAACTAACCGGGCTCCGACTGTGACTCCGGCCCGTGTCAGTTGCCTATCGCAATGTTACATCCGTGCGTGCTGTCAATTAACATGGCCGAATCGAACAACCGAATCAATTAAGCACTGGCCAGCGATGCTAATAATGGCCACGCCCCGGGCCCCAGGCCTGTCATAAGCCGAATGCAAATCTGCATTCCGAGGGCGACTCCAACAGTAGCCACTGGACCAGCTCGAAATGGTCGCAAAATTCGGTCTGTAGCCAGGCAAGACTCTGCGATCTGAGCCTGTCCTCCCTGCCATTTGATTGATGCTTGTTGGGGGTTTGCAGACAAACTGTTTAATTGGTCAGAAACCTAGCTGACCGAATCTGCATTGTTGATTACATAAGCGCCGCTGGGTTGACAAATGTTTAGGCAGGACTCTGATCCTGTTTTCACACATTGTGCAACACGCCTGGGCCGCGACAGTTGAGCCGTGTTTTCGGTTGACTTTTTCGGTATTTCGGATTTTGGGTTTTTGTGATTTTCTGGGTTGGTTTTTTGGCCCCGCCCGCGCATTGGCACTTTCGGCCGAATGTTCGATTTCAATTGGAAATCGCAGCAACGTGTAAAAATATTTGTGCAACTGACTGCGTTTTTCCTTTTGGCAGTTTCTGTGTCTGTAACTGTTACTGTTTCTGTTTCTGTTTCTGATTGCTGCCTTTGATGCATTTCAAATGAGTTGATTTATGGCGAGTTTTTGGCTGGCTTTTGAATGACTGAATGACTGGCTGCCTGACTGACGGACTGCCGGACTTACAGACTGTCGGACTGACGGACCTGTGCTAACTGGCTGGCTTGTGGCTGTCGCAGAGCATGAATGAAGGCTTGTTGATGTTGTGACAGCTCCAAAAACTGGACGGGCTCACAGACATGTTAAACTGCTTTAATTACTCCGGCCAGGCCAGCATGTGTATGCACCTATCTACATATGTACTCCGCTGATTTTCGGTCCATAGATTTATGAGAATTTTTGCCGCACCCAGTTGCAGTTTCAGTTGCAGTCGCCGTCGCAGTCGCAGTCGGAGTCACAGTCACAGATACAGATACTATTTGCGTTCCAGTTTCAAAAGCTGCCCTTAGCCAAAAGGAAAGTTTGACGGGAAGCCTATCGCGACTGACCCGCAAATAGTTCGACTCCGAGCGGAGGGGAAACAGCATTTGACGCCCACGCGAACACGAGCCACAACAACTGGCCCACATGCCAACTGCTCACCCTTCCTTCCTGCCAGCCTCTGCGGCTCCGGCTTTGACTCTGGCTCTGGCTCCTCCTTGGCTGCGGGAGGACTTTGATAAATTCCGCACAAACACACGGGTAATTTGAATAATGAGGCGGGGGCCTCGGCCGAGTTAGGGGGCATCAATCTGTCAACGCCGCGACGTCGCATTCTGTTGCATGCGCATGCGCACAGTTTGAGTTCGATGGGTTGCCTGCCACTGCCACTGGCGGCGACCAGGCCATCGCGTGCCGCCGTCTTCAGCTGCAGCTCCTGCTCCCGCTCCTGCCGCTTCCCCACTTGGCAGCCGCAGTTGTTCGCCGCGTGGGTCGTCGCAGTCATCGTCGTCTATCAATTAAACAAAGCGGCGCGGCGGCAGCGACATCAACATCAAATGCAAGGCCGGCACGGCTGCCAGGTACCCCAATAGGACTACTCGTGCGAGGAGACTCCAGACCCAGACTCAGTTCCAGTCCCGGCTGGACCCGATCCGTCCCGATCTGGCCACCCAAAACGCTGCTCCAGTTGCCATTTGGGCAGCGCTTCCGCGCTGTCGGCCAGGGCAACCAGTTTTATTTCAGTTGTTTGCCGGCACTGCGAAAAATATCGCCAACCAAAGCATATCAAATAAATCTGAAAATTAATAGTGAAACATCTTGCATTTCTTTAAATTATATTAGGCATAAAAACTGTTAAATCAAAGCCATATACTGTGCAGCATAATATATTTATAAGAGAGCCTTTATTTCCATTAAAAAGAATAATGATGATTATTCAAAGAGGCAGCCAGCGAGTCTAGTTTCGGGACTTTTTTCGCACTGCAGCCGCTTTGTTTGACTTTGTTCGGTTTCATTTCGTTTTGTGTGTTTCGCGGGTCTCGTGCAGGACAAACATGGAGCATTATTTAACGACACAATTCGTGCAACTCCCACGCATGCAAACGGCAACTCCAAGGAAAACAAAGCCCCCCCAAAAAAAACGAGGCGAAAAGCGGAAAAAAAAACTGAAAGCGAAAAATGCGAATTGAGGGTCTGAGGTCTCCAGCCTGATGGCTTGGGCTCTTAACTGATGGCCCAGCGACCGAAATTGGCACAAAAATGTCACCAGCGCCCCTCCCCCGCTTGGGGCCGGCGGCTGGGTTTCGGGCTGGAGAGGATTAGGGGGATCTCGTGGATCCATCGATCATCGGCGGGAAAATGTCAAATTGGTTTATCAGCCAACAGGAAAGGCGGCTTTAATGTCAGTTTAGTAATTTGACAAATGACTTGCGATAATAAAAATGCTAAAAATGTGGCACGTCGCGAGGTGCATGCGCGTTCATCGAACCCTGGCTCTAAGCCCGGCTAAAACCGATCAGCGGCTGTTATCGATAAGGCCGCCGCTTGTTGGTAGCATGTTAGATCACATGTAAGCGTGGCTCGGGCCCGAAGATTGACGATCGCCCCACGACGATCGTGGCCATCGCCGGACATGGACATTCATAAATCGGTTGTATCGCATTTCAGTAACCACTGCCACAAATTACACGCAGCCCGGCGACAAGGGGCATTAATAATTGCCCAGCTAAATGCAATATCGAAGCCGCTCTCGGGCAGGCTTATCAATAAAACTGTTTGCCGGCCACGCCCGCACACACGCACTGCCAAAAGTGCAGCGGCTCCTCGGGCTCCAGCTCCCTCCTCCTCCATCTCCTCCTACTTCGGCAACTGCGATACCGATTCCGATTCAGATTCAGATTCCAGGATGACAAATTGCGCAAATCCATGAGATAGTTTTTGGCTCTCAGCATTTGCACGATCGCTGGCCGGCCGTTGCATAATGTGCCGCTTAGATTTGTATCTGCTGCATGCACCATGTTGTTGACTCAAAACGCTGTCAAAATGGCCAGCCAGAAATGATTCGTGCGATAAAGAGCCAAAAAAGACAACGGCAAGCAAACAAATGCAACAAATTCAGCGACTTACGGCTGCGGATTGGGCTAGGCCTGCGCCAGCTCCTGCTCCTGCTTCTGCTTCTGCTCTTGCTTCTGCTCCACTGACCATTGGCCGGGCATGGACATTTAATAAACATTTTTGCACCATTTTTCAGCCGACCGTCCGGCTGCTGCGACTGCCGCTGTCACTTCGGCTAATGGCCGTCGTTAGCTGTTCATCTGCGCCGGGCTTATAAATTTATCAGACCCGGCCCCACCGGCAATTAGCCAGTCTAAGCGTCTAATTAAGTTGCGCCAGCACGAGCAGATACAAATGCTGATCGATGGCATCGCAGCCTTGCCTTTTGCAACAGGATGATTATGTGGCTGAGGCCGAAGATGGGGAGCTGAATGAGGGATGATGGCGATAGCCTAGAACATGGCTAAGCTTTTCCCCTGGTCGGGCACTCTATTCAAGAAGGTACATTTAATAATCCCTTTTAGCGGGACTTAATATGATTTGGAATTAATAAAATTAACAATATTTATTACACAAATGTCCATATAGCTTTTTACCATGACATAACGAATGTGTTTGCGAGTTAACGAATAATTATAAAGGAGTTACATCGATTCAATTTAATATAAATATAATACCATTAAACAAACATGAAAATAAAACAATTCCATAACTAGACTAGAATTCAATGTGGCTGATCTCCCGATAGAGTTGCTCGAAGAAGCGGCACTCCTGCTCCGAAAGAGTCAGCACCAGGGTGTCCGTCTGCAGGCCATTGTCGCCCGAGTCTGTTTCTGCCTCCGAATATGGGACAAATGGAGCGGATAGAGAAGATGGAGCGGATGAAGCGGATGTAACGGACAACCGAATGGAGTGTCCGGCTGCAGTGGCCTGCAAGTCATGCCGGAAATCCCTCCGGCAGAGTGGACATCTGGTGTCCTGGCACAGCTGGAGATATCGCTCAATGCACTCCTTGCAAAAGGAGTGGCCACATGAGATGCGGCGTGGCGACCGCTGTTCATCTAAGCAGAATATGCACCGGCTGGAGGTCATGGTATTGGAGCACTCACTACGTCTGCTTTCGGTTTGCTTACCACCGCCCTTGAAGTACAAAATATAGATATTTGTTTGTTTTGGGAGCGTTGAACTTGAGAATTTCCACGACGCTTGGGTGACATTTCTCTCCGGCCTGCTACGTCAGGGTTGTTGCATTAATCGCATAGGGTTGCTCAGGGACTGACAACCTATTCCGCCTAATAAGTACAGAACCGATAGCATCGATAAAAAAAAAGCTATTGAAAATACCGCCAAACACCCATAGTTGCATTAGGATAAATAATTAATAAGACCTTACATTTTCAAACTCTTTATTAGGCTTTAAAATATGACTGTGCTTCTTAGGATGGATTTACAAAGCTGAAATTCGCTGAAGAATCGTGATTTTTTGGCTGCGATACCCTAGACTTGTTGCAGACATGTATCGATAACAGTGCTGGACGGGTAACACCTCTCGACTCCATCCCAGCTGCACCCAGCTCAGCAGTTCTTGATGAAGTTCTCATTCAGATCGTGTTCGGATCGCCGCGACTCGTTCCCAGGCAGCTCTTTTGCATAATTCCATTTAATCTCGGCCAGAGTTGAGGGCAATTTTCAATTTGCCGTGCCGGCGACGCTCCTGTGGCTGTTATTGTTAATATTTGCCATTGTTGTTGCCGTCGCCGTTGCCGCTGTTGTTGCCATTCAAATTGCATTCAAATCAATTACATTCGAACTAAACATAATTCATGTGGTATGGGTTAATACAACAAATTACAACTGACATTTAAGCAGAAACATGAAACGGACAATTTAACATGAGCGCGGGATAAAAGCAGAAAGAGCCCAAGCAAATGAGAGATATACGGCGAGTTCAGGCTCGGCAACGGCAACTACTTCTGGGGCTGGCTCCAGGCAGGCATCAGGCATCATATGCTGCGGCCGCCGAAAAAAGGCCAAAAATATATACATACATACATATACGAAATTCGAATATACAAAATCCGAAAACAGAATTCGACTTGACTGGAGCCCCACACCAAATCGCAGCCACTCGGCTCAAGCTGGGCCGGCCAACAGTCAGCAATCAAGGCAGGCAGGCTGACCTTCAGTATCCGCAAAAATGAAAATAAACAAAAAGACAGAAACGACACGAAAAAAAAGTGCAGCCCCACACACAGGCGAAACAACAATAAAATTCTTTTCTCACGATTGTTGACTTTAACACTTGCAGGAAAAAATCGAAAAGCCTTAAAAAAATACGACCAAAAAGCGAAACGAAAAGTTACGAGTGCGAGTGGCGTTCGAGAATTCACTGTCATTGCCTGCGGCCCAGAAATTAAGCCCCACAATGAACACAATGAAAATGAGCTACTGCCGCTGGGAAGTGGCTGCCGATTCCGCCGGCGACAAATTTCCGAGCTGCGATCTCGAGGCGGAAGAAGACGCTCCGCTCCGATGGCGGGTCGAGGCTGGCCAAAAGTGCCCTGCTCCACATGCATTTCAATGGAAGCGAAATCGAAGCGGAGATAAATGTTCTGGCCGGCTCTTGTTTTACTTAATTTTATGTGCTTTGCATATTTTTGGCTGGGGGACATTAAGCATTTTGCCTGCGTGCCGAGCTCATTTATTTGCTGCAGTTTCTGTTTATCGATTGAATGCATTCTGGTTTTGCAGTCTGCAATTAAGAGAAATTTATGTTACGGCTGGTTCGTCGCTTAAGTCTTTTGTTTGCGGCTCGCGCGCCAAGGCACGTAAATTGCCAAAAAAAAAAAAAAAAAAAAAAAATAAAGCCGCAGAAAAATGCGTTTCCTACTTAGCGTGGGCAGACAATAAGCCGGCTGAAGCCCCCGCGACCTTCCCCTTCCCCCACTACCCCAATCCCACGATCCACCGATACCCCGATCAGGCTGGCCAAGCTCTTGGCTATCCTGCTAGCCAGCTCCTCATTTTAATCCGCCGCGTTGGTGGCGTGCATACATAATGCATAATTACCGGTTTCACTTTTCTCTCCACTGGATGGCTGGATGGCGATTATCTTGGCATGCCTTGGCGTTTTTATTCCACCGAACAGATATTGTATTTTACAGGCACTGCGGTTTTATTGCCTCGCTCGTATGGTTTCTTAATTTTTAATTTTTATGATGTGTTAATGGATATTTCTGTGACATGACCTCCTGGCGTGCCGTTGTCGTTCGTCAAGCCCGTCCGCCTGTCCCGTATTAAATTCAAAGCCAGAAACCAGGGGGAAACCAGGAGCTCTCCGGCGGGGGGAATCTGGCCCGGGCATTATGCAATCTGCGACTGTAATTGAAGCTATTTAAAGCTCGTTACACGGCAAGGACACGGCTGAGGATGAATCGCAATCAGTCAGGCAAGGGCATTCATCCCGAGGGGCTGTCAATCAAGACTGAGGCCGGACTTAGCATCGGGTGGTGTCCCTAGGTGGCGCCCTCCGCTATCCATTCTGCCATTTGGCCAATCATCGCAGTTAAGTGCGCTCCACGCAACCGAATGTGACCCAGTTCCGGCTCGAAGCGGGCATCGACTTGTCGCTCAAATTACACGCACAGAGCCAGAGCCGGGTCCCGAGTCTTCGGCCGGGGGAATGATTACAGGGCCCAGGGCGTGCAATTTGCATCAATAAAACTGCGAGCGGAGAACTGGTATCGGGAATCAGCGATCTGCGATCTGGGATGTGGAATCTGGACTCTCTGCTGCTGTAGGTCAGTTTGCAAAAGCCGTCCGGACGGCGTTGATGTGCTGCCTGCTTCTGCATTCTGCATCTGCATTCTGGGTCTTCAATCAAGTGACGATGGGCGCAAACGAGCCGCCACATGGTTGCAGATGGATTCCAGGGCTGTCCAGCCCATCAGACGCCCCTCGGCCACTTTCATCTCGGCCGCGTCTTATCCCCGGCTCCGCTTATCGGAGACGAGCCGAGGCAGACGCGGATTTGACGGGTGTCGGAGCCACCAATTGACCGGCCAATAATTACTTTCTCTGCGAGTGGGCAACGACTGTTATTGATTTCGGCTGATTGCCGCCATAATTTTATTATGCATCATTAAGATAAAGCCGCCCTCCCCAGCCATTTGCAAATTGTTTACGGCTTATGGAAGCATCTTGAAAATGGCCAAATCTTCAAATCTCCACCCATTCCATTTCGCGCCGACTCCGAGACCTTTTTCACAGGCTCCAGAAGTAAGACTTTCCAAAAGAAAAAGCCCGAGCCGAAGTCCGAGCCCAAAACATTATTATGTGCAAATGTGAAAGGGCCAGCTGAAAAGCCATCAAGAAGATCAGGGGGAAATAAAATTATACATTATTGATATGCGAGAGCAAGCGATTTGCATTTGAATAGGAGGCTCTCGGGGCACAAAATGATTCATTACCTTAATTTTGGCAAGTTATATTGCCTAGTTATTACAAGCCACTGGTTGGGGTTCTTGAACCCTTCGGTCAAGCTTCCAGCTTCGTCAGAAAACAATCAAGCATGAAGGTTATAATTTTGAAAAATTAAGACGGCTCTTTATCTGGAACTCGTTAAAGCAACCATGAAGGATAAGCGTGCAAAAGCTGAGCATCAACTTTAACTTTACTTTACCCATTATCTTTTCGCAAATATAATACCAGAATTTCCAGCCTTTTCGAACTGAATGATCTCTAATCAGAGCATCCGCTTCAGAGCCTTACAAAGGGATAACAAAATATTAATATCAAAGTGGCAACCTGAAGAGGCCCTTGCCCTTTTATAAACACTGGCGTTTCAAGTAGAAGTTTATACATCATTGTGCAACTCCTTTTTGTGCCAGTTGAAGTCCGCTAAATTAACTTCACTTCACATCAAAAGCCACCAAAATAATATAAATTCACAAAGTCCGGCGAAACGAGAGGGGAAGCTGTAGCGTCTCCGCAGACTTCAAGTGTTATTTTCTGACAGTCCGGACGTCAACTTTAAAGTGAGATCTGTCATAAAAGAGCCTGTGCCGCTTTTGATTTTGATATTTTTGGCGGGTCTTCGCGAAAAAAAGCGATCAAAGATATATATGGGTGAAAAAGCTGAGACCTGAGCGCGGCGAGACATGCAACTGGCCAAAAATGTATGCAGATTTTTAATTAAAGCGCGTTATCAACAGAGCCGGACCGGGCCAACAGCGAAACGGCCAAAATAAAAACATCGCAAACCGGTTGACCCGATAGCCAATTTGGTCGGGACTTCGGGCTTGATCGTTTTGATCGCTGCGGTCGTCTTGGAGTGGCACTTCCTTAATTGGAGCAAGCATAGCAACAAGTGCAAGCGCTAATTTATTATGTTATTTAATAAATATAATTAATTAGGACGAAATACCAGAAATGGCCGGCCAAACCAGCTCGGGCAGCCGCTAAAAAATTACTTAATAATTTCCATCAGAAATAATTAATATCAATATTATTCAGCCTCGCCGCCCGAGGGCAGCATCATCATCGAGTCGAGCATGTCAGCGGCAACGGCGTGTTAAGCATTATATCGACTGGCCCTTAACCCCTCCGCCGCCTTAGCCCCTGCCGCTGGTCGCGACATAAAAATGCTTATTACCTACAACAGAACATGTACCACGCCCCGAGGCGATTCACAAATATACATATATATGTATACCCTCTTAAATATTTTTTTCCAAACGAGTATATATACGTAAGGGCTCTTGGAGTAACTTAAATCAATTGCGGCAGGGCTCAAGCTGCGACTCAGGACTGAGGAAGATCTCCAGCTCGTTCGCAACGCTTGAGTAATTTTGAATTTTGCGGCTTTTGTCCTTAGTGGCAAATGACTTGGACTTGAAGCTGGGCTTGTAGCTGGACTTGAAGCTGGAGTTGGGGCTCAGATGCTGGCGGCTCCTGCCCAGCGCTTTATGGCATTTTATGCTACTTACGCTGCTTCTGTCCCCGGCCAGGCCCGCTCTCGCCACCGTCCTCGAATGACCGTAATTAATCAATTTGGCCAAAATGGCAGCGGAGGCCTTACAGATTGGTCAACGGCAACGTCCGTGTAATAACAATGAAACCAGCGTGTGTGCTGCCGACTCTCGTCCCAGCTTGTACTCATGCATATCCGCACACCATAAATTATGTTCGCACAGGGTTAAGCGCATTATTTAGGCATTCATCACGCGCTCTCCCCAATCCCGATCCCGAACCCTGAGTCCGAGTCCGAGCCCCAGCCCGATTGCGATCCCTAACCCGATCCCATTTCGAGTCCCAGGTCCAGGCCTGAGTCTGTTGGCCACTGTGCCGTGTAATAATTTTTGAAATTTATGTAAACAGTGTTGATTATGGATGAGTTATGTAGCATGTTCTACCTTTTGTTTTGTTCGCACTGCCGGTGCCGTTAATTTTAAGCTTGTTTTGCAACTTCGTTTATCAGCTCCCTGCCTCCAGATCTCCTGGCGAAAACCCACCTGAGTCATCGCCCAATTGATGTCTTTATTAGGCCGCAGCCGCAGACGCTCTTGGCGCTTGGCTCTCTCATATTGAGGCCTGTCTTTTAGGGGATTTATTTAAAAGGAAATTTGCAACCATATAATAAAACTCCTTTGCAATTAAATATGTTTATATAAATGTGTAAAGAAAAGCGGTTCCATTAATTTGCTCTAGTTGTCGCGCTGGCAGATGTCTCGTTCCATGGCAACTTCGAGGAGCTATCGGCATACTTAGTTGGGCCTGAACACGTCCAAGCATTGTTCGCGTGTTTGAACAGCACATTAAAAATTACTCGAAAAATAACTGTGACCGACTGACAAACGTTCCTCGGGGCAGCGCGGAAATTATGACCCGCGGGCCGGGCCAAGTGGCTGTAGCCATTTGGGTGGCGCCTTTGTCTCTTTGGCGAAACGTGCCACAGTCGGAGGCGAAGTCGCAATCGCAGCCGGAGTCGCAGTCGAAGTTGAAGTCACAAATAGTGCCACATGCGGTGCTGGTTGCCTGCAACGTTTCATGCGCGAATAATATTTTAATTCTGTCGATCAGCCGGCACGTTTCGTCGAAGCCAATCACAGAGCCATCGACATGTCCCCGTGCACCGAGAGCGACGCATGTCACCCGCCCCCGGGGGCGGCCAGGCCGGCCTCCTGGTTGTGGGTGCTCGACTCGGGCTAATGGAGCTCTTAAGCATGCGAGCTGATAAAAGCGACAAAACATTTAACAAGTAATTAAACATAAAGCGCGCCCCACATGACTGCTGGCTGGTTCTGCAGCGCGGCTATAACTGTAACTGCAATTGGGCCCGCAACTGGGTTAAGGACGCTGCACAGCACTCAGCCCCGGAGCCGTACCGGGGCCGCACTGCACCCCCTGGGACAGCCCCCGCCTTTGGCAGCCAACATTCATTTCGATCTCGCCAGCGTTCCTATTTCTTATTTTTTTATTTGCTGGGTTTCTTTAATTTTTTTTCGGGTGAGTTGTAATAGAGTTGCTGAAATTTGGCATTGTATTTATGGCCCAGGCATCTGACCCACACCCACATTTCATTAGATATCCACCCTGGGCGCGGTGATAAATGCGATAATAAATATTCGAGTTGTTTCTCAGCGAGTGTTATAATTTAGTGTTGATTAGTTTGCGCAAATAAGAGTTATTGATTCAATTTCAATTAAAAGGATATGAATGTTTCGCCTAGGCGCCGGCTTCCCGCCAAAGCATTCGACACTCAGTCCACTTGTGGCTCGCCCACGAACAAAAGACTGCCGCAGCGAACTTGTTTTGCAGAGTGTGTGTGTGTATGTTTGTTAGGCTTTTTTGGCACCTCTCTTAAGGCACTGATATGGTCCCGTTATTAATGATGCCTAATGAGTGGGTTGGACAAAACACAGCGGAGCCGCAACTGGAACTGCGAATGCTACCTACCTCTTGTGAAAGGTTAGCGCCATCTATGTTTCTGTTGCGGAAGGTTCAGCAACAGCGCATGTAAAATTGTGTTCAGGTTGTAAAAAACGCCATCTGTATGTGATGCCATCTCACTTGCCACCAGAGATGCATATCTGGCTATATCATTATTGAGAGAAAATTCCATCACACTTGCCATTAGAGATGCTTAATTGGTTATATATATATATTATTATTGGAACAAAATATCATCTCTCTTCTCATCTAGCTATATTGCATTAATGGGACAAAATAGCATCTCACTTGCCATCAGAGTTGTTCGTTCATCTAGCTATATTGTATTATTGCGACAAAATATCATCTCACTTGCCATCAGAGATGCTCATCTAGCTATATTGTTTTATAGGGGACAAAATGGCATTTCACTTGCCAGCAGATGTGCTCCCAGGGACAAGCAATTTAGGTGTTTACTCAAGACTTGAACTAAAGCGTTTATTAACTTATTTTCGTAGCGGTGTAGAGTAGCCAGCTCGTAAGTGTTAAAATAGTCGGAGAACTCTACAAGGGCACCGAAAGCTGCCAAGGTAGGCGATGTGAACAGCCGGGAAACTGGTAGCCGGAACTGGAGCTGTGTGTCGAAGGGGAAGCTGAAAGGGAGAAACAGATCCTCAGACAAATGCCATGCTAAACTCCCGATAAGAAGAACTCACATAGAACAAGAACGATTACGGGCTATAGCAACACATGGGACAAAACATTGGAAGCCGTGGGCTATTAGGAGGCCTGATCGGAATGGTTGTGGGACAGTTGACGCATGGTGAAGGTGGTTTCTGCTGGTGAAAACGGGACAAAACAAATGGTAACAGCACATAAATCAGCGGGAAATGCTCCACGGCCTACCTGGTGTGCGGAAGCCCTCCTGTATCTTGTAGATCTCGTTCAGCTCCCGGGCGCTGCACAGAGGCGTGTCCACCTGGGTGGTCTCGTTGAAACGGGCGTAGTCGATCTCGTAGGCCTGCAGGTCCTTGTTGTAGAGCACCACCGGGTCGAAGCGGTGGCCCCACAGGATCTCGGTGTTGATGTAGCTAGACCTGGCCTGTGTGCTCTGGCCGGTGGACTCCACGGTGCCCTCGAGGATAACCACGATCTCGAATTTATCCTGCAGCATGTCAGTGGCATTCAAGTTGTAGAGTGGCGAGTTCTCGTCAATCTTGTGCTCGATCACCATCGGCCAGATGAAGAACAGGTCAGAGCCGGAGTCGTCGGTGCCAATCTCTAGCTCCGTAAAATACTGTGTCATCACCTCGCCCTCCTTGGTGCTCTTGGTGCGAATCAGCTGAGCCCTCACCCCAGCTCCTATGATGTGCGACTTCCGCATGTCGCCCACGCGGAACATCAGCGACAGGCATCCGTCTCGCTGGCAAATGACCGCGTGCTTGGAGAAGAGCAGCGTCTGGGCCCGCTGCTTGGCTCGCGTCATCTTGGCAAACACTATGCCGGCCATGAAGGCGGAGGACATAACGCCGTAGATGGACTGGAAGCACATCATAAATATGGCCTCCGGGCACTCGGGCGAGGTAGTGCGCACTCCGTAGCCAATCGTGTGCTGCGTCTCAATAGAGAACAAAAAGCAGGATGTGAACCCGTCAATGGCCGAGACACAGGGCGCCCAGCCAGACTCCTCTGGAAGAGAATAAATAATGAGGAGGAGGCTTACTCTTACTCGATGGATTATAGGAATTTACTTACCCTGGTTGTCCGGCATATGCAGCTCCTCCAGATCGCCGTGTGTGTAGACGATTAGCCACCAGATGAGCGCAAAGAACAGCCACGACAGAATGAAGCTGAGGGCGAAGGCCAGCAACGTCCATCGCCACTGCCAGTCCACCATGGTGGTATACATGTCTTGCAGGAACCGGACTCGCCGCCTTTGAAGGTGCTTCTGCACCACGTTGCAGTCGCCATTCTTGAACACCGCGCGTCTGCGCACTCGCCGCATGCTGCCAGGCCGGAAATTGCGAGATCTGTGGAAAAATAAAGTGCATTCAAGAAGAAGGCCTAAAAGTGGGCAACAAAAACCAGTAGGGTTTCTGTCTTTGTTTGCAATCTATGTACATATATATTATTATAATTCTGAGATAAGTTAATAATAACCCAAAAATATATAAATATTTATTCTGCCTTTAATTGTATGAATTATAAATGGAAGAGATTTAATTTAATAATTTAAACAACCTCACATTAATAAGCATTTAACGAAATATTTGTGTAGCCCCATTACCTTCAACATTCCTCGTCTCTTATCATTTCATTGCCATGTAATTTCAATGATTTATGCAAGTGACAGATGCAATTGGATGTCTCGACATCGTGTTTCTTAAATTGTTGGAATTAAGTGCGCGCCTGCACTTGTTCTTTTCGGCCTGGCCACACGAGAAGTGCATCTAATTAATCTAATGTCGCAGGCGGACTTCAGACATCAGACTTCACAATTAAGAAGCGGAATCAGAGCACTTGTATCCCGGCTTATGGCACTTAATTGCAGCTCACCCACCGATCTTCTGATTTATTACCCCAACCTGTCACAGCTCGCTGCCGTTTAATGGGGCTGGATCGTGACACCCACATGACGACTAAGCTCAATCATCTCTGGGCTGGCGGTCGGCCACCTTAACCCCGCATTGACACTCGACACTTGCAGCGCGAACAGAAGTCGATTAATTGGCATTGTGCCGATTGCATTAATGCCCGCTAATCAAATTTAGTGCCTAACTGGCTATATATATGCCATATGATTCATCTTGCCGCGCTCACTTAATTGTTGATTGTTTTCGCTCATTTAAGCGGCCCACGCATTAGTCGAAAATAGGGAGGAATCTCTGAAGCCGCCGCCGCTAAACGGAGAAGGAAGTGGTAGCGATTTTCGGTGGGAAACCTTCTGTCCAACCGTTTAGCGGCTGACAAGTGTGGGAAAGCGCTGCGATTCACGGGGGGCAGCAGCACAGCCTAATGAATCGCACTCGTAACGCGCCCCTAAATCAAGCGACCTGCACTGCAATCTGCAGCCACTAAACAAACCCCTGCCGTGGGCGGAGCCGTATAAATTACAACCGCAAACGACGGGCGGCGTTCTGCTAATCAGCTAGACAAAAAGCCAGCAAAGAAGATGCGACAACGTGACATGGACGGACGCACTGCCGCACTGCCGCCTGCCGATGATTGAGCGGCTGTCGGCAAGTTCAAGTTGAATGTCAAGCCCCTTGACGAGCTAATTACCGCGCGGAAACTCTGGGCAATTGGCTAATTGCTGAGCGGAGCTCCTATTTCTACTCAAATTTTGGATGCCTTACAGCGAGGGAAATCCCCAGGTCTTTCCGGTTTCCAAAGGGAAGTATATACTTGCATTTAATAGGAAAGATAAATAATAAAGCAATGCTTTCGAATAGAATTGCTTTCTAGTGCTATTTGAATTTAAGAAATTGTACTTGAAAAAATGTATTTAAACTTTGGCAAAGCTTGAACGTTTAGACTGTTAAGATCTCGTAAAATATTGATAGAAATTTTACATTAAACGATCACTTTATCTCCTGAATTTTCCTGCGTTACTCCCTAGAATGCGCACCCTTTGGCCAGCGAGTGGCTAGATCCTTTGAGCGCCTCATAGTAGACTCCCGCCTGCGAGGGCGTGTGCGAGATGCCGCGCATGTACTGCCGCTTCCACTCCTTCATGTGGGCGAAGGTCTCCTCTTCCTTCTCACCGCCGCCGTTCAGCGTCTCGGCATCGGCAGGGTCCTGCAGGACCTGGACATCGCTGAGCGGAACCTGCATCTCGCTAGACGTTCTAACTTCGCGGTTTCAAATCGAACTAAAGCTCCTTGCCCGGCAGTTCCGCCTAGGCCAACGTCAAAGGGGCCCCGAATTTGCCCAGCCAATTAGAGCGGCTCTAACTAATGGGCCAACTGTTGACCCAGTCACTTAGCCACTTGGCCGGGTAAATAGAGTAGCTGGAAAACTCACCTGCAGCTCGGCTGGCGCTGGAACGCCTTGCCATTTGTGGACAGGCCATAGAAGCTTGTCGGCCGATTGGGCACTATGGTGATGGGGTAGGAGTGCGGGTTACTGATCACACTGTCCAGCGAATCGGGATCTGCCTCGACGGCCTTCTTCAGCGGCTGAGCGGCCTTCTCGCCGCCATTGGCCTGCGTGGTGGTCGTTGTCGTCGCGCTGGGCGCCGCCGAGTGGCTGGAGAAATTGAAACGCATCTGTGGGAGGTCGGTTTGATAGTCTTTTCAATTAAATTGCTTGGCCTGGGGTCGGGTGGATGCCTCGAGTGGGCAAACAGAAACTTGCGATAAGTGCAACCCAGGTGCGATAAATCAATTTTCTGGCCGTCGGCGTCAGCGTCAGCTGATTCGCTCAGATTTCTGCGAAGTAAGCTAACCGATCTGCTATCAGTCACGGGTAAATTATTTTATATTATTTGCATTATAAATAGTGGCCAGTTCTCGCACTATTACAAATTAAAAATAGTGCCCAAATGGTTACAGATTATCCGGCAAACTGAGAATCCAAGCACTTCCGTGGCCAGTATAAGTTTTCACACCCGCTTAGCACTTTTCACAAGATTCGAGGCAAACACTTGCGCCTATTATTGAAAGCATTTGGAAAATCTGCGCACGCACCGTAAATTCTTAAGCTGAATTTCGCTCGTTCGACGCGTTTCGGCTTAAGTAGTTTTAGCACCTCCTTATGAGCCGTCAAAATGTTCACTTGATTGACACCTTTGAACCGATCACTTGCTCGATGTCCATTGTGGCACTAAAGAGCTTCAATCGTTTTTGGTCTCCACCAAAATATTGTAATCAATTTGTCGAGCTGCTTAGCTTTGTGTCGGCGCGTGTCGGGAGTGGAATGAGGAGGACTGGAGGTTGCGAGATCACAGGGCACTCGACTCCGGAGCTGCCACAGAAGCCGCAGCCACAAAGCTACTGGATCGGCGAGAGCTGCCCAATGGATTAAATGACGGCCGACTGAAAGAACATTTTTCAAACTAAACAAAAGTTGTGAGCAGAAAGCGAAGCGCTGTAAATGAGCTCGCTGGCACTCACACCCGTGCAGGAAGAGAGAATTACACACAGCGCACACACACCGCACTAGCACCGAGTACACCCGACACTTCTCACACTGCAGATTTGCGATGCTCTCACAGATACAGTTACCGAAAGATACAAGTTGTGGCTTTGCCGCGGAATAAGTTCAATTGGAATGATTCGTAAATTGAAAACGAAGCGGAAGATAAGCGCGATAAGCTCATCTTATCTCGCGGCGGAGGAGGAAAATCAGCGGCCAGACACTTCTCAATGCAGGCGACCTTGGGCCGCCGTGAGCAGGGGGTGGCATCCGCGTAATGTTCTGTGGGCCTCGTCAAGTGTCGCAATATCGATTGGCCAGGGCCCGGAATGCTCTGATTTATCACATTTAACTTGGGAGAGGGTGCCCAACTGTCGCTGGATCCCACTATTTGCATAGACGAAGCAAACAATGGCCCTCGCTCGCATCTTCGTTCAATTTCGAGTACAAGGTGGCGTATACGTAATATTCGTGTGTTTACCCGCCACTCACGCGCAAATCGGCTGCATTGTGCAAACTCAAACAGTGGTGACGTTAATAGCAGAGATATGTATATCCGCAGAGATATTGCTAGGGGGGGCAGTCATCGGGAAAGTCACGCGTAGTTTCTTTTCACTGCGCCCAACCAATTAAAACCGTTCAGCACCGCAGTAAATCACTGGCCATTCTAAAGAGTACAAAGCAAAATTTAATAATAAACAGAAAATTATTAAATTACGAAATTTTAACGACTGCCAATGTGAAACCTAGAGAGCCTGGAGAGTCCCCTGAAGCGTTTCTTGTCCACCTGGTATAACGAAGCAGCTCCTCTTCAATGCCAATGGTAGTTTGCATCACATTGACACTCGAAAAACGCAGATTAGCAGATTAGCAGTCTAAGCTTCGGCAGGTTACACAGCGGCAGAGAAAGCGGACCCCTCTGCCGGAGCTGGTATTGCAGGCCTTGCATCTGGTCCAGATCAGCCACCGCTCGAATTCGGGGGTCACGCTGTACTCCAGCATTTCTAATTTCTCGTACTTGCAGCAGCAGATGATGATTTCGCCTTCGACGAAACCGTTTAGGCTGGAGACGCGAACGCCGTTGAGGCGGTAGAAGCTGGTGATGGCCGATCGGAGGACCACATGATTTTGCAGAGCTGATGTTACATCATCCAGGAGGCGGTTAAAGTTATTGTAGCGGCTAAACGAGACCGTCAGAGTCACGCCCTTAAAGAACTTGTCGCCATTTCGCAGAAAACACACTCTCTCCGCCTTGAAGGGCAGTTTCGGCTTGAACATAATTGGGCCAAATGAAAATAATATAAAATAGGATTTATATTGTGATATTTTTGATACAAATTTGTTCTGTCTTTGGTTTATACTATGTATTCTATACACCTATGTATGTTTAGTGACTAATATTGCTCGGCCTGCTGAATTCCCCTGCGACAGACAGTCCGAAGCAGACACTTCAATGCTCTTCCGTCATGCCCCATCCAACCCAATTTAGGATCCACTCACGCGGATGAAGAGCGCCCAAGCAGCTGCGATAATTGAATAATCAGCTTGGTCGCCCAGTGTGTGTGCGACCCCAGGAGAAATCTGGATGAGAGACCGAGTGCCCGAGTCCCCTTTCCCACCCGTTAGGGGTGGCTTAACTCGCGCCAAGTGCAAATTTGTAGTCAATCATAGTGGCAGCTTGCGGTCCAGGGGTGTTAATTAGCATTTGGGTCCGCACAGAGCATCCAACGGGGCGGCTATTTCTGTAATGGTCAACAAATCGATTCGGTTGACTCTCCCAATTAACCCCCCTCCGAGAGATTTATATATTTATTGCTAAAATTATGCGAAAAGCCACGTTTGGCGGGATCTGCTTTTAAAATGGTTCACGCTTGCATTATGCAAGAGCGCTCTTTATTCGTGTTCTTATAAATATTTTGATTCATTGTGAATTTTTCGAATTAAAAGAATAAACCCAAGGCAGTCCATATGCATTAATTAAAAAGAGTATTAATTGTGGCAACATTCTGACTCTTAAAAGTTTAATTTTATAAAATATTAAAAAAACCAACAAACATTTCCTAGAGCCAAAATTGCGCCTTAATTTGAGTTCGATTTCAAAAACGTTCAAAGATATCGATTGGGTAAAATATATGTATCGATGTTTAGACCTCAGCGGTTGAAAGATCGACTAAAACACTTAGCAAATTCTTCAACCAGGGCTGGGTGACATCTAAGTTTCCAACCAGATGCATAACTTATCGATAACATGTTTTTTCCGCCTACAGATGTCGCCACCTTGGTCTTTGTAGAATGCATGTAGAATCGAAATTTCCCTTAGATGTCGCCATTCACTTTGGGCAGTGTGGCAACTCCAATGTCTTACAGCCTTCGTAGCCGTAGAGCCTGTCACAAGAATATTTAGGAGTTTTCCTGCCTTTTGTTTGGGTAATTTAGCATTCCGGATATGTCGCAGAGGGTTGTGCAGCTGAGTTATGGTTTGTGATTTGCGGAAAACTAAGCAGAGCGGCATGAAATAAGTGAAAACGGGCAAATTTCTACAAAAAGGTAGGAGAAGGCAAGCGTGACCAGTTGTCGGTGCAGGTGAACACCGTCCTTTTTCTGGCTAATTAGAGCTTTCTAGCTACATGACCATCTCTGGTGACAAGTCATATAAAATTCCTGATCCTGTTCATGACTATAAAAACAAAGAAACGCAATCGGATAATAAAATATTTCTTTTAATTTACAAAAACAACGTGTGCCAGTGTATGCCGGCATTACGCATACGATAGACTCTGACTATTTACACTTTAAGGAAAGAAAGAAAGAAGTCCTGACTTTGGGATGAGTGTATACAGGGTGTGTGTGTGTGTGTGTGTGTGGGCGTAGTGGGGTGGGGATAAATGCTGGAACACTTACGGGCTAGGTGCTAACAATATAGCTAATCGTATAGCTAACGATTCCTACGAACTACGAAGATTGTACAATGAAATTTGCATTTAAATATTCTGGGTTTCGCGCGATCTTTCACAAAATGGCAATACGAAATGTGTGCTTGTGATTGTGTGTGTGAGTGAGTGTGAATGTATATGGTGTGTGTGTGTGTGGGTGTGGGTCAGGTGTGTTCACATGGCAGCACCATTGTAATGCTGATACATCTCGTCCCAGAACCTCTGACGCTCCGGCTCGGGATTCGTCTTCATGGCCAGGTTGGCCGAGATGTCCAGGTAGTTGAGACTGTTCATAACGTTGGTGGGGTCGATGGGCGCCCACTTGGTGGTCAGGTAGGGGTCCTCCGTGTCTGGAGTGGGAGTGCTGCAATCGAAACATGTTCCATGTGAGTCGGGAAAGAGCTGGAACATCATCGAAACTACCCACCCGTATTTGGCGAAGTTTGTCCACATCCGAACCATCCGGTTCTTGACCTGCACCTCCATCGACTTGGGGTCCAGGCTCAGGTTGAAGAAGCCGAACTTGAACAGGTAGCCCAGCTCGTCGCCGTGACAGACTCCGGGACGCGGAATGCCCAGCATCCGCTTGTACAGCCCCAGGGCGCCGTCGAAGGAGAACCTGTACATGTACACGGGGGCATTGCCGTACTTGGCGTGGTTCCGGGCCGTGCGACGAATGCCCTGCAGGAACATGAGATCGGTGAGGAGCTAGGGAGCCAGGAAGAGGTGGTTAATAAGCGTGTGAAGATTTGGATATCGTCAGTGGAGTACACACCGCTATCATCTCGTCCACGGACTCAATGCCCACGTGCTTGTTGCCCAAATAGAAGGACCTTATCTCGCGGGTGACTCTGTCATGGACATGCGTTACATTCAAGTCCTGTGGCACCAACCGGCCGAAGTCGTTCTCAATGATGCTCAGCAGTTGGGGATTCTTGCGCAGTCCTGGAAAGTAAACAACAGCAAGGGATTAGGACATCCTTAGTCCTTAAAGCTAGTCCCAGCAACTTAATCTAACCGTTTATTTTCTATTTTATTTGTCAAGAACTCTCCCCTCACTTACGTCTTATAAACAGCATCGCTTCGTGCGTGTTGTAGCCCGTCATGTAGGCCACGTCACTGTTGAAGTTCTGTGTCTGGTACATGTCGCTGGGGTGCTGGGTGAGGAAGGGCTGCTCGTAGAACTGCTCCTCCTGCGAGTCCTGGTTCCAGTAGCCCTCCACCACGGGCACAAACGGAAGGCCAATGTTGTTCCGCTGATCTTCGGCGGTAATCGTGGTGGGCGCTGCCTCCACCAGCTTCATGGCCGGCACCCGACGAAGGAAATCCAGAATCTCCTCGGTTTTGTTGGCCCCCACATAGCCAAGATTGGCAGCCAGGCGAGCGGCTCGCTGGCTGGAGCTGGCCGACATGGACCAGGGATTCAGGGCTGAACCGCTCTGGGAAATGGCGCGGTGGAACAAGCCCTTGGAGAGAGGCGAGAGGAGAAGCAGCTGCACGGATGAACCGCCCGCTGACTCCCCGAAGACGGTCACCTGATTGGGATCCCCTCCGAAGGCAGCGATATTATCCCGCACCCACTTGAGCGCCAGCACCTGGTCCTTGAGACCCTGGTTGCCGGGTGCATCGGGACCGGCCGTGAGGAAGCCCAGGGGACCCAGTCTATAGTTCAGTGTGACCAGGACTATGTCCTCGGTCACCAGGTAGTCGGGGCCGTAGAGGAAAGAGTTGCCGGAGCCGAATGAGAAGCCTCCGCCATGGAGCCACACCATCACTGGCAGCTTGGGCTGCTCCCCGGACTCCTCGTCCTTGGGCATTCGTGTGGTGAAAACGTTGACGAACAGGCAGTCCTCGTCGCCCTTGAAGGTGTCCAGAATCATGTTCTTGTGTGGACAGCTCTGTCCCTCCCGGGAAGCATCGCGAATGCCTGACCACGGCTTCTCCGGCTCAGCAGCTCGGAATCTGGGAACATAGATGAAATTCTTAACATTCTAACTTGTAATATAGATATGTTCATTTACCTTCTGGCGCCTGTGGGCGCTGCGCCATAGCGCATGCCCTTGAAACTGTAGTAGCCTCCCCGCTCGCCCGATCTGTACTTTTGGTAGCGGCCTCGCACCTTGCCCAGTGACGTGGTGGCCACAATCTCCCGCTCTTTCTGTGAAGAAAAATTTCGAATCTGTAGATGTCCATGCCACTCGTAATATTCCTGACACTTTTGATACATTTGTTGGTATATAACTTAATCTTATTGGTGATAATTAGATCTCTATCACTGAGTACTTGCTTAACCAATTTAAAACCGGCTTACGCCTCGAAAAACTGACTCTTAGCCACAACTTACCGACCATTTGTCATTGAAAATGGTTAAGCAAATTAAACATTTAAACTTTTAGGCATCTTTGTGTATATTCGAGGTTAAATCTTGTATTTTATGGTCTATTGATCTTTTGCTTGGTGTGCTGGCTAGATGTTTGCTCGGTTCTTAAGAGGTTCTAAGTGAATATTACGCCAAGCGAAGATAATTTGCTGCACCAATGACCACTATGTAAAACAGCGAACCCACTCTAATGCCCACTAATTTGTCTGCCACTTGCGAATGCCGAAAAATCGGAGTTGCACAACCAATTTGCATCGGAGTGCGAAATTCTACGCGGGGCGAGTAGAACCGGCGCTGAGAAGTATGCCATGTGCCATGTGCATTGCAAGAGTTTCGCAATCCACTCGGTCAATGGCCAATGGCCAACGGCCAATGGTAAATGGCCAAAAACAGCATAAAGCCAAAAAGCCAGTTCTCGGCTCCGATTGACTCGATTGCCCGGTTTGGGGGGCGGACAAATGTCAGTTCTTTCTTTGCTATTGAGAGACGCGACCTCAGCCCCGAACGGCAGCTGCACCTGCATCCACATCCATGTTTGGCCAGCTGGCAGTCCACGTTCAAGTTGAGAATTGATTGGCCACTTGGCCTAAAGAGTATCTAGGCAGTCGCCCGTGGTTCAAGGCCGACGGTGGCTGGGATGGAGACTTACCCGCAGAGATCGCACCACCTCCTGGACCACACGCATGGCGCGCGACGGCAGTAGCTGGACGAGCGAGTTCGGATGCGAGGTCAGGGTCTTCCAGGCAGTCGTCTCCTGGAATTACAGTTTCGTAAGGTGGTTAGTATGCCACGGGGGAAAACGTTGACAAAAATAATAAAAGAAAATATATTAAAAGATATAACCATTATGATAGTAAACAATTTGACAATGAGATTGTAACTTGATTAGAAAATACCATGAGCTGTACCAAATTATCAACTCAAAGTAAATTATAGTTGGATTTATCAGTAATCTGGGAGTATGTTAGCATGTTTTATGAAGAAAAAATGACTGGGTTTCTTTCTCTGTACCGAAAGAAGATAATTGGCTGCAATTAAAAGTTGAGGTACAATTGCAATTATTCTTTTTTTGCCCCGCTTTTAGCAGCGATTTACAAAACATGCGGAGCGCCTTGTGCAAAAGCTCATGTCCAGCTTGATCCGATGCCCGATGACAATTTCGGGGCTGTCCGATTTGTAAAGCGGCGTTAACTGTTAACGGGCATGGCAACCTTCACCGACTGCGACGCGTCGCTTAATTGAAATGCCATTTGCATAACTCGAGTGCTCGGCTCGGCGGCAATTAGGCGGCGTCTGCGTCCGTCCGCGGAATTGGCCACAACGGCAGTCACGTGCTGCCGGAGGAAACGCCAGTGTCTCGGTGTGGCATTAGAGCGCCAGGTTCCCAGGCGTGTGTCCCCAACCGAAATGTATCTGTATCTGTAAGTGATTCCGTATCTGGCGGTGAATCATGACACAGTTAGACGACGACGACGACGACGACGAATGCTGCTGCGGCTGTGGAGCACCGAGCAGCGATTCAAGTTCACCTTTTACGAGTGTTGTTATGCTAATTACGCCTGCCGCACACCCTGCTCTGGGTAAATATTCGCAGAGCGGCCGGACCAGCGCCGGAATCGAGCTCAATTGCTGCAAGGTATTCGGGCTTCGAGTTGCTGGGCTTCGAGTTGCTCCTACTCCATCCGCGTCCGTATGCTAATGTGGGTGTAGCTGGTTTATAACCGTTTTCTATTAAGCCCCGTTCCGATCGATGTTGGCTTTAATTATAACTGCTTAATGCGCTTGTTTGGCGATAACAAAAGCACGCAGTTCGGGCCAAGAAGTGGGTCATTGTTCAAGGCGCGTAGGAAAATAATTAAAGCGATCTGTCAGTCAATCTGGCAGCCAGCCAAATCCTAAGCCCAATCCACGGACTGAAGCTGCTCGAATATGGAAACGGAGGAGCGCCATTCGAACGCCAGTTGCATTGCGAATCTCGCATAATATTTTGCCACTTACAATGCAAACATTATGCAATGAGGCGCGCTTTCACGCCACGCTCGAAAGCCAAAAATAAATGCGAAATGAAATGCATATAAAAGGCAGCTATAGAAAGCTTCGATGCAACAATGCATTGGCCGCCGGATCGAAATGTTGCATAAGAACCAAATGGAATACGAACCGTGGTAGAACGGCCCATTTGGAGGATTTGGCGCATGTCCAGTGACCCGGAAGAGTTTCTTTTTTCCCCATTTCCCGACGACATTGTTGTGGATCGAGCCAGTGATGGCGATGGCGTTGTCGATGTTGTCGTTGTGGCGATTAACAAAAGCGCTTCGGCTGGTAAATCTTGCAAATCACCGCTCAGAGACCCCAGGCCCAGCCCGGAGCCCGATTCCGAGCCCGAACCCGATCCCTCCTCCACCTCGGACTTTCTCTCCACTGTGACTGTGATCCGCTGGCCGGATTCATTCGGTCGCTGCACACAAATTGCCAAGACAATTAGACCGGTGGCCAGCACAAGAGCCGCGATCGCGGCGGTCGCAAAATTCCGGAGATAGGCCATCGTTCGCTCTTGTTGGCTGTGCTTTTGTTTTATGCAACCGTTTGACAACCGCACAAAATCGCAATGCAACGCTATGCACAGCCGTAAACTTTGATTTATTGAACTCGCGGCGGCGCAGGAGGCGGTTGAGTGACACTGGGAAGCTGTCACGGCAAAAAGTTCAGGTAACCGGGATCAACACGTTCGCTCTTCCGCTAACAACTTGCAACTTGCGCTTTTGGCCGTCTGAAGCCTTTTGAGCCGAGCTCTCTAGCGGCTTTGTGAATTTAATTCCACTTGCTCCTCGATTTTCCTCGATTTTTTGCTTTGGCATGGCAGTCATTAAAGTACCCTGGGTTGTACAAATAGAAGCGGGGTATGTCTAGCTTGACATAGTTGAGGAATTACCCCACCAGGTTAACAGTCTAACACTTAAATAGTTGTATTGCAAAAGTTAGAATTAAAGCAATAGTATGTAATGAATTCCCTGTAACTTTTCATTTAATTTGTGTCAGAAGTGCAGTTTCCGTTTAGATTTATTGCATTTCCTGGGTTTCCGTTTAGATTTACTGCAATTTCCTGGGTATTTAGCTGTCGCATCACTGGCTGAACTCAAAATTTGCCATCTTGCTGGAGCTGCACTTGTTATAGTCTGTCCGGCGGTTGTTTAAAGTTTTAAATACATTTTTCGGCTGTGTTTTGTTTATTTTTCAGTGCTTGTAATCATTGTTTTTTATGGTCGGATTATGTAAGGCACGCAATGGCTCAGCACGGCGCAGAGCAGAGCAGACATTTGGCCATTGTGCTTTCGTGGTCGTGCATTCTGTAGTTGTAGACCCAGTTGTTGGCCCGGCTCGTTGCCGATGTTGGCCTTTTATCAGTCAATGTTATCCGACCGGCAAACGGAAATGTTTCAATGTTTTAATTGCCATATTTATTCAGTTATGGCCTCATGATGGGCATAATGTGCTAATTGAGGGCGATGTAAATAGATTCATTTGCGGTTGCGATCGAAAATAGATAATCCTATCCACATGATAATGGTTGCTATAAATGGGATTTGCGCTGCATCTAAGCTAAGTTGAGTAGTGGCAACTGAACGAAATGGAGGATAAAGGTTGCTCTGAACTACCAATTCACTTAAATCGCTGACCAAGCGTATTGCCAAGTCGCTTTGGGTCTTTGCACTCGGCTAATATATTCGTAATGCCATCAACTGCATTGGAATATTAATTAGTATCTGGGAGATTCGGATCGAATATTTTCGGAGAAGCTATCGGAAGGCTAAGCCATGTTTGTGTTCCCCACCCGTGTGACCTTCCCTTCCCCCAAGTCGGCGTTTCGGGCCACAGACATCCATTAATAAACAGGTGCCAAGCCACCTATTTAAAGGCACTTTTCACGCGCTTCACTTCGGCCATAATACAATAGAACTCCCCTTGCAATTGGGCAGTTAGCCAATTGGCCAGTATTTGCCGTTTGGTGAGCCATAAAGTCCATTAACGGGCACATGTAAATGCAGTGGTCGGCAACGGCGGCCGACTTGGCCCAAACACACGGCAATAAGCCGAAACAGTGGCTCGGCGTTCATTGTTGGTAACTGAAGAGGCGACGCGGTGTTGGGTTACTTTCGGGGCGGCAACAAATTTGCGACACGATGTCAAAGTCACACTTGGCCACTTGTGGCTTTGATTTAAATGCCAGCGTAAATGGTAAATGGCCGAGTCAGCTGAAATACTCGAAGCGGGCACGCTTCACAGAGCTTCTTTTGTCTCCGCCAGCAACTTAATTTATTCTAAGCTATTCCATGGTATTGACAAGAACGATTTTAGCTCTCCCTGGGTTCTTGAACTCACCTTTAGCTGGTTGGATATCTTTCCGGCACGCGCTATGGCCGTTCCAAAAGTCGAGGGAGCGATGGCTATCGAGGAGCCGGGATCGCTGAAGAGGAGCAAGGCCAGTCCCAGGAGCAGGAGGCCCAGAAGCGGTGGCCATCTGGTGGTCGTCATTGTGCGCGTATACTTGGACTGGGTAAACAAATCGGAATGCATTAGTCGATGGTCCGTGTTATGGCCTAATGTGTTTGCCAACGTCAAAGCCGAATATGTAGTCGCGAGCACCGATCACCAAACACCGAATATCGAATCGAAGTGCGCAACGCTTCTGAGGCGACTTCTTGGTCATGGCCAAGACAAAGACGCGAATGTCAACAGCTCGAGAGACGAGAGACAGCGTCGATCTTGCGCTTGACTCCGAGTGAGCAGACTTGGCTGAAATCAGCAGCCAGCTCGACTCAGTTTTTCCAGCCCCGGTCGGCCGGCGGTGGTCTCAATTTAAATTGCTGGCGATTATTTTCAAATTTGCTCACTGTGCCGGTGCTTGTCTTAAACTAATACAGACATTATTCAATTTTGCTTCGCCAGCGTTGTTTTTATTGCTGCGCCAGTCTCCCTTATGGGAGGTCACTAAATATTTTGCATGCTCACAGGGCGTATGATTAATTAGGAATTCATTTCGTTGTTTATTTCACAGTATGAGCGTGCATAAATATGAATTTGTTTTATTTTTTACATAAAAAGACACCGACTCAATGACAATGTGCTGACTGAATGGCGAGACCGGAAACCAGGGCAGGAAGGTCTCAAAGAAGCTAACGAACTTTTTTCGTGACCATAAATCTGCTGCTAATCACCCGAAGTGGAAAACTTCTGCCTGGCACTAGTAGGGTGCTAATTCCACTAACTAACACTTCCGCTTCCTTAAGCTAAACGCCCAACTGGGCCATAACACATATCGCCTTCAGACACGCCCCCAGCAAACCAGTAACCCACTGCCACTTCCTTCTTTTTTAAAGCCACGACATTGCTGCGGGCCTGTTTCTTTTTTTTTGCTCATTTTTACCATTTATATCTTTCAATTTTTCACCATTTTTCTCTATGTTTCTCCAAGCTGTCCGAGCAATTTGTAGTTATGACAATGCCATGGCAACACTTGCACTTTCCTTGAAAGTTGTCCGACCAGCTGCCGATGCAGAGAAACGCGAAGAGAAAAACTTGAGAGATCGCCGGAGAATCGCATCGCCGATCAGCTGGCGGCTCTTCTCTTGGCCATAAATCTGCGATATGCAGATATGATTACACCGAATGTGTTTCATATGCAAATTTGGATTTGGGCTTTGCGCAATGCCGCATTCGTCGCGGTGGCGAATGTATTAAAGCCAACTATATTCCAATAGAAGAATGTGGCTATTTTGTAATGGCCTGGCCAATTGAAGAGCTGGTCACTGTGTGTCCAAAGAGAGTCGAAGAGAGCCGGCCATCACTAGGCCACCAGTGTGTGGGGAAAACTCAGCTGGTTGGCGGGGGAAAAGCAGCTGACCGGGAGCCGCGGGCTGCAAATGCAACTGGGACTGGGATTCAGGCCGAGATCGGGACGGTAGCGGAGGCGAAGGCGGAGACTTGGCCTGGAGCCGGCCAGACGGGCTTACGCCTTACGTAAGCGGCGAGCAAAACAAAAAAGGTAAATATTGACTGAGAAAAAAAAAAAAACAGAAAAAATTAAGCCAAATAGCTGAGGCGGAGAGCAAAGCCGAGGCGGAGAGAGGTGTGAGAAAGCGAGAGTTGGCCCACTGATTATTGGGTCTCCTCTGGCGTGTGGATGCGTTCAAAATGCCCATTTGAGCGTAAGTCGCGCTTGGCCCATTATGCAAGTAGCCGGCACGGCTGCCGAAAACGGAACTAATTCAAAACTATTCGAAATTCGCCAAAGGCATTCCACCATTCGCGCGGCATCTGCCTGGAACTATTTGTTTGCGTTGACGCTCGGCGTTTCATTAACAAAAGCTGGCTGCGCAAATATTACAGCAGGCAAACAGACAAATATTTGACACACATATTTTGGCTGAACTCAGCTCAATGACTCAACGAGTCGGGGACTGCAGTGCGCAGTTTTCCACGGACTTGACGGATTTGTTGAGTAAATACTCCCGTGTCACATACTTAAGACTTAGGTCTAGGTTCTACAATCAGTTCTTGGCTAAAACACTTTTGGCTGCATTTTCTAATTGGTTTCGCACACTCAGCAAGTTCAAGTTTGTGGCTTGAGTTTTTTGTCTGCCACTTCGATTCGATTCAACTCGATTTGACTTCTTGTTCGGTCTTCGGTTTGGGTTTCAGTTTCGGTTTCGGTTTCATGTTCAGTTGGAGGCAATGGCTCAGGTTTGGACTCGCCGCGTACCGGAATGATTCGTGCTTCGCGTTCGACTGTCGCCGACGAACTGAGGCTGCGACTGTGCAGCGGTGCGCTTAAGCGTCAAATTGCCCCGGCTTCTGCCTTAACCCACGGCAGCCGCTCTCTCCTCTCCGCTCTGGCATGCCAATCACGGCCAGCACCCGCCGATTGTTTGATCTCCGCAAAGCGGTTAATGCCACGAGATGGATTCGGGGCTAGAATAACTTAAGCATCACTTGCTTACAAAGGTAACTACATTCGTTGAGAGTTAATCCAAAGTTATGAAAATAAGAGCAGGGAGAAATTTTAAACTAGAAACAGTTTTTCGAATTTGGGAGTGGCGACTCCCATGATTGGAACGCCTATCAACAAGCAGTAAATACTGCACAAAGTACTAAACTTGTATATATTTAATAGTCTTAGGCTAGTTAATTGGTTTTGGATAGCCACCTGTGGCTATGGATGAGTTTCCAAGCCTATTGCATTCTCCCAAATCACCTCGTTGTTGTGGAGATACCATTAAAAGTTATAAATGGTGTTTCCCTATAGGTGAATGATTTGTAAAATGTTCGGTAATGATCGAAAGGGTATCCCCGCTGCTGCTTCGCAGTTTCGCTTACAGACAGGCAGCAGATTAACAGTTTGTTTAAAGAGCTGCCCTAAGTTATGGCCGTACTCATTCCGTCTGCCGCCACGCCGGCTCACGCATAAATTATTCAAAACTATATTTCTATTTCAATTTTAGGCAATTGGTTGAATGCCCAAAACAGGCGAATTCTTGGACAAACGGTTTCGGCCTGGGCCAAGATTTTGGGCATTTAAGGCACGCAGCTAAAACTCGGCTCATTTGCCTGAAAAGTACATAAATAATAAAGATATTTGGGCACGTGAAATTGGACGGGGCTCTCGTTTATGGCCCCGCGGAAAAGCAGTTGACACTGGGTTCAGTTCAGAGTTGCAGACAGAGATGGAGATGGAGATGGAGAGGGCCGGTCTCGTTTACCGTTTGAGATCAAGGATGCAACTAATAATTTGTGGCACAATAAGCCAAGGCAATGGAAAATAAGCTGGCGTTTTGGCAATGAAGTGACAACTGCAGAGTAGTTGAAACCGGACAATTAACAGCGGCGGCGGCACATGGAAATGAACTTTTCACGCAGCCAACTTACTAATTAACAAAGCCATTGCACAAGCCAATAGCACACACTAAGACGCTTAGTCGCTGTATTAGCGGAGCGATTAAGAGGGGGAATCTTTGCCAGAGCAGAGCGAGTGCCATTAATTAATCGCTTTCGGTGTCTGGTGACCTCGTTGCCTTCTGTTCTCGCTCCGACCGCGGACTTAACCAAGCGCAGATCGTAAACAAAAGAATGCCGCGCACTGTGCAAATAAACCTCGAAATGGAAAATTAAAAACACAGTACCGCTTCAGTGTATATTACTTCTGTTCATGAATTCATATTTTCATATTTTGTGCATTCTGGCGGCGTCTGTCTGTTGTTCTGAAAGTGTGTCACCATTCGTTGTAACTGTTCGGCCCGTATATTTGTCAATTGTCATGGAATTCAACTGCTAAGCCAGAAAATGCTCTAAACCTTTATTAAGCCCACTGAGAAGTCTAGGAATGAGTTCACTCATTTAAGGGGAAGACAACAAGCTCATTAAATGTCAACCTTTTTGAACTTTTGCAAACTTATATTATTGCATTAAGATTAACGTTTCGATTAAAAACAAAACTGCTTTAGCTTACGATTTTAGGTTAATAAAACTTAATTAAAACTCGATAAACAGAACATTAACTACATGTAGGATTTTTTCTCTTTGTGTGTTTCAGTAAGTGAGGCTGGTGAAAGGCAGATTCAGCAGGTTCCGATTTTCTGACGTAGCCGCAGACCAAGGACAACTTCTGGTTTTCACTGTGCTGACGTCAATAGGTTCTTTATTTTCCAGGTTCCGTTAATTCAGGTGAAGAGTTTAAAAACATTAAAACATCTGAAAATGCAGGAAAGTTCTTACCAAGAAGCCATGCAAACAGAAAAAATAAAATGCCTCTTTATTCAGCTCCTGAAATCTTCAGAAATATTATCACACTTACTTAATCAAATAATCACATCATAGCTTCTTGGGATGAATAATATTTGATCAACTGAGTTTGCCAAACACATTATTAGCTAAACAAATCAAATATTTTTACTTCAACAAAACATTGAAAATAATAGCAAATAATATTAATAATATTAATGCCTTTCTTTCAATATTAATATTTATTATTATTTTAAAGTAATATATTCTTTATTATTTATCATTTATAACAATTAAAACGAATTAAACTAAATACAATACCGAACACGATAGGAGATTAAAGTTATACTTTGTAAATAAACATTGTGTGGTATGAAATGTGTGGCAACAAAAGTTATACTACAGAAAAATATACAAATGCGTTTTTACCAAGTACATAAAGCATACTTTTACGGTGATAATAAATACTTACAGATAGTTTTAGCTAACAGTTAATTTAAAAGTATGTTATATGTATAATAATGTTAAGGCATGTGTGACTCAGGTTAATTACCATTCATAATCTGCAAGAAGGCTGTCTCTCTTTTCAGAAGGCGACTCTGTTCCTGGCGGTATCTTCTAAATAACCTAAGGGCGAGAAATATCAGCACTCCGATGACGAATCCAACTCGAAGGCTATAGGCCAGCAGGAAATCCAATCGGTAGTACTGCACCAGTGAAATATTCTCCTTATTAAGACGAATGTGCGTGGCATCCCGGTGCCTCAGGGCGTACTCTGTCCACCAAACAGCCGTTGACAAAGGGCTCATGGGTCTGTCCATGAATGACTTTGACATTTCCTTGGCCCTAATGCCATAATTTGGGTTTTCAAGGAGCTCCCGAATGGTGTTGGTCAGAGTATCAGCGTTGAGATTGTTTATGTCCAAGACCTCGGCAATACCACATAGCCTGGCCCGGTGCATATTTGTAGAGTGGTCGAAGAACAAAGGTAGTCCGAGCATTGGAACTCCGCTGTGAATCGCCTCCATCACGCTGAGAACGCCTCCTTGAGTTATGAACAGCCGGACATTGGGATGGGCCAGGACTTGCCGCTGCGGTGCCTTGGATATTGCATATATTTTGTCCGATTTATTCGGCGTTGTGAAGAGCTCATTCTTCCACACGACTCGCTGTTGCACCCGGGAGAAGGTCTCCAGAAGTGTCTTCTGCATGTCGTCCGGCAGATACTTTATCATGATTTCCAGGCCCATCGAGAAGTAGATTACCCCGTGCTTCGCCTCATCCATAAATCTTTGTAGCTCCTCATCACACGGTTCCGGGGTTTCGCTGAGGTGCAAACCTCCCACCTCGATGAGATTGGGCACATTGGCTCGCACCCTTCCCATGCTGAAGTGACTGTTGATCAGGATTACCGAGAACCTGGCCCTAAGGTCCTCGAACTGCTGTGCGGTGTAGCCAAAGTACTCCTTAAAGACGCGCAGCTGGGCTGGTCGAATGACCATACTCTCCAGCATCTTCTCCTCGGTGATGAAGATCCAGTTGTAGATCTTACTGGCCAACGAGTGTTCCATCGCATATCCTATTGGAGAGATGGGTTCGTAGATGCTCGGTGCCGGATTTCCCGCCAGTTCCTCGATGTTCCAATTGTGCCGCGTACAGGCTAGGCCCATCAGGGCGGCATTGTAGTACTCGGCCAAACCATAGAGGGCATCCAGGTGACTCGCCTCCATCATGACCATGTCGAAGTGTTCGCTCCCATCTCGCAGCATTCGTTAAACGCCGTCGTGTCTGAGGATTGCTTGTGAAATATTGTAAAGCATTGTGGTGACCAACACGCCCTTCGTCCATTTGTTTCTGAAGAAGTCCAGAAATTGGTCAGAATCGATTATTTCTACAAGAATATAAAGCAAGGTAACTTGTCAGTGAGTTATTTTGGAACATCGATCAAAGTACATTATCAGCTGCGTGTGCGTTACTTTTAGAAACTTAAAAAAAAAATAACTAATTTCCCTTATCTTTGCTAGAGGGTTTCCCGAGTGCTGAAATTGACTAACCTTTTATTTGTTTGTTCAGTATGGGCACTCGTATGTGTCGAACTCCCTCGATGTCCGGCAGTAGGCCTTCAGGTGTTATCATGGTCACATTGTGACCGCGTTCTACCAGCGCCCGAATCAGCGGTCTTACCACCTGAAAGGACGAGCTATGCCGGTACGAAAAAACTCCGAGGATGTTAGATGCCGGTGCCAGCTGCAGAAACAGTAGTAAGAGCACACACAAATATACCAGCCAAGCACAACCGAGGCGCATTTTTGCGCCTACCGTCCGCTCATGTCGGAACGCGGTTCTGAAATGAACGCAATCTAATCTGACTGGCAGAAAAATTCAAAAAAAGCTCAATTTTATTATGGGCCATAACATTAAAGTGAACTGATAGCCAGAATGCGTAGATAACGTACGCATTGATAAAAGAGTGCGATTGGCTTCACACTTTTTCAATATATACAATGTTATTATAGAGTATCAGCTGTTTGTCTAATCACCCAAATAGAACTTGAGGTAGCTTGAGCAAACAAAGGTATTCAATGATAAGGTGCCGCCGACTAAAGTACTGTCATTAAATGTACCGGTAACTTTTTACTTGCTTTATTGGCATATTAGTCTACAAACAAACTCAATCCTTTCCCTAGTACGCCTTTGTCTGTCGACATTATTTCTAAGCAAAATATAGCGTAAAAAAATCAGAGATCCAATGACTAGTCCAAATCGAAGACCATAGGTCAGCAAGTAGTCTAATCGATAATACTGCATCACTGAAATGGCATCGGAATTGAGGCGAATATGGGCGGCATCTTGGTGCCGTAGAGCGTACTCCGTCCACCAGACTGCAGTATCCAAAGGACTCATGGGTCTATCCCTGAAAGACTTCGACATCTCCCTGGCCTTTTGGGCATATTTAGGGTTTTCCAGAAGCTCCAGAATAGTGGTGGTAAGCGTATCTACGTTAAGATCATGGGGATCCAGGACTTCGGCCATTCCTCCTTGACGCACCTGATTAATATTGCTAAAGTGATCGAAGAACAGTGGCAATCCGAGCATGGGAACCGCACTGTAAACCGCCTCTATCACGCTCAGCATCCCGCCTTGGCTTATGAAAAGTCGGACATTGGGATGAGCCAGTACTTGGCGCTGGGGCGCCTTTGTTATCATATATATTTTGTCCGTCTGGTTGGGCATCGTGGAGATCTCGTTTTTCCACACAATCCGCTGTTTCAATCGGGCAAACGACTGCAGGAGTACTTTCGACATATTGTCCGGTAGAAGGCGGACCAGGATATTAAGTCCCATAGAAACATAGATTACCCCGTGCTCTGCTTCGTCAATGAATCTCTGCAGCTCCTCACCACATGGCTCTGGGGTTTCGCTGAGGTGCACACCTCCAACCTCGATGATGTTGGGCACATTGGCTCGAGCTCTTCCTAAACTGAAGTGATTGTTGATCAAGACAACCGAAATCCTGGCCTTCAACTCATGGAACTTCTGGGTGGAGTAGCCAAAGACCTTCTTGAAGAGACGCAACTGAGCTGGTCGAACAACAAGGTGCACCATAAGCCTCTCCTCGGCCAGATAGATCCAATTATAAATCATGCTGAACAACGAATGGTCCATAAAGTAGCCAAACGGAGAAATGGGTTCGTTGCTGCTCGGAGCCGGATTTCCCGCCAGCTCTTCTGTAACCCAATTGAGGCGATAGGGCGTGAAACCCATCAGGGTGGCATTGTAGAACTCAGCCAGGCCGTTGAGGGCATCCAAGTGACCGATTTCTAGCAATACCAGGTCGAATCGCTCACTGCTGTCCTGAAGCATCCGTTGGACACCATCGTCGCTGAGAATAGCCTCTGACTGATTGTAAAGCATAGTACTGGCCAATTGACCTTCTGCCCATTTGTCCTGGAAGAAGCCCATAATTTGATCGGACTCCATCAGATCTGATCAGATTTAGGATCTTATCAGGTACTGGTAAACAAATATAAGAAATTGCTTACTCACCGTGCATGTGTTGGTTCAGCTTTGCCACTCGAATGTGGCGCACTCCTTCAATTTCGGCCGCCTTCCGCACTGGTGATATCATGGTTACATTGTGCCCCCGCTCGACCAGCGCCCTCATTAAGGGTCGCACCACCTGAAAGGAGGAAAGGTTCCAGAAGGGAAAGACTCCCAAAATGTTGGCTGCTTGCGAAAGGTGTAAGTTCAGGCACAGGTACACCAGCCAACTACAGGCGAGACGCATTTTCACCGATTCTGACCGTTCATGTCGGAGCTCAATCCACAAATGAACACAATCTAATCTAAGTTGTCCTCTTGAAAGCTCCAGTTCGATTCGCCAACAATTGCGACGAAGGTAACTGATTACTAAAATTCAAAGGTCATTTTAACGTAACTAACTATACCCTTTTAGGCTAAAACGAAATTTTATACATTTGTTATACTTATTTAAATATTAGCGCTTATGCCAAATAATAAGCTTGTTTCATCCGGCGATATGTAGCAAGTTTCTCCCCAAATACAATATTACACTACAATAAATTTAGGCCATGGGATCAACATCATTTTATTTGAAGATTTATCGGAATACGACTTCGTCTAACACGATTATGTTTAACCCAATTGTAGCCTAGAAAAATCAGGGATCCAATGACTAATCCAAATCGAAGGCCATAGGTGAGCAGACTGTCCAATCGGTAGTACCGCATCAGTGAAATAGCATCGGTATTGAGGCGAATGTGAGCTGCATTCCGGTGCCGTAGAGCGTACTCCGTCCACCAAACTGCAGTCTGCAATGGACTCATGGGTCTGTCTCTGAACGCCTCCGACATTTCCTTGGCCTTTCTCGCATATTTAGGATTTTCCAGAAGCTCCAGAATAGTGCTGGTTAGTGTATCTACGTTTAAATTATTTGGATCCAGTATCTTGGCCATTCCAGCTTGTCGCACCTGGTGTATATTGCTGGACTGATCGAAGAACAGCGGCAATCCGAGCATGGGAACTCCACTGTACACCGCTTCCATCACGCTCAGCATTCCGCCTTGGCTGATGAAAAGTCGGACATTGGGATGAGCCAGAATCTGGCGCTGAGGCGTCTTTGCCATCATATATATTTTGTCCGTCTGGTTGGGGGTCGTAGAGAGCTCGTTCTTCCACACAATCCGCTGTTTTAGTCGAGCAAAGGACTGCAGCAGAGGCTGCTGCATATTGTCCGGCAGAAACCTGACTAGGATATCCAAACCCATTGAAAAGTAGATGATGCCGTGCTCCGCCTCGTCCATGAACTTCTGCAGGTCCGCATCACAAGGCTCAGGAGATTCGCTTAAGTGCACGCCGCCAACCTCGATAATGTTGGGCACATTGGCTCGAGCCCTTCCCAAACTGAAGTGGTTGTTGCTCAAGATTATCGAGAATCTGGTCCGCAGGTCCTCAAACATTTGCGACGAGTAGCCAAAGAACTTTTTGAAGAGACGCAGCTGAGCTGGTCGGACGAGAAGGTGGACCAGCATCTTCTCTTCGTTGATGTAGATCCAATTGTAAATCATGCTGACAAACGAAGTGCTCTTGGAGTAGCCCAACGGTGAAATGGGTTCGATGACGCTGGGAGCAGGATTGCCCGCCAGCTCTTCGATGTTCCAGTTAAGTTGAACAGAAGAGACACCCATTAGGGTGGCATTGTAGAACTCGCCCAGACCGTACAGGGCATCCAGGTTACTCATCTCCAGCATTACCATGTCGAATCGTTCGTTCCTGTCTCGCAGCATCCGTTGGACGCCGTCATCGTAGAGGACAGCCTCGGACATGTTGTAGTGCATTGCGGATGCTAGGATGCCTTCAACCCATTTGTTTTTCAAGAATCCCAGCAATAGGTCAGACTCCATGAGATCTGCAAGGATATTGATATTGTTACTAAGTATGAGTTTTAGGTTCCCTATTGTACCCTGCATGCGGAGGTTCAGCTTGTCCACTCGTATGTGTCGAACTCCCTCAATGTCCGCCGGTATTCCCACGGGTGTTATAATGGTCACATTGTGCCCCCGCTCGACCAATGCCCTCATTAAGGGTCTTATCACCTGAAAGGGGGAGCTATGGCGGTACGGAAACACTCCAAGGATATTGGCTGCCTGGACGAACTCTAGCTCCAGATGCAGCCACAGGAACACCAGCAAAGCACAGCCGAGGCGCATTTTCACGTTTTGTGACCGCTCATGTCCGTACTCCGTTGCAAAGTGAACACAATCTAATCATACCTCGAGAACCCATAAAAGTTTCAGTTGGATTTACCGGCAATAACAACAACTTTGCTGATAATTAAAATAGCTGAAGGCTTGGGAAAGCTCGCCGTTCATCAGATATTTGGTTACTGGTAAATTGTTTGTCTCGCCGCTTAGCTTTTATTAACTTTGTTATGATTCATTAGATAACAAATTAAAAGTAAACAAGTGTAGGCAATAAAATTATTAAATTATAAATATCGAGCTAGCCAATAGGAATATTTATCTGCATTAGATTCATTATACATTGTGGTTTTATGGCTCCATTCATAGCAAAAAAATTGTTCCATTATCTGGGAAGACAAACTAATGGGGCAGTATTTCGAACAGCTGATCCGATAAGATAGCGAATCGTGCTATCAGTTATGGAGTTGCGTTGAAACGTATGCTATGTAGTGGATGTTAACATACTTTCAGATCCTCAATCCTTAACTTAAATCATATATATAATATTTTTCGCTTACAGCTATGCCTATGATGCCGTTTCATACCAATCGAGCGGCATTCTGATCTGCAGAAATACCCTCTCTCTTTCACGAAGGCGTCTCTGTCTGTCGCAATATTTTTGGTACACTCTGTAGGCAAGAATGATCACTGATCCAGCGACTAGACCGAAGCGTAGGGCTACAGACAGCACACTGTCCAGTCTGTAGTACAGGATGAGGGGAATCTCCTCTACATTGAGGCGCATGTGGGCGACATCACGGTTGCGCAGTGCGTACTCCGTCCACCAGACTGCCGTCTCCAGGGGACTCATGGGTCTGTCTCTGAAGCACTCCGACATTTCTTTCGCTCTCTTAGCATACTCCGGGTTCTCCAGCAGCTCCTGGATGGTGCTGTTCAAAGTGTCTACCTTGAGGTTGTTGGCGTCCAAGACCTTGCCCATGCCGGCTTGCTCCACCCGATGCAAATTGCTAAACTGGTCGAAGAACAGCGGCAGTCCGAGCATTGGTACTCCGCTGGAAATCGCCTCTATTACACTTAGCATCCCGCCGTGGCTTATGAATAGCCGCATGTTGGGATGGGCTAACACCTGGCGCTGTGGTACGTTGGCTATCACGTATATATTTTCCGACTGGTTGGAAATCGTCGGAAACTCGCTCTTCCACACCACGCGCTGCTTCAGGCGGGAGAAGGTCTGCAGGAGAGGTTGCTGCATGTTTTCCGGCAGATACTTGATCAGTATGTCCAGACCCATGGAGAAGTAGATGACTCCGTGCTCCGCCTCGTCCATAAACCTCTGCAATCGATCGTCACACGGTTCCGGGGTTTCGCTAAGGTGCACACCTCCCACCTCGATGAGATTGGGTACATTGGCTCGCACCCTTCCCATGCTAAAGTGACTGTTGATTAAGATCACCGAAAATCTGATTCTTAATTCGTCCAACTTCTTCGCCGAGTAACCGAAGATCTTTTTGAATACCTTTAACTGGGCAGGTCGAAAGACCAGTCGCTCCACCAACTTCTCCTCGGTGATATAGACCCAATTTTTCCATTTGCTGATCAGGGAATAATCGTGGGAGAAGCCCATTGGCGAGACCGGTTCGTATACACTCGGAGCGGGATTTCCAGCTAATAAGTCGACGTTCCAGCTGGTGCTCACAGAGGATATGCCCATCAGGGTGGCGTTGTAGAACTCGGCCAGGCCGTATAGTGCGTCCAGGTGGCTGGCCTCCAAAACAATCATGTCGAACCGCTCGCTTCTGTCTTGTAGCATTTTCTGGACACCGCTGTCACTGAGGATGGAGTGTGTGACATTGGACAGCATTGTGGACGCCAGAGTTCCCTCCATCCATTTGTTTTGACGGAAGTCCAGAAATTTGTCAGTCTTGAGAATATCTAGCAGGGAAATTCAATCAGTATTTCTCTTTTCCTTTTAATAGCCTGAACTATTTTTAATCAGTTGCGGAATCCAAGCGCGTAAAGCTACATATTCACTGATAATAATCGATTAATCACTTACCGGTTCTCAAGACATTTCTTGAAGAGAAATGCCATAATGTATTCTCGAAATATTACATTATGAATATAAGAGGAATCTCTTCAGATTTCCCTGAATCCCAGGATCCAAGTGACTCACCTCGCATAAGTTTGTTAAGCATTGGCACTCGTAGATGACGGACTCCCTCGATGTCCGCCAGCATTCCCTCGGGGGTTATCATTGTTACCTTATGGCCCCGCTCCACCAGAGCTCGCATCAGTGGTCGCACCACCTGGAAGGGAGAGGGCAGGCGATACGGGAAAACGGATAGGATGTCGGCTGCCGGCGCCACCGCCAGGTGTCCGAGCAGGTGCAAAATCAGGCTGAGGCAGCCGAGGCGCATTCTCACGCTTTTCGTCCGCTCATGTCGAAGCTCTGTTCGAATATGAACGCAATCTTATCGGTGCCCGAACACCCATGAAAGTTCCAGTTCGCTGAACGAGTAATAACAATAAGCTCGCTGAGTAATCAGCACGTTTAGATAATTTTCGGAATTCGAACTGAGAGCTCAAAGAAAATAATCTTCTCGAATCAGCTGCTAACCTTCCCGCCAAAAGGGGAAATTATATTCAAAAACATCCCTTTTTGTATAAATAGACTGTCCTGCTCTTACTTTCCTTGTATTTCTGTCCCTGTTGAGCTCGCTGTAGTTCGCATGCGCTTAATGAGCCATCTATGGAGAATTTTCATGAATTTTATTGTCCCAACGCAGGGGTTTTGTACCGTAAATTCATAAGTATTTATTATGGTACGAACTGGTACGAAAAGTGTAGATTTTATGGAAAGCTTAAGGAGATATAACTCTCGTTGGAAGGTTGTTGAATCTACTCTAGAATGTATGCATAACATTTTACTTTGCCAAATATTACATGTCAAAAAAATATAATTTAATTTACATAAATTTTATATAAGTTAATAATTTGAATAATAATAATAATAATAAAATAATATCAATATAATCGGAAAGGTATTATAACCACTGCCTTCCCGAACTAAAAACTTCAAACTTAGTAGGCATGCAAACCAAAAATGCAGGCAGCACGCGAGTAGTTAATTTCCTCGCAAACTTTACCTATACTTTCTCCTATTGCACCTACTAACACCTAACCCTAACAAGCACGTGCTTGGTGTCGCAAGGCCCAATTGAGTGTACTTACATCATCAACGTCCAAGAAAGAGAACATTTTAAGGTCTTCCTTAGATTATTTCTATTAGATCATCAGCCAAAAAGTTGTCTTTATATTTCCCTCTGCTGGCGACTGTTTTTTTTTTAAATTTGTCATTACTAGATTTTTTCAGGTATGTAACATATAGTTTATAAAATATATTTAAAGAGAATTTAGACAAAAACGAACAAAAAAAACCTTTAAGATGATCTCCAAATATCCAAACACTGAAAAAGATTACAAATATGCCAAGTCCCATGTCTAGTTATTTTAAATTTATTGTATTGTTTGTTCTTCATAGGCATGGTAAGATATGAAATATATAGCCTTATTCGATACATAGTACCCAGCTAGTACTCGCATGACCCCGCAAGAATGTCGGATAATTTTGCATTTAACCTTTTACTGGCCCCGAAGGTGAAGGTGTAAAATGCCATCGCTCTCCATTTGGCCGAACGCAGTCTATGGCCTCGTAAATGCAACTGTGCGTTTTATATTTTGACTATAACTCAAAGTGCATTTCAACGGTGCCTCTATTTGCATCCTGCATTCGAGGGGTGGTCTCCAGCGGCAGGAGGATGGTGTTGGAGTGCAACTGGATGGGGTACTTTATGTGGGTGCTGATGCCGTTCAAACATGCATGAGTTGCACGAAGTGGGCGGCAAATGTAACCAGCCGGAGCCTAGAATGATGAAGAGGCGGGTCCCGGGACTGCAGCCCAACCAACCAGGGGGCGCGGGGCTGAGTCGCACGGAAACTGGCAGGCCAAATTAACTTAACACTCATAAATCAGCGTTAACGGCAACCGCAAAAAGCGTTGCATAAAAAATGGTTATGGCCCCTCTTTTCGGGGCTCTCTTTTTGGAGTTGCTGTCCCTTTGACGTGGAAAACGGGATCAGTGTGGCAACAATGCATCGTTGCATTCCAAATAAACAGTTCTCGTAAAATGCAAGCGTTTGCATTGCTGAGTTGATGGCAGGACCATTTTTGAGCTGCCTGCTGGCCGAGCATATCAGGCTGGGCCCAATCGAGATGATGTCCTCTTAGCCACTAATACGCATTTGTCCTTTTGAGTGATGCAGCCTCTGCCCGTCCCCATGATAAATCAGGGAACTTTTAGATTTTTGTAAAGTCCGCTTGGATTCTATTTGCTCGATATCATAGCTTCGAACCCTTGGACCAAGGACATGTCTATGGCCGGATATGCCAGGCATTTCGCCCCGTTTCGTCCCGTAACGGTCGGGCAATTTGGATCGGTTTGCCCGAAATTGCTGCCGTCAATTTTGGTAATTAAATTGTAGTGCTCAATTTGCCATCTTTTTAATCGGCATCCAATCATCGTTCAGAAGTAATTTAGATGGATTTCAGTTAACAGTTTTTTTCTCCCCGGCGCCGTGCATATTTAATTGAGTGCGCCCGCAAAAAAATGGCCTCGATTGCAGCGGAATGCATAATAAATACGCGCAGCGACAGGCGCGTAAACGCTTTCGACGGAAATGTAAATGATATCAATGCGGCAACTCGGACTGGCAATATTTATGCGCTTTTGATTCGGAGCTGAAAACCAGTGCCGCGCACTAAATCACAATTTGCCGCCAACTGGCGATGACACAAGCGGGGCTCTCGCCTTTCCTTGTCCTTGAGAAACCGAAACGCAACAACAGTTGGGCGACTGATTTTTTAAGGATCTTACTTGTCGTCTCCCCAGCTCGATTTTTTCTTCACTTAGTTGCCCTCTAGTATTGGGTATAATTTATGCGAGCAGACGCCACCGGAAGCGGAAACGAAGGCGGAAGCTGTCTAATTATTCAGCGGCAGTCGGTTAATGGAGCAGCGCCTTACTCTGGCTCTGTCTTTGTGACTTGTTGCCGCACTTTGCATGTTTATCGACTGATCCTTCGGCCAACTGTTGCAGACGGCATTTAATTATCTTAATGGGACTATGCGGCGAATGCGCAATATTGACTGTTGGCGGTGAGCAAGTGAGCCTGCCATCCTCACACGCAAGGGCTAGCGAGCCGCGTGGAATAAGGACATGCTGTCACATTGCATCAAGCGCAAAACAATAAAATGGCCGCCGACCCAGGCCGGCAGGTGTCGCTGCCGTGATAATGTCAACAGCGGAAACAATAAAAGCCGCAGTTGTCTTTCGACTTGGCTGCGGGCTCCGTTCCAAAAGGACATCTCCGGGATATGGCGGGGCACGAGCGAGAGGAGCCGCGGGAATGGGAGTGCCTTCTTCAGATGAAGATAGCAGCTGACGGGGCCGGAAGAGCGGGGAGTGTTTAATGTGTCGTTTTTTCTTTTCCGGCTCCTTTTCCAGAGAATACGAGACAGAGAAAAGTTGGCAACCTTATCGGTGTTTGTACCTTTTAAATTATTATTATTATTATTTAATTAAAATACTTTAGTTTGTGTAACTTGTTTTTGTATATCACAAACTAAAAAAATCAAAGCGGATTATATATAATTAGCTAAATTGCTTTAATGTTGTGGCTACTTGAAGACATTCAAGTTCCTCAAGGTGTTATTATTGTACACATTGAAATTCACTAAAGCTCTGCATGTTTTATTTATGAATATATTGTGAATATACAAAAAATCTACACAACAATATTATTTTTCTCTGTGTGGCCTTATCTTGAGAGGCCAAACGTTAACTTGGCAATCTTATTAAGGCCCCACCTATAGTTTCTGCAAATGTTTGCCATTGCTTTTCATTTCCGGTTGAGCCCAAAAGTTGTCTCAAAGGGTTCGGCAGCAGCCTAAGCGGAAAGTTGGCTAAAAAAAAGTCGACTTGGCCCACATAAATTGCCAGATGCTGGTGGCAGCCACTTCACACGCCGCTGACAAGCGTCAGACTCAATAAATTACATTTTGCTGGCGGTGGCTCCGATGCCCGCCTGTCAGTCCGTCCTTGGGTCTGTGTGCTGGCAGGCCTGCGGCTTCATAAATTGATGCTGGTACCGGGGCCAGGACCTTGAACCGCCGCTGGTCGGCACTCTTCGTCCTGGAGTGGCCACTCCAGGGCCTGCCAGCTGCTCTCGAGTGTGGCCAATGCAACTTTAGTTTCAGCTCCAGATTGTGTTTGCTTCTGCGTTGTTTTGCGTTGTGCTGTGTGGCTGCCCACAAAGTTCCGCTTCCACTTTCTGTTCGAGGGGTGGTGCTGGCGGGCAGAAATTAAAATTTATATGTCAAGCAGGCACAGCGGAAAGTTGTGTAGCAACTTTGCGGTGTGGCAGGGGCAGAGGCAGAGAGCCAGCGAACTTTTGTGCCACATTGAGCGCAATAATGCCAACAATAACAGTATTACCAGCATACCAGCGAACCAGCGGCGGCACCCCCGCCAAGGATAATGCTAACTAATGCCGAATACGAATCCACAGCCACGGCAGCAAGGTCGGGAGGAGCCAGCCTGCTGCCCCAGTGGCTCGTTTTGTTGCTATTATTATTATTGCACTGCAAATGCAAATGCGAATGCGATGCTCAATGGCCTTAAAGTGTCAGCTGCGGCACTGCTCTTTGTCCTGCTTTTTGGCCTGCCCGGACTCTAATTGCCGGCAACAAATTCCAATTAGCCGCCCCAAATCTCCAGCGAGCGAAACGGATGCAGTGCAGCCAGGATACAGAATCCCCCGGATTCAGTCCATTCGGCTGGCCGACTTTTATGAGCATAAGCGAGGCCAATAAAGCGCTCAACCTCATGCGATTATCGCCTCAGCTCCCCGAGCCGGAAACCCGGGGAACCCGGGCAACCCAGGAAAGTAGGGAAATTGGCCAAAACATCCAAAACATCCGAAACAGCCAGAGGAGCTAGCTGCGAGTGCTGTGCCGCCGCTTTCAAATGCAGTTGCAGCTCTCTTGCCTTCCTGGCGGGTCCTTGCCAGCTTTTAAGCGTTCAAATATTTATAAAGCGAAAAATGTTATGTTGACGCGCTGGCGGCCACTTTCTGCTTTGAGGGTCAGAAGGAACTGGCTAAATGGGGTTCAAGTTAAGTGCCAAGAATTAAACCAAATGCGAAGTGAAGCAGGCCCCAAACCTTTAAAATAGATCTAAAAATAGGAGCTCATTCCACAGATGGTTGTAATTTAAGTTTTTTCTTTTTCATACATTCTAATAAATACAAAAGTTCCTAAAATATTTCTAGCATCGATATTGATTTGAATTTATGAATGTGTATTCGTGGCACAACCTTGTGCATCAAGGATGCAATTTATTTTAATTTGAATTTAACCTAAATATGCCTTAAAATAAATCAAAATGTATTGCGTGTGAGTTTGGACTCCTTGTGTGGCTTCTACTGAACTGTAAAGGGTAATTTAATATTCTGTAGTATAGAAGCAAATGGTATTCCCTATTTATTGTATTTATTCCTATGGTATGTGTATTTCAGCATTTAAAAAACCTAATTAAGTTTTTACAAAATTAAATGAATTATTTATTACTCGATAGCCAATCTAATGTACTTATATTAAACGGTTTAAACTATTCCCACATAATTGATGGAAACCATTAATTTATAATGAGTTCGACTGCTCCCTGCTGGAATGCTTTGCCCGTTGCGAAACATAGTATTACTTATTTCAATTTATTTGTCGCGCCCCAGCCCAGAAGCCCCCGGATATCAAGTCTAGACACACGCATTGTTATAAATTTTAATCAACGCTGTCATTTATAATTCCCGCAGCCGTAGAAGCCGATGCCGAAATCGGGTCTGAAAGTCCTCTGAAAATGTTCCTTCAAGCTGCGACAACAAAGCGAGCATGCATTCTAAATATTGCGCATACGCCGCGTTGAGCATGCACACAACTGTCAGAAGGGGGAGCTGCAAGGGATGATGATAATGGAGGCAACCGAAAGCCCAAGGAATATGTGGACTTTAACTAACTGACTATGACTATGACTGCAGGCAGTGTCGGCGTTGCGTTGCGGCATTAAGACCTCAGCTGAAATGATTACATGCCTGTTTAGATTTGTCAGTGGAGCGGAGCAAGGACGCTGGCAGGCAGCTCATGTATTTCACAGTTGATAAATGATCAAATTAAGCATGGCACACAGCCGACCTACATGGCAGCCCCGAAACTGCCTGGCATAGCGGACGGGGAGGGGGCTTCCCGGGGAAGGACCTGCAGCAGCTGCTTTAAACTTCTGCTCGGCATTGTCTTGCCGCAACACTTTCGCTCCCCGAAAGGCGAAACAAAAAAAATATATAAAGGACTGGGACGCTTTCCCAATCCAACCCGCTAGCCCGACCGCATCTCCACCCCCCTGCTTGATATGCGGTGCCTGTCTTCTGCTTTTGCTGCTGTTGCAACCTGCTTTACTTTTGCGGCATCTTGCTGCTCGCTGCCTCCTACTTTATGCGGCTGCTTGTGTGCGGAGGGGCTGAGAGATAAAATAACACGCTTCATGCTGCCTGGCACTAAACTATTTGGAAAAATCGTGCACGTTTTCATTTAGCTGAGTGCACGCGGCTGCCATTGCTGGCAGCGTTGCCAGCCAGCCGTCCAAGTGGAAGTCTACAGCAGCCCACAGATGCAAATGCAAGTTATCGAGATTTATGGCGAATATTTTTCGGCCTGCTTATGCAATGCCAGCCTAGGCCGACATAAATATCCATTTCGGGAGCACATTAAGCCGGCTAATGAATGGCCCGAGCCTTGACCCTGACTCAAAAGGATACTTCTTAGCACGGCCCAAATATATGTGTTTACAATTTAATTGTCCAGCTCGAGACACAATCTGGGTCAGCCAGTCGGCCTGCCGAAACTAATTGCAATAATTAAGCTTGAGCTGGCAGTTTTAATCACCAACATTGTGTCCGGTAAACAGGAACCACAACAAGTGACAAGTCACAGCCGAGTAATTGCAATTGAAACATGACTTCGGCTCGCCTGATGGAGACATTATGGCATTATCTATTATCTATTTATTCAGCAGCCATCGACTGGCCGATCAACGTCCAGAGAATTGCACCCGAATGACTCTAATGGAATTTGCGGCCTTTGGTCGAGCATAAAAGTCGAAAATTGAATAGTTGCGGTAGAGTTTTCTTTGGCCGTGATTAATTCAATGAAGTTGTCCCATTTGAGTCGCTTTGAGTCTGTTCAAATTTAAATAAATAATTTGAGCATTTTTGTATGCAGTGGCAGCGAACAGAGCTGTGAATGAAATCCGGGAGCCAGTCCAAAACTACCATCTAACATTTCTCTTACTCACTGAATGGGGACGTGTGTAAGTGTGCGGTTGGAGTGTGTGTTGGCGTGTGTATCCTGCGGTTCCCTGAAAATGTGAGCTAACTGCCTGCTGTTGAATTTATTTGCGGTTCTGAAGCATCCCCTGTCCGCCAGCTCTTCGCTGGAGCCGCATTTATGCATGTGTTGCAGGGGCTGGGAGTGGGCGATGCGTCGGGTGAATGGAAAAGGCTCCTTTCGGCCGCTGCCGCTGACAGTTTGTTGCCATTTGTGTCGCTGCAGAGGAGGCAAAGTGAAAAATGCACTGCTTACATACCGGGCATGAATTTAATTCGCCGCACTTGCTGGCGTAAATTAAATTTTTGTCTTCGCCCGTTTTCATTCCATTTCACGCCCTATTAGCCTAGTCGCGGGGCGGGTTAAGCTACGCATTATAAAAGCAATTTCGGCAACTTTTGAGTTGCTTCAATTTTTGTTAGCGAAACTTTGCCAGCTGCCTGCAAAAGTTGCCGCTCCACCGCCGCCGAGCAGCGCAACTAATTGCATTTATGCACCAGGCAGGCAGCCACAGGTACGCACATCTTGGGATAATTTTAATAAATCCATTGTCGTGCAGGACCATCAATCACTCCTTTCTTGAAAAACTACACCTGCTATCCTTCTACACTTTTAATTGTGCAACTAAACGAGGCCTGCTGTTTGGATTTTAATTATGCAGATACACATACAGCTTCCGCTCTTAAGCGCATTATGTCCCAAGCCCCCCTCCGACTGATATTTAAAATGCACATTCGACCGGCCCTCGCATATCACAAACACATTAAACCGCATGCTGACATGTGTAAGCATTGCAACCGCAGGTGCACTCACCTAAAAATCACTGAATATTCGAAACATGCTCTACAATTCCAAATCCCTTTGCGGGGCGTATGCGTAATATTCGCTCGGGCGTTGCGTACGCGCAATATTCAATCACAATTAGCCCGATGGCTTAATTAGGCAATGCAGCCGGACCAAGGCCAACTCGTTTTGGAGATTGAAAAGATTTGATGTAAGCCCTGTTTCATTAGGGACACCAGATTGCAGGCACGCCCCTCACAATTAAAAGCCTTTAATCTGCCCAGGGCGGGCGCTGTCGTCTCATATCGCCGTTAAAGATTTATGGTTCGACTGTGTATCTGCCATTAGGCATTCCCTTTGTTCTCGGCCGAGACAAAGAATCTGGTCCGTGGGCGTCTTATCTGCTTGTTGCTCTGTTGACTCAGGCTGGCCGCCTTGGTTCTTTTGTCCGTCTGCCTCCATTTGCCTTCTAGCCGGAGTCTGAGTGCAAGAGCCGCATAATCCTTTCTGGCAATTAGCTGGCAAATCAATGCCGCCCGTCAGCGGCTATCGGACGAATCTCTGTCCCAGTCGGGCGGAGTTAATTTGATTTATGCTCCGTTAATTGGATGCCCGCACCCAATTGGCCAAAGTGTGTCGGTGTAAGGGCCGGCATTAATCCACTAATAAGAGCATGAAAGTATTATGTGTAAACACGCACATAAACACGTGCACACACACACACTCTCACGCACCAGCGCTAGGATACAAAAACGAGTCAGAGGAGCGGATGGAACTTAGGAGGGGTCGCGGTGATGGGACCAAAGTTTGCTCCGAGAGCAACAGCACGTTCTTGACTGAAAAACATTAAATATAATTACGAGTGAAGCTTCATACCCTTCGCACGCATACACAGGATGCCATCCCTGCCAACTGTTGGACATTAGCTGGTGCTTATGACAAGCCAGCATCCTCAACTACTTCGCCTGCACTTTTCGGGCTGCCCGCACTGAGAGAAATGCTCTGTAAAACGAAGGGTAGAATCAGAAAGAAAGAATCCAAATTTTTATATAATTTTTAGAAGATAATTAACTTATGAAATAATGGAAATGCGTCCAAAGACTGATTTCTTAACAGATCTGTCCCTAATACACTTTCTTCCTATAGTTAAGTAACTTTTCTCGCGTTTTTTCTCGGTGTTCGTTACGTAATTTACTGCCATAGCAGCCAATATATCTCCTCTTCAGCTGGAATACTTTTCCGGAGCTACATCGGGGAATTATAAGCAGCCAACTTGTTAGTCACACTCTTTTGGCTCCGACTGAGCTCGGGCTGCCAGCTCAATACACCGTCAAATAGCTGGCCATCAACAAGTCAGCACATGGGGATAAAAAGAAAGGGGAATTGCTAAAATAAAATCAATGAAAACAATTGCTGTTCACCCAGGAGAGAAGCGTGCGACGACAGGACTCGTACTCCGAGTACGAGCGGGACACAAATTGAATGACTGACAAATGCACTTATCTCCCAGCCAGTTGGCCCAAGCTTCCAGGGATTTGCATACGCAAAAAGCCAACAAGGAAGTACACAAGAACATACACACTCGAGCGGCAAAATCCTGACAAGAACAACAAGTAATCAAACAAAATGAAATCACAGAAAAAAAAAAGAAGCGAAATCCCCAAAGTCCCTCGCACGAGTCCTTAAATACATGAATAATAAAGGCACTGTAAATCATCCCCTGCCCTCGGCGACCGTTGAAAAGTATGCAATGAATTTCGAGTGATTGAATTTTGTTTTATTAGAGAATGTCCAAACGTCCATACGTCCGTTCGTTCGTCGCCAGGAGTGCGGTCCGTAGTCAAGCGGACAATGTGCTGCCCCCGGCCATATTGTGCATTATTTATTGTGCGTAAAGGGCCAAGAACACACATGAGCAGCACACATAAATACACATATATATATATATGGGCAAAAGCACAATAATAATTTTCCTTGCCAGCATAGAAATCTTGCACATAATAAACAACTGCAGCAGCAATGCCATACTTGAGGGCCCAGTACTTTTTAATAAAAGCAAAATGACCACAAAAGCTCTCGGGATTCGTTGGCTGTATGTATTAAAGCAGGCGGCAGCCGCAACTACAAAAGCATTTACCCAGCACATCGAAACAGCTCGCGGCCAGCTCAGCTCAACTCGGAGAAATCAGGGGAAAGTTGGGGCCGCAGCTGGCTGGGGGGAAAAAAATACAATAAAAATTACTGAACCGAATGCATCATAATGTTTATGTCAAAAATGAACAACAGCATGAAAGGGCCGCTCTATGGGCCAAGTCCAGGGAGCTCAGCCAGCTGCCAGCTGCCCGGGCCAAGATGCATTTCCTATCCCCAGGCGCAGGGCACTGGTTTTTGCCCTTTGTTCCAAGGAGCTGTAGCCGCAGATATAAAGGGATATGCTCAAGGAACCCACAGCCCACAGCCGGGGAAGCGTCTAAATTGATTACGGCCAGCCGAGGCCAAGGTATGCGCGGCCTTAGATACTGCACCGAGGTAACTTTTCCTGCCCAAGAGAAGTACATTTTTGTAAATGCAGAGAGGCTGCCGTTTCCGAATCTAAGCTGCTTTAAGAGTGTTGTGGCAGCCACAATTAAAGTTCGCACAGTCTATCCCAGGATACCTTGAATATTATGTTGCACTCGGCTGCTCTTGACTGTCAACGTCAGAGGCAGTGGCAGCTTCAGCAACATTATCGGAGTAAGGCACAGCTTTTAGCTGCTAAAAACAGCGTCACATAATTAAGAGGTGTCAGTTTCTGGGCATCTCACTTACTATATACTAGAGCTGGGTATGTTGGTAACAACAAGGCTTTAATGTAAAGCAAAATTTAAAAATAATCCAACACATTTTTTTAGCTAAAAATAATCACTTTTCTCTTAGTAAATTTAATGAAAATAATTTGTTAATCAATGTAAATCCAAGTAAATCTGTAAAAGTCCGTCAGAAAGCCACAGTAGATGAATTCAAATCCCTCCCTGTAGCCTTAGTTTACAACTTCTGTCTTCAACTACTATAAATAAATAAAGGAATAATTGTTATATAATAAAATATAGCTTGTAAATAAAATGTTGTAATACGTGCAATTATAATTTTAAGGTAATTTTCACTAATATACATACGTAGAAATATAATGGTAAACTTAACCCCCAGCTACCAGAGTAACAATTAAATTAAATTAAAATTAGTTTCTGTTAGCTCTGGCTTTGCCATTACGAATTAATGGCTTAATTTGTTCAAATCATTTACATATTTTGTATTTATTTGTTGCTTAACGTTACTAAGTATCCCCTGGTTTATACACCAAGTGCCGCCCGTGGCCGCTTGCCATTAGGCAACCTGCTCGACAAGCATCATCTCCAGCCCCTCACTGACGGCCACCAAGTGTCATAGAGAAGTGTGCTAAAAACAGAGTAAAAAAAACACATTTGGAGCGGCATTTCTGTGCTGTGTATTATTCCAGTGTTTTTCATTTCCTACTCCGGCAAAACGCCGCAAAGCGCCCGAGAGCGCACTTCATTCACACTCGATGCGTACTGCCGCAGCCGGGGCGGGCGACAGTTGCCGTTGCCGTTACAGGTGGTAATGGAAAAGAAAAAAAAAACAAACAAAAAATGCCGGCAGAAATGAAACGACTTCACTCCACTCCAGGCTGGCAGGCACTGGTGCTGTTTCATGGCGAAATATTTACGATTTGGCATGTAAAGTGGCGTTTCTTGTGCACTTTTCCGGTAAATTCACACCCCTCACCTGCGGGGCCTCGGATTTAAAAGCCACCCCCTTCCTAGCACCCGGTCCTTGCCTTTGTTTGCACTGCAATCCTTTTAATGCCAACCTCCCATCGTCAAGTATTTGCCTTTGTGGCAGTGCCAGCGACTATTTGTGGTCCGACCCGGCGATGATTAAAATACTCGTTTTGGTCCATTTGACTGATTGGAACGGATCACAGCAATCATATTTATATTCATAAAAGATGCATCATGGCCGAGACTCGCCCCCGAGATTCTCCCATTCGTCCTTGAGCTGTCCCGGGGCATCGCAGTCAAGAATCGGGGCTCTGTCGCATTTTCCTCCCCCAGCGACCCCGTCTGTCAATTTGTCTTTTCATTTCTCTTTTTGCCGCTTATTTCCTGGCCCGCTGCCGTTGAATGCATTTTTAATTGGCTTCAAATTTCCGGCCGTTCTCTGAGAAAGACGAGGCACAAAGGGGCGCAGGATGAAATTGAGTTTTATTATTAAACGCTCGGGTGTAGTGGGCAATCAGCTCCGGAATTGATTGTAAGCTTAAGCGCGACAGCAACGGAAATGGTATGCAATAAAAGGTTAAACATGATATCCCAAGGTTTAGTTCTGGTTTATTAAGACTCACTGCCTGAAGAGATATTTATTTATATAATATATTAAAATAGAAAAAAAAGCTAAACAATCATTCTATTTCTTTAATTTCCTATCAAAGAAACGTAAATTTGTAATAGCAACATTAAATAGATGCATAATAAGTGAAAAAGAGTGCCTTTGAGACCATTTTCAACACGATTTTCCAAATTTATTTTATTTTGATAACAGTGTGGACAGGAGAAATTGCCAGGAGACTATCAGGAAAGCGATCGAATCTCCTTTCCGCACCATCTCCGACTCCATCTGTTCGTCATAATTCAGAGACCCCACCACCACCACCACATAGAATTCCCTGACCTGGTCAGACAAACTTTTCGGGCCGGTAGAAATCTTTCAACTTTGTCTGGGGCAGGAAAAGTGCTCACCGGTTCGTTATTCCTCGCCCCCTCTCTCACCGGTGCCTTAAAATCGCACTTTGAACCACTTTGCCGGCGTTTATTGATTTCAATGATGACCCCAAATTGCTGCAATGAAAGTTGACCACGCTGCCTGGGTTTTTCGGGCCACTCGAGGCAACCGGAAATGAGGTAAAGTGCTGGGCGGGCAGACGATGGGCGACGATGTGGAGGAGCAAGGTGAATGCGAGCACAAGGCCTTGACATTTCCCATCCTTTGGCGTATCACGAAGCTTGGCAAAGTATTTAATTAAAATGAAACGCAATCACACTCTCACACACACACTCACTCAGGGCGGAGAGCTCACTTAATCCATCTGCACTTCTGGGGAATACCTGCGCTGCTGCATTTTGCGGCAATAAATTCAAAACCAACTGCGTGTGATGCTCAACAAACTGGCAACTAACACACACGGATGCAAATGGGCATAGACAGGCGCAACGACGGGGCGCACATACAGACGACGGCAACACTCATACGCAGTGTGACCCAGTGCAGTGCTGATCTCTCCTGTGGGCCTCCCTGCACATTTTTGTTACCAAGATTTTAACTGTCAGCAAGTTGGGCGACTTAATTTGAATTTACGGCACCGCCAGGAGTGCCCCCCCGCCCCTCGCCTCTCGCCAGCTCCCGTGTACCCTCTTCCCGGGGGGTCCTGGCTGTTATTTCGCACAAACAGTATTAAATGGTGAGCGTAGCTGCTGGTCTGGTTCTGGTTCCGCTTCTATCTCCTTTCTGGTCTCCAGGTCGAGGTCTGTCCAAGTAAACCTGTGTTCGTGCCTGTTTCACGGGTGCGCCCTCTGCGTCTGTATGTGTGCAAGTGTGAGTGTGGGGGTGACAATAATATTCAAATTCCACTCTGCTGCAGTTGCATGGGCCAGAGGGGGGAGTGGGTAATGGGCGATGGGCGTGGCAATGACACTTTTACACTCCATATATCTGCCTAGGAAGTCGCCACTCTCCTCTTTGCCCCCTTCAAATGCACTGAGAGCATAAGGTACTTTTTACAAACAATTATAACAAAGTTTCCCTTATTTAAATCAATTAAAACTTATTAGAAAATTTGTATAATATATGTAACGTTACGTTGAGTTATCGTTTTTAAAACACTTTAGGTTTTAGTTGACTTCTACGACTTCGGGGTGTAATGACTATCTTTATAAGTTTTTTTTTAGCTTAATTGATGACCTGTAAATACAAGTATAAATATGGTTTATTTATAGCCAGCGCGGACTTTCTCCGAGTGCCGTTCTCAAGCCCCGCTTGTGCTCTCATATTTATGTGTCTCCTGATAGCGCCGCTGCAGTCAAAAGTTTTTCTTGCGGCCCGTCGTTTGCGAGTGTGCATGTTTATATGCTAATACTTTAGCGCACATGGCAGGGCCCTATTATCGCGACTGCCACTTGGGCGTCGAACTTCCGTTTTGCCAGCCCTGCTCCGGCTCCGACTCCAGCTCCAGCTCCCTTTTCTGCCTTCTGGGATGGAACGGAGGATCTCTCTCGGCACTGAGCTCTCGGCTCTGAGCCCTCAGCTCGATGGCAGCCCAGAAGCATTTGCAATTTGGGTTTGCATTCGAGCTCCCGGGCGCCGCCTTCGCCGCCCGCTGAATGTTGCAAAATGAATTTTACTTCATTTTGATATGTTCTCCCCGCTGGCTCCAGCGCTGGGCACATAAATACTGGGGGGATATGTGGGGCGTTTTGTTCAGTTTGTTTTGCCACTATCGCAATGATAATAAATTTTATTAATCTCGCCGTCGCCCACACACACACACACACACGAGTGAGAGCGGAATGGATATGGATGGCGGAAGCTCCCGCTCCAGACACTCGCTGATCAAGTACTCAACTAGTCGAAGGCATTTGTAAACGTGGTCGCAAACAAGGACGCGCTCCTCCCGCGGGACCCGTCGCGTCGACGCCCTGCCACTTATTTTCATTTACATTTCGTGGCAGCTGCCGCCGGAAGACGCCGCACTTGCAGTTGCATTTCCCAGTCGCAGCTGTGCCGCGAATTTATTATGTAATTATTGTTGTGCATTCTAATTGTGTGGCACATCTATTTGACTCGCATTTCGCCGACTCGAGGGAGTTTTTCGCGAAATAACCAGAGCGCCAATTAGCGGGAATGGAAATTGGAAACAAGATGGATGCCAAACTTTCACGGCCTCGAATTTGTTTGAATTTCCTCTCATAGAATATTATAAAGAACTTATATTAATATATATTAAATTATATATATATTATATATGATTAAATCTTTCTTTCTTTTTCTACTCAGCTAATAGCAAACGCTTCAGCTCGTAATGACTTCATTCCCGAATTGACCCACTATACCATCGGCTTCCAAACTATTCCGACCACTTTCACGGAGGTCCTCGGAAAATGCGGTCCACCGCCGAGAGCGAAACTAAATCCCAGCGAAAGCCACCTCTATCCAAAGGGCTGTACATATATATACAGATGTGACCTGACTGGTGCAACTCGTGCGGAAGCGGACCCAACTGGCTAATCAAAAATTTATTTAATTTCTTGGATGCTCAAAGGCCGGCCGCAGCGAAAGTGCGTCCGCATCCCGGACAAACCCGGGGCCGAGGCCCGATCCCCAGAAGACAGGCAGCGTGGCAGCGGCGGCGAGGATGGTTGTGTCCGTAAATGCCCGGCATCAAATTTGATGATGTCAACCATGAGCCTGTGCGATGGTCATGTCCTGTTGCCGTTGGCCCTGCTGTTGCTGTTGCTGTTTCTGTTGCTGCGGGAAATGCAGTCTAAAACCAACAAATGCCGGAAATGCGCCGCTGCAGCTGCCGCAGCCATTGCGATTAAACTTTCCGCATTAAATATTTCGCCTGGGTCCGGGCCCGGGCCCGGCAAACGGCGAACGAAGTTGGCTACTGGCTTCTGGCTAGTGGAAACTGGCAACCGACGAGTGGAACTGGGACGCTGGGCGGATGTTGCGGCTGCCTTTTCGCCAAATCTAATTGCAAATTTCATGTACCGACAGCCTCTGCGATGCTCACGCCTCCCAGGACGTGCCACGCCCACGCGACAACTATATAAACATTGTGGCCACTGGCAACTGTCATTTTTTCCTTGTTCGCGCTTCCCGTATGGCTGCAGTAAATCATGAAATTTATTTAGCAACATGCGAGCGTCCAGAAGCGCCGCAAAAAACAGGCAAATAAATTGCACAAATGTTGTCCGCACTTCGAGTGGCAATGTTGCCATGGCTTCCTTTCGGCCGGGCTTACACTCACCACCACACCCACATCCACCGACCTCCTCCCTGGGGCGAAGTGTCATTAATTTTGATGTGTTTTTAATTCGGTTTTGTTGGGCAAACTCATTGACAAAGCCTCTAAAGAACACACGCCTCGGAGAGTGCAGCATGGAAATGCTGTTTGGGATTTAATTAAAACTAATGAAAACTTTTCCACCAGCCCCTTTCACCGCTTTCACCCTCTTTGCAACCCCTCCTGCAGCTTCCTCTTGGCCAGCAGTCAATCTTGCAATTTGTGCCCAACGACAGATGACAGGAGGCAGAGAGCGGTTCGAAAGGTCCTGCAGCAGGGGCTCTGCCAACTGGCACAAGCCAAGCCGGGCCGGGCACTTGGCCGACATTTCTCCAAATCCAACTGGATGGGAAGAGCTGGGTGGGGAGGAGACTGGTGTTCGACCTTCAGGCAAAATGACAGAGGAAAGTTGAAAACACTTTGGCCACAATTGCGCAAACCGAGCAAAATGAGCTGCAGCCACGCACTCGAGCCCAACTTGGAAATGAGCAATGAAAGTGCGTGGCCAAGCTGGAGACCATTCTGCAATTAGGCAATTCCTCCAGGAAGTAAGCAAAAATTCAACTTTTCGGCCAAGAGACACTCACAGATGGTTTGAGGTTAGTCAGACACGTAATTATGAGGAAGAGATATTGTTTTTTTTTCGACAATGAATTGGGAATAAAATTTCATTTAAATTTCTCCACCGGAACACAAACAATATTTATATCTATTCGGGATATTTAAATGATAAATTTAAACATGAACAATCGGCTTAAAAATATGTTTATTTTGAATAAATGGCTACATTAAAAAGCTCATTGTGATCGCTCATTCGAATGAGGATGTTATTTTTATATTAAAAATGTTTTTGGAGGTCTTACAACAAAAATAACAGAATGCTTTTATATTTGTAGGTCCAAAAACACTGTGAACGCCAGTGTCAGAGTATATAATTGGCAATTTTTGTATCGTGATCTCCTAATCTCGGCTCAGTACTGGGATCCGTTTCAAAAAGTATTCAAAACAAAACAAAAAAAACAAAACTCAAACGGTATTGGATGTAATTGCTCTTATAATTGTTGAGTTTATGGATCAAAAATCAGCGATATATTTAAATTAAACACAAATAATAGTTGATTTTAATTGAGATCTTAATTGCTTAATAATATCGTTCTGTCAATGATCCGAACGCTCTTAACATGTTCAGTCCGTCCCCTTTCAGTCAAGATGGGCCTTGTGTACAAACATTTTGGGCAGACAATTCTAATTCTCTGCTTATTTTTAGAAGTGAGACCAAGTGTCTTTTAATCTAACAATATAATAATTAATCGATATTACAGGTCATCGGTAAAGTGGAGTTCACCAACTTGAAGTGCACTTCTTTTGACTCGGAATTTTGTGATTTTGAATATTGTAATTTGAAGGCAGTCAATCGGAGCTTTAAATACCTTTCTCTTAAAGTGAATCTCCATAAAAAACCAGTTACCAAAGTCAAGGTTTTTATAAAAGTCAGTGTCAAGTTCTAGTGATTAATTAAGTACTCCCGTAGGTTAATTTTGCGTTGCTAAAACGTTTCGGTGGCTACATACCGTTTCTGTACAACGTTACTGTGGATGCTTGTCAGTTTCTGAGAAACCCAAGATCGAATCCAGTGATTGTTTTTCTTCACGGTTTCTTTAGAAGCCACTCTAACATGAATCACACCTGCCCCTACGATGTGAGTATGAAAAAAAAGATCAATTTATTTAACTATGTGAGGTTTTCTTTCAGCATGATCTTATTGTGGATAAACTTACTGCCGACTTTCTCAACACGCAAGTAACAGAGGTTGTGTCGTTTCCTTTCGGCGAATTCCTTTTCCAATCCAAGTGGTTTGCTTACGACATCCTTCGAGCTACGGTGAACGTATATGTCACTCTCTCTTAAATAACATCTTTGTATGATATATTTGAATGTAATATTAATATTAATAAATCATTTAAAAATCGATAAATCGAGAATCTATGCCATAAAACATAAGCTGAGCAAAAGTGAGACAAATTTTCAAGTCCTTTATATTGGAGAGGCACCAACAAAATAGTAAAATGCAGTCAGAATGCGTGTATAACCGCGTTACTATTTTATTTCAATAAATTGTCAAAAATAAAACTTAATAAAATTGCCTATAATAGCCGTGTCCTTGACCCTAATCTCTCTTCCTACCATGGCAATATTTGGCAGGGGCAGGAACTTTTAGAAAGGAGCACGGCGCCCTGTGCAAATATGGCGACTTGGCACGTACTTCGGGATATATCACTGGGGAAGCCTGGGTAAATAGAGCCGGTGCAAAGTGTTTTTTTCCGATAACAGTAGAGTTAGTGGCCGCCTGCGATCTTGTTCCGTTGGGAGGAGAGAAAATTTTCATGGGCGTGTTCCGGGGCTGATTTGGCCTGAATTTGGGACTTGAAATCGGTCGAAGGGTACAATTTTGAACTCCGCCAGCTTTCTTTGTAAGAGTCACAATGTAGGAGGCGGAGGAGCCCTCACTCAGCACTTTCTTGTTTTCTTGATGGAGTTCCACGAGGAGATCGCGGATCTGGTTGGCAATTTCCTGGGCTCTTGCAGATAACTTAAAGCTTTCTGGGGTCTTCACAGAGTGCTTAATGCCTTCGGTGTGCGGGATGGCATCCCGTTGTGGCGGATTCGACGACTCGTCTTTCTTTGAGCTGTCTGTCCCTTCGATGCCTGTATCGTTATCGTCCTTTCCCCTCCGTTTGATATCAAAGGTGGCCTGTCGCTGGATGCTGGGACGCTTGGGACCTGACACCGATTCCTCTACCAAGATTTGCTCTTGCGAAAGCCGCAGCTGCTCCAGCTTCTGGCAAATCTCCTCCATGTTGGTATTCGCGTTTTGGGTGGTGCCGATGTCATCGTCTTGCTCCTCGGACGGCCAAAATGTGAGATCACTAATATCCTTCCTAAATTTTCGCTCCTCCTCCTCAGCGTTTCGCTCGGCTATTGCTTCGGCACTTAGATTGATGTTCATATCCAGCTCTGGAGGTGGCTCTGTATTTTTGAGCTGTGAAATATCGCTGTCATCGATATCCTTCAATACCTGCTCCATCCTCTTTCGTTCCACTTGACTGAGAGCTGCGTCCAGGCCGGCACGCGTGGTGCAGACAGCTCCATCGACTAAGATAAAAGGTATTCCGTGGTCATCGGTCCCGTGAGCCAGATCTTCCAAGCCCACCAGGTTGTCCGTGGTGTTGACGACATTCGAGGGCCCAGCCACATCAGCATTTGGTAGCGCAGCTCCACCGGCCTTTTTTTTATTGAACATTGCTCCTGAGAGTAAACAAATATATGACTGTGTATTAGGTTAGCCTAAATTTACTTTTGACAGAGATCTGATATAATTCTATATTGACAACATTTAAAATGAATATAAATAAAGTGAGTATAAGTTCAGGGGAGTTATTAGTATCTGAACTACGTTTCTTATTATAAGTATTGTCTAAAACCAGAAAAAAGACTGTTATAAGTTGTTTTCTATGTCCTCATACAGTTGAATATACTTTCTTCTAACAAAACTCAAGTCAAATTGGCTGCAAAAATCGCATTTGTGTATTTGATGGTGGGCAAAGCGGCACGGCCGTGATTAGGCCAACAAGAAGCTCAAGAACTCACCTGGCCCCCAGGTAGACGACGTGGTCGCTCCCACGGTTGTTTTGTTGGCTGCTCGGCAGCAAACAGAAATTTAAATCCCTCAGAAGTACTCGCCAAGAAAAACGAAATTGAAAAGGATAAAAGTTCTGCGTGCCCGAGAATCAACACGAACGACCCTTCAGCCCCTGATCCGAGTCCTGCTCCTGCTCCTGCTTTCTCTTGCCAATACTACGCCTGGGCACTTGTGGCTGGCTGCCTTTGGCCAAATAATGCGCGGAGGCGGGGATGAGGACGAGGTGCGGGCCTGGAACACAATCCGTAAACCAAAACTTTATTTTGTGCTGATAAAAACTTAAATGTTGCTGCCGCTGCCGCTACCACTGCCACGCAATCGTAAATGTTTGATATCCCCAAAGGTTAACAATTTCCGTTGCCGCTTGGCTTTGCTTTGCTCAGCTTCGGCCAAGTTAGTTCTTCTTGTTTTCTTTATTTTGTTTGGCAAGAATTTTGCGGTTGGCTAAATGAAACCGCAGCGTTGCTGAGTGCCGCATACATACGGACACGAATACGAACCTGGTTGCGAGGTGAGCCTGTCTTTGGCCTGTCTGTCCGGGATTGGGAATGGGAATAGCCTAGTGGTGATGTCTTTGGCCTGTTGTATAGATGGGCGACTGGTACCTGCTGTTTGTTACTTAGGCTAAGGCATACTCAGTTTAATTTAGATAATTTAGACATTGGCGGGTGACTAAAGGGCTGTTAGTTTCCCAGCTGGATAAATCTGAAACTGAAACTGAAGTGCTGACAAATCAGTCAAGGCCTCTAAGGAGAGACAATTATTTTAAATACAAATCTTATGGAATATATTTGATTGATAAAACTAGATGGCATGTTAATAAATTCTTAAACTTCCAAAATGATAAAGACTACTTTTATATAATAATACTAATAAATAATATCCCGTAATTATTTTAAAACAAGGGTAAAGCATAACAGTTTACCAGAAGTGTCTTAATTGTTCTATAATTTGTATTGCCTGCTGCCAGGCAGCTAAGAGAACGCAATCTCTCTCTCTCTCTCTCTTAGCGTTACGATATTGACAGCCACTCTCAGTGTACTAAAAAGCTCCTTTCGGCTCCGAAGGCTCGTCACGAAGGACTCGCGACGAGGACGAACCATAAACAAATCCAGCCGCTCCTGTCCGTGGCCGTTCAGTTGAAATCCGTGCGAGCTGTCGAAAGGACGTGCACAGCGGTCGTTGTGCGGTTTTCAAAATATTGTGAAAATCGAGTGGCAATCGGGGACACTGAAGACCGAAGTTCGTGTGTCTGAGCTTGGCCAAGTTAAGAGGCGAAGGCGCGAAAACTCATTTGTGGCTAGTGCGATTTTCATCGGTTTCTTTTGGCTCCCAAAAACTGAGACCCAGCCGTGTGCGGGCAATTAAAGTTACGGGCGCCCCGCGGACTGATGGCCATTGTGAATTGCATGTCGCGGCAACGAGTGCATGTCAGCGTGTGAGCCAAAGCCAGTCGAAGGGCGCTAACAGCGGGTTCTTTTGGCCCAGCTCTTGTTCAGCTAAATGGAATTATCAGCCAGGAAGACAAACAACACGTAGAGTCTGGCGAATGAAAACGCCATCAAAGGCAAGTGCAAATACCATGATGGCGGGGAGGGGCCGGAAATCTAATTAGGACTAAAATGGCAAATGCGAAGCTCAAAATAATTGCAAATGGAGGTGAAACCTGGCGGCAACCTGTGAAGCTCAGGGAATGGCATTCGCTTGACATAAACCCAGCCCCAACCACAAGCCAAAAGGAATTCGCATACATATCAAATTATGAAAGCCAACCCTCACTCACACACATACTCTTACTGGAATGTGTGTGAGTCCTGGCCGAGGCAGAAATTTATTTATTTGTTTTCTTTACTTATATGGCAGAAACGACATGAAAAAGTACAACTACAGGGACGGACGTCCAGGGGAAACGCTCTAATAAAAACAAATGCCACACAATACACAATGAGGCAGGGCCACTTTAAATTTCTGAAATATTTCCACTCATTTTATGGGGCTTATGGGCATCGCTTAGGTGGAGGAGATGCACATGTAGGGAAAATTATATCAGAAGCAGTTCGATATTATCGAAAATTTACCCCTAGAGGACACCAAATGAATTTAAAGGCAATTTACAAATTTCCTCTTAATTTTATTCTCTTTAAGATAAACTCATTTTGTTTTTGTTTTACTTATCTATTATTGTTTATTATTTTTGGATTCCACACAAACTTGGGCCCAAAATGGAAAAGCAATGGCAATTAGGAACATCCTATCGGGGCCTTGAACAGGATCTGACCCCCTGAACCGGTGTTTAGAGCCCCCCGGGTGGTCGCTCATCGCGTACGTGGGAGTCGGGCGCAAACAATGCATATTCTAATATGCTAAATGGTTGCCATTGTAATCCCGCCCTGTGACCGCAACTGAAATTATTGCCAGGCCGAGCAAACAAAGCGCGACGGTTAGGAAAACAATGGCTCAGTGCGAATCCGTTGAGCCCGGCTCAGTGGAGCTCGGCTCGCCGGGGCCGGAGTCGTCATAATTTCAATTAAAATTCAATTGAAATTATATGCAAAAACAAACAATGGTGTAAATTGTGGGGCTTGCCGGCGCACACCCATAAAAGTCAATTAAATTATGCATTCAGCGATATTTATCAATCCGCCATACCTTGACCTCTCCCGCTTACCACCCAGTGTGTGTATGGGTTTACTCGCTTTCTAGTCTTCCTTTTTGCCCGATGGCCTTTCGCTTCGATTTCAGTATTGATTGTCCATAGAAAGGTAATTGACATTTCAATAATTCCATAAATAGTTAAGCAACTACCCCCACCTAGGGTTAGCGTCCTATTTTCTCCGCTTCTCCATTTACCCGGCCCTTTTTTTTTGGTGCTTTCTATTTTCACTTTAGTTCACGGCACTTGAACGAACTTAAATATTTCTTCACACTTTGCCTTGTCGCCATCGCCTTTTACCGAAAGTTTTCCAATTATATGTCGCCTTTTTTCGCCAAACAGTTTTTCCGAGCGCGCTCTTCATATTTGCTTTTCCTCCATGTTTCATCTTCCCGCACCCGCCCCCGATTTTCCTCTCCAGCAGGAGAAAGTTTTTATCGTCGCGCAGAAAAAATTATGCTGGCATTGCCTTCTCTCATATGATTGGCATCGCGGCGGCCCGAAAGTTTTGCCCTCCGGCAAATGGTTATCATAAGCGAAATCGGTGCACAACTGACGTGGATTTTTCCGAAATGGAAATTTTTATCACGAAATGCTATGTAGTTTAAATAAATGTCACTTTCTGTAGCCTGATCGAAGCCAAATAAACGTTAGTGTAGGCCAGGCGTAAGTTAAGAATCAGGTACATGTTTCGTTAGACTTGTTGATGTATATATGTTGTGTTTTTTCCAGAAATTATTTGCATTGCTGCAGGATCTGTTGCTGTGTTAGTATATCCGTTTCGGAGTATCTGTATCTGTGTTTACTGCCATCCGCATGTTCCAAGATATGGCATACACGTTATTTCACTTTAGTACATTAGGGCAGACTTCCTTCTGCCGGTGCGCTTAATTTCCGGCGCAGTCAACAATACGAATCTGGATCCCCTGGAGTGGGAGTTGGCTGGTCTGGGGATTGGGATTAGGGATTGGTCTGCTCGTCCTGCCCCTGCTGGCGCTACTTTCTTGTCAGGTCTTCAAAGGAGGCGGCGGGAAGAAGGCGGTGCTTAAAAGCAGACCACAATTATATGAAAGCTGATAGTGGGATGAGAGTCCAAGGGTTTTCATCAAATTAGGGATACTTTTCAGAACTATTTTTCCCCCCCGTTGCCGACCGCATTCACGTGTCCGAGCCGACCCTTTTCGCCTTTGTTCAATTAAGGAGCTTAAGTGGTTTTCTCATAATTAGGTTACTCGGAGAGCTGGCAGCTTGCCGCCTCTGAGTCCTCAAATATGTATACTTCTTCATTTAATTTATTAAAATGCAATTTAATTATTTCAATATTTACGCTACCCTGCAAGAACACACGCTCACACACCCCACGGGAGGAGCAATCAATTTGGAGTTCATTCGCATCACATGTAAAATTTATTTTTCGCCTTGCGCCGACAGGGAGGGCCCTCTGCGTATCACTCATACGCACAGGTGCTGGGAGCCTGCAGGTTAATGCCAGGACCTCTCGGGTACGACATTCGCAGCCAACAAATCTTGCGTATAGCATTTAATTTTTTGACTTCTCTCGCGGCTCACGCTCCAACTTGTGTGGGTGCCCGCCCAGGGGTGGCACATCAGGGGCGGCGTATCATTGTGGTGAGAGGGACGCCTTTTAAGGGGGCGTCCAAGGAGCAGGCGTCGGTTTTGGTCGCGTTGAGCTGCGGTTGCCCGACCAACGGCAGAGGAATGGGACAGGGCCCCAAGGTACACGGAGGATGTAGCCACAAAGTTGCCTTGGCAATATGAGAATGGCTAGTTGCTGAGCAATTTGTACACTGATCAGATTTATTAGTTACTTCTGGGCATATGCTGTTCCCAACTAGCACTAAATGAAATATATTTTAAAGCAATTAATCTGCTGATTGACTGCTATTTTTAACCCCACTTTGTGAAAGTTTAGTCAACAATAAAAGATCAAAAGTGATTATGTCCTACGCCTTCAGTTAATCAAAAATATCTCCTGAATCTTCTTAATTTGTTCTCTATGTAAGTTCGAACAGAGATGGTCTGGCCTAACCGGGCAACTATTTATAGACAGCGCTGATGAGCCTTTGCTTATTTGGAACATGGCACTCCGCTGGGGAAGCCGCAAGCCCTTTGGGAATTCCATTGAATTTGAATTCCGTTTGCCGCTTACTGCTTGAATATTCGCCTTTCAATTTCCATTAGTCTGCCATATTCAACTCGCTTTCGTTTCACTCTGTAAATTGCCTTTCACTCCGCTTTTCTGAAATATTAAGTACTTTTTCATTTCCTTTTCCGCCGAGAGTCCCACTGCCTCTCCGCCTCTGCCTTTGGCAACGGCTCGATTTCTGTTTGTGGCGTCGCGAGAAACAAAAACAAAATTTGTTTGCCATAAAAAATTGTCGCAAGTTACGCGGCTGGGTGACAAAATGTGGAAGCCCGTCGTCTCCGCCTCTCAGATTTCCCCTTTTCCCTTCCCGTGCCCACACAATTGTGGCACGCCGTGGCTTTCCACTTATTTTCCACGCCGAGCAGCTTTGTGCTTCGCCGGGTGCTTGTATTTTTGTTTGGCTTTCCTTTCTCACCGTTTTCCTTGTTGTACTGTGCTCATTTATTTTTTATGTGTCTTGCACCTGAAACGACACACATTGAGTGTGGAATGCGGGAGGGAGGATTTGGGGCTCGCAACTCCGGACTCAGGATCAGGGATCAGGGGTAGTCGGGGGTCTCTGGCATTAAAAATTTAAGTTTTATGTCAATGAATGTCCTCCGTTCCGGCCTTTGTTTGCTGCATCGACTTCCTTTATGAGCATTTTTCACGGTGTTTTCCCTGCGCTGTTGATTTAATTTTGGGGCCCCAGCCTGCTGACTCTCGGAAAGTTAAAGCTGAAATTAACATGGGACAAACGGTTGCCAAAAAAAAAAATAATGGCCGCCATCAAACGTGTCTTCGTGCCGGCTTAGGCAAATGATAATTTATTTATAATAGTTGGGCCTTGGCCTGAGGTCGGGGACCATAAAAAGAGGGAACCATAAACACTTTTTAGTTGGTTCCATTCCATCTTTTTGTATGCGCTCATAAACTCATTTTATTCCCAGCACGTGATATTTGTCCACATATGCGAAACTTTATTAGTTGAGCACTCAATGAAAGGGCCATCAAAGAAAACACTCGTCAGGGACTGGCTCTGGCTGTGGCTGCCACATTCCCTTCAGCTGTGCGAGCGAATAAAATTTACAACATCGGCAAACATTTCCCCAATGAATTTGCATTGTCAATCATGCGCCGCTTGTTTATTCCCTTATTCGATGTTATTTTTTAGCAGTTGGCAGCTGCAGTTTATGAAATATTTTTACGACTCACTTTCGTTTCGATCGGAACGAATCTAGCGGGAAGCTGACAACAAAAAATAAATGTTGCCCATCAATTGTCATCGATATCCTGGCCTCTAATCTGTCAAGCGGCCAGGGACTTTCCAGGAGTCTCTGTGTGTGATTTTGGTCTTGCCACAGAAAAGCCACATGAATTTATGGCCGGAGATGGAATTTAATATATTTTCCAAAGGAAAACAGAACAGCTACGGAAGTGTCGTGGGAGATGAGCTTCGCTTGATTTACTCTCCGCCCTGATTGCTATTTAGTCGAGTGGCCAACGTGGCTCTGGTTCGGAAAACCATCCGAAAACACCTCATTAATGTCCCCGAGAGCCAAAAACCTCTCTGAGGTTTCCCTTTAATTCCGGCCCGACCACTTTGTTCAGAGCTAATTAACTGCCGGGTCCCCCACACTTATCCGCACTGAATTTGGCCCCGGGCGCTAATGTAAAATGTATTTTAAATTGGATTAAGTGCCAAACATTTTGACTTTGTGCCAACAATAATTTAGCCTGTTGAATTTTAATGCGATTTTTGGTAATGTAACTTTTGCCGTCCACCCAAAAGCCAACACACACCTGACCCACCTGTCCACCTGTCCGCCTGTCCACCTGTCCGCCCACCCATGCATATATGAATGTACGTGTATGTAGTGATAAGTGCGACCCATGTGTCAAATGAAAAATCAATAGCATTACAGACACAATGCACATATGGGCACAAACACGTGTACGGAGATGTAAATAGCTGGTTGACATTCTGACAACGACAAAACGTTCGGGGCCGGGCCCTTCAGCTGCGACCCCCGACATTATTAGGTCACTTGTGGTACTATATGTCCGTATGTACATACAAGGGGAAATAGAAATGGAAATCTGGCCGGAGGAACAAATTTAATTTGCCAGGCCATCGCCGTTTGGAAATTATAATAATTGCTAAAATAATCGATTTGGGCCCGGGACCTGGCATTGGCTAATGCATATTAAATTACCATAATACAGATGATATCCCGCCTGCTCACGGATATACAAAACGCACACTGCACACTGCCCACCACCAACACACTCCCGAAAACCAGACCCTCGACAGACCCTACAAAGTTGTGTCAACAATGTGAAAGATAAACAATACCAGCTTGCACGTGTGTGAGTGTGCCGGGATACACACACACACACACAGTCAGCATACACTCACAAGGCACACGGCAAGGACCAAAGAAAAACTTGCGACTCAGCTCTGCGTTTGTTGTTGTTGTTTCGGGTTTTGTTTCACAATAATAAAGTGCGGCTGCAGCTTTAATAACTTCTGCAGTCAACAAGAGCTCCAACAATAACAACACAGTCCCCGATAGAGACAAAAATACAAAGGATCTGCAGGACGAAAGAGAGCTAGAGCGAGGCAGGGCAACGAGCGGCAAGAAAACACACAGAAACTGCAAAGCTGCAGTGGCGAAAGTTCAGCAGGAGGATGGAGCTGCATTCTAATATGATGGGACCGCAACTAGGAAAGTTGCCAACCCAGTGGCAGCGTTGGATGACGAGCGGTTAGGGGGCGGTCGGGTCACAAGGGAACTTCGGGCGGAGGCAGCACACAATGCCAGGAGACGAATTACATTTGTCGCGCGATGTTTGCACATATTTAAGCAACTTAAGAATTAGCCAACTTAGCTGGAAAATGCAGTGGAAAAATGCTGGCATCCAACAGTTCATTCGTTCGTTCCTTCACTAGGAAAAATGTTAAAAAAAAAACACTCCAAATTAACATCCACTTGGATCCTTGTTACACTTAACTTAATCTAAACAATTTACAACTACTGTTGTTTATAAGAACCCTAATTTTAAACTTTCCCAAAGGAAAGTAATAATAAAGTTCACAGAATACTTATTTTATATTTTGTATTTCCAATGCCTTAAAAATATTTACCAGCCTTAAGTTTAATAAACAAAATGACTCTTGTATTCTCTATATATTCTCCAAAAGGAAGAATAACTTTTAAAACTTGAAATCCCTATCTATCTGTGATATTTTTCATTTCCCTCGGTTAGTTTCAAAAAGGAATAGGAACTTTTTTGGCTGTGCACTCAGTTGCTCAGTCAGTCATCCATTCGGGATAACTCTTGAGCAACCCAATTTGAGTTGCCCGCGCTTTGCAATGCAAAATGGCGGCGCTCCGAAAGTTTTTGCTGCATAATCGCAGGCGCAGCACTTTGGGCCAAGCCCAGGAGGAGGACCAGCAGGAGCAGGAGCCGGAGCAGCATAAGGAGAGACAGAGAAGGAGAGCAAACAAACTTTGCTGGCACTGCGCATAATGAAGCAACGCAACAGACAAATCCATCTCCGAGTGTGGACAAAAAGTCCGTGCCGGGATACGGGCCCCGTTGGGGGGTAAGGGGTCCGGGCAAAGTTTCTGTTCTGTTGCCAAATGCGAAAAGAATAAGACGCGACGAGCGTCACAGTTTACTTGGCATTTACATTTCCGCTCTGCCGGCTGCCACCCGAAAGTTGTTTTCCTTCCATCTTTTTTATGATTATTTCAGCTTCATTTTTCATTAAGAGCCTGGCAGCGCCAAATGTTTGGCCCGGCTCGGCCCGGACCGAGAATCCAAGGATATCCGACCACAGAACGAACTGCTGGCCCCCTTGATTTATGCGCATTTCATGAGCACTTCGACGGCTGAGGGCCCCGGCACGTGTCCTTGAGCATTGTTTTTTGCTAGACAAATGTCCATTAGCTGAGTGGGAATGTTAGACCAGGAATACGGCTTTCGTTTTTGTTCCTTGCGCCGCAGGAAGAAATTCTTGGTCAGGGCATCGATGGGTCGCTTTTCTGCGATTTCCTTTTAATACTTTTTGTTGTGGCGTTTTTTTTATAAGTTTTTTTTATGGATTTTGATTCTGCTTTGATTTGCTCTAAGGCAAAGGCATTTCCATATGAATTCTTAATTTCGTTCGATTTTGTAATGCTTTGCGGCAGCGGTAGCGGCATACACGACCTGACCTATGACCTCAGCTGCGGCAGTTGCCACAACAGCTGTCAACGCCCACGCCCACGCAACGCCCACGCATTAACCTTCGTCCTTCGTTCATCGTCCTTCGATTTGTAACGTTTATTTATAAGTTTCGGCACAAGGCAAATCTATTTCCACTCGAACATCTGACGCGACTAAAGTGAAGCTCCGCTCCTGTGGCAAAAATAAATGACAGCCTAATGCTGATGGGAGTGTTATGTAATGAGTCCTCATTTCCATTTCCACTTCTATTCTCACATCCACTACCATTTCCATTTTCATTCCGAGTGCCAACCAGGAAACAATGAGCACAATCAATAAGTTGTCTCTGCATTCCGGTCACCGAAATCATTTGCTGATGACCAAATTGAGGTTACTGTCATTTGCGAAAAGAGAAACGGATAGCGAAACAATGTCATTTGATTGAGAATTATTCTCCGGCTGCCTTGGGAGTGGGGAATGTTTTGTTAGTGCTTTGACCCGTACAGAAATGGAAATGATGAACTCGGCCAACCTCCCGTTGAGCCCGAGTGCAGAACAAATTGAAAAAACGAACCGTATTCGGGGCCGGGTTGAATGTGAAAAATGGCACAAGCAAAGCCAGTATTTCAGAGGGCTCTCCCTTGGAGCTTGGTGAGGCGAACGATTAGGATAACTTTACCTTAGCCAGGCCATCAAGCTTTATTAAAACCCATTTATTGTGCTCTTCTTTGCAGGCTGCACGACCGGGACAAAGCCGAGTTTAATGAGCTGGCTGCAGCGGGAACACATGAGACTGCCGGAACACTTGTCCTTGGCCAACGGATCGAGGCAACTATTAATGGCAACAGGCTGGAAGTTTATGCGAAAAGTTTCCGAAAGTAATACGCAGAGAAAACACAAACCGAGCTAAGTCCCATCAGGCAGCAATAAGCGGGCAAAGGAAAAACCAAGCCAAAGCCAGGCCAAGGGAGCCAGGGAAAAGCGCTTAAATCAGCACAAGAAGCCGACAGAGTCAGAAAAGTTTTCCCAGCCAGCGGATTTCCATTCGCCGCACACCGGCATCGTCATCACCATTGCCATCTCTGTTATTGTTTCGCCAAGGATTACATATTATGCGATAAACATGAAATACACAAACGATACACGACTCATTGTGTTCATTTGCTGCCTGCTGCAAGGTGAGTGCAAAGTGTTCAATGCCATTCGGTGGGAGGGTGGTTGGGTTCGGTGGCTTTTTCCCCAACATTTCCAGTTCAATGCCTGCGTGTGTCGACACCTTGCCAGTCAATAAAAAGCAAATTGTAACTGCTCGACAAAGTCACTTGTGGCGTTTTAACACCCAAAACGCACATACTTCCGTCGCATATGTAACTCTCTGTGCGTGTCGGCAGCCCAAAAAAGGGCATAACCGCCCACTAATCCCCGACATACATTCCGCCATTCAGGCAGCCGCCATGCCATTCCCAGGATCCCCTGCCACGACCCGCTCGTTTCACTTATTTCAGTTATTTTTCTTGTGTGCCGCATGCGGAGCGCATACAAATGAGTGAGGAACGACCCGAGGTTGCGCCACTTGGCCGGGCAATTTTCGCTTTATTTTAAATAAAACATGATAATTTTTTTAATAGAATTTCCCGTAGCTTAATGTGCGGTTCTAACCCATGCCACTCACCTCTCCTCCGGTCCTCTTCTGAGTGAGCTGTCAATTTGCGTGTGTATATGTGCCGAAGTTGGCTCAATTTCCATTCGCTTACGCATCTGTCAAGTGCAGCCAGAACGTGACTTGATAGACGCAGGCAGCTCTCCACCTCTCCAGCTGCCAGCTGCCAGCTGCATTTTCACCCCCAGCCCCCGGGGGAAATCACTCACACGTATGATACGCCAGTGACGCAAGTGGATGGGGGCGGGGGAGATGGGTGCATAAATTCCATTCCATTTTACAAATATGTAATCTCACCTAAAGTGCAATGCGCACATTGATTTTACGAAGAACAAACTGCCGCCGATTCCAGCCACTTTCTCGCAATGAAACAATAAAGGAGAACTTTGGGAAATTGTTTGTGGAACGTGATCTCTGTCTCATACTTGGCGCATTTCGTGTTTTTCATTCAACTTTAAGTGGCTACAAATGAGTCCTGGCCATGTGATCAAACATTGCGCATACGACGTGTGGCGCGACAGCTTACATGTTGCGCCATTGCCCGGGCTTGCCGCTTTGTTCGGGCATGGCCATTGTTATTCTTATTTTCAATTACACGCCAGCTCAGCAACGGCTTTTCCCCGAAGCCCGCTTTCCCATTTCACTGGCTTTCCGTTTCCCCTTTCCCTTTTCCCTTTCCCTATCCCCTGCCTGTTGGCTCATCACCTGCGGTTATTTTGATTTTAATTTGCTCGTTTCTCGCTCGTCAGCTGCTGCTTTTTGTTGCTGTTGCTGTCGGTGTTTCTCTGGCTGTTCTCTATTTTATTCATAAATGTTTTGTTGCCAGTCTCGCCATTACACACTCGCTGCCTCCGTGTGAGTGTGTGTGTGTTAGTTTGCCTTGTCAGTGTCGCTTAGAGTTGAGTTGCCATTTTGCCTCCGAGTGTGTCTGTATGGCCGCGCGTGTGTGTATGCGCGAGGATTTGCGCCAGATTTGTGTCAACTTGAATACATCAGAAGCGCTTGAACAGATTTGCATGTTGTTTCTGCCGTTTTTTACCCTTGTTGTGGTGCCTGCTAACAACAACAACAACGAAACAAGAACAACAACAGCAACAGAAACAACAAAATGCACACGCAATCGCGCAGCGTCAACGGGGCGTATGAGTACTTTCGCCTTCTCTACCATTTAAAACTGTTGCATACTTTTTTTGCGCCGCAGCCGCCGCTGCCGAAGCATTGTTCTTGTTTGCCAGCAGCAAGGATAGCCTTTGTTGCCGCTCGGTTACTGCACAAACTCAGCTAAAACTATCCCAAAGGCTTTTTCATTACAATTTCGTCTAGTTCATTTTTTTTTTCCGCCACCTCCTCCGCTTGCATTTTGTTTTCGCCGCTGCTGTTGTGTGTGTTTTTTTTTTAATATAATTGTTTGTGTATTTAGAACAAGGCCACATGGTCGCTCCACCCACCAATTCGAGGCTGCAGTAATTGTTTTTTAAACGCATTTAATAAACAACATTAAGCGGAGTTTAAGCTGTCAATGCCACAATAAATATTCATCAGAGGCAGCGAGAGGCAAAAAATGTGCGAGCGAAAAGCGAACGTCGGACTTTTTAATGAAGTCTAGACGCCGCAAATAAGAAATGCGGCCTTAATGAGCTGCTGCCTTTCCAACTTGGTCGTCGGTTCACTATCAATGGCAGCCGCCCGACCCTGCTTGTTGTGTCTTCCCAGTTTTTTGACACTTTTCGGTAACTTTTCCGCGGGACAGCCTATCGCATTGTCTGCCAGGTCTCAGGTTCGGGCCAACATTTAGGGCACAAAATGATTTAGCAGATAGCGAAGTTTGTTCTGCAGCCGCCACCCAGCCAGCCTGCCAGCCTGCCAGCCTCCAGCTCCCCGAACGGGCCGCATAATTGCTGTGAAGGCGCAAACTCATTAGTGGTATAAAGTTAAGGGCCGTTCAACCGATCCGAGTTCCCCCTCATTGATAGCAACTAAGCTGCTACAACCGATTTTTGTTGCCGACTTTATCTCCTAATGGCGGCCTTCATTATGCGCTATTTGGCAACGCACAGTGGGTCAGTTTACCTTGGGCCACCCTCCCTTTCCGCTTTTTCCCGCCCTTCCGGTGCTGCCAGCTCCTCCTTTGTTTGTCTTTCCACTTTCCTGTCCCTTGGCCCAGCTCGGTTCGTTTCATTTCGCTTCTTTTCCTTTTGTTTCGCCCCCGCTCTTGCTGTTTGCCAATTTTATCGAATTATGCTAAACACCAGAGAGAAGTCGGGGCCTGTCGGATCCGGAGGACTTATTTAAGCTGCAGGTGAGCTGGAAGGGGGGAGCAGTCCCCTCCAAGCTGCCAACCGTCCAACCCTTGGCCCCAAACGAGATGCGGGGTTTCACTGTTTAAATATGCGTTAATGAACGAAATTATCATGCATACTGAATGATATTCCCTCCTGCTGCTTATGCATATTCAATTTACATCAAGTGTGCCGCGTTGCTTTGCGGATACTTTACATACTAATTTAAATATGAAACTTTATTTTAGGAACTTTCGAAAGGAGCGAGCGTTAGTCAAGTGGAGCTGCGAGTCTCCGGCGCTTTAGGGCAAACTGATAGGCAGACGTTTAAAAGTTTTACTCTGTGGGCGAACGCCTTCGTTGTCTGTGCCCCCAGGACACTCTGGTATTCCCTACATAAATATTAATTATATATATGCGAGAAGCCCTTACAAATATTCTTAATTGTATTTAGATGAAGAGGTTCCCGATACTATTTAGTATCTTTATTTATTATAATAATTTTGAAAATTAATTTATGTGCAAAGGTTTATTTGAAATGCTACTTGCCACAAATACAATTATCGTCTTTCTTTGACTTTAATAATTCAACACTTTGTACCGAATGCTACAAAGCTGCCTTACAAGAACCGACCACTTCCCCTCTCAACGATGCATTTAGACAATGTTGAGATACTTGGCTGCCGGCATGTTTACAACTTGTACAAGTATATGTGTTTTTCCACAAAATTCATTGAAATGGAATCCCATTCCGAGGCACATCAACTTGTAATTTAATTTCGGCTCTGAATGTAAGCTTTCGTCGCTCCGCTCCGCTCGACTTGGCTTTTCCGTTATCAATGCAGGCGGGGTGGGCTGGGACGTGGACGTGCTTCACTCGCTGGGCTAAAATTCTTTGAAAGCAAACCTCCCCGACCCCCTGTTGCAGGCAATTTTAATCAGCTCTCATGCAACTTTCACCCATTGTGCGCGCTGCCATCCCAGCCATCCTTTTCGATCCTGACAGACTGGTTTTCGGCCTTTGGGGCTGGCTGTGTGTATGCGCGCTGTTGTTCTGAGGGGACTTTGCTGTTTTTTAATTAACATTAAGACACTTTGTAGCGTTGCCCAAATGACATGTGTGTTGGCTGCTGTTCCCGAGCACCGAGCAGGGCCGCTTTGTCTTGACTTGGCTGGCAGCGCACCGCATCTGCAGTCGGCTGTTGGCCTTTGTTTTGGTTCCAGCCAGCTTAATTTCATTAAGCCTATTTCCCGACTGACATCAGCAGGTGGGCGTGGCGGGCGCACCTCGACTCGTCCATCAAAGTCGCTGTCATAAAAATTGGCCAATTAAACAACGTGTGCCGCCATTAAAGCCCACGCCAAGGACTCGAAATTCCTCGTTAATTAATGGCAAAAATGTAATTAGTTAAAGTTAGCACGGGGCAACAATATCTAATGCAAACTTCTGGCACTGACTCGTTAATATTCTGTCCCTGGAATTGAAAGCAATCCAATTCATTCCTTAATTAAATACGGCTCGGGCGAATCATAATTGTTTACTGCACTCGAGTGTCGAGTGTACGCCACCGGAACCGCATTCACATCCTCATGCTGGAGTCCTGCCAATTCAATCGTTCGACATTAGCTTCAATCGGTTTTCCCGGCCCCAGAGAGCCGGAAAAGTTGTGCAGCTGCAATGGAAAAGTTTTGTTCGCAAAGTCCCAGATCAGAGACTGTCAATCTGTTTAATCCCATTCAATTGCTGACGTCTTCAAGCGGCTGGCAAAGTTTTCCAGCTGCCAATGGCAGTGCCAATGGCCAATTAGCCGACCTCCCTGCCCCTAATGGCCGGACATTTCAGCTCGGATATTCAAATATTTATGACGGCTGCGAGTCTAATTTAACGCTGGCTGGGCAGCTTCACCCAAATAAACCGCAAAACGCCGCATTTATTTGGGGCCGAGTGACAGCAAAGATGTGGATAAACGGGCCAATATCCTGTGGCCCCCTGTCCGTGTGCCGCCACTCCATAATTTGCGGCCCGGGCTCGGCGGCGTTGTAATTTTACAAAGGATTAAGCCCGATTACGCACTCATTTATTAATATTTACGAACCGCGCCCGACACAAGATAACAGATAGCCCGCGTCCTGGACGACGCCAGGCCATTCCACCTGCCGCAATTTATCCTGCTCCTCTGGCCAGCATATTTCAGAATTGCTTCTCATAAATAAGCAATTGACGATCAAACCGTGGGTCCCTTTTAATTAAAACAATAATTGTTTGCGCTGGCCCAGGACAGGACAATAGGGGCGGAAACGGAGTAGTGGTCTAGTCCAGAGGACAAATCAATTATGCAAATACTTGCTCAGAGCTGCCTGGAAGGCGGAAAATTTGCGCCATCATCAGCAACAAAAAGTTGACTCTTCCTGGCGGCCCCGGAAAGTGCGGAATATATTTTAATTTTCCTCTGGCCTTGTTACGACCGGCGTAATCCTTGGCGAATGCCCAGCGGGCCAGCTGAACTCTCTCCTCCCAGCCGTTTCGCTGTCGTGCTGTCGTCTCGCATTCAGCGCCCTTTTCTTATGCAAATATGCGCTCTGTATCCCCGGGTGCCGTGTCAGTTTATTGATTTCCGGAGCTCCACTGATTTCAATATATTTGATGTTTCCATATTTTGCCTCTCGATAAACATATCCTTTATGATCAATAAAAAATTCATTTAGCCTCATAGGAAACTCATATCACTCAAGGGGGAAAAGCTTTAAGTTCTCGTTGCATTTCGGAAATTCATTTTTAAAATCAATTTTCATTATCTGCAGGTCTTGCCGTGGGCCTGCGCATGATCAAGGTCTCCATTCCCGCCTACAAGCTGCGCGGCGAGTCCGCCTTCCTCGAGTGCCAGTACGAGCTCAACCGGACACACCACACCGTCACGGGCCTGCAGAGCCACTCGGACCACGACCGGGAGCGCGACCATGGCCACGGGCATTCCAGCCACGGAGGCGGCGGTGGGGAGTTCCATTATCCTGACGGCGATGCGCTGGACGACGAGCGTTCGCCATACCGCTCCCGAATGCGTCAGAACCAACGGCAGCACGGCCAGAGGCAGAGGCAACGGGAGCCGATCGCCATGCGACAGTACCAGAGCAGCCACCAGCAGCTGCCGGCTCCGCCGGAGAAGTCACCCTACGGCCACAGTGTCTATCGAGGCAGTGCCGCCTCTGGCTATCTCGGCGCCCAGGTGGGTGCCAGCACCCACAGCGGCTCCATGCCGGTAAGCTCTGCGAACAATGGCGGTCCGGCCCTCTATATGCCGGAGTTCGATCGGGCGGACAGCTTGGACGACAGTGTCGATCGGGAGGACAACGAAGAGGAGGAGGAGGAGGAGGAGCCGGCAGAGGAGGGAGAGGCGCTGTACGCCATCAAGTGGTACAAGGACAACGAGGAGTTCTATCGCTATGTGCCAAAGGCCCGGCCACCCAAGACCAGTTACCGGGTGGATGGAGTGCGCGTCATAGTAAGTACACCTCTAAAAATGACTTAAATAAATTTAATATTTTAATTTTAATTAGAGAAGGTAACATCTGTCTCTAGTTAAAGTGATTTACTAAGGTTATTAACGTAGTTTTTATTGGAATTATGCTTTTATATATCCTATTGATACTTGCAATCCCTGCTCCATATATCTGTTTGTTTTATCATATTTTATAGCCTATCAACAAATTATAATTATCCCAAAGCATTACAAATCTCTCCACTTCCCACTTTTGCAGGAGGAGCTCTCCGACGCCAGCCGCGTCCTGTTGCGCGGACTAACGCTAAACTCCACCGGCCTGTACCGCTGCGAGGTGTCCGCCGAGGCGCCCAACTTCTCCTCCGTGCAGGGTGAGGGTCGCATGGACATTGTGTGTAAGTACCGAATCTCGATCAATTCACAGTCACGTTTTGCATTTGCCTGAACCTGGGGTCCGGGGTGTGCTGACGAGGATTTTATTATATTTGCTGCACCCCGCAAGCAGCACACAAGCTAGCAAATGTTTGCCCAAAAAATTTCACATCAATTACAGGCAAATATTGAAAGTGCAAATAACACAGGCCAAGCGCACGGGGCGAGCGGGCGACGAATTTTAAATCCGCTTCCTGTGCTTTATTATTGGCATCGCTGTGCCAGAGCTTGTTTGCTTATTTGCTCGACAGCATTCCGATACAGACGGCACCCAAATGTGAATACTATTCATGTTTCGTACACAAACTTTTGATTCAATCTGCTCGTGTCCTTGCATGGAGCAAGGAATTTCAATAAGCGGCTAAGGATTCACTGACTTTCAATAAATGCTAGAGTGGAAATTGGTCCTGGATGCCAATGGACATAGTTTAAATAAGTAAAAAACAAATGCGATGCCGATGAGTGAATTTCAAATTAAAGTCTGCAATTCATACTGATGCGAATGCCGTTTTACGAGCCGGAATGTTAACTGGGACCCCCTGGAAAATCGGCTTTCCCAATCAAAGCATCCCAACTTTGACCTTCTATGTGTGGCCGAGGGCCCTTTATTATTCTATTATTTTTGTTAAAAGCTTTAGCTGTTTTAAATTGAATATTTAAAAGCGTTTTCGTGGTACTGTTTACCATTTCTGCGGTCCACTTTCCGCCGCCAACGCCGCCCCAACTTGCCAGCAACACACTATATACAAATATATATATATAGTATGTTCGGAATCGGATCGAGTTCATTTCTGCAGCTTCTGCCGGCTTTCGCTTTGGTCGCCTAATGCGACTGGCGCTGTTGTTTGTTGGGGTTTCTTTATCGGCGCGGGCGAGCGGAAATGCTTTTAAAAAGTCATTCATAAGCTTTAGTTTCATAACAGCATATTCCTGTAATCCCAGTCCGGGGTCTCTGCATTTTTTAACGCTTTACACACGCGCTAAACCCAGTCGGTTCGCCCCCCTCCGTCCGCTCCTGCTGCGGCTCCTGCCGTACTTTACTATTTTTATTTACTTAAACCAAATGGCCAGCGGCAAAGGGAATATATAAAAAGACCTGGTGGTGCGAAGCGGAGAGAGTGCGGCGGGGACCACGCGAGCGATTTATAAGTTAAAATGCCATTTTAATGGATATTTCCGCAGTCTGGCCGCTTACAACATATTTTGTGTAGTGCGCCCCCTCCGGTCTTGTCCCAGCAATTGCAGTTGCTGTTGGTTTATCTGTGTGCTTTATGTTCTACTTGGACAGCGAAAAAATATTTATTTGTATATCCCATTGAAATCGTCCTGTACAAAAGGGAAAAAGTCCCCCCCAAAATAGGGTGTTTGTGTGCGTGTGAGGGGGTGTGTGAGCCTGGTAAATATTTGCCCGGCAAAGCAACACAAAAAAATTGTTAATAAATTACACGACCAAAGGGCGAACCAAAAGCGAAGCCGCAGCAAATATTTATTGGAGACTGGTTGCGGGCTTTTGGGCATCCGGCAAGAAATGTGGAACGAACAGGATTCAATGCTGCAGCGGATAATATCGGGCATTAATCCGCTGGATTCATGCTAATCTTGTTCTCTTAATTGATGTACCCCTTATCCCTTGTCTCTTTCAGTCCTGCCGCGCGACGGGCCGCACATCAGGGGACAGCAGTATCAGTATCAAATCGGCGAATACTTGTATCTAAACTGCACGTCGGGCAAGTCACATCCGGCATCGCATCTTCAGTGGTTCGTCAACGAGCAGCCGGTGAGTTTGTTAACACCGAATTTATTTTAAGCCCTTTACACTTGGAGAAATCATGGGATTTCAGAAAGAATAGACACATAAATTCAGTTTTTGCTATCATAAAGTGAAAGATATTAAAAAAGTTAACAGAAACAAGAAATTTATGATTAATCTTTAATTCTCATCAAAGATTCATAATGCTTTCTACGTCGAATTTAATCCATATTTTTTTTATTGGTGTATAAGGCAATCCCCCACTCGCAAATAAAGCGTAACTACATTCACCCTTTTGTTTTTGTTTTTGGGTCTACACCTAAACGGTCCTTCGCCTCCAACCCGCGCTAATCAAGAGCCCGCAGGACGAACAGCAGGAAAAAATGTAGAAATTATGCATACAGTAAATATTTAAGCCTCTAACAACGCGGCAGACAACGAAGCCCCGGGGATGGGTTGGGATCGGGCGGGGATCGAGTACCCACCCGGGTGGACTCAGCTGGCCGAGCGTGTTGGGTCGGTTGTTGAAATAATTTCATGAACAAAAATCATGTAGACGAGAGCAGGCTTCGAATACATTTTTTGGCTTTTCTTCAGCTGCAGCGCCGGGGTCTCGTTTTTGGCTTTGGCATGTTTTATGGCCCGATGTCGAGGGCTCAGGCTGGGCCAGGTGTGGGGCTAGCTCCGGGGGTAAGTGGGCAACGAAACTGAAACCGAAACTGGGGACTGGGCCATCCATCTGGCCGAAAGCTCGTTACATGTCTGCCATGGCCGGAACACCAGAATCGAGAGGTGGCGAGCGGGTGGGACCACTGCATTTTATCGTCGGCGCTGACTACATGGCACTCAAATTGTGTGAATCGAGGCGTTAAGGTACGAGTTAGTTCATTGTACCATGCTGACTTCCCCTCTTTCAGCGCTGGAGGGGATCGGAATGGAGTTGGAGTTGGGGCAAGGAAAAGGGGCAGAGAATGGGGTCGGGTAGGTGGGCGTGTGCGGTCCCTCGTTCGCTTTGTATAAATACGAGAAAAATCAATAGGTGCGATTAGGCACGATTCCCGGTTTATTTGCCTTCCAACAATGGCATGGCAGCTGGCAGCAGCATCCCTCATCACCCTTCCTGAATAATGAAGCGGCGGCGCTCGGTCACATCCCTCAAATATATGAGGGGTAGTCTGGAGAACCATAAAGTTGTTCAACGTTTATTTAATAACATTTGTCTTGCCCACTGGCCGTTTGTACAACATGTCGTATGCGTGTTTTGCCGCCAGGCATTCGCGCAATTTTACAATAAAAGTGTCCATCAGCATGGGCCAAATATTTCCGCAATTCCAGGAAAAAAAAACCAAAACTTATAATACAACAGCCATGGCCAGCCCGCAAAATGCGTAGAAATAAATTTTGGCAGCGACTTCGGGGAAAGTTTCCTGGAATGCGACGGGCATTCTAAGTGCCCTCATTTTATTGCCTGTTTTCCTTATTTCCTTCTTATTTTCTTATTTATATTTTTTTTTTTATGTTGGACTGGTCAGGACAGCTGACGGCATAGCCAGCATGTTTGTTGTGTCAGCAGGGAGCGGGATTTGGACGCAGTTTTAATTTATGCCTTTAAAGTTTAAACTGAAGCACAATGGCTTGCACGGGCCGGGCCAGCCAATCGACTAACAAATGGCAACAATTTCGTTGGCAAAGTGCTAGCCCCGTCCCAGTCTTCGTCACCGTCCCGCCCCGTTCCAATCCGACGACAGAACGAATTCGAATTCCCATTCCGATTACGCTCGCAGAACCCAATTTCAAAGCAAATCGAAAAAAAGCAGCAGGGAAAAAGTTCAAGTTATTTATTTGAGCGTTTCACATTTTTTATCAGGTCTGCACATTTTTCTTATTTATGGCAAATGATTTTATTTCTTTGCCAGCCAGTTGTAAGTGTGAGCCTCCCTCCCGTTTTGGGATCCCTCTTCACCGCCCACAGCCCACTCCCCCAACATTGCCCCTCTCCATGATAGCGGTGCACTCTGCTGACAGCGACAAACACTGAAAGGGAGGAATTATCAAGCTCTTGTAATTGTAACCTTCAGCTCAGACTCCGTCTCCGTCTCCTTCCCCGTCGCCTGCTCCGGATGCGACTGCTACTCCGACTCCGATTCCCACTTGGAACACAAAGGCATCCCCTTAAGCATTCGCCAGACATGTACCAGACACGCCCATTGCCGGTCCCGTTTCTGTTTCCGTTCCGTTGCTCATACGACGCGTGTGCCAACCCCTAGCACTTGATAGGACTAAACTCCCGATTCAAGCATTTAATTCCGCTTGTACACTGCAAAAACGAATTCTGGCGAGTCAAATTTGATTTAACTTTGATTACGAGAATCACCATATGTTTAAAATTATTTTATTTGTCTGATGTCAATATTGATTTTGCATATTTTGTCTTAAAACTTCGAATTTTCAGCTTACTGGCTATATTAGGAATATATTTACATATTTAATTTAAATTGTATTTTAAAAGCACACATTTCTCATTTAAATTTTAGTTTTGGCAATAATGGAAAGTTATTCGATTTGAAAAACTAAACCACGATTAGAAATGATTTATTATAAAACTAAATAGAAAGCTATTATTGACACCATTTAAATTCTTGCGCTCTTAACACAAAAGGATTGATTGTTATTCAAATTAATTGTACGAAAATCTTTGAAATTATCGCATTTGCAATTAAATTCCAATGAGAAGGCTATAAAAAAGACATCATTCAAAATACAAGTATAAATGAAGCAATAATCAGCATGAAAATAACACAGAAATGTTGGTAGAGATCTAGGAAATCTTTCGCCAAGTGCTGCAGCTAAGCGGTCCCTTGTTCTTTCCGTTGCAGATTCTCGACGAGCACTACCTGCACAAGTACAACGACATCGTGCACAAACACGGGCTAATCACCTCGACGCTGGGCCTGCAGCTGCCGCTGGAGTCGCGTCACTTCCACGAGGGCGACATGCGCGTCAAGTGCCTGGCTAGCATATCGCCGGTCCTGTGGAAGGGCGGCAAGGAGAGCGTCCTGCAGCGGCGGCCGGGTATCATCGACAACCGCGAGGCCATGCTGCTGGGTGAGTGACCTTTAAACGATGTCTTTCGCCGACCCCTAATAATTCCTTTTCCCGCCCATTTTTGCCATTAAATCTTTGCAGTGAAAGGCGCGGCCGGGCACTCGCAGAGTAGCTTACTACGCTCGCTGACCATTGCCATCATCCTGGCCAAGACCGGACAGTGGCTACTCGGCTCCGAACTGACCTAAACAGGCTGCAGAAGATGGCCTGAACCCGGTTCGACTCGTTTCAATTAACAAGCATTCATTTCAATTCAATTCAATTGCAATTGCAGAGCATAAATGGTGATTTTGTATACTTTAAGTGTAATATCCTTAGTTGGTAAGCAAGGACGAGAATTGAAATACATAGGAGAGGGGTAAATGTGTTATAGCATGTAAAAATCACAAGCAACGCGAGCAGAAACGAGTTAAATAGTATTAAAGGAAGGTCTAGCTTCTTTGTGGAGTACGGAGACCCAAAGGATTCAATTAGCAAAATTGTTGAGTAACTAAATTCCAGTCCCATATATACGACATATCTCCACACCCCGCCCATCGTCCCTCCCATAGAAGCCCTGCTGAGGGTTCGTTGTGCGTAATTTCTGTGTAAATACTTCAATGGAAACGACAAAGTCTAAGGCAAACTTTGGACTTTTGTCAAATAGCGTCTGAGTGGCATCAATTTCGAATTGGAGCCGGCAACTTTGCCATAACAGATGCTAAAACTATATAATTGCAAAAAAAAGAGATAGAAAAATAACAAAAAATCGGAAACGTAAGCTGGAAAAACCCAGTTTCCCTCTTCAGTTACAATTCCGGCAAGTATTTGCTTCCTGACTCCCAAAAGTATTTTCCATTGTTTTTAGTTTTGTAAATTGAGTGTGCAAAAGGGAGAAGGAACTTCGAAATTAAATGAAATTGTTGACGGATCAATTACTGATAACTCTCCAGCTAAAAATTGGTTTTAAGTTAGAAGAACCCCTTTAGAGACATTTTCGGTTAGGATGAACCCTAGCACTAAGAACTGTATAAAAGAGAACCTGGATATGTGTCATATCTGTAGACGTAAGAACCTTTGTTTAACTAGAACTGTAAGGTAGCGATCTAAGTTGTAGTCGATCTGTCTCCCCTGGAAAAAAATCCCCTAATTGTATTACCTAAAGGATAGAGTACGGATGACATAACTACTATATATGGCGATATGTATATGTATACAATAAATGAGTACGACAAGACCCCTTTTTCCCCAGAGTGTTTAAACAAATATAAATGTGAAAGCAAACAAAGTTGTCTTCTTCTTGGACGCGCACACAGATACACAGGTAGAGATACGCAACCGGGTACGGAAACGTTATCTGCAGCCAGACACACGCATACACGGCCCGTACAACAGACATTAACACCTGAAGGACCAAAGTTACTCCGGCTTCGCCGTTTGCAGAGGTGTTAAAATCGTGGTGGCCCCTTGCAGCGCCAACAAAGAAGATACAAAAAATAATATATATATATAGAACATAAAAGCGGCAAAGTTAAAATAACACGTACAAATTTTGTATGCAAACAAACCGCAACACACATACTTACGCCGCCCATAGCAGCTAACACACACACCCAAACGTACACGCAGGCACGCACGAAATGGCGGGAATGAAAAAATTGCGTGCAGCCTTTTAGGCGCTGGCGGCTAACACAACTCTGCTCGCTTTTATATGCCATTGTAGCCGGCTTCGGCCGCAATTCTGCTCCTGCCGCCGCCGCTACTCTTCTTGGCCAACGTTTTGATGGCGCACTAAACTTTATGCGAGGCACATAAATAGAAATGCACGCAAAAACTTTCACAAAGCGCGAACCGAAATAAAAACAGTGGATCCATGAGGATGGGTTGATTTTTTTAGCCGGGAAAGCGATGGGTTCGAAAAATGGGCGGAGTGGCGAGGAGCGGAGCGGCGGTGGTCACACGCAAATGCCCCGGGTTAGAACGGTACTCATGCGTGGCCAGTAGCAATTCAAGCGATCTGTTTACCTTCGGAAAGCCACCGCTGACCTAGCCCACCTGCTCCTGCACTACCAAAAGCATCGACCACCTCCCACGGGTCAATCTAATCTGCTTCTGCACTTGGCCGGGTTGGTCAAGATTTATGTGTTCCTTGCATTGCATAAGCGGCGCCATTTAAATGTCTGGCCTTAACGTACACAGGCAGAAAGGGATATTTATTATAAAAGCGTATTGCAAATAAAGTAAGTTAAAAGTGGATCTAAAAATAACTACGCTATACTATCAAAAATATGTTTCAAGCCTTATATTAACTCCACAAATCTAGCAAATATATTCGGAATATCATGGAGGTTTTCCACCCAGCAAAAGTAAATAATTGGGTAGTTGTTCTTAGCTCCCCTTTTTTCCCGGTGTGCCCATCAGCCGTCATATGTTTGGGCTTGCCGGGAAGTGGGTGTTGGCAAAGGCGGAAGGCCGCTGCGGAGTAAAAAAAAAATTTATTGCCCGCGATTGCATATTTGATAAATTTAGTTTGCACTCTATTGGGCGCGGTCAGGAGCCTCAGAGCGATGGTGTTGGAAATTATGACGCGTCAATTGGCGGGGGCAGTCAGGGTGGGGCCAGTACCCCAAGAGCCAGCAAACCTCTTGCCCAACCTACTTCCCGACCCTCCCCCATCCGTAAGAGGTGCGTGCGGAAGTGCCTGACTAAATTGCAGCGGGCTAAAAACAACAATTGCTTTTGATTTAAGTTGCATTAAATTAGTTTCCCACACGGCGGCTGATTAATGAGTGCAGCGAACTTTCTGACAGCACCAAGTTGCCGTCGTTGGAGAGAGGCGTGGCTGCTCAGGAGGACCTCCTGCCGCAGACACTTAATCAACGGGGCAGTGCTGAAAGAAGGTGATCAGTGGGCACTTGGCAGATTGCAATTTATGACTGGCAACACGGTTGAAAATTTAAGTAAATATTTTGCAGCAATTTGCCAGATTTGTTTGCGCCAACTTGGCTTGCCGGTCCGCGTAAGTGGCCCGCCCTGCGTGATTCCGACGGCAGTCGCACAAAAAGGTTAAAACACAGTCCATGCACTGCCATGCATAATTTATTATGCCACCGCCGCCGATGCCTGTTAAAGGCGAATCAAAATGCACTTTATTGCACAACGAACGAAACGAAATGCAACAAAATAATATGGCATTGCCATTATTTTTCGTCGATTGATATGCAGAAATGAAATGAACGAATGGCTGACTGGCCGGATCGGCGGGTGACTTGACCACTTTGGCTATTTGCATAATATTGAATCCATTTTTCAGCCTGGAACAAGGCCGTAATTTCATTGCGACCGCCCGGTGCATACCGCCCGCGAGTCCTGCGCCGGCCACATCTTTGACATGGACTATCCAAATAAATTCGGACGGGCAAATTGAGTAAATGGGAATCCCATGAACCGCACGACGACCATATGAAAGTCATGAGCTCCACAATCAGATGCAGAGCACTTGAGCAGCCCGGCTGCACATTATGCAAATCGAGAAGCAGACGGAAGCGGAGCCGCAGACGGAGGCTGATGAACTGCCGCCCTCCACCCCTGACGATTCCATTAGAAATGGCCGATGTTCGGCAATTAAGAGAGAGCCGGCCATCGAAAAACGGAACGATATATGCTAAAATGAGAAATGGCAGGGCCAGTGACGCAGTCAGAGCCAGAGCTAAATTCAGGACACGGGTCTCCTAATGATGTTTCACTCACGGAATGCCCGAAAACCGGAATCGAGTGGGTTCGTCTTCGCATATGTCGCACGGCCATGATGATCTCGCCACTCCCAAAACCCCCTGACCAGCACGGACAGAAAATTTATACGATTTAAGTAACTCTTTGTTTATGGTTAAGTCCGCAGCTTAATTTTAAAAATATCACTTGGATTTATCAAAGTATCACTGTCAGATAAAAGTACAGCTTTCATTTGTGTTGGTTTAATTTTTAGAAGTATGAATGGATATGCATTTTTGTCTCAGTGTGAACCAAACACTGGTGGCATTTGCATGCGAAGCTTGCTCGTTACGTTATGAATACCAGACGTTCGAGAGGAAGGCAGGCACTCGCTGTGACCCAACTGGAGGTCAGATGGAAACTGCAGTGGGTCGCCTATTTACGTCCCAAATTAGCGGTCGAATGATGCACTTTGTGCCGTCGCTCCGGCTCTGTCATGCTCATTCGACTGACAAGAGAGCCGAGCCTTGCGCGCGGATATTAAGCCTTTGATTGATGGCCGCGAAATGTGGTAATAGCTTTCGGCCAGCCTCGTTCAAACGGGGGATTCACTGGGTTCTGCATAGGACCAGTGCAGTGTTTCAATTAGCCCGGCAGCCGATGGGGTATGAGAGGTGTCACCCCACCCTTGTTCTTGTCGCTCTCGCCGGCGGGGCGGCTGCACAAAGGCATTCACATAAAGTGGCTACAAGTATGCGGCAATTAGCATTTAACGAGCACCACATGCCAGCCACAATGGCATGACACGGCCCAGGACAAGGCAGTGTCCTCAGACACTGGGGGAGTCCTGTCGACATAATAATATACACACAACTACGACACACTCGCACACACACACACACACTCTCTGGCAACAACGGTAGCTGGTAGGGAACAATGTCATCGACAAAATACAAGGACCAGCTGGGTGGTCCCTGGCCAGGAAACTCTTTTGTTGGCCCAGTCAACAATTCGGACCCCCCTCCGGTTACGCCCCCGTCCCCCCGGCCATCCACAAAAATCCTGATTACTTAACTAAATATGGCAGCTTATGGCGGGACACGGCCAGTGGCCAGTGGCACTAAACTCTCTGATTTACACGATTTGCATACGCTCGCCCGGCCAGAGGCGGGGCATCGGAGCGGAGTGCGAGGCTTTAATTAGCAGTCGCGAGTTTATCAGCTAGCAGCTGTCCACCTGAGCCGGAGAATATCTAATGAAGGCACCGGGACAATGGCCAGAAGCATTGTTAGTGGCACAGTGAGGCCTTAAAGTTTATGCCATAGGAGTTACTTCAAAGGTTTGTCGGTATTATTCAGCGCTGAATTTCGCAAATCCACACCGGCTGAACAGAGTTTATTAAAGCCTCTAGACTAGCCTCAGGTTTACAGTTCAAAATACGTAAATAAGAACCCAACGCGAATTGAAATATTTTTCAAAATGAAGTTCTATCGAATAAAAGGAAAGTAAGTCACAGAACCGTCCTAATTACGTTTTCTTGTCCCGAAAAATAAAACGTTCCTTTGTGCTCTACTTGGAGGCTCTTTGCTCGCCGAGTTCATTAGCATGTCGCGTCTTTTACAATAACTCAGCCCAAAGACAGGCCCAGGCTTGGGATCCATAGTCTTATCAGTGGACTCTTATCTGGGATACATAAATTCCTGCCTCGACTTGGCGTCGGCAAAGTTTCTTGGGGTTTCATTTGGCCTGCGAAGAGGAGCAGGAGGTGCGGCTGGGACAGAGGCATCTGGAGGTGCGGGATGGGGCGCTAATTAAGACACGCAAAGTGCGGCACCAAGACAAATGGTTCCGTGGCACGTAAGCGGCGCGTCAATCTTGGCCAAGGGCCACAGAGCACGGCGCCTCAGTCCGCCCGCAGGCTCAGACATTTCGTCCAGACTTCGAACATGTTTTGTTCTCACAAAGTTTTGCACTCCATGCTCCACGCCTCCTCGAAGGCCTCGGTCGGGGGTGACCGCCGAGGTAACGCCTCGTAAAAAATGTCAATGAAGTGATTTATAAAAGAAGCCCAGACGCCGCCTCTGAAGGCCAACGTGCTAATGTGGCTGCGTTAATGAAAGTTTGCATTTCGGCGATTGTATTCATTTGTTCATCGTTGGTCAGCGTCTTTATAGCCAGCCTATAATCTCGGCTCGAGCATAATGTCTTCATTTTTCTTCCCCACTCCATTTTGCTGCGTGCTTCGAGCTGCACATTAAATTTTAATGCCATATTTTATGCTGGCAGAATTTACATAAATTCATTGTTGTCGGTACCAGTGTGTATATGTGCTTGTGTGTGGTGTGCGGTGTGTGCATGGTGTGTGAGGGCTCTAATCAAATCAAAAGAGTGACGGCTTCTCCCTTGCCCTCCATGAATTGCTAAGCAGACATGCAAACTTCTATGGTCGAATGGCCCGAGGTTTTGACTTAAGCAAAAGTCGCTGTCTCTCTCCCACACAAATACATAAAAAAAGACCTAACACACACACAAACAAACAGCCAGCCAATCTCCCTGGACTATGTGTGTGTGTTTGTGGTTAGAAAAATAGCAGCCCACGTTGCGCATACGACGCGTTGCCTGGCAGAAGTCCAACAGACCAAACAACCAGTCCCCCAACAATGGCAACAACAGTGCAGGCTCAGCAACAACCAAAACAAGCTTATATCTTGTATCTCGACTATAAGATTACCCGGCACTCATTTCTACAAAATCATAGCTTACCTCGGGGGGTAATTTTGCTTACACAAATTATTAATTCAAATTGTGATGTTAACAGATTTTTGATCGAGTTGTAGCTACCTCTGCTGACATACAATACACCCTTGTGCTCCGAGGGTATCAACAACAATAACGAGAGCCACTGCTCTTTGGGTTCCCATTGTTGTTTTCCTTTGGCTATATAGTATTTTTTCCATTTCTCCAACAACGGAAGGCGTTCCGAGGAAGGCGCATGTATAATTAGAGCTATGAAGCATGTCCGGTGAAGTTTGGCATTTAAATGCGGCAACAACAGAGGTAGCCAGATCGCCATTTTGCCATTGCCAACTTTGGAATTGGGCATAGCTGCCGAGAAGGAGAATGAAGTAGCTGGAGCTCCCATTGTTGTTGCCCAGATATATTTTATAATGCCACAAACATGCACGACTCGAGCCCTACATGAGACTCTGTGTGCATTTCGTTTAGTTTACGTACTGCGCCTCCGCATGCAAACAGGACACGAAGGAGTAGCAGAGGCAGAAGGAGTCCGAGCAGCCGGAGGAGGAGCACAGCCCGGTCGGAGAAGCTAACCAACCGAGTCCCGGTGATCCCCGGAGGAGGAACAGAGCGAGCGGAACAGGAACTTTGTGTGCAACTTTATCTTTTGATTTATACAATAATAAACACAAATGTGCACAAAAGTTCTTTGTACTTTGTTCTTTGCTCTCGCAAAGCGGCACAAATTCCGAAAGTTAAATCGGGAAATGTTTATATGAGCAGTTGACTCTTTGCTAATTGGTAGTCCTGTCAAAGGCCTTACTCTCCGGGGAGTTCTTCCTTCTCGGAGCTTATTACTCGGGCTTATTACAAGGGCTGTTGGTCAGTGTATACACCAGAGCGCTCCCTGTGTATCAGCCGGGTCGCGGGACTCGGTGGATCTATTAAGCGCTAGGATATATCGAAAGCAGGGGCTCCTACTGTCCGGATCGATTTTCAATTGTGGGCGAACTGGAGACGGGGCCATTCAATGAATCGTAAGTGGCCCGGTCCTCCCACAGAACCAGAAGTGTGCCTTAACCCATTAAATGCAAGCAACTGCAATCGAACACGCAACCCCTAGTGCAGTCACAACACGTTAATGCAACTGAGCCGACAATCCAACAGTGTTGCCACCTCTTATATTCTCTCGCCAGATCGGATTAATATTTTATTAAAAGTCAGAATTATTTAAGCTTATTCATTTATGGAAGTATTTTTAAATTCGTAATTGGAGTTACAACTGCCTTAATAAAACTATTTAATAATTTATATTTTAATAATAAACGTTCAGGGGCTTTGGTCCCTTTTGTCATCCGCACCTGACAACTCTGCTGCAACACTACAAATGTCTGCCTTGCCATGCTCTCTGTTCTCTGTTCCTGGCTGCCTGTTTCCTGGAGCAACATGTGGCGGTGGCATGAACGCGGTGCACATTAAGCTTAACACCGCTTAAACGCGAGTTGCGCCGAATCGCCACTTTAAGGAGCCAACTCATTCGGTATTCGCTGGAGGTGCCGCGTAATAATGTTAAATGTCAGGTGCAATGCAGCTGTCCCTGCCGCAATCGAAGTGGAGATGGAAGTGGAAATGGCAGTGGCAGCTCCCGTGCAAATGGAAGGAGAACTGGGGATCGGGAAGTCGAAACCGGAGTCGGAGCGCACCAGCAGGTACTAATTAAGTTGCCCGGGAGCCGCGTAACTGCCATAAAATATGCGCAGTGGGAATTCGAATTCGGATCCGGATCCGGATCGGTTTGTCGGCTGGCAGACACTCATTCTCATCGCAGTGCAGCGGCAGTGGCACTTGCAGGGGGCAGTGGCAGTGCCAATGGCAGTTGCAGTTGCAGCGACGGTGGCAGTGGCACGTAGTTTATGGCGTCGGGCTAAGCGAAGTCGACGCGAGTCAAGAAGTTCTCCATTTGTTTTAAGCCTTAAATTTCCACGGGACATGCAACCAGAAAGTGACGAGGAAGAGGCTCCTATGTGGGTGGGTGCTACACCAGCAGCCGGAAGCGCAGAAGTAGGTAGATAAATGTCTTACTCAGTCAGGAGCAGGCCCAACAAGGAGCTACCAACTGGCCTCTATATCACCGATTTGGGGAACTTGGTCAGAAAAGGGCATTCATTAATTTGCCCTAACTTTAATAAGTATATTTACGTTCTGGCTACATTTTGGTAATAATTCTAATCAGCAGCAGATGTTGCAGCTGCTTTGTTAGGATCCTCTGTGGAGTCAGGTTTACTTTCATCTATGTGGCTTTGTAGAGTTTCCACTGATTTTTCTTTTGTGATAACATCGATTTTAGCTGTTGGCCGAAAGAAGATGTCAAGTCCACTAAAAGGCGCCTCAATGAGCAGGTGCATTAAATAGGAGAACAACAGTGTTAGACCAAAGGTTGACCAGAAGCTTAGAATCTGAAAAAGGAATATATCGAATTATAAGATTCTATTTTCACGCTATTAAAGATGGCTTAAGCTTACCACGCTGTAGTTCGAGTAGTAGGAATTCGTCCGGATATTTCTTGCGTTTATCTCCTGGAAGAACATGTGCCACATATACACGGAGTAGGAAAGCCTTGACAGAGGCTGCCACAGCGGGGATGACAGAAAGCTGTTGGCCAGTCCGCCGTATCCTTGCATGCAGGCGAAGACCACCCAGCAGAGAGCCAGTGGCCAGCCCACTCTCGTGAGGGTGTAGTAGAAGGACTCTGCCAGGGTAGACAGCGGATGACCAATCCACTTTTCATACGGATAGGTGGCGAAGATCGAGGTAAAGATCATGGCCAGGCATAGAATCCATCCTAACCACACGGATACCCTATTCAAGCGGAATTTCTTTCCCCTATTCAAGTACAGAAAGTATCCGAACAAGAATCCAATCAACCAAGGAGCCGCATGTGTGTGGGTAGCCAAGTACAACTTTTTCGTGGCATCATTATCAAATTTCCTAAAAATCAAAAAGTCATTTGAAAATATTCAAAGTTAAACTGGTTTGTGGAACCTACACCAGAAGCATTGAGTAGTCATTGACCATCATCGTGGCAAAGAGACAGCCAGAGAGCAAGACTATTAGAACGAATATTCCAGCTGCCGCCTTTTTGCCCCACTTGTACAGAGCGATGATCAGGATCGGGGAGAGGATGAACAACTGCATGTCCACCGACAAGTACCAGGTGTGTCCAGGGCACTGAGACCAATCATCAGTCAGTATCTTACAGGTTAATACCATCATACACTTACCGCATTGTTTGTGTAGTTATTAACAAACAGCAGAGTCCAATACCAGTTGCTCTCACAAATCGATGTTCCCATGTACCCTCCGGAGAACATCGGTCCACCCGATATGATGCGCATAAGTCTTATGTAAACCAGCATCGCTATAGCCAGAACAGGAAAGATGCGGATCAAACGATGGATGTACATCAGTGGCACGTTCAATTTCCCTTTGGTTCTGTGATATCTCAATAATGAAAAATTGCTTAAACCTTTGCAAGTGTCATTTCCTTACTTGTCCATCGATCGTAACGAAATCAACGACACCAACAGGCCGCCGAGGAAGAAGAAGGAGTCCACTGAGAAGAACGCATGGATAACAAAGCTGGCATATGGTGTCTCCGCCCACTGTAATAAGTTTAAAAGTTAATACACATTTTTAGCATGTCTAAGTTTCCAACTTACCGACAAAGCGTGGAGAGTATTAAGGTTTGCTGCCATTAGAGATATTGTGTATTGATGGCCGTATACCACCCAGACGAGAGACAAGCAACGAATTCCGTGAAGACAATCGATTACATTGGAATTGCTCCTGTGGTCCACGACGCGGAACAGAGCACGGGAGTTGGCCCTGGCCGAGAACACCTTCACAACTGCGGGAAGCTTATCTGAAATTGTCGAATTATAGTGAAATTTTTATGAGAATATAAATTCTGGTCGATTATCTTACCTTGGTCTTCGCAGAAAAGATAGTCGTACAGTGTAAAAGTAGCTACTATAGCAGCCATTAGTGATAAGATAACCCTGTAATCGGACTGGATTAATCATTGGAATTTATGGAAATCGCTTTATTCTTACACTGTGAAAACTGTGAGTCCGTCCCAGGGTTCACGCTCATCTGTCTGGCAGCTGCTGTCGAGTATGCTCATGCTGGTGCTGGTTATACTTGAGTTCAGAAACTGCTTCATCAATTGTCCCACGAACGTGTTCATGTGAGCAGCCGAACAGGAGGCGGGAAAACATGTGGCAATTTTCACTGATACACCTCCAATAAGCGAATCACCCAATCCGAGCATTTTTCCGGGATTAACCGAGAGGAAGCAGTACTTGCCCCGAATTGTTCTCCCTAGGGTAGCCTCCTTTCTGATATTCAGACACTCGTCAAAGTTCCCCAGATCGTAAGCGTTGCCAGTTAGGATTCCCGAGGGTATGGAGCCCCACGCATCGATCACTGTCATAGTAAAGGGTTTAAAAAACACTCTTTTGAATTTTTCCAATAACTCACTCTTTAAGGCCCAATATTGTCCAGTCTTTAGTCCCGTCATGAACTGGGTCAAATCGCTGAGGCACAGCAGATCCTCTTGACTTGGTAGTCTCGGCTGTTGAAGTCCTAAATCAAGGGGTGTACTTTCTTGGAAATGTTCAGCAAAAAGAAGACCCGGGGATCTAAGCTTCTTAATATGCTGAAAGTCCTGCAAGACATCCTGCAAGACGCCGTCTTTTGATTTTGCTTCTGCGAGGAGAACGAGTCCACAGACAAATAATAACGCGACTATGTTGGCCATGCTAGCTCAACTTCGTTTGAGGTCTTTCAAACTATTTCAAAGCTTTTTATATGCCAATTAGCTTTCGATAAGCCCATTCTACGAAATTAATTCAACAGACTAGCGTCGTGATTCACAAAAAGTTCCTGATAAGGTAATCTTTGCATTTGGTAATCAATGCCCATTTAATTGGTCTATCTACCAAAATATTGAGCTCATTTTCACTCCTTATATGTCGATGTTATATTGGTTTTTAATCCGATTTGAAGTACTCTAAATTTATAGGTCTGCCGGTAATAATGGTATAATGGTAGTTACAGTAATTATTGCGAAATGCGACTATTTTATATATCAAAAAGTTAGATTATAAATACAATGTGTATAAACATGTAATTGTGAACCCTTTTAGAGGATATTATATCAGATATTATAGCCAGAAGTTGCAAGGCAGTGAAGGAGACATGTCCAACCCTAAATTTATTCTTAATAAAAAAAAAATTTATTATTTCTAGGTAGTAGTTCCCAAATAAGTTACTTGTTTTCAGGAACCGATTTATCAGTTTTCCAAGTAATAAGTTTATGTGAGCCCCCGATCAGGTGGCCGGAGTACAAGTTGCTGTGTTAAAATTCACGTCCTCAATCAATTCAAGCCCCAATGGAATGGGGACCCCGGCATCGATCTCTTACCTAGTAACGATTTTAGAATGATCCTTTATTTCCTTAAAGATCACTTACTTTTCAAATACCAACAGTTCCCAGTTTTATGTCCAGTTATTAGCTAATGCATATTGTTGAGACACTGCAGATCTTCATGAAGTGACAACTGAAAGTCTAAGGCATTGAACGTCTCCTGATAAAGATCGGCAAACTCTATTCCCAGCGATGTGAGCCTGCTAATTCGCTGCAGCATATCTTATTTCTTCGGTTGTATGGCGCTAATAAGCAGATTAAGTCCGCGGAGGAATAAAAACCAGACAGAATTCGCCATGTTATCTCAACTCGTATAAGAGGTTTAAGGTCAATGGCAAAACCACTTAATACGCCAAGAAGGTTTCGATAACGAACGGCTACAATAATATATTGAAAACCCAAAGAGGTCGTTTTCTACACCGAAAGGTAAAAATATAGCAGCTTAGTTACTCAAAATGTTATCACCCTTAGTTAATTTATTTATTTTTATAATTATAGTTATATTCAATCTTTATAATTTAAATAAAATTATTACATTTTAAAAATGTAAGATTAGGTTTAACTTATAAAACGTTGACAGAATTCAACACGCCCATGTTAATATATATCTTTATTAAAAAGCTTAGCCACAAAAAATCTCTTCAACCAGAGTTTTAGTTATTCATTTATTTCGCTTGTTTTAGTTCTGTCATTTGAATGCCTGCCAAATCACTTATACTCTTCCGCGGCTCGTGGATATAATTCACCTTAGCTGCAGATTGTTTATTCCGCGGCCCGAGAAAATTTTCGAGTTCAGCGAAAGGTGCCTCAATGATTAGGTACATTACATAAGAAAGCAAAGTTGCGAACCCAAAAGTTGACCAAAATTTGTTCATCTGCAAGTATTAAGTGATCTTAACTACAACCTAAATGTTCCTTTAATTCTGTTTACGTACCTGGTAATAATCCGAGAAGTAAGAACTGGTCCTGGCACTTTTTGCGTTTATCTCTAAAAATAAGACGTGCCAAATGTAGATCGAAAAGGAGAGCCTTGACAGAGGTTGCCAGAGCGGAAAGGAGAGGACGCTGTTTGCCAGTCCCCCGTATCCTTGCATGCAGGCAAAGACCACCCAGCAGAGAGCCAATGGCCAACCCACACGGGTAAACGTGTAGTAGAAGGACTCTGCGAGGGTTGAAAGAGGCGGAGCACTCCATTTTTCATGCGAGGAAAGGGCAAACATCGAGATGGAGATCACGGCCAGGCATAGGCTCCATCCTGACCACACGGCTACCCAGCTCAGCTTAAATTTCTTGCCCTTATTCAAGTGAAGGAAGTATCCAAATAAGAATCCAATCAGCCATGGAGTGGCGTGAATGTGAGTGGCATAGTACATCTTCATCACTCCTGATATGTTTATATTCCTTAAAAAAAGAATTTTTTGTACATTTTTCAGGGTGCAAATATACAAAATGACTTACTTAAACAACATTGAGTAGTTGTTGACCATCATTGTGGCAAAGAGGCAGCCTGAGAGCAGGACTATGAGGACGATTATTCCGGCAGCAGCCTTCTTGCCCCATTTGTAGATTGAGATCAGCAGGATAGGGGATATTAGGAATAACTGCATATCCACAGATAAGTACCACGTATGAACGAGGCACTGCAAGCGCAAAAATTGTAAATGCAGATTATATTTGAAGAAGATCAACGTACCCTACTCCTTTTGAAGTTATTCAGGAATAACATAGTCCAGTACCATTCCCTCTCACAAATTTCCTTCCCACTGAATCCATCTCCAAATAGTGGTCCGCCCGATAGAATTGGTATCAGTTTTACATAGACAAGTATCGATATGGTCAAAAGAGGGACGATACGGACCAGTCGATGCAGGTACATTAAAGGCACGTTTATCTTTCCCTTGGCTCTGAGGATTTTAACAATGAAGCCATTTTACTAAAGTTTTTAAGCTATTAATAACTGTTTATAAGTTAGATTTTTGTGAAAAGTCTCGTTTTCTTACCTGTCCATTAATCGCAGCGATAGCATGGCCACCAACAAGCCGCCGAGAAAGAAAAAAGTGTCCACTGAGAAAATCGCATGACCAATAGAACTAGTAAATGGTTTCTCAGCCCACTATAAAATCAGGAAAATCAGCTCTTTTCGGCAAAGGTTAATGATATTCGGTTACCGATATAATATAGGATGCATTAATATTGGCATCGACGACATTAAGTATTGATGACAGAAAACGACCCACGTTAGAGACAAGCACCGAATTCCATGAAGGCAGTCAATTACATTTGGATTGGAATTATTGTCGACGATGAGGAATAGCGCTCGCGAGTTGGCTCTGGCTGAAAATACCTTCGCAATCGCGGGAAGGTGACCTAAAAAGAGATTAAATATTAACAGAAGAAATAAATCAATTTTGTGGCTAACTAACTTGGTTTCTCGCACAGAATGTAGTCGTACAACGTGAAGAGAGCCACGAGGGATCCCATCAGTGATAAAATCACTCTGTAATCAGATATGTTAAGGTAGCAACAGTAATTCACTTTTGATCCTTACACTGTAGTTATTGTGAGTCCATCCCATGGTTTGCTTTCGCTCGTCTGGCAAGTGCGTTCACTGATTGTCATTCCCAAATTGGGAATAGTTGAGTTCAGGACCTTACTCATCAGTTGTGCTAGGACGGAGTTCATCTGAGCCGCCGAACAGGAGGCAGGAAAGCAAGTTGCCGTATTGAACTTAAAGGATTCAGTCAGCGAATGGTTGAATCCCAGCACCTTTAAAGGAGAAACTGTGAGAAGGCAGTACTTGCCACCTATGGTTCTGCTATGGCTGATCTCCTCGCTGACACTGAGGCACTCGTCAAAGTTTCCCAGGTCATACAAATTGCCGGTTAGGAGACCCGAAGGAATGGAACCCCAGGCATCGATCACTGGCACAAAACAGATATTGGTTAAACCAATACTTGAGTATTATTAATCAACGACTAACTCACTCTTCAGAGCCCAATATTGACCAGTTTGAAGTCCCGTTGCTAGCTCATCTATATCACTGTAGCACATCTGATCCTCTTCGCCAGACTGTCGCAGGTCAACGGGATCAGTATCATTACGAGTTATATCTATGAAGAGATCAGCAAACTGAAGACCTAACGATCTAAGCTGCTTGATCCGCTGAAATTGCAGAACAATATCATCATTTGGCTGTGCAGCGCTGATGATAACCAGCCCGCTGAGGAAAATAAACCCGACTGAATTGAACATGCTAGCTCAACTCGTATGCTGTCGAACTTAACCCGCTATATATGCGAACAACTTTTCAATAAGCACACCTATGTTTGACATTAAAACGAAAAAGTTCATATAGTAAATTAGCCATAATTAAAATCGATTAAGTATATTTATCTATAATCTTACGTAAGATAGTGCTGTGATAGTAGTTTTTGCTTAATTTCAGTGATGATTATATATCGTTTAGTCGTTATTGGAAATTAAACTACATTTGGTTTTTGCCTATAAATATTAACATTTATTACCTACTCCATTAATCATAGACAGCATTAATGTGACAATAAGTTAATTATGAATTCAAGTAATATCATTATGAAAATATTTAATTACAACTCAAACAAACAGAGAATAATTTGTAAAACTGGTTATAATTTTCATTAAAAGCACGTAAGAACAGTTCACATACGAACTTCTGCTTCATTTGCGTGCGAGGTTTTAGGTGCTAATCGAAAGAAAAAGTACATTATTCTTAATATAATAAAAATATTAAAATAACTGTCTACCTAATCAGATGTTGTTTCCACTGGAGTCGTCTTACTAGCCATTTTGTTCGCATGCGGTTGGTCCAACTTCACATCGCTGACAGCAGTAGGTCTTGGAGACCGAATAAAGTAAGGAATGCCGCCAAAAGGCGCCTCAACGAGCAAGTACATTAAATAGGAGAGCACCAGCGTGATGCCAAAGGTCGACCAGAAGTTGAGCATCTGCAAGAAGACTATTAATAATAGATCTGAGGCACAGCCTTCCATAGGTAAACCTACCACTTGGTAGTCGGAAAAGTATGAGTTCGTCCTAGCACTTCTAGTGTTTATCTCTTGAATGAACTTGTGCCACATATAAACAGAATAGGACAGCCTGGAGAGAGGCTGCCACAACGGAGAGGAAAGGAAGCTGTTAGCCAGTCCCCCGTATCCTTGCATGCAGGCGAAGACCACCCAGCAGAGAGCCAATGGCCAGCCCACACGGGTGAGGGTGTAGTAGAAAGATTCATCCAGAGTTGAAAGGGGTGGAGCACTCGACTGGGCAGCGGGATACAGAGCAAAGATCGAGGTAAAGATCATGGCCAGGCAGAGTACCCATCCGGACCAGACGGCAACCCAGCTCAGCTGGAACCTCCTTCCCTTAATCAAGTACAGGTAGTAGCCGAAGAGGAATCCGATCAGCCAGGGAGTCGCATGTGTGTGGGTGGCAGAATACATTTTGTTCATCGCCTCTTGACTAAACGTTCTGTGTATAAAGGTATATTAGCAAATAACTAAATATATTAGATATTGATAAGTACTTCATCAGCATCGAATAGTTGTTGACCATCATTGTGGCAAAGAGGCAGCCAGAGAGGAGGACTATGAGAACGAATATTCCGGCAGCAGCCTTCTTTCCCCACTTGTAAAGAGCGATCAGCAGGATCGGGGAGATGATAAACATTTGCATGTCCACCGACAGGTACCAGGTATGACCAAGGCACTGAAATATAATAAGTATTTAGCACAAGCAGACTTTAACAAACAGCTTGCTTTTACCTCTTCTTTTTTGTAGTTATTTAAAAACAACAATGTCCAATACCAGCCACTTTCACATGCCGCTTTTCCACTATATCCTCCTTGCATAAGAGGTCCGTTGGTTACAACAGGCATGAGCTTGGTGTAGACCAGAACGGCCACGGCTAAAAGAGGAAATATGCGGATCAAGCGGTACAGGTACATCATTGGCACATTTAGTTTTCCGTTCGATCTGCAGAAATTGAAATAAGTCAGATATTTCATAAAAAAAAACTAATTTTCACTATTACTTTTCCACTGAGCGTAATGCAATCAAAGCCACCAGCAAGCCGCCGAGGAAGAAAAACGAATCCACTGAGAAAAAACCGTGCGCAATAAAGCTGGTAAATGGCAGCTCGAGCCACTATAAGGTTCGAATTATTGGGTTATTCTTGCACAGAAATATTCATACACCTACCGTCAGCATTTGTAAAAGATTAAGATTGGGCGCTATCACTGCAACTTTATATTCGTGACAGAAAACCACCCAGAAGAGGGACATACACCGAATTCCATGAAGGCAGTCGATTACATTCGGATTCGCGTTGTTCTCCACAAGGCGGAAGAGAGCTCGAGAGTTGGCCCTCGCCGAAAACACCTTCACTACCACGGGAAGCTTATCTGCAAATTTTCGATTATTGTGATTTTTTAAATGTAAACAATTTGTTGTCGATTAACTACTCACTTTGGTTCTCGCATAGAAAGAAGTCGTACAGTGTGATGAGCCCCACGATAGAGGCCATCAGTGATAAAAACACTCTGTAATCAGAAGGGCTTAGTCAAGTGGCATTATTTTAATAACGGCAAACATACACAGCGAAAATAGTGAGTCCATCCCAGGGTTCACTTTCGTTAATTTGGCAACTTCTTTCGCTGATACTCATTCCATCGACACTTGAGTTCAAGAACTGATTCATGAGCCGTCCTACGAACGTGTTCATGTGGGCCACCGAGCAGGTGGCAGGAAAACATGTTGCAGTCTTAACAGACCACGCTGTACTCAATGAATTATTAGTTCCTAGAACTTTTCCCAGGGGAAGTGTGAGGAAGCAGTACTTCCCACGGATAGTTCTGGTTTCACTGATCTTATTTGTGATACTAAGGCACTCGTCGAAGTTTCCCAGGTCGTACAAGTTGCCAGTCAGGAGACCCGAGGGAATGGCGCCCCACGCGTCGATCACTGTCATAACAAACAACTTATAGATTAAATTTTATTAGTCAAAGAATCACTTACTCTTCAGGGCCCAATATTCTGCAGCTGTAAGTGCTGCCAAGAACTGAGTCATATCGCTGAGGCACAGCAGATCCTCTTGAGTCGGCACTCTAGGGCCCTGGATGACTAAGTCATTGAGAGATCTATCCTTAAGGTGTTTAATTAACTCAAATTCATAAGATCTCTGTTGCCAGATGCTCTGGAAATCGTGCAGGACATCGCCATCTTTCGGTCGTGCCGCATTGCCCAGGGAAAATCCACAGAGGAGCCCCCAGATAAGTACCCCGGCACCGGCTACCATGGTAGAACCTCAACTCGTTTTGACGTTTACCAAGCGTGCTCAAAGCCTTTATAGGTAAGTTATCTGTTGATAAGCGCTCTTAACGAAATCAAATTCCGAACATCTGAAGCCGTTTTGTGTCAATTAACAGTCGACAAGTGCATTCTATGAAAAAGCTTGAGAAGTTTCGGTTATCAGATACTATGCCCACCTGGTGTACTCTTGTAGTACAAGGGTTTAATGGACTCATTCTTAGATAGTCAAATTCCATGAATAGCAGATTATGCATAAGCAGCAGATTATGCATAAAGTTGAAAGCAATCACACCCTAAATATAATCTGCATAAGAAAATATCTTTAATAAGCTTAAGGTTATTCCTAATCAGATGGTGTTGAAGCACTTGCTTCGGTCACTTTCAGATCACTTGTACTGTGATTATTTATCTTGTTCGGCTGGGTCTGGTCCAAAACTTGATTTAATATTTTGTCCGTCGTAGGCTTTTTCTGAGGCCGAAGAAAGTTGTCAAGGCCACCAAAAGGAGCCTCTATGACCAAGTACATTAGGTAGGAGAGCAAGAGGGTGAAGCCAAGAGTCGACCAGAATTTCAGCATCTGTAAAATGGATATTTAAATCTATGACTTAAATACGTTAACGTGTTTACCTACCACTTGGTAGTCGGAGAAGTATGTATTGGTCCTGATACTTCTCGCGTTTATCTCCATGATAAACAAATGCCAAATGAAGGCCGAATAGGAGAGCTTTGACAGCGGCTGCCACAGCGGGGAGGAAAGAAAACTATTGGCCAGTCCCCCGTATCCTTGGATGCAGGCGAATACCACCCAGCAGAGAGCTAATGGCCAACCCACTCTCGTAAGGGTGTAGTAGAAGGACTCCGCCAATGTTGACAAGGCTGGAGCTCCTGACTGTGTCGACGGGTAGAGTGCAAAGATCGAGGTGAAGATCATGGCCAGGCAGAGAGTCCATCCGGACCAAACGAGAACCCAACTCAGTTGAAACTTCTTTCCCTTATTCAAGTGCAGGAAGTAGCCAAAAAGGAATCCGATTAGCCAAGGGGTGGCATGTGTATGAGTGGCATTGTACAACTTCTGTGTGCCATTTTCACCTTCGGCCCTGCGAATAGATTTGTGTGAAAAATATTTGAAGCAATAGTCTAGGTTTTGCTTACATAAACTGCATTGTGTAGTTGTTGACCATCATCGTGGCGAAGAGGCAGCCAGACAGCAGGACTATGAGGACGAATATTGCAGCAGCAGCCTTCTTGCCCCATTTATAAAGAGCGATCAGCAGTATCGGTGAGATAAGAAACAACTGCATGTCCACTGACAGATACCAGGAATGGGAAAGACACTAAACCAAAGGAAATATTACTTTAATAATTTCCTTGTAACGTACATTTTAGTTAATTAGGCCTACCTTTGCATTTGTATAGTTATTCACGAAAAGCAAGGTCCAATACCAGCCAATTTCGCAATCCGATTTTCCTGTGTATCCGCTTTTTAAGAGTGGACCATCTGCGATAACTGTCATAAGCTTTGTGTAGACCAAAATAGCTATGGCCAAGATGGGGAAAATGCGAATCAAACGGTGTAGATACATCAGGAGCACGTTAATTTTTCCCTGCGTTCTAAAAAAGTAAAAATTATTCATTAAGATATAATTTTGATAAAATATATTTTTATCATACTTATCCATCGAGCGAAGTGCTATTAAAGACACCAACAAACCACCAAGGAAGAGAAAAGAATCCACTGCGAATCCACCGTGTACAATGATACTGGAATATGGAAGCTCCAGCCACTAAAAGATGGCACATATCAAATGATTATTTAAAAGGAAATTTAAATATATGATATTTTACGTACAGTTATCATTTTCAAAATATTTATACAGGCAGAGAGCATATTGGCGCCGTACTGGTGGCCGATTATCACCCAGAAGAGGGACAAACACCGGATTCCATGAAGACATTCAATTACATTCGGGTTAGACTTATTCTGGACGATGCGGAAAAGAACTCTGGAGTTGGACCTTGCGGAAAACATTTTCACTATGGTAGGCAGCTCAGCTAAATGTTGGTTTTAACTTAGAACGGAGAACAGGCTATTGTCGATTAACTTACATTGGTTTTTACAGAAAAGGTAGTCAATCAGCGTCAAGAGCCCCACGGCCGAGCCCATCAGCGATAAGATCACCCTGTAATCACAAGTGTTTAGCTAGTGGAAGTGATTGAAAATGAGTCACCATTACACTGTAAAGATCGTGAGTCCGTCCCAAGGTTCACTTTCACTGGTTTGACAACTGCTTTCGCTGATACTCATTCCAGAGACACTTGAGTTCATCAGCTGTGCCACGAACGCGTTCATGTGAGCCGCCGAACAAGAGTCCGGAAAGCAACTTGCTGTGTTGAAACTTAGAGCTGCAAGCGCTGCATTATCGACTCCCAGCAGTTTGCCGAGGGAAACTGTGAGAAAACAGTACTTCCCGCGGACTGATCTGCTTTCACTGACCTCCTTTCTGATATTTAGGCACTCGTCGAAGTTTCCCAGGTCGTATGAGTTCCCAGTCAAAAGTCCCGAGGGAATGGAGCCCCACGAATCGATCACTGCCATTATACCAATTATTAGGATTATTATTTTCTTAGTTCCGAAATCCCTTACTCTTCAGGGCCCAATATTCCCCAGCCTTCAGTGAAGTCATGAGCTGTTTAATATCGCTGAGGCACAGCAGGTCCTCTTGAGTGGGAACCTGGATGTCTAAATCGTTGAGTGTTATATCCTTGAAGAAATTAGCAAACTCAAATCCCAAAGGTCTGAGTTGCCTGATACCCTGAAGCTTGTGAAGGACATCTCCATCCTTCGTCTGTGCGGCACTGATGAGGAAAAGTCCGCAAAGGAAAATGACTTCGACTATGTTTGCCATGCTAGCTCAACGAAAACTGATGGTTTCCAATCAAAGTCAACACCTTTATAAGCTATTTAGCTTGCGATAATTGCTTCCTACGAAATAAATTGATAAGCTTTATATGTATTTTTAAATATATACAGTGCTCTATTACACTGCATACTTGTAAGATAATCTTTAGAATTCTCTCGGAACTCTAGCAATCTGGTTGGGATTTTGAAAGATAACACAGGTCAACAAAATATCATATTTTTTACCGCTACAGATTTTAAAAAAAGTAATAATGTTAGCTAATTAATAATTGTAAATATTATATACTTATTTAACAAAATGTAACTACCAATTCTTAATTTTTTTTACAATGGTTTTATATTTATTTCGCTTTCTGCACTTTATTTATATTTATTGTTTTCTGTCATAAATAAGCTCTAAGGTTGTTAAGGAAATTGATGTTTAAATAATAAAAATCAAATTCATTAAAAATCTTAATCAAGACCTAAGCCTAATAATATTGTAATGCATCAAGAACAGCTTCCTTTATTTGGTCGTTGCACAATTATGGCTGCTGAAATAAGCCCGATAATGTTATTCCTGCTACCCCGAAACTCATTATATGCGATTTCCCACACCGGAAGCCCTATCTTGAAAAGCTTTTTGTTATCATGTCCATTTGATTCTTTCATTTGGAAAGACCAACTTTGAAGTTCTCCAAATAAATTTTAGTATACTAGCCGAGTGTATAAGACTTTAATTCTGAAGGTGTATATACTTTTAATCAGCATCTCTACACTGAACGACAAAGTTCATCTGCCAGCTCTAAAATTTAATTTGTATTTCTATTCATATATAAAATCTACCAAAACAAATGAATAACATGTGCAATTTTTTATTCCTTTACAATCCTTATAGCATTGTTAATATAACATTGTATTAATATTAAATTATTAATAATAATTTAAACATCATATATCGATACCTAATCAGTTTGTTTTGGATAGGCATTCGATTCAATTACTTCCATTTTAGCAGGGCCATTGTCTTCTATCTGACGCGGCTGGGCCTGATCTTCATCGGAGTCAGCCTTTTTAACATCAACAGGTTTTCTTTGCGGTCGCAAGAAAACATCCAGTCCTCCTACAGGCGCCTCAATTATGAGATACAGCACATAGGAAACTAACATAGAAATACCAATGTCCGACCACCATTGAAGCATCTGAAACAACACAGTTATAATCACAATTAAGACAAGTATTCTTGCGGCAGTAAACCTACCACTTGATAGTCGGAGAAGTAGGAATTCGTCCTGAAATTTCTAGCGTTTATCTCCACGATGAACAAATGCCAAATGAAGATGGAGTAGGAGAGTCTTGAGAGAGGCTGCCACAGCGGAGAGGACAGGAAGCTGTTGGCCAGTCCCCCGTATCCTTGCATACAAGCGAAAACCACCCAGCAGAGAGCCAGTGGCCAGCCCACGCGGGTGAGAGTATAGTAGAAGGATTCCGCCAGGGTTGACAGGGGTGCAGCAGTCAACTTTGCATCAGGATAAAGGGCGAAGATCGAGGTGAAAATCATGGCCAGGCTAAGAATCCATCCGATCCACACGGCAAGCCAGCTAAGCTGGAACTTCTTGCCCTTATTCAAGTACAAGAAGTATCCGAACAAGAATCCAATAAGCCATGGAGTGGCATGCACATGTGTCGGGTAGTATAGTTTCTGCATAGCCTCCGTAGAGGTACTCCTACAAGTAATGGTTTTAAAAGTGCAAAAAGTGCGATAATATAAAGGTTACTTACTTTAATAACATAGAGAGCTTGTTAACCATCATTGTGGCAAAGAGGCAGCCCGAGAGTAGGATTATAAGCACTATAATGCCAGCAGCAGCCTTCTTGCCCCATTTGTAGAGACCGATTAGAAGGATCGGCGAGATGATGTACAACTGCATGTCCACCGACAGATACCAGGAGTGACCAATACACTAAACATAGATAAAGATTGAAATATTATAAAATCTATCTGAAATCTTCTTTACTTAGTATACCTTCGCATTGGTATAATTATTCACAAATAACAAGGTCCAATACCAGCCGGCATCACAGTCCGCTTTTCCACTGTATCCGCTTTTCAGAAGGGGTCCGTCTGCCACGACAGTCATGAGTTTGGTGTAGACCAGAATTGCGACGGCCAAAATAGGAAATATTCGGATCAAGCGGTGGAGGTACATCTTAAGTACTGGCAGTTTTCCCTTGGTCCTGCATGGTCGATAAAAGTGAATAATGAACATGTTTATTGATATAATATAGGTTCCTTACTTATCCATTGAGCGCAACGAAATCAATGCCACCAGCAAGCCGCCGATGAAGAAGAATGAGTCCACAGTAAAGTGGCCGTGCAAAATAAAACTTGTGTATGGCAGCCCCACCCACTAAAAAATAAATATTATGAAAGCCAATGCTATCTCTGTGAAAATGTATAATCGTACCGGAACAATATGCGATAGGTTAAGATTAGGCGAGAGCAGCTTAAGTGAGTATTCATGACAGAAAACCACCCAGAAGAGAGTCATGCACCGGATGCCATGAAGGCACTCGATAACATTTGGATTCGAGTTTTTTTCCACGACACGGAAAAGAGCTCGCGAGTTGGCTCTTGCCGAAAACGCCTTCACAACAGCAGGAAGCTGATCTGAAATATTAACGATTAATGAGATTTTTTTTACAGATCGTTTTAAATAAACTCACTCTGGTTCTTGCACAGAAGGTAATCGTAAATCGTAAACACAGCCACAGTGGCACCCATAAGTGATAAGAGCACTCTGCAATCAGAATGGGTTAGCAGGTGGAAGTCATTGACATTGATCTTGACCCTTACACAGTGAAAATAGTGAGTCCATCCCAGGGTTCACTTTCACTCGTCTGGCAGCTGGCGTCGCTGATACCCATTGTAGTGCTTGGAATGCTAAAGCCAAGAACACTCTGCATCACAGTACTCACAAATAGATTCATGTGAGCTGCCGAGCAAGAGGCGGGAAAACAAGTGGCTGTCCTTATTTTGTAGATTCCAGCGAGAATTGCACTAGGAATAGTTTCCATGAAGCAGTATTTTCCTTGGATGGAAATACCCTCCATGATATCCTTATTGATATTCAGGCACTCGTCGTAGTTTCCCAGATCGTACATGTTGCCAGTCAGGAGTCCGGACGGAATAGAACCCCACGCATCGATCACTGAGAAAAGAGGGAAATCAGTTTGCCGTATTTACTCAATTTCTCACTTACTTTTTAAGGCCCAGTATTGGCCATCACCAAGAGCACTAGTAAACAGTGTCATGTCCCGGAGACACAGTAGGTCCTCCTCAGTGGGCACGCGAGGATCCGCTAAACTTAAATCACTGAGAGTAACATTTCGAAAGAAGTCGGCGAACTCAAAACCCAAATTCCGGAGCTGCTTAATCCGCTGGAAATCCTTTAGGATTTCGGCCTGCTGTTGGGTGGCGCCAACGAACACGAGACCGCAGAGAAGAAGGAACCCCACAATGTAGTCCATGTTGACTCAAACGGTATTGACTGCTTCTGTCTGAAACCCGATTATTTTATGCGCGAATCACCCAAGCGATAAGCAAACATTTAAATGGGTTGTACGCTCCGTAAAAGAAGACCGATAGTGTACAATCTCCACAATTTGAAGTAGTCCATGTGACTTCGTATTTATGGCTTAATAGTTATAATCATTCGTGAGCAATGAGTAATGTTTTATAAACATTATAGGAAAGCTGTGACGATCGCACCTAAAGCCCCAAAAAATATCAAATGCGGTAAAGAATTTGAAAATTGTTATGGTTTACAGTAAAATTATTCCAGCCGTTTTTAATATATATAGAGAGTTAGTTTTCCAAACGTTTTATATCGGGCTATTTAATTAAACAAGTAGACTAATAAACCATTTAAAAAAATGTGCAACTCTCATGAGATATATATTTTTAAATTTCGTGACCTTTGTGCTATCCTACGATTATTTCGTCACTACGTGGACGTTTGAGAACAGTGATTTGCAAAAGAATTTACTTTGAAATCAAAGATAAGTAATCGCTTCTACTTTTATTGGCGGAATTGGAGAGGGTCTGGTTTTGTGGGGGTTATTTTGGCCTCTTTATAAGCTGCTTAAAAGATTATTCAAATGGATGATAAGGTGTACATCCTCACGTGATAAAGTCTTATGACTTTAATACAAAATAGATGGGTGCGTTCAGCAGCAAAATTTAAAAGCAAATTTTAACTTATAAGTTTCTGACATTTTATTAAGCATTCGGTGATTTCTTTATAACTATGACTCGGAATATTAATTTTAAAGGCTATAAATCACGATAAACATTACACTAAATAATATAAATAAATTAACTTATTTAAAATTAGATACACTGTAACCTTAATGAACTATTGTAGGAGCATCCGTTTCAGTCAGTTTTACCTTAATGGGACCATTAACATCTACTTGTGACTGTGACTGTGTCTGAACTGGGTTTGAGTTTGTTTTCTCGATACCAGAAGTCTTTTTCTGAGGCCGCAGAAAATTGTCCAGTCCACCAATTGGAGCCTCAACGATCAAATAGAAGAAAAATGCAACCAACGTGGTAATACCAATGTCTGACCAGAACTGAAGCATCTGAAATAAAAAAGGAACATTAAAATCGAATATCCAAGGGAAAACTTTTAGAAAACTAAGCATACCACTTGGTAGTCAGAGAAGTAAGAGTTTGTCCTAGCACTTCTCGAGTTTATCTCCTGGATGAACATATGCCACATGTATATGGAGTAGGAGAGTCTCGACAGAGGTTGCCAGAGCGGAGAGGAAAGGAAACTGTTGGCCAATCCTCCATATCCTTGCATGCAGGCGAAGACAACCCAGCAAAGGGCCAATGCCCAGCCCACTCGGGTAAGAGTGTAGTAGAAAGACTCCGCCAGGCTAGACAGCGGATGACTCCAATTTGCATATGGATAGAGGGCGAAGATCGAGGTAAAGATCATGGCCAGACAGAGAATCCATCCTGACCACACGGCTACACAGCTCAGCTTGAATTTCTTGCCCTTATTCAAGTGCAGGAAGTATCCAAATAAGAATCCAACCAGCCAAGGAGTGGCGTGCGTGTGAGTGGCAAAATACATCTTCTTCATGGCATTCGGACTCATATTCCTATTAAAGATACGTAGTTTAAATATGTTCAAATGGCAAATATTAGTATTATTTACTGTAACATCATCGAATAGTTGTTGACCATCATCGTGGCAAAGAGGCAGCCAGAGAGCAGGACTATGAGGACGAATATTCCAGCAGCAGCCTTCTTGCCCCACTTGTAGAGAGCGATCAGCAGGATCGGGGAGATGATAAACAGCTGCATGTCCACCGACAAGTACCAGGTATGGCCGAGACACTAATTGAAATAAACGAAATATTAGAAATTCAAATTGAAATTTACATTTCCGTGTTGTACCTTTTGATTGGTGTAGTTATTCACAAACAACAAGGTCCAATACCAGCCGTCTACACATGCCTCTTTTCCACTGTATCCATTGTGGAACAGAGGTCCGTCTGTCACTAAAGTCATAAGTTTGGTGTAGACCAGAATAGCCACGGCCAAGATGGGAACGATTCGTATCAGGCGATGTAGGTACATAAGAGGTACATTCAGTTTTCCCTTTGTCCTGGAGAGAAATTACCTTACAAATAAGCAGTTTGCCTTATTAAGTCAATTTTTGTCTTACTTATCCATTGCTCGTAGTGAAATCAAAGCCACCAACAGCCCGCCGAGGAAGAAAAATGAATCCACTGAGAAGAAGCCGTGAAATATAAAGCTTGTGAACGGCAGCTCGACCCACTAAAAACAAATTAAATATAGTTTTGTTTTAAGAAAGTAGCTTTTTTTTATCTTACCTGAACAACGTCGAAGAGGTTGAGATTTGCAGAGTATAGTCTAAGGATGTACTCATGGCTAAAAACCACCCAGAAAAGGGACAGACAGCGGATCCCATTGAGGCAACCAATCACATTCGGGTTCGAGCTGTTCTCTACGATCCGGAAGAGAGCTCGGGAGTTGGCCCTTGCCGAAAACGCCTTTACAACAGCAGGAAGCTGATCTGAAATATTAAATTATTGTGAAATTTTTGAGTAATCTCTTTTAATTGCTCACTTTGGTTCTTGCACAGAAGGTAATCGTAAATCGTAAACACAGCCACAGTGGCACCCATAAGTGATAAGAGCACTCTGTAATCAGAAGGGGTTAGTCGGTGGTATTCATTACAATTGGAGGGAAGTCATACACAGTAAAAATAGTAAGTCCATCCCAGGGTTCACTTTCACTCGTCTGGCAGCTGGCATCACTGATTCCCATTGCAGTGCTGGGAATGTTCAGGTTAAGGACTCTCTGCAACACCTGACTCACAAACTGATTCATGTGAGTTGCCGTGCACGAGGCAGGGAAGCAGGTTGCTGTCTTTATTTTCAGTCCTCCAAGCGCAGTGTTGCCGAGCACTGCACCTGGGGAGGCTTCCAAGAAACAATACTTTCCACGGATGGTAACAGCCTCACTGATCTCCTCGTTTATATTTAGGCACTCGTCGTACTGTCCCAGGTCATACATGTTGCCAGTCAGAAGGCCAGAAGGAATGGAACCCCAAGCATCGATCACTAAACGAAGAAGAAGGATCAATTAGCTATATTTTTGGATCCTTTTGTCTTAATTGCTCACTTACTTTTCAAGGCCCAATATTGGCCATTACTAAGAGCATTTGAAAACAGACTTAAGTCTCGGAGACACAGTAAATCCTCTTGAGTCGGAAGTCGGGGATCCGCTTGGCTTATATCACTGTGAGTTACATTCTGAAAGAAGTCGGCGAACTCACGTCCTAAATGCCGGAGCTGATTAACGCGCTGGAAATTCTGACGGACTTCGTCCTGCGCCTGCGTGGCGCCCACAAGGACGAGCCCGGAGAGAAAAATAAATTCGACTATGCTGACCATAGTAACTAAAACGGTATTGACTGCTTCTGTCCGAGCGCTGTAGATTTTATGCCGATTCTTATTCGAATAATCTAACGATAAGGGTCTGATTACAACGACGTCTGGCAAGTTTCCAGTCGTTCAATGGTCAATTCTGGGAAGACGCCTGATAATCGGCAATATTTTTCATTTGAAGTAGTCCAAGTGACTCCTTATTTATTACTTTGGAGTCTTAATCATCGGAGTCTTAATCATCGATTTACTACTAACGACCTCATCACAATGATATTGAAAATTTGTAATCGCTTTTAAAATGTGTTTTGGTAGACTGCATGCAAAACATGTTTTGACCGCTTTATTAGCTTCTTGGAAAATTATTCAAATTGGTGATAAGATTTTAAATTTGAGAGTAGGTGAATTCAAGGAAAATTGGTATACGGCCTTCCTTAATTTTGTACTTCTCAAAACCTTAACAAGGTTTCTCATGGTTCCTCCAATATCCGACTTATTTTATGCTATAAGAGCTGGTAAAACTTTATAGTTTCTTTGAAGTATAATTTAATTATATAAGAAGACCAATGTGGACTTTGAATTATTTAAAAAAAAAGTGAGTTTTTCATAAGGAAAACTATGATACAACGTTTTCTTTATAACGTTTTTCTTTATCTACTTTATGGTAAGTAATAATACCATTGTACCTTTCTGGAAGCAGTATAAAATGGAAATCAATTGTACAAATAATTCGAAGCATATACTATTTAAATTAATATACTTGATACTCCCAAAGTAAAATCTAAAGAAAACAAGCAAAACAGAAAATTCTTTCCTCATATCATATCGTTTTCATATTTATTTTATTCGCGGTGTGGCCGCATTCTTTTTTCGTGGCTTGAAGAGACTGTCGAATCCTCCCAGAGGCGCTTCTATGATAAGGTAGAAAACGTAGGACAATATAAGCGTGAATCCAAAGTCTGACCAGAACTTAAGCATCTATTGGGAAGAGACTATGGTTAGTAATAGAAAACAGGCACTGTCAGAGATGAATACTCACTGCTGAGTAGTCCGAAAAATAGACACTTGTCCTAACGCTTTTGCTTGTTGCTTCCACGACGAACATGTGCCAAATGTACACGGAGTAGGAGAGCCTAGACAGAGGTTGCCACAGCGGCGAGGACAGAAAGCTGTTGGCCAGTCCGCCGTAACCTTGCATGCAGGCAAAGACGATCCAGCAGAGAGCCAGTGGCCAAGCCAGTCTGCTGAGGGTGTAGTACAGGGACTCCTCTATAGTGGACAGAGCTGGAGCATTCCACCTGCTCGCTGGGTAAAGGGCAAAAAGCGAGGCAGCCAGCATGGACAGACTGATAAGCCAGCCCGTGATCACAGCCAGAGCGTTTAGCTGGAATCTCCTTTGCCGGTTGACATGCAGGAAATAGCCAAACAGGAATCCGATGAGCCATGGAGCAGCATGCCTGTGGGTTGCCTGGTAAAGCTTGTGACTGGCCAAATCATTGCCAGTTGTATTCCTGCAGAAATAGGGATCAGCTGAGTAAAGTGCTTAGGCAATAAACTTTGCTGACTTACTTAAGGAGAAAGGAGAAGTGGTTGACCATCATAGTGGCCAAAAGGCAGCCCGACAGCAGGACTATGAGTACGGCGATGCCAGCTACTGCCTTCCATCCCCATTTCCAGAGGGCGATCAGTAACAGTGGCGAGATCAAATACAACTGCATGTCCACCGCCAAGTACCATGAATGATCAATGCACTAAACGGGAAGGAGAAATCAAAATATAAGCTAGAAATTATCAAAGTAACTTCTAACTTCAAGACAAGCTCACAATGTCTGTAGTGGCATAATTTTGGATAAAGAGAAGGGTCCAATACCAGCCCTTTTCACAGGCCTCCGTGCCATGGTATCCACTGTAGAACAGAGGTCCTCCAGCCACAAGTGGCATAAGTTTCATGTAGATGAGAATGGCGACGGCCAGGACAGGTAGGATGCGAATAAGCCGGTGCAGATACATCAGTGGCACATTCAGTTTGCCCCCTCTATTTTTAAAGATAGATTATAATTATTATAGATAATTACGAATTTCGGGAATAAATATTACTCTTATATTTACCTCTGTACCATGGAACGCATGGCAATCATGGAGACCAACATGCCGCCGAGGAAGAAAAAGGAATCCACAGAGAATACACCGTGTAGGATGAGATTTGCGAACGGTGTCTCAGCCCACTACAAAAAACACTCCATTTTATTAGAAGCAAATATTTGACAATAAGTTAATAAGCAGCACTTGCCGAAATCACTTCCACTAGATTTATATTGGGCATGATGATGAAATTTAAATAGACGTGCGAAAAGACAACCCAAATAATGGATAAACACCGGATACCGTGCAGGCAATCGATAACATTTGGATTAGAATTCCTTTCCACAATACGAAAAAGGGCTCTAGAGTTAGCCCTGGCGGAAATAGCATTAACCAGGGCTAAATATTCGTCTGTGGAAATGTACACAAGTTAGTAATAATATTTTTAAGGTATCCCTGATCCACATACCTGGTTGCTTTCCCATCAAATAGTCATAGAGAGTAAAGATAGCTACTAGGGAAGCCATTACAGACAATATCACCCTGCAAAATTAATTATATGTATCCTGGACGGGCTTAATATCAGGCCAGCTTACACTGTGAAAATCGTCAACCCATCCCAGGCTTTGCTTTCGCTTGTCTGGCAAGTTGATTCACTAACACTCAAACTGGAGGAAATATTAAGATTGAAGTTTTGTAGGGCTTGTTCCAAATGCGTTTTCGCCTGAGCTGCTGAACATGAGGCGGGAAAGCAAGTTCCGATATTGACAGGCATTGCCTTCAGAGCAGCAATGTCAAGTATTTCCCCAACCGACACACTAAGTAAACAGTATTTTCCTTTAACAGTTGTGCTATTGAACTGCGATCTGATACTGAGGCACTCGTCAAAGTTCCCCAAGTCGTAGAAGTTGCCATAGAACAGTCCTGGGGGCTTGGAACCCCAAGCATCGGCCACTGAAAAATGTAATTTGTGTACTATTTCTATAGAAATATCTATAGGATTCACCTACTTTTTAGTGCCCAAAAATCTCTGTCCTTTAAGCCTTCAAGCCAGTGCATCAAGTCTTTAATGCACTCGACTTCCTCCAAACCCAAAGCCTTATCCACGATTGGGACTTTACTTGCATTGGCGAGTTCCACTCCTAGTGGACGTAGCTCCTTAAGTCGTTGATGGAGCAGCATTAGATCTACAGACTCTGGTCCCCAGGCTTCGATATGGCCAGGGGATCCGAGAAGAACTAGGCTGCAGATCACGAAAACGGTAGTAACTTTGTCCATGGCAGCTAACTTTCGACTGACCACTCGCGCCCACCTGGCCTTGGCGTTATGAGGCAAACACGTACGATGTAATCGGGGATAAGAACTACATCGAGCGATAAGCCATCGGTTATTTGGCCGTCCGATTAGATGCCATAGCAGGAGACATCTAGACGGGTAATTCGGCCTTTCAGGCATGCCTGCTTCCTCGATAGTAGGGGACAAGTGACCGTGCTATCGGACCAATCGAAATGTTTGTTTACCTTACTATCAGTCTCCCAGAAATCGGCCTTCTGCGAAATGGTGAATGAACCCGGTATAGCAAAAATAGAGAGAGCCGACTGAGAGGTACCTACGAGTATTTTTGGATCTGCCACATTTCTATTCGATTAGATAAGATTTATCCGCGAAATAAACAAAGTAGGCTTAGGTAATATGTAAATACATATTTGCATATATTACACAGATATTGTTAGATATTAGGTTAGTCAGACACAGTTATGGGCTTTGATTCAGTCTCATTAAGACCCACCGGCTCCGCTTCTTGGTCTAAAATAAGCGGGGGCCGTTCAGGCGCAGGCAGGACGCGGCGACGCCGAATAAGATTGTCAAATCCGCTCAGAGGTGACTCAATTAAAATGTAAAGGAGATATGACATTAGCACAGTGAAGCCAAAGTCGAACCAAAAGTGTCCCATCTGCACAATGTAAGAAGAGTTAAATTCCATTCATACTTCTGACTAAAAGTTTAACTTACCACAGTGTAGTTCGAGAAGTAAGTGTTCGTCCTGACATTCCTGCTATTCACCTCTTGGATGAACATGTGCCAGATGTATATGGAATAGGAGAGCCTAGAAAGAGGCTGCCACAGGGGAGAGGAGAGCACACTGTTCGCCATTCCTCCGTATCCCTGCATGCATGCAAAGACCACCCAGCAGACCGCCAGTGGCCAGGCTAGACGGGTGAGGGTGTAGTACAGGGACTCTTCCAGGGTGGACAGAGGTGGAGCACTCCACTGGGCCGCCGGATAGAGGGCAAAGATCGAGGTAAAGATCATTGCCAGGCTTAGGATCCAGCCCGTCCACACAATTGGCCGCGTCAGTAGGAACTTCCTGCCCCGATTTACATGAAGAAAGTAGCCAAACAGAAATCCAATCAGCCAGGGAGCAGCATGTCTGTGCGTGGCCAAGTAGAGTTTTTTATTGGCCACTCCGTCGTCTTCCCTATATCTAATTAACGAAATTATTAATTATTAAGTAATGCTATACCTAAGTTGTACTTACTTAATGAGTAAAGAATACTTGTTGACCATTTGTGTGGCAAACAAACAACCCGAAAGCAGAACTATAAGTCCAACAATACCGGCTACAGCCTTATTTTTCCACTTATAGAGGGCTATCAGAAGAAGAGGAGATATGATATACAGCTGCATATCCACCGCCAAGAACCAAGTGTGATCCAGACACTAATTTGGAAAGGGGTACATCGCATTAATTAGAATTAATCCACTTAAATGCAGTATCTCTGATTAATTAACTCGTTTGCCCGATAAGCGCTATCTAAATGTTGGGGCTTTCAGCTATTTAACCATTATTTACAGATGCAATTGTTTATACTGATTAGAAATGTACTTATTATGTACTTAGTACACAATTCAACGATTACTCACAATATCCATGACAGCATAGTTTTGGATGAAGAGCAAGGTCCAAAACCAACCCTTCGCGCAAGCCGCCGTTCCGTGATATCCATACTTGAGCAGTGGTCCCCCGCTGACCACGTTCATCATCGTCATGTACACGAGAATGGCAATGGCCACGACGGGCAGGATACGGATAATGCGGTGCAGATACATCAGGAGAGGGTTCAGCCTTCCTTTGGTTCTATTGAGAGTTTGGTTTTTAAACTAGATACAGACTGCATTTGATTTACAAACTTCTCCATGGAACGCAGAGCTATCATGCAAACGAGTAGGCCACCAAGGACGAAAAAAGAGTCCACTGCAAAGAATCCGTGCAGAGTGAAGCTGGCAAATGGTTCAACGGCCCACTGTTATCATAATAGAAGAAATTAATAATAATTCTAAATTATGAGAGATCTCAGATTAACATCATCCATACATTCATTATTTCCTCTGTATTTAGGTTGGGGCTTGTCAAAGTGAATATGTACTCGTGGGAAAAAATTACCCAGATGAGTGACATGCAGCGGATTCCATGGAAGCACTCGATCACATTAGGGTTCGATTTGTTGGGTACAATTCGGAATAAAGCTCGAGAGTTGGACCGAGCCGACAAAGCCTTTACCAGGCCTGGAACGTTCTCTATAATAAATGCAATCAAACTTATAAAAATATCAGGATTTAGAGTTTTCTAACTGGAAACTCACTTCGATCGTTGCACATTATGAAGTCAAACATGGTAAACGCTACCACTGTGCATGTCATCAAAGATAACACAACTCTGTAATCATAATGGTTAGTAAAAGCCGATATGGTGGATGTCGCACTCACATTGTGAAAATGGTCAGCCCATCCCAGGGTACGAGTGCACTTGTCTGGCAACTGGCTTCACTGATCGTCAGACTTATGCTGGAGCTATTTAAGTTGATTATTTTGCTAAGGAGTTGCTCCACAAAGGACTGCATTTGATTGGCCGAACAAGAGGACGGAAAACAAGTTGCAATTCTCAATTTGTTTGCGAAAAGAAAGCAGTATTTTCCACTTATTGTGTGCCCGCTGCTAATCGCCTGGCTGATTGACAGACACTCATCGAAGTTTCCCAAGTCGAAGGTATTACCAGTAAACACTCCAGATGGAATGGATCCCCACGAATCGATCACTGATAAGAATGGATTTATGATCTTAGCTGACATCATATTGATTTGGGGCGACTTACTCTTCAGTGCCCAAAGCTGTCTGCTTGAAAGGCCCTTCATTAATTCTGCCATATCCGCTTGGCACATGATATCCTCTTGTCTGGGCACTTCGAAATCCGATATACCCAAGCTTTGCAATGTAACATTTCTGAAATATTCCGAAAATTCCGCTCCCAAGGGTCGAAGATGTTGCCAAATCTCGTATTCTTGCAACACGTCAGGATCAGCCGTCTGTGAGGCACCGATGACAATGAGCCCCGCGAGCAATAAAATACTAATAACGTTAAGCATTATTATTCGCGTTCGATTGATAGCTTTTAGCCAGGTGCCCGTGATTTTATATGGCAATGGACAATCTGCTGATAAACGCTATCTACAATTATGACATTTGACAACCGATTAGCGAAAGCTTACTACCGCGAAATAGTATATATACTAAAGATCAATAATCTTTCCGGGTATAGGTAAGTATCGAGAAATTTGAAATTCGTTTTAATCCTATTCCTCTGCTACCCTCTGCAGAAATGAGTAACTTTTAACCTTGTTTCATGTGTTTATTTAAGTTTATTTTAGTTCATTCCACAAATAAATAATAAAAAAACCTACACTATCAACCTTATTTATAATTAATTCTTAAAAGCAGTACATCGGCCTTCGGCTGGTGTCAGCTTGTCTTGATTTTGCGTCACTTCGTTATCAGTCTGATTCATTGGAGCCTCCGCGGGAGTCAATAATGGCTTTGGATTTCCCCTTGGCCGCCACAGAGCATCTAGACCTCCAATCGGAGCCTCAATGATGAGATATAAAAAGTAGGATATCACAAAACTAATGCCGAAGTCCGACCAGAAGTTGAGCATCTAAAAAGAGACATTTATAAGCAAATAAAACAAAAGAAATTGTATGCAAGGTCGCTATCACTCACCACATTGTAGGTCGAGAAGTAAGTGCTCGTCCTCACATTCCTGCTGTTCACCTCCTGGACGAACATGTGCCAGATGAATATTGAGTAGGAGAGCCTAGAGAGAGGTTGCCACAGCGGCGAGGAGAGCACACTGTTTGCCAGGCTGCCGTATCCTTGCATGCAGGCGAAGATGATCCAGCAGAGAGCCATTGGCCAACCCAGCCGAGTGAGGGTGTAGTACAGGGATTCCTCCAGGGTGGACAGAGGAGCAGCACTCCACTTTCCCGCCGGATAAAGGGCGAAGATGGAGGTAAAGATCATGGCCAGGCTGAGGACCCATCCGCAACACACACTCAACCGACTGAGCTCGAATTTCCTTCCCCGATTTAGGTGCAGGAAATAGCCAAACAGGAATCCAATCAGCCAGGGAGCGGCATGTGTGTGTGTGGCCAGATACAGCTTAGAATTGGCCTCCGCATCTCCCCCGCCATTTCTGTAAAATAAGTACTAACCCATCTAGTAGCTGCATCTTATGGCAATAACGAAAAACCTACTTTTTCACCATCGAGTAGTGGTTGACCATTTGTGTGGCAAATAGGCAGCCGGAGAGCAGCACGATTAGCACTAATATACCAGCTGCCGCCTTCTTGCCCCACTTGTAAAGGGCGATCAGCAGGACCGGGGAAATTATGTAGAGCTGCATGTCCACTGCCAGATACCAGGACTGATCCAGACACTGAAATGGGAGGAGGTTAGGAACGAAACGAAGGAATGCTTCGACTAACACTTACCACAGTCTCCGAGGCATAGTTTTGGACGAAGAGCAAGTCCCAGTACCAACCATTCTGACAAGCCTCTTTTCCATGGAATCCACTCTTGAACAAGGGTCCTCCACTCACCACTGGCATCATCTTCATGTAGACCAGAATGGCCATGGCCAGCACGGGAAGAATGCGAATAATGCGATGCACATACATCATCGGAACGTTCAGTTTTCCCTTGGTTCTGGAAAGGGAACAATGGATACAGGTCATGTTAGGATCATTTTTTAGAGTAAATATATATTCTTACTTACTTTTCCATAGTTCGCAGAGCAGTCATGGATACCAGTAGGCCGCCAATGACAAGAAACGAATCTACAGAGAAATAGCCATTCAAAAAAAAGCTGGCAATTGGTTTTTCCATCCACTAGAAAATAACAAAAATATGTATCCTAGTTAATTTTTTGGGCTTTGTGAAATGTTAAATGCTTACCGAAATCGCATAGGTGAAGTTTATGTTTGGCGATATAATGGAATACATATGCTCATGAAGATAGACTACCCAGATGAGGGACAGGCACCGAATGCCATTCAAACAGGAGATCACATTCGGGTTGGAGCTGTCATCCACCACGCGGAATAGAGCTCGGGAATTGGCCCTTGCCGATATAATCTTCACCAGAGGTGGAAGTTGCTCTGAAGAGGAAAGGACTTTTGAGTTATTTCTCAAATTAATATTTTAAAATACTCACTGCAGTCTGTAGACAGGAAGTAGTCGTAGAGAGTAAACAAGCCCACTATTAAAGTCAGCACCGACAGAATTACACTGCAAGAAAGGACGTTAAATCGAGATACCCAACTTGGATTTATCTACACTTACACAGTGAAGATGGTGAGCCAATCCCAGGGCTCAGCTTCGCCTGTCTGGCAGCCGTCTTCCTCTACGCTAATACTTAAGCTAATGTCGGTGGAGTTGATGACACTTCGGTACAGCTGGCCTAAATACTTCTCCATTTGGGTGGCCGAGCAGGAGGCTGGGAAACAGGTGGCGATCTTCACCTGCATGGTTTCTAAGGCTTCGATCCCAGTGTCCATGATATCCTTGAGGGGCATGGCCGAAAAGCAGTACTTGCCCTGAATGGTTTGGCTGCTGCTTATCTCCTCATTGATCTCGAGGCACTCGTCGAAGTTGCCCAGATCATAGAAGGTGCCATACATCAGACCCGAAGGAAAGGATCCCCAAGAATCGATCACTGGGGATTGACTTAGGTTAGCATTTATATTTATCGCCGGACCTACGGTCTGACTTACTTTTCAGTGCCCAGGAGCTTCTCGCCCTTAGGCCCTCCACAACTTTTGTGATGTCCGACAGGCACTGCGCGTCTTCTGTAGTAGCAATTTGTCCTTCCAGTATATCAGAATCCAAAAATTTAAATGTCGAGGTCTTTAGGAACTGGAGTTGCTGATGCGCGAGCTGGACCTCATCGTCCTTCGCCTGTGAGGCACTGATAAGGGCAACTCCGCAAAATAGGACAACAGCAATACCCTTGACCATGTTGGTTCGATTTAGATTGATTTGCTTGGCCAATTGGGGAATGCTTTTATATGACGATTCCCTACGCGTAATCTGGCGATAAGTGCTATCAGCGGGTATCCCAACAGGTATCGCTTGGTGGAAAAACCCTCAGGGGGGCAGCCAAACTCATGGGAACATCCCTGATAATGCACGAGTACCTTAATTTACAGATAACCGAAACTCCAAGTGATGTAGTCGACTTCTATTTCAGGTATGAACAGACTTTGTTTCGGATTTCCCAGGGACTGTGCAGACCCCGAATCGAAAATAAAAGGCTTAGATTCGGACTTATTAATTTGTTTTCGTAAATAAACAGAGATTAGGTTCTAGAAAATCCCCAACAACATATTCAAAGAGTAAATTTGTGATATTTGTGGTGGGACTTAGGGTACTAGCACCTTTTGGTGCCTTAAAGGAACTTCAATCAACATTTTCCCCTACTTATTAGCCAAGGACGGCGCACTTTCTCCACTCAGTCGTGCCTTCCTTTCTTTTTGTTCGCAGCTTGAGCCCGACGTAAACCTATTAAATATTTTTTCCCAATAATTTTCAAGGCATTAGCTCATCATCAATTTGCTGCTTTATGAAATTGGCAGCAATCACGTTATGCTCACCCAGCCACGCCCCCAAAGCACACACACAAAAACAGTTGGGGAAAAGAGGAAGCCAAACACACAAGCCCACACACACACACCACACTCGGATTGTACACACACACACACCCACCTATACTTAAGCACATTTGCTTAATTTTCGAAATGAGTTCGCATGACTTACAGCACCTCCCTAGGACCCGCGCCAAGCCAGCCATCCTAGCACCCAACCCCGCATCTATCATCCTGTATCCTTTATGGCCGACTCTTCTTTCGCCTTTGACGCTGGTCTGAGTCATTCGTTTGCTTTCTCGTTGATTAAATACGGAAATTGTTTGACTTTAGTTAGGCGCATGCAATTAATTAAATTAGAGCACCCGAAAACCCATCAAACGACCCCCAGTTCCCCGCCACCGCCACGTTCAATGGAAAAGAGTTCAAAGTGCGAGCCCTGGAGATGCCTAGGTTGGATTTCGAGGCAGTTATTGAAATTGAATTATCATTTTGTTTCGTTTTCGGGCGCTGGACTCTATGCAAATTTCCATTTATGCACAGCCCCGCCAAACCGAATCCCAGCCAGCTCCTTGGGCCCGGAGTTTACGACTTTATTTCATGACAGATTGTCATTTCAGCTGGCGGTGGGAAAGTGTAACACGCCAATGCCGATCCCCGTCCCGTCCTGGGTCGCCATAATGAGGCAATGGCGTTTTTCCATCATATTTTATTGGGCCAAGGAGCTGCGCTATTCATCATGTATCCGTGCATACGGAACCCATTCGCCCGTCCGCCAACTTATCCAATCCTGGCAGACGCGGCGCCCCGCGGCACGTGCCATAAAGCGGCGTGGCCAATAAAGCCGGTCGGTGGCGTTTTGGGGCGATAATAAACATGCTAATGCCCATTAAGAGGCGAGTTTGAATTGAAAATCCCCTGAAATTAATACGAGCGTCGACGTAACGTGGCTTTAGTTAATTGAACATGTCGACCGTGTAAATGCATAATTAAATTACTTCAACTTTAACTAAATCGCACACATTGGGTGACTGGCTGCCTGCCTGGCTGGTTGCCGGTTGGCGAGAAAGGTGCGCTTAAATACTTCATTAGGAGCAATTCATTTGTTTAAATGGCTGGGAAAAGAGCGTGTGCCGCATAATTGAATGCACTACATGCTGCACATCTGTCCGCCATTCTGTCGGTCCATGTAATTACGGTAATTGGCTTCAAATGCTATTAAATATTTGTAGAACAGAAAGGGCATGTAATTATGTCAAGAGCTCCCACTAAACACAGTTTAAATATTATCCAAAATGCATAAACAAAAAGTGGGCATTTGTTGAAAATTTATGAGCGAACAGGTAAGAGGATATATTTTAAGTAGCATAAACAATAAACATTAATTGCGGATTTTACATATAATGCTCCAGGTGCATTTAAGATTTAAAAAGTTTACTTTAAGTACAAAAACTATTAAATCATAGCAACAATGATGTGCGACCTTTATTTGCATTTATTAAATGTTTTCTTAGCTTGATTCAAGGGCTTGTCTGCATAAATAGGAAAATATAATTCTAAGACATATATGTAGATCACACCTCAAATTGAAGGTGCACATAAATATTTCAACAATAAGGAAAAAGAAATATTTATTTTTATTTATATTTTATTTAAAAAAAAAAGTAGCACATGGCAAGTAAAAATAAAAAAGAGATCCAGAATAAAAGTATAAGAAAAAAAACAAAAAAAAACTTTGTCAGAAGTGGGATTCGAACCCACGCCCTCAGAGAGGACCAGAACGCTCGCACACCGCCCTTCTGCGAAGGGCAAGACAATTCGCCTTGAGTCTGGCGCCTTAGACCGCTCGGCCATCCTGACACGTTGCGAGCGGATGCGCCAGAGCGCACCCATTAGCTGCGGCACTGGCTGGGGAGTCGTCAGCTCCGGGGGGTTGGTTATTAACTTCTGCTGCGATGACTACGGCGATGATGATGATGATGATGGTGATGATGATGGAGCGACGGGCTAGAAAGCAATACACCGCAAACACACATTTTCACACCCAGGCAGCAGCGTCGCATGTCTGGCAGCTATTTATAGATTGCCCCCTCTCTCTAGCAAAGCTCGCGTGTGTGTGCTTTCGGTGGAAAGAGAGTTGAGTAGAGAAGAGAGTGGAAAGTGGCTCTTTAATGGGCGCATTGCATACTTTCGGGCACAAGTTGAATTCATTGTTGTGGCCAGTGCAGGCAGCAGGCGGGCCAAGGCAGAGTTGGTCAAAACCCTCGCACTGGCAACCGTAATTACTTGCCATTTGGGCAGATGACTCTCGATATACGTTAATCCCCGTCAGCCAGCATCTCCCAGCAGCCCAGACAAAGAACAACTTTGGCCGAGTCAATTCAATTTCAATTTATCAAATGCTTCAGCAATTTCTCTAATTGAATTTCGTTTCATTTGGCGGAGCATAATTTATAAAATATAACATTTCAATGCCCCCAAATCCCGCCTCTTATTGATGCCATTCACTCAGCCCGAAAAGGAGACCGGCTCTCTGAGCCATTGTACGTACATACGTTCGGACCCAGAAAAATCCAGGACCCAGGAGCCAGCCCTGAGTCCGCAGTCCGGCCGTAACGTAATCATTCTGAGCGCATTCCGCATTCGACGGCAATAAGTTTGCTTATAAATCACAAATGTCGGACGCCGGCCAGCAAGGAGCAGCCTCCTTCAGGCTTTTAAATCGATGAGCACATCGCTGGATTGACAATAATTTTTTAAAAATAATTTTATTATTTCATTCAGCCAAGCACTCATGCAGACACACAAGGGAAAACTTGGAAGGAGCTCTGGAGGAGTTGGGATGGGTGAGGACGGGAAATTGGAAGTTCGGGGGGCCAGGCGGATGTCCATCAGCTTCAGTGGAGCGCTGACCGGTCATGCGTGAATGTAAACGCAGCTCGGAACCACTCAAGGGGCAATAATACAAATTTGAGCTCTTCCTTCATCTCCCTCTATATCTTTAATTAAACGCGACAAAAAGCGAAATCTAATTGTGCTTGTCTCCGCCATAGTCATATTCAAATGGATCCGACTGCCAAGGATTCCTAGGCCCTGGGCCAGCGCTTGTCATACTGCCCGATGACATACTCCAGCTTCCTGATGGCCAGCTCCACCTGATTGTCGTCCACCTGGTGGTAAAGCACAAGGCGGGCGAAGGCCCAGTCCCGGGCACTGGCTTTCACCACGATTCCAGCTCCGTTTGCGTCAGTCACGCCAGCCTCTAGCTCTCCGGCTTCCACGGTACCCAAGCGGGCGGAGAAGTCAGTGGCCTTTAGCTTCGGCTGAGTGATCTCCACCAGGAGAATGTTGCTCTGCACAGTGTCCAGATCAACCGTGATGTTGGGGCTCTGGAGTGCAAAAATAGCTGAGGAAAAATTCTACAGTGACTAAGGGGGTAAAATGCAGTTGAAAGAGATGCTTGCCTTTGGCGATTTTTTTGGTCCGCTCGTGATCCTTGCCAAGCAGCGGCACCACCTCCTCCAGAGCCACCAGTCCGGCGGCAGCCAGAATGCCCACCTGACGCATGCCACCACCCAAAGCCTTTCTTAGTCGACGAGCTCTAAAAACATTTTAAAGCCATTTCAAAAATTTAAAATAAGAAGAACTCCTCCTGCCAGAATCGGGGGGAAAACTTACTCCGCAATAAAGTCCTTGGCGCCAACTAGCACGGAGCCCACTGGGGCCGATAAGCCCTTGCTGAGGCATATGGACACGGAGTCAAAGTCCCGGCAGATACGCTCCACGCCCACGCCCAAGGAGGCGGCGGCATTGAAGACCCGAGCTCCGTCCATGTGCAAGGCGATGCGGGCGGAACCGGTGCCCACTCCTGGCTGACGAACCAAAGCCGCCAACTCGTCCAGGAAGGAGAGGGGCACCACCTTGCCGCCGCAGATGTTGTGGGTATTCTCAACCACCACCAGCGAGGTGATGGGCTCATGGTAGTCATCGTGCCTGATCCGGCGGCGCAGCTCCTCCAGGCTGAAGGTGCCGTCCTGTTCGTTCTTCAGCGTTGCTAATTGGACGCCGGCCAGGTGCGAGGCGCCACCTAAAATGTGATTAATGGTAGACGCTCGGGATTCAGTCGCGGGTGGCAGGTGTGGGCTGCTGTTCTCACCTTGTTCATACAGAAAGATGTGCGATAAATCGCCGACCAGGGCCTCCGTGCCGCGACGATGGCAATGAACCATAACTGTGGGGATTAGCAGAGGAAGCACTTGATTATTCACTCGGTCTCCTTAGAAAAATAATCAAGAACTCAACCGCAGACAATTTCCACTAAGTCGCTTGTATAAACATTAAATTTCAGTAAGGAAATTTATATAAATATATATGTATATAATATTTGTTGTTATTTAAACACTTGATTTCCTATCAGTAAGGAAACAAAAACGTTGCAGTCACCAGATACATTGATAACCAACAATAAAATTTCAATAAATCGATAAATGGTGTGCCACGTGGCCGACTTAATTGTTTTCCGATCAATTTTAAGTGAGTACTCCAACTTTTCAAGATAAGTTATAACTAGCAAACATTCTAGTTGTAAATAAAGAATCTTCTAGAAATCAAATAAACCCTTGTTTAGATTGATATTCTCATAAGATAAGAAAGTGAAATAATACAATTAAATTATAAGAAAATCATTGAGATATGTTTGCACTTCTTACGCCTGTTTCCATAAAAAACCACTCCAACTCTAAGCTAAAAAAAGGATATTTATTTCACGTTTTATCGCCGCCTACCTAATGAGCGACCCTCGTGAAAAATTAGCACAGCCATAAGTTTGAGTGCATTTTCCTTTCGAATGAAATGCAAACTTCAGATTCCATTAGAAATATTAATTTGAGGGAATGCATAAATTACTCGAGATTGCGATGCCCTTAGCTGCTGCTGCTCCTTGGGCCTTCGTCCTTTGGCTTGGCTCCTCGATACCGCCGCTCCTTGGTCGACATTGTATATACGCCCCCGGCTAACGGTGGCACACGTCCACGTCTAATATTAAAGTCTATAAAAATTAATGTTATGTTTATGGCCGCCCTTAGCCTTTACGATAATGTACCTGATGCATGATATGAGCCCAGCTTTCTTGTTTCTTTCGCCATTCTGCCGGCTCACCTTGCCCTTTGTAATCTGAGACTGGCCTCACTTTAAACTAATAAACATAAGCGATTCCCCACTACGGAAATCAACTGGCGGAGACCGAAAATGAGCTGCCCGGAGCCGGGTTTATTTACGAGTCTGTGCCTGTGCCTTGTGCCTCTTCCGGGGCCCTGTCTTGCCACTCACTTGCCAGTAGATTTCCCATGGTGCCGCTGGGCACAAACAGGCCCGCCTCCTTGCCGAAAATGGCCGCTGTCCGCGCCTCCAGTTCGTTAACTGTGGGATCCTCGCCGTATACGTCATCCCCAACTTGGGCGGAGGCCATCCGGGCCCGCATCTCGGCCGTGGGCTGGCTAACGGTGTCCGAGCGCAGGTCAACAACGGCGACGGTTGGGGCCATTTCTGCGAGGGAAGTTGATTAGCTCGGTTATTTGCATAGAGAGTGGGGCCCCCCAGTCACTTCTTTATAGACTTGTGCTCTCATTAACATCGAAAGACGGACACGTGAGTTGCATTGCCATCAATTAGACACAAAAAATTGATATGGGCGACCCAATGCCATATAAAAAATCTCGACGGGCGGAGTGTCTACTTGAGACATTGGAATGCGGCATGTTTCGCGGTTGCATAATCATGTTATTATCAACACTTGATCTCTGAACCGAATTTATATATTCAATGGCTTCTTTATGGTCTTAATTCAATTTGCCAAAAAAATAAAAACAATTTAATTAAAGAACTTACTAGAGCTATGAAGTGATGAAGAGCGGCGACAACAAAGATCAGACAACGTGCTCGGACTAGAGCTATCAGCAAACTGACCCCAACAGCTGCTGCTGCCGCCGGCATGAGCTCCAATGTTTTCAGAGAGAGACCTCCAGCAGTGCGAAATTTGAGAGAGCACGCGATAAGAGAAATACTGATAATACTGTTCCCCCCATTGAACAGCGATCGAATGTGTCAGCGGGAGAGCTAGAACGCGCTCTTAAGCACCGGTATATACTTCATGCTAAGTGAGAACAGTTCTACCCATTCTTTATATTACAAGTTTATTATCTAAATTTATTTAATTACTCAAGTTTGTAAATTAAATAAAGTCATGAACTTCTTTGATGTACCTTTTTACATCTTTGCAGATTGCTTTTAGCTTTTAACCACTTGTTAGCTTTATAAAAAGAGAATAATAAAAACCATTGCAGAGATTTATTTATTTACTCGGGTTTGTTAATGAAATAAAGTCGTAAACTTTTCCATTCTCCCCATTTATACCCTATTTATTTATACTCAGAGAGTATTATAATCATGTCATGATATTTACAACGAAGTGGTCACCAGACGAGACGATCTAGCCATGTTAGTCCATGTTAGTCCTCCGTTTGGCTATCCTTCGGTTTCTACCCTAGCTAGTTTCCCAGTTTTTGAGATATAGGGCTGAAATTTTCAACATAGGCTTATTTTTTATAAAAAAAAAAAATATATATTTTTTCGAAGATATCGAAATTAAACTTTATATACAATGCTTATTTATCGACCCAAATTAACATATTCTGCAAGGGTATACAAACTTCGGCTACGTTCAAAGTTAGCTTTCCTTTTTTTTTTTTTTCTGCAAAAGATTATGTTTATACTCACTCTATGATTTCCATCCCCAATTTAAATTGAAATGAAAATTCACACCAGGCAACATTTTCTTTGGTACTTTTTTTTTATTAATTACATCAGAAATTTTCACTAAAATTTTACTAATCCTAACACAATTTAGTTGTTGTTTCCTTATCATTTCCGCACTCGGTTCACCTGTCTCTTCTTGGCCAATTAACAAATTCGGCAGATTTCTGCTCTGTCTCTCTCTCGCAACCACGCAAGGTACAATTGAAAAACGTTACAATAATAAAAACAAATTTAACTTAGCTATGTACGCAATAATAGTAATAATTAGATTGTTAACAGTAGTTCTCTCTTAGTTCTTTTGTTTCGTTTCCCACATGGTGAAGTACATGATTCTCGCTGGAACTGATTGGACTAACTAATAAGACGATCCGATGGATACATCGTCGCCGCCAGGTGCGGCGGCAATGCCGCCCCGGAATCGGATAAAGCTACGCCTGATATCGATCAATAAAGTTAGGTTAACTTACGAACTAAACTTGCAACAACTTTTCGTGAGAATGGAGGGGAGAGGGGACCTGATGGGGCACTTTGCATACGAGAAAAACGTACGCACATCAAAGTTGTAAAATGTTGTATGAAAAGAATTATAAATAAATATTTAGAAAATAGTTTCAATTTTTCAGTAGTTTTCATTTCAGTTTTAGTTCTTTCTTGTTAGTGTTTTCATAGTCTTTTGAACAAGTTTCCTTCTGGCGCACGCTGGCAACACGTTAAGATTTCTTTAGCAATAGTTTTCACTGTCCCCCCTTTGTTGGGGTTGTCTGTTTATGTTTGGCACCCACTGTATAGGATAGTACTACGTGTGATTTTGGGGTGTGCGATTGCGCGGTAGGTACTCAATTTTCATTGCCAATCAATGCCAGAAAGGACATTCTGCCCAGCGAAACTAGGTGAAAGTATGAACATTAGAGTGAATTCATTTCCGGTCCTTGGCTCTTTGCTGATTTCCTGGTTTCTCCTTTCCCGTTTTTGTTAGTTTTTTTTTTTTTTTGGTATGTGCAGATAGAGCGACAGGGAATTGTTTCACTTAGGACGTTGACCTTTTTCAAAGATCGATTGCCACAAACATTAAACGCTAATTGTATTGTTTTGTTTTGCTTCAACACACAGGACACGCGACTAACAGCTAAGGGGTTTAAGCTAATGCTCTAGGATGATTTGTTGTTCCACTCTCGCCGCCGCTCCTCATTGCTACGAGGAGAGGTCCGTCTCGGACGCGTCCTGGTCGCCCGGTGGATTTCGCTTGATGCAATCCCGTATGCTTTGCAGGATGATCCCGGTCCGCCGGTCGAGGGCCTCCATGTGCGGCTGCCAGAGCACAGGACTGACAGGGTCCTGGCTCAGCGACTCGCTCATCAGCTGCGAAAGCGTCTTGGGGCCGTTGTGAAACCTGCCGGGGGAGAAAGTTGCAGGGGTTCAGGTATTTATTACTAACAATTCAATAATAAAGAATTACTTAAAGAACGTATTTGTTTAAAATTGTATAACGAATATTATATGTATAAGGATATATGGTTACTCACTCCAGCAGCTTAACGAGCGTCGACTTGCGAATGAGACAGCACTGCAGCACGGGCGCCAGGATGGAGAGCTCATCGTGGAAGGGACGCCCAAAGCCACGACCATGGTCCAAATGCAGGGGGAACGTCTCGTTGCCGTAGACTCTGTAAAGCAAACGCAAGCCGTTCCAAATTAGAGTGAAAGCGGCAATCAGGCGGAGCCTCCTTTCGCCAAGCGCCAAAAGGCTGGCATAATTGCCAGGCCGACTGGGTGAATATTCAAGGCAAGAGGGTACAATCAGGAGGAGATGCAGCAGCCAGGAGCCAGAGCCGGAGCCGGAGCCAGAGCAGATGCAGGGTGTGAGCCAAGTGGCAGGCGTTGACATCGCCGTAAGCCCAACAAACGCTTTTGCATAACAAACAATTTAGCAGGCATCCAGCCAGGGCCAAGTTGGCGAACGAGGAGGTTGGCTCGAAAGCCAAATCCAAAAGCCCGGCATCGATGATGTGGGGCAATGGAGTGGCGCAGGTGGAGGCTTATGTCGGCTGAGATGTTTCGCAACCTTTTGCAGGCGGGCTAGAAATATCTTTCCAGCTGCTGCATCTGCATCTGGTTCGGGGGTATGAGCCCGAATCTGGATCGCCGGCTGCTTGGCATTCAGGTGCTGGCATATCCCTGGCAAATGCAGGCGCTTAGGCGCACACGGGGCGCATACGTAACGCAGCGCAACGTGCCGACGGCGGTGGCGTCGGCGGCAGGAAGCCAACAAAGCCATGTGTGCGGAAATAAACCGATCGCATTAGTTGCCATGCCAAGGACATGGAGCCACCCAGGTGCACACATCCGGCTCAGCCCGACCAATACTCACTTGAATGTCTCGTAATGATGCCGATCCATGTTGCCAGTGAGAAAATCAAAGACGGCCATGTCCATGAGGTCGTAGAGCCGCCGGCCCTCGTCGTAGGGTGGAATATCCCGGACCTAAGTGGAAATGGCGATGAGTGGAGGGGAAGTGGAAGTGGAAGGAAAATCAAATGCAAAATTAAGCTGCAGTTTCTCGGCCAGCATTCTCTTAATTAAGTCAGCTACAGTCCCAGTTACAGCTCCTCCTCCTACTCCTGCGACCACAATAAAAACATTTGCATTTCAATCGAGTTTAAATGCAAATTAAATAAAAGAAACCGCAGTGAAGCAGTGGAGCAGGATGGGTAGTTGGACCCGGGAGCTGGGGAGCCAAAGGACTTGGAATACATACCAGGGCACAATAATTGGCATCTGTCTCCCACTGGGCCTTCTTCCTTTTGTGGTAGGACCGTCGCCAGGGATGCCGCCACAGCTGTTGGGTAGAAAGAAAAAGAGCAGAGTGTGGGGGGCGGAAATCAATTCCCATTTCTTGAGGCAAACAGCAAACGGAACGAAATACGGGAATGCGGCTAACTGAATTCCCCCCCATTCCCGGCCAGGCCATGTCTTGGCGGCACTCGGGTAAAATGTATAAGAATATTAATTTTGCTTTATGGCTGCCTCTCTCGCGAATTCTTCCAACTGCAGGCGAAATTAATTTTGCTTAAATTAAATTATTTGCCCAGAGCGCGCGCTGGCCAAGAGGCAGGCAATAAAAGTTTCGCTCAACTTTCGCCCCGCTTCACTTGCGGCCGCCGCAACTTACCTTCCGTCCCTGAGTTTTTTGGGGCGCAAAGGTGGTTCGAGGTTCGAGGTTCGCGGTTCGCGGTTAGCGGTTCGCGGTTTCGGGGTCGGGGTCGGGGGTCAACAATAGCGACAACAACAACGACAAGAACGGGGATCAGAAACAGGAACGGCAGCGAGCACGGGCACAGGCGCAGCAACAAAAAGAATATATATGAAATATATAAAAGAATTAAAAATAAGGAAGGGCGGAGGGGCGGCAGGCGTAACACAGAAATGCATAATAAAAGCTCGGCGCGTTTGGCGTTTTATGCTGAGCGGTAGTGAGGGGGTCTTCCTCCCACGGAGGGTGTAATGACCGGAAGCAGGGGCTATTCGCGCAGGCGGGGCAAGCAAACACACACACACACAGCGAGCGAGCGGAAAAATGCAAACTGAGAGAAAAGCAACAAACTACAAAAAAAAATAAAAGGAAGCAAACATAAAGCAGAAAACTCAGGTAAGTTGGCGTCGGCATGGCGACCCGTCACAACCACCCCCCTTGAGCTGCCCTTTTCCCCTTAGCTTAGTCGCCGAAAAAAAAAGAAGAAAAAAATAACGAAAAAATGCATAAATCAAGCAAAATTAAATTTTATAAGACCAGCGGGAAAATGGCAAAGAGGCGAAAAAGATAGAATGTGAGGCAAGCAATTTGCAATTTTTGTTAGCTGCGCGTTAAATGCATTTGATAAATTCTCAGAACACAAGGCTGCCGAGCAATGAAAGTGCTTGAAGATGATGTGACTTCCAGGGAAATGTCCGTCCGAATTAAGCTGTGCTCATTTCCACCTTTGCAGATTGTGCTAATTTATTAACTTGGCCCTCAGAGAACAATTATCGCCTCTGAATGCCAAATTAAATCAATACTGATGACATGTTTTCATGGAATATGTATGCGGCTTAAGTTAAAATGAATTTTTGAGCTTCTATGGTTTTTACCACATTTGTTATTTGGTTAAATAATGCCAGAATGTAATGGCCAATGAAAAACATTAGAGATGACACTATAATTCTAATACAACTAATTGTTAGGTGGCTTAAAAGTATGCAATGGAATGTTTATTTTTGCTTTTGTTTTAAATGGCTATTAATCTGTGGTCTGCACGATTCTATGTCGCGGGTCAGCAAATTCTCTGCTGCCACTCTGCCGACACATGCACGATATCAACATAGGCAAAGAATAGCATTAGTGATGTCCCATTGTCATGTTATAGCTAAATCTAGCCGTTATTAGCGTTAAATAGGTATTTTTGTAGGCATATTTCATCTAAAAACTCATATGCTATGTGCTTGTAATTGCTTGTACACTTCTTTTAATAAATAAAATATGTTCTTTTAAGGTTCGTGATTTCATTCTAAGAAATACTGAATAAAAGTTATTAAAAAAACTCTCTCTATTATAAATAATTTACTTGTACTTATTCTCCGCTTAATTTACACAATTATTTGACCATCGTATTCAATCAACATATCAATCGAGCCACTCTCCTCTCCTATGTCACTTCCAGGAGCTTCTATTCCTGGCTATCCTTTCAATCTTTGCCATTCAGTTGGATTCCCAAAGCATTTAACAAGCGTGCAAATCAAATTTGCAACTTAATTAAAGTTCTGTTCAGTTACAAAAAATTTGCTCGTTGTTTACAGCTTGCTAGCACCAACCAGCCTGGGAAAATAGAACTCGGCCAGGCCGGAAAAAGAAAAGGGGCTACCAAAAAAGCGGAAAGTGCTAGGAAAAGGAAAACGGATTGGGGTTGGGCTGGGAAAAGGAGAAAGAAAAATGATCTCTTGTGCATAATTTACAGTTTTGCCTTACGCCAAATCTCAAGTATACACTTAACCATTTTCTACTTGTAAACTGTTTGGAGAGCGAGAGCCACAAAAAAAAGGGGGAAATAAAGAGAATTATTCCTTTGAGGCTTCGGGGCAAGGATACTAAAAAAATATATATCTATGTATAAAATAGACTAAAAATAAAATGCCCACGCTGCGGCAAATCTGCGAGGAAACTGATTCTGGGCCGGACTCGGTTAGGGAAGCGGCGGCGAGGGTCTGCAGATGAACCCTTTTTATAGCCCTCGCAAACTGAGACAGCCAAGTCCTGAAGTGGACTGGACGACTGGTCTGGACAGAGAGACTGGGGCTGGGCTTTAATTTTTCGGTAATTTGCATTTAAAAGCTGTTGCCGTTGTCCCTTTTTGTGCCTTCCCTCCCCCCCTATACTTTTTCATGTTGATGGAGTGGACTCTAGAATTTATTAACGCCAGCGACTGAGTCCCGGGCTCCTGCATTTTATATTCCATTTTACGCTTTACCAGACGCTGAAGAACTGATACAATATTTCTGCTCTTAATTCAACGACCAAACGGACGAATGAATGAAATTTCGAATGGAGTGGCTCACTGGGGGATGATGGGTGAGGTAAACGTGAAGCGGGAAAGCGGGCTCCGACAAACAAACAAAGGATAAAAGCCATATAAAAAACAAAAAAAAATTATGCAAATTAAAAGTGAGTTCCCTTCGAGCCGGGCTATTTAAAAATTCCCTCTTACCCGCTGGCCAAGGGCTTTAAGTGAGTTGTTTTTTTTGGGCCTCGGACAGAGCTTATTCTAGGAACTCGTGCTGTGGCCAGTGCCCACTTTTCACCGCTCTCACCTGTTGCGGCCACACACACACGCACACACGGAGAGCTTAAGGACTAACTAAATAAAGTGATTTGTTAGGCGCCCGAAATTGGTAATGAAAGCGAAGAAGCGGCCAGAGCATAAATTGTAATCCGAGGCAGTGTTGAAGCCGCTCGTGCATTAATCAAAAACCACTTAGGCTGGTCCACACAGACATGAGATGGAGCCCCATCCCGGCCCATGTCCCAACCCATACCCAATCCCATCCCATGCGTGCTGCCAGTGCTGGTTGGATGATGAGGGTAGGTGAGGATGGGCCAGCGAACCCGGCATACATACCTTGCGATTGCCGGACTCAAAGCTGGGCAGAAAGGCGGCGAAGGAGCCCTCCAGCATGTCCGGATTGCCGCAAATGGCATGCGAGGTGTCACAATAGTACGAGCACTTGCCATGGAAGCATAAATTCAGCGATGGCGAAACAAAGAACGTCTTCAATAAATTCTCCTCGGCCAGTTGATAAATTTCGGTCGTAATGTTCAGCGTTCGGCCGGCAACGGGCATGGCACGGCGGAATCCCAGTATCCTGAAACCGAAGAGAGGTCCAGAAGAGCGGTTAACAAAATGGCAAACAAAAAAAGTCCTTTACAGGATAAAAGGCAGGGAAAATACAAGATAGTTCAAATTTGTTATTAAAATAATAAAATACAATTAAGTCTTTGCCTTGATATACATGATTTAAAATGTCAAATATTATTAAAAATAAAATTCTATAAATATGGTAAATATTTTTCCCTCAGTGTGGCAAATAAAAACACACCAAGGAAACTTTTCCTTAATGGTTCAGGGAGGCGGCGTCGGCACAGACGGCGTGTGAAGCGGAATGCGTAATCAAGAATAAGGAAAATATTTGTGGATTGTTGTCAGGACAACGGTGGCGAACGAATACAATAAGGAAAATAATTTCTTGTTTATTTAAGGAAACCCAAACGCATAACAATTGGTCTAATTGAGTGAAACCCAAGCCAGTTTCTGGCCGCTAAATTTTTCATCAATCAAAATCGACACTGGCTGCCTCTCCCCATTGGATTTTCCATCAAATCACTGAGCATTTTGCAGTCATCTTTTCGGTGAGTCACGGTTAATCTTTCCACATCTCAAAAGGGTTCAATGTAATCTCCTCACACACACACACCCACCCACACTCACTCCGTAGATTTATGGTCGGGTGGGTGCGGTGTCCAGACTGACCAGAAAATATTATCGAAATTATTTGGCAACATGAAGAATGTTCATTGTCTGGCGGGGGGTCGGCGGCTGCCCAGGGGTCAGTGGGGAAAAAAGGCGATAAATTTATATCAGCCCACTAGGCGACGCCACCACCTCACAGTGGCCACTCCATCACTCGCTGCTGGCCAAAAACTCCATTAGAGGGCTGACAGCCCGGACTGGGCGAAGTTTGGCTGGCCAACGCTCGGGGACTGTCCGTCCGTCCGACTGGGTAAGTTTGGGGAGTACTGGGAGCATGTGCGTGCTTATGGCAGCCCCCCAACAACAATTACACAAGTTATGACGCCTTATCTAAACTCAAAAATCCCTCGGCGGGCGACTGGCAATTAACCTGGCTGTCAAAGTTTTGTCAAACTCTAGCCAAGCAGCTGCTAACTATGCAGACAATTCCACTCTAAATTACGGCAGGACATGTCGAGCCACTTGGCCGGGTTAATTAGCCATGAGAAGGGCACAGATATGTAGAGCTGCCTGGCTTGGGGGTAGTGGAAGTTATGTGGCCACATCATTTACATGAGCTCTCGGCCCGGCTTGAAAAATATTCTTAAATATCATTTAATGGCGCCATTTGGCCTTGGCCTCCATGCCAGGCTAAGTGTATGGAAATTTTTTATATTTTATTCGTCCTGCCATCATAAATAATGAACATAAATTGACTGCGGTCTGACCTCAGCATGTGTCTGGGGCGTCCCCCACTGTGTGTGTGCGAGAGGATTATTGGGATTCTAATCGCAAAGGGTCAGGCATCCGAATTGGTCGAAAGTGTTATAAATTTGAATGCCAAATGTTGGCCCTGGGACCGGTTTACATGGCGGACAAATTGGTTAATTTGATTGCTTTGTCAAGCACCAAAAAAAAACCAAATAACTTTCGAGGGGCGGCAAGCCATAAATGTGAAATGTGGGCGAAAAAAATATAAATTTTAAGCCCGGAATGTAACCGCGAAGTCGTCCAGAAGAATACCTGATATCTGGTAGGTAATATGCTGAATATATTTTTCAATTAAATTCAGGTAATTCTTTAGACCAGACCGCGGGAAACCCGGCGAACAGCAGCAAACTGCAGCACTGAATACCTCTGTCTGTGTTTGCCTAATTGAATATTTCAAATTGATTTTGCCAGGCATACATATATATGTTTGTTTTTGTTGTTGCGGCGACGGCAATCCATGAAACGTTCACCATAAATATTTACGTATAATTGAAAATTAAATTAAAAATAAATAAAAGTATGTCGAACATTTTACACGACGCCGTGCAGATTTTAATTCAATCGAACGATTCCCGCCCGGACACCGAATTCTTGTCCACTCGACTGCCTCTGGTTAAATTACAGGAGCTGGGACGATGAACGGACACTCACCTGTCCAGGTGGAAGGCGGCAATCTCGGCGTTGTGGCGCTCATAGTCCGTGAAGTAGAAATGGTTGGGCAGCGTTTGCTGGTCCCTCGGAAACCTGCGGAAAGGCGATTGCAAATGCAACATAATGAAATGGAGGGAAATGAGTAAAATGAATAGAAACTGCGGGCTTCTTCTGTCACCAGCTTAATGCATTTGCGTGGGCCACTTTGGACTTTTCCACGACGGAGTTTGGAGATGGCGGGCACAGGTTGGCACCTGCATTGCTACGTGCCAGCTTAATTACTTACACGGCAACACGAAAGGGAGTGCAATTTAAAGAAAAAAAAGTACATACATATATTTGAAAATGAACAAAAAAACGCTTTCATTTAAATTGCAAATGAATGGCATTATAAGGACACTTTGCACTTTGCACCAGCTGCTCCCGCTCCTTCTTCTGGGCCATAGGGAATGGCAGTGGCGGTGGTGGTGATGGGAAAACCAGCACATTGACCAAGCCAACGCGTTTAAATCTCATTAAAAAGTGCATGAATGTTTTAAATTCGCCAGCAGCTTGAAGTGCCACCGCAAAACGGCAGCAATGGACGTGGAATTTCCATCGACAGGCCGCAGGAAAGTCAGCGAATAAAAAGCGGAATTTTATTTACTCAGCTACGCGAAAAGTGTTGTCGACAAGTGGGCAAAAGTTGCATTCATTACGGAAAAATCGGATGCGGACGTGGCCGGGACAAATGCATTAAGCGGCGACGGACTGCAAAATCTTCCTTGGCCTGTACTCGACTGGGCTGCTATCGGGGGGAGGAGAACTCAACTTACCGCATCGGCTTCATTAAGGCCTTGATATCGTTGGGATACTCGATGATCAATTTCAGCTGGGTGCCGCCCTCCTTTTGCACTGCGAAAGACACGGCGGGGAAATGAATGTAAATTAATCAGGCACTCGAAATTAATTGAAGCAAAAGCCGAATTCATGGAATTCGCACTTCAGCGATCACCGTCGGTGGCGGGCGGCCAGGCCTGGATTGCAAAAACAAATTACACTCGACTAAATACCAATTAAAATGCATTCAAAGGGCTCTCCCCCACACACACACACACAAAAAGGCAAAATATAGCCGCACAAAGGAGGCCGAAAACAAAAACCATCTTGGCCTGGTTTGCGTTTCAGTGTGTTAAGTGAAGTGCATAGTTTGATCATTACACAAACGGACAGAGAATAAAACCAAAATATCCTGCCGCACACAGACCGCATTTTATTAAAATTTATTCGAAAACAAACAAATGCAACTGGCAGGGAGAGGAGAGAGAGGGGAAAAGGGTTAGCTAACCCAGTATTACTTATGAATTATGTCTTGAAAGTTGGTCTAAAACCCAAGAGGCATGCATGCCTGCCTCTGTGTAGCAAGAAGTTGGTTGTGTACGCGGCGTATACGTGATAAATGCCAGCCCTACAAAGCCAAAGTTGCAGCAATTATGCTGCCACAGTGTCATTGTTGCACCCCATCTTCCTCTCCCTCTTTCTCTCTGGCCTCCATCAACCCCTAACTGCAAATGAGTTTTCTTTTTGTAGCTGGGAGCTGGCGCTGTTAAAAGTTTATTATTAATAAATTATGAGTTTAATGAATGCGCTGGAAAAAACTTTGCAATGGAAATAGTTTCGAAGCGGCACCTCAATAATACCAGCCGCCAAGCTCTACATAATTGAGTTAAATGTGCAGCTGAGCAGCCGGCAGGAGTCCAGGGAGCCTCAAGGACCCGCACAACAAACTTGGCCGGTATTTATGACTTTACAATCCCACAATTGCAGCGGAAGCAGACTGTCTTACCGACATGCTGTATTGGCAGCTTGATCATGTCACGTAGCACCGCATCCACCAGAGTGTCCTGCTCGCCATACAGCTCCTTCTTCGTGATGCGCAATTGGAAGCGCTCCAAATTGCTGGCATTTGCACTGCAAAGAGATGGAAGTTCGGTTACAGATATAGAGTCGCAGTTGCAGGGGGGCCAAAAGGGCAACAAAATGTTAGAAATGTAAGTAAAAATCGAGCATTACAGCCAGGAGCCAGCTGTCGTTTGCAGGCTAAAAAGAAGGAAGCCATAAGGGCATTCCGGCTGAAAGAAACTGCACTTTGAATAAAAATTCAACAAGGCTTTTCAGCTTTTCAAACTGTAATATTTTACTAACTGAGTAAGTCATATTTCGAGATATTTGATATTCTAAGCATTATCTTACATTTAAAACATATTTACCTTATATTTTTTGATAGAACGTTCTTATTTATAATTGCTACCGAATATGTCCTATTCTTTTCCAAGTGTACCACTGCCTCGAGGGTCTTTCGGTCTCCCTCATAAGTATGCCATGCCTTGGGGGCTGCATATCAAGATTTCTCACATTGATTTGTCAAAGCAATGCCCCTTTTTTCCCTGCTCGGCTTTTTCTACCGCTGTCATGACAATTTGGTTTGCAAATGCCAAGACACACGCCTGCCGACCGAGCTGCTCGAGCTGCTCTTGCACACATCAGCTGTAATCTTCGGTGGTGGCCGATTTTCCCCCTATTGCTGCTCCAGACTGGCAATTGTCGGAAAATATCTTTTCCTCTCCGATTATGCTTTGGTCTCCCTTTGACATGTGCCGCTCACATGGCAAATGCTTTTGTCTTAAGCTCTTGCAGTTACGCTTTCGGATTCCGGATTTAGTCCAATTTGTGCTGGTTAAGCACTGAGAGCCCTGCCAGAATTTAAGCTGCAAAGTGCTCTCCTTTGGCATTAGCCATCCCGTTAGCCGTTTACATCGACCGATGCAATGCGGCAACTGCAATAGCAACAACAACATCAGGAGTTTATCCCAGCAGTCGTGACAAATTGAAATGCAAAACTCTATACTGGATGCGATGCCGCCAACGTTGGTCAGTCAAAAATGAGGAATGAGCAGCAATGTCTGCTCCATTGTGCACCGAGTTTATCACGATAATGAAGTCATATCCGTTTCTCTCCCTTAGCCAGCTCTCAATGGCATCTACATAACTCATTGTCCTTCGAGGACAGACGCCTTCTCGTCCGCCTTCTCCTGTTCCTGCTCAGTCATAATTTGCCCGCTGACGTCTGTTATACTTCAACGCTTAACGCTTTTTATGCTGCCTAGCTCCAACGGATTGCCCTCTTGCCAACCCCTTTGGCCGCCTATGTCTGCCTTTGGCCTTTGTGCGCAGGAAGGAAACAAATGTCTGGCAGCCAGCCTTCTTGTGCCCCGAATGACTTTCAATATTTCAACGTTTTATGGAAACGGTGACAACTTCCTGCCCGAGCTCAGCCCTACCTCTACCTACCCTTTTCCTTTGCCTTCTGCCCGCCTGACAGCTAAATTTAAAGTGCCGGCATAAGAGTGCTCACGACCAGGCGACAATAGTCATGAGCCGTGATGGCGACCGCAGGCCAAGGCAAAGGCCCAAACACTTGACGAGGGTTCAAGTCAGATTCACGTGCTACTTGGTAGTTCCAGGAAAAAAGGCACCTTATCAGAAGTACAGGCCAGGGCGATGTCAGCAGTTTTGAAATGGAACCAGACACCTTATGAGAACTAAGCTCAACTTTAAACATTGGTTTCTAAATTAGTTTTTTAGGGAACTATTGTATTTTTATGTTTTTTATAGAATTTATTACGTATAATTTATATATCAATGTAAAAACAAATACGAACAATACATAGTGCTAAAATAGACTGCTGTTTATTCAGAGATAATTCTCTTTAAATTTTCATTTCATTCTAATTCTTTCTTTCCTTTGTAAGGGATAAAAATATAATAAAATATACAATACCCATACAGATAAAAATAAATATGCTATTTTCGTTCGCACACGTTTCGATTCCTTAAATATTCCCTTGAAGAGGCTAAAGGAACAATGAGCTACGTAAGGCAAAGTCAAATTTGTGCTCATGTTTCATTTGTCAACTGCGGTGTGGCAACAGAATCCGCAGCAGCAGCAGCTGAATCCGCAGCAGAAGAAGCAGCAGCAGCAGCTAAATCGGGAGCAGCAGCAGGAGCTGCGTAATTGATGAAGCCCGATCCGGACATTGACTAAGCACTGGCCGCTGTCCACTGTGGCTATATATTGTGTGTGTCTGCGGTCAGCGCCGGCTTGTGCACAGTGGGCCCTACGATGGAGGAATCAATCCCAAGGGCTGTACAGGGTGGCACACAACAAGACACCACCTACTAAAAATAACTCTGCATTGACATAAAAAGAAGCTAAATATACTGAGGAAAAGTAATACAAAACCAACGAAGTTAAAGGCAAAAGGACAAGTAAGCATTTTCTATGTAAATTAAGCTCAAAGATTTATCTAAAATAAATGAATATTGCCTTCAACATAAGCGGCTTTTATCGGTGATGTTGAAATTGTACAACTTTCGGTGACAACCTAATTGAGTCGCCCTGTGCCGCGGCTTGTAAATGCTTGGCCAATCGGTTTTGCCCAGCTGTTGCACTTTTTGGGTTAGCAGGGAGCGACCGAGAGACAGAGAGACAGAAAAAAGGCCACCAGCCGAACGGAATTCAAATCCCTTTAGTAATTGAGTCACGTAAATCAGTTGCAGCGGCCGCCAGTCAACAAAGCCAGAAATCGCATTACAAGAGAAAGTGAAGGCGATGTGTAAAAGCGTAGGAGAGGGAGGCAGGTGCGCCATTCTGTGGGGGTATAAATAGGGAAAAATAGTGGCAGAGGGACTGTGTGACGTAGCACGCCAAAAGCGCACGTGACACGTGGCCCAGGACACACACACGCTTGCACACACGGCGGCTAACAAACGCTGACAACCGCAGTGACAGCTAACCACCGCCCGAGCCCGAGCCCGATCCCGAGCTCGGGTTCCCTGCACCACCTCCTACACTACACCCCCATCTACACCCCCTTAAAGCCCACCCCACGCCATCGACCAACCCCGCCCTGCGTGGCCGTGGCCTAAGCCCGCGCAAAACTTTGTTATGCAAAGCGTTGACAACTCAACGACGTTGACAACAGCGTACCGCAGCAAAAACAGAAACGATAAAAAAAAAATAATTGAAAAAGAGATTTTCATATAATTGGTAGCAGCAGCAGCACAGCGCGCTCCCGCCAATCCCGCGTTGCACGTTCCTGGCGGTTACTTGCGTCAAAAGTTTACTTTGAGTTATGTTTAGCGGAAATTAAATTTATTTATGTCAGCGACGGCGGGACGGCGGGCAAAAGCTCCTCTGAATGACGCTCACTAATCAGCTTAATTGCGCTCGGTTTGACGATTTGACAGGGCAGGACAGGGCGGAGTCCTGCGTCCTTCGTCCTGCACAAGAGCAACCAGGAATAAACCTTGCTTACTGCTTGAAATTCTTTTGCAGAGAAGCACTTAATGTAAACATGAAAAGATGCAAAAGATACTGTAGGCAAGGCATTTGTTTACAGTAATCGGTAGCAACTTATTTTTAATTAATGCGGCATAAACAGTCAAAGAGAAGACACTAAATACTTTTAAAAAAATTAAGAAAGAATATTTTAAGAGTAAAATTCTTTAAGTAAAATAACATTTATCAATTCTATCAGCCTTTTGTAAAACAGTATCAGACGAAAACTGATAATTATTGTAATTCCTTTTATTTTACCAAAGGATTTAAGTATCACAAGTATTATTGAAACATTTCCACTGAATTTAGGCTTATATCCGCTCGATCTCAGTAAGTATTTTAATTGAATGTAATGGCTTACTCATGAGCCACAGGTAGACTTGATACTTTAAAGCCCAGGCCTTAGTCGAAAGAAAAATCATCGGCGCGAGTGGGGGGAACCAACTTTTACGCTTCGATAAGAATTACTAATTAATGAAATATTAAATTTCAATTGCCACAGGATTGGCGCAGCTCATCGTGCAGACATTCCGCGTCCGAGCCAAACTTTGTGCCCAGGATTATGACTCAGCCAACTGACTGGCTTTCACTTGTTGTTCCCGCTGCTATTGTTGCCTGAGTTGGAGCTGGTGCTGCTGCTGGTGTTATCCTGCCGCTGTTATCCTCGGCCCAAGTGGGTACTATAATAACAGCTGTCAGCCGGCATGTCCTGGCCTTTGCTTAAGCCTGCCTGCCTGCCTGGCTGCCACCATCCCAGCCAGGCAGCCCGCAATTATTTCGCCATAAGAAAATGTCAGTAAAGTTTCCCTTCTTCCCCCATTATCCCCGAGCAGCTGCGACCAGGCCACCGCAGCAGCCACGGAGCCGCAAAAGTGCTGCTTAGATGGAGAGAAGGAAAAACTTTGTGCGTGTGAAATTTTGCGGCCGCCAAGACCAACGAGGAGCCATCCAAATGGACGGACCCGAGCCCCGACTGCAACGCCGGACACATTTTGAGCCGAGTTTCGCGGAATAAACTCAAAGGGAGGAAAGGGACGAAAGTGAAATTAAACTTATATTGTAGCCGGGGTCTGAAACTTCAGCAGCGGCAAGAGCGCGAACATTAAAACCAATGACAGCAAACCGACTGCAGCTGGGATCTGAGAAAACCAAGCCCGGAAAAATCCGATGGGAAGTGGAAACTTCGCCGGGATGTCAGCAAGCTCTCGGAGTTTTACACACTCGTCGACATTGAGCATAGTCTTTTATTACTAAGCGCACTCCCAATCCCATTCCCATTTCCCAGTACCCAGTGCCACACTTGAACAATATCTTTACAGTGAGTTCGGGGCAAAAATAACATTCAAGATTTTAAAGCCAATCTATTTATACTGAGTAACTTACTTTGAAATACAAATTGTATTCAAAAAGGGAAGAGAATTTGAAGTATCCTTCTAATTATGTTTATAAATAACAAAACCTATCATTGAAATATATAAATAAATAACACTTTATAAAGAAAACAAATATCTTAGTAATAAGAACATATTTTTCCTTTTTTGAGTGCATTTTCTGTGGCAGGGACTCGTTGGCATTCTCATCCTGACCGACAGCTGCTAAAACTTCTTGTGTTTCTCCTTTTAAGCTGGGTGTAATTCGCTCGAAATAAGATTTCTGTCGGCGCTGAGCGCGGTCGCAATTGCAGGCTAATTAAAAATTTGTCATACTAATTAAACGCAAGCCGGCGGAGGACAGTGTCGCGACCCCGGGATTTTGGCTGAATCAGCAAAGTGCTAGAAGTACGGCAACTTTGCCGTAATTATATAGCCCCAGCTAATGTCCGACAGGCTTTTGTAGTCGTCGGTCGCTCGGTGCACCTGACTCGCTCAGCAGCCGTTGGCAATATCTCATCTGGTAATTTTAGGCGCATTTGCATTTTGTCACATTTTTTTATCTCCTTGAATTCTTTGGGCTGCCAAGCTACCTGAGCTGTGGCATTGCATACGGTGCGGCGTTGGGCCAAAAAGTGCTGAGTAAACCGCAGGTGAAGGCAGAGTGATGGTGGGCTGTTAGATAAAAGACATCGTCGGGCATGTAGGGACAGAATTTTAATGAGATATCGCCGAAGACAGGCGACAGGAGACAAGAGCCTCTGCAGGAGCCTGAACATCTGCGCTCTGACGTGATCCTATTTCAGCCAACATAGATCTTTCCATGTGTTTAGGAAAAGGATAACTAAAATTTTTTATGAATCTTTAAAAGTACTTATAGTAAAGATGATTTAGTTATAATTCTATGTACTTAGAACGGCCTCATCTTGGCTATTTTCACATTTATAAATAAAAACAAAGTGGATGCACTTTTAAGCTTTCTTCAAATTTAAATATAGCATATTTTTGTAAAAAATTCCCACTCCTCCAGCAAGAGCATCCCGACTTCTTGATGCATTTTCCAAAGTAATCCCTCTTCCACCTTTTTTTTACCATGCACATTTACTGGCAGCAATTTCGCTTGTTAATGAAATTTGCATTTTGCTACGTGCGACACACAAAAAAGTAGCAAACTTTCCGGCTTGGTTTTCGGTGATGTGCTATAAATTAGAAAATCAAGCATTTTATGCTAATGCCGACGCCCACACTTAGCCAGCTCAGACAGCAGACCTACCACCGCCTGGTGGTACCAACACAACCCACCTCAGCCGAAACAACAACTTGAGTTTGACAAGTTTTTGCGACTTTGCATTTTCCCCATTTTCCATTTTCGATTTTCGCCGCCCTTTTCCGCTTCTTCTCGTGTTGAACCAATTTTTGTGCAACTTCAGCTGGGGCAATGTTCGCCAACTAGTGAAGCAAATGAAATTACTCATACGCTACGTATTCAATTTTTGATAAAAACTGCCAAAACGATTTCGAGTGAACAGAAGCTTCCCGAGTGTCTGTTCATTGTAAAAGCAAACGACAAGCTCTTGTAGAGAGGATTGGGTTGGGAAAGGAAGGGAAAGAACGGGATGGGATGGGATGGGAAGGAAGATGCCGGAGGAGAAAACTAAGCTGATTACCGAGCAAGAAAATCAAATGAAAACTCGACGAAATAAATTTCATTGCTGCCTCAAGTGTGCGGGGAAGAACCGAGAACTAAGAACCGAGAAACCGACAAGGAAATGGGGGAGAGATTCCGCCAAACGGTAACGGAGATAAGCGTGGGACGTTCGTTGGGTGCTGCAAATCCACATTGATTTCTTTATTGCACTTTTATTTGATTGTGCTCGCACGAAATTACGCATACGCCGCGTTGAGACAAGGCAAACTCTCATCAGTGTTATCGGCAGGGGAAGGGTCCTCCGTTCTCGGTCCTCTGTCCTCGGTCCTCGGTCCTCATTCGAAAAACCAGTTGCCTGCGGCAACAACAATCAGGCAACACTTACCAGCGACAGATAGAGACATGCACATAAAGATCTGGGCACAAAAAGCTTCGGGTGACGGAGTGGGATTGGATGGGATGGGTGGTTAAATGTCTAAAACGTAAATGTGTCACGTAAATGGAGCGTAAATTTCAATAAAAATCATTTCAATTCCGTTGAAGCCCGAAAAGTGCTGTAACTGCCTTCCCTCCCTCACAGTTTCCTGCTTTCCCGCTTTCAGTTGACAGTAAAGCCCTCCGTTCTACTATCAATTACCACGTACCCGGGCAAAGTGGCTCGGGCCCCAGGTAAAAACTGTAAGCATTATGTCCTTCCGCCCAGGGGAAATTGAATTTTTTTCTTGTCGCTCCTGGCTCCTGGTTTTTATGCAGCACTCACCTGGCCTTGCGATGTAGCATCTCGGCCAGCGTGGGATTGTCCCGTCCCACATCAGGCGCATTGTCCACAATCACATGCGAATACTCGTCGCTGAGAAGGTGCTTCTGCAGATCCACATAACGATCGTGCGGGATGGGCTTTCGGGTGGAGATGCTGGCCCCCGTTCCGGGTCCGGCAGCTCCGCCGGAGGCTCCTGCCGCCGCCTCCTGGCCACTGGTTGCCCCGCCGCTCTGACTTGCCGCCGCCTGCGTGGAGGCCTCCTTCGAGCCGGATGAGTTGCTGCAATAAAAAATTAAGAAAGGAAAATGTAACCGTGTTAAAAGGAGCTGCATGAAAGTGAGTTTGCGAAAGAAACGCCATAATTAGCGGGCACCCGACGGTCGTCGGGTCGGGAGCACTTGACAATGGGTGGCTCTCGTTGCTAATTGCAGCTGCCAAGAGCCCGACTGCCTTTTAGTGGCAGCCATCGAGCAGCCCGAGCAACTAAGTGCCCCTGGCCAGGCTCCCAAAGACACGCACTTGCACTTGCAGGTGAGCTAAAACTTTGTCAGCCCGAGTTTTAGTTTCGTTTATCTAAGACGAGCCCGAACGAACAACTACCAGGCCAGCGGCAGCCACCCTCAGTCCCATTTCGCCAACTCAGACACACATGGGACTCTTCACTTGACTGCAATAAACTGGAATTGCAGGTACTTCAAGGGGGCCCAACCACAGCCCACATCAGGCTGCACAGTGGCTGAAAAAGTCCTAAGGCCCCAAGCTTTTCATTTAGGTCAATGTAAGCAAGGACATTTGCCATCAGAGATTAAATTTAAACATTTAAGAAATGCCATCAATATATGCAATATCAGTATTTTCTATAGTAAAGACCAAGTACAATCTGTAAAAGTTATTTCTCTATAAATTCATATGGGATAAAATGATATTCTGGGTTAGAAATAAAGGTGCAACCACTGTTCCTGTGCTGGTAATCAGCAGCCGTTTAGACAGCGCCTGCTTCAGACAAAAAGAGTGCTTGAAAAATGAATTAAAGTTTCAGAATTTGTTGCATCCATTTTGCTAGCCTTGACTCTTGGCAGCGCTTGGCGAAATGCTTGAGATATAACCGAGCCTGGGCCCGGCTCGTTAGCATGCAGAGGTCCTGGGCCTGAGATCCTTATAGCAGGCCGGCAAAAGGCCGGAATTATGTGGCAGTTGTGTGACCATTAAGCCAAATGACATCTCTTCAGCCGGTTTTGTGTGTACGTACTGGGCGCACATCATTAGACCCGAATCTCCAAATTTGAGTTTTTCGACAAATTGTCGTTTTTATACATATTTTTTTAATTGTTGCAAAAGTTGTTAAATCTCTACGGAGTCTCGGTGGCTTCCCAGCTGCCCACCCTGCACTTCGCCCTCTACCCTACGCCCTGTCTTGTCTTATCCGTCAGTCAGACAGGTGTGCACATGTGCCGGAGAATGCAAAACTTTTTCAATTAACAGTTGCCAGCCAACGTCTGAGCCAAGACAGCAGATAGGCCAAGAGGCAAGAATGGCAAAATGGCAAGATGGGCTGAATGGCTGAATGCCTGAGAAGCTGTCAACATTCCCCAAGGGTATGGCATGAGACAATATATATGGGCGCCAAAGCGGCTTTCAACTCACGCCCGCGCCGGGGCTTATTAAGAATTTTGCGCTCTAACGCAGATTTCACGCGTTTTATTGGCAGCCGCATAATGCCACTTTATGGGCTAATAAGTATTTAAATCCCCCTTTGAGCAATGAGCACCGAGGGCTGAGCACCGAGCACGGAGCACCTATGCTTTGAGCACCTTGTGCCCCCCTCAGCACTTGCAGGAAATGTCCTCGCTTTGTTCCCTTATTTATGGGGGACCCGTTCAAAATTGATTCTGCCGCAGACAGTGGCCCCAAATGCACTGTGGAAAGCCCAGTGTTGTTCTCGTTGCCGGTGATCGATGTGGCGTGCACTTAATTACACTCCCGCGAAACTTTGCTCATTAAAGTGTCACGTGGAGCGCGTAACGCTGCCCACATAAGCTGCCCATGTGCTGCGGTTAATTAACCAGTCAACTGCAACTGTAATGCCAATAGACGGCACCTGCAGCAGGACTAACAACAACAGCAGCAGCAACAAAGCCAAGCGGCCACAGGATCATAGTTCGAAGTTTATGCAAGTCGTTAACATTGGGTTAATGGCTGTACTTGTGAGGGGCTTTAAAGGTCTCTCTATGAGGTGTTTTCTATGACAGTTTATCTCTTAGAAATATTAAATAAGTATTTAACAACTAATAATGAGATATTTATTGCACAAAATAATACCATAATCATTCTAGGATTGGTATTTGTGGTAAAGAGTTTCCCTATTATTGGTTCTGCCATATCTAATATAGTGTCACTAATCTATTATAGTTTTTGGCAGAAGGAAAAGTCGGCTAAGTTCGTGACAAAAAAAAAAAAAGAAGTTTTTTAATAAGATTTCTAAGGTATGTCATGAAATCCCTCTCAGCTGCTCTTTATTTAATTAAAAAAAAAGGGTTAGAAGAGTTTCTCTTCTCTGCCAAAGAAAGAGGAAAAAATCAAGATTGATAACGGCCCAAAAATGCGAATCATCACTGAAAATGAATTTAGCTTGAGCTTCTTGGACGGCGAACACAGCATTTACAGCATTGCCAAGTTGCTGCCACAGTTTTCAGTTTTTAATGAAATAATTAAAAAATTATAAGGCAAGCAGGGGGCGGAGGAGACAAGCCAGGAAATCGGAGCTGTGATGGGTAGGTGGCTTCCTCCTCTTGCCAGAAGGCGGCGGAGGCGGAGGAGGCAAACATTTGATGCTTAAATAGAATTTATTACGCTTCACAGCCGCGTTGCACGACTCAGTGCATGGAGGCATCATAATTTTGCATCTGCCGGGGCGCATAAGTAGATAGCTGGGCGCTGGAGTGTAGGAGCAGCGGAGCATCAGCGGAGGGAGCATCGCAGGGATGGCATCCCCTTTAGACGCAGCGAATGCGGGAAAGCAGTTTCCAAAGGCATTCATTTTACGGACGGTGGCAGGCGGCTTATGAATTAATTAAATATTTACTGGCTAAACATTGGCGTTTTATGTTCCCGGAATGGTAAGGAACCGAACCTAACCGAAACAGTCGGGGGATGGGATAGGTCCAGGCTCGTTTACTGCACCTGGGAGACGGGTCCTGCCCACCTGGAAGGATGGTCTTAACAGTTTCCCTTGCGCCTTGCTGCGTCATTTTGATGTTTTATTACTCGGCTTCCGCCAGCCGCAGCAAAATGGCGGACGACACCCCACGATTCTGCCCCGATTTCACCCACTTACCACACGCAACGCAAAAAAAAATGAAGTGTACAAAGGTAAGGCGACTTGCTCTGTACATATTCTATGGCACCCGGCATTAACTTGGCTCCTGTTCGTTCCTGTTCCTGTTCCTGCCACTGCTTCTGCTCCTACCGTAGCCCTTCTGGCTCCTTGCTGTAGTTTCCAAGAAGTTCGCCGTGGCCCGGGTTTATGTTTTGTAGCAAATTACGTTTTAATGCCGGGCCAACCAAGTTTTATTGCAACTTTTGTTGCATTTCTGCTAAATTGAATTATGTACACTGCCGTGTTCAGTCGCCAAAGGGGGTTTGTGCTCATGGGTTGTGTTGATGTCCGGGGGTGTTTGCCCGAGTCAATGGCCCGACCCCGTTTTCCGATTCGTGCATAATTTTTAATCCGCCGGAATGGCCAGCGGTGGAACCCTTGGCTGCGTTGGTCAGAGTTTCGAATACTAAATTTTCCACACGCTTCCGCTTGGCGTTATGGAGTTCCCCAGAGAAATATTAGTCATGTAGTTTAAGATTCTTTTGATTTTTAGCATTTTTCTGAGAGCTGCTTTTGCTTTAAAATTTGTTAACATATTAAAATGGAAATAAACCCGTAAATTTGGTTAAATTAAAAAGAAGTTCGTCTGCTCCTCCTTTTAATACAAGAAGTTCTGCAAAGGTTACCCTACACCCGCCCATTAATTTTATAGATATCAGTTACAACTACTGCACTTGCAGGAGTCCTTACTCCTTGGCAACACCCTGTCGGTGTCCATATCCAGAGCATTCAGTAAAAAAAAAACTCCGCCAATTAATGGCGGGATTTGGGCAATATATGGGTCTGATTTCGCCCTGGAATGTGAACTCACCTCTTCTGCAGGAATTTGCGCTTAAACTCGTGCAGCATTCCGCCGCCACCATTGGCGCCTCCTCCCGTCGCATCGTAGTCATTGCCCAGCCGGATCTTCTGGTGCTGCTGCTGCAGCAGGTGGCGATTCGCCACGCCAAAGTCCATCTGCACGTCCACGATGAGCAGGAGGGTGAGCAGAACCAAGGTAGCGCCCAGGCTGATGACCAGGCGCTCCTTTAGCTTCATGGTACGCATGACGGCCATGATTCGATTATTGCTGCAGCTGCTGCTGCCTACTGCGGTGTGATTGCTGCCACTAAGTGTTGCTGCTGCTGCTGCCGCAGTCTCGAGGGAGTTCTTCCTGTTGCTGGCTCCAAAGCTGCGCAGCCTGGTAAGCCAGCCAAGATTTCGGCCGCCGCCACCAGCAGCCGACTTGTCGGTGGTGCTCTTGGCAGCTTCGGAGACAGTGGTCTCCGAGGTGGTATTTCCGCCGGATTTGGTGGTGTTGCTGCTGCGCACAATGCGCCGCCTGATGACAATACGACGTCGTGGCGCAGCCTCCTCGTCCTCCGGCTCAGAATCGGGATATACTATTCGATCTGGCTCTAGGACTGGCTTTGGCTGTGGGTCGGGGTATTCCTGCTCCGCCGGTACCCCAGCCTCAACTGAAGCGAACCCGCCAACTGCCTGGCCCCACGAATTGGCTACGCCTATTTGTTCAGCTGATAGCTGACCGGCGTAGGGGCTATCGTAAACGTCGATATCAGTGATGTGCCCTTGTTGCTGCTGCAGTTGTTGCTGCTGCAATTGCTGGCGGTATCGGAACCGCTGCAGCCGCTCTGCCAGCGGCGTTGACTGCGCTGCCGCTGCTGGTGTCGGTGCCGGTTCCGCCGCCGGTCGATAACTGCAACAAAAACGAGTAGTAAAAAAAAAATTTCATTAAAAACCAATGAAAATTCAAGGGTGGAGAGGTTAGTGCGATATGGGGACTCCACGTGATAGGCAATCACAATTCAATTATGATTTTATAATGCTGAAGGGAAGGAAAGAAAAAGAAAGGGTATATAAAAAAGTATAAGAACTTAAAATATATAAATAGTTTAATATTAATATTTATATATTCAAGTTCAAATAATTTTATAGATTCTTTAAGCAGTATAAATTACGAACAATATTCAAAAACTTTAAATAGAAATAATATAAATCGTGGACATTAATTTATTGATTTTATTGCCATTTATTTAATTCAATGATAACGCTTAAAATAATATGTTCAGAAACGCTTCACTAATTAAACAGCCAAAGGCTTGAAAAACTCCAACCAAAGTTCATATTTATTTTCACACTACAAATAAATATAGAATCACAACTATTGATTTTTTATTAGTTTAAAATTTGCAATATATTTAGCTACGCTGCATATTTTTCAAGGTTCAAGTGCTTTGATAAAATGGCAATTATATTAAATAATTTTTTCTGCTGAACTAATTTTTCAATTGGCTGCTTCTTTTACCCGCCAGCTCCACGGTTCCCTCTAACCATAACCAGCAACGAAAATATGAGCCTTTGGACGCTTTGTAGTTCGTATTTTGTGTCTGGTTATTCATAAAGCGGCGACGGTAGCGGCGTCACGGCATCCGCCATTTTGACTGGCACCGGAAATGCGACAGCAGCCATTTTTTTGTTGTTGTTTAGCAAGCCAGCCACTGTTATCGCTGCCGATGTTTCTGTTTCTGTTTCTGTTGCTATTTCTGTTGCTGGTGCCATCAAGTTGGCCCAACGTAGTCCTATTTTATTGTCTCCATTTTTATTGTTCATGTTTTTGCTGGGCCACGTAGCATGAAGCATATTTTTCATGCAGCTCTCGCTGCGAGTTTGTTTCGAGTCCCGGGCCAGTCGGAATTTGAATTGTGACTGTAACAGGAAGAGCTGGTCGGTCGGTGGAATAGGATCTGGGCATTGGAATAGGAATAGGAATAGGGCTAGGGCTAGGAACTGGCAACCGGACCTGCAAAGTGGCCGTTGTCGGTTAACGAAGCTTGTTGCTGCTACTGCTGCTGCTGCTGCAAAGGCAACACCACTCAACGACCAAAAATTGTGGGCGAAATGTTGATTTGCCGCCTTGGCAACGCTGGCCGTAACTGCATTAAATGTGGCCAAAATAAACGAGTCTGCGTCCATGTCTGTATAAGCTGCAAATTGAATGCAATACCCTTTGATTGACGGCCTTAAACCGACATATGTACGGAGCTCTGTGTGTGCTGTGCTGTTATGTGATGTGCTGATGTAACCCAACTCGCAAATTAAACGTCAAATTCTGCAGTTGGTAGGCAAAAATGGCTGATTACACGAGCCGGGCTGATAGGAATAAAATGACAGAGCCAAACAACAGGCAGCCGAAAATGTCTGAGAAGGAGCCACGTCAATCAAATCACATATCATGCCAATTTTCTATGCTGGTCCCAGCGACGAATCCCCGGCAATTGCTCATATCCATGACGAGATGATTTGACAGTCGCAGGCTTATGAGAGGAGGCGTGGCCAAGGGGTTAAGCCCAGACAAGGGCCCTGCAATGAAGGGGGAATGAGTGTAAATGGGTGCGCCGAGAGTGGGTGCTGTCTGCACACACACACAAGGAGCTCGGCCTGGCAACACAATGGCATCTCTCGCGTTGGCAACATCAATGGGCAGTCAAATGCAAAGCACATACGTAATCCGGCCGAGGTGTAGGCGGAGGTGGAAAAGCGTCACACACACGCGCCTTTTCCCTATCATTTCCCGGTAAGGCAAGCGATAAGCGCTGGATGACATGGCGAGTGAAGTCAACAGCAATTGCTGTCGTCGCACTTTGCTGCTACTATTGTTGTTGCTTGATAAAACTGCTGCGTTGCATTAAATTAAACTCATGCGGTGTATTTAAACGCCGCATCGTCGATGGCCTGGCTCTGAAGTCAACTGAGAGAGACGGACAGTAACAGCAACACTAGGAGCAACAGCAACACCAACAGAAACACCAACAGCAACATCAGCGGCATCGTTTTAATGCAATTGCTGACAACAGCAACATCAGCAGCGTCAGCGGCACCCGTGAGTGACAGCAATTTCCTTTCCAATTTGCGCTTTGTTTTTATTAATCAGACATTTACCAGGGACCTGGCAAAAATAAAAAGAAGGCAAAATGGGGGCGAGATTTACTCGAAAGAGCTTGGGTGCAAAAGTGCAAACTAATTTAGAGCGCAAAAGATTCCACTTGTTTTTAAGGGGGTAATTTAGGTATTTACTTATCTAATAATATGAAAGTATGTGAATAGATTAAGTGCAGTGTTTTTCAGCTTTTTAACCTATTTTTTTTATAAAGAAAACTTTACGCTTATCATCAGTATGCATATATCCAAGAAGATTAAAAGTAATGCAAGTATTTCTTACTTTATACAATATTTGATAAAGAAATGTGCAGAATTTGCATTAATAAATATTTATTAGGTATGACAATTTATTACTTTATTAATTAAAAAGAAATTCCTTTTTAATTTATAATTTATTGATATTTAACTGGAATAAAAAAACAGGCCATAAATAATTTTAAGCTATAAGAAAGAGTATAAAGTAATGGAAAATATACAAACCAAATTTTAATTTGTATAACACTTTTGTTTTAAATGTGAAAATGTTAAATATACAAACACAATTTAAACCTTTTATTTATTAAAAAAATTAGGTGTCCGTTTTGCCTTGTATTGATGTGATTTTAATTGGAGTTTGACTTATTTCTTCTTTATTTTTCAATAAACAAACTATTAGCCTAAATGCTTCGCTATTTGACTAATCTGCATCGCCATTGTGGTATTAGTTTATTCTGGAATATTCATTTAATTTATACAAAACTAGACATTTCATTGAATGAAATTGACATCCTTAATTGTTGCACATTTGTGAAAAAAGCTGACATCGTGACTTTAACAAGTATGTTTTATATCATAGAATCTAGCCAATTAAATATTCTTTGAAAATCCAAATTGGGTCATTCTGAAGTCAACCGACATATATAGGTTGCCGGCGATAAATCAAACTCACTTTCAATCAAAACATGACAAATGCCTTTCCTTTCTACCTTTCTCCAACTCAATTAGCCCTCGCAGTAGGGTCATCGAACTGGGTTATTTTATAAAGGTATTATATATATTTTTACCGCACTTGAATCGGAGTTGTATATACATATATTCTCCGCTGCTCTCCGGATACGCCATGCATGATTGCGCCCCGTCCCGTCCCGTCTTGTCGCGTAATCTTGTTGTTGTTAGCAAATGCGTAACCCGCTCGACTCGGGGCAAATCAGCGATTGTGCAACAGCTTGAAATGACACGCTCGGTGCATTCATCCGCCCCGTTGCCACATTGCCCCCGCATCTGCCTTACCCCGCCTTGTGACCTGTGGTGGTCGGCCACGCATCGATGCAGCACGAGAATCGCAACAAAAGACCCGACTTATTGATCGATCTGCTGTTGCTTTTCCTTTGCCGGCACGCTATTAGAGCGGTTTGCACTTGAGCTGCTTACACAAAAGTTGCCAGCTCGACAGCTTTGCCAGCTTGCCAGCGCTTGGCTTATCGACGAATCGACGAATCGACCAATCGACCCAATCGAACGGCAATCAATCGCGCTGCAATTCGATATGCAAATGATGGCCAAACTGTTGCAATGGCCAAAAGCGTGGGTGTCAATGTTGGCTTGGCTTACACGCTTGCCACATTTACATGGTCGCCGGCCAGTTCTCCTTCTTGGGCAAATTGCGGGAGTTTTAAGGAATCGCATGGGGAAATCAGAAGAGAAAAGCGGGAAATGGAAAAGCTAAACGCAGTCGGGTTAGTTGCCTTGCTGGCATGTCCTTTGCTTTTCCTTTTTGGGCCCCTTTGTCAATTTACCTTTGGCTGTGCAAACTTTCGCGCTGCCCTAGCTCTGACGCTGGCTCTGCCTCCCAGTCCAAATCCCAGTCGTCCTGCTGGGCAAATCCTCCTTGCCAGCTGCTCGGGCTCGTGCTGCTCAGGTGATTCAATGGCAGCGATTTCTCAGCAGATTTGCCCCAGGTCATTTCATTACCAAAGTCAACAGAAATGTCCTGGCGATGGTTTGGGTATGGGTCCTGCTGCTCCTGCAGCTGCTCGTTGCTGTTAATAAAATTTTCCAGCTGGCTCGTTGAGCTCCAGTTTTTGTGCTCCGCCGGAGTTCGAGTCAGAGCCCGAGTGCGAGTCGGCCTCATTGGCAATTCAAATCCACCCGTCAGAGTCCAGCCATTGTTGGCGTTCGGCTGTGACTCGGCATTGTCCTGGCCATTGTATTGTCTCACTGCCGATTGATTCGCAGTCATTGGCAATTGATTTATGCCCAAGGCGGCTCGCCGGCCGTAATCATCATCGTCGAAGCTATGGCCATTGCTCCAGCCGGCCAGTTTCCCAGTGGAGCGGTGCATCTGGGATCCACTCCCATTTGCAGGAGACCCATTAGCAGCAGCAGTAGCTCCAAACCCCTCCTGGCCAACTCTCTGGAGCGAGAAGCTGCTCTGGCTGCGACTCCTCTGGCGGTCTTCCTTCCTCTTGGCCAACTGGCCGGGCGTGGGAGCGAAGAGGTTCCGGATGCTGGCATTCCGCTGCCTCAAATCCACTTCGCTGCCGCCCGACTTAACCTGGATCGATGAAGATACGAGGGAGATACTCGTGATTGTAAGTGCAGGACGAAAGCACTTGCCCAATTTCGTTCATGCTCGGGCAAAATCTAGCGGGTTAGTAGAATATCCAACGGGGGGAAACAATTGTTATCTTACGGATAGTGCCAAACCAACAATAATTTAAGCCATCAACGCAACGCAACTCAACTCAACTCAACTCAACTCAACTGAACTCAACCCAAACTCAACTCAACCCAATCCCGGGACCCGGACAAAATTCATGTCGGGAAAATGCGAAGGACAATGCCCGGTCAACTCGGCGCCCTTTCATAATCGGATGAAAACATTTGTGGAGTGCTACTTACACTCGTCCTCGAGGCAAGTGACATTGAATGAGGCGGACTCGAGGAGGCCAACTAGGAGACACTTCCTCCTCCTCTCCAGTGGGTCATCAAGTGGATGTGGAGCGTTCGCTCTGCCGATTTTTCCTCGCTTTTCTTTGGGCGAGCGAGTCTCCTCGAAAGCTGGATGAGTCTATTCACAGGGGGCGGGGGCAGTGGAGGCAGTGTGTGCAAAGAGGGAGAGAGACAGTGGTAGAGCATGAAAATTTGAAACGTTAGACAGATTAGCATAAGCGGATAATTCCGGCAAAAAAAAAAGAAAAACAGAGCAACAGCAACAACGGGAGCGGGCAGGCGGAAAAACCGAGCCGAGTCCAAAGAGAAATGGACGGCATGTGTGAAACGTTTAAGTGCTGGTGGTGGGCGGAAAAGTGAGGCGAAAATCGAGGAAGCTAGGTAGCTAGCTAGCTCTGCTCCTCCAGCACTTCTTCCAGCTGAGTGGCACTAGGGAAAATGGGAAAATATGTAAAGAAAAATCCGGCAATATCTTGGAGCACAGATATTTCATGTTTACCAAATACCAACAGCAGTCACAGATGAAAATTCGTGGCGCCAACGAAGTGGAATATGGCTTTCAAACGATTTTTTTTTTTTTTACTATGTTTAGTTTCATATTTTGATATTTACGCTTAGGAAAAAAATAAAAACAAATAGCCAAGAAGGATCAGCAGTGTCACTGCAAGTCGATCTCAGGTAAAGCAAGTTGAATAAATAAAATATTTGCATAAAAACTCCACTTTAAACGTTTGCTGCACATAAGAAGCTTTAATGATGAATGCTTCCCAAAATAAAAAAAAAAAAAAAGGAAAACCTAGTCGAGAGAAATGTATTCGGAATTCTGTGCATACCCCACTCCCCACCTCTTCAGGGAAATCCTTTTTCCCCTGGTGCTGTCCTCGCTTCCTGTCTCTTTTTTCCCGCTTCTTGGCATTGACATTTTTCAGCTGCATGTGTTGCGGCAAGATAGGAATACTTTCCATTTTTTCTTTCTCCTCCTCCTCCAGCTTGTATGTGGTTTTTCGGCCAAAATAATCAAAAGTGGTCGGGGACCCTCAGACCCCAGACTCCAGATAGCGAGCGGAGAAGCCTTCCCATCCGATGCAGCGTTACATCTGTTTTGTTTGTGCCAAGAAAGGAGCGGGAAGCTCACAAAAAAATTGCATGTCAAGTGAAATTACTTGTTTGCCAAAGAGAAACGGGTTAGGAGTTGGGTAAGGGAAATCTATATGGGGGATACCAAGCATACGGAGCTCCGAATGACAACTGCAGTCCACGTACCGTACACTAACGCACTCGCACACACAACAATGCTGTGTGTGTGCCCCCGTGTGTGTCCCCTGGCTGAGACTTTGATATATACGCAGACGACACTTCGATCTGCCGGGATATGCGGCTAAGCACGATAAATTGAGATGAATGTCTGGCATGCAGCTAAGTCTCTACAGCTATCTGTCTATATATCTATCTATCTATCTATCTATCTATCCGTCTATATATCCTTCGGGCAGCTCAATGCGAGTCATCTTATGCTCTCCGCACTTGACACATACCGGCGAAAGTGCATTTGCCTGTTGGCTGTCTATCTTTCTCTCGCTCTGGGCCAAAAACGACTTTTTCATACCCGGTTTGTGTAGGGCATCCACAAGGGGTATTCCTGATATGTTAAAGAAGGGATACTGTAGAAGTTTTATTATATGCGATCTAACAAACATAGCTTCATTATTTTTAAGAGAATATTAAGTGAATTCAACAATAGTTTTACTGGTTTAGTTGAAGTATCCTCTGTTAATCCCTTACAAAAGGTAAATATTTAAGAACTTGAAGGGTAACTGCTAGCTTTTTATTATAATTTCATGTAATATATATTTAGAAAAATCCTTTTGTAGATAAAGGAAATACCAGGTATTTCAACGTCTTTAACCTTTATAGTTTTTCAACATCAACGCACTCTTGTCTAGACGCATTTCCATCGAGGGTGGCATCCATAAATTTTTCAAAAATGTATTCCATTACATTTGGGCCATAAAAATGCACTCGCAGCCATTCGCACTCCTCTGGCCCATTTTCATTTCCATTCCCGATCCCGATTCCGATTCCCAAACCCGATCCCAAACCAAAGCCCGTCGAGAGTCCGTCTTTGGGACCATTAAAATGCGACACGCATTGGGCCTGCTGCTGATGGCAGTGCATTGCGTTGCGTTGCATTGCATAATTTAAGGCGCGGGGCAGCGAGCCGGGAAGTTGCCATAAAATATTTATTTAAAATGCAGCACGCAACACTTTGCCATGACGCATGGCAGCCACCCAACGAACACCGAACACCGAATAACACAACCCACGCATTTAATTGCGGGCGTTGCAAATGCAAATGTCACAGAGCCGGGCGAATTTGCATGCCGATGACAGGACTCCACTGGACGTCTGGCCATCCTGTGGAGCAGTCAAATCCTAATCCCACGCTGCGACTGGACAGAGTGACGAAATGACAAAGGAGCAGACGGACTGACTGACTGGTTGACATGACACGTGTCGGCTTTGCTTTTGCTTTTGTGGGCGGTGGTAGGCGCTTGAAAGGCGTAACAATTCGAACTGGCAAACAATCAACTAATAACGTGAACTCACCCAATTCAAACAGCTTTGGCCCGGGCTGAGTCCTTGCTGGATTCGTCAACTGGAAAATAGGGAAGAAACATTTCGATTAGCATTCTGGAATGATAAATGAACGCCGCCGCTTACAATATCAAATGGCAGAAATGGAAATAGCAACAGAAATCGAATCGCTTTGCATAATCAAGGCTGCTGAGAGCAGTAAATGAATTGTTAACCGACGACAACAAGCCATTAGGATTAAATTAGATTGAAAGTCAACAGACACACACACAGACAATTGATGGCAGTCGAGCGGAGAGCGAATTCCAATTAAATGCCATTCCCGGGGCCGTAAAATCGTAGTCCTTACGGATGCTATCCACAATTGATTATATCATCTGTCGACATGACGTGGCAGCAGGCAGAAGGCAGCAGGCAACAACACCAAGGCCCCCAGGAGATAATGCACAAAGGTTGTAGGCGAAAACAAAGGCATTCAGAATGCCGAGATGGATGCGATACAGATGCGATACCGATACGATACGATGACCATGCAGCTGGCGGCGCAATCAAAAGCCGCACATTAACACACACATCCCGATTAAAGGGGAAAATCGCGTAAGACATCGATAGTTCGTTGTTCGTTCGATCCATTAAAATTATACGCAATTATCCAATTCACTCGACGTCGCTGTCATGGTTGCCACGGCAATCATCCCCAGCATTACTTGTACTTTTCTACCTGCAATCCTCCAATAAGAAAATGCAGAAAACAACAAAAACGAAGAATTATGTCTCGAGGGCTATCCAGCCAGCCATTTAGCTGGCCAGGCCGAAGCTCACGTTTTCCAGAGATTATGAGGCCGCCCAAGCCGCCGCCGCCACCGCCTCCGCCGTCTCTTCAGCACCGCACGTTTTGCAATGGAAAACTCAACGGAAAGCAGGCAGCTGAAAAACAACAGCAGTCAGAAAGGGAAATTTTCACGGTGCTCACGTAATTGAATTGCAGTCGGCTAAATTGGCATTTATTATAATAAAAGCAAATATGCAATTTCGCTTGATAATAAATAAACGTAAGTGCCCCTCCGTCCAATGAAATCTCAAAGGCTATGCCTGGAAATAAGTGAGCCGAATGAGAAACTTATTAAATAATAGAGGACTCCGCGAGGGTGCACTCTTGAAAAGCAAGACTCTCAGAAAGGACTCACAGTCTCTCAAGTTCATTCAAGGCCTTGCAGCCAGTTTTTTAATGCCATAAACGAAATTGCAACTCGGTCCGAGCGGCTGACCCACATTGCTGATTTATTTATATTTATCCGTTCTATTGAGCTACACTTGCCCACAAATCAACCGCAAAGAAATTCAATTTAAATAAATTATTTTACAATATCAAACCGCAATTGAAATAAAAATTATACAAACAGGAAAAAAATGCACTCAGGTAAACATTCGAGATAAACATGGGCAGGACAAAGCTACGAGTGCATGCCAAAAGAGCAAATTAATCAAATAAATATTTGAAAACACTCTCTGCCCCGAAATGAACACCAAAAACACTGCATAAGCCGGACTTGTGTGCGAAATAATTTATTCACATATTAATATTAGTTCAGGCGACTTATAAATAAATTCAACGCACTCCACACCCAATGGAAGCCAAATGGTCATTGTTTGCATTTAATTTTATTATTGAGCAGCGACTCGTTTAATAGGATTTACTTCGGCCTTGCAATTTCGGTTTTTGTAGTTAAGTTTGCACTGGAATGGGGCAGGACTCCGCCCAATGATTATTCTAAGCTATAATATCGAAATTAAACTTAATCTCCTCATCTCTTTCGCTCTCCTCTATCTGGCTGATTTTCCAGCATTCAATTTGTAATTTTCTAATTATGTGGTTGAACATTTTGGTGTATTGAAAGCAATTACGCTAAATAATTGCGCATCCCGAATGCGTGAATGGCAGACAGGCAGCACCAAGCCCGCACTCCGCGCATTTTCCACTTTTCCAGTTCCTGTCCCTAAATAAGCCATAAGCTATATGCTCTTTTGCATACCCTGCATTCCGGTGAAAGGTCTTTGAGAAGACTTTCCCGGAAATTCAACATTGGCTTAGTCGTTTTTCTAGAGATTTTATTAAATACTTTTTTAATCTTTCTGTTTGAGCATTTGAAAGATTAAACAAATATGTTTTATGCAGAGTATTTAAATAAGGGCATCCTTATTTGTTTCTAAGAAGATTTAAATTAAAATTTACTACAGTCTAGCAAAATATATATATTATTTTGTAGAAGGGTATCTGTTTTGGCATATCACCGAACGAAAACCCTTTGGTTTCGCCTAATGACAACGTCGCCGGTTTCGAATTCAACGCCGGAGATGTAGCTAAAATGGTGGGGAAATGTCGGAATGGTTTTGGGGCTGGGTCTGGGTCTGGGCCTGGGTCTGCTGATGGGGCTTGAATGGAACAGTTAACGTCAAGCGCCAAATCAGTTTTGCACTGCGCCAAACAATTTCCGCATTTAATTACATTGATTATGCAGCCAAGGAGCGAATCCCGCTGTCAGTCTCCTGTCTCGATTCATTTTCTCCCTCTTCTGGTACTTTTTGTTTTTCTATTTTATGTTTTTTTTTATTTTTAACTTTCGCTTCCAGCATTGAACTTGATTTGTTACCAATTACCAGGGGAGGACCACTTTAAAGCATTTGCCCAGCGAGCGTGTCATTGCTGCTGAATGCTTTTTGCGGTGACAACACTCAACACTTTCATGCTCTGTCAGGGCGCAGAAACAAACAAATGGCGAGAAGTAACCAACAAACATGATGTTGTCAACACTTTTCGAATTGTAATAATAGCTACAATGAAACAATACAAAACACGAAAAAAAATTATTAAACAAAATCCATTAACTCATAATTTTCTGCTATGCTGAACACAATCCAGAATCCGACGCTCTCTCTCTGCCCAAAGTGTTCAGTTTTGTTGTCGTTAAGCCAACATACGGGTATGTACAAAAAACCCAATTGCGCGCAATTTTACGGCAGAGCGCATTTCGCCACCCACACGAACCACCCACCCATTGGACCACCCAAACAAAAAAAAAGAAAAACCTCCCACTCCTGGCGCCATGAAGAAGCACGTATGCGTGAAATATTGTGCAAACAACAAGTGCTACAATAGCTGCCCCAGCAACAACGTCTTCTCATTGCAGTCAGCAGTTAAGTGCAGTGCAATGAGGAGCAAAAACTAAGAGTACTATATAGTACAGATACTCCAAAGACGGAACCGAAAAAAAAGATGAAATTCACACGACGTCGTTGCCTGTCGCCTGATTATGGGAAAAACACTCAAAACGAGTTTGATTGTTGTCGCTGTTTGTTGCCTCTTTTGTTTGTTTGTTTGTTGGATGTCTGCCTTTTGTTGCTATGACTTGTGTCATTGTTGCCGCGGTAATTTACGTGTTGCATGTGGCAGGATTGGGAGATACCAAAACTACCGAAATCCACATCTAATATCGTGTCGGCTGAAAAGATTTTTATCGAAGTGTATCCATAACTGATGTGGGCCATAAATCACTTACCAGCTATGGAAAAGGCAGAGTCTAGGACCAATTTGGCCTGATTAAAGTCGGTAATACATATCTGCCTCTAATGGGTTAATAGAAAATTCAATTATATGGAAGAAAATAGACCGGATTGCAGGTAAACACTTGTGATTGCTATTACAGTTAGCTGGGCTCCTTCAAGGTGATCTAATCAATAAGCCATTAAAGGTAAGCTGAAGATTAGTTTGCCTGCCAGTATGGGCTTACATATAAATATTAAATATCACAAATTACACATTTTAAAGGTCAGCAACAGAAAGGAATAATACACTTGAAACTGTCTTGTATTTCTGGACATATCTTCGATATTATTTAAGTTTTCCAGAGGATGTAAAAACTTAAAACAAGAGCCTAATGTACAGCACATGCTGCCCCATAATTAACACCTTGTTTTTCCATTTTTTTTTTCCCCATGCTTTGATTCGAGACAGCCGACAAATTGAATTCGTTTGGCTAACATTTTGTCTGACGGTGCTGAGTTGATGCGGCGTTATGAACTGCAAATTGGTTGAATTATAAGCAATTATCCATAATGCCATTGGCAGGCAGGCGGCAGCATTGGCGCTCACACGATTCGCGCCGCAGTGGAACGCATTTTACCAGACAATTTCATTAACAGCAATTGCCGCCGGGAGTGTTGTGCGTTGTGTGTTGTGTGTGTGTCGAGTGTGTGTGCATAACCGCTTCATTTCCATTAGCCATACAATTTGATTAAGTTCCGACAGGGCGACAGGGTCGCAGCCAGTCTCAAATTCAAGCCAGATTACAATAATTTCTTTATCAAAGGCAGCGGACAAACAACGAACGCACCGACACGCAACAATAATACTCGTAACAATAACAGCACCAACAGAAGGTCGTTGGTTGCATGTCCAAACAATAAGGGAAAACCTTAATTTCGTGGGGAAATGGAAAATGGGGGAAGCCGCCCAGCCCCCAATCCCAAAGTTGGCCCTGTGCATACGCAGATGGAGCTGTGGACGTGGACAATGACAACGGAACGGAAACTAGCGGAAATCATTAGAGTCTGCACAAATGACTTGAAGATACTTCTGCCCTGGCAGAGCCCCGAGCACTTTTTTTCCCATCCTCGCACAGTGGGCCCTCGACGCAGGAAAACCCAAATCAAGACAGGCAGGAAAATGCCGTCAGAAGAGCAGCAACAACATAAGCTTGGGGGAAACTATTTTCAAATAACTGCCGGTCATCGCAACAAAGTGTTTATTTTGCTGAGAATTTGTCGCAGGTCAAGGCTTCCACAACTTTTAAAAGACATTTCCTAAGGAAAATATTATGTTATCATTGTAAACTTTCTAAATATTATCTAATATTTTCCCAGTCTACCATTCGAATTGCAAATAATAATGTTCATATAAGCAAATAAGCGACGACTCTAAGTTATATCTAAACTTTATTTAACTGAAAGGCTCCTCTAACTAAAATGTAGCACCATTTCTAAGGATATCCTGCCACAGTGCAGCTCCTCAGTCGCCTTGCTCGCTTTCTATGGCCTTTGTTCCGCGGGGATATGTATATAGAGTGAATTTTTTTGGCTCTCCTCTTGCCGGGCACAAAAGCTGGTAAGATGGGCCCGAGCAGATAGTAGTTCTTGTTGTGATTTTGCTAGTTGCTGGCAGCTTGTGCCGGCATCTACTTAAATATCCGGTATCATTATTATAAAAATCAAGTTGGGAGCCAAGCGGACGCACTGGGCCAGGAAGCAATTAGGGCTGCAGAGCATAATTGGTCGAATTTTTTTGCAGCTTTAGCACTGAGGGAACCAAGGAGCAAGGGTACCCAGAATACAGAATCCAGAATCCGGACCCCAATTAACAGAGATTAAAGGTGTGAAAAGCTTTGGCTTTTGTCTTGTGATTAGCCCCAGAATATTTCTCTGGCACTAAAACGGGGCAGGCGTGAGCACAACAAGCAGTATAGCTGGCTAGCTAGCTGCCTGGCTCCTTTCACAGGAGAAAAGAAATGAAGGACCCTAAATAAAAATCAAGCAGCCGTCAACGGGGCGGGCGTATGCGCGCCAGGTGCAAATGAGGGGACCAGGGGGTGGCAGGTAAATAAAAAGCAGATAAAAATCAAATTAACAGAACGAAGTGAAGAGAAACTGCGCTCAAGTAAATAAAACTGCCCCAGTTGGCCGGGACGAGGCCGATAAAAAATGTTTTTTCGTCGAGCAGCGAGATGCAGAGACCCAATTTATATATTTCAACGATGGGGCACCTCGCGGGCTGATTGCAAATGAAATGAATTCGGCCACTGAAAGTTTAGCTGGACAACAGGAGGAGCGTCCAGCACATCGCGCAGGATGCGTAGCCAAATAATAAAAAAAAAATATACAAAATAAAAGCACAATTTCACAATGGGCCGGCGGGACAGTTACAAAAATACATTTAATGACGCACAGTGATGCTGCCGCTGATAGAAGGCAAACCGAAAAAGGTCCTCGAAATGAGCAGAGTCGGGGCTTGAAAAAGTGTCCTTAATCTGCTTAAAAGCACAGCTCCCAGCCACCTATCTGGCGAAATGGACGTGTGCCGCCGGCATCAAAATTAACGGCAAGAAATTTAAAATGTAATTGACAGGCCGACTGACGGCAATGGCCGTGGCAGCGGCAACGGCAACGCGGCGATGGCCTCCAGCCTGATCGACGGCAGCGAAACCAGCGGCAGTTATTAAAACACGAGAGCGCCACAGTGCGTATACGCATTGAGGAAACGGAAATGCAGCATTAAATGAAAATAAAACAGCCTGGCAGGCAGGAAAGGCAGCCGGGCGCCGCTTAAGGACACTTTGGCAGAGCGCTCGCCTCGTTGTGGTTCGCTCGGCGTAATTGCTCTCAGCGGAGGGCTTAACGCCCACCACCCACCGCCCACGTCCCGATGTACCGATGGCGATGTCACGATGTCCTTGGTCCTGGGGTGCGTTTGTCAATGCTTTATTTGCGTTTATCGCAATCATTTCGCCGGCCGCTTTTCGCCCTGTTAATATGGCAATTTACATTTACATTATTTTTATTACGCCACACGCACACACCCAGGCACAAAACCGATAAAATAATACTGACTGAAATCCGTTTATAAAAGGATACGAAGCACAAATATATACGCACGATGTCATAATCGAGTTGTGCACTTGTCAGGCACTCGGCCTCGCGGTTATCGCATTTAATTGCCGCCCTCCACCCGCCCAGGAAGTTAAAGTTAAATATTTTAAATTCCCGCCATAAGGGGAGCAACAAATGCCAGCAGCGAGGCAGCTTCGAGCCAGCCTCTAATGCCAATGCTGGGAGCAGGGAGCTGGAAGCTGGTAGCTGGTAGCTGGTAGCTTGAAGCTGATGCTTAGGGCCATAACAATTAGAAGCAATTGCTACTCTGTGCTGACTGCCAGCTGCCAGCTGGCAACTGGCAAGTGGCAAGCAGCATCTACCATCCACTGGCAACTGCTGACTGCCACTGGCTGCAATTTCACTTATTTCACGTGCAACTTGGCAAGTGACGAGCGACGACAACGATGACTGCCGGTGCCACTGCACTTGGCTCTACCAAATTGCAGCCCTACCACTAAATGCTGACGGCCGAGTGAAAGGTGAAGGGAAGGAAGGTGAGTTGCTGCTGCTGCTGCTGTTGGAATGCTGCCTGCTGCATGGCTGCATGTTGCAGAAGTAACAATAAACGTAAACCTCATGACTGGCAGTCGGCGGAAGAGGATTTCACTTTCATGTTTAACTTGGACCAACACTCATGTCGCCCACAGTTCAAACTGACTAAGAAAAAAAACTAAGTATTATTTATAAATTTATCTATGAATGCAAGAAAATAAAATAAAGAAATAAAATATCTTAAGAAGGAAAATTTAAGGCAAAAGAAAGACATTGAATATTGGCATAGTTTGCTTGTCAAATATTATGCATTTATTTGCCACAATATGTGTTCTTTAAGTATAGAAAAAGAGAAATGAAACTCATATTTTTGTACCACAAAATCTTTCTTCCAGTTTGTTTTAGGTAGATTAAAAATGTGTATTTTCATTATAAAGAAAATGATTTATTTTCATTTCTGTTTTCTTTTTCTATTTTTATTTTCCTCACTCGTGGTTTGGCTTAGGCAATCTCGACTGTAGCAGTATTTATCTCTCCACACCATCTCTGTCCGCAGCTTTTGGAGTTTTTTTTTATTTCGCACGTGCATTTGTAAATTTGTTTGGCTGTGGCAACAATGCGTCGGTGGCTGCAACTCAGCTCGGCTCTTCCTCAGCTGCGTTTTTCCCGGCTTTCCCACCTTTGGCGACACACTTTGAGTCTCGAATTACCCCCAGGCATGCGTGGCGTATTTGGTTGCAGTTTCGTTTTTTTTCTCTCTCTCTTATATTTTTTCCTCCTCCGTTTTCCCTGGGAAGCGGGCATTATGTGACATCCCCAGTCAGGAGCAAACGGAGAGGGGGAAAGGAAGTAACGTTTGTCATAAGGCGAAATAAAAGGGGAAAGGTAAAGAAAAACCCAGGCAACGTTGTTAAAGAAAAGTGCAAGCGAAAAACACACAGTGTGTCCACTTAAAGCAGGCAACAATGTGTGCCAATGGACGGGGTTCCATGACCAGGCTGCAGCAGCCACTGCAACATCAGCGCAACTGCTGCAGCTAACAATTTTGAGACGTTGCATAAGAGGCACTCCAAGGCAACGAGGAGACCACGATCCACGAGATCGAGCGTGGGAGAAGCGCCTAATTATCCCAAAATGCAAAACAAAACAAGCAGGGAAGAGCAAAAAGGCTTATGTTGATATGCGATAACTTTTAACGGACACATAAAGTTCCCAGATTGTCTCCATGCGAGAGAGAGAGAAATCTACACATTAAAGGCAATATATCTATGCCTTCTTGCTATCTCTATATATTTGTAACATCAGGCTTGGTGGCCTCTGTTGAATATAACTTAAATAAAGCAAAGAAAATGTGTTATTTGTAGAAGGTTAAAGAAATGTTTCTTGAAATCAATACAACCACAATCCTTTGCCATTTGCCAGCCACAATATTGTGTATTTTTTACTTCACCTTTAATTGGATATCGGACGCCACGAACGAGTTCATCGCCGGGCCAAGTGATAAGCAACATAATCAATAACACAACCGAAGTTTTCCCCACATTTTAGCCGGACTCCCATAGGGGTTGGATGACCAGCAGCAGCAACAGAAGCAGCAGACAGCAACAGACCCAGAGACCCAGAGCAAAATACTCGCACTCGTATGGCAAACCGGCGAACAAACAAACAAACAAGCAAACAAACAACTGCAACTGCAACTGCAATCAATTGCACCTTCTGCCGCATGAATGCGTGACTGAATAGCAGCACATATGCGCCGGGCTCATCGTCCGGGGGAAAGGGTAACGTAACCCAGTCGCTGTCCTCTGTCTCTGGGGAGTGAGAGGTTTTCCACAGCTATAGCACCTCCCTTCATGTCTGACCCCCCACTAGATGACCAGTGCGGTAACAAAAATGGCAGCATTGAGAGTTGGACTTTTATTTTTCTCCCCTGCGCACTCAATTTTTTGTGCAGCTGCAACTGCAATTCAAGTGCATTGCAATGCACGACTGACTGACTCTATTGCACAGGAAAAAATGCATATCCTTCAAATATATATATGCTGTTAGGATGTAGGAATAGAATATATAATATATTTTTTATCTTGGTAGTCTCCCAGATCTTTAAATACTTCCTAATGACCTATTATTAATTAAGAAAAACCCACCTTTGCTAAATAAAAACTCCCTCTCATCAAATATTAAAGATTATTAGAAAAATTCTTAAAAACAATTATAATTTAAGTGTAATTAATAAGCAACTATTATAATAAACCCAGTGGGGGAATTTCACAGAACAGTTTCTATGAAATTCAATTAATATTACAATCAGTTTCACGACTTTTCCCCCATTGATTCCCTATACCAGATCTTATTTTTCCCTGTGCGTGAGGGCATATGTATGAGGGTATCAGAGAAGGGAACGGGTATGGAAAAATGGAAAAGGAAAAGGCGAGGGGGGGCCTTAGTGAATGTAAGTGAATGAATATGGAGGCGTGGCAGGTGAGCGTATCCGAAGGGCGTAAACGTAAGTGCGCGTTATGTTTGCCAACGCCAAATGAAAAGGACCGGAACCATGAAAAACAGAAAAGCGGGCAATGCAAATCACACACACACACTTCCCTTAGAGCCATATACCTATATACAGGTGAAAGATAGAGAGAGAGAGAGAGAGAGGAAGGGAAAGAGAAAGAGAGGGAGATATTACAATAAAGACTCGTCGTACTTTGTGGCTGGTGTTGCTGGGCCCTCGGGGAACCTTGACAATGATATTGATTTGCTGTCATTATTGTTAGTTTTTTGCCTCGAACGGAGGCGAGCGTGTGCGAAAACTGTTTGTGCCCACTGTCGCCAGCCATTCAGGCAACCAGCGCCATCGATCCTTTGGGCGGGACAGCCTTCGCCCTTCGGCGGCGAAGTTACAAAATTTGAATTTATGCTGCGCTCGATACGCGAAATTGAAATTGTTATTTGCTGAGGCAACGGTGCGGTGTGGGTTGTTGGGGACTTACGAAGGGACCTCCGGAAAAATAGGAAACTTCGTTGCCCGAGCTGCCATCCCAACACCGGAGTGGCCCAAGGGGATGACCACTCAACGTGGCCACGATTCCTCCATTGGTATCTCGAACACCGAAGACTTTTAGTGGAATATTTTTGCTGTTCGGCTGTTCGAATTTTTTTTTTCAACAGCCACATATATCCCTCCCCCACCTTCTACGCCCCCGAACAAATTTCTCTTTGTTAGTTTTCACTGGCTGTTATTGACTTTTTTCCACCGGCAAACAAATGCAATTTGCATTTTGATAACATTTCCCAGCAGCTGCATTTTAATTGCATTCGTTCAATGGCCCCGTCCAGCATAAGTTTGCTCCACCTTTGACGGCGGTGGTCCTCAGGAGAGTCGAGAGTCCCGGATTGAGTCGGGAGTGAGTGAAAGACGTAACGAAATCAATTGTCAGGTCATCTGTCAATTTATTTGTTATTTCCCGCCAACTGTCAGCTGTCAGGGCTGCACGAACCGAATAGTAAAAGGCAGCCAAACAAATAAAACAAACAGAAAACGTAATGCATTTAATGGGCAGAGGAGAGCGCCTTGCAGCAAAATTACAGTCCCGGACAGGCGAACAAGATGTCGGTAGGTAGCTTCAACAAATAAACTTTACCAAAGAACAGTGGACATATATATTAGTCAAGAGCTATATAGTATAATGAGAAATGTAATTAACAGGAGGTTGTTTAATATTACGAGTATTATGAGGGGACAACCTTTTTTAAATCAGTTTAACGATCAATAAGTACATTCTTCTAGTTCTTTGAAATGTCTTTAAAATGTATAAGTTGTTCCTATAGAAAATTACTTGAATTTCTCTTAGGAATGCCATACATTTTGTCCCACTGTGCGTCTTGGTAAAAGTTCAAGAGTTCGCTTTGTCGCGCTTGTGCAAACAAATGATTTGCTTTAGTGGCTCTCCCTCACCATCCGCTATCCTCCTCCAGGTGTAATTGCCACACGACCAAAAGGCGTAGCTGAATTAGGCAAACGTTTTGGCCAAGTTTGTTTTCCCTTCGGCCGGTTTGTTTGCCTTTTGCCATTTCGCCATTTGGAAATTATCGAGTTGTCGCCCAGCTGTAGCTGTTGCTGTAGTTCGATCGACCCTCGCAGGAAAATGCAAATTTACAACGACGAACTGGCGAGAATTTCAAGTGGCTGGCGCCAAACAAATGATTGGCATTATGTAGTTTGGCCTTAATTAGTTAACAATGGAGAGAGTGATTTCTTCTTGCGCTGGTGTACGAAAATTAACCGCACCAATTACACGCAAAAATGCCAAACAATTAATATAGAAAGAAAAAAATAAAAGGGTGGGAATTGTGAAAATCTATTTGAGGGCGCCGGCATTTTCAGTTTGCCGTAAATCAAATTAATGGAAATTAATGGTTCACCTACCAACAGCGAAGGAGTACACGCCCCTACAAATATTTGCCCAGCAGATTTGGATAGCTATTTTTTCGCTTTCGGGTTTGTTGGGTTTTTTGGGTGGTATTTGCGTTGCCCGGGGATTGGAGACTGAATGGTGGACATTAAGCATCCGGGGCTGGCCCACTAATTATTTTGGCTTACTCCCGGGCCCGAGCGCTAATCCCCTTTCAAGCCGACCGAGAAAAAAGGGGATAAAGCCAAGGATTGCAAGGGTTTATGCGGCTAATTAATGTGATATCTGATATAGGACTCGTAATGCCAACTGGGATTGTTTTATGCAAATTTTTTCGGCAATGCCGATGGATTTGCTTTATGCAAATTTCCCATTCAACAATTGGCTGTAAATTACGGAAACACTTAGTGACTTAACAATTGAATTTCTGATTTATAATGTAGGGCAATTAAATATTTAAATTTATGTGGAGGCAGCCCTTCCAAATAACTGTTACAAATTAAAGTAATGAAATCTTTTCTAAGATTAAGTTTACTGTAAAACGTATTGTTCGTGAAAGGAAGTTGCCCATGAACGACGATCTATGCAATGGCATAGATCCCTTTCATTAAGCTCGGACCGGGCTTTATTTGAACTTCAAAGGAGCGTTTGTCAAGGGGTCTGACGGTGGGGAATTAATGAAATGTTTGTCAAGTGCGGTTTCCCCGGCTATCTGTCGCTTTATTTGACTCATTAAAATGATTTAATAAGGCCAGGCCGAAACTCCGTTAACCGATTTACCACCCCCTCTTTACAGAGGACCTGGCCAAAAACGTTCGATGGAAATACTGGAAAAACTGTCAGTCAGTTTTTGGGAAGAGAGGGCAGCGATGTAATTCGTCAGAAATAAACGTGGTCATTACGTCGTTACAGTGAAGGACGACAGACACACCCATGAATAATGAATAAAGCCTACAAAACAGATTTTCTGCCGCTTTGCCAAATAATTTCTGAGCCTATTTACATATTCAACATTCATGGGTCCCGTGGCGGGGCCAAAATCGCATTCAAATTCAAATTCATATGCCATAATAGCAAGACATATGGAAAAGCTTGTGGGTGAGGTCGTGCCTATGGTCGTGCGTGTGTGTGTGTTTCAAAAACATCGCATTTTCCAATCAATTGAATTTCAATTTGCATAATTCTCTGTATGTCAAAGTAATGTGTACGAAATTCGATTATTTTCCATTGAATTGAGCTGAAGACATTACGAGTGGACTAAAAGTGGACAAAACTGAGACCCGAGAAGGCCATCCCCTCCAAACCGATACTGTCCAGACACCCACACACACAGGCACACACACCCCCGCAGACAAAGGACACAGGACACTGGACGCAGGACACTGGACACCGGACACTGGACGCAGGACACGTGAATATGCTAACATCCAAATGGGTGTGTCATGGAGTGGACAAACATTATTGCAGAATTTATTTGTATTCGTGATGGTGCGTGGGAGGATGGTCGATGGTCGATGGTCGATGGTCGGCCGGCGACCTCAAAGTAACCCAAAACTTGCAAACGTATAAAATGCAGAAAGGAAAAAAATAAAAACGAGAATTGTTGGATTTGCGTGAAAATGTTAGGGGGCTGAAGCGAAAAGGATCCATGAGCGGCAAACGCCAGAGCGTAACAAGCAATAAAAAGGCACGGCCGCCTCCATTCGGTTCGCTTCAGCTCTGAAAAACTATCACAAATGCCATAAACAAACACAAACTGGCGAAATTCTAAATATGAAATGAAACACAGATCGAATGGGGAATGCTCTCTGAACAGGACAATGTTTTATTTCCAATAAAATATATAATAGGGATACCTATTCCAGTATTAAATATATTTTTCTTAAGGCTTCTTTATACTTTAATGATTATTTAATTACCCATCAAATATTTTTCAAGCTCTAACTTAAATTTCAACTTCCCTAGAAATTACCTTCAGGAACTAGAAATAATTTAAAGATTCCTTACATTATTTCCGTATATATTACACAAAGCATTGCAACACCTATATATACCTGAAAAACACAAAACCAAACCCCCATTTATAGCTCCTCCCACTTTTCGACACGAATTTCAAATGATTTCATCGCTGCCAGAGCCACTTCGTAGTGAAAATGCTCCTAGGACCTAACAACAACGCAGGCCAACAATGTGCGTGTCCCTTTTTTTTTTGAGCATTTTACACGCCCACATGGCCGGCACATAGTCCCTTTAAAAGAAACCCAAAAAGAATTAAATTGGAAAAAGTGTCGGAAGAGAGGCGCCTGAAAAAAGGGTTCAAATGTATTTACTGTGGGCGGTTCTGGGGATTCCAACTTGCCAGTGGCAATATGCAGGGGAAATGCAGAAAACACACCAAGCAGCCAGACAGACAGACAAAACACTTTCCCCCAAAAAACAAAAACCAAAAAAAAACATAACAAATAACCAAACGAAAAAAAAAACATATTCAGTCGGAAATTTTTGTGGGACAGCCGCAAGAATCGAGTTTTGACCATTCGGGCGTCTTCTTTCTCTCACTCTTACTGTGGGCACGCGTGTCGTAAAAATTTAATTAAAAAATAATTTTGCTAACAATAAAAATCAACACGCCGGGAGTGGATGATGATGATGATGACAAAAGAGAATACGAACCGCAGGCTAAATAATGATTAAGCATACGCCCAGGGTGACCAGGCAGTTGTTTCCCCAGCGATTGCCACGCCCATTAGCCGTGTCAAAATGTGCGAATTATGTGCATGAAACAGCGGGCATTTACGGTCGTTTATTGTAACGCCTGTAATGCTCTCCGCTCGGATACGGATTTTACTTTCGGTTTAGTTGGCTTTCGGCCGGATTCAAGCCGATCCCCGAGCTCCCCACTTTAGTGTCGGTCTGAACAAAATTATGATGACGACTTTTTATTGGGCCCAGAGCCATTGTCTGCTCCAGCTCTCGTCCTTGTTGTCCTGCCAGCTGAAGTGGTCCGCCCGGATGCCTTGATGTCTGAATGCCTGACAGCCTGCCTCTGCCTCACCGCCTTTCTCTCGGCGTCCTTCGGCTCTCCTCGCCGCTTGTCGAGTCAATAAAAATTCAGTAAAAACGCTCTCGACATAGGCTCAAGGATTATTATTGCTACTTTATGACAGTTTATGTATTTTTCCTTTGTGTGTGTCCGGGGCTAGTGACAACGCAGATTTAAAAGGTTATATATACAGGAATATATGTCTGTATGTATGTATATCTGTGCAGGATAGGTAGGATGGGCGAGGATGGCATCGCAGACAACCCGACTTGTAAAGTGTTCGGAACGCAAATTGCTTCCCAGGGACAACTGCCAGTGGAGCCAAGTGGAACGTTTTGTAGTCAATTTCACAGATAATTGGAATGCCTAGAGGTGCCTGGGACATGAGGCGATGAAAAATTCAGCAAATCACCCGAAATTTTCGCATCACAAATTTCCCTTTGACTGGGTGAAAATTCTCAGGAATATCTCAGATTTGGACACAATTTTCCAATGAATCAAATCGGGACAGGTAAAACATTTAGGCCATCTATCGTCTGAGAAATGCTTACGACCCACAAAAGCAGGTTATTGAGTTTATATTTCTCGATTTTTGATTGACTCAGAAGAGTGAATGCTGTTTTGGGGAATTTATTTCTAGACAGATTTTTATTATATCCATTTTTACCAAAAAAAGCATGCCCTACAAATTACGAACTTATATTTCTGTTCAAATTATTTCAGCTACTTATTAAAATGAGGAATGTCTATAAAGTTCTTCTTGATTGCCTAAAAGAACAAGTTGCCACTTCCGTAACTCGATTACAAAATACTCCTAGAAAACCGAAAGCAATAAACTTCATCTTGTTGACCCAAAACCCAATGACAACAAAGGCGTAACCCAAACAAAAAATTAACCATGCCCCCAATCCCCCTTAAAAGTTTGGCAACGACCAAACAATAAATGCAACCGACGTGGCAAAGCTAATTATGCGCTTCCTGCGGAGCGGAGGGATTGGTGGGTCGGGCTTGGGGTTTGGGAACAACAAGAACAGGCCAAATCTGCTCCGAAAAAAGACAAAAGCTCTAACCTCAAACTTTGACTCCGACTTTTGGCCCAATTATGGCCACGTTTCAATGTCGGAGTCATAAAATTTACATATTTCCCCAGCCGAAGCATTTTAATGCTTTTTGCTGTTCATTTCGTACGATTTTTGCCGTTTCTTCTTGTCCACTCAGTCTTGTTTTTTTTTTTTATATATTTCATTTGCGAGGGAAAATTTGAGCCGGCCAAATACGTTGACACCTTCGTTTTAATTCGCGGAGGAGAGGGAAGGGAGCCGAACGGAGGTTGGCCAGAAGAAAACTCGCTGCTAATTGCAGTGTCGAGGCTCAAAGCAAATGGCTTAATTACCTTGTATTCCCCAGTTGTTTTTCTGTTTGCCGGCGCCATTGTTGTTCTGCTGTTGACCTTTAGGGACCGGAGTTCATTTGCATAATTTGGCAGGGTTTTTAATTTTCGGCATAGCATTTGCACGTAACATTTGCATAAACAGAATCTACACGCGAAGCAATCAACATAATTCCCTTACCTTCGCAAACATATTGAGCCGAAAATCAGTGCAGAAGTTAGCTATATATATATATGGTTATAACATATTTGTTAGGTAATCATTTTCAATAAATTATTACATTTTATTCTCCATGCCTCCGTGTTGCTCTTTGAACACATTCCACCTTCGTTTCCAAAGTCTTTCTCAGGCAATCAGCATAATTCTAGGTTGCAAACATATTCAGTTCGAAATCAGTGCACCAGCAGAGTGAAAACAAATATCTTTTTACAATATTAAACTAGTAAAAAAAAATAAGTAACGATTTTACTACAAGCAAAGTTTTCTCCCTGGCAGGGCGATATTTGCTCATCAAATTAGTTTTCTTGCACACGTTTTCAATTTTCGGCAAACGCTAAAAGTTTCCTGGCTCCACTCAATTTAGGGCGGGTTTCCCTGGGAAGCTCAGGAAAAGCGGGAACGGGGGATTTTTTGGGTGGGAAAATATTTGCCAAATATGTGTGTGCGTGTGAGATAGCACGCATACACACACACACAAAGACACACACGGCCAAAAGCGTGTCAATTGTGGCAAAGGTTTTAGCATTTGAAATTTGAATAAACTGGTAAGCACTCCCCCCTGAGAATTTCATTTCGAATTCCGGTAATGCAAGCCCTCCCACACACACACAGCCGCAACTTCCCCGAAAATCCCCGAGAGCCGCAAACAACCCCCCCGCTGCCGCTGCTGCTGCTGCTGCTGCTACTAGGTAAATAACAACAATAATGAGAGTGTACAATGGCATGCATAAATCAGTTGGCTGGACAATGGCACATGGCAAATGTTGCCAAAAACTCTATTGTATGCTCATAATTGCCAACTTCCTTTCTGACATCTCCCCGGCCAAAAAGTGTCTCCAAATTGGGTCAGAGAGCTGTGCATAATAATTAACAACATTTGACATCCCTCAGATGCAATTTCACCTATCCGAATCAAAAATACATTTCTCTCCCCCAATATTGCGTATACGCCACCGTGGCAGCCATTTCTATTGACAAACAATATGTGCAAATGTTTATTCTATTCCGCCTACGTATAATTCGGAATTGTTTGTCATTGATTTGCATGGCTCGGTGTTAGGAGCCTTAATTAATTGGATCGCATTTTAAATGCAATAGATTTAATTTCATTCGTTTTTTTTCCCCCATTTGTGGCATTAATTAGGGGCTTCCCGATAAGCCATTTTGTGTGCGCTGATAGCTTAGTGGCACGTGCAAATAGATCGCATGATTGATATATCCGACAATTATGAACCCATTTGCGGAAATCCAAAAAAAAGGGAAAAATATAAAAAAGGGGAATGGCACAATCACAATCGCCTTATCTTGGACCAGATTAGGTTAGGCTTATTCGCTGGAAAGAATTTCCCATGCCATATAGCTAGCTACGCTTTGAAGTGCTCGGGCCTCATGTGCATTGGATGGATTAGATAACAAAGATCCAGAGTGGGCCAGAGAGTTCGTCCAGTATCCGGTTAGCTGTGAGCCATTCGCAAACATTGACTTAGCTCTTGGCCCCCGGCCCCCCCTTGATAAAATATGCAAAGGCAAACAGAGACAGCAAATTCAACAATGTTTATTTGCGGCTCTTGTTGGCACAAATGTTGTCATTGATTATGCATGATCCACATACTCGCCTATACGATATTCGTCAAATTTTAACCCAATTTACGATAGGACACATAAACATATATATGTTTTTTTAATAAACAAATATTGGCCAATTGACAAAACAGCCGCAGAAATATATAGGCAAATGTGCTAAGTAAAGTTAAATTTATTTGCTCAAAAATTTAGGTTTTTGTTAATGAATCTTTTTGGTGAGTGTTACAGTCAAGCACGAATTCAGGGAAGTGTCTGAGCCAAATTCCTAAATGTTAGCCAAACCAATTTTCAATCACGAAACCGCAACTCTGAATGTGGTAATAATTTGTCGGTATTTATTTTATTTTTTTTCTGAAAACCTACGGACCATGGAATTATATTAATGGTAGTTATAAAGCCATGCTTGAAAATAATTAAAGAATGTCAATTAAAAATTTTGAATTTTATTTGTATTTTAGAAACGCAAGATACACAGAGAGAATTCAAATTGGGAGAGACGCTTACAACTGTCTTTTTGAGGATTTTTGTACCTTTTTCGAGATCTTTTCTTTGCTCCTACACAGAATTTTATACTAACTTTGATTAAAAGTGTTATTAAATTGAGTTAATTGAGTTATTTTTTCTTCACACCGAATGTAACATACTCTCTGTTTTATTATTTAAATCAATTAATTTAGTTTCGCTGTCAGAACTTTATACTTTACTTTACTTTTGTATAAAACAGAACCCTGTACCTTGTTTGGCCTCCAACGTTAGCTATAAATAAACTTTACTTTATTAATTGTTGGCTGCTTCACAATTTGTTGCTGTTAATTTACACAATTTGCACATATTGCGTTTTATTTTCATTTGCATTTTATATATCGACAATTTGTTGGCCACAGTCACAAACAAATTTTGCAGCTATTTTTTTGTTTCCTACCCTTTGTTGATCAATATTTAGCAAAGGTGTTTACATTTGCATGTGCGAGATGTGGCAACAAATAGGTTTCTTTTTTTAGGTTGTTTTTACAGGTTTTTTTTGTATGAAGGGGTTAGCAAAGTGTAATATTTATGCTGTGTTTTTTATCCGCATGTCACATGCCAAAATCCCGGATGACACACAGCAGAGCCATGAATCCGACAAATAGTTTCGAGGAGGGTCGGGGCGTGTTAACAAATTATTTTTTTATTAGAACCCGTAACGCGCACATGACCAGGCCTTAACGAGACTTTGGCCAATTATCAAGGGGCTGTTGATGAAACGGATTGTGCGAAATAATTCTGGCGTAAATAATGGGAGATTTTTGCGAGTTTTTGTGGTTTGCTTTGATAAGAGAATGGTTGGTTGGGCTGGAAATCAAAAAAGCAAATTCCCAGCCGTCACGTTGCCGCCACTCACCTTCTTAGGCAGTTAAAAGGCCAATGTCTCTTCTGGGAATTGTCTGCAAAGAGAACAGGGAAATTGTAAACTTGATTAATATGCAAATGCCGGGCGGGTTTTGATTAACTGCTTAACCCACTTTTGCTTGGTTTTCGTTTTTGGCTTCGGCTTCGGCTTGTTTTTCTTGACTTCCGCCCACAATTGGGCGGCGGGAGAAACCGCAAAACCCGTTCATTGCACTTGATGTGACAACGAATAACAGAAAGACAGGCTGAGGATTGAGTTTGAATATGTTTTCATTTAGCATTCAGTAACAACCGGTTCGCAACGCCAGTTGCACAATATTTAGCGAAGATGTGTGCGAAACTCACTTGAAGTGCATTCCTGGTTGCGTGTGCCGCGCTAATTTAGATAATATTAATTTCAACCAGTTGTGGGTCACTTTTTAAATCGGATTTATTACAGTGAACAAAATTTAGTAGACAAATGTTGTAGAAAAGAAAATGGTAATGTGGCTATCTGCCTATACAAGACATATCACACATCTTTACGTTTTTACATATAAAAGATACTCTAAAATACTTCCTTAAAACCTGGCAGAGATAAACCCTCAATCCTCTGAAATTCAATCTCTTAAATACCTAATTATACATATATATATCTTTTAAAATAAAGTTATTTAGTTTAAGCAAATATTTAGCTGTAGTAAAGGCCCAATTTTTCCCTGGTGTATGCGGCTTTTGAGAGGGGCCTGAACTGTGAGAACTGGGCAGACTGGGTCACTTGATGATGTTAAGCGGCTTAGACGTTAATTGAATTAGTTTACAAGTATCGCCCAGTGCGCTATGGTGAGTATTTGTTTGTGGGTTCTGCCCGATTCATTGATGCAGAAATGCCTTCCCTCCGCCCGCTTAACCCACTTGTACAATTGCACTTGCACTTGATGTACAATTAGATTCTTTGTTGCTTTTAAGAGGCAAAAACAACTTCAGCTGCTTATGCAGCTTTTCTCGGCTTTCCACAGCCTCCATTTCCACCTCGCACCCCGCCCTGTTGGTTGCGGCCCGCGGCCGCTCTAATGAACTTTTAATTGTTGGCATCTTGGCAAACTGCTTACATAATTGAACTATCCCGGTCCGCCTGGTTGATTGTTTAATTAAGCCATTAAAATACCATAAAACTAATAAGATGGTCTAAGCGAGTGGTGTTGAGAAGAGGCTGCTTTGAGCGAAATTAGCTCAGTACAAATGACCCTTGACATGCGACACTTGCACCCTAAAGGGTCTGCTTTAATTAGTGGATACTAATTTGTTAAATACAGAGTTTTAAAAATGGCAAGAAGAAAGGAAATGAATACTAAAGAATATAAAAACAAAAACATAAAAAAAAACGAAAACAAAAATATAGAAGAAAGCAGCAACATCGAAATGGATTTAAAATGTAATATTCTTCACTCTAATTACACTTCTAAGTACACCTTCTTCCCAAAAATCCTTTTAAATGAAATGGTATTCGTATTTTTTCCATCTCTTCCATTAGGTAATTTCACACCCAACCCAAAGTGCAATTTTCATAATCCTTAAAACTCCGCCCGAAGGCCTCAATTATCCTTTGTCAACTTTGGCATCAGCTCCAGCACCTTTATTACAGTACGAAAGCCATTAGCAGCCTGCACTCAGAGGTATATATTAACCCATATTTTCCAAGTGCTCTGAAAAACATCTCGCTCGTTCGCGTGACTTGTCAAATTTTTAGACAGACAATGGCTGTGGCGAACAAGTGACATTGATGCGACAAAGCGAAGCAACACCAACACCTGCAAGAATAACAACAATTAGATAGCCAGGACCATGGCGGGGGGATCGGTGATGCGGGGAAATGGCAACAATTGCTGTCACCATGACGATAAACGATAACAAATTCATTAATTAAAATTTAAGTGCGCACAACAACAAAGGAGAGATTGCCATGCAAATGGCTTTATCGCTCTTCTCTCCGCATGCCAGAATTGATTTGCATGGCCACACAAAGAAAGAATGGTTTTTAAAATGAATAAAAAAAAAGGAAAACATGTTACAATAACATGTCATGAGAAATTTTCATCAATAAATTCGAACTGTAAGAGGATAAAGGAAAAAAACTAGTGGTTAATATGTGGAGAGGCCAGAGACTGCATCACTTGAAAGCTATCCACCAATTAAGGTAAATTTCAATCATTTTTCAATTTGTTTTACCGCTCACTTTATGTCATTATATTTTTTTTCCAGCACTTGTAGTGTACTTTTTTTCCACAAGCAGTTTATTGTAATCTCTTTATGCGTTGACTTTGTTTTCACTTTAATTAAATTTGATTAACATCAGCAATTGATGGCACTTTTTCTACATCAGCAATGGCAACTAAAAAAAAAATATACCAGTCCATAAATTGATTACATTCGAAAAGTTTATAATAGGTGGCCAGACTTTGGCGGAGGAGGGGAACCTAAAACAATTTTTTTTAAGAATTTAACAGGTTAAAATATACTTAATTTTTATGTGAACGTAAGCCGCTAGTCACAATTCGAGTCAATACTTTGAGCTAGCAAGCTCAGCTCATTCCGTTTTCTCTGTTCTTCAAGAACAATAAACAAATAATTACATTTACTGCTTAAAAACAAAAGAAAAACAAAAATAAAACCGATATTCGTTTCGTTCCTTACACAATTTTGAATAGTTTCAAACGAGTGGCACTTTATTTCTTAACTAAATGCATCACTAGGCAATTATTGCGTTTACCTGTGGCAATGGCTCTCTCTAACCTCGATTAAAAATTCATTTGCATATCACCCATACGCCTCGTGTGACAATTTCATACAACTTACAGTCTGACAACAGAGCAGATCTGGCAGAATAAAACCGAAAAAATTCCCATTTGTACAGCTAAAAACCCCAAGAGGAAAAATGAAATAAAAAAAAATTTCAACAATAACAACGGATAAACCAATTTAAAAAAATACAATCTGCAAACCAAATCTGCACACACACACGCGACATGACATTGGGAAGAGAGGCAGACAGACGGACAGACAGACAAGAGATGGCTACATTTTTAAATACATTCATGCCACACAGTCTGCATGGCTTTTTTTTTTTTTTGTTGCTCGCCAGCGAAATTGCAATGTGTGCCATGGGCGCAGATCGGGAACACGACTCACAACAATCCTATTTTAATTGTTTAAGTGTCAGGCAAAGCCAAAAATAAAAATGCCAAAACGTAAATGCCGAAATAAACCGAAGAAAAAAATTAAATAAAAATCAAAGGGAAAGTGTGTGCAGCTGTGCTTTTAATGAATTCAATAAAACTCGGATTGAACTTGTACCAGTTGCCGGAGTTGCCGGATAGGGGACAGATCCTTTTTTTTTTTTTTGTGCGGGGGATGCCGCAAGCCGAAATAAATGTTAATGAGGACCGAAAAGAATCCGCTTATGTTGATTGGGCGAGCGAGGAAACGAGCGATAAAAAAGCGGAGAAAACGGAAGGGAATTCAAAATGACCAAGGGTGGACACAGCCCTTAAGTGAGACCAAATATATTTACTTTTCGTTCACGCTTCTCTGGTCCCTCTTTTCTCGCTCTCCTCCCTATCTCGGCTTTTTATTCTATTTGCTTTCTTCATACATATATTGTGTTGCAGAAACTTTCGCTCTGTGCACACACTAATTGAACTTTCATTGAAACGCAAGTCATTAGAAAGCAAAAGCAGAACTGATTTTCCACGGCGGCGATAAAGAGGAAATTGAAGCAGACTATATACTTTGTACAGCACCGACCCCACGGTTACAGTGGCAGGCTAATTCAAAACTTGACGATTAGTTGGCCGTTTGTCGTCCCGATGAATAAAACTTAATTAAATGCAATTATTTTATCGCCTTTTGTGCAGCTAATTGGGTTAAGTGCACTTCGGCATTCGGACGCGGCTTATCGACTTTAAACTTCCTCTGACGGACTAGTCAATCGGCAAAAATGTATATACGCACCCAACACAAACACAGACATTCGCTGCTGCTTGCACAGATACAATATCTAGATACATGCAGACATTGCACTGCAATTAAATTAGAGCAGGGCAGACGACGAAAGAGAGGGCAGGCGGGAGTCTGTCGACGGTCTAGAAAATTGAAATCGACGCTCCAATTCAATTGACAACATGACGGCAATTTTATTTTCGGCAAAAGCTAAACAAAAATAGAAAAGTATTGCGAGATATTGTCTGGGAAATGTGATACCCCGATGCTGTAAATTACTAAAATATATCATTTTGTATATCTTTGAAATTGACATTGACGAAATAATTTTGGCAAACTTTTAAGATAGAAATCAAGATGATATACTATTTTCACTGTTTATATAAACAAAAAGTACAGCTTGCATAATTTACTAAACAATCGATAGATCGAAAATGCCACTAAATATCGGATACCCTTTAGTGGTGCACCTTTTCCGATAGGATCCCAAGCCAACCTATTAATAGCTGCTAAGCGAGAGTGTGGTGGAGAGAGAGGAACCCCAAAAAAATGTCACCTTGCATAGCGCAAATATTTGAGTGTGCCTGTGTGTGTGTGTGTGTTTGTAGTTCTTCCTATCGCTCTCACTCGCCTCCCATTCTCCCGCCTAGTGGACCCTAGTTACCGCCAGGTGCTGCGCTCTCCCCGAAGACCCAAAGGTGCGAAGAGAGAGCCGCAGAACAAACACAACCGCAATCGGCGACCCCAGCGCTCTGTGTGTATATTTAATGTAGCTCAAACTAAAACCAAACGAAAAGAGCAAAGTAACAGCGGCACCAGCAGAAGCAGCAGCAAAAACAAAGACAAAACGTGGGCAAAGGTCAATATTGAAAATTGATAAACAGCAGGGGCGCCGCGCCGCCCCGGCAAAAGGCAGAAGCAACGGTGGCAGCCACAGCGGCAAACAAAACAGAAATAAGAAACGAGACCTGAGCTCTATCAGCTCCGCTCAGTCCTTCCTTGCGGTTTCATAATTAAAAGTAAACAATTGCGTATTTTTCTCTTTTTTTTATTCTCACCCATCATTGACCACAAAACCGAAAAATTCAATTTGAAATTAATTTGTTTCGCGCATCTAAAAAGTTGTAGCAACAAATAGGAAGAACCCAAGAGCGGGACAAAAATAAAGGGACCCCCATATAAATAGGAGGGAGGCTATTTTTGGAATTGGAACAGACCCAAAAACAACAGAAATTGTTCTAGTTTTCTTGTATTTTTCATAATTTACTAGAAGGCGAAACGAAAAGAAGACAGCAACACAGATAATTACGCTAATAGACATAATCAACTCAAATTTCTTTTCAAATAATTTGCATTTCAATTAATACAATTTGTAAAAACAAAATTTGTTTCGCAAACTGTTGAGTAAAGTGTTCGTAGAATATAAAAAGGGGTCTTCCAATTATGTGTCGACAAGATATCTTAAAGGTTAATGTAATATCTTAAAATAAATTAATTTAGCAATTGTTGCTGCTTACAAATTAGTTGTAAAGTTATTTCAATATTTCAATTTATTTATGCTTAATATAAGAGAGAATAAATAAAGTGTTGACTGTACTACGGACAGCATTCAGCACTTAGTGTTAATCGGTATGGAAAGGGTTTCGTTTACCCATCAACAACTTCCCCCCACAAATCAATCACTCATCGAACTTTTCCACAGGCTTCTTCAGTTGAAAATAAAAAAAAATCCAGTGTAATGTTCAGTAGTTGGTCATGATTCGAGGCCGTGCGTAAAATTAATTTTACGGCACATGTGTGGATGTGGATTGGCCAAGAGGCCAGATCCGAATTGAAACTCTACAAAAGTTTGCAGCTCGCCATTCGAGTGCTGTTCATGTGTTCAGTTGAATTCGAGCACTGGTTAAGTGCATTTATTTCACTTTATTTTACAACATTTTTTGATATTCTGCACTTTTATTTTTTTTCTTTTTTTCTTTTTTTGCAAGCGAACGGAAGTGCCAGGCAATAAGCATTTTTTTACCTTTAATTGTAACTGCTATAAAATATGTTGTATAAGAAAATTGAATAGTTTTAGATGGAATTGCAGTAATGCATTTTGAAAATTTAATTTCGAGCTTGCTCGCGTCACGCTTCAGCAAAGCCAAACAAAAAACACCAGCCAACAATGCAAAACAATCAGCTTTCTGCTGTATCTTGGCTATCCGTACTGTGGATATATTTGTATATAATACACAGAATATAGCGTATGCCGTATCTGTATGTCAGTGTCGGTGGCCGGACACATTTATAGCTACTGCCTGCCATTCTATCTCTCAATAAAAGATTATTGTATCATAGTTTCTGCTGCGTCGGATACAAAATTCAAATTCAAATGTTGAATAAAATGGGCGTATGCCTGAATTTAAATACAAGACCAAGAAATGTTTGTAAACAACCAGGTAATTACCACAAAGGTGAGAGGGGTGAACTTTCAAGAGCTTCACACAATAAACATAAGAACGAAGCGCATTGCTATCTGCACTGCGGAAAACTCACCAAAAAATAGTGCTTACTAATAGTAAATCGAGCTGAATTTTGACTTTGAAATTGTGCATTCAAAGTGAAATTAAATATTTATGCCAAAACCTAATCATATGACACTCGCACTACAGGACATAAAGCAATTAAATGAAACTTATTTTTCAGCCCAGACATTTATAGAACAATCAAATGGTTTCCCGCCCCTCTGTCCATCTTCATTTATTCAAATTGGGTTGATTTCATTTCGAGAACGCGCAATCAAATATAAACCAAAAGCTAAAAATAATACTAAAACAGTTTGCCGCCAACTCATCAGTTGACAAAACCGAACACGAACCACGCAATTTCATTACTATTCAATCTGGTTTGGGGTGAACAGTCAAACCCAACGAAGTTCAATGAATATACACATACTTATTTTGGAAAGCGAGTTTCTGGGAAAAAGCTGTACCTTGAATACCCTATACAAACTAATAACCGTTAATAATAAAGGTAATAATTGTCCCTTTATATGTATGTTTGTTTTTTATTTACGGTCTTACATCATATGATTTAAAAATAAGTATAAAAATAAATATACAATAAAATATTTATAGTTAATGTGATATATAATAGTTAACCAAACTTTTAATATTTCTGAATTGTCACTAAAAGAATATTTATATATAATTAGATATATACAAGTATGTACATATGAACTTATTAATTTTCTTCGACATTGTGTACCGGAACGGTTAGTACACCCAAGTGACCCTTGCGACACCAAGCACGTGCTTGTTAGCCTTAGGTGTTAGTAGGCGAGATAGGAGGAAGAATAGGTTTATATTAAGCTAGCAACCATTTTCATTATCACCTATTTATTTTGTTACAGCTGTGCTAGTAATCATCAATTATAGGCGTTAATAATGTTTGACATTTTTATCTTAATATATTAAAATATACTATCCACAAATACTCATTACCTCAGATAATTGCCAGTTCCAAGAGCGAAAGAGTACAAAATAAAGCTATTTATTATTATGCAAATTACAAAGTAAAGTTTACAGACAATGGTATTGAAGTTAATCATTGGTTGTTTAAATCAAGTTTAATTGTTAATGTTTTTAAGAGAAAATGAGGCTTAGATCAGAGTCGCTTTAGCCAAACTTTAAAAGCCTTAAGTTAGGGTATACCCGGGCCCAGCTTAACCATCACTCATTAGGTTAACCCAGCTCGTATTGGCCCCAACCCAAAGTGGCACCTCAAGGTGGCCCCCTGTCTTTTGCCCTTTGTTGCGACACACACACTCAACTCCACTGGCAAAGGGAGTGAGGATGTTAAGATTTGAGGTGGAGGTGGCTGGGTGACAGAGGTTAAAGCACCAGCCACGCCCACTTAAGGCCGAGCTGCAGCTGTGCTGGTTAAGTGGATATTTTAAGGCTGGGCTTTGGTGCTGTGATGCGGTTGGACTGCTGCTGCCTTTTTAAGTACGGGTATTTCAGAACCAAAAAAAAAAAGAGAAAAATAGACGAATAAACACCGAAAGCAGGGCCCCAGTCTAAGCCAAAACCGAAAAAAGGCGAGTAATAATAAAGAGAACTGTAGGGGCAACTCAAGCATGGCCAAAACGATGTTGTTGCAATCGGACACAAACGCACGAGGGAGAAAGGCAGAGAGCCACCGAGGCAGCTCTGTTGGCTTATTTTTCGTTGGACGACGGCCGGGCATTCTATAAGATTTAATTACAACCCTCCTCACCTGCAGCAAACAAAAAGAAAAACAAAAAAAAACACACACACACAGAATAAAGAAGAAAAAATGAAATAGAAAAAAATAAAAGAATCTGGCTGCACAGTTACGCTTTTGTATTTGCAACCTTTTGACTGCCTAAATGCTGCCCCGTTTGTTGGCCCCCATTTGCTGGCATTGTTCTGTGTCAGTCCGTCGCCTGCCTGCCTCCCCGTCGTCTTCTGCACTCCTCCTAAAAGGTTTGACACAGTTTCTGGGCCTGGGTCTTCCGAGATTGCGACCATTTCGCTCTGCTCTTTAAATGCTATTTAAGCCGTGTTTTCTTCGGATGTCTTCATTCATCAGCTAAGAAAGCTGCCGTGCGGCATAAAAAAGAACGAAAGCTGTGCCGAAAATTCAGAGTCATGTTCTGGAAAGCGTAACAAAAGCCGCAAGAAACCAAGAACTGTATCTCTATCTGTATCTGTATCTGTATCTCTAGCTGTAGTCTACTAAAACCAAATTATATCTGACACATGAAAATTACACACAAGCCAGAAACGAGAATCAAGAACAGACACACCGACAGACAGACAGACAGACACATAAAGGCATTTTAATAATGCGTATCGTTTACACTAAACAAAGTAAGTGCCATAAGTTTTATAACTCATTAACCTTTCCGAGCAGACCAGAACCGAACTTCAGCTGCCTCAAACTTTCATCTCCGCCCAGCCCAAGTGTACAGTGTCTCTCCTACCACGTTTTGTGTTGAAAATAGAACTCAAATCCTATTTTATGATGAACTAAGATATATTTTAATTGATGCAGAACAGCTTTCGGTAAATTGTTTCCCAAGTATTATATGAATTATATATCTTGTTGAGTTCAACTCCATATTCATGATAATGTCCCACTGTGATGTGTGAAATGTATGTTTTGTGTGTTGGAGGAGCATCTGTGTGTGTCGTTCTGTGTCACTGGCTCAACACACAAACGGAGCTGACAAGAACAACAATGACAGCACAACAGCCAAAGTCTGGCCAAGTATCCATAAGATACACACAAACACACACACACACACATACACACAATGTTCCCAGCTTCGTTTAATGCGCTTCATTAGCTTAAGCTGCAAGCACATCGAACAATGATTTTCACTTTTCCGCACATGCCGACGGCCTATTAAAATTATATTTCTGATTAATCATGCTCTCCAATGATACAATATACAGCCACATCCATCTCTCTGCCCAACTGTCTGGCCAGTTAATGAACGAAAGTATCTGGACAAAACGAGATGAAATTTCAATGCCCAGTTAACGGTCAATGCAGTCCACCACAATAATGGGAGAAACGAAATCAGGGCAATGACCGATTAGAAAATTCTCAGTGATATGGCGGTTTTGAAAGCCCGGTCATAACTTGGGTGCAGCCAGTGTGGATTTATGGCCATGATTTAAGACCGATTTTAATGTTAAGCCGTGGGAAATCTTAAGCATATACATGATAAATAGTAAATGCTTGGCTATAAGGTCTTAAATTGGCAAGCATAATTCAATTAAATTAGCTATAAATGTATTGTTAGACACCAATTTCCAGTTGACTATTTGTATCCAAAAATAGTCTTCATAATCGCACCTTAAGACTGCAAATTATTATATTTAATTGGAGGACAAAGAAATATTTCTCAACCATTAATCATATTCCAATTTTTTGTTAGAAGACTTCAACGCCAGTCAAATAATAAGCATTAAAGGTGTTTTGGCCACAAAGCCATTTATATAAGTTTGACTTTGTCTTGTAAACCTACAGTAGTGCGTTAATCACTCATAGACAAGTTAAATTAATTTAAATGGAAGTTTCTCTCTTTCATTAAATAGAAAATATATATTATTTTCAAACCAAACAAACACACATCCATAAATCATCTCCCACAATTCCAACAATGTCATTTCTCGCTGTGCATTCATAACTGGCGGCAATCAAAACAAACATAAATCCACACTGAAACCACTCACTCTCCCATATATGATACAACAACTTTAACTTGACAACAGGCCATCCATACCAAATAGCCGGAGCTCCGGAGCCGGATGAATTGCGGCATGTGCCCCGCGTTGAAGGCTAGTCTTCCTGCGCACTTAGAACCCACGGCTGGGCACGTTGCTCTGCATACTAATGTTTTAGATACGGAAAGCTAGAGCTATTCGAAAAATTTAACACCGTTTTTCGGAAGAATGAAGGAAGAACGAGATTTGCCCAGGGGTGTGTGTGCTCTAAGCTCAATCAAATGAGCGCCCGAGCGGCTCTGACAAGGCGACAAGTTTAACTTGTTTCCATCTGAATATTTCAGCATAATTAGTGAGGCAAACGAACAAACTAATTATTGAAAAGATACTCACAGCTCGTCCAAGCCGAAGCCAATGGGCCTCGAGGCAACACCACCAACAGCGAAACAAGTTCGTGAATCACTCCCAGACACAACGTCAGTTGACTCTGGACTAAGGTCTGCCTGGCCTGGCGGCTTTACGAGTCACAATTGCAGTTTACCCCACGAAATTTCATTGACACACTTTTAAGTATATAGCAGCAGCTTTTATATTAAACTTATCTTGAACTCTTCACTTGGCCGCTAAGAGTTGAACAATAATTGCCTTTTATGAGTTGCCTATTTTAGCTAAGATCAAACTGGTTTGATAACGAGACCTTCGGGGAAGTACCCCAGGTCTGTGGTATATAGAAATTGGTATGCCATTAATTTTTTTAAATATTATTGAAACTGGAAAACCAAGTTTCCCAGCACTGCCAATATTCCCTTACTGTTTACAATCTTCGAACTGTGTTGCATCGCTTCCAAATTGTTCGATGCTCATTTAAATTCAATGCAAAACTCGGATCGCACGTTTCTAGGTGGTTTACATTTTATTTGCATTGTTTCGCGTTTATTTAAGTTTTTTTTTTCAACTTTGATTTCGTTATTTTTTATTATTTTGATGCTTCGACATTTATTTTGAATCGGCTTTCGTGTGCAATGGGTATTTATTTTAAGCTTTTTTCGCCAAATTTTAATTTCCTGCTCTCGCAAAGTCATTTTAAAGTCGATTTTTTTGTTATTAAGCAGCAATTGTCATTTGCCTTTGTAGTCTGAATATATTTTAATTTGGTGCTGTTATTGTACTCTCTTTCCGATGCAATTTGTTATTAACACGAGACAAATTTATTTCGTTCGACTGTAAGGGGGAAAAAGGTAAAACAAAGCTAAACCAAACGAATGCTACATAAAACGTGACATTTGTGAAACTCACCAATATTTTTTTCATTTCATTTTATTTGAATTTATATCATACATATATTTTGACTGTATTTATATGGATTTCATTTGCTGGGTGATTTCTGTACTCGTGATTGCATTAACCTAGGCTATTGTTGCTATTGGTGATTGTTGTTGGCTTGGTTCCGTGCACGTTTTATCCCACGCGAGAGGGATTTTCCATGCTTTACTGGTAGATATACAGAAACGTTTAATTTTCCAGCTGTAAAAATCAATGTTCTGTATCAGAGTAATTTAGTTTTTAAAGGCAACAGCTTGTATTTACTGGAAAAAACCCCTCTAAGCGAGTCAAAGTCTAAGAATTTATGGCTACCTAGTTCCTTATCAATAATCCCTCCTCCCTGTGCTATCAGGAAGTCAGAGCTACAAGTTCGTTGGAATTACCCAATGAAGTCAAATTTTGTTTTTAAATTCAGCAGCCAGACAGGGAGGGTCAATGTGCGAGCGCAACAAGTAAGCTTTTCAAAAGGATTTTCACGTCTAAACAAGGACGAAGCTCCTTGGAACATGTGCGCCATCTGGACAAAGCTCCGTGAAGCTAAGCTGTTTGCAGAAATACAAAATATGAACAACTTTCTATGCCACTTATAGAAAGTTCATGTGCCATAAAAATACCATTAAGTACACACGTACAAATATAATAAATAATTTTTCATTTGCTTAAAGCTTACGCGTGTAAAAAAAAAACGGTTTGTTAAATATACGCGCTGAGAGCTCTCGAGGGCCAAAAAAAAAACAACAAGTACATTTTTTACGACTTTAACCAGTTTTGTGTTTGTATATGTGTTTACCGAACACAGCTCTTTTATTATTTAACTTTATTTACCTTTTATTATATAATACCTGGCTGCACAGTTCGTTATTAATGCAGTTAAAATAACTGTTAGCCAAACAGAACAAAACTCGAAAAAGAGGAAATAAATGTGTTCAAAAAAATGGTAATAAACCGGTCCGTGGGTGGGTCAAATCAACTGTAAATCGGTCTTCAAACGACGACGTTTAATAAATATTTAATAATTGCCATGATGCATATCTGTTTCTCTCTTTTGTGTGTTTTTTAATATTATATATGGCGTGCAGTTAACAACGCCGAGCTTCCCGCTTTTTATTTATACGATTTGCAGCCATTTCATAAATCGTGGCCGAAAACTCATCAAATTGAATGCAATTAAATGCTGGCCAACAACATTAACTATGATTGATCAAATGATATATATCTTTTGATAGGATGTTTGACAGATGCCCCGGCAATGAGTTAAAGAAATCCCATTGCGTGATCCAATGGTTATTTATGCCATTCGAATGGATAATGAGTTGCCCAAAAGCGATAGCAGAAGGTTCGTGAATAAAATGGTAATGATGTCCTCTATATTCAATTAATTGTATACGGAAGTAAAGGCAGCACGGCACGATTTATCATTTCCCTTTATTTGTAATCATATATAAGCCATATATAAGTATATTGGCCGTACATGTAAATTGGCTCTATCATGCATTGTTGACTTCTCTAAGTTTATATCTCAAAACTGAAGCAAAGGCGTGACAAACTCTGATTTCCCACACGATCACGGACCCCTGCACCCTATAAATATATATAGAAAATTATAATTTCGTTTTCTTTTTTCGGGGCATATTAAAAACCCATTAGACAAGAAAACAAAAAGACAAAAACAGCGAAACAAAACATAATAAAAAAGTACAAGCGTTACGAACTCTCAACGGGTCGAATTGAAATCGAAATCTGAAATCCGAAACAATGCGGCAGTTCCACGCGATATTTATGGGCAAACTGTCTTCTGGTGTGTACTGGCCAAGTGTTTGTGTTTGCTATTTGATGTTGGCCTTTTTTTTGCCTTTTGGATTGCCAGACTGCCGGCGGCATTGGGCATTAGACTGGAGTTGTGCATGAATGCGAGTGTATATAAACAAAACCACCGGACACGGGCTGAAATCGTGCTGATTAATGTTCCGGCATAGCAAATGGCATAGGTCAGTTACACTAATTGAAATAGAATGTTGTCGGTCAGTGGTTTTCGTGGGTGTTGCTCCATATATATATACATATAGTCTAGCGTAAGCGTGGGCAATTGTGAATGGGAAGTGCTTGGCTTGAGCATCATTTAGAAAGCATCGCAACATCAACTCCCAACCAAGACACACGCTTCCTTTCACTTTAGAACGCGGAGTATAACGGCTTGAGAGTACAGAGTTCGGAGTGAAAGTAAGGGGAAAAGAGTTCTCTAAAAAGACTGAGAAAAACCCACACGGTAGAAGAAGACTTAAAAGCAATGTAATCTGAATTTTTACTGTATCATGTTTTTCCCACAGTTTATTTTTCAACAAATCGTTAGAGAACGTATAAAAAAGATTACCTATATTGTAAACATCGTAATGTAAACATCTTATTTTGTATTGTTAGCTTCGTAGTTTCACAAAGCGTAGTGTAACCGCCATGTTAACTGGTTATCGATAGGAGCATAAGCTTGATTTTAAGAAAGAGGATATGGTCACATTTGAACCGGAAATGAAAAAGGAGAGATGCAAATTAAAGGCAAATAAAATAAATCCATTAAAACAAAACACATCTAAAACTGTTACAATTTGTTTAATAATTAAAACTGCACTACATAAATTAATTGGATTTCATCACTTGTGGAGGTAATAGGTAATAGGTTGTTTAAAGAGTTTACCTACTTTATTAATCCGAAATATATTTTTCAAGATTTCATTTCAAAAGAATCTTTCAGCTAAGAAAGCAGTAAAAGAAACTCGTCTTTATACATATATTTTAAGCTTACCACAGCAAATGATTTACTTTGCCCCAAAATGATAGAACACTCTTCTCATGCGGAGATGATCTTTGTGGTTTCTTTATGGTCTATCAATCTGAGATCTTTTAATGGCTACAAGCTAGCATCTGAAATTTGCATAAATTCTTCTTTCCTCGAAAGAAACTTTCTAAAGAAGTGTAAAAAACGCCAAAAACATGACATCAACAAGTGGCCAAAGACAATATGCCAAAATTCATATGGGGAGAGCTTTAGGATGTGGAAAAGCTGTTCTTTCCAGCTTTTCGCGTAGGACGAAAGTCAAAATCCAGCTGATGACAGCTGAGTGTAATCACGTGGTGGAGCTTTTGGGAGGAACGGAGAGAGTCTGCACACCAGAGAGAGAGAGAGCTTAAGGATACGCATGTCCTGGAAACGTCAAAACAAGCAAAGCCTGATTATGATATTCGGTGGGTTTGAGTTTGTTATTGGGGCCCCGCCGCTTCGCTTCGTTTTTGGCCTGATTAAAAGACTAAGCTTAGACTGCCACTCCTCTTTCGCAGCCTCTCAACCCGCTCCCATTCGGTTGCAGTCTGCAGTCACTTCACTTCAACTTTGATTGACATCATGAAGCTGTAAATGCATTTCTTGAGACAATCAGCGGGCAGGGGATGTGGGCGCCTGGCATCCCACGGATGCGACTCGGGCAAACAAACGCAGACTGGGAGCAAACTAATGAGGCGCCAGGAAGACAGTTCAGCGAAAAAACAAAAACACCAACAAATAGTTTTCCATCCAAATGTACAGTGACTCCCCTGACAAAATCCAAAGAAAATCACAAAAATCACATTAATGGACATTTAATTGAAACTATGAAGTATCTTTCAGATGTCGGTATCTTAAACTCTTTGGTTTAGAGTTTAAGATATAATTTGAAATATATATAAAATGTACAGCTTTTAATTGAAGTTTCCTTTTTTAATTAACCTTGGTCAGCCACAATATTTAAGTATGGGTTATAAAAGCCTAACATAATAGCAAACTTAATTGAAGTGTTGCCTTCATAAACTAAGCCCCTGGACATGTTACTCAAAAATAACAAAAAAACAAATCTTCAGTTTATTTTGTTATTTTAGATTTCAGTACCTTTTTAATTACAACTCTAAAAATAAAGTATATTTCCGTGGTACGTAAGGGCCAAGTGTTAGTGATAGTATGGACTTCTCATGTCTATTAAAGGGCTCTAATAGTTTTATTTATAAATGCAAAATAGCTCTAAGCTTGTGCTAAATATCATTGAAAACAACAAGTACCTGAAAAACCATCGTTAAACACCTTTGAAACACCGGAAAATGTACCTACTCGCTTTATGCAAATCTCAATCTTAACTTGGGGATTTTCAATAGAATTTTCCCAGCTATTATGCCGTGCGAGGTGTGTTCACTGTGTGCGAAGGCGTGCCAAGGTTAAGCGTTCGCTCAATGAACGTCGGCGGGCGGGTGGCCAGGAGGTGTGGCACTGGTCAGAGGCTTCTGGGGATGGAGGGGAGGACGCACCCCAAGCGAGGGGTGCAGCGAGGGGCGCAGCTTGTGCAATCAGCTGTTGCTAATGAAAAATGTCGGCGGGTTCAGCCAGGAATAAGGTAAGAGTCAAAGCTTATTGATTTTCAACTGCGTAAGTTGGCCAGGGGAAAAAATTCTGGGAAAATTAGGTGGGGAACGCGACAAAATTGGGGGAAAGTACATTTTCTTGGATTGGAAATTAGTGATAAGTGACAACTTAATTAATCTGCTCAACTAAATGGAAACTTACCGTGGCCGTTGATTGTACGTTTGATATATTAATTTGACGTAGTTAGTTTTACTTTTTAATGGCTGGCCGTTTTCTCCTTGTTTTTTCTTTAATATCTCTCTTTTTATTGCTGTAAGTATTTCCGCTTTGAATTAAATGCAATTATAATATAGTGTGTGTACGGTACGACTATGAAGATGGCAATTATTTATGCACTCGCGTTTTGTTTTGCATTTTAATTACAGCGGCTTTTGCATATTTGATAAAGTCGTTTACAAAGCAATTTTCCCAACAAAAGCGAAATACGGGGCGAGGGCAGGGGAAGGGAATCTATATATATGTATATAGCTGAGACAAATTAAACGCGCAAAACGGAGGCAACGAATTTGTGATTTGATGATGTCTAAGGTCGCCAGACACGAAAAAGCAAGGAAAAAAACACACAGAAAACGCTGACAAAGAAGTGCAAAAACACAGAAATGTAGCTCATGAATTTGACGCCCCAAGAGAGGGAGAGGGGGCGAGATAGGGAGCTTGCTGGTATTAGATGGCTTATCAGTGCTTATCAACGCGACCGCTGATGACGCTATGAGATACAGATAGAGATGGACACACACAGATACAGGGCGACGTTCGGGCAAATTGAACAACACTGCAATCAGCGGAAAATCGGGGCTTAACTCCTGTTTATCACTCTATACATATGAGCGAGTCTCTCTGCGTTTCTGTAGCAACAGCTTGTTCGACAGCCCAGATACACGGCCAGTATCTGTGACTCTGTATCTCATAGTTTGCTATGTTTGGCGCTCTGTAGAACATCTTGCCAACGATTGATAAACACCGAAGGGCTGCAGATTGATTTCTTGTCAAGGAATTTCCCGGCACTTTGGTTGGTTATAATCAAAAATGTTTCAGAGTATCGTAGCGACGAAGACCAACGAAGGTTTATTATTTGGAATTACAGTGCATTTCTTATGGTGTTTTTCATGTTATTTGAAGATTGATTTTATGCTCTATCTTTATCCCATAGTGTTTCGTGTTTACAATATCTAAATATTGATTTACTTAGTATTTTGCCTTTGATTTTTTCAAACTTTTAGCAATTATTATTCCGAGTAAATCTAGATTTTTCCGTTTTCATGTATTTTAATAATTCCTCTTCTTATTGTAAAAGATTATCGTTAAAGATTACTGTTTATGGCAATATAATCTTTGAGCTTTTTTCATATATTCGGAATTTTATTTTCTATTAAAGCGAATTAAATTTTGCGACTTTATTTCCCTTGGGAATTTCCAGAAAATGTCACATTTTTGTTTTTATTCATTTATTTTTTTTTTTTTGTTTTTGAGCTTGTTGTTGTTGACAACCGAAAACAAACACCATGAACTTGAGGCACACACTAGCACACACAACCACTATACTAGACGGATTTATATATTTATAAAGCTTCTCGATTGCAGCACTGTCCCTTCTTGTTGATTTCTTTGCTTGTTTTTGCACTGCACCGCGTTTTAGCGAGATGATTTTCCGCTTTTTTCGCGACGGGCATTTAATTTTCTTCGATATTTTTGCGAATCGCCTATTAACGATTTATTCTGGGGGGAGAGAGCGCGCGTGGGAGCCCCCAAAAAAAAGAGAGAGCGCGCGGAGAGAGCGGCGGCAGCAGAAGCAGCGCCAAAGCAACAACAACCCACCAAGGCAGCGCGAGAAACAGTCTGCGCGTCCGACAAACTTGACAGCGCCAAGTTCCGATAACAACTGAACTGAACTGAACCGAGCGCTTGCACAGCGGTGGAGCAGCAGCAGGCAGCGCAGCGGCGCACAGTGGTCTGTCAGGGCAATCCGACTAGTTGCGGTTCCAACTAAAATATTTTTGTTTCTCTCCAGAATACTTTCAGTTTATAGGCGCCAAAAAGTAGACAACGCCCTTTGCAAACTAAATGTTCTGGGTATTTTTATAAAACCGACACACGCAAAATATATAGCACTGGAGAAGGCTAGCAACTTACACAATATAATAATAATTTTAAAATGAAAGTAATTGCTTTGATTAGGTAAAACAAATGTATGGAAAAGTAATTATTTCTTAAGAGTTTTAAATATACTGTATTTTCTGATAATATAAAATTTAAAAATATTTAATCTTAACACTAAAAAAATATTTTTTAAAAAATGTGGCACTCCTAAAAACTTTGTAGTTAAGCCTTTTAATTGCAAACACTTCATAGAATTATTTATGGTTAACCCAACCTCTAGTACCACTGTGCAGCGCAGCGGCGACGGCAGAGCAGCAGCCACAATACTCCCGTTCACAGTTAAAATGCCTTCAGTCGTTGCTGTTGCTTCCGCGCTCTCTTGTTGCCGTTGTTGTTGTCAATCAATTGACAAAAAAGTATCACCGGAGCTGACTTTACAGTTACATCCACTCTGGCGACTCTCGGGCTGCGTGACTCTCTCGGGCTCCCGCTGCTTAGGCGCTCTCACTAAGCTAAAACAGCTGATTACGTTATGAAAATGTAAACAGACCACGGAGAGGCCTCTAAGCTTGCTCTCCTCTCACTTTTTAGCTTTTGCTTTTGCCGTTGTTTTTGCTTTTGCTTTTGCTTTTCCTAATTCCCATTCTCACCTGCAGTCGCAGCGGGGGTGTTAGCCATAATGAGCGTGCATTAAGCCAGTAATTGACTAAGAAGCCACTAAGAAACAAAGCCAAGGTGGACGGAAACGAGTTTCCAATGCGACCCTATTGCAGTTTATTCGGATGAGCAGAGAAGGCGGAAAAGCCACGGCGGGGAGCTATGTAGTTAAGAGATTTGACTGTCCCCCATTTTCCATTCATTCATTTTGGGCCAAAATATATTGAGATACCCTAAACTCTGAGAGGGTTTGTCATATTTTCAAGGAGGCTGGCAGATCCCATATAAAATTTATTTGCATTTTCTCTGTACTATTTATTTGAACTTTAAAAGTTTGAATTGGTTTTTCATGTTTGTATCAAATTGTATCAGCAATTTAGATTGTCTATCAGATTAAAACGCCATTAGTCAACAACTAATGGCCATTAAACCTAACTCAGGTGATTCTGAATGGTCTATTCCCATAGATTGCTTATCCGCCATGCAAAGATTTCGTCATTTCACTCGGGTGTGGGAAGTTTTTGTTTTTAATTGTAGTAGCCGTATTAAGTATTTATTATGAAATCCGATTCCACGCCAATTCTAACAAGATTAATAATTTAATTTTCATTAATCATTAGTAGGTTCGTGTCAAAGACTCTTAAAGCAATTATAATAGTTAATATATTAAGTTTTCACAACAGAAAACGAATAATCTTAATTCTATCCAATTTGGTTCAACTTAATAATCTTAATTTATTCACCAACACTCACTATGTATTCATAGGAACTAGAATATCATTTTTTAGACTTAATTTATCATGGTTATACTCATTATATATTCTTATTTTATTTGTATTTTCCATAAAGTATTTCCCTAAGCATATTTTGGAAACAAAACTTTAAGTTTTAGCGTTGTTTCTGGTGCTCACTTTAAGTTCAATATTCTCGGCACTAACTCTACCCTTTTCAACCTAATTAACAAAATCTTCTTCGACAGCCCTATTAATTTCTCATACTTAAACAAAGAGTTCGGTGGGATCAACAGAGAGTCACTTCGTGAAACATCTGGAACATGCACAAGAGTATGGAGATTTCGTCTAATTAATTTTGTTTAGTTCCCTCGACTGGGGCGTCAGACAAATTGTAATTGGCCGAGCCCAAAAAAAAGTACGCGTATATATAGAATATATGTATATTCTCTAGTACAGTGCATATGGGAGTACGACACACAAACCGCAAAAGGCAACAGAAATAGATGGCAAAGAATTTCTAGTTGACTGAACACCGAATCTGGCCGCCGAGCCATCAGCCATTAGTCAGACAGTCCGACGACCTAGACCCAGATGCTAGAAACCGGCAAACCAAGATACCAGATCCGTGGCAGAAGCTATAGCTTCAAGCCGACCCCAGAGCTATGGCTAGCGGAAGCTCGAAGGCGTCATAAATCTTGCGCAACGCCCCATTGGCATTGCTCCGGGGCTGGGAATCGGGTGCACATCCCTGTCCCCCGTTCCGGCCAAGACAATGGCCATTTTGCATGGGCACACCAGTCGCATAATTATGCACCATCATTCTAATGGCAATTGGTTGGCCAGTGTGCTAACGTGATTAGAGGCTGACGTGTTGAAGTGCTGATGCGCTGGAAGTCGAGTGGAGTCGTGTTCTTAGCCACTTGTTGCTCAACGCCGCCTCAAGTGGCAGAAAGGAAGTTCGGGAGTCGTAAATTATTCGCTCACTGTTTCCGGTTCTTATTATCAGAGATCGGTGAGAACAAATTGAAATCAGAACACTGCACTTGGAAAAAATTAAGATCTTGAATATGAAGTCAGATTTATGGAATGTTCCGAGCCATTAAAAACGATGAAGACGAAGATTATAATTCAACTCCGACCAGTATCAAAATGTATATTTTGACAAGCAATGTATCTATAACATTTTGCTTGGTGTTGCTTTTATTTTTTAATAAATATTCTACAATAAGCCAATTTAGAATGGCTTAAGACAGGAATTTACTTTTTTGGCGAACTGGTTTCTTGAATAAATATGTCTGTTCGGCCAAACGCAGCTCATAAATAATAAAGTATTCCAAATAGGTAAAAATACTACCAGAAATAAAGAACTGTTAGTTATTCCATAAATTTTTCCTCAAAGATATAATATATTTAGGTTAAGTACAAGTGTTCATTCTACTGGTCACATAAACTGGGATTATCTGTTTTTTAATCATACATTTGGGAAACCCCTTTAAGCCAACTTTAAAGGGTTTACGTCAGTGAGTTTATTCCGAGTGTGGGCAAACTGTTTCAGTATTTAGTGTTTGCCTTTTCACTTGGTATCTACGTGTGTGTATCTCGTAGAACGCTTTGCTGACTGTTCACCGCTAGCGCTCAATCCAATTAAAAGCCCGAGCCAAACCATCTGTCGGCGGTGCCCTAAAAAACTTTGGTAGGAACCTCCCGACGTTGGCACTGCCCTCGATTTGAGTCAAGTGTTATTTTGGGCGCTCTGTGTGCGCCACAATTATACGACAATTATAAATAATGCATAATCGCTTTATCTAGCCGGCGACGTAAGTCAGCCCAGTTTAGAAGGTGTCGCAGACCGTTGAGTATCTTTCTGTTTTTGATATCTATATCTGTATATCCGTATCTGGACAGGGGCCAAGATTTATTACGAGTTACACTTGGTAGCTTGTGTGTGAAGTGCGTCATTTGGCCGGGTTATTGGCATCGGAACTAACTGTTTTCACAGAGATCGCTTCCCTCTCACCTTTCGCCCGGGTATTGCACTCAATTACCAAGTGGTGGCATTAAGGTGGAAGTGGAAATGTAAATGGAACTTTACCGCACATGCGAGAGAAACCGTTCTTACCTCCCAGCTAGCCCTCACAGCAACTCATCTGTCGACACTTGGTCTAGATACATGCGAAAAAGCGCAAAAGATAGCCAAGATAATGTTCTTCTCTCTCTCTCCGCCAGATACAGATACGGTGATACGTTGAACTCGATTTTTGCACACAAACAAAAAATAAAAGAAATAAACTTGACTTGTGAAATTGTCTTTATGAGTCCCCGAATCTTTCCGGCCAACCATTTGGAATGTCAAAGTTGACATCTGCATGGCTGGTAAGCGGAGAACTATAAGATTTATTTGCCTGCAACAGCAACTGCATGTGAAAATGCATTTTCGGCCTTTTCGCGGTATTGTGGCGTCACTTTTAAGGTCCATGCTTGGTTGCATGTGCGGCAAAGCTTTGATGACGATACCCTTCCAATCGCCGAAGGTGTTTCGCTTAGGCTGACCACTTGGCTGAGATTGATATGCCGCATACCTTATTAACTTAATAGCCCAAAAGGCAAATGACCGGCAATTATATAAGCAACACCTTCCAGTCAACAGGTATTTGGGAAAGGGTAAGCCGGGAGTCAGGTAAGTTGACAAAGCTAGTTAAACGAGCTAGTGAAAAAGCCAATTACTCAAGGCCAACTCGTAAGTCAAGGAGTGCTGCTAGCCGATGAAGTTGAAAGTTGAACAAGAAAGTTTAACCGGACTCTTGAACAGGAATGCTGTACAGGAAAATAAAGGGGGGAAAGTTTAACAGAAATGTTTGTATTTTTACGAATTAAAGAAACTAATTTGGACTTAAAATATAGATACAAATTAAAAGAAAATAAAGATGGCATGCAAAGAGCTTAAGTTTTGATTGAAATCTGTTTGATTCTGCATCAGGATATTATATTTATTATTTAAATAAATTTCATAGAGAAAAAAGAAGAAGAAACCTATTTAAAAAGTTCGTTTTTGTCTTGTTTAAGAGCGTTTCCAAATACCTAGAAGTAACTACCCAAACTGTATAGTTTAAAAAGTATCTCAAAGACTTTATTGCGGTGCTCGAACAAAGGGCGCCCCCCAAAAAGGTATTCAAACAAAAGCCGCGGAACAATTGAAAATTCGTTCAACTGGCAATTTGAACCAACTTAGCCGAGCAGCTAATCTCGTGGCAACCATCGCGAGGCGATTCTCATTGCAAGCCAACAGCAGAGCATCTGGCATTCGATTGCCCCAACCATCCACAGTTTTTATAAGGCCTTTGCACGCGAGCCAGAGTGGAGCAGGCCTGATGAATATCATCATGTAATACCCGAGAAATGTGTAACGATGAGGCAATCCCCCAGCAGACTATGATTATGATACGCCGCAAAGGAGGGATCGTCGCTTCTTCCATCTCGTCTCGTAGAAATTGACAATGCTAATGGGGCAGCGGAAATCGGGCATTAGCCATCCATAATTTGCATAAGAAATCGGTCTGGATTTTAGGATGGACAATTAGATGCCCAGGCACGTTACCCAGACGTGAATGCGGAGCACTTTGGGTGGCTTAGGCTTAAGTAACGGACGTAGAAGCTGTAGATCTTGACCGCTCCCAGCACCTAACGGCAGTGCAATGGAGCCGCTTTGTAAACACACACTCTACACACACACCCGATCGAGCCACAGAGAAAGGCCGGAGGAAAAAGAGAAAAGAAATTATATGCAACGAAATTTCTTCCTGGCCGGTCTGGCAAAACTGCAAAACTGGTCCACCGTGACCCACTAAGGCCTCTCTTTACTTCGTTATTTTCCTCGAAAATCAGCCACCAAAAGCTGACTTTAACACCACTGCAGCTCAGCAGGTGAGAACGGACCCGGTCTCTTTTTTCTGCGTCACGTTTAATTCTTACTTCCGCTAATTGCTTTAAAAATACTTCGAGAACTCATCGCAGTGGCATGAGCGTGTATTTTTAGACCTTAAGTCGCAACTTTCACTTTGGCGAAAAAGTTAATTCCAAAGAAGGAAGATAAGATACTTAGCCGATGAGTGATTATAAGTGAGTTCATCAGGTGTTTTTATTTAATTTTAAAAATGATTGGTAAGCATGCCGCATATGATAAAATGTAATACTTTTTTTTTTAGTTTTCCTTTTGCACAAGGGTTAACTGCTCTGGCTGAATGCGTTTTCGGCAAAGCTAAACAAGATCAACAAAAAAGACAACCATAAAACAGTGCCAGCACGGCTTCATTGGTTTTGCGGTTAAAATGTTGCAACAAGAACAGGCAATGCCAGAAGATTTTGGACTGCAACGAAAGAAGAAAGATACAAGATCGAAGATCGAAGCATAAAATACTCTAAAAATACGAATATTTAGGATTAACATAGCAAAACTTTGAAACAAAAGTCTGTGGTTTCAGGGGCAGAATTGTATTCTAATATAATGAACATAATAATATAGGTATATCCTTTTTTAAAACAGTATTCATTTACGATGCTTTCTTTTACATATTAAATAAACAATACGGTTCGGTATTTTCTTTGTGACAGGCTCTTTACTATTAGTTATAAAACCTGATGCTCCCATTTTTCAGCCAAAGAAAAACTATAAAAAAAATCTTAATCCGGTCTTCACCCAATTTTTGCCTTAAGTTAATAATACCCTTTAATACAGGCAACAAAGCGACAGAAATCTATAAAAATGCAAATTAGAAGAGCCACAGCAGACAACACAAGCAACGTCTCCAAAAACTGGAACGGGCCAAGACTGTGATTCAGAGACTCCGACTCCGACTTAGACTCCGATTCCGAATCAGATTCAGATTGAGAGGCCGCAGATATAAACGCTATTCGTGCTATTGCCTCTGGGCTTTTGGGTTGCAAGACCGTGTGATCTATGGGCTGGCCAGCCCAATTGGTCAGCAAGAAGCAATTTGGGTTAACTGCAGCTGCAACACTGCCTGGCTTGCCAATCGAGGAGCTTGGGCCAATTAATTGTGCGGAAATCTTCGAGGCGCGTCATAAAAATACTGTCGCTTTTTCATCTCTCTTTCAGCACCATTGCACCGATCTCTTTATGATGGGAAGTTGTTCCTCCGAAATGGACAGTGCACCTGCACACTCCAGCCCACTCCAAGGTGTGTGCACAGGAAAAATAGTTAATATATATATATGGGTTTATGATCTATGCCATAATTTTTAATTAAAGAAGCAGTTAAAGTCTGCTAATGATTCGGTAAAAGAATATCTAAGAAACTTTACGTTTTACTTCGATTCGAAGTTGTATTACATTTTGGTTTTAGCCTTAGAAATATTGTATTACATTTTTAAGGCAACTACTAAACAGTAATATACGAATTATATTCCGATCTGCAGATATACAAAATGTATTTATCATTTTTCTCTGTGCAGTCAGGCCAGGCCGGAGGCATTCTGGCGTGCAAACCTTGACCATGAAACACGCTCGCCGGCTAGATGACGTGCCCATAAAAGCGGTCGGCAACAATTCCAAACATTTTCCTGGCAATTAAGAGCCACAGAAAATTAGTTAGAAATTGAAATTGCTCAACTATGTTCACGTTTACAAGAGCCATGGCGTCCCAGGTCCACCTCCGATAGTGGACGATGGTCAATGGCATTCGCTTGGCCTGCAGGTTGTGCAAGCCCACTTTTATGCGACAGTTACATCTATATATGCGCCGTAAACGGGTTTGCCGGCCAAAATAAAAAGCAACAAAAACAAAAACAAAAAATAATAATAATAAACACAGCAAAAGCACCGTTTTGGACCGGCCTCCAAGGCACGCTACCCACCAAAATGGAGCCATTGCCGGTCTGGTCTGTCAATTAGCGGCAAAGCGACATGACAGTGCACTGAACTTGTTACGCTTTAAATTGTTGATAAGCCCCCAGTACAACAACTACTGTTTATGATTTGTTAATGTTCACTGCGACACACTGAATCGTGTTGGTTGTACGGTTTTGGCCATTAACCCATTTACCAGCATTCTAGCCGGAATTTAGCACAGAATTTTGGCACACCACTTAAATATGCGACCTGTTCTCTGAATTTCGCATTTAATAGTTGAAATTAATTAAATTAAATGTTGCATTTGACAGACTGTTGACTGGCAACAGATGGCAACAATTAATTACTGCTTAATTCAATCGCTAATATGTTTAATTCAATTAGTTGGACGCTGCCATTATTTAATTAAAGTATTTGTTAATTTCCTGCAGTTGGCTTTTCATGCTGCCCATGATTAGCAATATTCTAATAAATATATTAATCCACGCTAAATGATATGCCTTTATTTCAAGGGGTAATACCACAATGACTTGGCAAAACAAAGTGGCAAACACTTGTCACGATTATTAGGGGGGCCTGAAGTTCACTTAAAGTAACCAAGGACTTTAAGAAGCTTATTTAAACTTAAAAACCATAAATAAACAATATACCTCTTGTTTAAAATTAAAAATATATATATTTCAAATTATAGATAAAAAAAAATTTTATATTTATAAATCAATATAGTCAAGAGAATTTTATAAATAATATTAAATGCAAAACAGCAAAGTTTGTTGAATTTATTTTAAAGTGAATAAATTCTTATTTATTTTTATATACAAAACAAATAATATATTTGACTCTAAATCAGTTCTGAGCTTAAAATATTTAAAAGACGTTGCCAAACATTCCTAAAAGTTAAACTTTTATTCTACAAACTTAATGTAAAATACATTTGAAAATTATTTAAAAGTAAGATCTCGTATAAAATGCTATCAAAAACAGGTTTATCCCAAAATCAAACCTAAATATGTATTTAATCATACAAAAAAAATATATCACAAAAATACGTTCTTATTAAGACATAATTTTATTGTATAATTTATTACAAAATAACCTTTTAAACTCATTATATTGAAGCGTTGGTATAAAAGTAGATAACTTAAAAATGTTACTTAAATTTAATCACACGCATTTATTGACTTATTTATTTTTTTAGAAGAGAACTGATCATAACATTGCTAATGCATATAGACTCTATGTAAATAAAAAATGCGTGATCATTCTGTTTCTATAAATACCACAGCTTCCTCTCCCAAAGAGACTTGCTTGCAGAAATGCAAACTGTTCCCATACCTCGCCCCAGCCATATATCATTCCCAGCAGTTCAGTGGGTTAAGCGGCGTGCTCGGTCCAGCTGATTAGAGATTAGTGATGTATCATCGCAGTGCTAGGTACTGTGATATTCCAGAGAGGCGCAGAGTCTGCTCTTCTGCTGAGTGGGTGCTATGGGGGAGAGAAAGAACCATATATAATTCCATTATATATTCGTGTAGCTGTGACAGATGTGCGTGATTGTTTACATAGGAGGAGCATGTGGAATAAGCAAATCGGAAAGAGCAGTTGTGTTTGGTTTGCGGAGCTGCCAAGAGCGGGATGCGGACGCGGACAATGAATACAATTTGTGGAATACTCTGTGCATTGGGCCTGCTGCTCATTTGCTGCTCAGTGCCTGGCAGAGGACAGATCGCAGAAAATACCACCGAAGTGACCCCGACGACACCTCCATCACCAGTCTCCACAACAGCTAGTGCTCCTCCGAAACTCCTGGTGGCCATCCATTATGAAGCCCTATGTCCGGATAGCATGTACTTCATCCGCCGTCGTCTGCACGATGCTCTGCTGGATAACAACTGGTGGCCCCTCACGGATCTCAAGCTATATCCTTTCGGCAAAGCGGGGGTGAGTAGGATCAAATTAAAATAGTATCTATTACATTTTTGTGTAGAGTTTTTACTAGTTTTAAGCTATTTCTTTCAAGCGCAAGTACTTTTTAAACATCCAAACATTTCACCTTGAAAACCACTGCAAAACATTTGTATTTACATTTAACTAAAAAGTAAACAAACCGTCAAGTCTTTGTGTGGGTGCTTTTCGGTAGAAGTTAAAACGTTGTTAATTTAATAGAATTGAGCAGAAACTTATGGTGTTCTTTAAAGGTTTAAAAATGTAAAAATAGTCGCAAAATCAGGGGGTTAATTAAATTTACTCAATAGCACACGTTTCCTACTTGTTTGTATTGTAATATAAATAATTGTGTAAATAATTTATAAGTGAACAAAGTTTATCTTGGCAATTACTTGAACTTTAATCTTGTTGTTAAGAAATATTTCTAGATTACTGATTCTCATTTCCATAGAAAAGCAATATGGGAATTTTTTAGTAAGCTCATTTAAATATCAATCAATTATAAAAATATATATAACTTGTAATTTCCAGCACATTTTCTTAGTAAACAATTTGGTTTTATTCAGAGAGATTTCTAGGATAATTCCCTGATTAAAATTGTACAAATAAATAAATACATATAATGAGTAAATTAATTAATAACTTGTATAAGCTATGGTGGAATTTCTGTATAAACCCCTTTGATCTAATCCTTTTCCAGTTCTACAACGACACATCCTCTGGTGAGATGAAGGTATTCTGCCAGCACGGCGAGGAGGAGTGCGAACTGAATGCCCTGCATGCCTGCATTATCGAGACGCAGGACATCGAGAACGCCTTCCGGCTAATCTACTGCATGCTGCGTTCCTATGCCAACCAACTTGACAAGTGCTCCAAGCACCTGAGCCTGGACGTGAGCAAGGCCAGGCAATGCAAGGACTCACGCAAGACACCTGAAATACTGGAGCCCTACGGCAAGGAGACCTTGAAACTGGGCCTCTCCTTCGTCCCCAGCATTGTGTTCGAGAATGTGAGTTTTTTTGGGAGTAATTAATAAGATATGAAACTAATTGTATCCTTTAATACTTAGGACTTCGATCCCTATGGCCAGAGCAGTATTCGCTACAATTTCGAGTCGCACTTCTGCAAAGAATACTTGAAAAAGTTCAATATCAAACTGCCGACTTGTACCTAATTATATACACCCAACCCATATATGATGCGTAATGTTTTTAAATGTGCAAAAACCAATAAATTATAATTACACTCTGCAGTACTGTCTCGGAAGCTGTTTGCCTTTCTGCTGACTCAGAAAATTCAAATTTAAATAGAGCCTCTTATCGGACACACTATTGTACACAGATGCTAATCAGGAACAGCTAAAAATAAGATTTAGCCTGGTGCGTTGTGCTGTCCAGCTTCCACCAGTGGTAATTGCTCTCTGTGTTTTCCCTAATCAGTTGAGGTTTTCAAACGGCTTTGTTTTTGGTCTGACGCAGGCGGACACACGCCCAGCATGAGTCCCGGAGGGAAATGTTCGCCGCCACTCGCCAGGGGCTCCCACACAGGAGGGGGTCGTGACGGATCACAGGCATCATTTTCCAAAAGGGGAAGCCAGCTTTAAAAGCGTTCCACTTCCGAATTTTACTTTTATTTATTAAACTGCTGTGAGAGTATTTAAAAACTTAATTAATAAAAATTGAAATGGTTTTTATTAATTTTATGGGAAGTTGTAGGCTCAAGAAAATTATAATTGTTAACTCTTTTAAACGAGAAATATTTATTTATATTTGTTCCTACATTGTAAAGAAGAATACAATCTAAGCCTTATTCTCTAAAATCTAAACTATTTGAATCCCCCTTAAGGCTAATTCCGACTGCGCCTCTGATTTCTTTGTAGTCTACGAAACGTAACTACAACGCCCCGATCACTATAAATCCGGACTTTATTTTAGTGTTGAGCGGTCACTGGCTCGGAGCAGCCGAGGATTTCAAGATCACAAATAAAACGAATTAAGCTGAAACCTGCACTATGAAAGCATTCGTCTTTGTCTGCCTGCTGATGATGGGCTTGATAGGCATGGCCATGCCAAGGGTAAGTGAAACATTTCCTTGATTCCGAACTCCGACGATCATGGTGCAGATTGCAGCGTCACCATGGAGCGCAGAGCAACAGACTCCCGGTCACTCTTTACTATGAGGCACTGTGTCCGTACTGCATGGAGTTCGTCACCACGCAACTGGGTCCCTCGATGCTTCGATTGGACCGCCTGCCATTCACTGATCTCAAATTGGTTCCCTTTGGAAATGCCAAGGTAAGTTACTATAAAAATTTGGCTCCTTCCAATATTAATTATTAGTTAAATAATCCTCACATTATTCCCGGCAATGGCAGCTTGACGATGCCGGAAACGTCGACTGCCAGCACGGAGAGCCAGAGTGCGAACTGAATGCTTGGCAAGGCTGCATCCTGGAGCATCATGACATTGCCGAGTCCCTGAAGCTAATTGCCTGCATGATGCGAGGCAAGAAGAACCGGCTGGACAAATGTGCTGATCGCTACAGGATCAACGTGGACGATGTGAAAAACTGCAAGAAAACGCGTACAGTGAACGACATCCTGAAGAAGTACGGCGAGGAAACGGACAAGGTTTCATTTAGAGGAGTGCCAGCCATAGCTTTGGATAACGTAAATATATATATTTAAGCTAAAAAAAATAAATTAAACTTTATGTTTCCTACAGGTATATAATGAGGAAGTGTCCGCGAATTTAACCGAACATTTTGATGCCATTTTTTGTGAAAAATATAAAGAAAAATTCAATAAAAAACTGGACAACTGCCAGTAAATACATAAATCGTTCATCACCGACATTTGCCTTGGTTGTGTTCAACTGGGGAAAGCTATAAGAAATATTTTACAATTCATACAATTACTAAAAAAAACGTTTAGTTACATTTTATTAAGAGAGTTCAGAAACCCACACAAAAAACTAATTATTTATCTAAAAGGTTTTCACAACAATGCAATGATTTTACAATAAAATATAAAAAACGTAAATTATCTTTATACGAATAGTTAAGACTTAATTTTAAACAAATTTTTTAGACTTCCTTATTTCCAACACACATTGAATGATAAAGATTATATAGGCAACCACTACAGATACTATTTTCAGAAATAGTTCCATGGAAACATCACAAAGTCCCAAGAGGCGGACCCTAAAGGGGCACAGATTTAATTGAGTGACTAATAATTCCATCTAAAGAATGTTAAAATACAGATACAGATTTTTTGTTAAATATAAACTTTCCGCTTACCAATCCTTGCAAGTCTTTGTCCTCGTTAGAACAGCAAATTTCAAAATGTATCTGCCTGATCCCTTTAAAATGATTTCCTGCTCCTTCAACAGCTAAAGTTATAAGTAGAAAGTCGAATATGATTTTTAGGAACCAGGTCCACATCCATAAGTCATGAAAATCCAAGTCGATTATCAGTTTATAAGAGAAAACAACGTAATGAAGCAGATTCATCATCAGGCAAAGAGTAAGGCATAAATTGAACATGGCCTGGAATCCAGAGTTCAAAGTATAAATCTCTTTGTAAAGGCTCAGACACTCCTCCGACTGTCGTATCAATTTTCGATATCCTGGTGGATTCCGCAAATATTGCATCTTGCGGCGAGCATACTCGTTAACCTCGGCGTACAGTCCACCGATATAGAGATACCACATAATATAGATGATCATAATTTGATCACTGGACGTAACCACATAAGTGAGGGACAGCCATCCGACTATATTGTTTGGGGTAAAGGCTTTAAAGCAGAGACTCAGCCGAACAATTTGAGATAACAGAGCTAGTATTATTAAAATCAACTCCCGTTTTCCTCCGAAGCCAACATTTTTCTGATATAAAAGACCTCTCACTCTCCAAAAAAGTCCAAGCATTTTATTAACCAATTTAAGCATTGGCTTTCCGCGAAACAGCGGCAGTCCCATAATCCATAAGTAGCAGGGAACTGACAAAATTATGTGACTGGTATGAAGTGATAAAAAGACCAAGTCGTTTTCTTTCAAGATCAAGGAAACGTACGTATAGAGATAACCGATTAGCGGCAATATTCGAAAAATAACCGAAAGCCATTTTCTCCAAGACCGATGGCGAAAACTATCCTCCATTTTAACTCCACCGATGACCGTGGTTATTGGCCGAAAATGGACAACGCCCACGAGTAAGGCGAATCTAAAAATTCCACGCAGGATTAAAGCGGACACTTTTGATGGTCTCATTTTGGAACGGGCGAACTACAGACTGACTTAAAAATAAGTCCGACACCAACGGAAGTTTAATTATTCAATCTCTGATGGTGTCAAAGCTGACGGTTAGTGGAGCAATATGACAAGCGATGAAAGATTATCGGAGTAAGCTAGTAAAATGTAACGATCTGAACACTGGCAAAGCTGAAGGGTTTATTGGATTATTGAAAATATAAATTGTTGCCTTACATTTTGTTAGAAAACAGAACCAATATTGATTACATATGTCCGAATGAAGTTGCTCCCTGCCCAAAAAAGACAACTCTTTAGCATATTTGTATATTGTATTTATTTATATTTTACTACGAATTATAAATTGCACATAATAGATATGATGTGAATAATAATGTAGCCTTAGAATAGGTAATACATTTAATTATGTTTTAAGGAATTCTATTGAACCTTTCGATTAGTAATAACAAACAATTTAGAAACTCGACAAACATGACGAAATCGCTAACAAGAATATGATTTAATAAATATTTAGTCCTCCTTGGAGAGACTTCCCAGGTCACTGAGGAACACCTCCGGGGATAATATGTGCGATGAGCCGACTAAGACCTCCCAGTTGCGTACGGCGTTGGTAACCTCATAGGCGCACCTCATTTCGGACATGCTGACGCCGCCCACCACGAAAATGATCAGCCTGGGGACGTTCTTCACCTGTGCCTGGGCCTTGTCCTTGTGCCAGTGGCCATAGCGAGCACTCGTCGGTGCATGGTAGTTGGTGTTCTGAGCACGACCCTCAAGGAAGGGGAAGTGACGTGTGTCCAGCTTATCCTCGATGCAATCCTCCATGATATCCTTGATCACAGGTGTCCAACGCGACATCTGGTAGGTGCTCTCGGTAATTCGCTCCTTCCGCGGAACGTTGTACACCTTCTTGCGCGAGTCTGCAATGACATTGATGCCCAAATAGCTAAGGTTACGAACCATATCCTGATCCTTGGGCGACAACTGAGCGTGCGTGAATAGCTTGGTCAGGTTCTCCTCGGAAATGCCGTTCTTGATCATCACATAAAGAGCAATAATGCGAACCTTGTCGTAGTTCGAGACGTTCGCATCCAAAAGGATGGGCACAATGTTGCGCATATGATCCTTAATCTTCTCGCCTTCGGCATCGGTGCCCATGGCCAAGTCCTGCTCCACGCGGCACAGTTTGTCCACATAGTTCTGATACGACTTCATGCAGTGCTCGGCCAAATGCAAGTGCGTGGAGTACTTGGACAATTCCTTCTGGTACTGCGGCATCTTCTTGATCATCTGCGAGAGGTCGCGCATTGAGGACTTATCGGTGGATCCCATCCGCTTCGAGTCGGTGAATTTCTTCAGATTCTGAGTGACCTGGGTGGAAACGACAGCAATATGCTCGTGACGCAACTCCACCCACAGGTCATCGTTCTCGTCCAGCAACACCTCCTTGTCGGGCTGATTCGGTCCGGGTGTGTAGCGATAGACGTCGTTGACAATCGGCAGTAGATCGTAGGCCATGGCCTGGAGGGTCAACTCGTGCAGCAGTGGCGACACACAGTCGAAGCCACGATCCAGGATCAGCAGCTGGGAGCGGGCCTTCTCCGGTCCCTCGCCCATAGTGGGCTCGTCGGCCTTGTAGGCGTCCAGCTTCTGCTGCACCGATGCAGCCAAATCGATGTTCCGCTCCCAGTCGCTGCGGTAGCGCACATTCGGGTATTCGCCCAAGGTGGCGCACAGCGTGGCAATCTGCTCGGCAATGCGCTCGATATGCTTGCTCCGGATAGAGGCGAAGGCCGGCGAGTAGAGGATCTGGAACGTGTCCGGGGAGTCCAGCGAATAGACCTGGCATTCGTACGGCAGAAACGCCACATTAATCTCCTTCAGGGTCTTGATCTTCCGGGCGGCGCACGACTTGCACAGGTCGTTGAACAATTCCTCGGGGCATACCTCGGTGAAGAAGACATGCGCATACCTATACATGGGACGCGCAGGGTTCTCAAAGTCGCGTATCAACCCTCGAACCGACTCATCCGATGGTGTTATCAGATAGATGGCGTCCATGGTGGGCAGCGGCTCTCGCTTCTTGTTGATGTCCTCCACCAAGGTGATGCCCTCAGCGCTGATGTCGTGCATCTTGGTGCAGGCAGAGACCATGCGCATCCCCAGCTTGTCCACCACAAGGACACGCCACTCTGTCTCCCCAGATCCGCCAGCCTTTGGCAGCTTGTTGGTGGGTTGGTTTTTCGGCGGTGGAGGCTTGTACTTCACAACCTCGTTCATGATCTTCTGGCCAACTAACACTTTCAATGCCATTTTGGTTGCAACTGGATTTATTAGTCACCACAAGAAGAACTTTTTTAACGGGTTTAAATCGCGGTGGGAGCGAGGTTTCGATGGTCCCAAGGAGATGGCTGGTACTCTCCAGGTACTTTAAAGGTGGGATAAGGCTTGATGCCAAACGTTGAAGGAGTTTAATTAATTATTTTGTGGGTGTTTTTCGTTTTGGTTTCTACTTGTTTTTTTTTTTGTACTCTCTCTCTCTTTTGATATCCAGAATAATGAGTCAGCGTGGCCAGATGGTATAAATGAAGTCATTGTTGATATATACACTTTAAATACTAAACTCCCAAGTATCAAACTGAAAAAAAAATCAAATAAAATATAATTGTAATTTTTGTAATTACCTAACGCGACTCACTGAAAATGTTTTAACTATTAATTACCATTTAAATGTTCACTTATTTTGTTCATATTTACTTAATAAATTAATTCTCCAAATAACCTGGCAGAGGGTGTTCATTTTGGTATATTCTGGTATATTTCCCGTCGATGAGATGATTGAGCGATCAAGGCACGGTCCCACTGGTCAAGATTCGCAACACGCGACGAAACAATTTTCTTAATTTTTTCGTCAATTGCTGGTTTTTTCTTAAATATTGATACCAATCAATCACTGGAAGATTGAGCCAAAGCAGACCGCGAGATGAGCGAGACCATTAACACTGCGGCGCAGTTCCCGACCTTCGAGAAGCCGACCGTGCAGTTTAACGAGAAGGGATGGGGTCCGTGCGAGCTGCCCGACACCTTCAAGGATGTGCCGTATCAGCCGTTTAGCAAGAACGATCGCCTGGGCAAGATCTGCGACTGGACGAACACCTCCAACAACGACAAGAAGTACCAGAGTGAGTAGAGAGTTACCAAACCGACGCACCTTTCGCCGCAGCCCGGCGAAAGTGAGGTTATGTGCGTGTGTCGTGGCAGCTTGAGTGATTTTCACCCTTTCCCCGCAGACAAGTACGCCTCCAGCTTCGGAACCGGCAACCAGTACTCGTACTACCACGAGGAGGACGAGACAACCTTCCATCTGGTGGACACCGCCCGAGTGCAGAAGCCACCGCACCAGCGGGGTCGCTTCCGCAACATGCGCAACTCTCGTTCCGGACGCGGCAGGAATGCCCGTGGTGGCATCAATACCCACGGCATGACCACGCTGAGCGGCAAGAACGTGAAGGCACGCGATCCCCGACGCGGCATGGGTAAGAAGTTCGGCAACCGTGGGCCGCCGCCCAAGATGCGCGAGTCATCGGTGGCCGTGCGCGCCGACTGGGCCTCCATCGAGGAGATGGACTTCCCGCGGCTCATCAAGCTCTCGCTGCCCAACATCAAGGAGGGCGTTGATATTGCCACCTGCGGCACCCTGGAGTACTACGATAAGACCTACGATCGCATCAACGTCAAGAACGAGAAGCCGCTGCAGAAGATCGATCGCATCGTGCACACGGTGACCACCACTGACGATCCTGTCATCCGGCGACTGTCCAAGACCGTCGGCAACGTCTTTGCCACGGACGCCATCCTGGCCACCATAATGTGCTCGACTCGCTCCAACTACTCCTGGGACATTGTTATCGAGAAAGTTGGCGACAAGATCTTCATGGACAAGCGTGACCACACTGAGTTCGATCTTCTGACCGTGAACGAGACCAGCGTGGAGCCCCCGACCGACGACGACAGCTCTTGCAACTCGCCCCGCAACCTGGCCATCGAGGCCACCTTCATCAACCACAACTTCAGTCAGCAGGTGCTGAAGACTGGCGACCAAGAGGCCAAGTTTAAGTTCGAGGAGAGCAACCCCTTCATCAGTGAGGACGAGGATATCCAGGTGGCCAGTGTGGGCTACCGCTACAAGAAGTGGGAGCTCGGAAGCGATATTGTAAGTCATTTTGAAAGCAACTTAACGATGCTCTATAACTTACAAAACCAATTTTAAATTACCTTTAGGTTTTGGTGGCCCGTTGCGAGCACGACGGTGTCCTGCAGACGCCCAGTGGCGAGCCGCAGTTCATGTCCATCAAGGCGCTTAACGAGTGGGACTCGAAGCTGGCCAACGGCGTGGAGTGGCGTCAGAAGCTGGATACCCAGCGCGGTGCTGTGCTCGCCAACGAGCTGAGGAACAACGCCTGCAAGCTGGCCAAGTGGACTGTCCAGGCCGTGCTGGCCGGTTCCGATCAGCTGAAGCTAGGCTATGTCTCGCGTATCAATCCGAGGGATCATTCCCGTCACGTCATTCTCGGCACGCAGCAGTTCAAGCCGCACGAGTTTGCCACCCAGATCAACCTGAGCATGGACAACGCCTGGGGCGTCCTGCGTTGCATTATCGATCTGGTTATGAAGCAGAAGGACGGCAAATATCTAATCATGAAGGATCCCAACAAGCCGATCATTCGCCTGTACGACATCCCCGACAACACATTCGACTCCGATGACATGGACGATGGTGAGGGCGACGATAACGAGGGTTTCCAGCAGGTCTACAACTACGCGAACAACAAGATTTAGACGTCACGCCCCCCAACAGAATCGAAACCCGCTAATCTTAACCACAATCGATGCCCTCTAGAGGAAACAGCAGCCGCTTACTAGGCATTAGCCCTAAGCATTTGTATTCGAGTTGTATCCAGCAGATTCCTAGTAAAGAGCAAAGGGCGAATTAATGTTTAATCTTCAATGGGAGCGGCAGGGTTTCAATCGAAAAGGGATGCGACATCAGTTGCATGTGAATTCGAGTGAATCATATTTTTAAAAAAGCTATAAAGCTCCTTAAGCGGAGATATTTAGCGACAGTATTAAATCAAACACTGACTGCCCAGCATGGTCTACGGACGGAGGACTTTACTTTGGTTCCTAATACAGATTTTCTGTCTGGTATACTTGGCTGAATTTGGTAATTAATGTTGAATGGTTCAGAGGCTATCACAGTGTTCATTTTGCTTATTCTATTGTTCATACTTTTTTAAATATTTAACAAAGGCGACAAGTCCATATCTTGAATGGTTTTTTTATAACAGTTTCTAAAAAGCGACCGCTCGCAGGTGGACCCCATCAACCTAAACTTTAAACGTGATTTTCTTGAAACGACATTTAAACAGTGAATTCTTAAAAATATAAACTATACAGTTGGATCGTTTGGCATTAAAAAAACAACCATTATCTTACCCTACAATTTTTTAGTTAATTTTTTTTATTTTCAATTCAATTATAACTTTCTTCGAAGAAAACACATTGCTTCCATATTTATTTATTATGTTTTAAGAAGCTCAAAACATTCTACATACTTTCTTTTTGAAAAATATTCCGAAATTGACTCATTTTTCGCTTTATAGTTACTTTTTTCGCTAATATAGTTATTTTCCAAGGTATAATCCACACATACTCAGTGTATGAAAGCGTATCCTGGCGTCAACTTTTTATCCCATCAAAAGGGAACCGTATTTTGAACTATTTGAGTTATTTGTTTTGCAAATCTTTAGCCAAGTTTTCGAAATGTCCATCCTGTGAGAAATGCATCAGACTGGACAAGTGCGCCCACATACTGGACATCATTAGGCAGACTAATAACATGACGTCCGATCTGAAAAACTGGATTACTCACAGACAGTGTGGCCTAGATTCCCTGTCAAGCTGGAATCTTGAACGGATTTACGTCTGCTGTCCGGAGCCGGGAAACGTTTTGCCAAATGTCGACCTCTGTGGACATAGGCCACCCGTTGCCCGCATTTTAGGTGGCACAGAGGCGCAGATCAATGAGTTCCCCTGGATGGCAATGCTTCTCTATAACAAGGGGCGGAAAAAGAAGCTATCTTTATGCGCAGGCTCATTGATCAATACCCGCTACGTGCTGACTGCTGCCCACTGTTTGGTCACTTCGTGGATGATTGAGTCGGGCACGGTGGTCACCAGTGTGCGTCTGGGTGAGGGGAACACTTCAACGAATCCTGACTGCGTCCATCAGTTTAGTAGCAGGACGCAATGCTCGGCTCCTTATCTGGAAGTGGACGTCGAGCAGAGGATCGTGCACAAGGGCTACCGAATTGGCACAAAAAACCATCAAGACGATATCGCCCTTCTGCGCCTTCAGCAGACAGTGCGGTAAGCCATAGAAGTAATGGGTATCAATGGTTAAAAGTAACTCTAACTGGATTCAATTTCCTTTCCTCAGCTATACAGCAGAGATCAAGCCCATTTGTTTGATGACTCCCAGCGGACATCACCTTGGGGATACTTTTTCAAAGAACACTAAATTCCAGATTGCTGGCTGGGGCAGCACGGATAAACAAGGATCCAGTTCTGTTCTAATGAAGAGCAATATCAAGGCAAGGAATCCACATGTATGTTGGCAAAGATATGGACACTGGGCTGAGTCTCAACTGTGTGCCGGTGGAATGGATGGAAGGGACACGTGTACGGGTGACTCCGGCAGTCCTCTAATGGCCACCATCAAAGTGGGTGCCAGCCAATTTGTCTATCTAGCCGGCATTACGTCATTTGGGCCTATTCCATGTGGATTTCCGGGCTGGCCAGGTGTCTTCACGAAAACAGCGGCTTTTATCGATTGGATAGAATTGAATCTGCGCGCCTAATTTTTAATTTTTTGTATTTTATAATAGTCTTCCTTCTACTTATTTTAAAATAATAGCATTATTTAAATTAAATCTTTAAAAATATACAAATTCACTGAGAGATGTTTATTTTGCTTAGTAAAAAGTTGTCGTCCTCGTTTAATAAGTATTTCTATAGTTCCTTTATTTATCTCCTGAAAAACTCTCAAGGAATTTGTTTTTTAAGCTCACTCTTTACGAACAACATAACGGAGCCCGGTTAGCAAAAAGATCCATTAAGTCATAATTTACAACCCTTTGTGATTATTGTTTTTAAGACCATAAATATAATCAACAGCTTGGAGAATCCCACACAAATGTAAATGTGTCTAGCGCTATTAAAACGTCACGACCAGGTTTTCGGAGAATAACCGGTTAAGAGAAGATTGACATAAAGACAGCTGCATCTATAGGCGATCCCAGTAGAGCAGATAGGTGTTGATAGAGGTCTGAATGGGTTTGGCCCTGATCATTTTCACTATTGGCAAAAAACTGGGAAAACTCTGACCGTATCAGTGTGCAGTTGCCCGCAATCTGGATCACCTTTGACCCTCTGCCACTGGGTTCGCTGGGAGATAACGCTCACGATAATCGAAGCCGGTGCAGCGGTAGCGGTACGCGATTAATGCGAACTTAAACCGGACCGCCTGCTGGCGAGTGTCGTTAGTCTCAGCCTGAAGCCCGCAGCGACGAGATGGCGACAATGGAACCGAAAGTCCTAATACTGGTGCTGGTTATTGGCACTTTAGCCGGGCTGAACGTAGGAGCGGGTAAGTGAACTCCGAACTACACGGAGAATCCCCCTAGAATCTTGGGTGACATAAAAGAAAGCACATTTTGATCTAAATAAACAAATATGATTGAAGTCAATTACCTCGAAATACACATTATTAAAATATGATCTATAGATGCGTTGAAGTCTCTTTAATATTCTGAATTTCATCGTTGTTTTGAGAGTAACTTCTAGGAAAATGTTCTAAATTATATAGTATGGTTACTGTTAATGAAAAACTTGGAATCAATTATCATTCAAACATCATGTGTGCCTCTCTGCCCTCCACGGCCAACCGGTTTAATCTCCGTCCAACTGCAACGCAATTGATACTCTATTTTTTTGTACAGACGCCGCAAATGTTAGCTTCGGCACCTGTACGCCCCAGCAGAGCGAGGAACGAGGTCAGTGCGTCCATATATCAAGCTGTCCCTATCTGGCCAACATCCTGAACGCGAGCCCCCAAACACCAGCCCAGCGCGAGTTGCTAACCAAGAGCCAGTGCGGTCTGGATAATAGGCGGCAGCATATGGATCTTATGAACCGCATCCTGGTCTGTTGTCCGCAGAGCAAACGGGGTGTTAGTGGAGGGCAGGAAACCCCGGATGCGGATGGCATGCAGCCCGGCAATGTGCTGCCCGGAACCGATGCGTGCGGTTTCCTGTTCGGGGATCGCATTATCGGTGGCACCAATACGACGCTCTGGGAATTCCCCTGGATGGTACTGCTGCGGTACAAAAAGCGTGAGTAGATTTTAAAGGTCTTTTCCTATCATCAAACGTTTAATTGATAATAATTTATAAAATAGAATAATCTCCCTAATGGGTACATTTTTGATTATAGTTTTTTCAGAAACCTATAGCTTCAATTGTGGCGGCGCCTTGATCAATTCCCGCTACGTCCTGACCGCCGCCCACTGCCTGGCCAGCGAGGATCTGGATAAGTCAGGACTCGTCCTGAACAGCGTTCGTCTGGGCGAGTGGGACACGCGCACGGATCCCGACTGCGAGACTCAGGCGAATGGAAAGCAGATTTGCGCACCCAACCACATCGACATCGAGGTGGAGAAGTCCGTCATCCACGAGCAGTTCGTGCCCAAGTCCGTTGACCAGAGGAACGATATCGCACTGCTGCGTCTCAAGAAAAGTGTGAGGTAAGCGCGAGTCTCTCAGCACATCCTTCGACATGCTAAGCCTAAAGTATTTCCCATCCGATAGCTTCACCGATTACGTGCGTCCCATATGCCTGCCAACCGATGAGGAGCTGCGAAAGAACCTATTCGTTGGCTATACCATGAATGTGGCCGGCTGGGGACTCACCGAGAACATGCTGCCCAGTCCGACCAAGCTGAAGATCTCGGTGAGCGTGTGGAAGCTGGACGATTGCCAGGAGAAGTACAACACCTTCCAGGTGCACTTGAACAACTCACAGATGTGTGCCGGTGGACAGTTCAAGGTTGATACCTGCGGCGGCGATTCCGGTGGACCATTAATGGCCTCAATTGCCGCTGGCGGCGGTCGTGATGTCTTTTATATCGCCGGCATCACTTCATTGGGTACACGGCCATGCGGCCTGAAGGGCTGGCCAGGCGTATACACCCGTACCGGGCACTTCATCGATTGGATACAACAGAAATTGGAGGCATAATAAATAAAATTGCTAATTTATTCACATATTTTCGCATTTGCTAGCTTACATTATTACGTACACAGTGTAGGGGGGGCTGGGGTGGGGGGCTTAGACGGATAGACTAACTAAGCTAAGCTCTAGTGGAATGCCAACTACAACGCAGCGCTAGCATAAACAGAGATTCGTTAGGCCAGGCCAGGGAAAAGGGAACAAGCACCGGCATCGCAACAATTTATTAGATACAAAGACGCTTGAGTGTAACTTGTTTGCGCTGGCCTGCACCGCTAACCAGGCGAACTAAAAATAAATAAAATACTATTAACAATACTTGCCAATACGTTTTGCTAGCGCTCTAAATCAGTGGTGCCCACACGCACTGTCGTGTGAGCAGAGCTTGGGCAGCGAAATTCGCAGACTCTCGAGTCTATCTGTAGGGCATCACTGCTCTTTTTTGTTTGATTTTCTTTTGACATTAAAAAATAAATAGCAATAAATTTAGAAAATTTATGTTTAACAAAACAAGAAATTCGAGTGGACAAAAATTGGGCATTTAAGATTGTGTATAAAACGCTGCCCTTTGCCGAGGCGGCCAAAGTCTTGGAGTTCTTTGAATAGGCACCAATTTTAAAGGCAGTGGCCGCAGTCTTAGACCTCCTCCGGAGCTGCACGCGGCGCAATTCCTATTCCCGATGCCAATGCCTCCTCGATGCTGTTGCGTTCGCTGCTCGTCGGCGTCGCCCCCAAGGCAGCCAGCTCGCTCTGGAGTTGGGTCAAAACGCCCTTGAACGCAATGCAGAATCCACGGCTGCAGGGCAGAAGGGGAAACTCGGGCAACTCGCAGGGCGCCATAAACTCCGCAGGCATATCTATTGGTAAATGAAATAGTAAATCATCCGCAAGACAAGATAAATCAGCGAAAGGCTCACCTTTGATATTGGTTATCCGGAGGCGCTGCGCCTCCAACGAGTAGTCCGACCAGCCCAGCATGCGCTCGAACAGCTCGCCTCCAAACTCCTGGAAGTGCTGAATCAGTTCGTTGCGAAATATGAGCGGAGGGTTTCTCAGCTGCTTGACCGTAGAGTGGGCTATCTTTATGATGGCCATCTCGTTGTAGACACGAGAGTTTTCATTGCCCAGCTGGGTGCCTGGAAATTGCCAAATAAATGAAGTCTTTACAAGTTATTTATAAATTTTGTTCTTACCTCTTTGCTTCTCGTAGCCCGCCTCGTTATAGTAGGGCTCATCGACCAGTATGAGACCCTGTATGGAGACGAGCACCTGCAGCATGGTGCTGCTAGGTGACCACACCTCGGTGTCGCGACCCGACCAGGTGCCCAGCAGCGATACGCACACCTTGCCCTCCTCGTACAGGTTCGGATTGAGACGCTCCGTGCAGTAGCTGATATAATGGCACACGGGCGGGGTTTTCGGATAATCGCGTCCCATTTGGAAGTCAAAGAAGAAGAGAGCGTTCTGATAGGGCGTACGCTTCGGACCCAACATCATGACCGACATGAGATCCATGCGATCCTCGTAGGCACGCACCACAACACCGGGCGGGAGGGAGGTCTGCAGCATGCGATATTCCCTCTGCACAGCGCGTTGAAAATTGGACTTGTTTGCGGGCAGGTACTGGTGGCCGAAGAAGTGATGTGTCGTCGGTGCATTGGGCAAAACTTGGAAACAATCGGTAATGGACTTCGAATCGGCGTCCAGTGAGGGCGACGAACAGGCCATTGGACTGTCAACAGACGGCAACGACTCGGAGAGTACATTTAAATTCAGGGGCTGCTGCTCCATGGCCTCTTCCGCCGCTGGGAGCTGGTCATCTGTGGTCATCTTTGTGTCGGCAACCTCAGTGGCTTCTTCGGCATCGCTTATCTCATCGCCTTCATCCTTGTCTTTCGGATTAGACTTGGAACACGATTCCGCAACTGCTTGGCGACACTTGAGAATTTGATCGTTGATCCTATTCCAGAAGAGCGTAGGACATTGCTTGGCAATCATTTCGATCACACCCACAGCTTCTTCCTTATCGTCTGACTTCTCCTCGACCATGTCCCGGTCATCGCTGGTAGAACGATTGTTTAGCTCGTCCGAGGTGTTCTCTCCGCGCGAGTGGACGCCCGAATCGTTCTGAAATAGGTTAGAGTTACGTAGGAGATACAGGCGGAAACCAAAGACAAATAAATATCAAGATGAGCAATGACCAAACATAATACCCAAGCAAATTTTTTGTTCCTACCTTGGCATGATTCTCGAACGCTTTCGCAATATGGGCATGTGCCTCTCCTATCATTCGGTTGTAATCTTGCCGATAGTCATTGATGACTGTCTCCGGTATATTTTCCTTCATTTCCTCAGAGATTTCGCCGATAATTTGACGAATTCCCAGGCCGGCTTCCGTGCTCTTTTTGCACTGAACCTCGTCCAGATCCGTTGTGGCCTTTCTTTTCGTCGGTGTCGATATCAACTGACTGGAAAAAATGGGGATATCCCTAATAAGGGTTAGAGTTTTGGCCAACTCGGGTGCCTTGCTGGAGAACTTATGGATGTTCTTAAAGTTGTTCTCGTGAAAGAATTGCGTCTTAAGCAGGTTGTCCAGCTGTCGGCAATTTGCGTACAAGCCCAACAGGTCATCGATCACTTCCGCCTTGTGACGGGCGGGCAACATGCTCATTATATTCTTCAGCTGCACCATCGCAGCCATTGCCAGATCGATGCCATATATGAGTTCCTTGCAGCCTTTAAACAAGCTTATGGTGTCGAGACCAATACGACTGTCCTCCGACTGTGTCTCCCAAGAGTCATTGGATGCATCCGATTCGTAGCCATCCTGATCGGCGTGATTGATCTCAAAGAGATCCTGTGGATAGCACTTGGTGATGTGTCCCTTGGCCCACCAAACGCGAACCCGCCCGTCGGGATAATTGTCAATCACCTGGCCAGCAGTTGAATGGCTGTTCTCGCCGGTGAAGTTGGACACGCGAATGACCATGGTGCCCGGTCGATACTGGTAGTCGGAGTGATCCTTCAGGTCATACACGCTCAGCTCCTCGGTTTCCTTGTAAGCGGGACTAAAAGGGAGTATGTGCAATGCCACGTTTACAAGCCCGAAAGTTGTGAATATACTCACATTGGATTATCCATATGGGTGTAGATATTGAACCATTTGACCTTGGCGATACGCTCGTCATGGTCCACACATTGAATGACCCCGTAATCGGTGGCTGCAGTGCTATTCTCATTCGCCTTGCTGACAAAGTCGCCCGGAAAGAACTCGTGATTGTCCAGATGATGGATCGGATATAGCTGGGTGGACTGAATGCCGGTCTCGACCACACCATCCTGCCAGACAACGGTCACCGTGCTGTAAACGACCAGCGTCTCCACCACGATTTCTTCGCCATCCGCGAGATCCATCTCTCGCCTGCTAAACGGCGAACTGATCATTTTCTTAACATTCCTAAACTTTTTCTTCATCTGACGCCGCTTGGCAAAGCGCCTAGGGGTTTGCGCGGCGGTACCCGCCGCAGCCGCGGTGGATGCGGTCGTCTCTTTGACATCGGCGGCGACAGATGGTTTTTCGGGAACCACTGAGGTCTCTGGCTGTTCCTCGTCCTCGTCCACCTCATCGTCTACCGAGTCCCAGGTCTCTTCGCTGCCAACCGACAGGATCTTGGGATTAGGCTTAAGGGACGTGTTGGCATTGGCATGGTCTGGATCGGTCGCTGGACGAGGCAGGCGCATACCGCTGAACTTATTGGCCAGGCGGCGGAACTTGGGCAGATTCCGTGCGCTGCTACTGCTGGATGCAGCGGCCGGACTGGCCGAAGCGTTCCGCTTGCTACTCTTCTGATCGGGCCTATTGCGGTTATAAATTGAGATGTATTTATCCGCTGAAAAGGGAAAAGATGGGGAATGTTATTAATGTGCGAGTCTAGAGCTTAGGAATTTCCCTATATCCCACCTTGTTCATTCTCCCAGTCCGTGTATTTAACTAGTTTATCACATTTTGAATATTTGAGGTAGAATCGATCGTGAATTTGCAGCATATAGGATTCGTAGATGTTTAGACGCTTCACCATGGCCAAGTCCTCGCCCTTGATCGTGGTCTTGGGGTGTTTTAGCGGATCAGCGTTGCATTCAAACTGCGACATGGACCTGCATGTCCAGGCCACGGTAATGGATGCAGTGTTAGTAGATTCCACAGTGTACTAAATCAAAAAAAGTATATATTAAGGGATCAAATTAGTTAGTAAACCTTTTAAATCGTGGCTCATATTTCTAAATTCCAGCCATCTATATTTTCAATTACTTTAGCTTATGAGGGGAACCTAATTCCGTGATGGAAAACATCATTTATTTATTCTTACCACGGCACGCCCCTTGCGATTGGCGGGCAGGGCGATGTCCGGTGTCAGATTCTTGAAGCGACCAGGTGGCGGCAAGCGACCGACCACCATGTTGCCACGATAGTATATATTGGGATTGAAGACGTCCCGAGTGGCACACTGGCCCACCGCATCCTTGAATTTGTGGAAATCAAACGAGGAGATTTCCAGACGGGCGCCATTAGAGGATCTGCAAGGGAAATTTAATATAAAACATAAAAAAATAAAATAAAAGATTTCAAAGTCTCACTTGAGAACTGCAGTCTCTTCCACGTGAACTGTGGTGCCTATCCAGGTGCCCAGGCATACGGCCAGTTCCCTCGTCCATTCGGAGATGGGACGCAGCCGTTCGGCTGGCACGTTTCTGATGATAAACTTCGAGCCCATCACCTTGACATCGGCGCAAACGTTCACGTCCCGCACATAGCCCGCCTGACCGGTGAGATGCTTCTGACCGGGCATTCGCCTGCGGACCACATCACCAGGCATTAGGGTTCTGTCGGCCAATCCAATCTGTGCCACATGGTTTCGAATAGAAAGAGAAGAGCAAATAAGCACGTGTTTGAGCCGAAAATGGAAACAAAGACAACGAACGGAAAAACAGTTGTCAAAACACGGACAAAGAACAGTTAGTCGAGGCCGTTACATAACCTCAACAATGGGAGGTTTACTCACCGATTGTTCCGTTTGCACCATCTCCTTGCCATCGGGGTAGAAGGCCACGCGAACCTCGCCCTTGGACAGAACCTCTTCGGGAACTTCCTCCTCGTCGGACGAGTACGATTCCGCTGTTTCCGTAACTACACCGAAATGGACGCGACCACGCCGATCGATGCGGAAAACTTCGTCCTCGAAAAAGAACTGATACTCATGGTTACCGGTCTGATTCTTGGACGGAGTCTGTCCACCGCCCGTGCGTCGTGATAGGCCTTGACGCGCCTCCAAAGTTGGTGGAGGCATCACGTGTGCTTGCTCGTTCGTCGGAGTTGCCGCTGCTTCCTCTGGAGCCGCGACCTCCGCGGATGATGGTGGCTGCTGCTGCTGCTGCTGTTGCTGCTTTCGGGCGCCACCGACTTCGCTGGCAGCACCCGCCAGATGGCTCGACATGTTACCAATGGTGAAATGAGAGCATGGAAGAAGAAATCAATGGGCTTTTTTTAAAGCTGGGAATCCTAGTCGGCTGGTAATTCGCGTGGCGAATTCTCGTTCTCAGAGTCTTTCTTGCTCTTTCTATCGCTTTTTCTTTGTTACAACTAACTGTAACAGAGGTGCAATTAGGTGTTGTAGCAGCTAGCGCATGGCACACACATCTAATTTGTATGGATTACAATGGTAACAATTTAATTGGGTAATTTTGCCGACTGCTTTTAAAAACTATAAATAAAACAGTCAAAATCTACAAAAACAAAACGAGAAACGGAGCACAAGCGGATCGCCTGCTATGGTTGGGAAAAACTTGTGCAGTCGTTAAATCCATAGAAAATACCTACGAAAATAAAAAGCAAACGTGGATATCTACAGTTGTTAACCAACGGTCACTCTTATTACAAATCCAACCTCAGGTATCGATACTATCGATGCTTTTCAAAATTTCCACTATGGTCAAAACCAGCGGGCACTGAAATTTTATTTTTAACTGACCAAATGCCAAATCTAGGTGGATTTAATCACGATTTTAATAAAGAATTTTGTGTTGGTATTATATTGCAATCATATGTTACATTGCCCCTAGGCCCGCCGCGATTAAAATCGCTAAGAAGACGAGCATTATAAAAACGATGAATATTAAGAAAACAACACAAATCGACATTTCAAACGATTTTCTGAGGAATTTGGAAATGACTGAAGTTCTGTTGCTTTGCGTATTCCCTATACGACTAAATGACTACATATATGAATGTATATCGCCAATATGTATTTGTTTGGATAGGAAAGTTAGAAAGTATATTTTGAAACTGCTGATTTGAAAGGTTATCGCACTTGTAAAATATTGCTCTTCAACTAAACCCCATTTGGCGCTTCGAATTTGGAGTGAGTTCGGAGGTATTGTTCTGCTCAATAAATAGACTTATACTCTTTTAAAAAAGTATTGCTGGGTTCCTTAATAAAAAGAAGCTACACAGGATTTTCGGTTGCTAAATTTAATCTATTGAATGAGATAGTAATGAAATTATAACCAAAGCTTTTTTTTTGTAAAATTTTATTCACTAAAATTTGGAACATATTTCTTCTAATATTGCAGGTTTACATGTTGTCACATCTAACTATCATGGGCGGTGCGAATGGGGAGTGTCGCAGACCGAACGAGTAACCCGGGCCGCTCTTGCCGGGACGGTAGTACATTAAATCGTAGTAGTTGGGCCCAGGACCGACGTTTTCTCCATGAATGTTCGTGCGCGGCTGCATGGAGTACATAGGTGCACGGTTGAGCTTTACATTGATGTCGCCGGCAGCATAGGCGGCCGGACCCGGCGAGCCCTTCTTGTCGCTCACATGGGTTTGCATGCCCCTGCGATTTGAAGGTGATAGGCGAATTAGAGAAGGATTAAAAGCCACTGGGCTTATGCTACTTACATGCTGTATTTGGGCGCGCCAGGACGAACAGCATTCACCTCGTACTTGTAGGCATTGGGACCGGGACCGTCCCTTTTGAAATTGCAGTCCGTCCGCAGACCCATCGAATAGGATGGCGCATTTGTACCCGTGAAGAAGGGCTTCGTGTGGACTTCATGGGCACCGGGACCAGGACTGCTGCGCTTATCTGAAGTAAATATATTATATTAGATATTCTTTTGATATCCAATTTAAAGTCCGCCAGATCCACTTACCTATTGTTACTGTCCTGGGCGCCATGGAATACTCCAGTCCCTTGTTGGTGCCGTAGCGGGTGAGCTTGTCCACCTTATAGGCTCCGGGACCAGGACCCAGGCCATCTCCGGACATTTGTGTTCGCATGCCAAAGGAGTACTGCGGCATCCGCTGTTTGCGGTTGTCATGCTTATCGTATCCGACTGTTGGTGGCAGCATGTAAGCTCCGGGTCCGGGTCCTTGAACGACACAGAGGATGCGTATCACTTACTATATCGTAATTGTGTTTATTTTTTAACTTACCCAAAGGTCGCGACATTTTTAGTTAGTTTTGTGCAATATTAGAAAAAATTGTTTTCTTTTAATTTTGAACTCAGACCGAGATGTTTGCCGAACGGATTCCACCTACAGAATGAGGCTTATATATCCCAGACTTGGCATCATCAGAAAAAGTCAAAGGCATGGCTATCTTGATTGGAAAAATATGTATCTGGTTTCAAGGTGTTCCAAAAAATAAGAATAAATGTTGCCGAAAACTCAATTAAGAAGCTGAGCTTGATGGTTAATAAGAAAACTGATTTAATTGTGTTTTAAATAATTTATTTTGATAATCACAAGTATAATCTTTAAAGGACTTTAAACAAAAGCCAAGCCAAACGGAATCTTTATGCATATTTTAATTTGTATTCAACTTAATGGAATTGAAAATATTATAATGTGATTTTAGTTCAAGGAGATTCGATTTCTTAATTGAGAAAGTATGGTGTGCTTATCCTCTTTAATGGGTTTCTAGAAATCAGCTCGAAATATATTGCTTAAAGTGAGTCCTAGGAATGCCCAAATTTGGACGCTCAAGACATAACTTTTTGCGTTCACATTGCTTGTGATTTACAGAGAATCAGGACAGCTTATTCCACATCCATGGAGTTGTAGAGCTGCTTGTATCGAGATCCCCCACCGCTGCTTTGGAGCAACATGTCATTGTGCTGCTCCCTCAGGGCCTGTAAAGATCCACACGCATAAAATGAAGTGAATTTTGAAAATATTTGAATAATATCCAACCTTAGGATCGTATTTCTGGTACAAATACACCAGAATGGGGCCATAGATCATGTTGAAAAGGCCCACGATGCGCATCAGCCAGGCGAAACCAAAGGTCTGGGCCAACTCACCTCCAATCAGGGGAGCTGTAAAGAAAATATTAAGTTTAGTGATCTCCCAAAAATATATTTTATGGCCCCATTTACCCAGGCAATATGCCAAGCTAACGGAGGTCTGTTGGATGGCGTAAACAGTGCCGTAGCTTGACATGGAGCTGCTGCCCTCGCTGTGCTCCTCCTGGGAGAGAGTGGCGTCCACAAAGGTGGCCAGCAGGGGGACTAGAGCTGCATCGATCACTCCTATGCCCAGACCCAAGGCAAAATGCGGCAGTAACAATTGGGCAACAGTTGTCGCACTGGGGATCTACAACAGGTTCACAAAACTTTCAGTTTTAATATATAAAAACCATGAGTATTGAACTTACCAGAATGGAGGCTACTCCCACCAGTAGAAGGCTGATGCAGGACACCTTTACCTGGCCGTACTTATAGGCAATGCTGCCAAAGAAATTGGTGCCCACAAAGTAGCCTACCGAATCCGGAATGAAGACTGTGCCCAGCTGCCACTTGTTCGGCTTAAGGTACTGGATCAACCAGATGGGCAGGCAAGGCTCCAGCATGGCCATCGTGGAGGTGGAGAACCAAATGGCCAGCACAATAGCCAAAATCATCTTGCACTCGAGCAGGGGCCGCCACTTGGGAGTTTCCTCTACCACTACCTCCGGCTGAACGGACAGGTCCAAGGTCAACAGCTGGAGACCCAAGCTCAGGAACATTAGCGTAGAGAGAATGATGAAAGGCGCTGACTTGCCCATCAGATCGTACAGGATTCCACCAAAGGGATAGCCGAGCAGCACGCCCAGCGCTATGCTGCCCAGAATGATGCCCATCACCTTGGAACGCCGTGCCTCCTCCGGATAGTGCTGGGCCACCAGACTCATGCCGCAGATGTTGATGCAAGCCGAGCCCACGCCCTGCACAGCCCGGGCCACCAGGAGTGCCCAGTACGATTCGCCGATGGTAAACACTGAAAGGTTTGATATTTATAAGAGAAAAAGTACTAATTAGATTAAATAATAAAATAAAATATGAAATATAATAATAATATAATATAATATATAATAAATCTTTTCAAGTTCAATGACCAACAATTTCAATTAAGCGCTCGATGAGATGTCACCCAATCCCATATGTCTATGGCCCCGCTTTAAAATAGATCACTCACCCAGCGAGGAGAGGAGCAGGAAGAAGGTACCGACCACAATCGGTAGGCGGTAGCCAAACTTGCTGGACGCATTGCCGACAATCGGATTGAAGATTAATTGGACGAGGGCCTTCATGGCCAACAGCAGGCCAATGGAGCCGTTCTCCTGCGTCAAGGTCAGCTCCTTGCTGTCGTGCGGGGCCGCCAGCTTGCTGTTCCTGCTACTGGACGAATTAGTGCCGCCCGGCTGGTCGTCTGATGGCTTCAAAAGCGAAATCGTGGAGGTGGAATTGTGCATGAATGGGGCCGGGGGCGGAACCGATGAGGGGCTCACAGTGGTGGTGGTAGCTGCCAGCTCTGTGGACAGCTGGAACAGGGTGAAATTGACCATCGATTTGCCGGGTATGGGATGCTTGGCAATGTACAGCTGTGGATGGCCACCGGACGGAAACTCTGCACCCCGATAGGCGAGCTTCGAGGACGGGGATGTTTCCTCCAGACTTAGCACGATTGGCGTAGAGGAATCCGACTCCAGGCCGGCCAAGTAATTCGGCAGGATGGGAACTGCAAATGCGATTGTTATCGTTTATTACCGCGCTTATCTGTAATTGTTTTTGGCCATTACCAATTACGGTTAGCAGCATGTTATCTAGCAGCAGGGCCAGGTAGACAATCACGGCAATCAGGCAGCGATTGGAGGAGCCATTACCCTGCGGCGTGGAGCTCCGTCTGCCTGTGGCATTTAGCTGGGCAGCTGCTTGTGTTTGGTTCTGGCACTGGGACTCTGACCGAGTGTGGGCCTGGCCACGTGCCGACTTCTCCGACATGGCGAGCGTGCTTTTGGCTAATTGGACACACGAATAGCGCCAATTTAGGCTGCCATATGGCTCGAATGTGTCTCTCGAATTCGCGCCACAAAGTATGCCCCGAGCTGTATCTACACACGCAGAGAGCCGACCGTCAACAGGTGGTGCTGCCACAACGACGTATGTGCGAATATTGAAAGGCAGCGACAAGTTGTCGTCCTATTTTATTGGCAGCACGCGAGCCGAGCCGAGTGCGATGGCCGAAAGCCGAGCAGATGGCCAAATAAAAAGTAGGAAAAAAACGACGGCACCCAGCCCCAGCCAGGCATCCTTTCTCTTCTAAAGCATTCGCTGTTGTTTGAACAGGACTCGGATGTTTAGCTCTAGAAGGGTTTAATAACCCATTGAATCATTTTAAGGGATTGTTTTTTTAAGAAAATAATTATTAATATGAATAATAATTGCAAGAATTGTGAAAATATAAGGCATACAATTGTAGAAAATGGTTAATATTTTGTATATATTAAATTAATATCAGTTTATTAACGAATTAATATTAAATATAACAAAAAGACATCTTTATTGACGGTTTAATATGCCAATTCCAATTACAAAATAGCTTAGCAAGTATAAAAACTGTAATTTAAATGATTTCTTAATTTAAACAAATCCATAAATGACAGAAGTTTATTACATTACATTACTTTTATTAATAAATATAAACTATATAATACAAAAATGCATTTTTTGCCCTTAATACAATAAAGATAATGATCAATTAAAATTATTTATTTATATAATTCATCTTTGTTTTAAAATATTCCCCCAGAGCATTAACAAATCGTTATTCTGTAGAAATGTTTCACTAGTTCCCTATTGAATTGTCTATAGTTTCCGTTGTTAGCACGAGGAGTCACACACAAGCAAACACATGGCTTTAAAGCGTTAGCCATGTCATGAGATTCTATATTATTAACACCACGAATCCTCGGTTCATGGGAGGTGGGGAGATTAAAGCAGTGGCTTAAAGACCCGGCCGAGCGAGTGTTCGCCGCTGCCCCGATAAGCAGGCTATGGAGTTTTAGCCTTTAGTCACATTTTCCATTTCATTGCCTTTTTTCGCCGTTTAAATTTAGTCCCGACAAATTTGTGACGGATTGCCCCAGGCGTCGGGTTCCCGCTTTTCATGAAAATTGATTTTATTAACATGGGCGGCTGGCTGGCCACGATATTGACCTATTTTTAGTCCAAGTGTGGCATTAATAAACGAAGATTAAGTCCATGACCTAATCGATGATAACTGTGTGTCAGTTGCCAATAATCCATCCCCCAAAACGGACACCTGTTCCATTGTAAACTCTGCATTGCCAGTCACTAATCTCAGTCCAGTGATTAGGTTAATCTAAGGCAAGTAGCGGCGTTAGGGTGATTAGATTGTCTGCTACCAAGAATGCCTCAAGCTCAATCAGTAAGTAAACAATTGATATTTTAGCCAGATATGTACATAAGTATATTTTAACACTTTTCTTCACTTTTTAACGACGATTGTGGGGACCGAAAATCGCAAAATCCTTTAGACCTGGTTGTCCATATCGCGTGATCTTGCCCAGATTATAGGCGGCTGGTCCAGGTCCTTCAGGTTTCTTTACGGCGGTATTGCAGGACCTCGCACTTCTTCCGAAGCTGAACTGCGGGCTTCTCTGCATCCTCTTGTCGCAGTTCTTGGAACCAAACGTGCTGGGCAGATTGTAGGCTCCAGGACCGGGTCCTTAGAAAAAACAGGATATTTATAGATGGCGAGTAGAATATTTAAAAACAAATGCATAGACTTCTTATTCTGTATTCACTATAACCAATTCTTACCAACTGATCGCCTGCAAGACATTTTTTTTTAATTTGGAGAGAAAATTTGTTATAAAATTTAATAAATTTAGAGAACTCCCTAGAGAGTTCCTTGCCAAACGAGATGAGGTCTGAGAATGAGAAAGTTCCATCGCCTTACACTAAAGGTAAAACTAAAATCAATGCCAAGTTGATCGTAAAAATGATTCAAATCTTTGCCTAATAATCCCACAATGGAAATCTAATGACTACATAAATGTTTATGTACATAATTTAAGCCTTATCTGGCTTACTTCCTGCCTTCCAACGCCTTGTCTTGGCCATTTGTGGGGTTGCCCCAAGTGGCCAGATAAGCGGCCAAGACCTCCTCCAGCTGGAACCTCCTCTTAGGCGAGTGGCCTCAGTCGGCTGGCAGCGATTGGAGCGAACGGTTACCTAGAAAAATGTTTGGCAGCCGAGGAATCTTGGCGCTTGGAGTGCTGCTGTTGATAGCGGCAATCGGTAAGTGGCCATTAAACCGGGCCATAAACCGAATTTAGAACCAAAATTCCCCTTGCAGGTGGTCGATCTGAATCCATTCCCTGCAGACTGAAGGATGCGGACCAAGGGAAGGTGTGCGTCTGCACGGCGGACTTCTGTGATTACCTGGAGAATCCCATCCTGACGGAGGACAATGAGTTCGCCTTGATTTCCAGCTCAAAGCTGGGCCTGCGCTTCACCACTTCTTCTGGCCAATTCGGCACAGAGGAGAAGTTCACTGTGCCGGATTATGTGGAACCTGTTCCGGAAGCTGTGAACGCCAGCATCCTGTCTCGCCTGGTGGACAAGGTGGTGGCCAGTGCCTTTACTTTGGAGTCCCGAGAGAGCGCCATCACTCGCTCGGTGAGCCTGCAATTGGATCGGAGCAAGACGCACCAGAAGATGGTGGGATTCGGGGGCAGCTACACCGGAGCCGTGACCTATTTGGTCGAGAACTTCAAGGAGCCGGAACTGGCAGATCATCTCTACAAATCCTTCTACGCGGAGGAGGGTCTAGGATTTAACCTGATGCGTGTCTCGATCGGCGGCTGTGACTTTGACCTCGAAGCCTGGTCCTACGCCGAGGACGAGGGCAACACCCAGCTCTCGGGCATGGACGTACTGGACGAACGGGACGTGGAGCGTTTGGCTCAGATCAAGCGCCTTATTGAGGTCTCCGGTGTGAAAAATCTACTGGTCAAGGGCGCCGCCTGGAGTGCGCCGCCTTGGATGAAGACGAACAACAGGTGGACCGGATTCGGACGCCTCAAGCGGGACTATTACCAGCTCTGGGCCGACTATCATCTGCAGTGGATTAAGCTGATGGAGGACAACGGCATTCCCATCTGGGCCATTTCCACGGGCAACGAGCCGCTCAACGGCATCTTCTTCATGTATTTCGTGAAGTTCATGAGCATGGGATGGACGCCGCAGACGCAGGCCATTTGGCTTAATGATTACCTGGGCCCCACCATCCGTAACTCTGAGTTCAAGGACATTATTCTCTTCGGAAATGATGACCAGCGGTACTCCTACCCCTACTGGTTCCAGGTGGTAAGTACACTTGAACTTATACTATTTCTAGTTCTTTTCCAGCAATGATCAAATTAGCTCCAATTAGACTTCAAAGTTCATATGCCTTATCGCCTCTATTTTCAGATGAACTACACTCGACCAAACTCGATTGATTATCTTGATGGATTAGCGCTGCACTGGTATTGGGACGAGATTTTCGGCAACAGCTTTATTGAGAAGACCAAGGCCTATGTCCCCGATAAGATCATGATCGTGTCCGAGTCCTGCATCGGCGACAAGCCCTGGCAGGCGGCTATACCTCTTCTGGGCAGCTGGGAGCGAGCCGAGAAATACTCCCGCGATTATTTGGCCAACATCAAGCTGGGCTTCCACGGTTGGATTGACTGGAACATATGCCTGGACGAGGAGGGCGGTCCCAACTATGTGGACAACACCGTCGATGCTCCCGTTGTCGTGAATACCACAAGTATGTTCAGTCCGTGGTTCGTAGGTCTTCGGTATCAATCTAATAAGGATTTTAATTCTTGCAGCCTTCGAGGAGTTCTACAAACAGCCCATGTTCTATGCCATTGGTCACTTCTCCAAGCTGGTTCCTGAGGGCTCAATCCGTATTGATGCCATTCCCAGCAATGTCAACCTGGACTCGGTGGCATTCCTTCGGCCGGACAACAAAATCGCCGCCGTTTTATTTAATAGCGGACGCGCTGACCTGGACATCTCTGTAGTGGACAGTGTTCGGGGCAAGTTCACTGTAAACGTTCCCGCCAAATCCATTCACACTTTGCTGTACAATTGATCATTATTTCGAAATAAATGTTTGTAAGCTCATTTGAGTATTTTATTAAGACAAATACTTATTTAATGTATATTAATTAATTATGGTAAAAGTTATGGGATGGGAAAATACGAGTGTTAAGAGCCGCCTTTTGAACTTAAAACATACCATACCATGTTTACACTTATGTTTTCTTTTTGTTTTCTTTAAAAACTAATAAAGTTTACCCTTTGGTAAGAAATCTTTGATTTCACATAACTTTCCTTCTTTCTTTACTTAGTTTGTAACTTTAATTTGGCATCTAAAAATTAGACAGAGCCTCTTGAAGAAGAAGTTGTGAAAATTATTACCCAATTGCGAATAACTACGCTTCTCTTCCATAGGTATAGTACCTTAGGTATACTTTTAGGCATGTTTCATGGTGCAGTATAAATTAAAAAGAGCTTTTTAAGAGATTTCTAACGAATTGATCAACGCATAATTCCAACTTACTTAAAATTAACAAAATCAAGCAAAGGATTGCCGCAGGAATAGGAAAATCTATTCGCAGTAAAGAAGAGATAAACTCCTTAAATATCTAAGAGGGGGTATAAGTAATCTAAATATTACTTATTTTTATAATTATAATACAAAAACATAATATATTTTAACAGGGAAATATGTTAAGAAAGATGAAAACTTAAAACCAAACTTTATAGGACTTCTTTAAAGTTCTCTAGACATTTTTGATCTAAAATGTTCCTGCAAAGGAAAGGCTATCTAATCATCTAATAATAAGATTAAATAACCAAAAATTTAAACAATTTAAAAATTGTACTGCTCTTTTTTTCAACATTAACCCCTTTGTCTGTTCCCACTCCGCCTCTGCCTTTGCATAACTTTTACTTTTGATTGCGTGCGCCGATTTCCAAGCGGGATCCGCTCGTCGTCGGCCGGCCACAGCAAGTCGCTTTATCAAATCAAAGCAACAGCCGGGCCCCCGGGTCAAGTAGCGCTCGTAAACATAAAGAGCGAATTCGATCAGAGAAACGAGAGTCCCCAATCGAAACGCTCTCATTCCGAGCTCAGTTTTCGCAGGGCCTTCGCTGAAGTCGCATCGTTCCTCGTCTGTAGGGCAAAAAATGTTCCACATTTGGCATTGCTTTCTTTTTGCACTGCTCTCGATCGGGGCAGGTGAGTGAGCCCCATACATACACACCTGTGATTGCATCTACCTGAAAGACTACAATATGTACTTTTTAGGGGCCTCTACTGAGCAGATGCCCTGCGATCTGCGCGAGACGAGCCATGGCAGCGTGTGTGTCTGCAACAGCACCTACTGCGATTACCTGGAGCAGCCCGAGCTCACTGATAGCAGCCCGATTGTGGTGATCAGCTCCAGCAAGGTGAGTCAGCAGGATTACCTACAGTTGGACTCAAGACAACGGCTTATCAGTGCGTTATCAGGCCGGCTTGCGTTTTGTTTTTCAAGAAGTCTCGTCGACTCAGCATTGAAATAAATAAATATTTTATAAACAAAACTCTTGCAGGATGGCTTACGTTTCCAGAAGACCACTGGGGACTTCGCCAGCCAGAAACCTTTGGTGGTGGAAGATAAACAGTCCACGGATGAGAACTTCAAGGCGGAGGCGATTTTGGTGGATCAAAGCCGGGCCTGGCTGCAGTTGGCCGACATACCCCAAAGGCTTTGTAGCTAACCATCACCCCCAAATGTTTATATAAATCTAATATTTATTTTTACAATGCAGTTATCAACGCCAGTGTTCGGACTATTCGAGTGTCGGTAAATCGAGAGCAGCGCTTTCAAAAGGTTTCCAATTTCGGTGGGGCCTTTACCGGAACTGTGTCCTATTTACTGAAGCAGTTGCCCCAGAAGCTGCAGGATCATGTCTATAAGTATAAATAAGATACTGTTATGATAAACATAAAATTTAGAACCTCTCCCTCTTCAGATCCTACTTCCATCCAGAGGGGATTGCCTACAACACGGTCCGGATGTCCATTGGTGGCTCTGACTTTGATTTGGAACCATGGGCCTACAACGAGTGGCCCCGCAATGATCTCCAGCTGAGCAACTTCACTGAGCTCGATGCGAGGGATTTGCAGAAAATAGAGCAGCTAAAACGACTGAAGATCGTGGCCCAGTTGGATGAACTGAAGATTATGGGCGCCGCCTGGAGTGCACCGCCCTGGATGAAGAGCAACGATCGCTGGACGGGTTTTGGCCAGCTAAAGACGGAATACTACCAAACCTGGGCCCTCTATCACCTCAAGTGAGACCCCAGCCGATGGTCTTCCTATTTACGAGACATTTTTGTTGAATCTTTGCAGATTCCTCGAACTCATGCAGGCTAAAAATATGCCGATCTGGGCCATATCCACTGGCAATGAGCCGCTGAACGGCGTCATCGGATTCTTTTTTGTGCACTTCATGAGCATGGGCTGGACGCCCTGGCAGCAGGTACGAGCCATTACCCACTACCCTTAGCTATTGGCCATCGATCACGATTCCGGCTATTAAGCATCTCGACCTATTTTCGGTCAGGCTATTTGGCTGAGCGACAATCTGGGTCCGACCATCAGGAGCTCGGCGCAGAGCAAGGTGCTCATCTTTGGCAACGACGACCAGCGGTACACGTATCCCTCGTGGTTCCGGAAGGTGAGTCTATGTTGTATTTTAAATCCACAAAAATACCTTTCCCCTTACCTTCTGTAGATGCGTTCCTCCCGCAACAATTCGCTGTCCTACCTGGACGGTCTCGCTGTTCACTGGTATTGGGATGAGCTTGTAGGACCCCAGCTCATCGACCAGGCGCACACGGAGATGCCCGAGAAGCTGCTGCTGAACACGGAGTCCTGCATCGGGGACAAACCCTGGCAGACCCATGGACCAGAGCTGGGTAGTTGGCAGCGCGGCGAGAGCTACATGCGGGCCTACACCCAGGACATGAGGCATCATTTCAACGGCTGGCTGGACTGGAACCTGGTGCTGGACGAGCGGGGTGGACCCAACTATGTGAATAACTTTGTAGATGCACCGGTCATTGTGAATGCGACCAGTCGCCGGGAGATATACAAGCAGCCGCTCTTCTACGCCATCGGCCACTTCTCCAAGTTCCTGCCCGCGGAATCGGTGCGCATCGAAGCGAGGATCGAGAACGAAAGGAATCCCTTTACGCAGCTGAGCGTGGTGGGCTTCCAGCGTCCGGACGGGAGTGTGGCTGTGATTGTCTACAATGGGTAAGTCACTAATTTTACAATTCAAGATGATATCCTACATTTCCGAGTCATTCTTCCGAGTGCGTATCTATTTCGGGTTGCATCTGCGATGGTGCCGCTTAAGTGCATTAGCTTAATTGCCGACAACATTGCGATTCAGTTTTATGAATGCCCCTAATGGGCACCCGTGCCCTCTCCAATCTCCTTGCAGCCAGAACCTGCCGGTGGGCGTGGCCCTCAATGATAGCCAGCGTGGTCTGATCGGCCTTCGCCTGCCGCCGCGCTCCTGGCACACGGTGCTCTACAAGTGAGGAGTGGGTTCCCAATCCCCATCCCATTTCCCGGAACCCAATCCAACTAAGTTGTAGTAATTAAATCTAGAGTAGAGGAGGAGTCCAGCTGCCGATAGTCCGCTGCCCAGAGGACCAATTGAGGCTCAAGTGACGTCGCGGCGACGCAACGGAAGCCCATAAATTGTGCCCTCAACAGGATGCGCGCAGGATAAGAGGCGGCCTGCGAGGATGTAACGCCAAAGATACCCGCAGGACGGAAATTTGTTTAAGCCGCTCAATTTGCCGGAACGCGTCTGTTTACAATGAAATTTCATTTGCCGTTTAATGCCGGCTCCTCCTTTCTTTTACTTTTGTTTTCGGGGGAAGTACAAACGACGATGCTATATACTATATCGGAGCACATCTCGGATCAAGTTGAGTGACAACTGCCAGTCGAGCGGCAACGACGGCCAACCGAAAAAACATCTCTATGTAGCTCTTGGGGTTTCGTCTATTTGTTCAATATGCTCTATAAATATGAATGTCAATTGAGCGCCAAGCAAATGCATTTTCCCCGCTTTTCCTCCGCCCTGCCCGCTTTCCCGCTTGCCCCAGCACTTGGCGCACAAAATGGGGCGTTTTATGTAAGTCTATAAATTAAAACATGAAACGTTTATAAACCCATATGACGACTGGTGTTTGTGGCCGCGTCAACTGCGGTGATGCGCTTCCTTTTTGTTTAAAGATAAATTAAGAATATTATGCATATAAATACTCTGAGGAAGAGGCCTGCTAATGCGAATCTGTCTAAGAGGGAGAAGGGACAGTAAGTCCAAAGAAGTAATTTTTATATATATATATAAGTAAAAGTCGCTTGATCCTTCTGTAAAACAATGTAAAAAGTAATTAGCTGCTAAACAGATTTGTATACGATTTCTTCTTAAGCCTTCTTTATCTGTTAATAAAATTCCTAAACTGAAATAAATCCTATTTAGCTTGTGAAAAAAAATGTTTATATACAGTTAATTATGACTGATTAATCTTCCAATGTTTTCTATATGTGAAAACTTAAAAAAAAAACTATTCAAGCTGGGCAGCAAAAGGACCTTCTAGAAACTCAAACTTAGCCGCACGGAATGTTGCACCTTAATAGGTTCCGATTGTACTTTGCGTAATATAATGTAACAACCTATTAGCTCCTAAAAAGAACCTTCTCTCTTTTAGTTTATAAAATCCATACACTGACATACAAAAATGTAGAATAATTCCTATACAATTACTATATTTGTTTTCGATATTTAGATTAATAGAAGCTATCTTCTGATCTACTACCGAGAGCAAGAACACAGCTCAGCTACCCTAGATCAACCGCACAGAATGCTGCACCTTCTTACATGTTCCCACTAACTGCCTGCCGTCTTAAATAACGGCCTGCCGCTATTCGGTTAATTGAATTTGGCAATTATAAATATATATTTATATTTCCCGCATCTTAAGATTAATATGTGTAAATAAATTTTATTTTCTCATAAAATATATTCATAAATTTAAACAACGGCAGCCAAGTGACGAACATATGCATTCCCCGGGTTAGCGAACATATCTCAAGTGCTTACAGCGAAACACACTTATCAGCAATGAGCGTGTCAATTACATACCCCTGCCCCTGTCTCCGTCTCTGCCTCTGCCCCTGCCCTGCCAGCACTTACCCATGCATTCGCTACCCTTTGGCTCAAGAAAGTGCCAACATCGGGTAATGTGTTGAGTGCGCTGGTGCAGTGTTAATGAGGCTCATTATTAATATGGCAGCGATATGTTTGTGTCATGAGCAATGGGTGCTGCGAAGGGAATTTACACGCGCTGCCCTGTCAGCAGCGAGATCAAAGCGCCCAGCCTCCAGAGGAGGAGAGAGTCCTCCATGGCCATAATGTGTTATGAGTTATTGGTGGAGGCGGAGGAATAGTGGGAGCAGAGCAAGCTGATCCGCTTCCTGGCATCCAAGATCGCCAGCTTGTCAGCAGCTGACAGCGCCATGTCACAGCAATTTGCCCGTAGGTGTTCCACGTCAGCTCGAACACCTACCCGGGGATGTCGGTGTAATGCCCTGTGACAGGCACTCCGCTCCGCCACTCAAATTGAATGCTCCCAGCGCAAACTGGATACTATTTAGCGTTTAGATTTATTTTGGGCATTAAACGAAGATCGCATTTCAAGAGCGGCATTGAGTACTCACTGGCACACTGTGAGATAAAATAAGGTAGTCCAAATACCCTACATTATATAAATCTCTAGGGGTTTTAAGACTTCTATTCGGTTTACTTTGGTATTTCTCTCAGTGATACTATTTCAAAATGTCAACGAGGAAGGGCACTTAAGAGACTTCTGCAGACGGGCGCCGGATGTGCGCTATTATTCCATCATCCAAGGCCCGAATCCGAATCCCATTCCCAGGAGCTGGAGAAAAGTGCAAGTTACAAATGCGTGTAGATACAGGGTCATGAAGCGATTGTATTTCCCCAATTCGATTCGCTTGGTCCGCGATAAGATTAGATTAGGAGAGGGACCAACCAACATGGGATCGTGGGGGAAATAGGCAAATTAGCCAGGTAGAGGTATCATAGCCCGCATATTCGTGGCCCGAATGCCGTCAAACACCGCATAGCCGCCACCAAAATGCGACGTCCGCTCTCGCCAACCCTGGCCAAGATGGCCGAGAAGGAGGTGAACGAGACACCCGACCGAATACAGCAGGACATTATCATCCTGCGAGTTTGGATACGCCAGCAGCCGCACTTGCGGGCCCGCACGGATGTGGATTTCTTGATAGCCTTCCTCCGGCGCTGCCGGTACAGCCTGGAGGAGACCAAGCGCCGGATTGACCGCTACTTTACCCACTACAACCTGTTCCCGGAGATCATGAATAATCGGTGTGTGACACAGCGTCTGCTGGACATCAATCGGCTGGGGTGAGTTTGTAATGAATCCTTCGAATTATTATTCATATTCCTTTACGATTTCCCTGGCAGTGTGTGCCTGTATCCGGACATGCCCAAGGGGGACAGTCGCACCGCCATACTCATCGCCCGCTTCGGCCACTTCGATCCCAACCTGTACATGCTGCGCGAGATCTATCACTTCTCCTCGATGGCCATGGAGGTGATAGCCCTGGAGAACGACTACGCCTCGCTGGCCGGGATCTGTGAAATAATCGATTTGGAGGGCGTTAACTCCGACAAGATGCGGCGCTTCGACAGGGTGCTATTCCGCAAGTGGTGGAACTGGCTCTACAACTGCAGTCCCCTGAAGGTGAAGGAAATGTACATCATCAACATGCCCAAGGATATTCAGGGCACCGTCATGTTTCTCTACAATGTGCTCAGCATGCAAGTCAACTATCCGGTGGGTATTACATTCACTTGATTAATCATTTAAACCTATAGCTTTTTTCGCTTTTCTCAGATTCGAGTCCTGAAGAATAGCGAGGAGCTGATCGAGCACATTGGCAAGGAATCGTTGCCGGAGGAGTATGGCGGCACCAATGGCCACATGGGCGAGTGCATGGCCTACATGGAGGACCTGCTGAACAGCTATCGCGGCTACTTCGAGCAGGACGTCAACTGTGGAACCATCGAGGAACTGCGTCCCGGAGAGATTGCCACCTACGAGGCGGAGTTCGGGGCCAGCGGATCCTTTCGCCGCCTAAACTGGGATTGACAACCGGAAGCAGGAAGCCTTCCGCCTCCCTTACTCGGATATCAATAGCCACATAAACATTCCAAGCTCCGATGTAGAGTCGATCAATTAAAGATAACGCCCACTTATCACCTATCTATGCACTCGTGTATCTATATCTTTATCTGTATCCACGGGCCCTCGGGCTTCGTGATTCGGGTTGCCGTTCCAGCTAGTTTACAAGGTGTTGTTGCTGCTCCTCCGATTAGATAGCGTCAACGCCATCGTCACCACACCCAGCAAAGTCGCCGCCGACCGCCTCGACTTCGTGGGTGCGCCAGTAGCTGCGGCTTTCAGTTAGCATTAGAACGAGCGCCGGAATGGCGACCACACTGAGACCTCTCGACCCCCAGCTGGCGGCTTTGGCCAAGAGCGAGTGTAACGAGGAGCCCGCCCAGCGGGCCGAGATCGTGGCCACCATCCAGACGTGGATTAACAAGTCGCCGCACCTCAAGGCACCCACCGATGAGCAGCTGATCCTGGCCTTCCTGCGGCGCTGTCGCTTTAGCCAGGAGGAGACCAAGAGGCGATTCGACAACTATTACTCCTTGCGGAGTGTGTTCCCGGAAGTGCTGGGCTCGCGGCAAGTGGACGATGCCTTGCTTGCCCAGCTCCAGAGAGGGTGCGTTGGTGATCTGTCTATAAAGAAATATCCTATTTTTATTCCGGTTTTAGTAAATTAATATATGAACTTAAGTTTCATTGTGAAAAATGTTTAAATAAGTGACCTAAGTTATGCTTATGGCCTTGTATAATTTCGTATACTTTCAATAATCAATTCAAGTTCACTTTTCTAATCAGCGGTGTCAAAATTTAACCAATTTACTCGAAAAACTTATCATAGTTCTGGTTAAAAATAATTTATTCACTCACTATCTATTCACTCACTATCACTTGCTAAAAGTTTCGTAAATTTCGTGATTATGCATAACAATTAACAAATGTGAATTCATTGATTAATTTTAATTATATTTGCCGGAAATTATGAAATCATTTGAAAGCAATATATAAAGGATTTTAAATTAAACGAAATAATATCTTTTACTATGAAAAAGCATGAAAAAAGCATCTAAAACAATAGAATATACAGCAAAGAAAGCAACTCAAAATAACTTCTTTATTCCACAGGATCCATGTCATACCCACACGCCCTTTGAGTGCCGATGGACCGCGCGTCATCATCTCTCAGTTCCGGAATATCGATCCCAAGAAATCGAGTCCTCGCGAAGCCTTCAAACTGGTCTTCATCATGCTGGAACTCTTGGCCATGGAGTGTGATAATGCCTCCATAGCTGGCCTGGTCTGGGTGGTAGATTGCCGCGATGTGACCATGGAGCAAATGATGCAATACGATCCCTTCCTGCTAAAGAAAGCCTTTGCGCTGGTGGATCAGTGTATTCCCCTGAGATTCGTAGAGATTCACATGATCAACATGCGGAAAGAGGGACAGACCATCTTTAATTTTGTGACCAAGTTTCTGCCTTCCAAACTGCCATTTAAGGTGAGTTATAAGCCAAATAGTAATCCTTAAATTAAAAATATAATAAGCATATATATTTAATTTAACCTCAAATGGAGGGAAGCCCTCATAATTGATAGTATCTTGAGAAAGCATATCATACTCTAGGTGCAAGTCTCTTATTTTTGTTACTTCTATATTTATTATCTTTCAAGAACCAAAAGAATCATAAATCATAAACAAATGCACACAGAATTGTTATCAAAAGCTTGTTTGTTTGTATGTTTAATTAATTTATTGTTGTTTATTTCAGTTTGCTTTTAATCTTTATTATTATTTCTTTATTTTTTATGCTATAAAGTTACCAAAACAATATTTTATTAAATTCCCTGGCCTTCCATTACAGTTCATGGTGCACAAAAAGTCCGAGGACCTGTACCAACACCTCTCCAGAGATGCGATGACCATCGAGTATGGTGGCACCAATGGCTACCAGGCAGAGTCCGTGGACTATTGGCGCCAAAAGCTGATGGACAACAAGGAATACCTGGCCAAGGATGCGCAGTATGGAACCAATGAGAAACTACGAGTGGGCTTGGCCAGTGCCTGGGCCAATGGAGAACTGGACGGGATGAGCGGTTCCTTCCGTAAGCTGGAGCTGGACTAAGTTAAAGACTACCACCATCTTTCTGTGTTGTGTTTTGATTATTATTTAATTAAGTACTAAGGCTATACAAATAATTTAAGGCCTATCTGGGTCACTGGGTATCTCGTGTATCCTCTTAAAAATATCTTTACAATTGCCTAACAGGGGGGAGGAAGAATCCTAATGCTAAGTGCTGCACTTCCGCTTGAAATTCGCATGCAGAGATGTAGGTGCTCCTGTGGCCACCGTCGAGGGCGGCGTTCTGGAATCTGCAGGAGTAGGCGTGGCCTTGCTTTGAATGGGACTCGTTGTGCTCTTGTTAATGCTCTGGACAATGAGGTTCAGGCAGTCCAGGCTCGAACCATTGGCATTGCCCTCGAAGTCTGTTGAAGATAATATGTAAAAATCATTGTTAAATTAAGGAATCAATAGAAATAAAATAAATAAATATTTAATACATATAAAATATGTGATTTATTCCCTTACCTGTGAACTGACCGTACTTCTCCATATGCTTGTTGTAGAAACTGAGTTTATCTTCCAGATAAGCGCCGGCATACGAGCTCTGCAACACACAGGAGAAATCAACTTTTAGTTTGGCCTCCAACGGAATGGGGGAAGCGATAAATTACAGAAATGTGTCGCCGGCAAAATGACAACGTCAAACTGTCAAGTTGGCCAACGAAATGCCATACGAAATGCAGTCTAATGACGAGATTAGGCCAAAATTTATGTCAGCCGCCGCCGAGTAAGGATTCCGCGGCAGGCCAATTAAAATGCATTGAACCAGCGCGCGCAGTAGCAAGGAAAGTGCATTGTCTGACGCGGACTCGTGCCCCATTGTGCACACTTATTAGCAATTAAATTAATTTGACGCAATCTTTTTCGCTGCGCATACGCAGACGACAGGGCATCCGGAGACGGAGATGCGCCCGGCGGGATTTCATTAGAAAGAAATTCGCTAGGCAAATTATAATTGCCCCTTCTGGGTGGTGGTGGTGCGTTTCCTTCGCCACCATATTTGCCGTCGCCGCGTCTGCAAGGATCGGCATAAGCGGGGCAAACCAAAGTGTTGGCGTTTATATTTAGCGAACAACAAAGTCACCCAGCAGAACAACAGAATTCAACCTAAACTGAACCACAGAAACTGAAAGCAGAAACAGAACAACTCACACTGCACTTTTATAAAGCGATTTATCATTTTCCAAGCGTTTAGTGACAGCCTGCGCTCGATATGCGACAGCTCATGCAGGTACACAGGGAGAAATACTAGGGAAGGTCTGGTAATTTTCTAAAATTTACATTTCTTTAAAGGATTTTCACGTTACTCATTTTACAGAATTATAGAATTTTTTGTTATGACCAAAAACGGTCATAAAATTGATTTCTTTTGTTATATATACTTTCTATGGGTAAAATTTAAATAAAATCAAAAAAACTGAAAAATATATCTGACATACACTTTAAATATGGAAATAATATTGCTTTTTTTTGCAACATATTTTCTCAGTGTGCCAATGTCTATAGATGAATTTCGGTCTTTTTTTTTTTTTCCCCCCGAGCAGCGTTCGCACTTCTTGGGGGCATATATCATGCGCTTGTATCTGAATGAAATGCCACTTATCACTTGGGCATTCCGCTTCTGGGGGTTGCGTAAAGATCTTAAGCCGCTTTTTGGCGCGCTCCTCTTAGAAGTTCTCCAACGATCCCCGTTTGCTTGTAACGGATATGCGGCATTATGCGATTTGTTAACCACAACCATCGGCAAACATGAGTTTTTCCCATGAAATATGCTTTTCATATGCCAAAATCCCCATTGGAAATATTAATCGTAAGATCCCGAAATTCAATTTTAAGAAAATGTACAAAATATTTACATTTTCATAGATTAGCATTGGAAAAAATATGCTTTCGTAAATGTTAAAAATATTTGTCATTGAAGCCACTATAAAATGTATTAAAAATAACATAAGTTACTCACAGAGTGTGTGAAGAACCCCCTTTAAATTTTCATTATCATGTTAATTCCTTCCAAGAACATAGAAATCCTTATTATTTACCATGTGAGCAAAAATCAAAAATGCTCGTCTTTCACCCCTTAAAACCCCTTGTGTTAACCGATTTTCACCCGCCTTAAATTCCTGAGAAATAACTTGGCCAATCTAAGGTAGATAAGGAATTCTACGCAAGCATATCTATGTTCGCGTGTTGCACCTAAAAAAAACTTAATTGAGGGGAAGCCTATTGAGGACTGAGTCACCTACAGGTACATTTATCAATGGGTTGTTAGCACCCACATCTTGCTGTGAGTCATTTGCACCTAGAAGTTTTTTATCTGGCCACTCAAACGATTACTTTTACCACACTTACGTAGAAATTTGTTTGATAGACGGTTTGGCATTTGATTTTGGCCACAAGTTGAACATCTGGTTTTGGAGTACTTCAATTTATTGGGCTTGGCGATAAGTAAATCCATAAAAACAGGGCAATTTAAAAGTTAATCTCCCGCCAATATTTATAAAGTGGCAGCATTTTAAGGCAGATAAGGTAAAGGTTGATATGGGTGCATTCGATTTATTAAATATTCAATAAGAAAAGAGTAAACCTTTGTTCAAGAAATAAGAAATTATTGCTGACTTTATATGCTTTTTAAAATGGAAATCATACATGGAAACTATCATAGTTCCATTACCTTTTCGATATATTATTAGGGGATTCTTACAACTTCTTTAAAGTGAATTTAAATACAAATTCGTAAGATATTTACCCACAAGATACTGCACATTAAAAAGCTGCTATAAAGAAGAAACCTACAAGATACTACATATTAAAGAGCTGTTATTTCGAAAGATATTTACCTACAAGATACTGCACATTAAAGAGCTGTTCTAAAGGAAATCTCCTGCTTAAAAACTGTGAAGCGACGATATCAACGGCGGAGATTTATAAATACACACTAGCTCCAATGAATGGATATGGATGAGATGGATGGATTGCCGGGGTCTGAGATGCATTCGAATGTCTGCACGTTTGGCGCGATGCCAGTTTTTAATCAAACTATGGCTGCACATTAATATCTGCCAATGGGGGGCGCAGTCAACTGCTGGCGGCATACAAATATGCAAAGTTTTATGGTAAATTAACAAATTTGTACATTAAAAATGTGAAAAACTTGAACAAACTGCATGGAAATTACTCAACCCGAAAGGAAAAGGGGGCGTGAGATCTCCTGCTGTTGGGAGCTGTTGGGCAAAAATGTTTGCATAATTGTTGACAATTTGTTGGGCTGTCAGACCCCACCTCCTCCTGTCCCAAGTCTTGCAACACCTTTCGAGGAAAGAAGAACGCCCCGGGATCTTGTCATGTTTTTCCTGTGCAATTTGTCAACTGACACATTTCTTCTTTGTTTTCCCTGCGACATATTATGAAACAGAGAACCGATCGCGCTGCAGCGCTTCCAAATCCCCGAACATGGAGGAAAACTCCAAACGAATTTGTTGTAATTAATTTACAACACGATTTCCATTTTCATTTATAGTCCAAGCGGGCGGGCGGTCGTCGCAAGCAACGGCGGGGCGGGCGGACGCTTATAAAAAGAAAATTTATTTATTGCATTTCCCTAAATGCAGACGACGACCCTTTTTCCTGCCGCCGTAAATTCTCCGGCGATTTGTCCTCTACTTTTGCTTAGATTTTTTTGTTTTTTTTGGGGAAAAACTTTTCAGAAACATAATTCATAAATTCAGGAGAGGGCCCTAGGAGAAGAGGAGCTACATAGCTGCTGGTTGCCTGGGGAGCTTATTAAGTCGCACGTCAGCGAGGGCATAAATTTTGGTCAGCAGATACAACAGAAGCTATCTATCTGAATATCGGATGCGACTCTTTTCGGGCCGTGTTCGAGGGTATATTCTATTTTCATGTTGTTCGCAAAGCGGCAGATCTCAGACCCTGAGATTTTGATGAATGTGCGCGTCGCCAAAGAAAAATGTACGAGATCGTTGCTCATGCATGAGAATTTTACGAGAAAATAATTGCGGAACGTATTTCGTATTTCGGCGATATACAGCGATTCTGCGCTTAATATTAATTGGCGTTCAGTGTTCTTTGCCGGATAACTTACCAGATAATCTGACTGGCAGCCCTTGCCGCTCAAACTGGGCGCCAGGTTGTCGCCATCGCGGTTCGGCGATGATTCCTGCAAATCCCCCCAAAAAGATATATACTTATTAACCAAGAGATTAACCAAGAGCTGAGTGTAAGATATCGCCTACCTGCAGCAGATCCTCCAGGCTCTCGATGTACTCGATGGCATTGCGCAAGATCTCGACCTTGGGCAGTCGCTGGTTGGGATTGGACGATGTGCGTCGCTTGAGGATCTCAAAGGCCTCGTTAACCTAAAATGTTTCAAGAAACGAATAATCAATTAATGGCCGTCGTTGAAATCATGGAAATCCATTAGGCGCATCATAAAAACACATACACACAGTCCCCATCGGACGTGTTGTTCTCCTCCGCTAAGAGGCTCTTTAATAAAACATATTTTAAATTAAATAGAGCATAAAATGTTCAACAATTAAACGTCTGTCGCTTTATGACAGCCACCAGTGTCACACAGCTCCCGCTCCTCGTTCCCCTTTTCTCCGGATCCGTATCCCCTAGCCCACCATGCGCCCTGCATCCGTTAATGTCTCCATGTGGAGCTATAAATACGTGCGGTTCGTCCAAAACTTTTACGATTGTCGAACTCATAAATGCCGCTGTTTAACTCTTGGTCTTGGCAAATCTTTATGTTTTACGCCTGCTGGGTGGCTTCCCTTTCCCTGTCCCTGTCCATCAATGCCTTATTGCCCTGTGGATCGCAAGTGGCGATGTGTTAATTTGTGGGGAGCTGATGCTCCTCACGATGACATTGCAACAAAGTTGCAGTCCTTAATCATAGGGTGGGGAACTGCCAAGACTACAGTGATCTATTTTTGGTGTTCGCTGAAAATCCTCCACGAGCCAGGATCACTATAAACTAGAGGATACCCAATTAGAAGTTTCATTACTTAAGACAGAATTATCCCAAACTTTGCATTGTTTTAAATATAATAATAAATTTATAAAATACACTTGTATTATTATAACATTATAAATAAACAATTAAACAACAAGTTTATCATTTAATCAATTTAAAATTTCTTTATGCTCAGCTTAAGCCCTTATTTACAATTTATAAATTATTCTAATCTGCTTAGTTAATAATATTTCAATACGATTTTGAACATCTACAAAGTTGAGAGATATACAAGGGCATACATACATACATAAAAACATTGCGCGAACTGCATTTCAAAAGTCGAATAAAAATCCTTTTTCTTTCCAACTACCTATTTTTCAGTCTTATAATAAATCAAATAAGAACATTTCAACAATTGTACTATTAAAATGTATTTAAAATATTACATTTTCATATTATTTGATTTATTTTAGATTTAATAGATTATAGATTTAATAGATCGCCTTTAGTTTTAATCGGATCACATCCTATTCATTTTTAAGTTTGATTTCATTTCTTATTTCTTTCTTTTTAATGGAAACACTTTATATTAAAAGGATCCTTATATATATTAAAGAATTCCCTTCATTCTCTCCGAATTATTAATGCAATTGTCTTGCAAAGTAAAAAGCTTGGCAAAAAATAAATCAAAATGTGAGGAGTTCTCAAGATATAAGATAATACGTGATTTTAAGTTCGATTCTAACTCTCCTTGCCTTTTATTATTTGAGATTTATTGTCTATAATAATAAGTAATAAACAGAAGGTATATAAATTGAAAGCCATATGAAATTTGTGTAAGATGTAGGTCCGTTTAATATATTTTAATTAAATTTTGATTTTTAACTATTTATTTATTCAGCGTATAATCAAAACCAGCTCAACCCTCAAAGTAAAAGCCTCATTTAAGATCCTTAAAACCTCAAAGTGTTATTAAGCCCCCTCATCTCTATTGTGACTTTTAAGTGTATTATTATCCTTCTTCTATTATTCCTTCCTCACCTTTCTCAGTCTCCTACGTTCCCGCATCGTGGCCGCCTTCCTTCGATCCACAGTGACGCTCTTCTTTTTGCACGCCTTGCATGCCCAAGTGAGACAGGGTCGCGAGGATTGCGCCGAGGAGCAGACAAGCGGCGCCAGGACATGCTCCTCTGAGCTAAGACTGCTATTCTCGTCATCATAATCGGTGGTATAGATGGGCGAGGGCGTCATGTTCATACCCAGCTGCTTGTCCGCTTCCGCCGGATGGTTGCCATTGCCAAAGCTGCAGGAGGAAGTCGATCCGTTGACCGGAATGGAGGCGGACAAACCATTCGATCCGGCGCCGCCTTCTCCGACGGCATTGAAGCGACTGAAGAAATTCTGCAGTGTCTGGTGGGGATTCTGGCCGGGATGCGACTGCTGCTGCTGGTGTTGATGTTGGTGCTGGTAGCTGCTGTAACCACCGTATCCAGGATGCGTTTGCTGGCCATAGCCGTGATTGTACTCCTGCTTGATATTGTGGCCCGAGGGCATTTCACCACTGCCACTATTGTACTTGGTCATTTTCTATGCATTTTCACTTCACTCGGATTCTATTGTTTAACTTTAACTGCTTTTATCCTTTTATATTCGGGATATTTTAGAATTTACCAGTACATTTCATGTATTAAAGCAGTAAGAACTGAGTTTATAATTGTTATTTCTTATTAATAGTTCATTTGATATTGTTATTAAATAATTCACTGTTATCCAGCATTAATAATTTAGATGTTAGCCTTAAGTCTCATAGGTATCCTTTTGAATTTCTAAGCCGCACAATGTTATAACTTTAATCTTTAAACAAACGTTTTCTTTGGGTAATCTTGATTTAAAACTTTTCCTTGTGGAAACTTATACTTAAAAAAACAAATTCTAATATTTAAACACCCTTTAAATTTGTTAAATTTTTTTTTGTAATCACTTTGGTTCACTTTTTCGGTTTTCCCCCGGATTCACGACACTTTTGCGAGCCACAGAGAGAGAGTACGTACCGCCGTCCGTCGCAAACGCAACACATTTGGTGACAGCGACGACGCTGAAGCGATGCAGACCGGAGCTGAGATCCTCCTCGGAAGAGGCCCAGATGTGCTCGCCGTCTGCTCCGCGATCTGCTGCTGCGTTTTGAGTGGCTGCTCTCGAGTGGCTTCTATTTTTGTACCGCCCGCCATTAGACGACATTGGCGGTTGTCTAAGGCAGAAGGACGCCGTGCGCCAGGCCACGCCCCCCTTTTAGTGAGTATTTACGACGGACGACCGTGCGGATTTTCCGCTCAATGAAAAGCGTGAAAATCGTTAGAGAGGCGAGAAAATTCGGGTGTTTTCGAAAGGCTTATCAAATAAATTCGATCCTACCTGGCGGCCGGCGATTAGTGCGAGGCATAAATTAGACGTGGGGGAGCCGAGCAATTCGTTAATGTGACACTTTTAGTGGAAAGTGTGTCCCTCCAGCCCCAGCCTCCCTCCAAGTGCCACTTCAAACCGAACATCCCTCCACCCCCAAAAATCAAATTGAGCAAAAAAATAAAATAAGAGAGAAGGCAAAATAAAAATAGTCAAAAAAAAAAACAATGTGTGTGTTTATTTATCGCCGCTCAGGCACAATATATATCTTTGGAAATCACCTTTAAATCTTCCCCAACGATATTGTAAATCTTTTGTCTTAGGCCCGCGGTTAGCTCGACCATTTCCCATTTTCAATTTTTGTTTTTCCATTCTCCCTTTTCCCCGCCCTCCACCATTTCATTTGATTTCCTCGCGACGCTTTTTCCTCCGCGCTCTGGTTTCTTGCCGCACTTTGATGGATGCTTTGTTTTGATTCGGTCTGATGGTATTTTGGTGGCAAAGCCTATTTGTTGTGCCTCACGGTAATCCCAATTGTAAATCTAATCATTATCACACGTCTCTTGGCTTTCCTGGCGACTGACTGATCATTATCCATGGGGACTTTAGCGAGAGATCCATGAAGTCCGAGGCGAGCTACTAGAAGAGATAAGTAATAACAATAATGAGTCAAATATATATAATTATATAGGTAAATATAATGGATATGACTCTATTATCTACAGCACATAAAATCAGGCATGTAAGGTAATTAATGACATAGTTCAGGGATTCTTCTTTCAGTTCTCGTTGTAGGTCTGCAAAATACATTCCCCCATTTGTAAAATAGTAGAGGTTGGAATGGAACACTTACGGTTCTTCAACTATTTTAATTTAATAATATAATCAATAAAATATCCATGAAAATAGTATTACAAAAAAATACATTAAATGCATTTTATAATAAAAAACACCTTTCCCCATGGTTTTCCTATAAATATAGTTTCTTTGAATAATAATCTTATGTGAAATTTATAAACGGTTCAATGAAACGTTATGTAGAGGCATAGTGAAGCTTATATTTAATAAATAATAATAATTTTGTTTCAATTTGGTAAATAAGAATTTCAAGTTGAATTTCGATAGCGATTACTTATTCGATTACCTACCAGTTGTGGCTTCTTGCTCGCTAGGTGGCGTTATTTTAGTCCAATAGATGGCGCTTTATGTTAGTCTTCTTAGATTTATGGCAGCACTGTTATCGTTTTCTAGCTAAGTGGCAATATCAGGCCATTTTGAAAATGATATTTAAAATCTGAATTAGTAATAGCTTACAATTGTAATTTGCCTTAAAAATTAGAGATAAACGGTGAGATCTAACAAGGGAAACATAAAAGGTTCCCCCAAAATGTCACTTTAGTTTCAGAAACTAAATATTTCTTATCAAGTTTGCATAATAATGAATAATATCAGTTGTAGCTGTATTCCTAAATGTAGTGCCATATTAAATTATTAATAAACTAAAAGGTAAAGAATAAACAAATATAGTTAAGTTCATAAAACATGACTATCATCATTCTTTGTTTGCCAAGAAAATATTTTCGCTGCTTCAGCTAGATTTCCCCACTTCCAAGTCTACTTCTCTGATGCAATCCCCGTCGAAACTTTGTGCAGACTCTTATCAGTTGTGTGGGTGTTTATTTTTACCGCGGAGTATATGTATCTAAACTGAAGGTTGCGACCGCGTTCCGTCATCGGTTTGTCACTTCCGAAATCGAACACGCGCCACATCACTTTCCAATTAAAGCAATTAAGATGCGATAATGCGTCCAATTGTCTGCTCTTCGTTCTTGTTTTTGATCTAACAATGAGTTCAGAACCTGCACCTGTTGCCAGGTGGCAATTGAGGCTGTTGTTGTTGTTGTTTCTGCAGTTTTCTGCTTTCCATTCATAAAATTTCGCTGCATGCGGCAACAGTGCGTATAAATTACGTCAGCCAATGCATAAAAGGCGGGAGAGAGTTTGAGAGAATATTGAAGACACACAGAGAGAGAGAGAGTGCTGCGCAAAGAGAGAGCTATCGCAAAGAAAGAGAGAGGGAACACGACAGCTTCAAGTCCTTGGAGCTTCATTGACACAAAGTACACTGAGCGAACAGCTTATTTTCTTTTAATTTAATATGTTTATTTACATATTTATTACAATGAATATATACAATATGTATATAGAGTATTCAAGACCCAAATTAACAATTTTATTAAACTTATTATCAATCATAATTATATCTCATATTTGTAGTAATAAGTAATATTACTTTTTCATAATTCATATTATATATTTTAGACTAAACCTGTAATGAGCATCATTGTTGTTTCTCAGTGTAATTTATTGCACACCAATGAATGTCCTTTGTTTTCGTGTTGGCATGACTCAAAAAGTACGAATAAAATGTGCAGCATAATTCGCACTAATAGCTCAGTCTCTCATTACAGCTTTTTTTACGCTTTAACATGGGCAAACGCGAATGCCGGTACAGGTTTGTAATGAAAATTGTTTTTAAAATTTTATGCTTGCTCTGTGCTTTTAAAGAAACAGTAAGAAAGAGAGAGCAAAAAGCAACACAGTCCGGGGAGTCCGGGTGGATGGGGTTGCTTTGCTTGGTGGTGATGGATGCGGAGCTGGGGGAGTGTTATATGTGAGCGGAAAAACGGCGCAATTCACGCATTTACATTGAAGCCGTCGACGGAGACGGTCGCTCTGCTCCCACTGCCTGTGCTAGAAAGAGAGAAAGCGAACGTCGGCGCTTTTAAAGTTGTTATTGTTTTGTTACACTGCGAAATAATGTTATTATTGTTATTGCCACGCAGCATGGCGCAACGGCAAACGAAAAAGCTGATAAAAGCGGAAAAGAAATAGGGTAAACAAGAACGGAGTGCAGTGCAAAAGTTGAACGGAAATTGATAAGCTGTGAGAAATAATAATTAACGATCAGCGACGACGACGGCTACTGTGAAAGCTACACAGGTACATACCAATTAGCAGTTGGCATCAAATTGTTGCATTCATAGAGATCGGAATCGGAATGGGAATCGGAAGACTATATACAAGACTATATGCTGGCGGAATATGTGTGTCAGTGTGCCAAGAGTGTTTTATTAGCTCCCCGTCGCAGCCGAGAGCTTTCAGTGTCAACACGTGCATACGAGTATGCACATACACACATGCACACACATTCTGTTACATTTATTTACCTTGTTGTTGACTTACAACACTTTGTTGCTGTAATTGCGCTCGCTTATCAGTGTGGCCTGTCCGCTGTGCGTGTGTGTTTGTGTCTTCCGCGCACACTCTCCATTATCTTCGAACCCCCACGCTCTCTCTTGCTCTCCAACTCTCTCCCTCTCAAATCAGATTTAAAATTATTTTCGCTATTGTTTATTTGTATACTGCGTGCTTGCACTATAGCTATTTTGAATAGTTTAATTTATTTGCTTGATCACTGTGCATGCAACTAGTTGATGCAATTCGCCAGACCCTGAAAATAGTTCGGATGGGCTCGAAAAACCACAGAAATAAATGAAATAACAATCCGTGTTTTCAGCTTGCCCATGACATTACAGTGAGAGGAAAAGCTGTCATGGGCATTTCTTTGTTTTTTGTTTTGCTTAAAAATAACTTCTTTGTGCCGTGGCCTTTTGATTATAATATAAATATTTAAATATACCTTGGATTTCTATATGTATTTCCCTTATTAAAATTGCATTTTTGGCTTTTCTTTTTATTAATAACATTAATTAACTTTATATCATTTTGAATTTAATTTTGTATTTTAGCTTATATTAAAACAGTTAAATTATATTCAAGAGCTTAATAGGGTATCTAACTAGTCTACCTCTTAGAATTATTTTCCAATTTGAAATTACTGACGTCTCTTCCTCTTCTTATACATTACGTGGCCAGCATCTTTGTCACAGATTCACATTGACAATGTCAAAGGACTGAGTCATTGATTGATTTACTACTATTTATACTCTCACTACCATAACTTACATTATAACATTTATTAAATATTAATTATACTTATCAGAGAGTCCGGTTTTGTCTAGTTTTTAGGCACGTGCCGTGTGCATTCCAAGCTTTGAAATTATCAGCCCGAAATGGAAGAATTTAATATTTATATATATTTTTATGGCCGCCTTCGCTGACAGCATTCGTTGGAGGCAGTTAACCCATTTAAATTAATAAGCCAATTTCAAGGTGTTTCATAAAGCCTTTAAGTGCAATTATGGCAATGAAAATGTTTATTTATTGTCTGATTTATACACAAAACGAATATAAGAAAAACTTCAAGTTAAAACTTCCCTTTAAATATTAACACAAATAAAAAAGAAACAAAAGTAAAGTTAAAATAATATTATATCACAGATAATCAAATGTTTACTTCTTACAAACAAAGAATAAAAATTTATACAAACAAATTAAGAATAATCCCCAAACAATCAGAGTATATTTCTCTACAAACATTTACCTTTCCGCTTAAGAGCAAACTTCCTCTATAGCCTGACTTCCTTCTGAATTTGAATAAATCTTTGAGTGCATGCAGCAAACATCAATAAAGTTAAATATAAGTCGTGCGGTTAATAATAGTCTTCATTTTCGCATAAACAAGCAAGCTGAACAAGGGAAAATTCAACGAATGAGAGAGCCACACGTGTGTAGGTGCCGCCAACTAAGCCAAAAGAAACGAATACTAAACTGGCCGCCTGAGGAATAAAAATGCGCAAAAAATACAAATTCGGCGTTGCTTGGATTCCATTATATAAGGTGGGAAATTAGGCCAGATGTGCTAATTGATATGTGTGTGTGCACCGAGCGAGCAGATCCAAAAAGTTGTTTACCTTTCGCTTTATTGTCCAACCGGGCTGTCTGGTGAAGTCTTTTATCTGCCGGCTGTCTGTAGTTCACAGTTCTTATCGCGGCTATCAAGGGGGTTCTGAATACTGAACCACGTATGGCCATACTTATGGCCTTATCGAAGGCCTTTCGTCTCCAAGACCAAGCAACAGCGAACCTTATCAGCTTTGGCAAAATTATATAGCGATATCAGCCGCGACTGTAAATTACATACTCGACTTTCAACGGGGTCCAGTTCGGTCTATTTATCAACTATGTTTTTGGCTGGACCTGCCTTCGTCAATTAGCTGTTGATAAGGAAGGAGAAAGCCTGTTCGGTAGCTGATTCCAGGTATTATTATGCACAATAAAATAAAATATATTTTTAATTGTTTAATGGCCAGTGCGAATACCAGTAGCCAACCATTTATTATTTTATTCTCAAGTGGCTTTGTATTAATTGAATTAATTACCTAAACAGGCCGCACTTGAGCGGAGTGCTGGTCTATAGCTCGATTACGAAGGTATTTTGGAATTGATTGCCAGACTAAGAAATCAAAAGAGAGTCTAGGTTATTATATTAAATATTATATAAGCAATATTGTCACTGATTATGAATGGGGGCGTACGTTTATATACCACGCAACAAAAATTGATAATAAAATTTACCAGAAATAGATTATTATCATTTTTGCAATTGTGTATAATTTAATTCTATGAATTTTCGAAGTAAACAACCCTTTAGTGGGGAATATTTTAATGACAATGCAGATGCCAGTCTATGGAAATATTTATTATTATATTTTATAGAAGCGTGGCTACTGAGAATTTATAGATTAATTACTTTTTAACACTCAAGTGGCGTGAATTGTTCGATTACGAAGGTACTTTTAGTGGGATTAAGTAGCGGCCCATTAAGATAGATGTCTCAATTTTAGCCATTTAACAAACTGTCAATCTCAATTGTGATCACTGGCCGCCGAGCGATGAAAGTTGAGTGCGAGAACTACAAATGAGATAAGCTAAACCTAAAATGTAGACAGCTGCACGTAAATCCCCCAGCCCAGAGCTAGCCCTGATCCAAATGTGGAGTAGTCGGCGTGCCGTGTCTGTCTGTGGGTTCGTGTGCTATGTGGATTTTGACGAATTTAATTTGGAATGATGTAGACACCAAGATACTTTTATGCCCCCCCTAAATTTCTACATACACTCATGTCCCATATACATGCGATATCAACGTACTTAAGGCTTTCCTTGTGTACATATGTATATGTAGAGGGAAAACGGAGCACAGCATTTTTGTAGGTTCTGCGCCTGTTACCGAAGCAAAAACAAGTTGAATTGGCCGAAACAAGACCCCCTCTAGCCATAACATGTTTCAAGGCGGGGGGGCGGCCACCCACCTTCATTCTCACCCTACCGATAAAAACTATAAATTTCTATATAAACAATTTGGTTGAGAAAAAATTTGCTAACCTTGAACTGTTGGCAAAAAACTTTCACAATGAAAAAAGTTCAGTATCAAGGACCCAGCAATGTGTAGCGAGTGGCTTTCCGAGCGTTTTTCATTTTGCCAACGCTGCGTATACGTAATCGAAGCGAACGTAAGGCAAGCAAAAGAAAACTCATTCGTGCGGTGTGTGTGTGTGTGCTTGTGGGGGGGGGGGGGATATGAGGATGTAGGAGTGGCATAAGCACACATGTCGCTTCTATCGCTGTGTGCGTGCGGATATGCGTAAAAGGTTTTTGAACTTGTTTTCGGTACGGTAATTTTCCACACGCATCCAGCCTGTTTTTGGGTCAATTTATTTATGCAAAAAAATACCAATCCCAAAGAAGAAGACAGAAAGATTAAAAATAAACGAGAGAGCAAGAGAAAAATAAATAATCAAAAAAAAAAGAAGACTGGTATTTAGAAACAGCGTATGAAAACAGAAAGCTCACACAAATACTCTGAAATCGCCTCGGCATTCGGGAAGGCGGCAATCAAAACAAAGTGTGCGAAATGTTTAAGTTTATGCATATGTATGCGTATGAGTACCACACGCCGAATCAAATAGCTAAAAATACATACAAATATGCACATGAGTGTATATATTCGAATATATACTTATATATCGAGCATGCCTCGTTAATGGGGGCCCATCACGATACCATGGTGTGGCAGCCACCATGCCTGGCATCTACACCCAGAAAAAAGGGACCCAAACTCATTTATTTACAAAAATAATAAAAGAATCTAATGGAAAATCTTGCGTTTTATTATTATAGTAAATATTTCCAAATTATTATATGTATAAACTTATAAGAAACGTATATCGAAACCAGTTTATGATTGTATTTTAATAATATTATCAGAAAATGTTTGAATTTCCTCTCTGTGTGCTCATATAAGCAGAGATATAACAAGTATACGTACGGTCAGCCATTTGAAAATGTGTATTTGGTCTAAGGCAGCAGCAGCAGCAACAGTGTAGTTAGCACGGCGAAAAGATCGGTCACACATATTTTATATAAAGCTCTGCTCCCCCTGCCCCTCTGTGAACTTGCGAAAGTAAAACTTAAGCGGAAATTTTTCACTATTCACAGCGAATGATTTTTACTCTTTTTAGATATTAAAATGGAAAGTGAAAGGGTAGTGAGCGGAAATTATTAATCAAATAATTATAGGAGGTTGCTTTATATATTTATTACTTTTCTCGAACAGTAATTTCATAATTAGCAGCGCTTCAAATATATTTGCTAAACAATTATCCATAAATAGTAATCGAGAACCTATTAAGCAATTATTTGTGTAACGGAAGTAATAGGTAAATAAATGAGTCTACAAATTGATAACGAAATCAATTCAAATATAGATTGATTGGTAAACAATTTCTCCAGAGCATTAAATAGAGTATACCGCTCAGTGCAAATACATAAATAGCTTTGTATATATAACTGGATAAAGATAAACTCTCCCAGCGATAATATTATAAAGAGTCGACTTTGTACCTAGAACGGAATTAGTTCAACCATAGCTTCAAGCATTATAATGGATAATGGACAAAGTTTCCTCTTAATTTTACTCTGAGGCAAGTTACATGTGAAAGGGAGTTGTAAATCTTCTGCCGGCTGGCCAAGACATAATCTTATCGGGCCAAGGCGTGGGCTGTTATTGTTGACTTTGATCTAATCACTGTAATTGTAACAATTACCTTCTATATCAGTGGCCTGTTGCCAGGCAGGGATAATGATTTATTCCTGGGAATCAGGGAAAGCTAGGAAAAACAATAATAATTCAATATTAACATATCAGTTGAAGCCATTTGTTTTGCCATGATTTTACCAGCCATGTCTGGGTGGTAATACAATAAATACTTGAAATCTTTATGGTCCCCATGATTGGCAATTTTCAAAATCAATTCTTTAGGAATCCTTAATCAACGCTTAATTTGAGGCATTTATATATTTATAATTATTAAATGCCCGAATTTATGGCAGATCCTTCAGTTCAAGGGGCTTTCCGTTCGGCACGCAGACGATTTCCAGCTTGGTCATTATATGATCGGTTATTATTTAGCGTTTATAAGGTATATAAATATGTGACTTTATTTAATTGTTTGATTATTTATGGACGTGTTTGGGCAGCAAGTCACCTTTACCTCAATTCGAAGCCCCGAAGCGCCAAGATTTTGCCGCAATTCTCGCTTGATAGGGAAAACTAGACACAGAGAGGGCGAGAGAAAGAGGGAACTGGGGAACTGAGAACTGAGAATTGTGGAGCCGGGAGAGAGTGAGAGTGAGAGAGAGCAATTTAAATACTCGTTCGCCATATTCAAACCTATAGATAAGTCTTGAGAGTCGTCGTCAGACAGAGCGTCATAAATATTTATTTTACATTTTTATTTTTTATTTTTCGCCTCTGTATTTTGCTTTGCTCCGCCACTCTGCCTCTTCGCCGTCTGGCGTTGGAAATGTTTTCGGTTTTTGCGCTGAACGTTTTAGTTCCCGAACGCTCGCGGAACTATTTGGTCGCACTCGACGGGAAAAATCGCCCTAGTAAAAAAATTCAATTCAAGAAAATATCGTAATCTTAACCCCAGAAAAACACATACAACCAAAAGTAAGCCAGGGATCATGTTTCGCCCGTAATAAAATCATTATTATTCGGTTCTGGTTTTGGAACAAGTAAAGAAATTTCAAATTTTATGTAACCCCACTCTATTGTGGTCTTTCACAGAATCTCACCTGCACTCTCCCATCAATGTAAGTCGAGGAGCCGAAGCCTGCAGCCTCCAGCATGCCCAGATAGCAGTCCCAGCATCCCGATCCCGATCTCATTCACAAGCAGCACCACAATCACTCTACTCTCATCCACTGAAGCCACGAGAGGATTTGACTGACACGAAAACTAGTGCTGGACATAAAAACAATATGGCGCATTTCAGTGGACATCGCCAGCCGGCGGAGGTGCCGGCCCATTTCAAAAATCTCTTCACCAACGGCCAGCTGGGAGCGGCGGAGGAGAACAATAATGGAGACAATGGCGGGCAGGAGAATCAGCAGAACAATGCCAATAATAACAATGGGCCATCAGACGCGGCATGCTGGGTCTTCGGCTACGGATCCCTCTGCTGGCATCCGGGCTTCACCTACACCAAGTGCATTACGGGCTACATTCGCGGCTACGTCCGACGCTTCTGGCAGGGCAACGTCACCCACCGCGGCTGTGAGGAGAAGGTGAGAGTGCCAGTGAGAGTGGTTAAGGGGTGGGGAATAACCCCACCTGGGTGCGGTTTTACGGTCTGGTCTTAGACAAGTCTAGCCCCTGTCTATTGGCTCTTTTCACGTGTGTGTTTACTCGCCAACTAGCGGCAGCGATCTGGTAATTATTTTATTGCCACTGCCATTTGTTTAAATGTTTTCGTGTCTGGAGCGATGAACGTCGCCAGTTGCGAGTTTTTTTAGCTTTAATGTGAGCACAGTGATCAGACACGCGTTATCTATTTGTCGGGCGTTATCAGTTTCGTGGGGCTAATGGCAAACAACAAGTGAAATTAGCATTCGCCAGCGTCTAGAGCGGCTGCTGCCAATTAAGATACAGATTACGTTTCAATTAACATAAAAGATTTGCTTGCGAAACAAGTCGGGACAAGCCCCTTTGGGATCTCGATACCATTCCATAAATATTTGGCCATAAAACCAGTTTCGACTCGGAATTTGATCAAGTTTGGCCTTTTAGACGATTTATTAAACATAAATCCTCCTGTTTGTGGCCCATTTTTTGCCCACCATGTGTTTTATATTTACTTTTTATTATTCAAAATGCTAAATGGATTGAAATTGTACCCGCTCTAGAAGTCAGCAGTTTGCACAATAACAAATTCCTTAGCTGAGAAATTATTTTACAATGAAATCTCTTGTTTATACAATCCCAAATTGAAGTAATATATTGTAAGTGCTTGCTACTTTGTATTTCATTAACTTTATTTACAATATTTAAGCTTCTATGACATAGACATCTATGTACATATTTCTTCTTCCATAAGAATGTAATCTATATTTTCCCTGAATTCCATATAATCTGAGAAAAAGGTCAAGGTCCGGTTCGCTAAATAATAAAGTTAGCGTAAATAAATCATATATGTACATATATAGCACAGAAGGTAAACAAACAACGTGATAGGAACCTTTGTGGAAGCGTTGAATAATCTCCTCAAAAGAAAATGTATAAAGTCTACTTGAGTAATAATACGTATTTTCATTCTTTGTTACAGCCTGGACGTGTTGCAACGCTCGTTGAGGACAAAGAGGTAAGTGAAGTTCTCATTATAATTTATGGGGAGATGATGCAGAAATAAAAAAGTGATTTTGCGCCGTTCGAATTTCCCAATGTAAGCCCCATTCTGTGTAGGCGGTCTCTCTCCCCGAGGTCAAAAGCCCTCGAAGAGTCCTACCAACTCGTCCATATCTTAGGTAAAACTCTGGCAGATTTCCGCAGACAACCCGACGCACCGATTCAGAATCCTTGCGGATCCCTCTTCATCACACGCCGGGCGAAATTCCGCAGAATATAGGCGAATGCACCCGAGAATGCACTTTTTACACCTTGATACTTTCTATCCTAGGCCCGGGGACTTTCGCCCAGGGCATATACAGTGGAGTTACCAGGAACTCGTTTTGTGACCCCGAGAGACAAGCATGAAAAACTCAAAGCGGCGCATTTGTTCTGCCGGCAGAGCTATTTATACGTACCAACTGCGGTAAAGCGACTTGGGAATCATAAGCGTCAGACCATGCGCGATAAGAATAGACCATGCCCGAGTCACGCGGGCTCGAGCCCTGGGCGGGGCGAGTACTTACAAATATTTTTAGAAATTTATTTAACATCTGTTTTGATTATTTTTTTTATTAATAAATTTTCTGTTTTATTTGCAGGGAATTACTTGGGGCTGCGCTTATAGAATAACAGGGAGCACGGCTCTGGACTATCTCAAGCAGCGCGAGTGCACTCTGGGTAAGTAAATCAATTAGAAAGTGACCCAAAAGATAAGAGCTAACAGGTGGTTATGATCCCAACAGGTGGCTATGCAACAATCGACACCAAATTCTTCCCCCGCGTCGCCTCCCAGGACACGCCCTTCAGCGGAGAGGCGGTCGAAGTGTTAGTTTATGTGGCGACGCCAGAAAACATCCATTGGCTAGGCGAGGATCCTGTTGCAGATATTGCCAAACAGATCGTTAACTGCAGCGGACCCAGCGGCCACAATGCCGAGTACCTGCTTCGACTGGCCATGTTCATGCACGAGGAGATTCCTGGCGTGAGAGATGATCATCTATTCGAACTGGAGCGGCTGGTACTGGAGGAGCTCTATCGCTGCGAAATACCTCTATCTTCTGTGATGGGCCGCAATCCGGACCGGATACGACGCGACTCACACGAGGATATCCGCCGCCCGCCTACCTTTGAGTTTACGTCCCGTGTGCCGGATACCAAGCTGCGCTGCCTGAACATTTGATTGCGGATGTACTGGCGGAGGACGATGGCGGACGGTGGTGTCCGCCGGAAAGCAAGAGCAGCAGCAAGAGCTAGTGATATGCAGGCCGCGTTTATTGCTACAGCCAATTCCAAATTCTTGATCGGCATTTTAGTTTGTTAGGAGAACCAGAGTCTATCGCCAAATTCGACGTATTCTTTACATTGTAAATTATCATAGGCCTAACCGTAAGCAGCAACTCCTCGATAAGTGATCTGATTTAGCCTTTAAGTTAGCATTAAGCCAGTCCGTAAGCGCAACCAACTTTTTACACGCAAAACAGTCAGGGAGTTAAATTAATAACAAAAGAAATTAACACAAACGTCTGATTCAGTTATGTTTTTTCGGTTTAATTAAATACAAAAGCATTTTCGCAAATGAAAATTATTGGGGACCATCAAGGCGAACTTAACACTAATTGGTGAGAATTTCGGCGGCACGATTCTCCATCAGCTTCTCCATGTTCGTAATGGCGCCCATCCAGGTGTCCAGGGTGCTGGCCATGCCGGCGATCTGGTTGCGGTTAAGAACGCGCGGCTGCACCCACGACATGTTTACCACTCCGGCCACCTGATCGATCTCACCGCGCACCAGATCCAAGGCCAGGGCCTTCATGATAAGCAGCTCCACTTCCTTGGCGGGCAGTTTGGTCTCGTGGGCAATGTCCGTGAAGGAGATGGCACGCTCAATAGCCGAGCGCTTGAAGGTCATCTCCATAAGACAGAGCAGTGAGATCTTCTGGCGCAGCTTCACCTCCTGGGCGGCAAGATCGGGGATATTGGACCAGATCTGCTTCATTTCATTGAATCTGAGGGGAAGATTGAAGTATCAGTCACTGGATATATGCTATAGGTAATGCAAGTTGACAGTACTTGTTGATATTGCCCGTGTTAAATGCCTTGAGCAGCTCCACCAGCCACTCGTTCGCTGTTCCCTTCAGCGACTCCAGAATGGGATGTGCCAGAAGTTCTCCAATGTTATAGACTCCATCGCCCAATAGGGCGGCCAGCCCAAGGAAGAAGGCCTGCTGAGCCCACTGATCACGAGGGAAATCATCCAGAGAGCAGCCCAGGAACTGCAGACCGCACCGGTAGTAGTCGCTATGCTTGCCCACCCGACGGTAGTACTGGGAAGCGAGCATGTAATACTTTCCGTGGACGGGCGTAACATTGCCCGCCTCCTCCAGCACGTCGCGCAGCTCCTCGATGATCTTCTTGGTAGCATTCAGATCGTTGAGGTTGCTGAGATAGAGATTGCCCTGCATGACCTGCAGATACCACACTGCCTCGTCGCAGATCTTAACCTTGTCCTTCATCTTCTCGAGGAACTCGATGGCCTCTTTCTTGTCGCTTATGTTGTCCACCACCACCTCGAGGATCTGAATGAGGCCGTAGGGATTGATTCTGAAAGAGACACGACTGCGGTTAAGATACTGCCGAGTCATCCGCAGACGCCAAACTCACTTTGTTTCGAAGGTGGAGAGGAAGTTCTGGTAGAGCTGCAGCAGAGCCGTCTCATCCTGCAGCGACTCGTGGCGCACAAAGGCGACCAGCTTGATGGTTAGCTCGTTCCACAGTCTGAAGATAAATATAAATTACTAAGCCGGGTACTAAGGCTACAACGAATGGAACCCACTTTTCATTGTAGAGCTCCTCGATGAGCGTCCACTCGGCGGCGAGATCCTTGTTTGTCGTCTTCTTCTGGGTCGCCAGGTAGGCGGTGACTGTTGCCTGTGCGTTGGACATGGCTATATCTTTTTATATTCTGAGTAAATTTCGAAATTGTTGTAAAATATTCTCAAACTAAAAAAATTGCAAATCACAATCGCTAGAGGTGCACAAACATCGATGTCACTAGCGATTCTATCGATATTTTTAAACGGCATCGATGCGATTTTACAACCACCTTTTACTTCCACCTCCCGAGAGTGGTGGATTGGTTCTCACAATTTCCGTTGGCTTGAATTAATCATTTTATTTGAATATCCATTTTCTTGTAATTATTCGTTGATTACTGTTATTAGAAGGATAGCCATTAAATACCTTTTTTGGTTGTCAAAAATATAAAAAATATACCGTGAGAGCGAGGTGCATGTCTTTGCTAAAAACAGACATCGATATATCTATATTTATTAAAAAACATCGATAGTCACATTGAGGATTTTTCAGCCTTCCATCAAAAGATTATAATTTGATAACTTCAAGTCAAGAGTTTACGATTTGCTTCACTTTATTTCGATTGAATACGTTCTTGTTTAAGTGTGACCAGACTACCAGGGACTATCAGATAGTATCGATAGCAACATCGATTTGTTTGCAGCTCTAACGGTCACACCGTCTAACAGCTGTTCAGCGTGAAGTTGTGTACGCGGAAGACTGCATAGTCTCTTCCCGAAATAGTTTATAATTCCGGACGCCAGGATCCCACGCAGCAGACACTTACCGCGCGGCCAGCCAGTCAGTTGCCCCAATCCGATCCGGTCCGAGTGCTAATCGCGGAGTCAGTCAATAAACCGATACAACAACAAGACGAGTGTGCGCGGAACAGCAGCTATAACAATAGCCTTTATTTTCGCACTTAACAATTTGTTAGTTAAACACCGTAGAAAAGAAACCGAAACCGAAATCCGCGAAAGTGCCGCGACTAGTGGGATTATATAAATGTAAATCGCGAACCCAATAATGTGGATTTGTCTGCAGAGAGTGGAGCAAACGAGAAGAACTAGCACGCACTGGGCTTGTCAATAGAAGAAATAGGAAACCAGTTGTTGTTGCCCACACGACCTTTCCAACTAGGAGAAGAAACCGAACTTCGTGCGCCGCCTGATTAGCATTTATTTTGTGGCCTAAGGGCGCGTGTCATCCAAAGCCCACACACACCCGATCCCTCGCAGAAAAGCAAGGTTAGTTATAGTCTTCACACCATTTCCAATTGCATATGCCACGATATCGGGTTCTTGTTCTGGTCTCCTTTATCGCCACCACTTCCGGACAGCATCCTTCCTCATCCTCCCCCTCTTGGAGATCGCAGAGATCGTGTGTAGACCGCGATCGATTGCATGTCTCCCACTATTTGGTTAGTCGCCAGTTATGCAATTGGCTCCCCCGAATCTTATCAGCGCCTGACACAACGACGGCGTCTATTAAAAGTTCTTGGCCTGCAGTGGGCACAGACATTTTTGTACAAATGTTGGACAACTTTCTCTTCGCCCCTGCTCTCTGTCGGGGAAAAAGAAGTAACCACTTGAAATTGGGAGTTTTGTGGAACAAAAATATATCTTTGAGAATTCAGATTACCTAAAAAAATGTTTGTTCTTAATTAGCTTAAAAAACGCCACATAAAAAAACAACTTTAATATTAACAAGAATTAGGAAATAGGAGATTTACTGAAGTAAAAATAAATCACAAACTATATTGCTATTAAAATAAATAAAGTAAAAGCGAGAAATTTTGTTTTGATAATAACTATGCTTTAAATTTAATTTTTTTTTTACTCTTTGATAATTGTTTTAAAAGAAATTATTTGCCTTAAATTGTTGTATTTTTGTGCCCTATTTTTTATTTAAATATATTATAAGATCTTTCTCTATTAAAGTCCCAGCTGATGCCATATTAGAAGTACCAAAGAGTAATATGGCCTCAAAAATATCGTTCAAAAAAAATTAAATATTAAAACCTCTTAATATCCAAAAAGAGAGTTGAGTTCCAATGAAGTTTGCCACAAATTCCCATATAAGATACATTTCAAAGCAATCATAACCTGAGATATATTTTCTTTGTTTTAAAAAAAGAAACACCACTTGAGACCAGCAGGAGTTTTCGGGAACATCCTGTTACGCCGTCAGCGTGGGGTTTTTTTTTTTTTGTCCATTTCCTGACAAGTCTTTGCGTTTTGATGGAAAGAAAGTACCACTACTTTCTCAATGCCAGTTGATTTCCTTGGCCTGTTCCCCAGTTTACCAAAACTGAAAATGAAGCGGCGACATCTGGCAGCGACAGCAATGCCCAATATATAAAGCAGGCTGAAACGTATTACGGTTATGTGAAGAGCGGCAATTCGAAAAATCCAAAACACATTCCGAAAAAAAACGGAATGAAGATGACGACTTTATCTTCGGCTCCGCCGTCGCCGCTTCCATCTGTATCTCCCGTCGACAGACAGAGCATCTGGCTATTAAAAGCAAAAGTGAAAAATGCCACACAGTCCCAGCCGCCGCCGTTGCAACAAAGAGAAAAAAAAGCATAAACCATAAAAACAAGTGCAGCAGCTTTGTCAAGTGCATTGCCGCTTCCTACTTTTTTTTTTGGTGTTGCTTTGCTTGTTTTTGTTGTTGTTTTTAGCTGTTATGTGGCGAGTCGGAGTAGGAATATTATTCAATTACCACAAGCCAATCCAGTCGCCCGGGGCTGTCTTGCGGGTTGCGAAAGAGTTTATTTCTTGTATATTCATATACGATTTTTGTGCCAAGCCAAAGTCGCGCCAGCCGAGCTCTGAATCGACACAGCTGCGGGTGAAATAATAGCACCTAAAATTGATAGTAAAATCCCAAAAAATATAGCTAAAGTTAATGTCTTCGGAAAATTTAACGAGACATTCGAATTGATTTTGCTGAAGAATTTAATTTACTTTACAAATAAATAAACTTTGTTTACGGCTTAAAAAAAACCTACACTAAAATTTTTTTAACTGTTTTAAATACTTTTTTTTATATGACACATTATGCCATGTTTATACCCATAGGGTACAAGAGTATTATAGCTTAGTGCCAACCAAGAATGCTTGTCTCTAATTCGAGACAGCTGCGGGTTAAATAATAGCACCCTAAAAACTATAACTCAAGTTCAAACGACTTGGTTTATGACACTTTTTTTACGAGGCAGTGGATGTTGTTTAATCTAATTTATTTAAAAAATAAATTAAAATTTTTCCCTTAACTCACTTTGTTTATGTATGGTTTTAGAAAGACGACACACCAATAATTGTTAAATGTTTTAAATACGTTTTTTAATACGACACTTTATGACATGTTTATACCCATAGGGTACAAGGGTATTATAGCTAAGCGCTTACCTAGAATTTATGTAACAGGGAAAAGGAAGCATATATGTAAGTTCTATAGTTGAAAAACCACATCTCAGAAACGACAGCTCCCAATTTAGGTGACAGCATTAATATTATCTGCAAGCAGATCAAGTTTGCTTTAAAATTTGTTCATACAAAAATTATAACTAAGATTTTGTCGTATTTTTTCGAATTAAAATATATTAAAAATAATTATATAATATATTATATATTATATATGATAAAAATTGGAGTAAAAGTAAATAATCATGGTTGTTATTAAACAATAAAGTTTCTGCATGCTAAACTGTATGCTTAACTGCTGCAACATCTCCTTTGTGTTGGCAACAGCATTGGGTGTTGCTAAATACGTTCCTTGCCACATTTGTCTTCACTTTTCAATATTTTCTTCTACCTTTACCCTGCTTAAGTTAGACAACGTAATTTGGCCTTTAAATTGCACCCACAATGCTTTGGGTACCCGGGTATCTCACAGTATTTTCTTAAATATAAATTGCATAATCAACCACCGAATTAGTAATATTTTTGTGCCCGCTACTATAACTTCATTGATACGAATTGGACTTCGAATTCCATTGGCGGTGCGATTTCATAACTTTTGCTCTCACCGCTGCTGCGCGCCTTGGGTTTGCCCAACTTCGATTTGGTTTTTTAAACAAATTTATTTTCATTTAACGCTGGGGCGCGCTTCTTTGGCTTTACGGCCTGGCATTTCTCCCTCTCCCTCTCTCTCTCTCTCGTTTCTTTTATATGTGTACCAATGTATGTAGTTTTGGACAGCGGCAACAATAGGCAGCCACCGGCGAACCGAAAAAAAGTGGTTTCAATGCTGGCAACTTTCTCCGCCACCTGCAAAGGCGACGCTACGCGACGCGACGCGACGCGATCTGAGCGCGCAACTCAAGCCGCACGCATGCGCAGCGGACTCTCCAGCTTATTTCTGCCCCGTCTTTCTTGCCCCCTCCAAGCTTTATCTGCTGGCCCTCTTTCCATCTCCTCGTCTTGCGAGTTGGCAACAGAAAATTGGTCATGTGCCGCGCCGTACGTGTGTCTGTCCGTGTCCATGTCCGCCCCGTCAAAGATTGCGCGATTATCAAAAACGCTGGCAAAGTCGCATGCAAAACGCGTGCGCGATTTTCAGGCTGCAATTTCATCATCAACACAACAGCGAGCATAAAATTGTTGTTATTTCAGGCAAATTGTTAAGTGATGAGTCGGCATGGGGCATGGGAGTCGCATTAGGCACTTAGCAATGAGGGAAAAGTATATAAAAATAGTTCAAGTGTAGTCCAAACCTTACTGCGCCAGGTAATCAAGTTGCTCTGTGGCAAAATAATCTAGGAAATTATTAAAGAACTATATTATAATTATTGTATTGCTTTTGACATGAACTTTTAGAGATAAGACCATGACTAGATTGAATATTTTCTGATTATGTTTTTATATTATAATTATTTTAACTTTTCTAAAGGTTATTTACATCAATTGTATTTTGATTTATACATTTTTACTAAGAGGTATTTGAATATAACATTTATATATTCATAATAAGCTTAAACCATGGTAAAAGACAATTTTCACAGTTTATTTTTGATTTATTTCACTTAAAAGTAGAGTTTGTGGCTTAGGAAAACTACCAATAAAGTATTTAGTTAAAGTATACTTTAAATAAGTCTTAAGTGTCGCTATTATCTATAGTTAAAAGCACAATTTTTTTTTGGAGTGTGAACATTTCACCCCACGCCCTGTGATTTCTCGGATTGAGAGCATGACTTTGGAAATGTTTTTTTTTTCAGATTTTTTTGTCCCTCTTTTTCCGATCACCTTCAAGCGGGCGCTATTGCAAAGCCATCACATTGCATTGATGGCTACACATTTCCGCCGCTTTAGGCCAACTTCCAGCGAAGGCCAGATGCGAACCCTTTGTTGCTGCTGCTGCTGCTGCTGCCGGCCGTAAAAAACGGGGCGCTATAAAATCGATGTTCAATCGCATCGAATTAGTTCGGGGCTCGGGCATCGTCGCTGCAAACTCACTTTGTAATGCAAATAGGCCCGACTCGAGCATCAGCGTAAATGCAAACATAGCCGTAGTCGTCGCCTGCAAATACAAACAAAGCAACCAGCCAGCCAGCATCATAACCGAGAGAGAGAGCACACACTTCTGGCATAAACATATCAAAGTTTATGTTTATTGGGCCCGCATTAGAGCCCAACAAAAGGCAAACAGGCCAAAGAAGTTGCAGCAACCCGGCCACTGGGCCCAAGAAAACTGAGGCACACGCGTGTGCGGGTTTTGCATAACTAACCAATTAAATCGACAAAGACACAAAGTTTTCCTTGACGCTATAAGTTTGAAAGAAGTAGAAGCGAAGCTTAACAAGAATTCAGTGGATCTCTACTTGAAAACATAAAATAAACCTAGATAATAGTATAAAGAATGATATCTGTATCGATATTAGACGCGATAACTTTCGATAAATCGATATTCTGTTTGTTCCGGCCAATAAATTCGGAAAAGAAAAGAAAATAAAATAAATTAGGTACGATTTAGGAATATTTTTCTTTAAAATAGATATTTAAAGTGTAGATTTATAAAAAAGTGCGATAAATCGGACTTTGTTTCGATATACATTTGTTTTAGAGAGTTCTAATTTTAAATACTTATTTTTCAACTGATATAAGGTTTGATCGCAGCAATATTTTCTTAAAAATAACATATAACACATAATGGACAATCTTAATAAGATCTCTTTAAAGTCTCAGCCTGGCTAAATGAGCATAAACACTCCCCAGATTCATGGTTATTATAATCAGTTAATGAAGGCAATGGAGGAAACCTGAGTTTTGCGTAACTTTCAACTTTTATTGTGTCTCTTTTTTTTTAACTTTTCTGATGTTGTTGTAAAATGAGGTCGCCAAAGACCAAAGCAGCGACGAAAGAGGAAAAACCTGTCAACATTTTCATGTTCAGGGTTCAGCAGTGCCAGCAAGTAAACCGTTGCAACTGCAACTGCCACCGGCTGAGCTGTGCAACTTGGCTTCTCGGTTTCCGATTTTTGGTCATCGGCTACCATTTGACGTTGGTTTTTTTTTTTTATTTTTGATTGTCTTGGCCCCAACAACTCGTTTAACCAGGCACGTAAAACTCGACAGACCAAGCGATTGGCACTCCGAAATCGTAGTTGGCCGCCTTGAATGCTGATGACTCGTAATGGCAACAGTTACCTACCAGACGACGCAATATTACCCAGACAAATACCGATACCAAGATCCCATTTAATCCGCTGAAAATAAAGCGTAACGAAAGAAAAATGCTTTGGCTCTTTGCTGCGTATTGGTTTATGGCATAATGAAGTTACCAACACAACCGGCCAAGTTCGGGGCGGATGCAATTGCTGTGCCCCCTGCCAACTTGTCTATGTCACATGCTGGTTTGCCTTTAGCTAAATGCACTAAGAGAAACATGAAGGCTACCCCACTGCCACACTTAAAATAATGAGATTTTATATTCATTTTATGTATTTTATGAATCTATGTATATTCCAAATTATTTAAATAAATAAATACAATTTTTGAAAAGCTTCTGGCTACTTTTATGCCATAAGCAACAAAGATTTTGTCATAAGACAAGCATTAGGCTTTCTTTTTTGATCTCACCATTTGGCGGGATTTTGATGAGCTGAATTCGTAGTTGGGAATTTTAGTGTCACGATTGCAAGCGCTTATGTAGCATGGCCCCTTGGTAATTTCGACTTTGCTTCTCTCTAGAGTTCTATTTAAAAATTCTCTTTGTATTACCAACATTATGAGAGATTCTTTAAGCCTACCTTGCTTTTGGTCTTAAGAGCATATTCATATTAAAAGAAAACACTTTCATAGTGTATAAGAAGAACAAATTGTTTTTTATGTGCAGCTTGTTGCTGCCCATGTTTCCTTTGTTTGTGTCATGATTTTTATTGCCGCCACCCATGGCTAGGCCTGTTGTTTATTTACGCCGGTCAAACAAAGTTTAGACAACGACGTTGCCGTTGCAGGCGGTACAAATATTTGAGCAATGCTGCAGAAAGGCCCCCGTCTTTGTCCTCCCAATAAAAAACGCCCATAATTACATTAACCGAAGCGACTTATTCTATGCGCGTCTCTTGTTTGTCCAACTCTCGGCTCGGGCTGTGGCAACCACAACGACAACGACCAAAAGGTCTGGCAAATATTGCACAAAAAAAAAAACACGAATGCACAGTGTTTAATCTACACTTGCCGCCTGGCTTTACTGGCTGGTTCTGTGTCGGTGGGAAGACATTTGATTTGGATGACCCTCGCACTGGGTATATAATCAAACTTCAAAGTCAGCCAGGCAATATTGGCGAGGTCTTCGTCAGCGTGCGAGCAGGGAAATATTTATGCGATTTATAACATTCTTTTTTTTTGTGCTTGCGATTTAATTAATTCCCATAATGCGTTGTTCTTTAGGGTGTGGGGTGGTGGGACTGGGAGGCAAAGACTCCGCCAGCGATGACGGGATATGCCGCAGATAAGGTTGTAAAAACAAACATGTTTGCCAGAGTCCACATGCCGCCTGTTTTGTGGCAACAGGCTGGATGTGAGTGGGCCTGCTATTAATTTGATTATAAATGGTTTATCGCAAAGAAGACGGGACTTGTGAATTAATGATGTATGCTTAGCGACAGCAAAACAGGATTTCGATTCTTCTTTCGGTCTTAGCAAAACTAATCGGAGACTGTTCCTATGGGATGCTTCCTTTGAACACTTATTCTATATTTAAAGTACTTTTTAAGAGCGAAGCACAAATATTATATATATCTTCAGTTTTCAAGATTAAAAATCATTTGCAAAAGGTGTAAACCTATTTTTCTAAAGATACTTTACTCATAGTCCCATAATTACATTTTTCTAAACATCCTTAGGCCATAAACTATGAAATGTGTTTGTGGCCTATAAAAGCTATGAGTTATTTATCCCGCAGAAATATATATCTCACGCTTTCCATAGCAAAGTGCCAAGCATCCGTAATCTGTATCTCATCAGATCTGTGTCAGTTCGGTGGAAATGATCTCAATTTGTGGCCATGAGTCATACACTTGGGAAAGACAAGAAAATGGAAAATTCCGCATTAATAAGACAAATCGTCAGATCATCGTTAAGGCTGAGTTTTAAAAAACGAAATAAAATTTGGTAAATCAATAAATTTTGGCTAATCAAAGACTGATAAGAAAGTGGTGGGGAAAAGCCCCAGCTCGAGGTAACAACTCCTCGAGCAGCCCGCATGGCTGCTGCACACTCAGGACCCTGAACACACTCGAATCAATTTCTGTTTAAGCCAGGATATGAGGGTGTCCTGGAGGGGAAATGAGTGAGAGAACACGCGCGTCGCCTTTTTCCCTATCACAGCATGTAATCCATGAAGCCGTGTAATATGACTGTGATTGGAAATTGAAATTGCATCCGGCAAACATCAGAGAACCGGCGGAGCGGCGATAAAAAATGCCTTTTGCCAGCGCCCTTTTCCCTCGTTCCTCGGCCTTTTTCTGGCTGCCTGAATTAAAATTCAAATTTGCAACAAGCTGCCAGAAAGCGGAGGCAGCCAACCAAGTTGGCCACTTTACGAGCGCTTAGCCTGCAGATGATGGGGCGCTGCTATGCGGATGATGATGATGATGATAATTCCCTTTGCCGATTTCGATAAGCCCAATGATGATGTGCATCCAGCAGCATAATGATGTGGGTGCTGGCTGTGATTAGAATTGCCGTGTTATTTTTTTTCTTAGTCGTTTTTTGGTTTTGGCCAAATGGCAAACCGAGCATGAAGGCAGCTTTACTTAGCGTGATTGCGAATCGTCGTCTCTGACAGACAAGACTGAAACTGGGGATGCGCACACCGCCGCATTGGCAAATAAAACAACAAACCTTGGCCAAAACATCGCCTATGGCGGCGCATTTCAATTATGGTTTATTTAATAATAGCTTTGATTGCTTAATATGTTAACAAAGGCTTTTTCGAGTCGCAGCCATGTTAATGGGCGGCAATTAAGCGGATCGCCAATTAGCTGGAAATGCTTAATACTATTTATAATATATGCAACCGATTTAACGCAATGTAAGATGTCGAGTTCCGTGCACGTGCCCCACACACACCGCAAATGTCGATTAACAAAGCCCCCGAAAAGATACTAGTTCGCAGATAAGATACTTTCGACCTATCCATTGTTGCCAGGAGATAGAGAGGCAGAGAGATGAAGGCTACAAAATTTGCATAAATTGAATATGGAATAGATTTCCGATTCATTGACTCGCACAGACGGGCCAGTTCCCAGAAGTGAATACCAATACCATTCAGGGCTGGGAAACTACTCGGCAATTTAAGCCTAAGGACGAATGCCGCCCAAAGGCTGAATGTATTTACAATTAAATGCTTGGAATGGCGGTAATTGAAATACAATGGGAAGCATTAACTGAAATTTAATAACAGACAAGCCTAAGTTCTTGCAAAGGAAGTCTCCTTGGACTTCAGTAAGGTTTTCTTGTGTCCTTTATAGAGTTTGGAATTAAGTTTTGTTGTGGCATTGTTGAGCTTTGTTTTGCAGAGTTCCCTATAACAGTATTGTGGAAAAAAAGGTGAAGAATATATTTCCAGACTCCTTGGACTTCAGTAAGGTTTTTGTGTGTCCTTTATACAGTTTGGAATTAATTGTTGAATTGTTAAATTGCATTGTTGGGTTCTTTTTACAGCGTTTCCTATAACAGTTCTGCGGAAAATATAGTTACTTCCATAATTCTAACCTTTGTAGTTTTTGTGGAACTAATTTCATTTTAATTGGTACATTTTATGGCATTTTTGAACTTGTTTTACATTATTTCCTATTACAGTTTGTGGTAAACATATTAAAAGGTATATTTAAAGATTTTGCTACTTTAATTGCACTAATTTAAAAGCTATTTTAGTTTGTACAATATTTTCTATAAATAAAGGTTTCTTAGCAAGATATTTAATTATTATATATCTTTAGTTTTCCTTAAGAAAAACTCGCTTAAATTAATTACAAACCGAACAATTTTTAATATGGATTTCTAATCTGTAAAGCAGTCGCTAAGCCCTCGTTTGGATGGTGTCTTCTTCTGTTTTCAAACCAATGACGGCTATAAAGTCCCAAATAATATAAAAAAAAACTTTCTATTTCATTGCGAACGGTTCCGGTTTTTTCCTCAGAGCATTTTTTTTCGGCTTTGATTGCTCTTCGGATGGTTAACGGCGTTGTGGTCAACGCGAATCGATGGACAAACAGCCAAGTGGGTCAATGTCATGAGAGCACGAGCTGCTGGTGGCCAAGAGGATGGGATGGGATGCCATGCGAGATGAGATGATGATATCGCGATGCTGGAGCACCTGATTAACATAAGCTATTGACACATGTCAGTCGCAGCATCGTAAAGACCAAAAACAAACGGCGGAGATGAGGAGACTCTTAAAAGGGAGACACTCTTATCGCCTCCACCGACTTTGATTTACTTTTAATTTAAAATCCTTAAAAGTTTTTCCTTGTACAACTTCGTATTTTTTGGGCTGAACACAGAGAGCAGGAAAATCTTTTGATGTGTCTTTTTTCTTTGTTTGACTTTGTCGAATATTTTTCTTTTCGCTCTGAAAAAACACAACTGTTTTTTTTTTTTCGGTCTTCGTTCCGTTTTTGGGGCCCTCCTCCAGCTTGCATACAAATTAGCAGCATTCGCATTTTTGGTAGAAAGTAAAACTGTTTTTTCTTCTCAACGCCGCCGCCGTTTGAGTGTGTCGTTTTATTAATTTATTTATTTGTGCCTCACACGACAACTTTTACTTTTTTGTTTGGCAACTTGTAAATTACACAAAACGACGGCTGCAAAAGCCAGAAAAGCAAAAAAAGAGCTCTAAAAATTGTCTCAGATTTATTTCTTTTCTCTTTTTCGGCAACTGAAAATATGCTGTTAGCGTCTTATCGGTTAATCGGCTTTGGCAAGTGTTTGTAATTGCCAGCAACTTGATTTGGCTTTTAGTATATCTCGGGGGTTGAAGTGCCAATAACTGCTTATCAGGAAAACACAGAAAATATATGGAAAATAATATCAAAGTGCGATCTATATTGGGTTTTTGTATTTGCCAGCGAAAATGTGATTACTGTCTATGTTTTCCCATTGCCTTTGACCTTGTTTCCTATCTAATCGGGCCACTTTTCCAAAACACAGCCCATCAATCCCGCTTAACCCTATTTTTGTTGTGTGCGTCCTAGATTCATTTCCATTTTGTTATCAATCTAAACACCATCCAACGGCAAATGAGCTTTGGCCCCAATCCCACGACACTTGTAATTACCTAAGGAAATCGCATGGTCTACTGCTGCCTGAGTCACAATCTTCACTAGCTTCCAGTGCTAAAATGCAATCAAGTTTTCGATCAAAAAAGAAGTAGAACAAGTGGCCACATGACTCATGTCTCCAGCCGAAGATTTGTGGGGGAAATGAGGAGAAAAACGAGTTGCAAGAAGATCAAGATTTTCAGACTCTGCGGCTGGCAGAAAAGATACATCCATCCGGTTTCCGTTGGGCACTCTTTGCGCAGCGAGAAGTTAACTTGTTTTGAAAAGAAGATATATCTAGGCTTTAAGTAATATCATATCATATCCTGGCAGGGTTAAAAAAATTATTAAAAATGCCTGAACGACTGGAAAAAGTAACCACAAATAAATAGGCTGTACTTATGCCACAATATCTGTTTTTTTATCTGCACAAAATAAAATAATGATTAAAAATGTGATGCACACGCGCAGCTAATATTTATTTTCTTCCTGATTCGCCTGCAAAAAAGAAGAGAAGCAAATAACTTAATCCATAAAATGTCGTCGAAGGCTCCTAAATATTAATTGGATAAATTAATGCAGGCTCACGCCGAGGCTGTCCCTACTTCCCCATCATCGTAAAGGTTTTTGGGATGGAACCTGCCTGGGGTCCTCCTGTCAATATGTAATTCTTTGCCTTTCAGAAAAGCCTGGATAGATATGTATGTACATATGATATAAATCATGTTGTCCCTGATTTCTTCGGCTTCACCTGAATTTATTTTGTGTACACAAGATGTGCAGAATTCAGCGTGTTGTTGCTGTTGAGCAGATTTTAATTGCCGGATTGCCTAAACATAAATAATAAACAAAGGCCTGAGAATTTATTGTTTAGGTCCAGCACTTGCTGAAATCACACATCAACAGAGGCCAGTGACGTTCGCGCCATGGGAAAGTATATATATATATATATTTTGGGAAATTTTGATTTCAAAGTCCAAACTTCGCATCGAGAACAGACCGAAAGAATCAAATCAAACAACAAACAATCATAAATCAGATGTGTTAATTGCAATAATTTGCAGCGGTCAGGCAATGAAAATAGTGTTCGAATTCCCCGACAAATTAATGTGTTTGCCGGAGCCTTCACCTAGAGGCAACACCACTCATCCCCCAGAAAATTATAAATGCCTCTACTATCGAGTTTTTCCTCGTACAAAGAAAGTCTTTATCCGAAGAGAGATCACTTGATCTCGAATTAATTCGATCATGGCTCTTGTTGTGCTTCATCTTTTAGCATCTTGCTAAATTTTTGTGCTAATTGCCAGCAGTATTTTTTTGTGCAAAAACAATACCGAATTATATGGAAAATTTCCGCGGCCATAAATAAACGCGTTGCTGTGTACCGATGAGGATTCCAGGAACACCCATAGGCCTCACTCTCTCCCTTCTCTGGCTCACCCACTCCCCAAAAACAAGACGAAGACGGATGATGACGCATTCTTCCCCTTTTTTTTCTGGCTTCTCGGTAGCCGCCTGACAATTGGACACACCCATTGGGCATATTAATTGGCAATGGGATTGTGTATATGCCATGGCTGCCCAATGTTCAATTTGGCGAATGCAAATGCTGCACGCGTCCCTTCGTATTTTCGCAGAATTTTCGTTTTATGAGCGGGAGATTCTCATTAAACCAATAACAATTACAATTGGGGTTTTGCCCCCACGAGTTCTCCTGGGGGGCTCTCGGTAAAATTTCACTTGAGGTTGTAATGCCTCTGTCTGTACCAACCTACCTACCATTTAACAGTCAATATATTCCTCGAAAAATCGGAGAAATGTTGATTTTGTTTGCAAACTAACCTTAAGAATAGGAATATATTATGAAATATCTATTTTATGGCTATTATTATTAACTTTGCAGTAATAGAAATTACGAAATCCATTTATTCAAGCTGGAAAACTGCTCATAAACTAAAGACAATTATTAAATACATGTCTCAAAAGAAATTAAAAATAATTACACTAGTAAACTATATGTTTTAATTATATTAAGGAGGTTTTCCTTACTCTAATAACTAAGATTATGGCATGAAATGACAATTTTATGCATTCCATGTAATGGCTATTATAACTTGTTTTAACAAGTTTGATTAACTTACTAAGACAAATTCCCAATTCGATACATTTCGATACAAGAAAGTAATCTCTGGTCGGATAATGACAACCCTTGGCTGGGAAACTCTTTAGATAATTTATAATGATGCCAAAATGTACAACCATTTCAATTGTTTGTCGAATGGCAGATCCTTTAAGAAATAGTTTGGTTTATATGTCACCAAATATCGATGTAATAAGAACAAAGGTTACACTATGAAATAGCAATTTCATGCATTCCAAATCCAATTTCAGAGAAGGTCAACCATTGCCCTAGAAACTGTTTACGAATTGCTGACAAAATATATAATCATTTTAGTTGTTTATCATTAAATATCCTAAACATTAATCAAATAAAACTGGGTGACTATGAATTATTTTAGGATTTTATTCGACTGAAATGCAAATTGCTTTTGTAAATATTTTGTATGGAAACTTGGACGACTTTAGTGGAACCCTAACAATTACTTTAAAGTACAGATAGTTTATTTTAGCCTCAGATTAGGAAAGTTTTCGGGTTTCGTCCGCTACCCAAGGGTTTGACTCACTTTTGTTGGTTTTATTTGAGGTATTTCGTTTGTAGTTATTTACTTTTGGGTTTCTTTGGCTTTTGCTGTTTCTCCGTTGAATTGCCTGTCTCTAAGTTCCGTTCGGGGTTTCTTACCGCATACACACACGTATTTATTTTAGTAGTTATTTCCCTTCTGAAATCTCAGCCGTTCCCGAACCCCAACTGGCACCCGCAACCCTCCTCGTCGGACCGTGTTTGTATGGACGTAAGGTTGAGGTCGGCCGCAACATCCGTTCTGCGAGTGCTTTCAAATGTAAACGAAAAGTATGCAAAACAATGCAGCCGCACAGATACAGATACGGATACAGCAACAGCTACAGATACTTTGGCCACGCACACACACACACACTCTCCCTCTTGTTTGTTGCCAAATGGAAACCCCCTTTTGACCCCTCGCCCCCCCCCCGGGACTGCCTTGGGGGCCACGTCCTTGCCCCGCGGTCTTCCTCCGAAAACTGTTTCTATTTCTCCAGATCTTTTCCCGCTGTTGTGGTCTAAGTTTAAACATTTCGCCATTCAACGGATTTTTAGCGGCGCCCTCGTTAATTGTTGATGCCGCGCTCGCCGATACTTCTGTTGCAAAGCAGAAGCTCAAAATAAACATTTGAATGAACATGAAAAATGTGTCTAATTTTTCGTTGTTCGTTGTTGTTCTTCGTTCGGCTTCATGGATTTGGCAATACAGAGTTACATTTACGTCACACTCCCGGGAAGATCAGAGGAGACTCCCAGTGCACTCCAATGCACAGTCCCTGCGCCTTGCCTCGCCTTGTTTTTCACACCCATTTGATGGACTTTTAAGAGGAAAACAACAGCAACTGGAACTTTGAATTCTGGATCAACCGGGAAGGGCCTTTGTTCTATTGCAAATTTAGTTTGACTTCCAGCGGAGTCCAACTAATCATCATCATCAGTTCAATTATATTCAATGAGTTTCTCGAGGCAGGAAATTGAAGAAAATTAGACCAAGAAAACAGGGAAGTATCGCTCAGAGGCTGGAGCAAGTGAGGTCAGAACGTTTAACAGGAAAAACTTATCGTAAAATCGAAAGAAAAGAAAACACTACAAATATTTCAGATATTTGACAATATTTGCATATTGATTTTCTTATTTGTTTATACAATATACGACGTACGTGCTCGTTCACAGTTTTTTTTTCACCATAAGTGATAACCGTTTGCCGAAAAGGGAGCAACAATTCCACGGAATTGGCGCTTAGTCGAAATTTCCCGCAGATTTTTGCATTCAGCAACAAAATTGAAAAGGATGGATGACGATCACGTCTTCTTCACACATGCACTTATTTGAAATTGTACTCCGGCATGATCTTGAACCACTCCGTCTGTTACAGCCCTGGCCTTTTGGTATTGGCGGCCTCCTCACCCTTTCCGATTTTGTGCCATTAAATGCGCCCACCAAAAATAACGCCTAGTATTGCCGGCCATTCGCAGGCCTTCCATTTTAGCCACAGGCACTGAGTAAAGGAAACATTAACATTACTTTTTTTTTTGTTTTGAATATTGAGGGAATTGTTTATGCCTCGCACTTTTTACGATCCCGCTTGGGCGCTTCATGTCAATAAAAATCAATTTGATGATCTTTCAGCTAGCTGCAGTTGGCAGTGAATACTCCACAAAGAGGAAACTGTTGCATTTTTCGATTTATCCTATAAATTTAGAGTCTACATTTTAGACCAAGAGTGCATTAAGTCAAGGGCTTTAACTTCAAAGAGAAAACTTGCAGGATTATAGTCAGTTTTTGTTTAATTCTTGGTAGGGAAGGCAGAAACTACAGATAAGACAGAAAACCGATTTATAAATCGATATTCTTTGTGCCATAAAATATGTAGTGCAACTATGTTATTTGAAAATAAATATAAAAAGGTTGTCAATAATTTTGTATTAAAAATGTTTTTAAAATAATTGCTAAAAAAGACAAGTAAATTAAATAAATTGGTTTCCGATATTCTTTCCAGAATACCGATATTTTAATTTCGATAACTCAAAACTTATTTTATTTTCCACACGATATTTCTGTCGATATCCCCTCGATAAACATCCCTAGTTATTAATTGAGATTTAGTAAATCAAATTCTTCAATTGAGAATGGTTTGAACAGAATTTACTAAACTATTTTATCAAAAATAATCAATTCTTGTTCTATTTAAAATATTTATATTTATTTGAAGTCAATACCAGAACGTAAGCTTAAAAAAAAACATAGACAATAAACTATATCCTCTATAATTGCACCGAATCATTTCCCCAACGATCCGCTTTCTTGGGAATTAAACTGCAGTTCCCTGTGCACAGAGCATCCCATAAAAATTTAAAAGGATGCCAGGATTGGGCCTTGAGTGCTGCCTGCGATGGTTTATGGCCCCAAGGCTTCGGATTACACAATTTCCAGGCACTTGGCACTGCTGATACGAACACTCGTAAATCCCCCGGGATCTGGCTTAGCCTCTTGACTGCGCCAAAGTGGCATTTGATTTATTTAGCATATTTGTTTATTTTTTGTATATTTCTGTGTTGTTGCCTCTTTCTCTTTTGTACATATGTATTTTCCTTTACAACAAAATGGATAACATTGTTTATGGCTGCCGCGCGGAGACTGTGCGCCGGCGCAACAGTGCAAAGGCGGGACTCTTTGAATATTTATGGCACGTCGTCTAACTGGGGGGCAGGATAGATGGATAGTTCGGAGCCAGAGCGCACCGGACCGCATTTTATGCCGGGCACGTGGTGGGCGGCTAGCGATCGTCCAGTAAGATTGCCCGATGGCTTAATTAAGACCGACTCGAAGTCGAGCAGCGGCATGCGGAACTTGGCCCGGCTTAAGCTATCAATCACGGATTTGCATCTGTGGCAGGAGTAGTAGCTGCTGCTCGTCTTGGCCAGCGATTGAGGCGTGTCGGGGCGCTCAAGGACGCTCTGCCCTGAGCGTACAAATCCGCTTAGTGTAATAACGTGTTTCTCCGTTTCCTTTTCGAGGGGTCGTCGTCGTTATCGCCTGAGCCTAGGGGCCTGTGAATGTGTCAACATTTAAATCGATATGTTTCTCTCTGTTGATTTAGTTAACTCTCTGCCCTGTGCCTTTTCCCTTTGCCGTTGCCATTGCCTTTGCCCATTCCCCTCGCCTATGCAGCGCACAAAAGTTGACTGGCCTGGCCCGCATCCTGGCCCCAAACGTCCTTGGGGCGACACATCAAAGGGAGACCAGTACCGAGAAATCGCGCAAGCTGAGAGGAGCTTTAACTGACAGGCGTTTTTACCCTTTTTTTTATTTTTCTTTTCCTCTCCACAGCCAGCCAAGATTGGCCAGATCTGGACGGGACTCGGACGTGCCGCAACCATGATTGGACGTTTGTTTCGCGCCCACGGTGAGTTCTGCGCCTCCCATCCCTGGGAGGTCATCGTGGCCCTGCTCACCATCACAGCCTGCATGCTGACGGTGGACAAGAACAACACACTGGATGCCACGAGCGGATTGGGCACAGCTACCGCCTCGGCCGCCGCAGCTGGAGCTGCGCCTGGAGCAGCTATACCGCCGCCGGCAGTGTTGGGTTCGGCCACCTCTAGCCGGCACAGACCCTGTCATGGATGGAGCCAGTCCTGCGATGGCCTGGAGGCGGAATATAATGCCGCCGATGTCATCCTAATGACCATTGTACGCTGCACTGCTGTGCTCTACTGCTATTACCAGTTCTGCAGCCTCCATCGCCTGGGCTCCAAATATGTGCTAGGTGAGTGTCTGTCGCCCTTGATCCGTCGTCGTGATGTAATCCCCCCAGTGGCTCCGATTCGTTTTTGAGGGGCACGTGTGTTGACCAAAGTGGTTAGAATGCCGGCATTGTTTGCACCCGCCCCGAACTATTTCGGCGGCCCCCCGAAAGCTGGACATACCTACAGAAAAAAAAACGCAAACCGCACACACAAGACTGGAATGTGTTTGGCCAAGATTTTAGAGGTGGGGCGGACACAGGTAGTTACCAGCGGGCACAGCTCCCTGGCATTTCTCACGTGCGCTCTAAACGATTCGACCTCCGTCCGCTAATGCCTCCAACTCATGCCTCATGTTTCGCGTTCTCTTTTCTCAGGCATCGCCGGCCTCTTCACGGTCTTCTCCAGCTTCATCTTCACGACGGCCATCATCAAGTTCCTGGGCAGCGATATCTCTGACCTGAAGTGAGTCCCAAAATAATTTCACTTGCTAATTGAATTTACAATTAAACCCCACTCCCCTTTGCTGGCAACTTTCAGGGACGCCCTGTTCTTCCTCCTGCTGGTCATTGACCTGTCCAACTCGGGCCGACTCGCCCAACTGGCTCTCTCGGGCAGCAACCAGGCGGAGGTCACCCAAAACATAGCCCGCGGCCTTGAGCTGCTGGGTCCGGCCATTTCCCTGGACACCATTGTCGAGGTGCTGTTGGTCGGTGTGGGTACGCTGTCGGGTGTTCAGCGTTTGGAGGTGCTTTGCATGTTTGCCGTACTTTCGGTGCTGGTCAACTACGTGGTCTTCATGACCTTCTATCCCGCCTGCCTATCGCTGATCTTTGACCTGTCACGCTCTGGCGTTGACATGTCCGTGGTGCGGGAGAAGGCCAAGGGTTCGCTGCTGCTCAAGTCGCTCACCGAGGAGGAACAGAAGGCGAATCCGGTGTTGCAGCGCGTCAAGCTGATCATGACCACCGGCCTGATGGCCGTGCACATTTACAGCCGGGTGGCATTCTCCGGCAGCGACTACGATTCGGTGGACAAGACACTTTCGCCCACGCTCAGCCTGAACGTGAGCAACAATCGCACGGAGTCGGGCGAAATCACAGACATAATCATCAAGTAAGTACAAAAAAGAAACTAAGAACATCTAATCTTTAAAATATTAGCTTCAAATTTTATTTATTTTTTGAAAGAACTTCAACTTTAACCTTCCATTTTTATTCTTATTTCAGATGGCTGACAATGAGCGCCGACCATATAGTAATCTCCATTGTTCTCATCGCCTTGGTGGTCAAGTTCATTTGCTTTGACAATCGCGACCCCCTGCCGGAGCAGCTGCGTCAATCCGGCCCGGTGGCCATTGCCGTCAAGGCCTCTCAGACCACGCCCATTGAGCAAGATGAGCACAATAAGCCAGCGGAGATTACCGCTGCTCCAGCTGTCGCACGCACGCCGCTCTTCACCATTGAAGAACAGAGCTCGGCCAATGTTTCTACACAGACAGAGCTTCTGCCGCTGCGCCAACGAATGGTCCAGCCCATCAGACTGCCACGACCCCTGCAGGAATGCCTGGATATTCTGAACTCCACAGAAGACGGCAATGGACCCGCTGCCCTGACTGATGAGGAGATCGTGGGCATTGTCCAAGCCGGTGGCACCCATTGCCCTCTGTACAAGATTGAGTCTGTGCTGGACGATCCGGAGAGGGGAGTTCGAATCCGGCGACAGATCATAGCCGGACGTGCCAAGATGCCAGCGGGGCGGTTGGATGTCTTGCCCTATGAACACTTTGACTACCGCAGGGTGCTCAATGCCTGCTGCGAGAACGTGCTCGGCTACGTGCCCATTCCCGTGGGCTATGCCGGACCCCTGCTGCTGGACGGAGAGACCTACTATGTGCCAATGGCCACCACAGAGGGTGCCCTGGTGGCATCCACGAATCGCGGATGCAAAGCTCTGTCAGTTCGCGGCGTTCGCTCCGTGGTGGAGGACGTGGGCATGACTCGAGCACCGTGCGTGAGATTCCCCAGCGTTGCCCGTGCCGCCGAGGCGAAATTATGGATCGAGGACGAGGTGAACTATCAGGTGGTGAAGACAGAGTTCGATTCCACATCCCGATTCGGTCGGCTTAAGGACTGTCACATCGCCATGGATGGTCCCCAGCTGTACATCCGTTTTGTGGCCATCACCGGCGACGCCATGGGCATGAACATGGTGTCCAAGGGCGCCGAGATGGCGCTGCGTCGCATCAAGCGTCAGTTCCCCGACATGCAGATCATTTCGCTCAGCGGGAATTTTTGCTGCGACAAGAAGCCGGCGGCCATCAATTGGATCAAGGGCCGGGGCAAGCGGGTAGTCACCGAGTGTACCATCTCGGCGGCCACGCTACGCTCCGTGCTGAAGACGGACGCCAAGACGCTGGTGGAGTGCAACAAACTTAAGAACATGGGTGGCAGCGCCATGGCCGGCAGCATTGGTGGCAACAATGCCCATGCCGCCAATATGGTAACCGCCGTTTTCCTGGCAACCGGGCAGGATCCCGCCCAGAATGTCACCTCCAGCAACTGCTCCACGGCCATGGAATGCTGGGTGGAGAACAGCGAGGACCTGTATATGACCTGCACGATGCCCTCGCTGGAGGTGGGCACTGTTGGCGGCGGCACAGGGCTGCCCGGCCAGAGCGCCTGCCTAGAGATGCTGGGAGTGCGCGGAGCACATGCCACGCGGCCGGGAGACAATGCCAAGAAGCTGGCCCAGATTGTGTGTGCCACTGTTATGGCAGGCGAACTGAGCCTTATGGCGGCGCTGGTCAACAGCGATCTAGTCAAGAGTCACATGCGGCACAATCGGTGAGTTCGAGATCTCGGAAGAAACAACTTCAAGTCTAATAAAAAAATATTTGTGTCATTACAGCTCCTCCATTGCCGTGAGCAGCGCCAACAATCCCCTCAACGTGACCGTCTCCAGCTGCAGCACCATCAGCTAAGATTGGGCGCTGCAGGGGCGCCGCCTTCTACCCTTTTGTATATAGACACTAGCCGGACACAGGCCAGGCGGGCGGGCGGGCAGACAGACAGGCGGGGGCGAGCTGCAACTTATGTCTTTAGGTGTTACCTTGTAGTTGAATGTTTCATAAATTGCTTGATAAATAACCTGATTGGCCAGGCCAAAGGAACCGCGCAGCAGACCGACGACAATCCCCTCGAAGCCAAAGCTGTGAGCATAGGATGGGGGCGATCCGGTCCGCAGAGTTACTGCTACTTCTACTTCCACATAGATTGTACTTTTTTTCTATCCTTAAACTGAATACTGAAATGATGATCCGCGGCTCCTGGCTGCATTCCCAGCCAGCAGGTGCCAGCTATGATCGGGACTAGTGCAAGGGCTGGACTTGTATAAAGTATTTCGTAAGCGAAAAGTAGTAAATAGGGTTTATATAGTGACTATAAATTAAAACGTTTAATTGTAGATCGAGTACGATCGGTTTTATCTTAATTTCTGTTTTTCGTTTTTAACAAAACAATATAAACACAAAACGTAATGGATAAAAATGTCTTTTATAGACGCTGCTCATGGGTTCACAAATCAGCACTTCATTTATTTTACTTTTAATAATAATAATTATTAATAAATTATTATAATTAATTTATAATAATTCACGGCGCGTGTTTTAATTAGTGGTTGTTGTTTGCGGTTTGTTATTTTCTCAAAAAATTAATCGTATCAAAAGAAGATCGAGCGGTGGTGGCGTTTAATTCTGATCGGTGAACTCCTTGGCCTCGGCCTCGGCATCGGCATCCTCATCGGCCCGTTCCACTGGCGCCACGCGTACATCTCCACTGCTATCTGGCTGGACGATCAGCTTCTTGGGGCTTGGCTCGTTGCTATCCGCCTCGGCGGAAATGGTGCCCGACGATCCCGCTGCTCCATCCTCGTCCTCGTCATCGTGGGTCGTTGACTCTGGCTGCAGGCTGGCGGCGGCGGCCTCGGAGGCTACACCGTTTTTCGTCTCCTCCACATTGCACTCCTCCGGGTGCGAGGCCTTGCGCTTGGCAATGCGCTCACTGAGCGCCTTCAGCAGCTGGGCAATGTCCGCCGGCCGGCCCATGGCCAGGAAGATCTTGACAACGCCAGAGTTGTCGATTGCCGTCAGGCGGAGCGACTTCTGGCTGGCACGCTCCGCCACCATGGCGGCCCAGACTTTGGTGTTGACCAGCAGACGCAGGTTGCCGGAGGTACGGAAGACGACGCGCGAATTGCCGCGCCCGTCCTTGGCATCGTTGAGCCGCAGGCTGCCGCGTCCTCGCTCCTCCCAGTTGCTGTTCAGAAAGGCGAAGAGCTTGCAGCTGACGTCCATGATGTTTATCTCGTCCTCTTCGCCTGTGAAAGTCTCCACCTCCTCGTACTTGCGCTTCTGGGCGCGGCTCTCCTCGTACTCCCGGGCCACATCGGTCAGGCTCTTGGCCTCCGCTGATTCCTTGTTGTTATTGCTGCTGCTGCTGCTGGTGCAGGTCGAGGAGGAAGCAGCTGCCGCCTCGCTGGTATCTGTGGTCTGGGCAGCGTTCTGAATGACGCTGGAAAATAGTAGCTGCGACGAAGTGGATGTGGAGGAGGACGCGGCCTCCTGGGCGCCCGATCCCGAACTGCCGGAGGCTTCAGCTTCCCTCGGTGCCTCGGCGCTGGCCTGATCCGGATTGGGGGCAACCACACGCTCGTGGACGTTCTGGCCAAAGACGAAGCCGCTGGTCTGGACGTGGGGCATGTTGTTCTTAGCGGCGGCAAACATACTGGAGCGTTCAATGCCGTTGCTGCGCAGCTTGGTCAGCGGATCTGGGCGTTCGTCGACCTCATCGTCCTCCTTCTCTGGAGCCTTTTCGCTGGAGGACTCGGCCACCGGGGCCGAGATCTCATCTCCCTCCTCCTCGTCGTCCTTGGCCTCGCGCAGAAAGGGATTGTTAATCAGGGCGCCGTCCTCTGATTTGTCGCTGCCACTGGCGGTGGCCAGGGATGTGGAGGCATTGGCTGATCCGCTGCTGTTGGCAAGCACCGCCGGACGGAGCACAGCCCCGCCCAAACGCGAGGCCTTCAGGGTGAAGCCACCGCGGAAACAGTTAGTTTCGACTGACGCTTCTGTGACAAGAAAAAAAAAAACAAGATTCGGATTACAGTTAGCGGGAGGTTGGCCTCTAACCCGCCGTCGTTGGGATAGGCGAGAGAACCACTGAACTCGAATCGCTTATCGCTGCACTTACCATTGTTGTCGGACATCGCAAACTTTTGGCTATTAGCAATTCGTTAATATAAACTGCCAAATTTTTTTTTTACAGAAAAAGAGCGTTCTGTTCTAGTGTGCTAAAGCGCTTTATTTTGTTATCGTTGCTATCGATGACAGCGCGGCTTTCCGAGAGGCGCCTGCTTCGGTTCCCCAACACTGTCCGCCCAGTGCTGTCAACTCGTCGCAGAAAAAAACAAGAAATTTACAAGTCATCGACAGAGTGTTTGAGAAAAAAGATCGGCAATAATTGCATTAAACAAAGAGTAATATTTATTGAGAGCAGGCAATCAGCTAACAAAACATGGCTCAGACTCTGGAGGACAAGTCGATTTGGGAGGACGGCGAGGAGTCGCTGGGTGAGGAGGTGATGCGTATGTCCACCGATGAGATTGTGAGCAGGACTCGCCTGATGGACAACGAGATTAAGATCATGAAGAGCGAGGTGATGCGTATCACGCACGAGATCCAGGCGCAGAACGAGAAGATCAAGGACAACACCGAGAAGATCAAAGTAAGATTCCCTGAAGGCTCTGCCCAAAACCGGCATTAAACCCACCCATTCCCCTTTAGGTTAACAAGACGCTGCCTTACCTGGTGTCCAATGTCATAGAGCTGCTGGACGTGGATCCGCAGGAGGAGGAGGACGACGGCTCTGTCACCGTTCTGGACAATCAGCGCAAGGGCAAGTGCGCCGTCATCAAAACCTCCACTCGTCAGGCCTACTTCCTGCCAGTCATCGGCCTGGTGGATGCCGAGAAACTGAAGCCCGGTGACCTGGTGGGCGTCAACAAAGACTCGTACTTGATATTGGAGACCCTGCCGGCCGAGTATGATGCTCGCGTCAAGGCCATGGAGGTGGACGAGCGACCCACAGAGCAGTACTCCGACATCGGTGGCTTGGACAAGCAGATTCAAGAGCTGATCGAGGCGGTGGTTCTGCCCATGACGCACAAAGAAAAGTTCAAGAACCTCGGCATCCACCCGCCCAAAGGTGGGAACCACACCATCTCTCCTTACTCTTCTCGAATCTAATCAATATTGTCATGTTTTCAGGTGTTCTCCTGTACGGCCCTCCTGGAACAGGAAAAACCTTGTTGGCCCGTGCATGCGCCGCTCAGACCAAGTCCACCTTCCTCAAGCTGGCCGGTCCGCAGCTGGTGCAGATGTTCATTGGCGACGGTGCCAAGCTGGTGCGCGATGCCTTCGCCCTGGCCAAGGAGAAGGCGCCAGCTATTATCTTCATCGATGAGCTGGACGCCATTGGCACCAAGCGTTTCGATTCGGAGAAGGCCGGCGACCGTGAGGTGCAGCGCACCATGTTGGAGCTGCTTAACCAGCTGGACGGCTTCAGCTCCACGGCAGACATCAAAGTTATTGCTGCCACGAACCGTGTCGATATTCTCGATCCTGCTCTGCTGCGTTCCGGTCGCCTGGATCGTAAGATCGAGTTCCCCCACCCGAATGAGGAGGCGCGTGCCCGCATTATGCAAATCCATTCACGTAAAATGAACGTGAGCAATGACGTTAACTTCGAGGAACTGTCCCGATCGACGGATGACTTTAACGGCGCCCAGTGCAAGGCCGTGTGCGTGGAGGCAGGTATGATTGCCCTGCGCCGTTCAGCCAATTCGGTGACGCACGAGGATTTCATGGACGCCATCATGGAAGTGCAGGCGAAGAAGAAGGCTAATCTTAACTACTACGCTTAGGCTATAAATTTGCAGTTTAACTCTTTACATTGTCCGCTCCCATACAAATAAACCATGGAAAAAAACACAAAACACAAACCTGTATTGCATTTCACTTATAAAATATCAGCGATTGCTTCCGAAAATGCCATTTAAGGCATTGCCTTTATCATCCGATTAAACGGAACCCCAAATAAAAGAAAACATATAACAAATGTCGATCGATTCATTGGTTTATCAGTACAACATTCGTTTCTGAGTACGATATTTTTTAAATATCTAAAAGGTCGGCTTTAGAATTAATAAAAAATATTAAATCGGCGAAATTAGATGATAAATATTTACACGCACACTAACTAACCTAGGAGGGATGATTAACCAATTCGCTAAGACTAGTTTAGTCAGTGGGACCGAGTGTATTAACGTTTACGCCATTCGGCGGCGCCGCGGCTGTTGAGCTACTGGCACCATCCGGTGCTACATTAGCATTGGCCGCAGCCGTCGCGGAGGCTCCAGCCGGTGCAGCTGCAGCGGCGGTAGGTGCGGCTATCACGGCAGCCTCAACTGTGCCGACAACTGCGGCTGCTGCTTCAGCTCCAACCGGTGCCAGATTAACTGGTGCAGCGGCAATCTCATCTGGAGGTGCTGCTGCCGGCTGATCCGGCTGCTGGAACGGTCTCCTCATATACATGATGATGCCCAACAGGAGAGTCAAAACGGTTATCATGTACAAGTCCCAGTTGGCAGCGATGTTCTCATCCATATAAAAGATGAACCTGTAGGGGGACTGGGGGAAATATTAGGATTAGGTTAGTCCATTCACAGAGATTATCTTTGCCATACCTCCTTGATTGATTCAATCTTGGCCATCATTTGCAGCTTGAAGAGTGCAATGGCCACTGGCACCTTGGCGTCCGAGTGGGTCTCGGCAGCGAGATCATACAATCTCTTGGCCAAATGCCAGTCCTTCTTCATGCCGAGCCCCTGCTCGTGCATGTAACCCAAATTGAACATGGCCTGTGCATTAAATTGCTGCTCAGAGGCTTTCCTGTAAATTCGAGATCGATTATAGGAGCTGAACGAGGATCTCGTTACCCACCTGTAGAGAGCGGCTGCAGTCTCGAAATCGGTGTCAGTGCCCCAGCCGTAGTAGTAGTAGTCGCCCAGCTTAACCTGGGCTGCCGAGTAGCCCTGCCCGGCAGCTCGCTTCCAATAATAGAAGGCCCGTATCAGATCCTCGTGTCGATCGTTGAATACGTGCACCTCCTCACGATCGAGTAGGAATGCAGCATTGCTTTGGGCGACATCATAACCGACTTCGGCCATCAGCGAATACTGCATGTATGCCTCGTCGATGCGATTTTTCTTGTAGTCACTGAAGGCGTGCATCAGGCGGCTGCTCCAACGTCCACGCTCGGAAACCGTCTTGAAGAACTGCGAACAAGCCATATGGAATAATGTATAAGGATTTGAAGAAGCAATCGACATACCTCAACTGCTGCTGGACAAGAACGCAACATGCCCATGCCGTAGGCATTCATTACACCCAGGTTATAGTAGGCTAAGACATGGCCAGACTGGATGGCCAGGTTGAAGTACTTAAGGGCCAGCTTGTAGTCCACTTTCACGCCATTACCAGCTGCAAAGAAACGAACATTATAGAACCAGAAAACAAAACGAGTAGGTCGAGTGTATACTGAAGGAAAGCGAATTGTGTTCCCTTCTTTACAGCTACTCACTGAAATACATGTTGCCCAGCTGCAGTTGGCCATCTACCCATCCTTGATCAGCAGCCTGGGTGAAGTACGACAGCGCCTTGATGGTGTCCTTGGGCACGCCCAGTCCCTTAAGGTACATCAGCCCCAATCCGCTCTGACCCACTGGATCGCCCATTTCGGAGGCCTTGGAGAAGTACTAAGCAAACGGAAAACAATCACAGAACTAAGCAAATAAATCCAGAAATGTTATCAACATTGCTCTCACCCTTAATGCGGTGTCATTGTCGGCCTTGATTTGCTCGCTACCCTCCAGATAAAGTTTACCGAGAAAGGCAAAGCCGATTGCATTGCCTGCGTTAGCTGCCTGCGTGAAATACCCGTGAGCCTTCTGGTGATCCTGTTGAATGGCCTTGCCGCCCTGGTAGTACAGCTGGCCCAGTCCCACCTGCGACTGGACGTCACCCTTGTCGGCCAGCAGCTGATAGTAGTCCACAATTTCGGTCTCGTCGCTGACGGGATTCTCCAGCTCATCCAGCAGCCGCACTCGATGTACGATCGGTCCATTGGCGAAGGTGATCTTAGAGGCCACCTTTTTGGCCACACGCTTGTAATGAAGCAACGCCCTCTCACAGCTGGTGGGCACATTTATGCCGTACAGATAACGATATCCCATGGCCATCTGGGCCAGCGTGTTGTCCCCGAGGGCGGCCAACGTGTAGTGGATCAGCGCCAGCGGCTGGCTCACATTCTTCCCGCCAACGCCGGCCGAGTAGAGGAATCCCAAGCCCATGTGTGCCTCTGGTACACCATCAATGGCCAGGCTCTCGAACTCATCGGCGGCATGGTTGAAATCAAAGTCCATCCAATGGCCCAGTAGCACGGCCCAGGCCAGTTCGGCTCTGGCCTTTAGGTGGTTAAATGCGGCTGCTTTTTTCAGCAGTGTGAAGGCCACTCGCTTGTCCGTTGTCGGCTTGGCCAGCATGTCCATGGCGTTGTCGTACATGGTTTGAGCTGGGATAGGGGAATAAATTAGGTCCAAAAGTTGCAGAACTATAAGCTACTTACCTTCGATTTGATCAGGGGTCGGTTCCGCCACCTCAGTTGGCTGACGTTTCGCCTCGATTTTCTCGATCTCGGCTTTTAGCTTCTGCTGCCTCATCAGGCTGTCGGTCCAAAGGCGTTCGAGCAGGGCAGCCGGCATGACCTTAGTGCGCGTTGCGAACTCTGTGGAATCCTTGGGCTTGGCCGCCTTGCGTTCGTTGCTCTCCGCGGGGACCCGTGACTCCGTCTCCGCCGTGGTCACCTCATCGGCCTCAGTCTGGGTGGAGGGCTCGTCGGGTAGAGTGGGCGTGGCGGTGCCAGTGCCCGTGCCCGTGCCCAGGCCTGTGCTACTTCCCGTGGCGTCCGCATTGGGCCCCTGTAGCTCCTCGGCATGCAGCCGCCAGGCCAGGAGCAGCATCAGCAGGCACACCCACGTATTCGTCTTAATCATTGCTTATCTGCGTGGTTGTGATAGGGGAATACTAATGGGAGTTAGTAAATTTACACAGAGATTTTGATTTTCGTCTTTGCCTCGTCCAACTGCTCTTCACGTCTGACGTGTTGTGTTTATTACTTCTTTCCTCTGGACGCAGCGCCAACGAACAGATTGATAGCTTTTTATCGGTGCAGTCGTTCGGCCTATCGCTGGCACATCTTTGACTAAGTGCGACGGGTGGTTGGAATGCCCTCGGATGTCTTTTTTTTGCCTATATTTTTCACACGTAAGATTCTTTAATTTTTTTTTGTTGCAAATGTTTTTAAGTTCAGTGCTGAGAACGGGCCCAGGTTAGAGGCCAGTGCTGGGTAACGACTTGGTAAAAACAGACGGTTTCAGGGACGTATGTATGTAGCTGTAAATCTTCGAAGGGGTCAAGAGCAAACATATGAATATAAAATTATTTTATTAATAATTAGAAACGGGGTCTGCAGGTTATTTACTAGAAATTTTAAGAGCCTAAATAAATAAATGCAATTTAATCCAAAAATTGAGTACCCTAATAACATTAAAATTATGCATAAAATCTATGCATACACGCATTTCCTTGCCGACTTTGATAATATACATAACTAATAAACTAAAATTTTTAGATTTTTGAACTGTCACACTTAAATATATATTTCTCTTATTTTAAAGGAATGCCCCTATCTTCGATTTTGAGATTATGCTTCTGGCCCCCCTGAACTACGCCCCTGATCTTTCCGCCTGTTGTTTCGTTATGCAAAGAAACACAGAGACCTAAAGACTGAACCTCAGCTGAATTGGAGCTGTTGACGTGCGATTGGAGGTGATAATTCCGGGACGGACTAATTAGAATACGAGGAAGGTTTGTGGGCTGTGAATCACCACTCACTATCGTCTCGATCGATCCCGCCAGCAGCCAAAGAGCACCCGGCATGGAGATGAGTGTAAGTAGAGCCCTGCGTGCCAGACACCCAAGCCCAAAACCCCAAAGCCATAGCCGAAGCAGAAACTGAAACCAGTTTCAAGCCGCGTTTCAAGCGAGTCAGTCAGCCAGCGAATCATTATTTAAGCTTGGTCGTCAGCGCTGGTGAAAGTTACAGCTGTTTCGCTTACTACTCTGACCGTTATTCACCTGTCCCCCTGCTGCTCCTGCTCTGGGCCACTTGTAATTCCAGGCTGCTATGTTCGCGCGCGTCTCCTTCTACCCCACCCTGCTGTACAATGTCCTGATGGAGAAGGCCTCCGCCAGGAACTGGTACGATCGCATCGACGAGCATGTTATACTGGGAGCCCTGCCCTTCCGCAGCCAGGCCAATGACGTAAGTAGGCCAGATCCAGGCCAGGATAAAGTCAGACTGAATCGCCGCCTTGTGGCATCCACAGCTCATCGAGAAGGAGAACATGAAGGCAGTGGTGTCGATGAATGAGGACTACGAGCTGACTGCCTTTTCCAACAACACGGAGAAGTGGCGCAAGCTGGGCGTTGAATTTCTGCAGCTGGCCACCACCGACATCTTCGAGTCTCCCAACCAAGAAAAGCTCTTTCGCGGCGTAGAGTTTATAAATCAATTCTTGCCCCTGACGAAGCGGATCGGAGGTCTCAGTTCGTCTCAGGCGGCGGAGAATGTGGGCTCGGTCTATGTGCACTGCAAGGCGGGACGGACGCGCAGTGCCACCCTCGTGGGCTGCTACCTGATGCTGGTGAGTATAACTTATCCGTGGCAGTCTGCTCAGAGATTATAGATCGGTTATTTTGCAGAAGAACGGCTGGACTCCCGATCAGGCGGTGGACCACATGCGTCAGTGCCGTCCGCACATTCTTTTGCACACAAAACAATGGGATGCCCTGCGGTTATTCTACACAAACAATGTGGAGGCCAAGTCATGACCAATACGGGACAATAGACCAAATACTTTTTATTGTTTACAGTAGATTATCATACGTAACAAAGGTGCCATGGTGCGGTGCCCGTTTTCCGACTAATTTAGTGTGTTGTAACAAACCGAATGTGTTGAATACAGTTTTCTAAAACAAAACAAAAAAATACCAAGTGCAGCTGTTACTTTATACATTTGTTTATTTACTGCTTATCGCGGACCTGATTAATGCGAAACTATGAATAAATAACTGGTGTTTCGTGGTTCGTCAACTGTTTACCGGGTTTAAGCCTTCTTCTCGGCTTCCTTGCCCTTGATTGCCCAAAAGCGTTTGATGCCATTGGCCAGTCCGACGTCGTTCTGGATGAAGTAGAAAAGACCTCCCAGTGTGGCCACCGAAAGGATGATAAGCGCGATGTGGGCCACCTTTGGCAGGACATTGCCCACAACAGAGGGACGCATGTAGTCCACAACCATGGCCTCAACACCCCTGGAATATAAAAGATTTATTCATGAATTAGTGAATTCACGTTTTAAAGAATAGATTCTAAAATATCTTTAAACTAAAGCTATAAGGGACAATATTTTAGAATGAATTTGGCTTAAATGCAAAGCTATAATAATAATACTAAGTAATTTGTTAGGATTTCATTACCTTAAAGCATTAAAATATTGTTTTTAACAATATTAGCCTTAAGAAAATTTCCAAATCTGATGGATAACTTACCAATGGGCGTGGATCACCACCGATACAGCCAGCAGAGCGTCCAGCACCTGCGAGGGGGCGATGAAAGCAGCTGGGATGACGGCCAGGAGACCGGCTGACACCACACGCTCCACGGTCCACAGCAATGTGTGGCTGCCGCCGGCGGAGGCCATTCGCGGCGCGCTCACGGAGATCTCTCGAACAACGGGCTGCAAAAGCAGGCGGGGATTACATGTTGGACAGTGCCCCTTAATTTCCTCAGGCGAACACTCACCGCAGCAATCTTGGCCACGGCCAGGGGTTGGACAACAGCACGGCGCTGGGCATTGGCCACAAGGGTGGAGTAGCTCTTCAGGGGCGTGATGCGGGCCGCCTTAACGAGATTTGCGGCTAAATGCGGATACCAACAAACAGTTTGGTTATATAATAAAAAGCTGTTTTGCGGAAATTACTGGTGTAATTGACCAGGTCGTGTGCTCTTACCATTGCAGCGGACAGCGCCACGCAGGACCATCGACAAGGACATCTTGGGGTGTGTAAGAATTGGAAATTTTAAGCTCAAAATAAAAATTCACTGCGCTAGACGTTGGGCCGTCTTGACTTCGAAATTATACAACACTGCCTGCTGCCATCGGTTTGAGACTATCAAATTGTTATCGACATACAGTCGTGTTCCAAATAATAGTACTAGCATAACATAAATTAATTTGTTCGAGTCATTTATTTATCTGCTTTAATTGTATAAACAAAACATTTGAGATTCTTGCGGGACGGAATGGCTGTTGCTAATTACATGTTAAAAACGGTTTCGTCAACTTACTGGCTATGAATTTGCTTATAAAACTCAATAAATCGCATTCTAAGGCACACAATTAATCCTAAAAGTCACTCGAGGTTTGTTGTAAATTTTTTGTAAATTTCGTTGGATGGTAAAATTAAAAAATACTATGAACTTAATGAGCGACTAAGAGCCTGCCCATTGCACAGGCCAGGGCACATACCCAAGCCAGGTGCCGTCCATCGAGGGTCGCTGCTCCTGCCCGGTAAAAGTCCCAGTCAAAGATGATATTGGAAGCGTCCGACGGTTTCCACGGGTTCAAGCCGTCATCAAAGTACATGGGGCAGTCGTCACGCTCACGCTCGTACTCCACAGCATCGATGGCCACCGCAGCGCCCTCCGAGTGGTTCCACGAGGTCACATCCTGCTCCAGTTTGCAGAAGGCGCCCACAGCCTGTGACATGAGGACGCGATTGAGGTCAGCGCGCTGGTAGACCCAGCAGCGGTACTTGGATAGCGGATCCAGATCGTCGTAGGTGATCAGATAGGACTTTAGATTCTCCTTCCAGAAGCCAATGCACTTCATGCGGTAATCGGGATCACTGTAGATATCCACAGGTCGACCCAAGTGATCCACAGATAGACAGTAGTTCTCATCCACCGCCAGCTCCTTTTGATCCGTATCGCACACCGACAAGTCGGAGATGTTTTGCTTGCAGTGGATATCCGGACGGGGACTCAGGGTGACACCGCCAAGAATTCTCGTTTTGAATGGATGCTCTCCCCGTTGCGTAAAGTTGAATTTACCCGCGACGGGACAGCGAACAGGAACGGGATTTCTTGCCAGGAACAAGTCATACTTCCAGGCCTCTGAATTGGGGAACTGAACCCACGAGCAGACCGTGCTGAAGTCATCCTTGATAACGGCCAAACCCTTGCGATAGCGAATGATGTTGTGGTGGCGGGGCATAAAGTCGAAGCACACGTAATCCTTTTGGCAACCGTCAACGGTTAAGCGGGCCATCATCACACGATTTCCACGACGCTCTCGGCACACATAGATAGTCTTACGGTAGCGGGCCTTGTCCGGATAATAGGTTTCGTTGATGTGCGTCTCACTGATCGACACATCGGCGTCAATGTTTGCCGTATTCACCCATTCGCCGCTAAAGTTCTGGGGCAGTGTGCAGCCCGGCTCCACGAACTCCGCCTTCACGGGCGTCAGCTTGAGACGCTCGGGCGAGGTTTCGGGCGTCTTCAGTGTGTTACATTCGGCGGTTATGGACACGCCCACGTACAGATCGTCGTCACGATTCTTGAGGAAGCACCGATACTTCTCATCCTTACGAGATTCCTTTGTATTGGCCACCGCGAAATAGTGGTTCTTGCCCACAAACCAATCGCCCAGGCAGCTGAACTCTACGTTGCCGCTGAAGGTGCCCTCCATGCCCTCGCATTTCTGGTAGGTGATGTTGAACTTCTGATTCTGGATGAGGAACTGAGTGCCCGCCGTTTGGCAGGACTGAATGCGAGCGTCCGGCTTGTCGCACACGCCAGTGAAACGGAAACGATTCTGCGGGAATACAAGTTTTGGGACTCTGTTAATTCCGATTAATTATGTTTAATTAACCTTAGCCCCTATCACAACTATTTCGAGGTAAGGGGAATTTAAAGATGATAGCGATGGCTATAAACTACCCTAAAAACTTAAATGCTTTGCAGATCATGAATGACCTATTTACATACATATATCCCCTTTAAATTACCTGGTAGGTAAAGTGCCAAACGCCCTCCAGCGACGACCGACAGTTGATGGGCACAAAGTTCTCGTTGAAGAGCGTGATCAGTTGCTGGTCATCCTTGACGCCCCTGCACACATTCTCCACAGTTGGCTCCTGGCCCGGTGGCAAGCCCACGCAGGGACCCTCGAACTTTTCAAACACGTTCAGGGTGCGGATAATCGTCCTAACGCAATGGTAGCAGTCCTTGGAACGCTCCTTGAATACAAATGAGTACTCGTCGCCGTGGTGGCGCATGTAGTTGATGCAGAAGCCACGGCTGGACATCATGGTGGCATCGATCACTGTCTGCGTAGGCAGGCCCGTTTCCCACGAGAACCAGGATCCCTGCAGGATCTTCGGAATGATGCAGTTGCGCTGCTCCAGCTGATTGTACTGGCCAATAGCTGTAATTGGAAATTTGTGAGATTCCGGGGGTCAATTCACATGATTCACATGGAGCCATGGGTGTGGCTTAAAACCGAAGATCACTGACCTGAGCCGAGCAAGCCCGCTAGGCAGATAACGCCCAGTAAGTAATGCATTTTGAGTTTGGGGACTTAACACTTAACAGATAAACATAATTTAGGACGAAAACTGTTGGACGGAATTAACGAAACGCGGTTTTTTTACCAACAAAACACACAACACGCAACAAACAATTTACCAATAGTCAAGCCGTGCTTTGCAACACTAAAACTCTATTATAGCGTCAGCTTTACAACACTGATTCAATTAAATATTTACTATTAAAATTTGAATAAGATTAAACAAAATTGAAAAGGGCAGCTGCTACTTTAATAAAATTATAAAAGGTATAACTTGGATACAAAAAGAAGGAGGAAACTGTTTGTTTAAACAAGAACGTAATCAAACAACGTAAAGTACACAAGAACGTAATCTTTTGACGTAAGGAAAATGCACCTGTAGCGTATTGCAGAACGGGAAGTACCAAATGGCAGTTATTTTTCAAAATTAAATATAGAAAAATCATGAAGTTGTGAGAAAAATATACCTTAAATAAACAACTGTTTAAAGTCGTGAAAGTTTATCTATTAGTTAGCTAATTTATATGTTGGAATTATCGAGTAATATAATTTTTGCTTATATATATAAAGCAGTCATTATATTAATCATTATTTCCTTCCCAATCAAAACATCACTCGTACAGTTCTATTAAAGCATCTTCATCAAATTGATTATAATTTTTTCTTTAGTATTTTCCATAGACAACTCCAGACAACAAAGAGCTGTAAAAAATATTAACCCACCAATAAATAAATTACATTAAATATTAAACATAAATAGAAAAGGTCAATTAACAAATTAATTACATTGAAACCTTAAAGATGAATTTTCCAAAAATAATTATTAGTGTAATGAGTCTGTTATTTCAACTAGTTATCATCACAGGGGTTTATATTACAAAGAACATAAATTTGTGTCAGTTACTGCACTTTTACTGCTTGTTTTTCTACAGAAAACTAAAATTATTCTTAATATTTTTAAGAAACAAATGCCAAATGTTTTATTTTTAACCTTTAAAATCATTCCAGGAGTCAGGTACACAAGTTTAGTTTGATTTCTTATATAGTTTTATGCTTAAAGTCCACTCTACGGTTTTCGAGGGTTAATGCTGTCTGGTACGCCGCCAGAAATGAGCACATCGAACCGATCCCGGGCCCGAACCCGAACGCCCCCGCAATTATTCACCCGACTGCAGTTTGGACCTTTCGTCACTCGGTCCGAATTAACAAATTAGCAAAGCTATTTGTATTTCGATAGTAGCGCACCTAATCAGGCGAGTTATGGCGCGGGATTACGATCACTGGCCAGATATCCCAGGAATGTGATTCACATGCACGGCGGAGGAGTTCCTAAGCTGCAACACTTGCCAGTCCGATCGAACTTTGGAACCCCGTACACTTATGTGAATGGCGTGTTGCTGATAAGTCCGGCGAAGCGTCTAGGTGCATGGTGTTGGTGCCTCTATACGCGCCTTATCGGATGGCAAAGGTCATCTCCGAGCATGATGCGAGCAGGCAACCGATGCCGACTTAGTCTGATTTCGGGACCAGTCGCACCAAGTCTATCTGGGAGCAGTTCGATCGGAGGCCTGCCAGTATCACTTCAGCCGGTGAAAGCAACAGTTAGCGCGCAACAGTAGCAGCTCCCTTAATCCCCAAAAGCAAATATCAAAAAACAAATGGGTTAGTGACACGCGTCTGCCTGGCAAGGCTCTTCCTCTAATTCTCTCCGCTCCATCTCCAATCTCACGCAGCAACTGCAACCAGCGGCAGTGGACTCCATCTGGAGGCCATCGATCGCATCGGCTCCATTCCGCTAGTGGAGACCAGTGTGAAGCGTGTGGAGAATCTTTACGGCAAGGTCAAGAACAATAACAGGCTCTTCTCCTGGTATTTCGAGACCGCCGAGGCTACGATCTCCGCGGCCTACGACACCGTCCAGCCGGCGGTCAAGCTCTTCGAGCCCTCGATCCGGCGCCTGGACAATGTGATGTGCAAGAGCCTAGACATTCTGGAGCAGCGTATCCCACTGGTCTACCTGCCGCCCGAAATGGTAAGTTGACGCCCGACCACTGACCCCCATTCGCTGACAAAAAAGGGCATTCTCCTCTCCTTGAAGATGTACTGGAACACCAAGGAGTACATGTCGGATCACCTGGTGCGTCCGGTGCTCAAGCGTGCTGACTCTGTCAAGCTGATTGGAAACGCAGTCCTGGAGAGCCCACTGACCACCTACGCCGCCGACCGCATTGATGGAGCCTTCACAGCAGGCGATAAGTTCGTGGACAAGTACCTGGTGCCCATCCGTACGGATCAGGATCAGACAGACGGTGAGCGATTGTCTCCGGCCTGCGGGCGGTGGAAATATAACTTCTTTCTCAACTCCAGGTCGATTGTTAATTTTAAAAGCTTTCATAGAGGGCACCAAAATGCATTGGATCCCGTTTAAAAGGAATCCAGGTTAGGTGGCCATGTTTATTTATTGAAAAATTGTGTTGTTTTCGCTCTTAGCTAGACTAGAAAATATCTTATATGAACAAGGTGCATATTAACTACATTATACGTCCATTCAAAAACAATCAGATTTTAACTTACTGTCCTTAGAAATCCGTATTTTCCAACGTCTCAGTACTTATAAATTAGACTTCAAATGAAGACTAAAGCTTAGGTTAAGCCTGCGTATAAAAAATGTTGTTGGCAACCGAGGGAAATTGATCCATCCAAAGGTGCACTCATCTCATAGTTTATTTTTAAATGCCGACGTTTGTCGAGGAGAGGTTATCGCTTGGGAATTGCAAATTCATTTGAAGTCGATGCCAGAGACTGTTGCGATAAGGCCTGAGCTTCGTGAGCCTCGCTCTCGCGGTTACACAAAACACACAAATCAAGTCACAGAGATGGGCACTCACAGATTTCCCATATCCGCTTTGCAGCCCCGCAGGATGATGATAACGAGGCGGTACCGAACGAGCGGGGCGCCATCAAGGCAATCCATCATGGACAGCGCTTCTCGCGCAAGCTCAAGCGCCGACTCACACAAAGGACCATAGCAGAGGCCCGCGCCCTTAAGAAGCAGAGCAAGGAGGCCATCCATGTGCTCATCTATGCCGCCGAGCTGGTCAGTATAAATGCTAAAGTACATTAGGAATATTTAGATAATCCAAATATCCAAATGTTATCTATGATACCCATAGATTGCCACAGATCCCAAGCAAGCCGTGCAAAGGGCCAAGGAGCTGTGGGTCTATCTGAGTGCAGATGAGCCCGAGAACCAGGCCAGACCCGCCACCCTGGAGCAGCTGATAGTTCTCCTGACCCGCGAATCGGCCAGACGAGTCGTGCACTTGGTGAACTTCAGCGCCCATGTGGCAGCCAATATACCAAGGTGGGTTTTGCGCGGCATACAGTCCCTATATCTACAGCTATAATTTATATTTAATTCCGGCAGACACTTGGCACACACCACCACAGAGGTGGCCCACCAAATCATATACATCAACAACCGCATTGTTACCATAACCAGGCTAGACAAGGTCAAGACCCTGTCCAAGGAGGAAGCTGAATCTCTCTTCAAGCGCATGCTCGCGTTCTACGGCAGCCTGCAGGGCCTGACCAACAGTTACCTGGTAAGGAATACCCTATATAGTTTCAACTGGAAGATTATTTAAAATATGATCGTTGCAGGAACGTGTGGCCAGCTTTCTCTCCGGACGCATTGAAGCCGAAAAGGTGACGGGCAGCGATAGCGCCAACTCTAACCACAGATCGTCGCGGAGGCGGCAGGAGGCGAACCATTACTCAGCCGCCCACAATAACATCAACGGCGTCTACTAGCATTGAGTTTTTTATTGCAATCGTATTCTTATTTCTTATGATAGAGTTCTGTTTCTCTGTGCATATTCGCACGATTCAGTGAAATTTTTTATATACCTACATATATGCATTTTTTTACAAGAATATTTGCCAATATTATAAGCCCTGATATCATATGTGACCCCTGGTATTTACAAAACAAAACAGAAGATTTTTGCTTTGCCAAATATCGTAGTTGGGTTTAAAAAATTAAATAGAATAATAACAAACTATTTGATAAAGCCTCGGAGTTTCTGGCTGGGGTATAGAGGTTCTCTCGGGACTATCTTTATTGATATATGACTGGAGTCCATTGACTTGGGTTGATGAACCTGGCTATAACCTTTCGAGTAGTTTTAAGAGGAACCTTTGAGGATTTGTAGTTAGTTTTCTTTATACTTTACTTAAACAAGTTTTGCTTGTAGTATTTGAGCTCACTGATGCTCTCGAGGATGTCATCCAGGCTGCGGTGGGCGAAGGTTTTCTTGGGAGCGTTCTTGACCAACTCGGGGTGCCATCTTCTGGCCAGCTCCTTGATGGTGGACACGTCCACAATGCGGTAATGCAGATACTCATCCACTTCGGGCATGAATTTCCTGATAAAGAGTCGGTCTATGTAAACAGAGTTGCCGGCGAGAGGACACGCCCGCTGGGGGATGTTGGCCGTCAGGTAGGACAGAACCAGATCGGATGCCTGCTCTGGCTTCACTGTCGAGCTCTTGCAGCGGCTTACCAGGCCGGATTCGTTGTGATGCTTCACGCACCACTCGTTCATAGAGTCGTACACCTCCTGCGGATGATTGATTGCAAAGCAGGGGCCCTCAGACTTAATGTTTAGGTCCTGGTCGGTTATAATGCAGGATACTTCCAGGATTTTGTCCTTCTCTATGTCCAAGCCGGTCATTTCGAGGTCCATCCACACCAAGTCGGTGTCGGTTCCGCTTCTTGCGCTGCTCATTTTGGCAATCTGGCTGGTCCGCCAACTATCTCTCTTAAGAAAACCCACAAAACATCCTAACCGTTGCGAAAGCATTTATTTTTGCGCGCAAGTAATTTTGTAATAAATATAACTGGAAACCATGTGTTCGATAACGGGAAAACATCGATAGTCATCGCACGTGCCAACCGATGCTCGATAGAATTGATCGATGCATCGATTTTCTATCGGGTTTTCCCCATCTCTAGTACAGACCTTGCATTTTATAAAATAAAAAAAAAAAAAAATTGTTTGTGGGAAAACGCAAAAGCGCTGAAAATCGCCGCAATATGTCGTCCCCATCGACCAGAGACCAACCGGGCACGTCCCGAGAGACGTTCGAGGACTTCTACACCGAAGTAAGTGTGACGGGCGGACCGCTGCAGCCTACAGTCTGAGTTCGGCTGTGGTGGCCTCCCACTGGAGCCGCTCAAACTAAACTAAACAATATACCTTAATGTACACTTTTGAGTAAACGATTTTGTGCCTATATTGCAGGTGAAAGAAATTGAAAAACGTGATTCAGTTTTAACTCCTTCTCAACAAATTGATCGTTTACTTCGTCCAGGTTCAACGTACTTCAATCTCAATCCATTTGAGGTGCTCCAAATCGAGCCCGAGGTCGAAGTGGCGGACATAAAAAAGAAATATCGCACCTTGTCCATTTTGGTCCATCCAGATAAGAATCCCGACAACCAGGAGCGCGCACAGATGGCATTCGATATTGTGGCGCGTTCCTGGAAAATCCTGGAAAACGAACTCACGCGTAAAAAGTGTCTGGAAGTTTACGAGGAGGCCAAGGGCCGCACAGATCATATGGTGAGTTCCCCCGGACACGGCATCAATTTCTTATTTAACTTATTAAAAATACACATATCTATCATCCATTAATATTGGGAGTTTGGGGGAAAAAAGATCTTATAGTTGTTTCTTAGACAGGCAAGTTATAAGTTATTTCCTTTGTTCCTTGGCACTTTCTTCAGGTTTGTTCATAATAATGTTGGTTTTAGTAATCATTTAATAAGTTTTTACATTAAATGTATTTTTTAAATATCAAAACACTAGTCTGCCCATTAAAGTAAAATGTTATACTTATTTCCAGATCGCAGAGAAACGCAAAAAGCTCAAAAAGGAGGGCCGGCCCACCGAGCCCATTCCTGAAGACGATCCCACCAAGTATAAGCATGCCATCTACGTGATGGTCATGAAACTGTTCGCCGACATGGAGCGGCGGCGTCAGAAGCTCGATCAGCGCGACCAGGAGGAGCGCAAGCGAAAGCGCGAAACCGAAATTGAGGAGGAGGAGCGCGTTAAGGCGGACCGCGAATGGCAACAAAACTTTGAAGAGTCGCGCCAGAGCCGCGTGAATAGTTGGCACGACTTCCAGTCCGGCGCCGGCAAGTCGAAGAAGACAAAGAAACAAAAGCACATGACCGGCATGATGGTGCCACCCAAGTTCAAGCCGGAGTCGCGATGAAGTTGCTTCCCAACGCGGCGCCGTCTCGAACATCGCCACGCCACACCATTTCCGCCTCCCCGCGTCGCGTTGTTCATTAATATTTTTACATTTTTTTATAAGTCTCCTTCGGAATTGTAATTGACACAAGTGCATAATAATGTATAGATTAAGAAATCACATTTCGTCCTTGTTTATTCTCTCTCTCTCTCTCTTGCGGCGGGTCACGTCCGTCTTTTTAGAGTTCCGTGTACAGGGAAGCGGTGAAGACAATGTCGCGTTTGATGGCAACCGAGGCCTCCTCCATTTTGGACTGCAGTCCTGGATTACCGATCCGTATGGCAGCCGTTTTTACATCACGCAAAGTCTCGTCCACCTGCTGGATGCAGCGCACAATAATGCCCTCCTGCACCTCGGTCAGCTTCATAATCTCAGCAAAGGGCTGTGGAATAGGTCCTAGTATTACTCTGAGTTCTTCAATTAAGAGTAGATATGCTTACCTTGTTCCTTGCCCACTCGTAGACCACCTCTAACAGACCGAAATTGAGACGCTTCTCGGCCTCGACGACCGCATGGGAGCGCTGCTCCTGGGCGAGAATGGTGTCGTTGATCTTTTCAAAGGCTGCCACGGACTCCTTTAGCGCCTCTGGTATAACCGGATCGCCCTGGATCTTAGCCTGGAAGACGAGGCCAGACAGCAGTGCGGCAATCTCGGCCGGCTCGAGATCATTGAACATGTTGCACAGAATAAGTTCCGTGATCATTAGTTCGTTTTGGCCCATCTCGCACGCCACCTTGCCCTTTAGCGTGACCTCGTCCTGCTCATCGATGTATTTAAGGACTCGTAGCACCTCCAGCTTGTTGCAGTAGTCCGGATAGAGCGTAAGGTTCTTTGCGGAATTCTTGAAGCGCAGCTCCTCGATGTGGATCTCCAGCATGCGCCGCTCGTACACCTTGGCGAACTCCTCCTCGAAGCCGGCTATATTGGTATGCGGCAGCAAAGTGCCGACCTGTCGGAACAGGTGTTCCACAAAATTCAGCTGAGTTACCTCGCTCTCCGCGTTCACATTGATCTCCTTGGAGAGGTTCACCAACTTGATGGCATCCTGATTGGCAATGTAGCTCTCGTTCAGCTGATGCAGCTCGGTCACAGTCTTTACCACGGTCCCACCTGGCGGGGTATCCTTGAAGCGCTCCAGCTGCCGCTGCTCCCAGTTCCGAATAATCACATCGGCATCAACTTTAAAAGTGTTCTTGGTGATGCTGATGATGTCCAAGGCCTTGATGTCCAGCACGGTGTGCCCACCAATGCCCTCCGGCTGGAAAGTCTTGTGCTTGGAGATTAGGGAGATAATTTTGTAGTAGAGTTCGCCCCGCTGCAGGCCATCGCTATCCTTCGCCTTGAAGAGGTGGTCCAGAACTAGGACTTTGTAGACAGTGTCCTTGCCTGGCACGGTTTTGATGTTGAGTAGGACGGCCAGCTTATTGTAGTGCTTGCCCTGGGTGACGATGATGACGCGGCCAACTTTCAGCTCCTTCTGGACCTTGACCTGGGTCACAATGAATTTCTGAAAAGGATTTGTAAAGCTTTAAATTGCTAATATGATCCTGCAATAGACATAGACCCACCATGGTACGATGCTTCTCCTGCCAGTACTCCACGGCCTTGTCATAGAATTGGACCAGCGGCTGCAGATGCTCGCCGAGGGTCGGCAGCAAGGCAAACTTGTCCTCGGCCAGGCGGAGCTGCTTCTGCTGCGTGGGCAGCTGCAGTTTTTGGTTAAACTCCTTAAAGCTGTACTTCATGATGTCCTCCACTTTGATGCTTTCGATGCGCAGGCACATAAGGATCACCGCATAGCGCAGGATAAATTGTGACTGCAGCTTTTCGGGCAAGCCAAGGATCATCCGTCGCAACTCCGCCGAGGGCGGCACATTGGCCTTGCACAACAGAATAACCGTTCCCGTCTCATCGTGTCCCCGCCGCCCGGCCCTGCCGGCCATCTGGATGTACTCTCCAGGCTTCAGGTTGCGCACCTCCATGCCGTCGAACTTATTGTGCGAATCAAAGACAACGGTGCGAGCCGGCATGTTGACGCCCATGGCAAATGTCTCGGTGGCGAAGAGCAGCTTCACCAGACCGCTCTGGAAGAGCATTTCAACGATCTCCTTCAGTATGGGCAGGATGCCGCTGTGATGAACTCCGATGCCCCGTTCTAGGGCATTCTTGAGCGCCATCACCTGCGGAATGGTGCGATCGGGGGGCTTCAGCTTCGCCAGGCACTGCAGGAAGAACTTCTGCACTAATCCCTTTTCCTTCTCCGTGTTAAGATCCACCGACTGCAGGGCCGCCACGTTGGCGTCACATCGATTCCGGGACAGGGTAAAGGCCACCACGGGCATTTTGTTGTTGCGCCGCAGAAAGTCGATCAATCCGATCCAGGTGTTCTGATCCAGTTTGGCATTATTCTTTGGACCACCACCACCGCCGCCGCCCTTTGCCTTGCCCTGCATCTCCTTCTTACGCTCCACGGCCTTCTCGTAATTACCTTGCAGATACCTGCCCTGGGCGTCCACCAGCAGGAATATGTCGTCCCGACTCTTGCCGCCGGCACCAGTGTAGAGAAAATGCGTCAATGGTACGGGCCTCTTCAGGGTGCTAATAACATACACCTTGCGCTTCTTGGTACTGCCCACCCAGTCGGCCAGCTCCATGGTATTCGGCACAGTGGCACTGAGCATGATAATGTTAACGTGGTCCGGCAGCAGAATGATGACCTCCTCCCACACGTGACCCCTTTCTGGGTTATTGATGTAGTGCACCTCGTCAAAGATGACATACTCCAGGTCCCTGGTGACCTCGCTGCCACAGTACAGCATGGATCGCAGAATTTCGGTGGTCATAATCAGGCAGGAAGCGGTCGGCTCGATCTGTAGATCGCCCGTGATCAGTCCGACATCCTTGAAGGTCTTGCGGAAGTCGCGATACTTCTGATTGGACAGCGCTTTGATCGGGGACGTGTATATGGTGCGGGTGAGATCGCGCTTGGACAGGGCGATGGCATACTCGGCCACCACTGTCTTGCCGGCCGAGGTATGGGCCGCCACGAACACATACTGCCGCTGCTCAAGCTTGAGAATGGCCTGCATCTGAAAGACGTCCAGCTCGAAGGGGAATTCCATGGCCGGGCAGGGTATCTTCTCTTTAAAATCGTTGATAGGATGACTAATGTCGACCATCTCGGCCCAGTCGCTCTTGAAGGTCTTCGTGGCAGCGGAAATATTAAGCACTGGCTTGAGGTCTGTCTTCATTATCTGGTCGTCGACGTCCTGGAACTCCTCGGAGGGAAAGAGTTCGCGGGTATTTTTATTGCCTCCAGTAGACCCCGCCGTATCCGGAGTGCGCGTCAGCTGCATCCATTCCTGCACGTCCAGATCTTGCTCCAGATTCTCCAGCAGGTCCACGTTGCTGGCTTCGGGAAGAACAAGCGGCGGAGCCACAGGCTGCGACTGTGAGAAGGTGTGGCCCGAAGAAAAGCCCGGAGGCAACGTTAGCAGCTGGTCTCCGAACTCAAAGTTGTCCACATCCAGGGCCGCGATCTGTTGCCGCTGCTCGTCGAAACCGCCTGGCCAGAAGGGATAGTTTGAGTGCGAACCACGCGTCGCCTCATCCAGCAGACCCGGCTCGCGTTGCATGGACATTGAGTTGTTTGCATTGGCGCCCACATCCTCCAGGTCCACCTCCAGGAACTCCAATATCTGGCCGCTCTGGTCTCTGCGGGGAACTAACTTAGTGGTCGCGGGAGCTCGGGGCACATGCAACAGGCGCATCGGATCGAATTTGCGTGGCAGAACATCAGGCAGGGGATCGTGGATGGAGAGGTCTGGGCGCAGGATGTAATTGCGCAGCCTCTCCAGGTTGTCCTCGCCCCGGATTTCGCTCATTTTGGTTGTTTACTGCGAAATGCAAGCGTTTTGTTTAGTGTCGGCAAAATAGTGTGAAGCAAGACAAAAACAAAGAATGAAAGAGAACAGAAGAGCAAGATGGTCACATTAAAAATCGAAACACGACAGCGTTCCGAAGTCCAGAAAAGCTTCTTAAAGGCGAATTTAAGCCGCTGGTCCAATAATTACAAGTTTTCATTTTATATTGCTTATAAAAGAAAGGCTAATATTTGTTCATTTAATTAATGATTCAAGCAGTTTTTATTTTGTAATTTTCCTATTAATATATATGTATATTTGTTATGCTATTGAAAACAAATTGAAACCTTTGTTAAATAAAAAAATACAGGACATTTTCAAAATTGTAGGGATAATAATATATTTTTACACAAACATTATGGCACATAAACTGTGATCTAGTCACTGTTTTTTTTTTTTGCATGCGATCAGGTAAAGTTTTCGCTAATCTTGTATGTGTTATTTACTTTTATGGCACTGTGTTAGTGTAACCGGATTTTTTTTCACTCGGAATACAAAAGAATCGGTCCGTTTACTTTCTACGGAACACCTCGACCTTGAGGGGGTGACACTTATCGTCTGGCACCTCGGCGCCCACCTGTATGGAGACATCGCCCTGAGGACAGGCGCTCAGGGCCACCAATAGATTTATGTCCGCCACGAACTCAATGAAGTCTCCCTTGCGGGCGGGACTCGGCTTGCAGAAGTACTGATGGGTGTCCCGGGTGAAGCCAGTGCACATGAAGATGTTCCACACGTCGTGGACATCCTGCTCCGTCAGCCCGCGCTCCTCCACCACCGCCTTGACCAGGGAACTGTGGCAACTGCCCACCCGATCCTTGCCCGTGATCAGCTTGTAGGTGTAGTCGTCGCAGCGCGTTCCAATCACATCGTGCAGAGCACCGCCGTCCTCATCAATCCCGTAGCCGGCCAGAGAGTCAAACACAAAGGTGGCCATGGGACGCAAATATGGCAAGCAGCTCCACAGGCGATCGTAGACACGCAGATGCGACGAATGCAGCTGGCGCGTCTTGCCCGAGTAGAAGCGCTCGGCGGTGTTATCCAGGTTCCAGAAGTTCAGGTCGCCCACCTGCGATCCCTCGTGGATGGTAACGCGGCACAGATCGCCCGCCTGCATCGTCCAGGTGCGCGCCTCCCGCTTGGGCACCACCAATGTCTCCACCAGATCGCCAGTCAGAGCCTTGAAGCGCTTGTCCTGAAATGCTCATTTCATGTAGGGAGAATCACAAAGATTTGTTGGCCTAGAAAGTAATCTCTGGAGAAGTCTTGACTAATGTTTCCTCAAGATAGTTCCCGAATCTGCCTTGTCATCTAATGCTTATATTCTCCAAAGATTACTTATCGTCCCCAAGGAATTAAGGTGGAAAAGAGGAAGCCTCCGAACTCACATCATATTCCTCCTTCGAAACAATCGATGCGTCTGGTTTATCATAGCAGACAACGGGCGAGTGCTTCTCAAAGGTGCGGGGCTTGTCGCCACGCCCACACCATGATACGGGAGCAGCGGTAGCCATATCTATAAAGAATAGTTTGTGACTATTTCCAGCAGGTGCCAGCTAACACTTACCTTTCCTCAGCGCTATTACGTTGCGGACTTATCAACAACCGATTGCGGACTGATCTAGCTTTAAAGCTTTAGCTCTGTTGGAGCTATCGATAGCAACGAGGGCTCTATCGGATTTCAAAGAATCGGGTTTGTCTTGTTATAAACAGATCGTATTTATTTATGAATATTATCAAGAAAACTAGGTTTACATAGCGAAGCATTTAGAAATCAAGTAAACAAATCAACAAAAATAATAATTCTTCTGGCATTGTCTGTTGTGACGAAACTTTTCCTAACTATAAGCAATCATGGATGCATGATGCAATCAATACTCGAACCTATCCTACATGTGGCCTTCTTTCGCGTGCGAGGGAGATGCTAAACATTTGATTATAACTAAATTAATTCGAACCTAAACTAGACATATATTCTTTTGTCAAGCCCTCCTGGAGGCTCATGTCTCCATTGCAATGGCCTGCTGCGGCAGGCTGAAGGGCACCTCTCGCATAATTTTATCCAGCAGCTCTTCCAGAAGAACGCGCAGCTCCTTTGAGGAGAACTCCTGCGGCAGCGGCAGCCGCTCCAGCGCTACCTTAAGCACAGCGGACAATTCCGTATTGGGGCAGACGATGCACATGCCATGAACCAGATAGCTGATGCTTTGCGAGATCTCGCTCTGACAGAGCCGGTGCTTGGACGTGGGACATGGCAGCAAGGCGATTCTTGAGCAGAGCTCACTAAGCTGCGGCTTCAGGTTCTCCCAGCGTGCATTGATGTCTACAATGTTGCTCATATTTCGGATCTGCTTGAACTTGGCACTGATATCGATGAAATCCAGAAAGATCTGTCCCTGGTTGGCCCAGTTGGGCACACGGATGCTGCTTCCCTCGGTGTTCTCGAACTGGATGAGGAGGCTGTGTAGGTAATCCATTCGTCCTGCAAGGAAGAAAATAAAATGTTAAAAATGCTACAAACAAAATAAAGATTACACAACCAAAGCGACTTAAACGAAGTTCGTTATTGAATCCCAATAACCAACATTCGAAACTCACCATTTATGATCGCATCCGGAGCTATGTACTGAAATATAATCTCGTGCGCCTGCGCCCAGTGTCTGGCCTTCAGCAAGTACTTAGCTTGCAAGTGTCTCTTCCCCAAGGCTCCGGCTTTCACCGCCTTGGCGTAGTCTATCCAAGACATCGAAACGTTCAACTCTTGCGCCACGAAGCTCTCCTCTGCATTTAAGGCTATCTTGGCAGATACGGTTACGTTGCGTTGCAGCATCTGCTGCACAGAACGTTCCCTCTCGGGCTGGCGCTTAAGGTGCAGCAACACAAAAATGCCCCAATGCCAGAGGCCTTCGTTCTCCAGCTGGCTGGCAAAGTCCACCGAGAGGCGCGCCTCGGTCAATTCCGAGCAGTGGCGGTAGCCAAGAGCTCGCAAACTTTGAAGCACAAGCCAACTAAAACGAGTAGAAAATAAAGAGTTATAATTGGTTTTGAGGAATCTTTAGATGAAAACAAGTTCGGAACACAATATTAAAGATATATTGTTCAATTTACCTCAGTCGGAAGTCCATGGGATCGGTGGTGTGTGTAATCGGGTTGAGGGTCTCTTCCAGCGAGTGCGTTCGTTTGGAGTACAGCTGGAGCAAGTGGTAGCGCAGGTCGTAGACGGGTTTTGCATTAACAGCAGGTGCATCCTTGTAGCTTGGCTTCGGGGGCTCTGCATAGCACTCATCCGCCTTAAAGGCCTTGTTGTAGGCGTTGAGAGCGTCGGTTATGGTCGAGGTTGGGGCTGTGAAGTACCACAGTTGCAACGCCAGCGCAGTCAGCCAGTTTTTGTCTTCCAGCAGGTTGATGGCCCCCTTGGAGCTCTGCATCATGGGCACACCGGCGGCCAGCATAAACATCTTGATGCGCTCCAGATCGATGTACTTGTCCGACTTGCTCTGCTGCCAGGCGTAAAGTTGCTCCTCCATCAGCAGCCGAAAGTCAGCGCCCGAACTGAGTTGGGCCAGCACAAGAGCCAAATTGGCGTCATCATACTGAAAGGCCAGCTCGCAGGCTTCGCTCACGCGATGGCAACTGAGCAGCTCCAGCATGTGCTCCAGGTAGCTGTGGCTGTTCACCTTCTTCGACAGCAGATCCTTGCCCATAAGCGTGTTCTCTAGCCACTCGGAGAGCAGGCTACGCCGGCACATGACCATGTAGTGCGAGTTGAGGTCCAAGTCCACCAGCTCGTCATGCTCACCCCACAACGCGAACAGGAGCGACCACACAGACACATAGTACTCTTCGATTTCGCCAGCGTCTCGCTGCCTCAGCGACTCGGAAAAGTGCTTGGACACCAGCTCTGTGCCGTTGTTGGGCGTCAGCCAAGGGCACACGCTGCCCTCCACCTCCACGGACAGGCTGTCACGCAGTTGCACCTCCAGATGGGACACGATGCCCGCGCCAATCATCGCCGTGTTGTTGACCATGTTGAACTGCACCAATTGCATGACATTGGGCGACATATCGTTGGCCGAGCGGGGCGCGAAAACCAGCGAAGCGGGCAAAGATGCTCCGGAAACTGAAAAATAAAGCGGAATTAGTATAATTTACCCTTTTTTTTATTTGGCGAAACTACATACATTCTTTGAGCTTGCACAGATTGTTGTAGGTGTTCGTCAGCATCAAGGTGTTCTTAGGACCAAAGCTCAGCTTGAAGCTACGTCCCCTGTACAGTCCCAGATCAGCGATCCAGGGACTATGCAGATGATGGGCGATGGATCGCGGCAGGGGAACAGTGGTGGCAAACACCTTGACAGAAGCCACGCGGGGCTTGCAGACAAACTTAAAGGGCTTCATGACAACCGACTCGGCGTGCTTCTTCTCCTTGTCGCCGCCACCCGCTATGCTGCCGGTGGCCATGGATGAAGTCTGGAAAAAGGAGGAGAGTTAATTCCAGGTTTCGAAATAGCAAGTTCCTCCAGTATACCTCATCGGTCTGTGCATCGCCCATGAGGCTGGCCACCGAGACCGAGGATGAGACGGGCAGAGCAGATGGGTGACCGAAATCGTATTGGCTGGAGCTCTCGGAGACGCCATCCTTCCAGGGAGCGGGATCCACATTAAAGAAATTCCGATGGCGAAGCAGACCCCTGGTTGGCTCTAAAATGAAACAATTTCATATTGCTTGCTGTTCAAGTTCATGATTCGTTGGACTTACCCATAGCCTCGTCCTCGCTGCCATTGTCGTCAAGAAATAGAGACGACTTCATCAGCTGCATCTTGTGCGGCTCGTTGCCCACCACATCTTGGGCCAGAGCAGCTGTGGGGCTGGTGACGGTTGGGAGGGGACGCGGTGCATCGAACATGGAGAAACTGGATCCGATGCCGGCTTGGAAGAACTCTGCATGCACAAAACATAATAATTGCTTGCCAAATTGAATAACTTTTTTTCAGCAGCTACTTACGCGTCTTATCCATTTGCAGGAACTCAGCTGAGTCGTCCATGGGCCTAAATCCGCTGGCTACTCCCGCCACCAGCGCCTTGGCGTCCAGGCTACGCGCAGCATCTTCTGATATCTTCTGGGCCTGTCGCAGTGAGTTCAGTGTCATTTTATCAGCTGCCGCCCGTTGTTGGGCCTCCAGGAGCGCTATTTTGGCCTTTTTCGGATCGGTCGGCACTTGGTCCTCCTCATCGCTGTCGTCCAAACCGTATTTGGAGAAGTGTTTCACACGGAATACCCAGCTGCCCGTCTCGGGACGATACTCGATGAAACGCGTGTCGTTCTTGTCGCATACCCGGCGCAGCTTGCCCTCCCAGTCCATCTCGAGCAGGCGGTGCGGCTCCTTGATAGCCTCATGCTTTGTCTTGTCTAGAGGCCATACCTGGTCGAGGGTGACCTGTGCGTCCCGGTTCAAACCCTGGCCAATGGGCGGCTTGTTGTCGTCATCGGGATAAATGATAATCTCCCTGTTCCGGAAGTGGACTGCAGGGAGGATCAAGAGGTTAAAAAAACCTATAATATCAAAGCTAGAAGGATTGACTTACCGATCTCATCAATATTCAGGCCGGCAACATCCAGCTCCTTGCCGAAAAAGACATTGCCGTAGCCTTCGCGACCCACTGTGAAGGTTGGCACCACACAGGATCCATCCTCGGCCAAGTAGGAGCGCAGATCGTCCAGCGTTGGGATGGTGTAGTAGCCAACACGGCGGAGCACAATGCCCGTGGGATGTGCCTCATAATCGCCGGCCTCACCAGCAGCCGCCTCGATGGCCAGACGCGAACGGTTGGCCGAGTGCTCGTCCGCCTCGTGGGATCTGATCGATAGGCCGCTCTCGTTGGCCTGATCCGAGGTGTACGTGTCCCGTCGGGCAATGGCGCTAGCCTGATCCTCGAACGGGTTCTCTGGAATGGTGGACACCGACAAGCGTACTGTTGACGATGGGCGGTACGTCTCTATCGCCTTGCGGGACACCAGCTCGTTCAGGGTGCTATTGTGGGGAGACACTTGATCCATGCCGGTCTGGATATTGTGCTGGCGCACCTTCTCCAGGTTGTTCGGATGCAGCCACGACTCGCGGCGACTGCTATCCTGGCTATCTCGGGCAGTTGCCCCGCCGCCTGGCGAGTTTCCAGCTGGCGGCGGTTCACTGGGTATGGCGCCGCTGAATGATTCGCGTTCCTTGCTGGGTGTTGCCACTCGTGGGCGAGACTGCGGCGTGCTGGGACCACTGACATTCAAGTTGGAGGGATTTGCGGTCTCAACGGAATTAACCCTGGGCTTAATAACCAGACGCTTGGCGGTGGGCTTGAGATTGAAGCTCTCCACACTGGAATCCATCTCCTCGAGGCCTTCGAACAGAGATTTTCGACTCATGGTGCCACCCAGAGCCTTCACCTTGACGGGATTCGGGACGTCCTTGGTGGCTATCTTGTACTGGTTGCTGTTCAAGTCGAGAACCGCCTGTTGGGCAGCCGGATTGGTGGCTCTGGTAGCGTCCGCCTCGTTGCCATGCTTTAAGTCCTTAAAAATTGGCGAATCTCCGTAGGGGGACGTGACCTTGGCTAGGATCTGCTGGTGAATGGGCTGTTGCGATGGCGTCATTATACCCACTGTCGGCTGGGCACCCAACAGTCCGCCAGTCATCGAGTTGTTCGCTCCTAGGCTCCCAAAGCCGCCGCCGCCCAAGGAACCGCCGGCGTTTCCGAAGGCGCTGGTGCCGCCTCCAAAGAGACCACCCACCGGAGCAGCTCCCGTGCCTCCCAGGGTCGAAGTTCCGCCTCCGAAGAGGCTACCGCCTGGCTTGGCCGCTTGCCCGAACAGCGATCCGCCCGTGTTGCCGGCATTGAAATTCAGCGGTGCTGCAGTGGTGGCTCCAAACCCTCCAAAGCCCGAGGTGGCTGGCTTGTTCAAACCCGAGTTGAAGAGTCCTCCGCCCGTGGTGGCAGTGCTGGTGTTCATACCGAAGCCTCCGAAGCCTGTATTCGCCGTTGAGGTGGCTCCAAAGGGGTGTGCAGCGAAACTAGTAGCCGATTTGGCTCCGAAGAGTCCTCCGCCAGCCGTGCTCGTGGCAGTTCCTCCAAAACCAAATCCTGGAGCCGCTGCTGGTGCGGCGGTGCCCAGTCCAAAGGCCGATTTGTTGGGATCGGCAGCGGGCGTAGCACCGAATAGCGATGTCTGCTGCGTGGCACCAGCAGTGCTCCCAAAGCCACCGAATCCGGTGTTTGTCTGGCCGAAGGCAGGTGCAGCGCTGGTAGCCGGTGTCTGGCCAAACAAGCTAGCTCCCTGTCCAAAGGCTGGTTTGGCTCCAAACGGATTAGATGCATCCGTGGGCGCAGCAGCAAACGGTGTAGTGGTGGCTGCTCCGAAAGGCTTCTGCAGGAAGTTGGTCTGCTGGGCCGGTGCTCCAAAGGCGCTGCTAGTCGCCGGCTGCTGTCCAAAGGCCGAAGTGCCGAAGAGACTCTTGTTTTCGGTCACCGCCTGGCCAAATAGACTGGAGGTCTGCGGCTGCGTGCTCCCAAACAATCCGGTGGCAGCCGGTTGCGGCTGCGGCTGGGCCACCTGACTGGAGAATCCGAACGCGCCTGGCGCACTGCCTGCCTGCGGACCCTTGCGCGAGCACAGGTAATCCTCCATGCGCAGCTCCTCCAACGACTTTATCTCGTACTCCTTCATGGCCGTAATGCAGTGCTGCTTGGTATTCACGTTGTTTGGCTGGCCGCTCTTCATCAGGGTATCGGTGCCGATTGTCGGCTGATACTTGGCCAAGGCAGTACCAGAGTTGACCCCAGTCGCCACAGCGGTGGCCTGGGGCTGCGCAAACGCCGAGGCGGTGCCGCTGCCAAAGACACTGGTGGTGGCGGGCGCCGCCTGCCCGAACGAACCGAATCCCGAGGTACTGGTAGGCGCAGCCTGCTGGCCAAACAGCGAGCTAGTGGGCTGGGCCGCGGCCGTTTGTCCGAAGGCCGTCATTCCCGGCTTGGCGGCTCCAAAGGCCGGCAGCGTTGCCTGGCCGAAGAGTGAGTTGCTGGGCGCTGCCTGAGTGGACCCAAAGATGTTCGACGTCTGTTGCGGTTGCGAAAATGCTAAAAAAAGACGAAGATTACATTTTGCACAAATAAATACAAGTCAGCGTGCTCGTTTCTAACCTCCAAATGACGACGGCTGTGCTGGGGTTGTGGTCCCGAAGGCACTGGACGTGCTGGCTCCAAACAAACCGCCCGCGGGCTGCGCAGGCGTGGCTGCTGCTCCAAACAGCGATGGCTGCGTGGGCTGGGCGGCAAAGGTGGAGGTGTTGCCAAAGGCTGGAGCAGCCGGCTTGCCAAACGCAGACTGGCCGAACGGAGTAGTTGCCGTGGTGCCAGTGAAGCCGCCGAAGCTGGTGGCTCCGGGTGTGGTTCCGAAGGTGGGTTTCGAGCCGCCAAACATGTTGCTCGCACACTCGTCTCGTCGCTCAGATAACACGCGTATACTTAGGAAGCCCCCTTCCTTTGTCCTTCAGACGCGAGCTATCGCGATGAGCAATGCAATTTCCTGATTTCACAACGTTGGCCAACGATCAGCAATAGCGCAGTTCCTGTGTTTGGGGCGGCTGGCGGTCGGCCGGGCTCTGTCTAAAATACACAAACACTCGAAAATCGCCAAGTTTGCATACACAAAGCGAGTCGGACGCAAAAAGTGGACAGAAATGGCGCGCCGATTTTTTCACGATGTCTGCCACAAGAGGAAGCGGTGTGACCAGTGCAACGGTGTACATATGTTAGTGCGTGAAATACCGCAATTAGTTAGAATTTGTATATGCAAATACATACAAATATAAATTATAATTATTTTGCATTATTTATAGTGTGTTTCTACTAAATATATATAACTGAAGTCAAATGTAATAGATTATTTTCTTGTATATCTACTAATTATTTTGACAAGTGTTCCACTTGTCACCGTTCCACTTGAAATGCATTTATATGGTATTTTAAAGCGGTCAGGCCGCGGGTCACACTGCTTGCATTGTGGGCGGGGGGCGTACTCTTCGATTTAATGACTTGAACTAACTTTTAAGCCCTAGCTAGGACACCCCCATCATGGATACAACTGCCACTCGTTCGCTCCCCTTTCTGTACAATTACAGAAACCATGAGGGCAAGGACTGCGCAGCGCAGCTGGAGATTACCTTTCCCTTTGACCAGGAATCTTTGGAGGAGTGCGTGACCCAGTTGATGAGCCAGATGGATCCCACTATGCGTTATCTGGACGAGAATATTAGTAAGTACCAAGAAGAACGCATTACCTTGAATACAACTAAGAACGAACCTGTCAACAGACCTGGAGAAGCAGCTGAAGGAGTTCGTGGACACGGAACATCAAAGGTTCTTGGATGACCATGCAGAGAAGCTAATAAATCAGGCTGCCAACGAAGAACTGGACCTTGAGGAAATAGTGCGGAACACAGAGCGTCTGTACAAGGACGAGTTGCTGCAGTTTGCCGATCGCGTGGGTCCCAGCGACGCCGATATATTCGCCCAGAGCTTCCACAGGTTGGTGCACTCCTCCTCGCTGGAGGAGATCCTCAAGCGGGAGCGAGCATATGCCAAGGTTGTGGCCGACATGACCGATCACATGGACAACGAGGTGGAGACGCTGAACAACTCGCAGCAACAGGAGATGGACAGCCAGATAAACCAGCTGGATATCACCACGACCTCGGACGACATCAATAATCTCCTGGCACAGCAGTACACTACGCAGAATTTTGTGCGCAAGCGCTACGAGTCCGAATTAGAGGCAATGATTGGCCATCAGAAGAACGAGTATCGGGACTGGATCACGAGTCAAGTTAGCGAAATGTTCCAGGTGTCCCCGGTGGCCACACCGCTGGGTAACCGCTCCTCCATGTTCGTTTCACAGCAACCGTCGATGGAAGAGAGCTTCACCATACATCTGGGCTCCCAGCTGAAGCATATGCACAACATCCGCATCCTCAGCGCCAACGTCACGGAGCTGTGCAGTCCGTTGCATGCCGAGGAGAGCCTAAATGGCCTGAACATGGCCCTGGGCCTGTACTCCAGCTCGCCGTGCGGCGTCGTGGTGCTCACGCCATCCATTCAGGCGCAGGCCAACAAGAATATAATCAGGAACGCTAACAAATCCACCGAGTTCCACTTCGAGCAGATTGATGTGCAGCTGGAGAACATCGAGAGGCAGATCCGTAGTCTAAGCACTGGTGATTCCAGCACCAGCACTAGCAGTCACAGCAGCAGCAGCACCGAGGACAGTGCCACGCCATCGCCGACCAAAAAGAACGTGCCCAGACTGAAGACGGGCGACTTTTTCATCACCAAGCACTCGAATCTCTCTCAGTCCCATGTCATATTCCACCTGATATCGGATGAGCCGATCAACAGTCCTAGTGAGATCAACTCACGGCATCCTGTGATATTGGGGCTGAGGAATATACTGAAGACGGCGAGCAGGCATGACATTACCACACTGACCATTCCGGCGCTGCTGCGGCACGAGATGAGCGAGGATATGACAGTCCAGTGGTGCATTCGGCGAGCAGAGCTGGTCTTTAAATGCGCCAAGGGATTCATGATCGAATCGGCGTCCTGGGGAGGAGCTGAATTAAGGTGAGGCTTTGAAGGCTTTCTGTCTAAATTTTGCTGTTAAGATTTTAGTTAATTTACGTTATTATCGTATTTATTTTTAGCACCTTGCAATTGCTACTGCCTGACGACATATCGGAGAGCCTGTTCACCACTCTGGCCGGGATGGTGCCCAGCGTTTTTCATGTGGCCAACCCGAAGATTCTGGTGGACACCGCCAAGTAACTACGTACATTCCTCAAAGAAAAAAGACTTTTGAATTATTTGTATGAATATACAGTTTATTCGGATTCAGAGTTATATATTTATGTATATGCTTCGTCGTAATTCGTCGTCGTTCGGCTCAAAAAGTTCTTTTTTGTAACTTCAACACACTCAGAATTGTCTGTAAATGTTCCTGTATCAATTTTTTGTCAATAATTCATCGCAACCTTTTTGAAAACTACAACACTACGGTGTATAAGTACATATTCTCATATATAATTAGTTATGCTTTAGGTATATGTAGGTATCGTGTGTGTTTTACCTTCAAATGTAAATGTTTATCTTTGGTTTCGACCTGCCCCCTTTGTCGTGAGTGTGATGTCTGCGTGTGTGTGGATTGTAATTAAGTCTGTTCGGTTATCTGTTATCTGCTTCGATTATAATAATGATCATTAACTTGTAAATATGCTTTTGAAATATATATATATATATATTTATGTATATCTAAACAATTGTATTCTGCGGCATCTGTTAGGTTCTCGTTAACAATTACTTAGGTTCTGTTCTGTTCATTAACATTTCGCTGTTTAACTTTGCTTCGTTTTCTTTTTGGATTTAGCCCAGTGCGTTGTCTGCTGTGTCGTCTATCATTTGCTGCTTTGCAGTGGGGAGAGTACAGGGTATCAGAAAATATTTGTGTGTATTTGATTGGTTTGTCCGGCTCAGGGGTTACATAAAATTAGTGACAAGTGTTAAGGTACAGGAACGGACCGCTTGCGAGCAATAAAATGCATATATCATATCTCTTTTGGATCTCTTTGTGCCAGGATGGTGTGATGGGTTTTTGGTACTTTGGGGGACTGCGTTCGAAAAAATTGACATCCACGTCGTCGTAATTAATTATTAATAAATTACTCTACTATAGCCGGTTGCCAATAAATGCGTATTGGATTAGTATGGCCTGAATCAACCCATCCGCTGCTGATGCTGCTATTGGGAAGCTCTGTTCCAGCTTAAATTATATATATATATGCGTATATTGTAGGTAAATTATAAGCCCTTTTGCTCTGTCTTACGGCCAGCTGATTTAATAAATACTTTTAAAATTAAGTCTGAGAACAGTGCCTGTGATCTGAGCGCTCTCCTAAGTATACATTCGTGTCGTCGTGATCTACTTAAATTTCTCATTGGTTTTCTCGCTAAGTCGTTGAATAATAAGTCATGCCAAAAGTCGAATAATGGATTCTAAAGGGGGTGCCTTAAACTACATACATATGTTCTAGGGGTAGGTATGCCTAATACATTTCGTTAAATCAGAATACATATTAAAAAAGTTCACTAAAATTGAAACTATCACAAAAAACAAATACTTTCTCAAAAGTACAAAGGTATAGATAACTCAAATAAATTATGGTGTTAAGATGAGTATGCAAGTGGGGTGTGGGTGTCTGTTGTGTGTGTGGAGTGAGTGTGTAATTCCCGCCTGGATGTTTACATTTGACTCTCCTTGCGCCACTGGAAGGTGCCCGACTTGACGCCAATGCTGGAGGAGCCCTGATTGCTGCTGGAGGAGAGTATGTTGTTGGTGCGTCGAATTAACTGGGAGGCGGCATCGAAGCGACTGCGGATGAGCCGCATTGCCGGATTGCTTGATACTCCACTGCGCTTGCTCTTGCTATGTGGGGGGGAGGAGGAAAACCATAAGAATGTATAAGTTAAGCGTTGCCAGCCAATACTCACCCCGAGGAGCTGGGCTGGTTCTCCTTGAGGTTGCCCAATATAATCCGCATATGCGTGTCCCGGGCAAAGTGATTATCCGGCAGCGAGGACTTGGCACCGCTGGTTCCGGCTCTGTCGTCGTCCACGAAGGCATTCAGGCCCGGCAACTGGCCCGGTGAGCTCAGCTCGCTGCTGGGCGAATGCGGTGGCGTTGCATACAGCGGCGACATGCACTCCATGTCGTACATGTCCGCATCGTTGGCCATGTTGGATGCTATTTAAGAACAATTGTCTTAAGTTTGAAATGGGGATTGAGGGATGATAGGCGACTTACCAAGCTGATGCTCGCTGAGATCGGGCAGAACCTGGGAGTGCCGTTGACCACCTCCGCCACCGCCGCTAGACTTGTGACCTGATGCTCCCGAACTGGAGGCGTGCTTCGAATTGACCATCAGATTGTTGCGTGAACTGAGCTTGCTTTGTCGCTGCAATTGCTGCGTGAAGGTAAGTGGCGCCTGCTGTGGAGATAAGGATTCGTTTTAAGGACGAACTTTATCTAGAGACACCGGATACTCACATCATTGCTGCTGCCCGTGGACTGACTAGAGATGACGCTCTTGCGCTTGTGCAAACTGCTCGTATCCGACTGCATCGTGTTCTGGTAGAAGTTGTTCGAGCTGTGCGTGGAGCTGGAGGCATTGAGAACGTGCAGGTTGCTGCCATTGTGCACTGTGGCCGTGGTGGCCGCCGAGCAGACCGAGGAGGCCGAGGCGTGGGCCGGGTACGGGGCCAGGTTCTGGTGCAGCGGCAGGGCCGGCGGCTGATCCGGGGATCTCAGCATGCTGGCATGTGCGTGGAACTTGGGTTCGTTGGGATTGCTAGCTTCATCTAGGGACCGGGAAGGAAGGAAGGAAGGGAAAGCATTAGTAACAGAGCAAGAGGCTTCTCCTGCGCGGACTCTTACTTTTGGTGTAGCTCTCGAAGATCTTCAGGATGCTGGTGCGACTCGACTTGGCCGCCAGCTTGATAGGCGTGCGACCGCAATGGTCTGACTTGTACGGATTGGCCCCGAACTGAAGCAGGGCGATCACGCACTTCTCGTGTCCCTCCTGAGCGGAAATACCTAAGGCAGTTGCTCCCTGCTTGCACGCATGATCCGCCAGTGCTCCGTAGTAGAGAAGGATGTTCATCACGTCGTGGTTGCCTTGCCAGGCACACGAATGCAACGGTGTGCGAGCCTCCAGGTCCATGGAGTTCACATCCGCCCCGGCCTCGATCAAGGTCTTGACCATGTCCGCGTGTCCCTGCCAGGCTGCCACGTGCAGAGCCGTGCGTCCCTCGCTGTCCGGAATGTTCACATCTACATTGGTCATGTCCAGCAGGTACTTGACAATCTCCAGCTTGTTCTCCAGCGCCAGGATGTACAGAGTGGTCCGCGAGTCCGCGTCCTTCGAGTTGACATCGCAGCAGAACTTGAGCAGGAACTCCACGGTGTCCATGTGACCCTCTAGGCAAGCCAGTCGGAAGGCGGTCTTGCCGTCGTGCGCCTTCTGATCCACGAAACTGGAATGGATGTCCAGCAGGGCCTGAACACAGTTCAGACGTCCTTCCTGGGCTGCCAGGTGCAAAGCTGTCTTTCCCTCGTTGTCGCACTCGTCGATCTTAGCCCCCGACTCCAGCAGCTGCAGGCACACCTCGTGGAAGCCCTCGAAGGCGGCATAGTGCAGTGGCGTCCACCCGGCATTGTCCCGATGCGTTTCATCCAGGCCGCGGTCAAGGAGCTGCCTCACCGTCTCAACATTACCCTGGGCCGCTCCAATGCTGAGCACAGTGCGTCCCTCGGAGTCCATGCAGTCGATGCCACAGCCCCAGAAGAGCAGCAGCTTCACCACAGTGGCGTGTCCCGCCGTGCAGGCAGCCCACAGCGGAGTACGTCCCATAAAGTCAGCGAGGTCCGGATCCGCGGCGTTCTCCAGGAGCAGCTCACAGACCTCGGCGTTGCCCTCGAAGGAGCTGACCAGCAGTGGCGACATGCCGTCGTTGTCCAATTGATCCGTATTGGCGCCATGATCCAACAGCGTTGAGATAACCTTACTGTACCCAGAGGAGCCGCACAGGGCGGCCACACACAGTGCGCTACGTCCGTCCAGATCCAGGTGATTCACATTGGCACCATTCTCGAGTAGGATCTCCACAATGTCGTAGTGTCCCATGTAGGAGGCGGCAATTAGCGAGGTCCGTCCCTGGCGATCCACAGAGTTCACATCGGCTCCCGACTCAATCAGAAGCTTCAAGATGTCCTCGTGTCCACTCCAGGCGGCGGCCCTCAGAGCAGTGCGTCCCTCTTTGTCGGCAAGATCGATTTTGCAGGCAGGCTGGGCGATCAGGAGGCGGACCACCTCACTGTGTCCGCCCCACGAGGCGGATCTCAAGGGAGTCCAACCGTCGCGATCGGCATGATTCACATCCACCCGCTTCATCCGGCCAGTTCCGTCGTTGCAGGGCTGGGAGAAGCTGAGCAGCAGCTTCACCACCTCAAGGTGTCCGTTCCTCGCCGCTATATTTAAGGCTGTTTGTCCATTGTAATCCTCAATCTCAAGGTCAATGGGGCTCTTGCAGGCATTGAGGGCTCGCTCCAGCAACTGATGATTGCCATCGTTGGCCAGAATGTGAATCAGAGCCTTGCCCTTGTGCAGTTCAATGTGGTGCGAGTCGGACAGCTGGTGCAGCGTACTTGACGCATTCTCATCCTGGCTCTCGGCTGGCGGCTCACTGTGCTCCGATGGACTTCCCGCCCGCTGGGTCTCCAACAGGCAGCTCTTCTCGCTGGACAACAGCAGGTCGGCCAACTCAAAATCGATATTCTGCGATTTCTCCGAGAGCTCCGGCGACATCAGCGAGGATTCGCATGAGTTCTGCGACTCGGCGTTATTAATGCCCGTCTCGATGAGCAGCTTCAGCATCTTGGCGTCCGTGGGCAGACTGGGCTTGAAGAAATCGCACAGGAACTGGGCGAAGGGCTCGCTCAGCTCGCTGGCCAGGAAGCGCTCCAGCATGGCGCGTGTCTTGGGAAGGAAGTTGGCGTCGTACTTGAAATCGTGCTCGCACTGGGCGCAGCAGTTCATCTGGTTCGTGTAGAAGCAGTCGCTCAGATTGAGCCGCGACTCCAGCAGCATCAAGATGAGGTCGAGGTCCACGTGCCGGCTGGTTAGATACTCCCCGGACCGGATGAGATGGTAGGCAAACCTACGCACCGTGTTCGCGCAGAGGGTGTCGGCCACCAGTAGGTAGTACATTGAGATCATGACGTGGCCCTCGTTGACATCGCAGATGAATTTCTTGGTGGCGAACTTCACGTCCACCAGCCAGTCTGCGAAGGAGTTGTGGAAGATTTTGAGGCGCTGGGCATTGGAGTCGTAGGCCAGGATGTTGCGCATCAGCTGCAGCCGCTTCTCGAACTCCTGGCAGTCGATGGTGTAGTTGTGCGTGCGAAGGCAGTTGAACAGGAAGAGCTTGTCCACATAGCCGGAGGAGGCGAGGAGTACGTTGAGCAGCGGCCGGATCTTCATGTACTGCTTCTTGTTGAAGGACTTCTGGCAGATGTACAAGTACAGGCCGTTCAGGGTGCACGGGATCAGTTTGATCTCGCGGAAGCTAAAGAAGTTGTCCTTGATGCCGTGCAGGACCTTCTCCAGGTAGAGGATGCAGCCGTTCGACTTGATGTAGAGCTGGTGCAGCGACTCGATGATCTCCTTGGTCAGCATGATGCTGTCCTTGAAGTCTGAGTTCAGCCGGTTAATGATGTACTCCTGCACATCCTTGACAACGTGCGACTTGCGCAGGTCATCCAGCGTGATCTTCTTGAAGCCGGTGAACATCTTGGTGATCTGCTTGGTCTGCTTCTTGGTGGTGCACACGAGGAACAGCCATTTGGGGAAAAGGTGAATGTGATTCGACAGGAGTTCCGCGACATTTCGGCTCTTGTGGTTGGTCACCGTGCCCCTGCCGCCCTTCAGCGTGGAGATGAGATTGCCCTCGTTTATGTAGTTCTCGTCGATGGAGTCGATCAGCAGCAGGAGTGCCGTCTTGGGAGGCGTGAGTTCCAAGAGGGGAAACAGGAAGGCCTTCTTGAAGCATTCGTCCGGGTTCTTCTCGATGTTGTCAACGTTGAGGCACTCGAGTATCTCCGGATTGGAGAGCAGCAGCTCGTAGTAGCCATCGGCGATAATGGTGCGACAGCTCTTGGTCTTGGGCAGGGGCGGTGGCAGGGTGTTGGTGCTTATCCGTGGCTTATCGCCAGGAACTGGTGGTGGTTTCTGCGGTGGCTCCTCTTTCTTACCATTCACTTTCGTTTCGCCGAAATCGATGAGCGGTTCAGAGCTGGAGTTCGCTTCGACCAGCGGCTCCTCATTCTTCACTTCCAGGTCGGACTTATCCAGTTCTTTCAGTTTCTCATCAAGCTCCTTGTCCGCCTCAGGCTTTTCTTCCTCTTTATCTTCGTCGCTGGTTTTTGTCTGCTCTGCGTTGTCATCCTTGATGGCCGCTTCGATTTCGTGCTTCTCTTGGTCAGTACTGGGATCGGCTATATCCTCGCCACCGCCTTGCTGGATGGCCTGACCCGAGCCATTGCTTATAGTGGACAGCTTCGAGGGAGAGAGAACTCCGCTTCCAGAGCGCCCGCGTTTCACGGGTATCTTTGACTTGGTCTTGCCGGGACTGGATTTTGCGGTCTGTTGCTCTTGAGCCTGCTTCTGCTCCTTTTCGCTGCCCACGTCCTTGTCCTGCTCGGAGTCCGTACGCTCCCTGGAGGCGCGCTTCGGAGGATGAGTACCATAGTTGGTGCCGCCTGGCTTGTCATCTGGATCTCCGGCATCGGCGGCCTGCAACGGAGCCGGCTCCGATTGTTGACGCGTTAGACTCGACCTGGCCGCCTTGTTGATCGTGGAGGTGCGCTGCGACTGGAAGTTGTCCAGCTCCTTGGTGTCGCACTCGCTGGCCCCTCGCTTCAGCTCCTCGATCAGTAGCTCCTCGGCATTCTCGCTCAGACTGATGTTGTTCATCGCCTCGTCCAGCTTGAACTCCTGCTGCTGGGCCTCCTCGCGCAGAAAGGAGAAGCCCTCGTCGATGATCCGCTGGCTGTCGTCCCGACTGATCAAAGAGGCGTGGCTGAGCAGCTGCAGCACTACCTTTCGCATGAACAGCGAAAGGCTGTGGCACTCCGGATTCTGGGACTCGATCAGGTAGCAGGCCAGCAGCTTCCGGTTGAGGATGCCCTTGGTGCCGGAGTTGCCCTTCATGATGGCCTGGCAGATGGAGGTCTTGCCGGATCCGTTTGAGCCCAGCACCAGGCAGCCGTTATAGCTGGAACTGGAAATGGCTGCTGCCTTGGCTCGAGCGGAGACGTAGGTGGAGGAGACGGCTCCCAGGGCACCTGGCACTGGCTTCTTGCTCGCCGTTCTCTGCTCGAGGCACAGGGCGATCTTCTTCAGCACCCACTCGCGATGAATGTAAACGGTGCCCACGATGCGATTATTCGGCTCCAGGCCTCCGCTGTTGACCAAACCATTGACTTCCTTGTCGGGTGATACTTTGCGTTGCATTAGGGCCTCCAGGTTGCCGTCGGTATCCTCGACTGCCTGCGGCTTAGCACCCCCCGCCGCTTCGTGGCCATCCTCCTCGGGTGCGGAGCCACCACCACCATTCGTTTCACCATTCGAATGATGGCTCACTTCCTGCGGAAAGTTCTGCTGCACCAAGTTGGCGAAGTGCTCCTCGCGCGCCAAATTCGAGAAGCTGGCGTTGGGACAGTCGCGTCCACTGATCTCCAGCTTCTTCTGCAGCTGCGTGGTGTCCTTAAGAAAGTTGAGAATGCGCCGATCCTCGAGCTGCTGGTTGGGCGTGCCACCCGGCGGCTGGTTGCAGTACTTAGAGCCACCCACCAGGGCACTGGTGGAGGCACACCCATCAACGCCATCACCCTCGGCATCGTCCTCGTCAGCATCTAGATCCGTGACCTGCACAGGATTTCCGTTGCGGGCACTGGCCAGACGATTGGAATCCCGAAAGTTGGACAGTTTAGTTTCCGGATTCGTGATGGGTGCGTGTCGACTCCGTTCGCCGCTCTTGTAGCGATCCGACTTCCGCAGAGGTGTGGCATACAGCATCTCCTTGGGCATGTTGCTACTGGCTGGCGGCTTGGCGGTAATCGGCGGCGTGGAGTTGCAGTTGCCAATGGAGTTGGCGTTGGGGTTATTGCCAGTCACTGGTTGCGTGGATGACTTCTGCTGCTGCTGCATCTTGCGCACGGAGTCGTTGTACATCGCCTGACAGGGCAGATTTTCGTAGATGTCATTGCGCAGATTATCGTTGTCCGTGTGCTTAGACATTGTGGCTGGCTGATGTTGTTTTGTTGCTTCAGGATGCGCGTAATCCGTTCGCCGAGACTGTCTGCTGTCTGCTCCAGAGGCGGCGGGTTCGTTGCCTGTTCGCTGTGCCTGTGTTCAGCCTTTCACTTAAGCTAAGATGCCTGGAAAAGAGGGGAAATCCATGGTTTTAGATATCACTTTAATACGGCAGTTGGTCGTAAAGCTAATCAATGCCAGCGAATGCCTAATTGAAGTGCATGAAGCGGTTAATGCAAAGCACAAAGTAATTCGCCTTTTGAAAGGATGTATGATTCAGTTTAATACAGAAACTGCCTCCCTGATATTTATATTCAACCTAAAAACGAAAAACATATAAAGTTATTTGTAAAATAAATACCTAAATATTGAATAAAACTCTTTAAGAAGATTTATAGAGCTTCCTGCTCGTAATCCGCTTTCTCGTTAGTTGCATTATATCCTTGAGATAACGAAAAATTACCCTTCCTATCCTGCCGCTTCCTCTTGCAGCTTTTATGTGCCCATTACTTGAACTTAACTAGCACTTTCTTCTTCTTCAGCCATGCTTTTCCAGTGGCTTCACTTTTTTTTTAGCATCCTGCCAACAATTGACCTGATTTCTATACATTTTTAACCCTTTGGCAGCTGTAGCACGCTCCTCCCCATTCATTCACCTCATCCCCACCCGCATACACACCCACTTGTATATACATATGTATGTGTGCGAACTCTTGCATACTTGTCATCATTTTTCCTGCGCTCGTCTTTACGCGCAGTGTCCTTTGTTCTACGGCTTTCGCCATATCTAAGCTTATATGCCATTTATGTGCGTCGTTGAGGAGCTGTAGGAGCCACAGACCCAGAGCTGGAGGTGGAGCAGGAGCTGGGGGCATTAGATTGCAAGCCCAGCTCTGTGTAAATAATGCTTTTCATGCCACAAAGTTTTTATTTTAAACTTCAATTTACTCGACGACTCGCACCGTGTGTCCATGTCCGGGGACCGAGGAAGGTGGAGCTTTCAACGTAACTAATGATTCGTCCCAGCACGCTTGTTGTGCAACTTTCAGCTGAAAATGGAGCAAATTCAGCACGTTCTTCGTCCGCTGACGGCGAGGCCACAAAACTGGGGCCGTAAAAAAAATCCGGGCCAAGTGAAATGAATGATTTACGCCTTTGCCCGTAAAAGGGGAAAAACATTTCCCAGCTTCGAAATGGCGAAACCGATAAGAGAGAGAGAGACAGAGTCGATCCGTCGCGACGGATTACCATAATGTTGGCAAGTCATCTGTGAAATCCATTGATTGGGCGGGTGACAGCGCCCAGGTAGTAGAGAGCAGCAGCAGCAGCAGTCTGCCGCCATCAGAATCCGTCAGGAAAGTCAAATGGAAATGGCCCGGACAGGGAGCGACACATCAACGTCCTGACCGCGCCGGCACGTGAGTGCTTTTCGCTTTTGGCGCTGCGGCAGTTTACCCGTAATTATAGGATGAATCCCGGCTGCAGCCCGCATTGTTGAACCCGGTTTGCCGCCATGGCGGTTTGCCACCTTCCATCGACCCAACGACCACAACAATACAGCACGTACGGAGTTGCATTTGACTTTTTCACACAGAAAGAAAGTAAGTAGAGGTATTTTTCTACTTAAATTAATATAAGTAACTAAAAAATTGACTATATATTAGATCGGTGAAGATCCTTTTAGTCAGAAGACAAAGCAGGATGTTGGAAGAGTCTGTTACGCCTCCATCAGGAAAACTCTTTGGGAAGGTGCGCAACTGATCAGACTTTAATGTATTCGCGTCTCACAGAATCAATCAGAGTGCACTCATGAGGGACCTATTATTAATGTATAGAATATCGGTGGTATATAAGTACATATGTAGCTATATTGATCTAGTTCTCGATATGTACGAAACAGCAAAATTACTTTTACGTGTAAAAATATCACAAAATAAGAAAAAACCATGTGAAAACTACACGAAAAATAAAATATATACAAAACATGTTCAAAGTTAAATGTTTTCCTTTTAAAAAAACGTAGAATACTGGTTGGTTTTCAGGTATTAAATCCTTTTATTTCAGTGAACCCCTAAAAATCCAGCTGAAATTGAATTTTTTGTTGTGTGCACTTTGGAGTATCGCGCAGTTGGCACGTTCTCCTCGATTCTTCCCTTTTATGAAGTTAAATTGATTTGCCATTGTAAACGAAATGGAAATGGAAAAGCCAAAGTCTGTGATTTCTCGCCTTTTTGCCTTCTGTTGGCTGCAGGAAACAGCTTTCAGCGCTTAAAGATTTCGTAGCGTGAGTAAACAGCTCTGGAAAAGTGCTAATTATGCAAGTTTAATGGCTTTTCTGAGCCAGAGTGCGTGTAGTAGGCAATCTGGAGAACAAGAAGAAAATGGGGGCGCAGCCGTGCTAATTGCAATTTCCAGAGCAGGGAATAAGTTTTCTCTTTGCCCCAACTTGACAAACAGGCAGACCGTGTAAGTCTCGATGAATTTTCCATGGCTATTAGTGGGACTCCTCTACTTATCGTAGTTTGTAAAGTTTAATTGGCATGCTCCTTTCGGCCAATTATGATAATTAAACGTGGTGCAGAGCAGACTCAATCACGCATTGTAATTGATCTGAATTCCGCTTATTATTCAGCCCGGAGGAATTCGGCAATATGCGCCTCAAAATGGCAACTGGCAACAATGAAATATAAACATATGAAAGAATTTAAACAAATAGCAGAAAGTGATTTAATTAAATGAGCAAATTATTTATTGCTGCCAAAGAAACACATTGGATGTACGAGTACGAAGACAGACAGGCAGGCAGTTGGAGAGCCGCATGGGGCCTGGCCCCGGTTCCCCAGACATCTGGAGCTTGAAATGTATCCGTATCCGGAGTATCTGAGTATCTGAACTTGAGCAACGTTGCGGCGTGGGAATATTTTGCTGGCTGCTGCCGTGGGCCCACAAAAAAAGGAAAAAAAAAAATAATGCAAATGAACATTTTTCGCCTGGAAAAACTCTGACGTTGGCCCCGCCCGAAAAAGACCAGAGCCAAGGCGAGGACCACTGGCTTCCTGGGTTGTAATTGAAATGTTGCACCCAACGACAGGGCGTTTAATGCACTCGGCATCTACATTTACATTTGGGGCCCAAAGGATGCAGACAGGAAGTACTCCATTAATTTGTATTTACATTTTTCGGCATTGCATTTTACTCTCTGCTGGCTGTTTCTTTTCTTTTCTTTTTATTTTTGTTTTAAATTTGTTTACCCCGGCACACTGATGTTGATTATGATGGGCGCTGCTCATGTTTAAATAATAAGTTTTCGACTTGTCGGCTCGCTCAATTATTCAGGCAATAACTTTTTGTAAACAAAATATATTCCATGCATGGCAAACAGCAAAAAAAAAACAAAAAAACAATGTATGCAAACAGAGTTAGATACGACATGTATTTATTGCAGGTCCTCGGTGTCTGCCCACTAGCAGCGACAATTCATCAGGGCGACAATTGAAAGAGCAAATACACAATCAAATATTGCATCAAATTGTTTGGCAAAACAGCAAACGAAAGGTAGCAAGACAAAATAAAATGAAAAAAAGGAGAAAAATCCAACCAAATTCGCTGTACGTGCAGAATCATGTGAAAAACAGCGGCCCAAGCAGCTTTACAGGCACAGACAGAATTTTCCAACACCGAGGAGCACTTCCGTATCGATTTTCAAGCTCCCTCAGCTGCAGGCATTGACGGACGAGGGTTCAAAAAGGAAAGCCACAGCCCAAGGAAGAGACTTTATTATACCCTGCACTACAAATCATATATCTAGAATAAGTAAGAAATAATTATAAAAGGAAATACACTTGTTCTTCTTTGAAACATTGATAATCTTTATTTTTAGGAAATACCCGTTCTGGACAAATAACAATAAAGAAAGTCCTGAGACAAGATTCTTTTAATAAATCCTTCATTTATCTTAGTGGACAAAATCTTGAAATTCCAAAATTAAGTGAATATCCACTTGAAATTGATATATATCTAGATTTTCCATTACCTCACAGCAAGGTACCCTTCGGGGGATATTAAATCCCTGTCAGATTTTTCAGGTTACAAGACCAAAGAGCCAGCGAAGAGGTCGTGAAACGTTTGATGGCGAAATCAGAACGAATACTCGGGGCTCTGGGCTCCGCTTACCGATGCGCTTAATTTTGTAATACAATGCCGCTGGAGGCTGGATGAGCTGCTGCTGCTGCTGCCTGCCACCACCTAAACGCTAAGGACTCCCAGTGGGCGGGGCACCGCTCACAGCTCAGTTCGTGTTTGGCTGTGGGCTGGCTTTTGGTTCCCTTATCCCGTTGCCAGTTTCAACATTTGCGGCTGCACCGGAAGCGGATTCAATGCGGGCATCGGAAAGGACAATGGTGTGTGCATGCAGCAACCTAAATGGGAACAGGATGTCACAGAGCTGCCAGGATGCGATGTCCGTGGGCCCCCGGGGTGAACGCTTAATTAAACTTAAATTTTTCATGCCTCCGTAAATGCGTTTTATGCATTCACAGGACATTATGGCTATATGGAAATGTAAAGGAACAGGGCGCGTATCCGCCTTATATAAAGCCTGACACTGCCGTCATCATCATCATCGTCGTCATCGTTCTTGGCAGGGATTTTCGTGTAATGTTGCCTGAATGCCTGCATCCTTGCCCTCCTTCGGTGTTGCGCTCCTTGGCATGCCTTCCAACTTCCTGCCATGCATTTTTCAGCACTCTCGACGAACACGATTTCGGGAGAAAGGCAAGAGTTCTTTAAGTGCCAAAAAGAACAGTCAGCACATGCCACGGCACGCCCGCCTCTCGCAGCTTTTATTTTAAGCAATTTCCCAGAGTTATGATACATTTATTTACTCGGAAAAGTAATTCAGCTAAGCACAAGAAGATGAACTGAACACGCCCACTTGCCAGCGATACTAGAGATTTTCCCCAACGATTTTCTTTTCAGATTCCATTCACAAAGAGCAAGGATTGGCAGCTGACCAAAGCGGAGTCACAAGTCTGGTAAATAGGTTTTGGGATAAGACATCCACTAAATTCAGGCGGCAAATCAATTACTCTGGTTATGCATACTAACTACCGAAATTCCATTTGTTTTTGCACTCGATTCGGTGCTCCAGGAGGCAGCTGCCCTGCATCCACACACTGTGAACAACTCTCCCCTTGGTTTTTCTGTGTCAACTGACGTGTCTGCCTGGAGCTCGGTGCCTGCATATTGACATCGTTTTTTGACAAACACTATGTGTGCCCCCGATATCACCTTTACATCTCAACTACACCCATCTTAACGCCCTGCCAGAGCTCAGTCTCCCTGGGCTTTTGCCTGGGGGAATGCAGGCACACGCACTTGCCTCTTGGCATTTCCGCTGCCTCCCTTCCGCTGCCGGGCCCAGCTCCCTGATCCTTGCCGCCTGTTTCCCTGTTTCCGCTCCATGACGTCGACCATGTTTCTGTGTTTGTCTTTCAATAACTGCGTGCTGGGGCCGCCTTGTGTAAATGTCATCAGACACACTGAGAGGAAAAGGTACAGCTCTATTTTGATATTTAACTTAAAGAGATATACAAATATTATATGAAAGAAGATAAGATATATAAATATTTGGATATTTTTGCTCATACAGATGGAAAATGCATTCTTCTTTCTGTTTGTAAATCTTAATTCAGGGGTTTCCCCCTGAATATATTTTTCGGCGTGCAGGCGAGCCTGTCGAAGAAGCGAGTCGAAAAAAGTTGTTGGATTTGGGTTATGTTCCATGTGTGTGCCGAGTAACATTTAATCAAATTAATACACACACACAGGCGGACGCAACTGGGACAGACGAACGCCAGTGTCCTGGCAGCTGCCTGACATTTTACAACCTTGTCCTTTCCGCCGCTTATTGATGAATGAGCAGGAGTGGCTGTGGGCTGTGGGTTGCGGCCTGCCAAGCGGAGTGAGGACTGTGAATGACTGGAAGCATGAATATAAAATTTAATTCATGGCCCCTTTTTTCGGTGGCAACTTTAAGGAGAACTTACAAGGAAGACCGAGAGAGAATTCTCTTTGCAGTCGCCTTTCATTACTTTGCCTTGCACTCTAATTGAACTGAAAACGGTCGAAAAGCTGACAGACTGTCTGCAAGGATGAAAGGATGAAAGGGCATTGCCGAGTAGCTTTTCGGGGCTGGCCAACGAAAATGGAATTAATTTGTTTGGAGACGCAGTCGAGCATGTCCCTAGACCAAGGACTCCTGCCAACAAGCAACTTCAGTTACATTAAAGCAAAATGCAGAGGAACACGTTGTCGTTGTCTGGCATCCTAAGCTCGGGTTTAATTAATGTTGCTGCTGATTACAAGCCGTAGGGAGAGCCCTAAGTATGCAGTAACAAATGTCCCTCGTTTTGGCATTGATTTACCCCATGTTGTCGCCGTTGTCACTGGAAAAAAAAAACAAGGAAAACCAAGGAAATAGATATAGAAAATAGGAAAAACGTGGGCGGGTTCCGGTGCGTGTGCACTTTGGGTCAGCTTATTGTCGCTTAATTGCGGAATTTCCGCTGCCACTGGAGAGCAGACGTGGTCAAGTGCAAGACCGCACATCAGAGGAATTAAACTTGACATCAAGTGAGCTGTCGGCTCGATGGTGGCATGTTGGCTTAAGTCTGAGTAACCTCTAACCAGAACAAAGTCACCAACTGGCGGCTAGAGTGCACTTACAGCCACGTCGAGTGCAATCAATGCGATAATAGTTAGTTAAAGCTCTCGACACCAAGAGGTCTCAATTTCCCAGGCGAATATTAAAGTTGCTTGCAACTTGAACAGTGTCAGCAGAATTTTATCAATTCAATACCTGTCAGACAACCAATTAGTTTATTAAATGCTGCACAGCATCGCTTGTGTACAACAATAATTTAATCAATTTGCCACAAAACTCTATTGAAACTGTTGTGGGCCCTCAATTTAATATTCAGTTCAACCAAATTGTAAACAAATCACTCGCTAGTGATACTACACACTCAGTCCTAATTGGCTAAAAATCAATAAACCGAATTTCGTGCCCACATAAGCAAGCTGATCAGCTCCAGAGGTTTGCCCTAATGAAGCATGTAATCATAGAGCGGCATTAATTTGGGCCAGCGATGTGTTAACCAGCTGCCTCCTCCGCTGGCGTCACAACTAATGGGCTAAGTGAACTTTCGTGATGGATGACGCTAATTCCGGAGGCGGAAAGCCGGAGGCAGGTGGCAGCCTCACCAGGTGCTCGGGATGCTAATCAAAATCAACACAACACCCAAATGAGCAACGCACGCGCTATAGCCAACCCAAAAGGTCCCAAAACTCTTCGTTTGTTGAAGTTTTCAATTTGCCAGGCAGGTTTGAACTGGGAACTAACTTGAACTGGGCCTAACTTCTTGTCAAGCGTAAATCGAATCAGACAGAGCACGAGCCATAAGCCTGTGGCCTCTGACATGAATGGGATTTGTGTCTATACAACTTGGATATCTCTTTGATTTGAAAATATTAGGCAGACATGAATTGTGGTGGACTGCAAAGTGACCTGGAAACCAATTGCTAATGGAACCAGAGTCAATGTTGTTTAATTATATCTTGAGTATGCATAATTGAGTGATTATGGTTCTTTGATGGGAGTTTGGGTTTATGTGGGAAATTATACAGAATAATTGACATCAATTTACAAATTAAAAAAGGAAAACGAACTTTTGGCTCTTGGTATTTACAACAAAGTATAATAAACTATTGAGTTGTAACTTAAATATGAATTATTTACTGACTTAGAGAAGTATAACAACATTGAGAACATTCCCTTTATGAGAAAACTAAGCCAGCAAACTTAAGAGGCCTAACCTCTATATGACTTTTAGTGGGATACTTTCGCTACCTAAATGTGTATTCAAATTGTTTACCGCCTATATACATATATATAATAGAATTGCGAATAAAGTTCTGCCATTCGGTTGTTCAACTTGTCCGGAAGTTTGCACAGTTTTTGACCTTGAGCCGCCGCTCGGCACACAGCGCCGTACCGGCGCGATAACACAATAACGGATCGCATAAATTACAGCGGGCTCCTCCATTAGCATGTAAATGCAGCAGGCAGCACAACCGCCACACCAACGAACCTCCGGCCACGCCCACACACCACCACCGCCTAGCGGTGCCAGAGCATTGTGATGTCAGCTTGCCCCACGCAAAAAGTGGATGCGACTGTGACGACGACGACGCTCATATTTAACTCGACATATTGTATATTGCATATTTCGCTTAATTTATTGCTGCACATATATTGTGCGGCACTTAATGGGCACCGGGCACGTGTTGCATTTGGAGGGAACCATCCGAAACCCTATATTGTGTCGGTTAGGAATTGTGTCACTGGCAGTTTGGTATTGGTCACGGCACGGCAATCCCATGTCCGGACGCGTGTTCTGGTCGCACTTGATATACATTTCAAGCGGGGCGCACCAAGGGTGTTCCGACAGTGGTTCGACATTGCGGGGAAATAAGGGATACATAAAAATATATTACATTTATTACAGAAGAAAGAGATGATCTTGGAAAGTAAAGATCTAATCTTCACTACCAAATAAAAACAGGAGAATTGCAAGGACATTACAACCAGATTACTTATGTTATAACAAGATTACTTTTGTTACAACCAGTTTACTTAGTTATGTGCTTAGTAACTCCCAAAGTTATTCTGAGAGTAATACCTAATTTTCTTCTGTGTAAATGGATGTTATTGCAAAAGCGATTGAGTTAAAATTCAAGCGACATTTGAACAATGTTTTACTTTTGCCACTGTTCAACCGCAGAGTTCTCATTGCTTTTCTATAGGGTTTCGCTCGCTGGCCATATAACTCAAAGAAACGACAGCCGTGGGAGCCATGTAAATGCCCATTACCAATTCACATGAATTGGTCACTTGATACACATTCCGCTTGGCCGGCAATACTCGTTTGGCAGCACTCTGCCGGCTGCAGTTTGAGTCTCTTCCTGGCCGGTTTGCTGTTTGTCCATGGCTTTGGCTAATTAATGCGAGCGAACAGCAAATTAAAATGCTATTTAGCTCGTCATCCTCCATGAGACAGTGCCGTGTGCCGTGTTGGACAAGCCCACGCTTCCATCTTGGCCAAAGTCAGTTCGCTGCAACTTCGGGTTGCTGGCCAGCGCACTTTGCATAATGTGAGTCTTAACCAAGTCCCAGCAGTGCCTCAGCTGCTGTTTGTTGCCGGCGAATGTGGGTTAAATGCTTTTTGCGGCTTGTGACCACAGCAGGCAGGCAAGTCTCTCTCTCTCTCCCTCACTGACTGACTGAGATTTTCCCCTGCTGCCTTGCTCGTGTGTCAGATGCAAATTCACATTTGGCCGCAAAAAGTTTTTCATTTAATTTAATTGAAACACTCGGCAAATTGCGAGTATTGCGCTTTTTCTGGAAAATTAAAAAATATAATGGTTCGGGTAATAAACTAAGAATAAAGTCAATTATTTCGCAATTAAGAGCAGTTGACTCTTTGCGGTGGCACTAAATGCAATCGAGAGCGCCGAGTGGCGCCTGTGTGGGTGGATGGATTGGGTTCAATTAGCTTGGAAAACTGTTTGTGGCGATCATAAAAAACCTCTGGGGTATTAAAATGCAGCCATTAATCTCTGTTGTTTGTATTGGTCACTGAATACCACACAGTGCCTTATCTATTTGGAGTTGTGAAAGGCAGTGTTGATATCAGAGGCCAGTGCTTGGCATAACTGCTGAGTAAACAAAGGAAATGCATTGCACATACGCCCCGTGATGCGTCTTAGGCTATTTATTTATTTGTCATCTCAATTTGAACAGAAAAAGCAGACTCTCTTTGCGGGCCAGATAGCTGGCGAACTGCAGCCGGAATTGTCAGAGCTTTAAACGAGTTTGTTGCTGGTGAATAATGAAGTATCCCGACGGGACAGGCACCATGGTAGCTGGCAAATAAACTCGTTTGGTGCTAAAAATTGCTAATAATTACAATCGAATTTCCGCCTACCGTCGGTCAGTTGGGTTGACTTAACTATGTCAACCCGATAAGATTTGCATTTGCATTTGCATCACAAAGAGAGCTCCACAGAGACTGGCTCTCGTCTCGTCTAGTCGTCTGTCAGTCAATTATTTATGCTGACACTTTGTGCGGCTGGAACGGCATGGGTAATTGGCAAAACGCACTCTGAACATGGTTAGGCGAACACGTGGCGTATGCGTAATGCGTCCGTTGCATGTTAATGCCTTGGCAAACAGCATTAGCGCTCGGCTTTGGCTAGCAGCGAGAACCGGGCAGACATGACCATAGACACCGCAGCGCACACGCACCGCCGTCCCTCTGCCTTTCCACCAATTAAACGCCATCGATTGGCGCTGCTGCAATTTTGCTAATTTGGAAGTGCAATGCCAAAAGCGGCAACGTGGTCCGCTGCACTTAATTGCCACAGCACCACGCTGCCACAGCTAGGTGCGGTGCACCAAAATCATGTGCTAATATTTTCGTAATTAAATTTCTACTAAAGCGCATTTCCAGCGGAAGCTCTGAGTCCCAAAAGTATACCCGTGTAATGACAAAGGCAGTCGCCAGATAAGCGCAAATAGAAGTGAAGTAAGCGCCGAAGAATGCTCCTCCTCTGCGCTGAGTCAACATGCAGACGGAACAGCAAATAAGGTTATGACCGGGGGAAACAATGAAAAGTTTGCCGTAGAAAGATTCCTTCCTGATTGGCCATTGTTCTTGTTCTTGTCGATTCTTAAGTCATTTCCCAAGCAAAACTTACTCAAAGCTTTTTTGATGGCAATTCAGCATTAGGCTTATCGGCTTCGGTTTGTTTCGGCCTGGCCAAGGAAACAGAGAAGCCACTGGCAAGTGCTTGTTGCCACAAACAATTAGCCCAAGTGCTGGTAACGGTGTCGGTCTCGTACACGGCAAAAAATAAGTGCTTAATTTTGAACTTTGACGTTGTAGGATTTACATTTTCATAATCTAAAAATAATCCTCTTGTTAATATCAATTAAAATTTAATTCCATGATGTCTGAAACACATTTAATAGGCTTTGTATTAAATACCTTATGTTTATGTTTGTTTATCAACTAAATAGTTTAAAATTCTAGTTTTTCTGTGCAGTTATTGGCATTTTCCGCCCCCAACAACGACGACTACGACAATGTGGGCTTCCAACTAAGTTCCGCCGCACGGGTGTGCATATGGATAATGCCCGTAAAACCCCGGCAAACAATCGTGTGGCGCCGTCGGGGTCGTGGGCGCATGGGGCGTGGCCAGACGACTGTTGCCCGGCAAAAAAAAAAGAGCACAGAGCCGTTCATTCATTCATGGAACTTTTGGCCAGATTGGCGCTGGCCCTGTCGCTGTCGCTCTCGTTGTTTACGCTTCATTTGGCTATTATTTTTTTTTTACCACGCTTCATTTGTCGGTTTGTGTCTTTGCCGTTTTTGGGGATTTGGTGCCTCCTATTTGGGGGCGGGGCGGGGCCACGCTTGGAGTGCTAATTAACAGTTGGTCCCGAATCGCATACATTAGCGTTGATATATTTATTGCCATAATTGTGCGGTGTGCCTTGCCATAGTTATATATAGATTAAAGGCCTTTAACTATAAGCTTCGATTGCCTCACTTCTGACGGGGGGAACGATATGGAAATAAATAAAAAGAAAAAAACGGGAGCCAAAAGTAATGAGTAAACAATTTGAGCATTTTGTTTGCGTTGGAATTAGCGTTGTGCGAAATGGGCTCCATGCTTGTGCGATTTTTGTTGTTTACTGGAAAGGCCACTGGGATTTTGAGGGGCTGCCATTTGATTTTTTCTTGGCACCAATTGCTTTCCTCAAAGCGATTGCCTTTTGCGTTGAAATTTTTGACCGAACTTATAGCCAGATTCGAGTAGAGGTTATTTAAGCTTGTTGCCGGATCACAGGATCCCAAGTAATGAATATAAATCTCCCAAAACCAACGACTTCATTCGGGGGGCTCTGGCTATAAAACAAAGCAATTAAAATGGTTGCCAGGAACTGGCAGACGTATATGGGTCAGGCTGGCAAAAGTTCCGGCCACTTGTCGGCCAGCTGGAGCAGTGAAAGGCCATTACAATGCCAATCGACAAAGTAAAGTGGCAGCTCGGCTAATGCAACCGGGGGAACGGAAATGTTCCTGCACTCCAAACTTTTAGCACACACACAATGGAAATTGTGCAGAAACTACGAACCGGGTTGACAGACCTAGACGGCTCTATTTTTTCCACATTTACTCCCATTATTTCATCCTAAAAAAAGTTTTAGAATTGTATAAAGAATCAAATTGGAATTCCTGTTGGCAAAGTAAAATATTACTTTCATGGTGAAGAGGAAAATTTTTAAAGCTTTGTAGTAGCAAAAGAAATTAAGTAATATATGAAGATATATAAAAGATAACCATTTCATATTATTATATCCTGTTGAGAAGGTACTTTTGTGTCAGCTTTCCTGCCACTTGCATTTTTATATTTGCCATAAAAAATAAGAGACATATGAGTCAGTCGCTGTTTACGTAAGGATTTCTCCAGTCTGCAGAGCGTTTATTGTCAGCGTTTTCTCTCTTTCCTGGTTACCCCACAGTTGTTTATTGTAGTCATCCAGCGACTGGAGCCGTAAATTAAACAACGTTTCTGTCACTTGACTTGGGTATTCATTCATTAATCAGGCCTCTCCCGCCTCCCTCCTCTCCGCCATAGAGATTGAAATTGTTGCTACACAATAAAGCTAAATGGAAATCCAAAAGATAGCGAGTCGGACACATCAGATGCGCAAAGGGAGGAAAAAAGGAAAATCCTCCAGCACAGGGTGTGGGAAAATGGAGTGAGAGGAAGTGAGAGACCACCCACTCACACATGGCGACACTTTCCATTGCGTAAACGGCCGAGGCGTGCCATTCGTGCCTTGCCAGCGATGATAAATGTTGTTGCAAGTTGCACAAGGCGTGCGATCGGTCATCAATGATGGCCTGCCTTGGGGGAGGCAGACATTTAAGTCATTAAATCGAAGACATTTGATTTTTACGTTCGATTTGGGCAAACAAATGACCAATGAACTCTGCTATATAAATCCATTTGGGTTTAAACATTCTACTCTGTTTCAGTTTGGCAATATTTTTACAGTACCAAAGCCGATTAAATGGTAGGGATTTCCACTCTACATTAAATTGTAATCTTCATTTTTAGTGACTGGGGAGTGCTTTCAATGACTACAAACCGTCATAGACATTGTCTATTAGGCTAACCACAAAACACTATATATTAATCACCTTTCGTTAGGCAGCTAAAGTGCCCTAATGGCTTTTTCACCATTTTCCCGGGTCCGCGTGGAAAACAAATTAAGCAAATTGCTGAATTTATGAATATTTAGCTAAAGCTCCACGTGCATTGAGGGCATTACCAACATTTTCGCTTTCACCTCACGCCTTTTGAGGCAGACACGAAATCCCTGACCTTTGCGGTTGACAAGGCATGTCTCTTCCTCCTCCCTCGCCCGAGTTAATTACAGTCCGCGATCTCTGGATACACTCTTGCCATCCGCCCTACCCCCCATACACAAAGGACCCCGAGGAATTTCCTTTCTGGCAGCAAAGGCAGCAGCTCTTCGTTAGCAGGTGGATTCGCTGGCGGCTGTCAAATTTAGGTCAGGCACTAAGTGCGAGTGAGTGTTATGTAAATTATAGAGCGCTGCTTGAAAGGACCTCCTCTTTTTTTCTTTATTTTGAGGAGTACTTCGTATTCCTATTCCGACGCTCTCTCTGTCTGTTTTTTTTGCTGGCATTCATCTTTGAGCAAATGGAAAACTAACTGAAAAACTAACACCGCGCCCATTTGACAGGCCGTTAGTTAAACTGAACGGCACTTGCCGCCGGCCCTAGCAGCCCGCCCCACTCTCTGCCACCTCTCCCCTCTGGCCCACTCTCTCTCTCTCTCTTTTTTAATTTAGCCATTGGCGCTGCTGTTGGCAGCTGACAAAGCTGCAATGTGTGTGGATATGGGATATGGATGCGGTGAGTGGTTTGCTCCGAGGTCTGTGGGCTTTGGGGGCCCACTGCAGAACAAATGACGAACAGCGGCGGCGACGCACGCATGGAAGTCTTAGAAGATGAGTGTTATTCCAGTTGCTGGGCAACCCAACCGCAGATTATATCACAGCCCCGGCAGAAGAGCTGCTCGTCATCTGTGCCGCCCCTCGAGGCGCACTCCTCGCCGCAGTTCCTCCCTTGTGCAGCGGATCGGCCATTGACCATGGCGAAGAGCTGCGCCAAAGCGGAATGTAAATAAAGCAGCATAACAAGAAGAGCCGCGTAAAAGTACGAGTGCCAGTACGAGTACAGTGGTGGCTAAAATAATAGCACCAGAGTATGCGCAATATCTTGATCAGATCCAAAGAAAAACTTTGTAATAAGAAAGAAAGCTTGAGAGGATTGTGGTGCCCACACGTTAGACTAGCATTTGTGTAAGTTCGTGCTGTCTTTTCCGACGGTATACGAATGCATACTCTGTTGGTGTGAGCAGAGCACAGGCAGGAAAACTTGCAGACTCGCCAGTCTATCTGTAGAGCATCACTAATTTAAAGTCTTTATTCAAATTTGACCTAAAAGATATAACTATTTATCTGCTTAATAGCAAGAAGCTCTTATAAAGTTGTATCATTACTACATATATTCGATATGCGTTCCAGAATAAAATCCTTGAACTACATCCATATGAAAATATTATACTATTAAATAAAGCAAACAGAGTGAAAATATTACATAATCATAGGAAAATATGGTCAAGTTTTTGAGATAATTCCAGTCTTTGGAACCTTATTTAAATTATTGATAACATGGAAAGGTTTCCCCATTCTAATTTGTTGACAAAGCATGAAATTGTCTTACTTCTTTCAAGTTCCTAAGGCTGGGAAATAAAAGTGTATATAAGTTATACCCAAGACGAATCATTTTCCCGAAACTATTAAATTTTTAAGTGCTTCAAAAGAACATCATCTTAATGGCAAGTGCTATTATTATGACAGACACTGTGTGAGTATATATATAGCGCAAGCCCCGGCACTTTGCCCCCTTCACGCACAGGAAGGGAAGACCGAGCACACAAGTCAACAATCTCATAATCAGCTGAATTACAAAAGGCAAAGAATTGTGCCTGATCCCACTCCCACCAAAGTGGAGGAGGCGGTGCCCAGGCATCTTGCCGGCAATCCGACTTAATGAGTTGCGGCTGCGAGGCAGACAATCGATAGACACAATTTGGCTGCATGTTGCAGCCATTTGACACGCCAATAAAACGCAATAAGCTAACTAATCTGATTCTGGAGCAAAGGCCAAAAGGGCAGCTATCAGTGGGCGTGGGACGATATATGTGTTTGAGTGCGTGTGACGTAACCTGGGCGGCGTCGCCATTGTCATAATCATGATCGTCAAATGAGACAAAAGGCAGGAAACCGCCTGCCGGCTGCTCACAATTGCTGACCCATTTCCGAGCGAGGTGAGCTGGCCTGAACCCAGCCAAAGCCGGCCAAAGTGCTTTGGTTTGGCCAATGCAATGAATTAATTATTCCCTCCGTCATGTGCAGTGCACACTTTCCTCCCCGAGCCCCAGCCCGAGCCCGCTCCCGATCCCGTTCCCCACTCCACGGTGTCTTTCCCTCTTGGGTGCGTCCAGCGCGGTTGTGCTAAAAATAACAAACTACACACACTTGACGTCCGGACAAAAAAAAAAAAAAAATGCCTCAACGAGCTGGGCCTTTGAACTATTTGTCATGGCTTTTTTTCCCTGACTTTTTTGTGTGTGTGCCTGGTTGCAATAGCCACAAAAATAGCTGCGCACAAATCTCATTTTTGGGAGTTGCGCGCCGTGTGCTCCATTTGGTCCACAGAAAAGTTGGAAATAGGAAAAGTGTCAATGTACTGAGTCGATGTCTAGATGCCCTTTTGGCTTGTGAAAATAATGGGATATTTGGAGAACGCTATTTAAAATAACAAATGGAAAGATATCCGATATATAAAGCCAATCATGCTAACCGAATCTTAATGTAATGTTAATGTAGTAATAACAATAATATATATTTTCTAATAATTGTTAAAATTATTCCCTCTAGTTCGCCCACAAAAATAGGGAAAGATAAAGAACAATACATAGGAGAAGAATTGTATTTTCTGGAGATACTCAATGGTCTTATAGGATATAGGATGTCATAGTGATATATGTATTTAAAGCTATTTCCAGTACCCCAATCATTAGAGATATATATTATTGTAATGGCTAATTTTAGCATCTCTTATAATCCGTTTAATTCTCGAACGTCTTTTGATCGCTTGATTTCCTCAATAAATTCTCATTTCGTGTGATTAATCAATGACCAATCTGCCGGCCTGGGAAAGCAGGCCTGCACGCGAGCACCGCACAATTCGCTGGCCCCAAAAAAATATAAAAATAATAAGTATACGAGAGGGAGGCTGGCTGCGTGGCTGCCTGGATGAGAGAACGTAAATCTCCGGGGTCTCAGCTGGCTGGCCGATCAAATTCAAACGGCGGGCTGCCCGGTTATGCGGCTTTTCGGCCCGAACCTGGAAGTGTTCCAAAATCGTTGGCCAGAGAGGAAAAATGTAATGCGGTCACTGGCTTTTTGACATGCCGCAAACTATTTTCGAATGTGTTCGTTCGGTTCGAGTCGCATTCGCTGCTTTTTTTCTTTTTATACAAAATTTCGCTTTGGTCAGCGCATTGGGAGTTGGCTTTGGGTTTGTTTTTGTTATTTTTAGCGCCGGCTAGAGTGAAGTGTGCCCGGTGGAGCAGCCGTGGAGCATCCTTCAACGTTTCTTATGTAAATTTTCTGTCGATTTCCAGCTTTTTTTTGTTTGTTTGCGATGCGACTATGACGATGATGATGATGTTGGCGGGTTTGTTAGAGTGCGGCTGCTTGGAAACTAATAAAACGTCAAAGCAATTTTGACAACATGCAACTTGGAGGAGATCTCGAGAAGGCAAAGAAACATACAGAAAACCTACACAGCTTCGTCTTCGCATTGGTCTCCAGTTGGAGGAGGAGCGCCCTGCTGCTCTGCCCAAAACGGAAAGTTTGTCTGTAAGTTTTTCATCTTGTGCGAGGCTTTTCTTTGGCAATGCTTTCATTTTGCCATATTTCTTGGCTCTACGTTGCTTTCGTTTCGTTTTGTTTTATTTCTTTATGTATTTTCTGGCCAAGTCTGGAGGGGACTCGAGCGTTGAGCCGGGCTTAAAGCAATCTAACTGGCATATCAGCCATAAAACCGAACATTAAAGCCGTGTGAAAATTGCGGCTCAAGTGTTAAATGTGGGGGAAGAGATGGCTTCGGGGAGTGGACAGCGATAGGTGTTCTGTGGGTGATAAGCGTTCTGTGTTTATAGAGTTGTCAAGGGCTCATAAAATTTGACTTTGCTTGCCTGCTACCTGACCGACCTGACCTGACCGGGGACACGCCCATTTTCGGCTAACATGGGTTAAGTGCGGCGTCATTAGCACACTCCCGCTGTGGAGGACGAAACCGGGGACGGAGAGGGGTTGCGAAGAGCCGCAGCGTGTTGCCTACGCATAAACACAATGCCCAATACACTCGGCTACAAGGTTGCGCGACTGTCAAACACGAGCTGTTTTAATGGCCGGTCCTAAGCGGCGCTTCACACTCCGGATCTCTGGCTGGCAATGACTCAACCAGCTCTGCGGAAAAACCTTTATTTGCTACATTTATATCAAGGATATACACGGACAAAGTGTTGTACTGACGTCCAAGGACCTTCGCCTCCTAGTGCATTTCGGTTGGCCTGTCATGGTGTGCGTGTATTTCGAGTATTAACCGCCAAGGACCTTCCATTTGCCTGTCATTCCAGCAAATGGGAAACAGCCGCCAGTCTCCTAATAAAATTATAAATGTATTTGATGTGCCAGCACAAAAAATGTTTCCCCAAAATAACTTCTCTCTTTTTTTTGCGGCCACTCGTAAATGTGTCTCAATTCAATTAATTTGCGCTTGCCACGAGCCCGAGTTGAGAGTTGGAGCTGGAGCTGGAGTTTACAGCTGGGTATGTGTGTCGCGGGTCCTAAAGTGGCCCCAGCCAGTGGGCAATTTGGCCGCAGGACCTGCTGCTCTGTTAAATTTTAATGCTGCGGTTTATGTGCGATATCTGGAGGTTTGAGCAAATTAAATTTTAATTGCTTGCGGCCCGCCTAAATTGGCAGTCAGTGCTCCGCGCTGGCCGCTGCTTGGTCTGTTGGGTTTACAAGGCATCCAGAATTTATCAGACCATTCATTACTTGTGTGCGATTCCGACAATAACAAGGCGAAAATTCGGAGGAAAACTTTGCCAAAAGCTTGACAAAAGTGCAACGAACCGTGCATAAAGCCAACGGAAAAATATGCTGGTAAAATCGGGCAGCGAGCAGCAAATTATAAAAAAATAAGCGCTGAAAATCCGAGTAATATGCGCCAAGGCCTATGCCCGAGCCCCGGGACTCGCCGACCGCAAATGCAAATGCAAATTCATGAAAAGACCAAGGCAGAGAGCCAGCTGCTCTTGAGCTTGAAAAAGCCAGACGGGAGCGAGCTGGGAAATGGAAATGGAGTTTGGAGTTGGGCACGGGGAGGTGCTGGCATTTATAGTCGGCAGCTGGGAGGAGCGGAGAGTCAGACTGCCGGTTCGGTTCAGTTGAGTAGTGTGTCTGGGCCGGGTCTGACAATTACGTCAATGGCGTAAATGTCGAAAAATGTAACAAACAAAAAACCCGTTAAGCACAGAATGCCATCGCAATTTATGACAGACTCATCGTCGAAATCTTTGTCATGGCATTTGATACACTCCGCAGCGAAGGGGTTATTCTGTTAGACCATGGTGATGGCTTTATCTGTAAAAGCTATTCCACTTTGTTAAGCGGGAAATAATGAGCGAATTTCCTGTGGTACATTATAATATGTTTCATATATCCCATGTATTTAATACATACATCATTCTTTCCCTTCATAAAGACATCTAAGATTATACAGAATATATGTTAGCTACACATACATAGAACGAATAGAACGAATGTTTATTTTATTATAGAAAATAATTTCTTTAGGTTAAAAGTATTCATTACATAGGGGGAGGCGGTTATTAAAAAATAACAAGGTAAGCCTTACCCAAACATCTTTTTTATACAAATTGAAATGAAGGGAGAACGGTATGTTAATGGCAGAAAATACTTTCTACCTCGTAAATATTATTATTTGTGCGAAAACAAGGTATAAGTTACTTTAAAAAGTCGCAGTTTTAGTTGAAATATAAAAGCAAATGTTCCACTTTGAGTTACTTTTGTTTTATTTGGGAAATAAGGAATACATACTGAGCTTATGTAACCCTAAGATGCTTTGCAACCATGTGAGGATTACTTTACTGTCTCTTTGCCTTCAGAACCCATGCTGGGCAGAGTATAAAGTTTCCAGCGATAGCCCCTTTCTGGTTTTCCCTTCTGATTCATTGCAGATTCTAGTGAAACTTTAGTGCAATTGTTTTTGCCGTTCTGTTTGTTTTGTTGTTGCTGACGATGAGGATGATGATGATGATGATGATGGCAACCAGAGAGCGGAGGCAGACGCATCGTCTGCTGACTGTTGCCTTTTGGCGCTTTGCCTCCTCGCTCTCTGATTAACTCATTCATACATTCAGGCTTTTCCACCAAGAAAATAAAAACGAAAAGCAAACGGACCGAGAGAGGGAGAGACAGAGGCAAGCTCAGGGTGCCGAGAGGGTGTGGCATTGTTGAGGGACCTCCCCGCAGCTCCCACCCTTTGATTATGATTATTTCCATTTCAAAAGTTGGCGGCGCAGAAAAAAAAAAAACCGCAGCCCGAGCAGAATTCTGTGTAAGTTAGGTGAAAATATTTAAAGTGCGCGGCGAGTTTTCAGTTTTATGGCTAACATAGTGCACCCACGGACACATACGCGATTTTTATGACGGCCTTTATACAGTCAAGAGTCGACTCGACGATTTACACAACTTATTAAGCCAAATTAAGAGCTATTTAGCACAGGTGTTATTATATTTTGTATTCGAAATCATAAAACTAATGCTTAAATTGATTAGAAAACAGTTGTTGATTACTGAGACTATTTTTTAGTAACTTTAAAGGTCAGGAAAGATCTTAGATCTTGATTTTGATACAGGTTCTATCTTAAATATTGATAAATATATATCAGATAATATACAAAATACATTTTATAGGAATCAAGTTCAAGATATTTCAAAGTAATGATCATTTTTTGGTATTTTCCAATTAAATGGAAGCTAAATTCGTGCAAACTATCGAATATTGAAGAATAAAATTTAACATTTTCGAGACAATGTAGAATGTATGTTAAGAGTGGCTGGTATTGTATGCACAGGTGCACATACATACATACAAATTTACATAATTATGTAACTTGGCTGCTAAGCAGCTGTAGCTGATCCGCTGTTAGGAGGAGCCACTGTAGTTGGTGCGTGGTTTTTTGTTGCTGCTGTTACTTGGCTCGTTTAACTTTGAGCAGCTCTGAAATGCAGCAGCCGGCATGCCGGTTTTTCTTTTTTCTTTCTTCTTTCCCCCTCTATTTCTTTCTCTCTCTCTCTCTCTTGTGCTGCTGCAACTTTAATTGGACATGTTGTTGCTGCTGCTGCTGCTGCTGGTGGCGTTGGCAAACGTGTTTTCATTTTTGGGCAAATTTGGCATTCGTTTCCCTACACAACTTGCTGCGAGGTCAGCTCGCCGCTCCGGCGCTTCACTGTACTCGTTCTTCACTCACCTCCTTGCATGTTGGTGTGACCTTAGTTATCAGCGCCTGATAACGGGGCGGGGGCTGTGTCGGTGGTTGCAGTCCTCGCTTTATAGTTGAGCGCAGAGCGCTGAGGACATCCCCCCTGCGGGTGGAAAAGTCAGCCGCTCTTTGTTGTTTGTGCAAAATCGAAGGAAATTAACCGATAATTTGTTGTGAGCACACACAACACGTACACACGCACACACACACACACATAGGCAGAAACCGCTACCAATACGCACGCACTGCACACTCCCTTTCCCTCTCTCGTTCTCGCTCCCACTCACTCTGTGTATTTTGTTTGTTCTGGCTTTGCTTTGCTCTTGCTTTAGCTTCTGATTTTACTTTTACTTTGCGATGCAGGCAGCGCGACGTTGCAACATCGTTTACATTTTACATTTCACTTTGTATTCCTCGGATGCACTTATATCTCGGCTCGGTTGGGTTTCCTCTGTTTTGACAGCCGCCGCCTGCTGCTTCTTCTTGCTACGCGACTTATCCTCGCGTCTGCTTCACACAGCTATCCTGCGTGGGCAAGGATATCTTGCATTTCTTTTCTTCCCCTTCTTGGCGTGGTCCGCGATTCGCCTTCTTAAAAACGCAGTGAATTCGCACGTTCCACTCGATACCCTCACACCGATCGCGAACGGCACTCGTAGCGTTATATTTTATTATTTTTCTTTAATTTCTCCGCGTATTCCGCTACATTTTCGGGGTTTTCCAACCAATTTCTCGAATCAAAACGCGCAGACTGTTTGCTCAAAAACCGTAGGACCGTCGCTGTATAGATACAAAAATACCCTCCATCTGGCTCTGGATAATATACTGCAATGATGAAAAATATACCAAATTGGGCTGTGCCAGTCACTTAGCTGGGACTCAAACCCATTTTAGTTTAAAGCCAAATGTGGGCTACGTCTCTGTTAATACACTCGTGTACAGTGGTGTCACAACAAATGTGTACACTACAATACTAAAGTGCAGACCCATGTAGAAGGTGAGCATGTTAAGTTGTAAAAGTCATTGTAAAACCGCATGTCAATCTACATTCGTGGGCAGTGGCTGTATTTCTATCTGTAAGAATACCAGCAGGAGATGTAGTCTGCACTATTTTTTAGGTAAACAAAAATAATCTACATTTTACAGTGGCGTTAACATGCTTGGGGAAACTGTGGAGATGTTTCGCAACGTAAGGTGTGCTTGGTCGCCACTGCATGTGTATAAAATCCTGTCAACCGATCACTAATTCAAATATGTTTTGTATTCTTAATTAAATATTTGATTTTCCTTTATGTTAACTATTATTTTTAATTTCCCGAGTTTAAATTGGTGCCGTCTTGCACAGTCGCCATCGTTTGTTATTGTTATATTCATTATAAGTTCGGCTTGCCTCCAAAGTAGCCATAAAATATTTACCAATTGTCGTTAAAAGTAGTTAAAGTTTATTTTTGTTTTATTTTAGGCGTGATCTACCTGTGATAATTTAGCAAGGTGAGACTGTTGAAAAGTCGGACAATGGCGCGTCTATTAAATATAAAAATAAACATTCTTTCGCTATCTTAGTTCATAAGTAACTATTGTTGTAAATAACTTAAGCCCTGTTTCCATGTTGTTCATATAGATATTGTTTTATTTTCCATGTCGACACAACTATTAAAATAAGCTTTTCTAAGCCTGTACTTAATCTTTTTTCTATGCTTACATTGTAAACATTGATTAAATTCTATATTTATTAGATGACGTTCTCATTAACAGCTAAATCGTTATCATTTTGACGACTTGCAATTCTCAGGAAAATTATATTGGTTACAAGATAGCTTAATAGAAAATTGTCTGCTTAAATATTGGTTTAAGATATAAGATAGGATATAAGATACCTTCTAATAAATACTATTATTCATATTATTTTCAAGTACTTTGTGGCAAAAATTGGTGTTTTATCTTTTCCAAACCAAACGGCAGCCACAAATGATAAAATGTTATAATATATCGGTACGATTTCTACTTGTCAAGTGTTTTATTAATCACCGGCGATGGGCATAGCTACTCAGAGCCCTCGATCGCCGTCTGTTCTTGTTCGATAAGTGCTTCTCAAATACATTTTGCTGGAGATATGATCGCTTCCATAACAGTTGTAATCATGTTCGCACATACTAAATAAGTGCATAGAAACACATGTCAAAGCATACGAGAAAAAATCTGTATACTCGGAAAATTAATATAGTTATTCGAATAACCGTTATATCAAAAATAAGTTTTGCACAAATATCAATTTTACTGAGGTATGTAACTTAATAAATTAAAGTGTGTGAAAGTGTAGGATCCCGGCAATGTACGTTTCCGGAACTGTGATAAAAACGCTCTCTAATTACTCCCGCGCAGATAACTCGCACACTTTGGGGGCCTGTATCGTTCGGTAAATGACAAAAGACAGGCTGCGGAGTATTCATTCGCAAGTCGAACTGCAAGGCACGCGCACCATGGCTATCGCACAATTCCACCTGCCGATGCTTAAATGGCTGGTCGTGTGCCTCTTTGCCACGATTGTGATTCTGGGCTTGGCAGGCCAACGGGCCGATACGGACTACCGCGAAAACAGGTTAAACATGGCACCTGTCACACCGGAAATGATCAGCATAGCGTCAGAGGGCTACATAACCGATGATGAGCCCTCCTCTGTGGAAAACGACATCGTAGTGGAGGACCACCTGCCTTTGTTCTTTGTTCACAGTCCCAAGTGCCGGATTCCGTATGTGAACCCCTTCGAGAAGGATGCCATGGCCATATTCCATCGCGACACCTTTGAGCCCTGCTCCAACGAGTCGGCGCTGGTGACCCCCATCTATGATGTCAACCGGCAGCGCTATATACTGATCATAAATGAGACGCTCGCGGCACGCCTCCTCAACTCCAGCACGGAGGATTACAATTGCTATTATCGGGAGATAACGCGGGTCCGGGAGCGCGACAGTTCTGATAAGTAAATACCCCTCCAAGTTAGTTGGATATGCGCCATATCAGTTGCTGTGCATATCTAGTGATTCCTAGAAAATGGCAAAAAAGAAGAGTTAAAGGTTACAAGACTACCATCCTTGGCACGCCCTATCATTACATTTTTGCCACAACATATTGTTTGAATTACCTTTCTATCTTCCCCCACCTAACACACCCCCAACGAATTCTTCAATTGATTTTGCAGACGGGAGCGCAAGTACTTCTCGCAGAACTACGATGTGCCGCTGCATGTCAACGGCTTAATCGTGGCCTGTCACCGTCTGGGCAACGATTCGGACATTCTGCAGAGCGATGCGTATATTCTGATCCAGCATATACCGAAGCCGAAAGGACTCTCCATGGAGCCGGCTAAGCGGAAGCCAAGTGTAATTATGTTCGGCATCGACAGCCTATCGCGGATCAACCTACGACGCACCATGCCCAAGGTCTTCCAGTTTCTCACCCAAAGCGGATGGTACGAAATGATGGGATATAACAAGGTAAGATGAAATATCCCATTGCCAAAGACATTTCAAGTCTATTACGACTTCTCGACAGATTGGGGACAATACCTTTCCCAACTTGATGGCCATACTGACCGGCTACGATCCGGACTCGGCGCTGAAGAATGTCTGTAACTGGCACAAGAGGGGATGCTTCGATCAGACGCCGTTCGTATGGAAGCATTTCCGGAACGCCAGCTACCTTACCGCCTATGGCGAGGACGAGACCGGGTTAGAGACGTTTCACTACGTAAAGCCAGGATTCTTTGAGCAGCCAACGGACTACTACCTCAGGCCCTTCCAGAAGGAATTCGAGTCGGGTCTGAAGACATGGAAGTGCAAGGAGTGCTCAATGAGGTACTGCATCGGCCGGCGCATCACGAGCAGCTATGCCTACGACATGGCCAAGGACTTTGCCCGCCGTTACGTAGAGGATCGGCCCATTTTCGGCCTGTTCTGGTCGAACAGCTTCAGCCACGACAGCTTCGAGCTGCCGGCCAAGATGGAGGACTATGTGCTGCAGTATCTGTTGGATTTCGAGGCGGACGGAGTGTTCGATAACAGTATAGTCATATTCCTATCGGACCACGGAACACGTTGGGGCCGTATTACGCAGCTGCCCAGCGGCTTCCTGGAGGAGCGCCTGCCCTCGATGTTTATCTACCTGCCACCGTGGTTCCGGGCCCAGTATCCGGAGTATGCGCAGGCCCTGCAGGTGAACCAGAATCGCTTATCCTCCAACTACGACCTGCATAATACCCTGAAGCATATCATCGAGCTGGGCGGTGGACCGCCGCTGCCGAAAGCTCACGACTGCCCCAAATGTCAGTCCCTGTTCCATCCCCTCGACGAACTGAGGACGTGCGAGGACGCCGCAATACCGGAGCACTACTGCACCTGCGAGCCCTACAAGAGGATCAATAAGAAGTGGGCAGAGCGAGTGGCACCTAATGTAATCGGACGGATCAACGAGTACTTGGCCGGCAGGAATCTTAGTGAAATTTGCTCGACCCTGACATTGGATTACATCCACGAGACGGAGATAAGGGTACCGTTGGATATGAACTTTCACGGCAATGAGCTTCGCGAGGTGGCCACCTATCGCACCATGTTTAAGGTCGATCAGAACCGGGCGGACTTCCGGGCCACCGTCGTCTTTAACAATCTGACGGGGACGGTGGAGGTAGATGTGACCACCATAAGTCGACTGGATTCATACAAGAAGGTGTCGACATGTGTCAACGACAAGACCGACAAGATGTACTGCATCTGCAAGAGCGATCTCAAAAAACTTCAGGAGTTGGCTAGCCCCACTTCAGCAACAACTGTTGGTAAATTACCATGAATATAATGATGTACAAAAGTATTTATTAAGGCAATGCATTTGAAGTAGTTCGATAAGGCTTGATATGCTTGTTATAAAATTTTAATTATCAGATATTTCACTTAAGCTAATGAGTTGTTCACATTTCCTGCCGTTATCAGTTTATTGAACTCAAGACAATTTGCCAACTGGCTAATTATGAGCAAATATTGCAAAGCAATTTCTAAATGCCTTTAGGAAGTAATTTTACAAATTACATAGTGTTACTTAGGAATTTCTCATTTAATTTTCGAGTCACAAATAGATAATTATTTGAATAAGTGTGTGGGCAAGGGAAACTAGTACTACATGTACAAATATATAACTTTAATCTTAACTAACTTAGTACGCATGCAAACAAACATTCAGGCAGCACGCCAGTAATCGCAATTATTTGATATTGCACTTAAGTTAAAAAAAAAGCAGTATTCACATTTCCTGCCGTTATCAGGTGATTGAACTCAGGAACCCAAGACAATTAGCTAATTCGCTAATTATGACCAAATATTGCAGTCTACTAATATTGGTACGAAAAGGCAGTGTATAATTAAATTGGAGCTGTTGGGGCCGATGCTGCAAAGTTTCTCGTAGCTAGGTCAAAGTCTAGATCTGAAAACACGCTTCTAACGACATTCCCCAAAGAAAAACTTTCTCTTAATTATTTGGTTTTCTGCCTGTTAAATTCAAATCAATTTTTTTAGATACCTTGAAAAACTTTCATTATATTAAACATCTTGAAAACTTATGTTGTACCTTTTTTTTTTGGTATTCCGGCTAGTTTTGGCGGCAAAGATCATTTAAAATGCTCATCGTTTTAGCTTGACATAATTGATTTATTAACAAATGTTTATAACTAACTTAGAACTAAACATTTTTTTAAAAGTTACTAACATTTTTTATAATGACTGAGCTTGTGTAACTTGTATTTAGTTTTTTGGTAACCTTACAATCGTCACAATATTTGTTTGTTGAAGTTAAAGATGTCATCGCCACTTCTATCTTAAAGTTACAAACCTAACCATATTTTAGCCCTATTTTCCGTTACTAAAAAACATTTTTTTGGTGCAAGTTTAATACAACATACAACATCAGTTGCAGTTGCGGAGCCAAAAATTAGAAGCTGCCTACGATTAACGACTTACTTTTGCTTATATTTATCTGTCTTTCTAGCCGTTTTATGGGTGTTATTTACTTAAGTAAAGCTTTGTTTATTTTATTGCTTAAATGGATAACTAATCAATGGGTTATTTAATTTCTATATAATTAGGAAATGTTTTCTTTCATATACAGTTCAAATTTGTAGATTGGAGATATTGGTTTCTGTATATATAAATTCTCAGCAATTATTATTCAAATGTGGTACGTTTTGGGTAATGAATTTGACTGGATCACAGCAAAAGGTAAAGCCCACTCCGCCTCGATTCAGATCGGCATCGCATCCGATGATTGTGCAGAACGATCGCGGGTCTGGTCGTCTGGTTGCATAAATGTTGTTGTAAGTCAGCAGCACATACCGAGTGCGGGCGAGGTTGCTAACGATCTTGTACGTCCACTCGGGAACGGGGATTCGGTTGTTCAACAGATAAATGGGTGTCATTGTGTGGGTACGAGTGTTCTCCAGCTTGTGCACCCCCAGTGTCCCAGTACAGACATTTAGGGTATCATGCATTCTGTTCAGTCTTCTGATCCAAGATTCGACGGACTTCCAGTTGCCGTTGTTGACCGCCCCGTACTGGGGAACACAATTTCTGAGCTTGTGGGTCGACTTCTGTAAATACCTGAAGGGGAAATCTCCATCTGGCGTCAGGTGGCCATGATTGAAGAGATGTTGCTGTTCGGTCATATAGCTTTGGCTTCTGCACAGGATATCGGTGAAGCATTTGAAAATTTGAGCGTTGCGAAAGGCATTTGATTCCTTAACCGTCATTGCCCCATCCAACGTGAAGCCACTTGATGGGCGGGAAGCAACTAAAGTGGTGAAGATTAAAAGATGATAATTACGTTAATAGTTCTCATAAATAATGCTCACATTCGGTGCTGCGGTAAACCTTGTGAATGGAAAATAGAGCAGCGTATTGCGCTTCATCATAGCAGCTTCGATAGACTTCCAAAAATCTACCGCCATAATTGAAACCAACGCGATACATTTTGAAAGGCTGACAGGATGGTTCATTAGTATCCACGATTATAGTTGGTTTCAATTCCTGATGACAGTTTTTCGTAGGCAGGGCAGGGATAAATGATCCATGGGCACCGCAGACGAACGTGGAGGGGGCTGCCCCACCATCACACACCAAGTATATATGTCGGGAGACTTCCACTATGTTGCTTGTCAGAAGATCGTAGGCATTATTTTCGTAACTTAAGAAGAGGTGATTGGTCTCCATTGTTGATTTAGGAATAGCACAGGATGTTCTACCCTCTCCCAGAACTGAAGGAACCCAATTTTTCGTTTTAGTTATTATTTAGTTTTATATTATTTGTACACTTACGGAGCAGCAGGCATAGGGATAAGCACAGAAGGCGCAGTTCGATCATCTTAACGCTGGGAGCTTCCAACTAGAACTGAGAATCGCGATTATCAATTCTGGTGCCTTATTGCTTATCTCTCGAGTTATGAGAATCGCGACATTAATGAGGGCACCTTGCAGGTCATCGGTGATAAGCGGGGCCACTTGGGTGGCATACCCAAGCTCAGTCCTCCATTCAGTCGGTTCTATCTGCGTTTATCATCAGGCAATGCCGGGTGGCTTGGGGGCTGTCCTGTTTACCTTGCCCTGCCAGCTCACGTTTAATAACAAAAGGAGTTGCGTTGCCCTTTCGTCCTTTCAGCTGCATCCAATGAACTTTATGTGGCTTGCATTTTGTCATCAGCACTCATAAAAACTTATCTAAAATTGAATCTGAGGTGCAGCCGAGGAAAATAAAATAGGATTCCCCACTTGGAACCGTTCGTGGGGGTAATCATTAGGCAGCAGCTACTTGAATTTCACAAAGTCTACGTGAGGCAAGCAAAGGGTTGGTTTTTTTCGTACAAGAATGATGGAATCAGATAAAGGAGGAGATGATTATGCGCCAGACCCGGATGTACTATTGTGTTTTGATTAGCCAGACAAGCTCCGCCATAAAAAAGACAGAATATATTCAATATGCTCCTACAAGTTTAGTTTAATTCAGGCGACAAATGCTGTTTAAAGGGCGAAGACGGTGGCGTTGCAACAGTAGGTGTAACCGGCAGCTGCCGTATTCACCAGGGTCATGGGGCACGGAATGGAGACACAGAAGCGCGGTACAGTTGGGCGAGCGGTGGCAAAGATATTGTTTAAGGTCACGAACACGGAATGCGGCTGATTGGTGGCGGTGCGCACCACCTTAAAAAGCCATTCGGGCATAATGTTCTTGGCGCCGGCGCCCAGGATAATGGTCCGTTGGCGCCTATTGCGATCGGGGAGCGTCAGCCGGCCGGTGCCTCCCGTCTTGATCCTGAGCAGGCTACCAGCGCCAATGCGACTGCGTACCCAGCGCTCAATGGTCTCCCAATTGCGCTCGTTGATAGTTTTCCATTGCGGCACCACGTTGATATACTTGAAGGTGGAGCACATCTGGTCCCCGAACAGGTAGTCGGCCGAGGGCGTGAGGTGTCCACGATTGATCACAGTGTCGCGCTCGTTGGCTATGTACCGCTGGTTATTGCCGAAAATGGTTCGGAAGGCCCGGAAAATGCTGCGGGGCGAGAAACTGGCGGCATCTGTCTCGCTGACTATTCCATCGCGGGTAAACTGGGCACATGGTCGTTGGGGGACTATAAAAAAAGGGGAGTAATTATATAATAGAAAGAAAAATATATCTCCGGCTCGCATTGATTACTCACAGAAGGTCTTGTGGTACACCAGATGCGTGGTGAACTGGGCTCGAACGGCATTTCGGTCATAGCAGGCGCGGTACAGCTCCAGGTGGCGATTGTTGAGGGTATAGCCCACCGAGTACATGGTGGCCGGGCAGGAGGTATCCCTAACTACCGTGGCCGTTGGAGCCATGGGGTTCCGCGGACAACGCAGGGGTAGCTGACGGCTGAAGTTTCCGTTCTGCTGGCAGGTGACCTGAACAATGTCGTTTGGTTCGCAGACCATGTGGAGCACTTCAGAGCCTCGGACTCGTTGAGCCCGCTTCAGTTCGTAGTTGCCGTCGGTCGCTCGGTTGGTAAAGATGCGATTGGTGCCCTCAATCATGGCCCGGGTTAGCGGGCAATCGGCCTCTGCCTGGAGAACTGGATATTCAAAAGAAAAATAAAGTAGTTGAAATCCCTTTTCCTTTGAATTGGTGGATATATCTTTAATTAAAGACTTAATTCAATTCTTACCGAGTCCCAGTCCCAGACCGATCAGCAGCAGAGATCGCAGCAGTTGTTGAGCTTCCATGATGATGGATAATCGATGAGCTCCGCAGCTGAAGCTTATATAGCATTTACGCTCCCACTTTCATTGTTCTCGTCTAGCTTGTGGGCACGTGTCTGCATTCAACTGGAGACAACAGACTATTTTTGGCAACAAACATATTTTCCGTATACAAAATTCTTTCTCTGGCTTGAATGCTAAAAATGTTTTTTATTTATTTTCATTGTATTTGCAGTTGATGGGCATCGGCAGACAAGAACACACGAGTACCACTCGAGTAAGTGAAGTAATTTGTACTTCAATTTTCCTACTCTGAGCATTTTCAACTCTTCTAACTTCCATTATGCAGTGAGCATTTCTACCCTGCGATTTGGAGTTCGATTACAAATTAAGTCTTCAGAAATCTGCAGAAAATATGGTATTGAAGTTGTGTTTTTAGTGGAACCTGAAACTAAATAAATAGCACTTTTTTAGGTAATAAAAGTGCAACCCCAACCAAATCTCAGCCAGACAGGAGCTGAAATAATTGCCTTATAATATCCGTCTGTGGATTGTCGTTTTCTGGCTGTCTCTTGGATGTGTGTGTCCTTGTCCAACTGCTCGGGTGATGCTCAAGTGGCTGTGCCCCTTAATGTGCATGTTGCGAAATGGTTAATGCTCGACAAAGTATGCTAGGCTTTTTGTCTGCCTTCCGTTTGGCTGGGTCTCTGATGGCTTCCATACCAGGGAGGCGTAACGGATGGGAGCGGGACAGGGGCGTAACGCAATTTCCGCCGCTTACGAGCAATTTGGCGCTATTTGGGCACTTTTAATGCTGGCTCACAGAGGCGAACCAAATTATGGCGTATAAAATTTGCGACTCAAATCGTGCGGCTGCTGCTCGTGTAGAATTGTAATGGTCAATAAAAATAAAAGGGGCAAAAGGCAGCAAAATCAACAAGCCGACCACAAAAGCGAGCATAAATTAAATTGTGCCGCACTGCAGGCAGGCGTGTGAGTGGGTGAGCGGGTGAGTGCTGGCGATGGATTCATAGACATCGAGGGATAACGCCGGCCGGGCGGACCGTGCCGTGCTGTGCTGCAAGTGCTCGGCCCATTTACAATGCCATTGAGTTGCGTGTTTACAGCACAATTACAACTGTTAGGTTTTATGAGATCCCAGTTCAACGCATGTCCGGGCGGCTAAATTTATTCTGCACTTTTATGAGCTCCCAGTGTCCGTACTCCTGCCTGATACTCCATCAGTGACTCCGCACGCACAAAACAATTTCGCAGGCGGACGTATTTAAAAGCAACATAGCCCTGCTTGTTGTGCCCCCTGCCCGTCGTGCCCTGCTGAATAATTTATTTAATGTCTACTTTTAGGCGCAACCCTCGCAGGCAAGCAACGAAGCAATCGGCAGGACCGCCGCCTTTATTGCACTCGACTCGCAGCGCACGCATTGAAAAGCGTTTCGCCTCCACAATCGCAGCTTGAATTTAAATGGGCCAAAAGCGAGGGCGCTCACAATTTATGAGAAGCCACCGAATGACCATTAAAACGGGCTGGCTGGAGTCCATTCTGAATGAGGCATGAATTGGAAGAGTTTAGATGCGTTTTAAACTGCCACGCGAACTTTTACGATTTATGAAAATTGATTCGCGGCATTAAAACATAAAATTATATTTATATATATAATTTCGTTTTAATTTACTTTATGGGTTGTAATTTATATATTAGGACTTTTAAAATCGCTTTCATTGTCAAACTTTTCCATCCGTTTAGGGCCTAAAGGTGGCGGGATTGCAGCAGAAGGTGAATCCAGCCCGAGCCGTGTTGGGCAGGTTGATGGGACAGTTGACGGGCTGGCAGAAGTTCGGTGCCGGCGGCCGCTGGCGAGCGAAGATGTTGTTCAGCGTGAGGAAGGCCACCACTGGCTGGTTGTTGGCGTTACGCACTATCTTGTACATCCAGAGAGGCACCGGGTTCCGATTGCCGCTGAGGAAGACGTTCTTCGGTCCGGTGGCCGAGGGCAGGGACAGGACACCTCGTGCTCCCGTTCGTACGTTCACAAACTGATTGCCGGTCACCGAGTTGCGGACCCAGCGCTCGATGGCCTCCCAGTTGCCATCGTTGATGGACTTGAACTGCGGCACTGCGTTCACATACTTGAAAGTGGAACACATCTGGTCGCCGAACAGGAAGTCAGCCGATGCGGCCAAGTGACCCCGATTGATCACCACGTCCTGGTTGTTGGCTATAAAGTTCTGTTGGTTGCCAAAGAGTAGGCGGAAAGTGTTGTAGATGTTCCGCGTTGTGTAACTCGCCTCGTCGGCGGGGGATATAACTCCATCCGAGCTGAACTGAACACAGGGTCGCTGGGCAACTGAGGAGGTACAAGAGCTTAAGTTACATATCGGAGAATAAAAAGGATATCAGTTCTCACAGAAAGTCTTGGCGTACACCCGGTGGTCCACGAAGACCGCACGCACTGCTCTCCGGTCGAAGCAGCCGCGGTAGAGCTCCAGGAACTGGTTATTCCCCACATTGTAGCCTACCCGGTACATGGTGGCCGGGCAGCTGCGATCCTGGACCGGCGTGGTTAAAGCCGCGGGTGGCCTGGGACAAGTCATGGGTAGAGGTGGCTGGAACGCCACCGCGGCACCCTGCGCCCTCTGGCAAGTAGTTTGGCGTATATCCTGAGGACTGCACCACATCTGAAGCTGTTCGCCGACAGGCGAACTGGCCGTTCGCTTCAGCGACAATTGCCTATTCTGAAGGCGCACCATAAAGATGCGGGTGGTACCCTCGACTTGGGGCCTGGTAAACCGGCACTGGGCCAGGGCTAAGATGGAACAACTCTGGTAACATTGCATTAATTAGATTAATTATCTACCTTACCCATAGCACAGAGTGCCAGAAGAGGCAGCAGATGTCTCCACATATCCGTATATTCCAGCTCGTCAGCCGATCGGCTGCAGATCTATTTATACTGCTTCGGATTGGGTTCAAGCTGTTGGTTTCCATGTCAGGTGTGTGCACAGCTGGTCCGCGATAATTGCACTTCATTGTTGAAATTAATATTTTGTTTGCGGTTCAATATGCGAAGTGTTACTATACAAAGGTAAAATATTATAATATTTCTGGGTGCCCTGCACGTGCATATGATTGAACCACTTTCGAATGCTATTTTCCTTTTTTTTTGGAAACTATAGTCCAGTGACGAGTGTTAAAATGTGGACAGATCAAACTGTGGGCTCAATTACTTGCAGATTAAACGCAGGTAATGCACACCATGGCCGTGGTGGCCTCATGTCAACTTTTGTGTGCATATGCTGCTGTCGGGCCACTGCAAATGTGCCTGGCTGAGTAAATGAAATTAGTTATTGGCCCGATGCCACAGCCTGACCAGAGCCGAGAGCCGAACACGAATCACTTTCCATTTGCCCAGCGTCCCATGATTTCATTATCGTTGTTTGTTCCACAAATAACATTAGTTCGGTTTGGTTTAGCATTGATTTTGTTCCATGTCCCCATGCCCGTTGACCAACAACAAGTCATGCTGTGGCTGCAGATTGTAGTTGTGGCGATTGTGGTCTACAAATACATGGCTACATCCATGACTTTTTGGCTTGTGCTTGCGGAAAGGTGCAATAGCAATGGCGATGGCATCCACATCCTGGTTGCCGTTGTGGCTCCTGTCGAATATTTCATAAATTTATATGTTCCTGCTAAATCCCTTAACGACTGTAAGCTTTTCCGTTTTGTGCGGCATGCAGAATGGCTGAATGGCGGCAAAACTAATACATGCGCATATATAACGCCGACTTAGTGCTGTATCCGAGACGTGCCAACTTTGCATGTACATACATATGTCTGTGTGTGTGTGCGATACGGGGGAATCCTTCCGAAAGGAAGCTTTCCGAAGGCAGAGACATTTGACTTTTACGCGCAATTGAGCCGGAGAGCCAGCCCGGGTGGCTGGCATAGCTGGCATAGCTGGAGTAGCTCTTAGCAGCAGATCTAGGGCTGCCATCGACGGCCCACTCGAGTGCCCGGGCCACGCCCATCGCCCAGCGCCGCCGCTTATAAATATTTATAACAGCCCACTCGACACCCACTAAATTATTAAGTTAATGTGTCGCGCTATTCAAAAAAGGTATTCCGCAGCCGGGGGACCAATAAAATTCCTAAGCCCCCGCATCCACATCGCTGTGGTTGTGCATGAAATGTGTGTGTGTGGCCAACACTTTGACAATTTCACGCGCTCGGATCAGGATTGAGGAGACGTGCCTGATGTTTCTGGGTGCGTGCGGGCCACGATTAATAAGCCTGTTAATGTTGCGCGAAATTATCGGGGAAATGGGAAAAGTTTTCGGCGAGCCTAAGATTTATAAATGGTCCATGTTTGGAAGTGCAATTATAAGGCCGCAAAGACATATGAGCGATGGCAACTTAAGCAAGTTAAAGACCATAAATCAGAGATGGGTCTTAGCGGGGGACAGCGACTTATGAAGTTTCCTGATATCAGGGATCAGGCCGGTCTCTCTGCCCGTCCACTCTCCCACGCCAGCGGGCCATTTAAAATTCCACTCTCTCGTGTGATGGGTCGTATACGCTATATTGCCATAGCAGCCGCATGTGGACAATACGTATACGTACGGGTAAGTGTGTGTGTGTGTGCATTTGGTAGCTTCACCTTTTCACTAACACATCCCCGATTGCGGTCAACGGCAGGTGCAATGCTTGGTCCGTCGCTCTTTGCCTCTCAGCTTGACGTTTATTAAATTTTTCCCCTCAAGCCACAGGAAACGGATGCAATGGAGCCTGGGAGCCGAGGAGCTGTGGAGCTGGGAGGCGGGGTGTGTGCACTTCATGCTCGACTGGGCGCCAGCTTAAACTCTTTTACGGTGGCGAGAGTCTTTAAGCTTCCTCCATTGACTGGGGGCCGCTTGAGCAAACACTTGCCAAGTATTTCACTTCATTTTACTGTCTTCCACGCCGGCGGGCGCTTTATTTGATTCGGTTCCCTTTTGGAAATATCATCATTAGGGCTACACATGCGACGACGACGTTCAAAGCGAAACGAAACGGCTCCATTACGGTTTGCATGCCCTCAATTTCTGGGGCAATTATTTGCTTTGTAGCCTGCCAAAAAAGGCTGCCTGCCACCAGCAGACAGACAGGGCTGCTGTTCTTGCCGCTGCTGCTGCTGCTGCCGCTGTTGCTGTTGCCGCTTGCTGCTGCTGCCGCTTGCTGCTTGCCGCTTTTACACAATTTCCTTCCGCTTTGCTTTCGCCGGGAAAGTATTACGATGATTTGCATAATTTTAGCGCACCTACAGCAGCCGCAAAATGAGGCCTAAACCACGGCCCCTTGCCAACTGAATCCTCCAGCGCATCCTTGTGTGCTCCAGTCCCTTTTTTTCTTTTTTGTTCGTTTTTTCGGCTCGTCCTTTATCTGCTTTGCTTTCACGGCGCCTTTGTTGAGGTGTGGGGGGTGTGGGTGTTGTGGGGTGTCTCCGGGGTTGGTTCTTGGGGTGTATGTAGTAGCCTACATTTTTGTAACTGATGTGCTGCGTTGGCTCTCTGCTCGAATCCGCTCCTTATCTTTGTGCCTGATCGAAATTGCTTTTGTGTGGTTGTGCCGGGCCGCCGCTCCTTCCCGCTGCTCAGACTCTCGCTGTTGCTATTTTAATTTCAGTCATGTGTGCAGCTGCCTGCTGTCCTCCACTCTGCCCCACTGCCGCACTGCCGCTTCTTTTTAGGCACTTTTGCAATTTTCTGCCTGCTTTGGGTTAGATATTCATATCAGCTCCATACATATTATAGCTATTTTCCGCTATAACTGTTACTGATTGCCGCTTTGTGGCAGCATTTTTTGCCCATCCCTGATTCCCATCCCTCAACCAACCACCTCTCCTGCCCCCTCAATTTTTGAGCACCAATTGAGATGCAAATTGCTTTTGCCTAGAATGATTCGAAAATAATTCAGTTGGTTAGCATTTTTGCTTTTATAAATTCAGCTCCTTTTTCTATCTGGAATTTCTGCACTCGAATTAATTTGATTCACTGGCGATAATCTATGGCCTAATCTTGGGCATTAAATTTGAATTCTTGATTTTGCTTAAAGCATTATAGACTTATACTGGGTATAATTTGTTACTTCCGTGAACTGGCGACATCAATTGATTTATTACCTTGCATAATTCTAAAGGAGTTCCCTAAAATTAGCTGCGATTTGTTAAGTATTTGTATTTAAAATTCATAACTACTTATAACTTATTCAAGATAATACACAGAGTCATAAAAATAGTTCCTGTTAGTGTTGAAAATATATAGTAAACCGCATGAAAGACTATACATAATACCAGTCAAAGTTGCTCTACTAAAAGAATGCTCGAATTTGTGGCAAAGAATTTCGCGCTGAGGTATTCGGGGATCAGGGTTGCTGCAAATTGTTGTGTGGCCAAAACAGCCGCATTTATTATCATTTCGGACACTCACCATATATAAAGCGTTTTAGCGCTTGTCGCTGCCACATGGCGCTTCCATTTCCTTGTTCATTTTCATTTGCAAATATTTATTTGTACATTTCCTCTTTGCACTATTTACCCACTTCCGCTCCATACTCGCACACTTGCACACCACGCTGACCCAAGCGGGGATTGAGGGGAACACTCAACTAAGGGCTTTCATTTTCACTTGCCAGGAACTTTGAAAGCCAACACACACACACTCAATCTCGAACTGCTGACCCAGACTCGAATGCAGCTCTGCAGATGTGAGTGCGAATGCGACGTTTTAGTTTTCATTTCGGTTTCGGTTTCGGTTTCGGCTTGGGCTTGGGCTTGCCTTGGCTTGGCTTCCCCCTGCAATTTGCTAAAACCTGGCCAAAATGCCAACAAGCTCCTCAGGCGGTATGAAAAGAAGACCGAAGCCAGGCCCCAAAAACCATACATATCTCCAAGAACTAAGAATCGGTTTTATTAAATACTTAATACATGTACCACTGGTGTCCTGAAAACAGAGTCCTTATTTGTAATCAAAAATCATTGTTAAATAAAGCTTGACTTGCTGAGAGCTCGTCAATTATTGGCAGCTTATCAGGCAATTGATTAAATGCCTTACCCAGCTTAAGACATTCCTTCCAGTTAAAGCGGATCACGGTCACGGGGGAAATCAAAGTCTGCGAATCCTGCCTGCAGCTGGAGAGCCGAGTGCCGGGGTCTGGGAAATGGGATGCCATTGCAATGGCCATTCCAATGTCGACATGCACATCATAAATGGTTAATGGCTGCATCCTCAGCTGACATTCGACCGAATCTGCAATGCAACTGCAACTGCAACTGCAGCTGGAGCGGCGCAAAAATCCGAATTTCTCGCAGTCAGAGCGGATGTCAGGAATCGCATCGAGATAACTCCATGTGCATTGCGTGTCTGTTAAATTAATAAATAATTGCCCGTTCAATTTCCCGCTGGCTGTCCTCTGTGCTCTGTCTGCCGACTCTCCTTTTCTTCGCTGTCCGGCGCAGTCCGGAGCCGGGCCAGATCCCGGACCCGTCCCCGTACACAATGTTCGTCGGCTTCCTATGCGGGATTTTCGCGCACACCTGTCCACAGCTGAGCCAGATTAATTGCCTATTTGCCCCGCTCTCTCGGCTACCCTGCGCGGCATTTTCTTTGTTTAATGATAAGCCGTGCCCGAAAAATCTCTGACACTGACATGCTAATTAATAAATTATTTTGCAACAAATTAATTAGATCGCTGCGGTCGGTGGAAGTGATTGGTCATGTTGCGGCCAGTAGCGCGGGTATTTATTACAGCAATTGGAAATGGGTCCACTGATTGATAAAACACGGCGAGGCAGCTGTTTTCAGCTTGTATCCGAGAAAATGAATTTGAAAATGGAGTCATCCCCAAGAGTATTGTCTCAATTAAGTAATTAATACAAAGCTAAAGCATACTTGCGTATAATAAGTGATAAATATATTGAAACCTTGAATTTAAGATTAAAATGAGTATCTAATATTTGCTTTTATAGTTACATGAGTAACTAATCAGTAACCAAGGATTGAGATCTAACTAAACGTAATCTTTTTGACCTGTTTATCCTACGTATTCATCGCAGGCAACAAACTTCCAGCTCCTCTACATGGTAGTCCCATTTATCTTCTTATTAAAGACATCATCACCCAATCTGCCTTTCCACTCATTTATGAACTGTGTTCAGGGATCGCCTCACATGTTGCTCCTTCTTATTGGTACCTGTGACCCAGCCTTGGCCCGGCTTTTCTTGGCTTTTGTCCCAGCACGCACAGGCCCCCGACTCGTCGTCGTCGTCGTCGCCGTCTGTCATCATTAAAATAATTTATCATCCTGAATCTAGTGCGCCTCCGCCCATTGTTTTTATCTGGCCCGTATCTAATTTGATAGTAAATATTTTAATTAAAGGAATGTAATTATTGGCCAATGCCTTTATTGCATGCTCAAGCTTTTGAGTTAATTAAAATGTTTTCCTCCCTTTTTTTTACCTTCCCCCCCATATTTATTTTGGTGAAATAGTTGTTAAAGTTTTATGACAGCCGCATAAAATATGAATTCGGTCTGCTTTCAATTACAAAAGCAGAGCAGCAAAAACAAAGCAATTTCTGTTTAAATATCGTTTATTACTTTGCGCTCAACCATTAATTAAGGGCAAATGCCGGGCGATTATTGCGTGCCGGCCGGTTGAGCAACCTGCCGCGCCCGTGACCAAGCGTCCTTTCCTACCCTACCTACACCCTCAACTCCCACACTGGCAACACCCAACACCTGACCCCTGGCTCCGTCCTGCCCCCCTTTATCCCTGGAGCATCTGGCATCTTGGCGAAGGGCAAATGAATGCGGAGACAATTAATTGTTGCGCTGTGTGTTCAGTTCGCGCTTTCAACATTTCATCTGCAGTTGTCAGTTACTTTTGTCGTGGAGCCTCGGCCCCCATCTAGATCCCCACTGCAGCGCGCGCTTATGATAAATGAGTTGTTGCCACAATGCGGTGGCAGTCTGGCGCCTTTGTGTGTGCACCGAGCATTTAATCCTTTGGGCTTCAAGCCATTTCAAGCGGCCCATTCATTTAGTTTCCATTCCCAATGCAGGGCCACTTAGCGCGATACCCTCGGCATTGGGCATAATGAGCAGCCGGCATAAACAGCAGCTGCACTCAGCGAAATCAGTGATTAACCCTAAAGGGATTACTTCAAATATCATTTAATCGTTTAACAAAGTAGGTAAGGAACACAACTAGAGAGTAGGCTGTTAAAAATGTAATAAATACTCTTCAAACTTACTAAATATGTGTGTAGGGACTAATGTTTTCAGCGTAGAGGGAGGTGCTTGGGTGGTGCTAAGATGAATCACCTGGTTTTGCGTAGTGTGGATGGTTGACCTGCCACTGGCATCCATAAACACCGACGCTTTAAAGCGATCTGCAACCGAACGGGAAAACTTTGCTCGACCAAGTTCCCTGCCCAGTGCCCAGGTGCTCACAAGTTGCAACTTGCATGTGCTGGCAGATTCGGAGAAAAGTTTACCACTTCGGCTTTGGACAGTCCTGTGCACACCTGGGACCTGCATGCGGCACATACTCTCATATTTATATAATGTCGAGAGAGAAGGTGGTTGGTTAGAAGAGCCCCTCAACTTTGCCGTGCAGTTGGCCAATTAATGTGTCGTCCAGGACCTGCTGCTCAGGGTGATGAGTTGGCGTCGGTGGTTCGGAAAAGTGATTGGAAAGGCTGGGCTTATGCCCGGTACCCGTAGCCGGCTCCCACTGTGTGCATATTCGATTAAGCAAATCCCGGCGGGAGCGCGTGCCGCAACTTTCGTAATTTATTATTTTGCTTATTTTGTCAACAGAACTTACAAATCCCTGCCCCCGAGTCCACAGAGCCCTGACAAGCCGCCGCAATGCGACCAAATCACATATAAATTATTGCGTCAAATTGAAGCTGCTGCCGGGTCGGACGGACTGAAAGCCGATTTAAAACTTGACACACTGTGACAGATATACACATGTGTATTTATCGCACGCGGGCCAGGGCGAAACGGAATCGGAATCCGGCCCATAAGCCGGGGCATTAAATATTTTATTTTTTAAACTCGGGAGTTGACATTGCCGTGTTTGGGCTCCCTCTCTCTCCTTCAATTCCACGATTCCGGAAATAAGCTTCTGGTTACCAAGGTATCCCATCTTTCGCGTCATGCCGCGAACTCAGCGGAATGCCGTCCCTTGACGTTTTGGTAGAAATCATCATAGAGCAGTAGAAGTAATACTCGCAGAATGCATTATTTAAATCGTTTTCTGTGGATATCAATCAGTGGATAACAGTTCACTAGCCTAAAACTCGAAAATGTTTTTGAGCATGGTCAAGACATTTGAAGGATGAGGTCTTCTGGGGAATCTAAAGTTAATAACGCCTCATATAGTGCGAATGTAAATTTAATCCGTTTTATTGGTATGCTAGCAATCACTTGAATATTTGCAAATATAACTACCAAGGCGACAACAATTTAATTGGCGGATACTGGCTGCTTTCGGCACGAGTCCAATGCACCACGAGCTCATCATTGCTCTTACGCTTTAGGAATGATTTCGCCTTTGCCTCAACAGGTGGCTGACTGGGCAGCTGCTGCTGCGGCTGCTGCTGCGGCTGCTTCTTGACGGCAACGCCACATTTTCCATTGGGATCCAATTTAGACCTGCCTGCGAACAGCATCACGATCAGGATTATGTTTATATTTGCGCATAGAGACTGAATGTGAAGGTTAACTTACGCCGGTCTGTCTGCTGAGCTGGCTCCGATCCATTGTGTTCCAGTACTCGACGACGCATTTCCTTAAACCGAAAAAGAGTAACAAATATTTTAGGAATATTTATACAGTTCGGTACAAGGTGTTTTGTGAGTGACACGTAACTCAAAACAAATCGTGTGCATTGAGCGATACAAGCACGTGAATAATCCCTCAATTGTTGTCGGGATTAGGGTGTTTCGTGGCTGAAAGGACTTCACGGATATGGGGGGGCGGAGATCCATTTCCATCCACGGCGTTGTCATCGCTCCGCTGATAAATCTAAAGAGATTTGTTGCGCATCCATCAAACTGAGCATTCTTATTATTCAAAGTACTTACACTTGCGTCGTTTCGGAACGTTTCGGGCAAGTGCGTGTCCTGCCGTGAGTCCTGTGCTCCCGCTGCCGCTGCTCTCCTCAAATATGTTAAGGAGCAACAGTGGCAAAGCAACGCAGGAGCACTGATAAAAAGCAAGCGCCGCAAATAGCACACTCACACATACAAAATCCATTAACTAAAGTGTCAATTTAGTGACAGAGATAAAACGTCACACGCACAGAGCTACAGATACAAAGCCTTGGACACACGCACACATATGCACAGCACAAGGAAAACAAACGAAGGGGAATCGGAATTGTAAGGACGAGGACGAGGACGAGGCACGGAGAATGTCACTGGAACTGCCTTGGCAAATAGCAGAGCACAATGAATGACAGCACTTTGTATTTTTCCACGTTTTTTTCCTTTGCCTTTTCCTTTGCTCCTTTGGCTGTTGCGTGCTTTCTTCCTTTATTTGTTTGCTCATGTCAAAAGATCTTGGGATAAAGTTATCGTTATCAGTTCTTGTTATTGTGTGCGTATGTTTGGCTAGGTCAAATCACCTGTTACACGTTACATTCTCCTGTCTGGGCGGGTCTCTTAATAAGCGATTGCAACTCACAACTCAAAGATGAAGAGAAGTTTGAATGCGGACCCGATGTCCTGGACACAGTCAATAGAAACTGAGTTATGACAAACCCAAAAGAAAGTAAAATGATAAAATCATTTCTTATCGGGTTACTCAAAAGGCATGTGGTTCATTAATTAATAAAAGATTGACAGGAGCTTTACCTATTCTTCTAAACAATAATACAATTCCGCCTAGGACACTTTTCCAAATTAATTATATTCTGAAAAAATAAACAACTAGATAGATTTTTCCAGGATTAATAATTAGGTTTAGTATAAGGATTATATTCAGACTTGTGTCTTGTCCTGTGTATGTGTGATCACACACCCTATTTACTAGGTTTAAAAGAGAGGCGTGAAAACGGAAAAACTGAGACGTGAAATGCTCGCAAAGACGAACCGCAAGTGAAAATTGTTTTCCGTTTTTGGCGTTTCTTTTTCGTTTTGTTGTATCTGGCACTGACGCTTCCTTAAGCGAATTGTCTTGCAGGCATTTCGTATGCACCACGCCACACCGCAAAGCGCCACAAAGTGCAAGTCAATATAAGAAACGGCGAATCGAGGAGCAACTGCCGCATTGCAACTGCTCCTTTCAATCCATTGCCCCAATGCCAATCGAGAATGTGGTGCGTGCGAGTGCCGCTCACGCTGCCGGGATGGAAATTTTCGCGACTAAGCAAAGGACGGGAGCAGAGCTCACATAAGCTCACGGCTCCACAGCCCCAGCTTCAAGGCCAAAGAGTTGCGCGAATTTGCTTTTATGCAAAGTATAGCAAATTGTATGGGCAGCTGCATTGAAATTCAAGAGCAGACCCTCTGATAAATGACAAGCTCGTGCGAATGCAGCTCGAGAGTGCTAGTGCGAGTGCCCATACCGCATTCGAGCCGTGAATTGGAGACAGCTGAGTGGAGCCACCACGATGTGTGGCAGAAAGGAAAAAAATGAGCACAAATGGCATCGCACCAAAAGGTAAATGTGTGTGTAAATTGAGAGGAATTGCCCGACACGTTTTAATTATTGGCCCTGGCGGGACAGCCCTTCGGGACTTGAGCACTTCATTAGGCCTCTGGCGCGGCTTCATACTTTACAAAATCCACAAGCAGAGCGGAGCTCAATTATTCAAAGCAGCTGCACCGCCCGAACACGCCCGAAATAAAAACAACAAAAGAATGCTGGAGTATATCGTACAGACTAGGGATTACCTGTTATATGGCTTCAACAAGCATCGGCATCCTTATAAACGGAGCGATCAGATTTATATCTTACCAAGCTTTGGTGGCATTATTACTTGGTAGCTTCCTGTGAGATTGGATTCAGTTATCCCGTTCTCTGAGATCCAGCCTCAGACTTTTGAAGACAGGCATATAACTAGATCTACTAGGACACTTAAGGATTAAATTGGCTTACTTCTGCCAATATCTACATTGGCCCGAGTGCAATATACCTTTAGCTCCACATGAGTAGCGGGTGCAAAAAAAGTAACTGGAAGATAGGGTGGCCTAGACACGGGTGTACTCCCTTACACGACATTGACTAATGTTGATATGTCGTCGTTTTTTTTGCTGTCGGTTTTTACCCAGCCTTGGCCTGATGGTTTATTTTTGATGTGTGTGCCGTTGAGCTTTGGCGACGTGCGTCTCCGGCACCGAAGGATGCTCGGGTGCTGCGATACGAGGATTCTCGGAAACTCGGATGCTTGGGTGGCCGGGTGCTCCGCCTGGCTGATGGTCGTCGTCCCCTTTGTAGCAATTGCTGTCGTTGCTGCCAATTTGCTGCTGTGCGTTTTGTCCTGTGACAGGAAGCGTAGGCTTCTATTGCGCTTCTCCCTGCGTGGATGTGTCCTTCGCACAGCAAGTGGGAGTGCGTGGAGGTGGTGGTGGTGGTGAGGGGTGCGTTGTGACGTGACACATGGTCGTAAAGGATTTTCTTTGATGATGTTATCGTTAATGGTGCATGGTCGCAGCTTAGCTCAACTCGGTTCAGTTCGGCTCGATTTCGCATCAGTTTCAGCTCCAGCTCCGTCTACGTCTCCGGCTTCAGCTCGACATTGGCAGATCGTTAGCGTGCACCCTGAACTTTTTTCAACGCCGACTCCTTGAATAATGATGCTGTTGATGCTGATGCCACACCACCCGTCCCCACATCTGGGGCCGCCAAGCTCACTCCCCCGGTGGAGAGTCCCTTTAAAAGCGCGCTGGCTTAATTCTTCCCACTGGATTGGGCATGCAAAACAACAAAGCAATACATTTTAATTAGCCACCGGGGCTCGAGCCGGCACTCGTTGCTAATACAACCGGTGACCATTGCCAGGCAAATAAGCTGGCAGCCTGTTGTTGTTCTGTCATGTTTTTGGTTGGCGGCTTTGTCGCCAGAGTGTCGTAGTTGTTATTGTTAATTACCTGGCGCCGGACGTGAGAGGGACCGTGGATAAGAAACCGAGAACCCGAGTTGACTTGGCCATGGAATGCTAATTAAAATTGAAGGACCAGCCCAACGCAAAGTTGTTTGTTGCCTGCTTATTTGTCTTGGCTTGGCCAGCTATTTGGCTTAGCTTGATTTTCGGCAACAGATTCCGGACCTAACCAGACGGAGCTGACCGCAATGCACTCAGGCCGGACCCGAAGCCGAAGCCGAAGCCGGCCATAATGCAGCACTTAATGTCTTATTTAATTTAACCACACAACATAAATTCATCATGCAATGGGGCTGGAATTCAATTTCCTGCTGGAATCTCTACTCTTGGCTGTGCGTCTGCATTAAAATTCTTATTAAATGATATGCACTGGCCACAGACACTTCCGGCTCCTTGGACGTGGTCATGTTTGCCACAATAATGCAAAACACATGGCTACATAAGTATTTTGAGCAGGACCAGCGGCAGGAGCACAAGCAGGGGCAGCTGGAAGCCACCAAAAACCTATGTTGACCGCACATTAATTAACTTGGGGGGCGGCCGGCGGTATTCGGACAGATGCTGGGAGCCCCGAATATAATACGCATACGCAGCGTATGCCGCACGGGGTGGAGTGCGTGTGTGCATAAATCATTTTAAAATTGGCAGCAGCACTCCTCAAATTTGCATTGCAATCCATTACGAACTCTCAATAGGTGTAAAGTTATTGAGTTGATGGCGTAATTTATATGCCCGCCGGGCACGCCCCTTTGCTGTTTTCCCCGGCTAATTAGAGGAGGAAAAGTGTAACGGGTGAAGGCAGGGCAGAAGCGGCTTTGAAAAAGCAGGTACAAAATTGTTTCAACTGCAGTTTGTGGCCCGCTGTCTAGTCAATTAGCCCAAGCGTTCGGTTAATGCGAAACTTGGCTGGTTAAATGGAAATTGTGGGGCTTGTTTAACAATTCGCAGTCGTGTTTGGCATTGCTGTCTGTCCCTGTCGCTGTTGCCCGATGTAGTTGCATGTACTCTAAACAAGCGGACTGCACAAATAACAATTTCGGTTTTACATTTTACATGCATGCATAAGGAAGCAGAGCAGCACTCCTGGGGGGAGTCCTTTTGCCAGCCTAAGCGCTGGCCCTGAATATCGTAAGCTTTTCTCTTAGGGGTGTCCTGGTTTCTCTTCACATTTTTAGAACACGCAAAAGCTTGCTCTCTCGTTGGTCGCTCTCTTTGCGAGCTTCGGCTGTCGTGTCCTGTCGCCTGTCGCCTGCCGCCGAATCCTAGGACAACGACAGTTCAGTTGCCTCTTGCCAGTTGGCACTCAGCGGTTTATGCTCGAACGTTTACTGGGAAATTATGCCAGGACTTAATGCGTAAACTATGTACTTTATTAGTTCGGCATGGCCTGTGGCCCAAGCGAACAGATTCTCTTGTAGTTTCAGCTGGCGCTAACATCCATCTTGCCGGCTGCAACTACCGAACAACTAGAACTCCCCCAAGGAGCGGTACTGATTTCATTCCGGACACGTGACAAAATGTTAGCACTAACCCCAATAGCTGCTGCGGCTGCTGCTGCTTCCCTGCTTCTTCTCTTGTTAAGTTTTATGATATTTTGCTTATAAATAATGAATGCATATTGCTTATACTCCTATCTCTGGCGGCGTCTGCCGAGAAGGGGTCACGTTCATCGCAGACGTTTCACACCAATTACTCGCAATTTGCATACAACAGAACCGCATGCAAATGACACAATGCAAAGTTATCCAAGTCCCGGTCCCGGTCCCGGTCCCGGTCCCGGTCGTTGGTCCCCTCCATTTGCATTGGCCATGCATCTCAAATGTAATCAACGAAAGCCGAAACCAAAGCAAACTTTGCTCCCTCACCAAGCCAGCCAGCCAAGCAGCCAGCCAGCCAACAGCCAGGCGGGCGATGTCGACTCTATTAAGTAATGAATTAAGATGTGAATCGAGATCAATTGTTCGAAAATGCCGCAGCGTCGAGGGTAACAGAAGTGCATTGGGCAAATTGCAAAAGTTTCCACTTTTCATTGGCTTTGCCTTGCAGTTGGGTTGAGTTCCGGTTCCGGTCGCATTTATAAATTAATGATTTTCCCTTTCCCACCCCAAAAAAAAAAAAACAAAAAACTTTTAGCCAACGGGGGCAGCGACAGTCACATTGGCAATTGGGATGTGGCTGCCAGCCGGCCAAGCGGTTGACATCTAATCAATGCCCAGAGTTCCTTGACTCTGCTGTCCGATGCCTAATGAGGTTTAATTGTGGCCCCGGAACCGTTGGTCTCGTTTAATTGAGAGCCGCGGCATCATATGCACGGAGCGGATAAGTAGCCTGTCCTGGTCGCCCCGTCGTATGCGTGACGTACCATTAGCCAAGCTATAAATACGTATGGATGACATGGCCCGAAATTAATTTGTCAAGCCGCCGACGAATCGGTGTAAGTGGCGTTTCAATTTCACTTGAATAATTTATAAAGGCGAATCGTTAATTGGCCAAGAGCCGGTCGGGCCATATGCGTGCGATGCCATAAGCCAAGGTTCAACAAGTGCCAAATGAAATTTGCCTTCGCCTTTCGTTGGCAGTTGGCGTCGTCGCCGCCGTCGTCGGCATCGTCTTGTTTGCAATATAAACAGGCGAAAAAATTGTTGTGCTGTAAACAAGCAGATAAGCCATTGCTATAAACCCGACATACATCGGCTGTACATATAATTTAGAATGCAAATGGAAGGATGTATGGACATGTGGGGTACTTATTAGTGTGATTAATGTTACTCAGTATCTTGCTTAATAAATTAACACTTCAATTTCTCGACACAGTTCTTGTTGCTTAATAAATTAACACTTCGAATCCTTAAAAAGTATTTTAAGTATACTTTTCTTCTTTTTTTAAGCAAGTAGCCTAAGAATTAAGACTATAGTTCGGCGCTTTCATTGCTTTTCTTTTTTAAATGCAACAAAAATAAGATATAAGTGAAGTAGTAGAACTAAATCAACTTCTTTTCAATCTTTATTCATGGAAATACTCCTCAAATCCCTAAGTAAGACCTGCCTGATATACCTTGCTCTCCGTACGGTGTCCTGTGGGTCTCGGGATCATTTGCATACACGATATGGCGGATGGGCTGGCAAAGCAGGGAAGAAGGACTCACTGTTAGCTGCTTACTGTTTGCTGTTTGCCGAAGCAAAGTCGATTGCCGATATACCAAATTGACGTTTAGTATAATAAATTGAATGCCATGCCTCACATTGTTCCCTCTCATGTTTGCTGCTGGGCATCTGGGTGGATGAGCCGGAGCTGGGGCAACGCAGTTGCCATTTGGCATTGTAAATTATATTAAATATGCAAGACAATGCTTTCATATAAATCCTCTAAATGAATTTCAAGCACGCAAACACACGCGCCACTGAGCACAGGGCACACACACAGATACTCACTCAGACTGAGGCATGTGTATAAGTGGAAGCTCTGGTTCACAAACACATACAGTTGGGTTCCCGGGCCATTTTCTACACTGTTTTGCACGCGCGTCGCAAAAAACTTGCGAGCTGTTTATTGGAAATTAGTTAAAGCACCCCCGGGCCAGGGCTAGGGCCAGGGCCACAAGTGCTTCGAGTCCTGCGAGTCCTGCGAGTCCTGCGTGTCCCATTGCCCCGGGCTAGTTAAGCTGCTCCCGAGCTGTTCAGTGGCTTAATTTCTAGCGGGCTCGTAAATCTCTGCAAAATGCTGCGCACTGTTTAAAAATTACAGACCCCGATCACGTTCTGCAGCGAAGAAAGTTTCGACTTCCTATAAACACTCGAGAGATGCTTTGTATTGTGTCGTAAACGTAAACGTAAACGGAAATGGGAAAGTCGAGCTGCGAAATGCGAAACAATTGCATAGGCGTCGGTGGTGGTTTTGCTGATGCGTTTAGCAGTTTGTGCGAAATGCACAAGGCGCAAGGTGAGTCGCACTACGAGGCGTATACGCAACCCCACCGACCACACTTAGCCCCATCGACTGGACTTAACCCGGACATGGCATGGCCCATTTGTTGCTGCCGCTCTTTGGCACGCTGTCGCTTTGAATGCTTTACGCTCGATTGAGTATTTATTTGATTTCTCATTTGTGTCGTCTGCCAGTTGACCATTTTTGTTTTCCTTTTTTTTGCTTTTCCCCCGATTTACCCATTTCTCCACGATTCTCTTTGGCTGTCGGCCATGCTCCTTGGCTCCTCCTTTTGGCCCAGGACTCGGCCGCTTCTTCGTGTCGCATTGCTGGGGGCCCGAGTCCGTGCTGTAATTCAAGTTCTGTGGCCAAAAGTTAGCCACAGTTGATTGGTTAGACAAGGCTTTTTGTTCTTGCGAACTTCGATGGTTGTTTCCGGCTTGTCTACCGTATTTTTCAAGAAATGAACGGAACAAAGTTAATGAAACTTCTGCCATGTTATAGTAAACTGCATTAAAGGCGCAACGCCAAAAAAAAAAATCCGGCGAATCGGGAGTAAATTGCCAGTTGCACCCGCCAATGTTCATTGTGTGTTTTTTTCATGATATTTCCTTCGCGAAATTGGAATATATATGGCGCGCGGCCATTTGTTGTTCCACTGTTGCCTGTTGTCGAATGCACTAAATATTTTTTCAGCATTGATATAGTGAGCAATATTGCGCATACGCCGCGTGGCCATAAAGTACTCACCAAAAGCCCCATCACAAGCAGCAACAGCAGCGGCAGAAGCAGGAGGAGCAGACAATGTAGAGAGCCAATCGATGGTGCGTAACAACTTTAGCATACTTTATGCTCCGCGGCCAAATCGTTTAATCGAAACACGTGTCCTGGCTGCCAATGGCCAATGGATAATTGCCGTCGACGAAAACACAAAAAGCTCCGGGAGACGAACGCCATCAGATTATCTTCGCCGTAGCCGTGGCATCGCCATCGCTCTTCATTTCGCGTTTCACTTTACAGCCGGCAGCTGAATTCAATCCGCTTTGATTGGCAAAGTGATTCCTTCACTCGGTATTTTTAAGTGGCCCTAAAATCAAGAGATAGCGATAATTATGCCATGAAAGTTGCCCGACTTTCCCGGCAGCTTATCTGGCCCCGAACTGCACTTGGCTAACTGTGGAAGTTGTTCGCCTTGCTCCCGATCTGTCAACGGGTAAAGTTTGGACCGTTAAGCGATTGCCTGCGTCGCCAGCGTAGCCTTAATAAGTGACTTTCCGCCGAGGGGATCTGTCATATCACGAGTGCGATCCACAGCGGGTTGGCATATTAAAAAATACCTTCTGCCAGTGCAATATGTCAGAGTGACAGACAACATGCCACGACCCGCCGGCTGCTGTCATCTCCGGAATGATTTTCGCAGACGTTTCTACTGCGGCAGACCATTGACACTGATTCCCCGGAGGTTACGGAAGCCAAGCATTTTATTTTCCGGCAAGCCAAATCGTTTTATTTTTTGCCCTCGAATTATCGATTCCGGTTTAAAATGTTAATAAAAGCGAAGCATATTTTTTTGTAAGCAATTAAAATGGCAGCATTTCAATTTGATAGTATTATAAAAGGCTTTCGCTTTGCCGTTGCAGTTCGTTTCGTCCGGAGAATAATCTATTTTATCGTTTAAAAATGAATTCAGCAGATTTACTGGTTGATTTCATCGAAGCGGAATCCGTTTTGCAAACGCACTGCTGCGGTTGAAAATAAGAGTGCCAAGGCTGCGTATCATCATTTATACATAAGTTTTAAATCATTACTAATTAAGAGTCTCTGTGCCTCAGCCTATTATATTCTATTTGAGATGTTTTTTTTGGGTAATATATATGTGTTTAAATATTTTTTTAATGCCACAATGGTGGCATAAACACAGCTTTTGCTTCGGCAACTGCTTGGACCAACTTTGGGCCCGGGCCCGAGTGCATTTGCTGGCTGTTCTCATTAGACTAACATGGGTTTTTTGGCAAAGTTAGCGCTGTCAACATAATCATACTGCCGAGCAGCCACACAAATGTCAAACAAATCCGACAAATTACTCGAGGCGCAGCTGGATGGCACGCACAAAATTTATATTTTCCATTTGACAAAACTTGTGTGCGAGTGCTGAGCTCAAAAACGCTGTCATTTATTTGCAAGCAGCTTTCTTGCGGCAAACAATGCGAATGCAAATGAATACACTCCTCTGTACGCCTGGCCCTTCCCTGTCCCCGCTGACTGATGCAGGATGCAAATGAAATGCAATCAGTTTGTGTATTTTTCATATGCATATCTCTCGGCTTCTGCATCGGCACCAAGCAAGCTAAATTACAAAAATCTCTAGCATTCCATTTGCGATTCCCATGGAGCTCGGCTCAGTCCGGTCCGGCGTTTGAATATTTAAATTCGATTAGGAGGCAGAAAGGCCTTCATTTCGTTGTCCAACGTCCGATGTCTTTGTCCAGTGTGGCAGGGTAAGGGGGTTAGGCTGGGGCCTGTTCCTGTTGTTCCTGTGGCAGCTACACGTGTGTGCACAACCTTTTAGCATCGGCACCTCCTGGGCATTGCTCGGATTCGGTAATCTGCTTTTGAGATTCTTGCTCCCGGATACCAATCGACTTTTGGGGTGGCTCAATCTGCGAATTTACTTCGACATCACACTGCCACTGCCACTGCTGCTGCTGCTGCCAGTCTTGAATACAATAAAATGTTCGTTTACTGCGTACAATCAACAAATACTTTTCAATATTTAACTTGCACATTTGCGGATTTCCGCCCCAAAGGCGTGGCACACATCCTTGTCCTCAGCCGAGGCCTGAGTATGAGTACACACACAAAAAAGTTTATAGAAGTCTATCAAGATGGATGTAAATTTGGGTTGTAACTGCCAGGATTAAAAATATGATTTAAAAATTCCAAAAGCTGCCTTAAATAAACATCAATACGGTTCGATTCATTTTATTTCTGTTGAAGAAAAACGATAGAATTACCAACTACTTAATATGAAAAATAGATATGTGCGATTCTATTTGTTATTGATATTATTTTGGTCCTGTGTAGCAGGACTTGGCTCCTCGACTGGCTGCCTTCTGCTGAGTTGTTTAACTTCTGTGCCGAAAACCCTTTGAAACTCGGTTGAGTGGCTCTCATAAATTTCAGTTCGGCCCCCGAGCACGCCCCTCTATTTACACTGGCCATATAATTTGGCTCCGAATTTATGTGCCATGTGCCACGAGTCGTTTTTCTTGGGTGCTCCCATGAGCTACCCTTCCCGGACTCCCGTGCTGGCCCGCTAACTACCAATTTGTTGTCATAATTCATTGACGAAATTATTGGGAGGCCGGCAAGCATTTTGAATTTAATTGGCACTTCCCGCCAAAGTGGTAAAACATTTGGTCAGTCGCCCCAACTGGAGGTGGCTTGTTAACTTTTCAGCTACCCATTACCCATCGAATCATGGCCCAGGGCTGTGTGTGTGTATATATGTGGCATAAGTGGTCTTTATCCGAAAAAAGGAGTATAGCTTGCATAATCTGGCAAACAGTTGCCAAAAACTTTTGCACTGGGACACGGAGTCGTCGCCCCAAAGCAGTTTGCAAAAATTTCCCCCATCTGTGGCTTCTCTCACCGCTCTTCCGAATCCCCGAGCACTAACTCACTATCTTGTACTTCACTTCTAAATGCTCGAACAGTTTTCGACTGTTGTTCCAAATAGATCAGAGGGACACAATGGAATACTTGCCTCAAGTTTCTCGCGATAAGCATTCGCATCTAGTCGTACTTCAGTCGCACTTTCAGAGTGAAATTAGCTGCAGTTTGTTGCACGGCAAAACTTTCAATTTTTCATGCTGGCACAAAGCTTTGAGTTGTGAGCTGAATATTTGAGCTATTAGCGAGCTGGCAGAGACAATGCCGGGCCGGCTAAACAATGTGCATCTATTTCGCCCCGGCCCCGGCTCTTTCATAAATTATTCACGACAAAAGGACTTTCAGCTACTGCTGCAATAAATGCAAAATACTTCAGCATGTTTTATGGCAGCCAGCTAAAAAGATGGCGTACAAAGCAACGTACTACATGGCTGATATTCAGACATTCGGCGGGAGAGCTCGGCTACCATTTCTTTTTATTTGTATCTTTTTCTCAAAAGCATCTTAAAAGTGGGTGAGTGGCTCGGAATAGGCAAATTCTTTAGCCGGTGCACATTGGGGCATTAGCAAGATATTAGCAGATATAAAGCGGAAAGCAAACTATATTTAATAACAACCAATTTCGGGCTTTAAATGAAATATATTGGGGTGAAAGTTGAGATATTCCTAAGAGTAATTAAGTTTGTGAAGTTCCTTTATTATTAGCTTTGAAGATAACTTCTTTAATTTAGCAATAAACTGCTGGAACTTCAGTGTCTAATTGGCAGTAGTTTATTTTTATTATTTATATATTTAGTTAATAAAAGATTTACTACTGGGCACTTACCATTTGAAGATGCTTCCATGACTACTCTGTTTATTGTTTTCAAAGCTAGCCTGGCTTTATTTGTCCAACTGTGCACTGCAAGGATCCAGTGGGATCTGGCACCCACTCTGATTTACCTACCAGAAGTTCTTATTCACTGGAGCCTTCCGAGTGCGGTAATGCATTAACAGCAAATAGAGCTCCCTTAGCTATCCAAATGAGAGGAGCATTCATGGACTCACCCACTGGCTGGGCACACGTGCTGCCAGTCTCACCTCAAGCAGGTGCATAATGACCGCAATAATGGATGTTGTTTGGGTGCGGTGCACTTATCCCCCTCGTCGTCGGTCTTTTTGTCGATTTTTGGGTCTCGTGTTTGCTTTTTTGGCTTTTTACCCGAAAGTTGGTTAAGTGATTTTCAGCTCAATTAAAATGGCTGCGAAAGTCAGGGCGGGTGTCCAATGGGGCGTGCATGAGCGCTCTTACCGCTGACCGGCAAACAAGGCTCTGTCATATTAACTCTACACTCCAGCTCAGGACGCAGGACATGGAGCCAACGACAAGCTGGCAGCCTGTCAACCGTAAAGCACCAAAGGCCACTTGCGGGTCGTAGCTGCCAGTGAGTGAGCCGAACAGAGCCGAGCTGAGCTCGGGGTGGAAGTGGAAGTGGAGTCTCTTTGCAAACTTGAGCGTGAATTGCTACTAAATTGCAACATCAGAGTTAACTGCTCTAAACTTACGTGACATAATTATGCGTTTGACTAAGAAGTACCAACAACGGGGCAGCAGAGTCCGCACCCAAGGCGAGGGGCGGCCCCAAGGAGGCGGAGCAGGCATATGGCCGTCTGTGTCTGTGAGTGCTGCTGCTGCTGCTGCCGCCGGCCGAGTGTGAGTGAGCGTGCGGGAATGTGTGTGAGGTTGTTTACACAATTACTACGAAATGCATGCACCACGCAGGACGTGCAGACAGCAGGCCAAATAAACACACCAGAATGCACCGAGAGAATGAGCATCCCTCATTTGCATAGCACTATTTATACGAGTATCCTGACTAAGTGTTGCAATATTCCATCTAAAGTCATATTTCGTAGGAATTATAATTGAGTTGCATTTAAATTTAAGTCTTTGAAGTCTTCAATAAACAACCACTAATTCTATTTTCTTTTAAATTATAGTATTTCGTGTGCTCTTAATGGTTATGTTATCTCTAACGTTTTTTTGAGGTAAACAAACAATGCTGAGACAACCTCTGGCTTATTATCCCTTCAAATTGATGAAATCTCAGCATTTTTCCATGTGTGCGGGAAATAAACAGCAGCAACAGAGCCCCTTGGTTCGTGCCTGGCTACATTTACATAAGAGTGCGCTTTATGGCCCCCAAGCCCACACCCAAAAACTACACCCACAGCCACCCTCCAACACACACATTCGCAGCTGTTTGCCAGCGGAAGATGCTTAATGAGCAGGCACACACTCGGCGCCATAAAACAGATTTTTATTGTGCCGGAATTAACTTTGCAGCACGCACACTCAGACAGGCGGACAGGGCAGGGCAGGACATGGGCATAGACAGGGACAGGGACAGGGACACCGACAGGGCCAGAGACAGGCAGCGATTTCAATGAAGTGGCCCAAACATTTGGCTGGCCAAAAATCACTTCAAGGTCGCTAAATGGAATTCCCTGCCATGTCATAATGCCGGCCTGTCTGTGTCGGCCATCTCATTGAATTAGTGTAGGTGCGTAGGTGGTGGTGGCAGGATGTGAGTTGTGGTGCGGCATAGGTCGCATAGCTGGGAATCCCGCTCAGACACCCAACCATTGACATTCGACACATGCCTGGCATTAGGCTGCCAGTTTGCGATTCGGGATTCCGGCTGCTGTTGCGGACTCGATGTGGGCCAGAGCGCAAGCATTTTGATTAACGACATTGTGCACTAATGTCAAAAGTCATTCAATCAACTCGTGCCGGCAAACATTCGCCGAGTGCCGGGGAGCCAAGTCGACCCGAACCGATGAGGACTCAGGGCCCCCGAAATCGACGAAGGCGGCTCCAATCCAGTTAGAGAGCGCTTCATTCACGGCTTTGTACTTTACGCTGACAGTATCGATTGATCATTGGCACGTGATTGAATTCAATTTGATGAAATACTTTAGCCAATATGTCGTTGCGTTGCGCAAATTTTTAACGATGTGGATTTTTGTGTCCGCTTTTGTTGACACGCCGAGCGAGCGAACAGAGCGGTGGAGCAGGGCTCAAATAATAATAAGAGTAAAAACGTTTCAAATAGACGATGATGTTCGGTTTTAATGGCTGACACTTTTCCACCACGATGACATTATAATAAGGCCTCGACGTCAGTGGATGACAAATGTGTTTCGGTGCGCCCAATCCTTATTCAAAGTTATGCCCTACATTAGCCATTCTTCCGGCCGATCCATTCCAATTAGAGCTCGCACTCGCTATGCATCGCTGGTCGGTTCGATTTGAAACAATGTCCCCTCCTAACTCCCTCCACCGCTGAAAAACTCATCTCAACTCTGGTCCACTCAACTTTTGGGTCTCATTTGAATTCGGCAAATCAGCGAAAATGTGCAGCCATCGCAAAATTCAGGGTGTTCCTGAACTAAAGCCCATGCCGCACTGCCTCACTGCCGCAGAGGCACACCGAAACCATCTGGAACCCCGGAATGCGCCATGCAAATCAATTAAAATGGACGGAGCGGTCGAATCCGACCAAAAGTTGACAGCAGCAGCGGACCAAAATCCGCTTAAATGTTGTTACTGCTGCTGCTGCTGCTGCTCCTGATGCTGCTGGCAAACAACCAACAAACAGACAAATGGATATTATCTTTTTATCTCTTGGGTTTGCCATTATTGTAACTGTTGTTCTTCGTGCTTTTTAGTTGTTGTTGCAAATGGGGCAAAGCTTTTAGAGCAGCAACAGCCGATGGCAAAAAGTACGAGAACGAGTGCGGATGCGAGTACGGGTTCGAGTTCGAGCCCGGGTATCTGGGAGCTGCTAAAAATGCCTTAACTTCCACCGACAGACAGCCAGCGAGCGGGCTAAGTTTTATGTGCGAGCAACGTGGCGTATACGTAATGTGCTTAAGTCCCGAAATTTAATTTGATTTTCCAATTAAACTTGCGCCAGCTTCACGAGTCAAACTGTAAAATGTGTAAATGCGTAAACCTGGGTAAGCATACCCAAACCTATAAGGTCCTTATCAGAGGAGACAGAAGGACCGCACATTTCAAATATAAAAATAAGAAATTTTAGCACTAAGAAGATAATTAATAATACATTTAAATACATATACTGCCTGTCTTTTTCAAGGAATAATAAAGTAACTTCCTAATATTATTTAAATTCATCTACGTTATTTTGTAATTATGTAAATTCAGCTACCAAAAAGGTAGTAAATATTTATACTTGGGGCCTAGGTTTCTTTTCCTATGGAAATGCCCATATAAATGTACAAAAATATGCAATTCTTAATTGAAAATTGATTTCGCCTGGAAGGCAGGAAGCCTCAAGTGCAAATTGCTTCATTTGTATGCAATTTGCGGGCTTGCCTGTGCGTTTCGGCTTTTGGGTTGCTTCGGTTTGGTTTTTGGTTGCAACTGCATTTACGGTTTGTTTGTCTGCCGCATTTTTCTCGGTGCCGTTGCCGCTGCCGTTGCCGTTTGCCGTTGCCATTGCCACAGAGTCTGCATTCACCTGGCAGCTGTTTGCTTTCGGTGTCGACCATTTAATTTAATGCATTATTTAAGGCACACAATTTGCAGTGCGATCCATCTGGCAACTAATGCCCGGCGACATGGCCTAATTCGGGGAACATGCTGTGACCCGGACCCCCGATACCGATTCCGATACCGATACCGATGCCGGAGTAATATCAATCATTGCATACATTAAGGCGCATCCGTTGATTGCACGCTGATTCCGGGCTGCGGGAATTACGTATTATTATTATTATTATTGTTATTATGGACTGTGACAGGAGAGCGACCGCACGACAGGACATGACAGGTCGGGGCCTTCCCCCACTTTCCATGCTTGATAAGCAGTTAAATGAGCGATGGCCGTGCATGCGGAATGAACGGAGAAGGAGGCGGCGGCGGGTGTGTGTGTGTGCGTTGACGTGGGATTAACATGTTGCGGCTTGTCGCACGTAATTTATTCAAGCAACATGACCGGAGTCCACCACTCTGCCGGGCCACCAGTGGACCCATGGACCACAAAAGATGTTAATTAAGAAGCCAAAGTTAATCGATTTGCGGCCGGCCTGCTGATTGCTGCGGCTGCCTTTAATGTTGTCGAGCCGAAAACCAACTGTGGCTTTTCCCAAACCTGGCTGGAACAGTTTCTGCCCCGGCCAGATACCATATTTGGTTACTGAAATCCGTGGCTTATCTCGGTCAAAGCGAAACGCAAAGCTTTGCTTTGAAAAGATACAAAAAATAAAAGCCAAAACGTTGCATCTGTACTCGAACAAAAAACTAAAACGGAAGCCCACACAAGCGACCGAGATATGTATGTATGTACATGGACGGAGCAGTTTCCCTTTTGGCCCTTACAATTGTAGCATTTAAACCGAGATTGCGCAAAAAACAGAAACAGTATTAAAACATTCCTTCGAGTTACTGTTGTTGCTAGCCGGAAATTCACTAATTCAAAGATGGAGTCCGTTGCTGCAAACTTTAACTTGCACTGTTTCCGTTTCCTCTCCTCCTCCTCATCCTCACCCTCCTTCTCCAACGCTTACTCCTCATTCTTCGCCGTTTCACCCGCTTAAGGTTTTGCTGGCTACAGTTTTCCCGGCTTCAGATTTCCTCCTTGCTTGGTCCTTTTCTTTCCTTCGATAGATGGCCGTGCCATTTCTTTCGTGCTACTTGGGAAGCTTTTAATGTTTTATGCCTGATTGAGTTCTGCTTTTTGGGGTTTTTGCCGACTTTGTTTTGTTTGCTCTCCCGCTGGACATTTCAGTGCGATTCCCGCCTTTGTGGCTTATGTTTTGAGCATTTCTGTTATTAAACTTACAGCCACTTCAGCTGGCTTTGTGCTCCCGGCCGTTGCTAAGTAATGAGATCGATTCTCTTTATTTTTCATTATTTATCCAGCGCCGATTCCCCCCACCGCCACCTCCTATATTATATATATTTGTGTTTCGCCCACTTGTGCCATATTCTGACTCGGCGGGCACTTTTTAATTGTTGTTTTGAGCCTGATGAATTGGAATTCATAGATGGTTGGCGTTGGTTTTTTTTTTTCGTTTCTATATCGATTTCAGTATTTTCTACACGCAGAGAAATGAGGTCTACCTGGGTATGTTTAGGGGTGATATATAAATTAAATGGTAAGTTAATATTATTAATTGTTAATTTAAGAATACTTGTGTATTTCTGTTTTTTAATGTATACTTAACTTACACTTTATCATCCTTGAAAAGCTTTTATAAGTTTTTATTATTACCTTCTTATAACTTAAATATACAAAATCTATTACGAACAGGCATATTTCTTAGATTACCAATAAACAGCTCGTAGTTATAGTTACTAATATCCCTAATTAAATCCATAACTTACCAATGCAAATTTACGTTTGAGTGGCAAACGTGATTGTTGGAATTTTGTTACAAAATGCTAATTTGGTTCTCCCCTGAAATGTCAAAGGTTAATCTATTTGTTACAGATGAAAATGCCAGCATCACGAGCTCAACGTGTCCGGTAAGGCCAGCATTGCATGCGAACATATCCTGTACTCAATTAGTCATTACATTAGTTCGCTTCTGTGTATCTAATTGATGTATTTGCCCGCCAACGTTTTTGTTTCGTTTCAATTCACCTCCGACCTACGACCGCCGGGCTGCCTCCTCCGCGCTGGTTTATTCATTGTAGTCTGCTAAATAAATAAAGCAATTTGTATCTGAGTCACGTAAATTGTAATCTGGCAAATAAATTGATTTGTTTGTTAAAATCGCTGCAAGCCAGCACGAAGGACCTCGCCAACTGTACCGACTGTCAGGCAGCTGCTTTGATGAAACCGGAACTGGAGCATCCCTCATCCAGAAAACCAGCAAAGCAGCATCCGCAGCCAGCATCAGGCACCCACAGCCACACCCACAGCCATCCAACTATCTAAAAAATATCGATATCCATTACGTACTGTCTGTATTGTTTGGCCGTTCTGCTTAAAGAGGTCATGGATTGGGGGCATCACAAGGAACTGGCCAAAAAACAAGCCACACGAAGCTCCAAGACTATTTCGATAGACATGGTCCATTCCGGCATGATGAACATCAACATTGTGGTGCCAAGGGCAGGTTTTTCCTCGATACACACTAGCCTGCAGATTGAATTGTGTACCTTTCGACACCTGAGACACATGCGGCTCAGTGTTGGCTAGGCAGACCGAAATTGTAACTCAATTATTTACACGCCGCCCCTTCTCATAGCAGTGCAATTAATGTTATTTATGATTGTTAATTTGTTGCATGCCATTTAAAAGCGTTTATCCAATTATTATTGGTTCTGTGGGCTGTCTAGTCTGCTGCACTCCGACGGTAAATTATTCAATGCAAATGGCCGGGGCCGGGCAAATATTTGTCTATCAGATGTCGACGTTCGGCTGGCCGAAATGAAATTTATCTCGAGGAATTTGATTTTAATATTAAATAGGTCTGAGCGCCAGCAGCATTCCATGAGATGCACACACGGAGCATGGTCTGCCAGGTGGAGGAGCTCAACTATGCGGAGCTCGTGGCCATCGCTTCCCAACCCATTCCCGGAACGGACCGGACTTAACCGTAATGCTTGCTCACTTTCCGATGCGAACTTTTCGGTTTTCGCTCCGCTCGAGCCCCAGCCTTGGCCAGGCTGGCTGTCTGGCTGTGGCCAGGACTCTGACTCCGAGAGTCTGACTGTGATTTACAAGCGTAAAATAGCAGTGGCATAAAATATTTAACTATTTTGTATCGACCGGCTGTGAGTCTGGGTTTGGGCTGGGCTTTTCGGGGCTGTCAGTTTGTTTCTGTGGCCGCTCTGAAGAGGCTTCATTTTTGCGGGGTCGGCGGTTTTGCACTCTGGATTCCTCCCTAATCCGCAGCGAATGCGAGTGTTTGCCTAAGGACTTATGTACATTTTTAATGAGTGGTTATTGCTGAAATAATTTGAATCGGAGCCCCTCCTTAAAGCCACAAAACAGCAAAAATGGCGGCGCTGGCCATCACATCATGTATAGTAATTGCTTAAATTTCCACGCGCACAAGCCGAACGAACAACAAAGGCCGGACGGGAACCTCGCTGGCCAACGACGACGCATTTATTAAATTTTCATTAAAATTTATAGTTGCCTCGCTGTGGGCTGGCGCTCATAAATCAGCAAATTAATATTAGGTTGTGGGAATGCCGACGGAAGGTCGGCTAGCCATTATGCATAACACGTGGATAAGCATAATTCATGTTTGCCAGTGTGCTGCGCCCTCGTCGCCCTTCGTCGTCGTCTGTGCCAAATTTTGTGACACATTCAAAAATATTTCGTCCAAATATGCGGCAGCCTGGCATGTGACAAATTGAATGCACAAGTACGGCATTTAAAGCCGAGAGTGCTGCCCAGGAGTGCCACTTTAAGGATGAGCCGGCGGCTCCACGACCATTAGTCGGCTGCCCTACGTCTGGCCATGTCCTCCCGACTGGTCCTGCGAGCCGGACTGGCCATGGGGACTGCCATGTAACGCGCAAATAACAAATAAATGGCCAGCTAAAGCCAACATCAATCAGGTCATGTTTATGCGGGCGTGCTGTGTGACAGGACGATGCAGCTGGCCAAGAGTTGGTCCCTAGCGATGCTGCAGAAGTCACTCATATAGCGCGGTGTATTCCAGTTATTGATCCTGCTTCGGGCAAACACAGGGTATTACTCTGACAACTGGGGAGTTAATAAAAGCAAATACTCGCTATAAAAGCAGAAAAATAAGAATAATATATTATATATATATATGGGAGTTTACATCGATAAATGATAATATATAGGTGTTCCATAAGTAAGATACAATCACTGGAAATCGGGATCAGCAAACGCCCGTCAAGTTGGGGACATTGCGGCTGATAAACTGGACTGGATCGCAGCAGAAGGTGTAACCAGTGCCAGTCGGATTCAACGAGTTCGGGCACAAGATCCTTCGACAGACCGATGAGGGATCTGGCTGCACGGTTGCCCATCCGTTGTTGTAGGTCAGAACGACAACTTTGTAGCCGGACAGGTGGCTTACGATCTTGTACATCCACTTCGGAACGGGATTCTTGTTCGGCGCCAGGAAAACCTGTGTCGGCTGCGACCTAGCGTTGTTCAATTCGAGGACACCCAATGATCCGGTGCAGACCTTGAGGACATTAACTTGCCATTCGGAAAACAGGCGACGAACCCAATTCTCCACGATCTTCCAGTTGCTCTTATTGATACTGTGGTGCTGGGCCACCACATTAAGGTACTTATTCGTCTGCTGCAGGTTCCGGGGGAAGGTGTGGTCCCCAGCGGGACTTAGGTGTCCGCGGTCAAAGGCCGCACTCTTGTCCGTCGGGACATAATTCTGGTGTGGGCCCAGAATAGCCTCGAACCGTTTAAAGACGCTACTTCGCTGGAAAGTGGCGGCATCTGCGGGACTAATGAGTCCGTCTCGGTCGAATGTCGGAGGCGGATGATCGGAAGCTAAATTCAAGGGGAAAATTTTTAATGATATATGTATTTGTAATAAGACCCTGGACCTTGGACTTACTCAAGTTGTTGGGGTAGACCTTGGTGATGGAGAAATAAGCTGTCATGGTGGATGGCTGGTAGCAGCTTCGATAGATCTCTAGAAACTGTGCTTGGTACGGATAGCCTACGCGGTACATGGTGTGGGAGCAACTGGGATCCCTGACTGGCTCAACAGCGGGAGCCAGAGGAGCCACAGAGCAGTTGGTCTTGGGCAATGCTAGCTTTAAGTGACCGTTCGACTGGCAGGTGGTACTGAAAGCCGCCTGTCCGCCACCACAAAGCAGGAAAAGCTCCTGATCGGTATGCAGCCAATCCGAGAGCAGAAGTTCATAGCGATTATTTACGATGTGGGCGAACGTGCGATCGGTCCACGTATTGGCCTTGGTCAGCTGACAGTAAGTCCAGACATTTTCCGCAACTAAAAGATAGGTTATTGGACGGCGCTTCTCTATCTGCACTCCTTAAACTCACCTCGAAGGAGACTTAGGCCCAGCAGTAGATATTTTAGATGGTTCATCTTGACGCCTTCAGCGTACGATTGAAACTGAGACACCCAGCAGTCTATGGAAAGCAAGAAGACTTTGTCTGCCGGCGAAAGAATGTATCATTGCTGTAAAGTATCTTAACAGACGATAATTGATAAGACAGATATCTGAATCACTTGTGCTTTATCGCAGTCAAACAAAAATGTAATTACGAAGGCGTATCAGAAAAAATATATGAACAAAAGAACAACGGGTTAAGGTAAGGGCTTCTAATCAATACTTGTTCTAGGAATTGGCAATCTTTGTATTTATCTTTCGGTGTGATTCTGATTTAGAAGAGTTGTTTGAACTCTTTTGAGAATAAAGATAGTATATTGAGCATTGATATAAATATTTATTAAGTATCGTATAAATAAAGTAACTATTAATAAATGATAACAGGTAAATGATACCGGTTATCTTCATACGAGTAACTTAGTTTCCTTTATTAATTTCTGTACATGTTTGAAGACACCGTTGACTAGAGATAATATAGAGATTGTAATTGATTTCCAGACTTAAAGATAATTTATTTATGAATTCAAACTTTTTGAGCAACTTAAAGTTGTATTTCTTTTTATTTATTTCTGTTTTGCAACAAAAAGATGAATGCGTTGTGAAGCATAAAGATATATAATTTATGATCAAATTATTTATTTATGAGTCAAATTATTTAATAGTTTATATTATTTAGTTTATTGATATATTTTTTTATTATTTTATTAAAATTAATTTTATTTAAATACATATAAATTTTGGCGTTTGGTGGTAAAAGTAAAATAACAACCTAACTACATTTTACATTTCTTTTACATAATTACATTACATAATTACTCCAAATTACAATGACGCCACCTATTGGCAAGCCCTTGAACCTAGCCATAATAATTATCACCATAAAGTTTTAGATTTTATAGCAACTGTGCTATACATTTAGGTACCTAATATAGTTCAAATATAAATCGCACAGATGGCGCTTAAGTCGCCCTCCTAATAAAATTCTCAACAGGTGGAGCCACTTTAAATACAATTTTCAGCAAAAGAGACAACCGTATAACCAAAAAGGAAAAGTGAGATGGCTGCATGCACAGTTGGCGCGCTTTTCAAATAAGGGAAATTTGTACTTTATTTTAAGTTTATATTTTAATTTTTTTTCTTAAGAAACTAAGTGGCATTTCATTAGCTTGTAGATAGTTATACAAACTAAAATTAAACGCTTCTTATTTGACTTTATATAGGAGAATGGAGAAACACAGGAAATTTTATTGTTGCCAATTTCTCTTGGTGTTTTCTTGCTTGACTCAGGCTGATTTTAATAAAGTTTTTATGAAATTCAAATAATAATTAAGTTTGGTTTCATGGAACTAATAAAAACTAACATTGAATTCGTGAAAAACTGGCCTTAAAACGAGTTATTATGCGAGCATTAAACGTTTAAATTATGTGATCGTTTCCAGGCGGATAAATAATTTCCTGGCACCTCATTTACACTCTCGGGCACTCCAGCTTGTTGACAAATAATCACAAGCAATTGGCTACCAAGTGGAAAAGTGCAAGCTATCGCTCCACTTACACGTAATTCCACTTCCGATCCGTGTCCAACTTCCACAATCAAACAACACATCGCTTCGATGTTGCTTTTTGGCCAATTTACTTATTGGCTTACTCTACATAGATGTGTGTATATCGGCCGTGGCTGCTGTTGCCGCCATTTTGGGTCTACACGCATTTCGCCCGTTTGTGGCGAATTTATGCAGCTAATTTCATGCTCTTGGCCATTTTTTCCCCTGGAACTATTTTTCCCGACTTCCGTCAAGGCGGCTTTGCCACTGGGCAGGCGAGCCGGTCTCCCAGTCCCCTCCGCTTATGTAACGCTTGCAAATTGCAGTTTTACTTCTTCGCCAAAGTGCGGTATTTGCTTGGCGTCGTCGTCGCGGTCGCTCGACTCGTTGCTCATACGCCGCGTGTGTGCAGGCGCTGCAGTGGGTCTTAGCTATTTCTCTGGGCGTCCATTGTGCAACTTGTGACACAAATTCTTTGGCGCGCTCACTGGTTTTGTAATTTTTGGTTATTTACCCGGCCACCCAGCCCAACCAGCCGCCGCCGCCTTTATTTATTGAATCACTGGAGCTGCAGCTTGAGCCCGAAACTCGAGGTAATTACCGAATGCAGTTTTACTATCGGTAGCTGCGGAGCTGCGCTGGCCAAGGCAAACAAATGTCGAACTCGAAAACCGCCAGCGAAACGATATCAAAGCGGGGGCAAAAAGTGTGCTTTAAACTTTCTTTTTATGCGCCACTTTTAGCATTCATTTCTTTGGGCAAACATTCGTAGTTGTCTCGATTCGTTCGTTGTCTTCGTTCGTTAGCCGCTTCATTGATTTTTCATTTACGCCGCCGGAGCCGGAGACGTTGCCGTCCCGCTCCGTAATTGTTGCAATTTAACGACGCCCGCCGATGAGGTAACCCGGCAGTGGTCCTCCAACTCTCAGCTCTTGGGAGCCAAACTAAAAAAAGAGCGCGCATTGTGGCGTCTAAGAGAGCAGCGGCGCCCATTTGCATTTGGGGAAATGCTACGACAGTTTGTCCCGCCATTTGCATACCAATTGACCCGAAATGTATGCGGTCTATTGTCGGCTAGGTAAATATTTAGATAAGCTTTTATTTTAGTCGCTGTTGTTTATAGTGCCTGCTGCAATTTGCGCAAGACCTCTGGCCGGCTAGCGCTTTCACTGACCCCCTCGGGTCGACCGGAAACTAACCAGGGATCACGGATATCGATTTGTTGTGATTTGCTCTTTATGACCCGCCAGTGTAATGCAGCGTGAAATCCCTCCCAGCTGCTGCATTATTATTATAATTATTTTATTTAAAAATCGCTAAATCACCAGTGAGATTTTTTTTCTAAGTTATCTCTGCTGCTCACGACACGTTGACGGAAATGTGTGAATTATACGAGTGCTGTGTATAGAAATGTTTTCACTAGCCAACTTTAGTTTCGCTTTTTTATTAGCGTTACTAATTATACTTTGTATATAGTACATAACATTATAGCTCACTGTTTCGCCTGGGGGTAAACGGGCAACTCTTGATAATCTGCTTTAAAGTTCATCACACTGCTGGGTAGTTCATCATTTTTAGATGCTGGCGAGGCGACAGCAAGAGGTGGCTATTAAGGCCCATAAGGCGCTTAGGAGGGGACTCTCAACGGTATCGTGCAATGTCTTAATTAAGCCAGCGAAAAGTGCCGTGAAAAATGGTTAAATGAAGCCCAGTGGGCGTGGCCGAAGCTACCTGAAAATATGCTACGGGCAGGGCTATAATTAGACCTCTTAACGCAGAGACTTTAAGTTCGAGGCTGATCCTCTTAGCTACTCGTAAAAATATTTATATTTTCTGCAATTTGCACTAAAGTAAAAATAAATGCATGAACTCATTTTTATTGCTAGTTCCAGACTCGTTGTACTTTCCTGGAATAGATATATAGTAGTGCTTTTTCGAGCCTAATTAACACATTGGCTCTCTCGATTTACATTCCCTCAACAAGTTCGTTGGCTTGGAGTGTTCGATTTTTGCTTGCCCCGTGTGCATGACTAGAGCCGTGCATGTTTATCTATACGAAGGAGAAAAAAATAAAAACGATATCAATACCGAATACAACAAAAACACAATCTCTCCGCTCTCGAGAGCTCGGCGGCGCTCTCTCGCTTTTGCAGCTTTTGTCGCATTTCGGCAGCTCTTGCGCTGGATGCGCGCGTCTTGGGGTTTCAGTTTCGATCACGACTTCGGCGCGTTAGGCAGCAGCAGCGGCGGCAAACAGCACAGTCTCAAAAAATAACCATATCACTTTGTGCGCTTTTATTACGTGTACCTTATAAAAAAAAAGAGTTAAGTTATAAATCCAATTACGTGTTTTACCTGCGCTCGTTTTCGTTTTCGTTGACGTCGCGCCGTCGCAGTGCTTGTCGCCCGGCCACGTTGTGAGCAATCGCTTTTGGCCAAAAACCCAACGAAACAGCTGTTGGCTTCACACACCTGACAGCGAAGACAAAGCCAGGCAACAAAAACAAAAACAAGTTGGCCCGCGCCTAATATGAAGACTTAGTTCGTTGCCTAAGTCTTTTGTTTCGCTCAGCATTGTGCGGAGGCGCACGCGAATTTCTGTGTGAGAAGCCGAGCGAGCGGTGTGAGTGCAGATACAAATCGAAATAAACAAGACGCTTTACTGGCAACAGCATCGGCAATCGCAGGGAAACCAGTTGTGCAACTGCGATTCGAATATTCCATTGGGCCATTGACTAGTTCCCCAGTGCATCCTCCCCAGCAACCGCAAAATGGCGCCGAAGAAAGAGGCAACCTTGAGCCAGCAGCAACAGCAGCAGCACCAGCAGCAGCCCGTCCTGGACCTCGAAAGGATAAAGCGTCACTTCAGCTGGTCGGACCCCAGTGCCATGTGAGTCTGAGTCAGAGGTGCTATTAGCCCCGCCGCAGGTTTTACATCTGCGAACAGTCGTCTTAATGGTCCATAAAGTAGTCGTTAAGCTGAGAGTAGAGACCCCAAACGGAACTGTCTCGGAATCAGCGAGACCAAGTCGTATCAGCAGTTCCCATCGCCATCTACAAATCATCTGTTACCGCAGTCTTCGATTTTACCCCAGGCTAGGCAGCCGCAACAACAAATAGTAGTTCGATTCGAGGTCGAGGCCCAAGAACATCGAGCAGTGCTGCCTTTTATTGTTTAAACTTTTGAAATTATTCTCTCTGATTCACACACACATTGCATAACACTCGCACGTGTTATCTGTCATCGGAAATTACTTTATTTTTGGACCAACAGATCGAAAAACATATTTATCAGTGAGACTGACCGATCAATGAATAATTATAATTGAATGAGACGAGAAAAAAATAACCAAATTCATTACGGGGCGAGCTCTAAAGTTTTTGTTCGAAAATCAAACGTGAATGACACTTTGATGGGGCTTGATATACGGGGCGCGGTGCATTGCCCAAGGCTTACGATACCTAAGGGTGGCTGGGGGTGAAATGCACATTTGGGCAACTCATCGGGCCGATCATTACGGAGTTGGGAATCCGCCGGTATTCACACTGGCCCCGCTCACGGTCTGCGCAAATTTCGCGTCATGCCTATTAAGCGCTAGGCTTTAATTGCATTTATTCACCAGCTAAGCAACTTTAGCCCCATCAAAAAGTGACGAGTGAAATTTGCAATTACATAAATAAGCAGTAAGGTAACAAATTCGTATCATAACAAGTTGTGGCGCATGCGCACAGCCAAGCGAGCGATGAGCGACTGAACGCCACCGAATTCGCGCGATTATTAATAGAACCCAGGGTCGCCATTCATAGGGCGATGCTTCCGAAGGAAGGCATAGGCATAGACATAGCTGGTAGCCTCCTCCTCTGTCGGTCGGCAACGCCTGGCTGGCTTTCAGCACTCGGCATTTAATTCAACTAATTGCAAACTTCAATAATTTCGCCACCAACAAATGCGGGGCACAATAAACGGCAAACAAATGAGTTTTCGTACAAATTAACGTCGTCCATCATCATCGTCAACTGGGTGAGTTTTGCAGCTGAGTGGATTGTCGCACATCCGGCAATCGGTCGATTTGCCACAATGTGTGAAAATTATTTTTGCCATAATCCATAATATAATTGTGCTCTCAGGCTGCGGCATCTGAGTCGGAAGGGGTGTGTGTCTGTGCGAAAGTCTCGCGGCTTTATGTAAATACAAATTGACCATTCATTTATGCTGGGTTTCTTCTTTTATTTGGCTTATGAATGACATAATATTGGCAACGCATGCGATACACACGATACGCGATACACGAGAGCGGTGCTAACCAGAGGCGTAGGTCTTAGGTTCGTCTTAAAACTGCTAGGTTTATATTTAACTAAGGGGACTGGGCGTTACAGAACAGGGTATTAAAATATGGAAATTTAAAGATTGCAGTAAGAGGCAAAACCTGTCTAACATGAAATATCATACAAATTCTTGTCATTACAAAGTAATTTTATGCGTTGGGGGGATTCCTAGCCTGGCCTTTAATTGAATGTTTTAATTAATAAACTTTATCACATATTCCATTGATTTTTTATTAGAAATTCCTAAAGGTATTTTTTGAGTTATTTCAACTGGACATCTCTTTTCAATTTCATTTAAAATATGCCAAAGATTTATATCAAACTTTTGCTTGTTTTTAGGCCTTGCTTATGTGAAGGGCTAGCCCCTTTTTTCGGCGGCGCCTTTGTGCAATTTAAAAATCATGTTATTGGCATCCAAATACGGCTGACTTTGGGTCGGGTCTTTAGCCGCCGCTACGATGGTCCACATGCGTTTGTTGTTTGTTGCCTTTAACGGTATTTCTCTTTTGGCGGCCTTCATTATACAATATCCACCATTCAATCAGCGACGTCACTTCCGCATGAACTAGTTCAGCGGCGAGTGGAATGGAAATATTGGGAAATCGGTGCAGCTTCGTGTCTGTCAACATGTTGTTCGCATCGTATCAGCCTCAACTGGCATGCCGTTAATTGTCGCTGTTATTGCTCATATCAGTTTATTGGAGATGATTTGCAGCCCGGGCACGCCCTCATGCGGATCAGACACCGTTTTGGCACGCTCTGGGCTTTAAATTCTAATTGCTCGGCCATTAAAAATTTTAATTCTTATATGACCAGACCATAAACGGGACCCTCGGAATATGTCAAGCTGTCCCATTATTCCAGGGACATATTATGGAGCAATAACGAGTAGAGCTAATGGATATTTTATTTGCATTTTATATTGCATTCTGAGTATGGTTAATTCTGCATTTATATTTCTCTCGGAACTTAACAATAATAAAGCTTATTATGCATAAAAACAGGTAATTCGTTTTGTTGGCTAGTGTAAAAGCTTGGCTTTAAGCTTTCGCTGTTATAGCCATGAGTTGTCTATAGCTTTACTGTAAACTTGGCTTAAACTGAGTAGCTTTTGTATCATGGCTAGCGGCTACAACACGTAAGCTCAAGTCTGGCCAAGCTTTCCAAAATCATTTTCTTGAGTCGTCAACGCACTTGATTGACGAACATTAACTAAGTGGAAAAAAAGCGGAGGCTCAATAGCCATTTGATTACGCAGTCAGGTGAGTTTAACTACAGAATCTCAGCATTTGCCAGCACACGTTGATCTGCTCAAATTGGCCTCAAAGGTCGAACAATCTGCTGGGAAGAGCATTTCGCTTTTGTTCTATGGGAACATTTTCAGCCAGATTGTCTACAATCAAGCTGAACTTTAATTTTGGCCATTAAAGAACATTATGCTTAAGTTCTATCATGGAACTGAGGGGACAGTGACAGTCGTTTGCCCCGAAAGGCCATAGAACTTACGGGGAAATTAGCCAGTCATCTTAGCAAATCTCAACAAAGACAAATGACAATATAAGATTTATTTCCGCAATGCCCCAATGTCACTGTTGGAATAACCTTTGAGATCGGGATCATCTCTGACGTGTTTATGAACGTATTTCTGAATAATTTCAATGTGCATCAGAGATATCACGTAGGCTTTGTCCTGAATAATGCCTGTCACATAAATTTTCGCCAATTCTTAGGGTCTTTTATCCAGCAGCTACCTGTTCCTCGGTACAATGACGTAGCCTGATCGTGTTGGCAATCCCTTTGAGCGTTCGTACACACTTTCACCGTTTCCCTCAGCTGCAAGAAGCCATTTGCATTGTCTTAGAGCAGTTGCTTTGGTGTATTTGCTCATGGCATTAACAGCATTTTGGCCCGCCTGCTAATTGGCTCGAAATGTGGTCGAGCACAGACGAAAACATTGCACAATTGCGGCCAATCAACTTGGCAAAAATCTGACTCAAATGCCGTGCATTGTGTGCCAAAAGTTTTCCTCCGATAATTATAGCCACATAGATAGTCAAAAAGGCAGAGCCCAGACCCAGTCCCAGTCCCAGTCCCAGTCCCCTTCCCAATCCCCCTTCCAGTCCCACTCTGCTCGACCAGCTTTCGGTTTCCATTTGATTTGATTTTATGTGGCTCGTTTCTTTGGCTCATTCACCAGTTTACAAAAGACCTTGACACATTTGGGGCGTGTGTTTCTTTTTGGTGGATATGGCTTTGGCTTTGGCCAAAATCTTCACAAATTATTCCAGCCAGAGACGAGTCGTCAGAGGCAAGTTAATGGCCAGCTTCGGTTTAGATTCGAAGTGGACCAAGCAATTACAGGCGGGACGGCCAAAAAAAAAAAACAAACAGATCGCTTGCCATTTCGCAGATCGCTTTTTTATGAGTCGGCCACAGCCTCTAATTGCAATCAATTAGGCTGCTCACATTAGCTGCCTCAGCTCTTTTGCATGAGCCCGTTCAGCAACAGTGTTGGCCAAAATAAAACAAAGTGTGTATGTAGTCTAAAGTGTCAGTTGGCAGTTGCAAGAATTGCATAATATTTGGCTAAAGAAACGGCTTTAGTGTGCTGAAAAGCTCCTGAACAGCTGAAGCTTTCCACTCCATTGATGTGGATTACAGGGAGCGAAACTGGAGGGGAGTTCCGTTCGTGTAATGATAATAAATTATAAAAACTAATAAATTATAAATTGGTATGATTTATATATAAATACTGACAACTCAGCAAACTCTGAAAGCATTTAGGAAGTTGGAAAGAATGACTAAGATGCAACTATAATTTATATCCATCCATTTGTAACTATTTCTTGCTTTAAAATATATTCTCAGACACTGAGATAACCCTTACTCTTTCACCTGCTACCTTCCCGGTTGAATCGTAAAAAGGCATATATAAAAAAAAGTAGGGGATTAGGACACCGCACGAAAAGCGAGCAAAAAACGAGTTTCAAGCGAAAGGGAAATTTTATCTCCGAGTGCAATCCGTTTTATGAGCTTGAAACCGCCGCTGCCGTCATCTCGTTGCGTCTGGATGCAATTAATTTAAAGGCAAACTCTGCTGCTCTCCCGTTCGGAATTCCGCGCCTTTCCTCTGATGGTGATTCCCCAGCTTCCCAGCCAGCTTCAACTTCCTCCTCGTCCCAAAGAGCGACCTTGTGCCCATTTCCAGAGCGGCATAAAAACAAGAGAGAGAGGCGGCAAACACCGAAAAAAAACTGAACCGAAATGAAATTGTCTGTCCAAAAGAGGGAACCAAGATGGGCTATAAATGCGATGAAGTAAACAATACGAAAATGTAGATTTGAAATGTGCACATCGCCGGACAAAAGGCTGAAACAGAGACAGTAAGTGAAGCTGTCGCGAGTGAATTGATGCCATGGCAAAACAAAAAAAGCCAGCGAAATGTTGTCAACCAATTTCTTCAATATCTGTCTGCCATTTTTCACTGGTCGCTGTAACAGCTTTGTTACCTTTGTTGTTGTTCTCGTTTTCCCAAGTGTGTTGGCCCGAAGTCAACAAACTTGTCCAAGGCGATGTTGTTGTTGCTGCTGGCCCAGCATGACTGGCCAAAAACAATGAAAGACAAAGACAAGTTAGAAAATTGCAAGCTTAAATTGGGCTTGTATTGGTGTTGGCTATGGCTGATCTCTTTTGGCCACCTCTGGCGGGGGCGTCTGCCATTGGGTCTAAGCTAAAACAACAGTTACGAAATTGGCAGCTTGTAAGCTTGTAAGAGGCCAGCTGTTGAAGGCCCTTACACGGCTCTCCACTCGTTGCAAGAAGCGGTGGCGTCTGCGACTGCACAAATTAGTACACCATGAGCCGGCAGTTTGCTTATTATTATTATAATTTAACTGGAAACCAGATCCACACCATGATGATGATGAAGAGCATTATGAATCACAGCGGCTATAAAGCCATTGCAACATATATCCCCAACCAGTTAATGATAAACGAGGAGCTGGTCTGGGCTGGACGCGCGTTTTCAGGGCTCATTAGCACGTTGCCTGGCGTATTTCCGAAAAAAACGATGTCAAGTGCGACAGCGACGCATTTTGCTTATTTATTTCTCGGCGTGTCTACATGCGTGAATTGCTTGTATCTCCACAACAATTATTGTATGTCCATTGCACCGCCTGCGAGGAGGATGTTTACAGGCCCATCAGTCAGACGGGAGATCGCTTTATGCGAGATTCATTAGGTCCCGGATTGACAGGCGGCGTATGAGTAATCCACACGACTTATTAAACACCGATTTGGCAGACGGGATAAGACGCATGGAATGCATGACGGGCAGATATGTATTATACTGTAGAGCAGGCGACCTTGTCGATTAATTGCCGTTTAATAGCAAATGAAAGAAGGAAAAAAAAAATGGTAAACTCTGCTGCGCGGCCCGTTAAAAAAAATCCAATTTGTTATTGTATCAGTCCCGTGTTGTCCAGCGACCACCACCGCTGAGCATTGACCACCTGCTTAAGAGGTCCAAGCGCGATTTGTTACAACACCCAATTGGATGGCACATTTGGCCAGAAACACCCACATCGCCAAGTTGGCTGTGCATTTTCAATGTCAGCATTGCGCAAAACTGGACAGTTTGGTCTCCGTTTGGCTTCGTTTTTTTTTCTTTTCTCTCAAACGCGGCGAACGCCCTTAGTCACGCCCTTAACGCCGGCTTGTTAATTTTTTTCCTTTAATTTTGTTGTTGTTTGTGTTTTTTTTTTCTGGTTCCGATGACATTGAAATTGTGCAATAGACAAACAACAAAAATTTTAATATAGACATGTTTATTGATTTTGCGTCTTGGCCTATCGGCCAGCTGCTGTCCATCACTCGCCCCGGTCCCCGAAAAGCATTCTTTGGCACATTAATTATAGTAATTAAGGCATTTAATTTCGCCTTGAGAGAGATACCGATCTCTCTCCTCCGATCTTTCAATCGCTATCTATTAGTGGCGGCGAACTTTGCTCCAGTTGGAGTGGCAGCTGGAAGTTGGAAGCTTATGTAAACAGGGCCAGCAGCAGCAGCAATCCTAATTAAAAGTGGCCGGGAATTTTAATGGAATTGCAATAGCAATTACGGCCAAATGAAGCCATTACTGGCTTACCGATCTGCAGTGAATGGGTGAGCGGCCTTTTGCAATTCTGGCTTGTGAGCGAGCGGTCAGAAGAGGAGCTGAGCTGAGCTGAACGATAACCGTAGCCCCAAGGTCGCCGGCGGATTGCATAAGCCGCAACGTCACAACGGCGACGTCAAAAAAAAAAAAAGAAAAAACCCAAAAACCGGGGCCCTTTTTGAGCGATTTCCCCCCGGCAGCCCGAAGGTGAACCGCCGACCAAGCTTTCCGCTGCAGCGGAACCAGGAGCGAAGCCAACAAACTTGCCTCGCCAAAAAGCCACTCAACTTGTCCAGGTTGGCGGTGGTGGTTCACTTGTTTGCCAGACGAGTCGCGGTCGTTCCACAAGCCACTCAATCGTTGAGCCGAGTTGAGTTACCTCTTTGAGCGCTTTCCGGCGCAGGTGTCTGCGCCTTTGCCTAGCTTTCAGTCGAGTTTCTGGCAGCCAAGCAGCCGCAAGTCCGACGTCTGAACGGCATTCAAGTCGCGCTCGAAACGCACGTGCAAAAGTGCAACCGCTCCGCTCCCGCCGCTCTCGCTTTCGTTTGCTCTCCAAAACGCGCTCCACTCGCTCTGTCTCTGTCCGTTTCATTGGCAAAGTGTAAAGTGCAAAGCTAGCAACGACGACGCCGACGACGACGACGACGACGCAGCGCCTCAGCATCAGCTCAGCCCCAGCACAGCTCCACTCGGGGCAACGCGACTCAAGCCAACTCAGTTCAGCTCCGACGGCAGACCACGAAGTCAGTCTTAGTCGTACCCTCCAGCGCAGCGCAAGTGTCTCCGCGATCTCCGCTCGGTTACCGCGATTCAACACACATACACTCTGTGAAGCCCCGTACGATCCGGCCAAGAAATTGCTCTTGCAGATCATCAGCCGAGTATCCCTTGTCGTCGGTCTCGCGTTCGTGTCCTAAGTCTTTCGTTTGGCCAGAGCAATCCCAGGCCAGTTGAAGTGGATTACGACGAAATTGTGTGCAAACACCAGCGAACGCAAACCCATTTAGAACGCGCACTGTAAGTGTCAATTTGCTCATCAAATAATTGCCTGGCTGGCTGGTGTATATATTTTTTGGGATTTTGCCGAGCTCAAATGGGCAGTGCCACACACACAGAGACACTCAAGACACACACACACGTTTCAGGAAGTCGCAGAACTTCATACAAAGCGATATTTAAGCAAACAACAGCTCATTCTTCGGAGAAACAAATGGCTGACGCTTTGTTCGCGAACTTCCAACACCACCAACATCATCATCATTATTGTAATCATAATCGTGGAGATCCACATCATCAATAACACAGTGATGCCTCCACCACACGCCCCCCAACAATTCTCCAAGGGGCCGGCTACTGTCCCCTCAAAATGTTCAAACGCGTGTGCTCCGCGCTCCGCATACAAATGGGTACGGAATGGGACGACATCGTCGTCATCGTCTCCCCAAATCGCTGTTAGAATTGCCACTCCGCTGCGGCGTACAGCTCTGCATGAGCAACTCCATTGCGATATTGCTACACTTTTTACCTCTTGTAATGACTGCGAATTGCATTGCAAAAAAAAAGTGTGGAAAATGTGGCCATAATTTCGGTCATTAACTGCAGCTTACATCGCCTCAATGTGTCATTCGTGCAGCCATTGATGGGCTGATATTATCGCCGTTGCACTCAGCTTAGTGCTCCCTTTATTGATTCGCAGAATTACCCTTTTTATTTGCAACCCCTCGGGTTTTTATGGTTCTAGCTGCACACTCTGTGTAGCCCCCAGCACTTTCTTGGGATACTTAAAAAAGCTGTCACAAAAAGACGAGATACTGGCGACCTCCGACCCTAATAAGTACTTAGCTGAAAGCTGGCTATTTATCTGAGATCAGCACATTCCAGCGGATCTGCCCGGAGGGGAGATGCAGGCAAAAACGGACTTTACATGGAGAAGAGATCGGGGAGAGCAGTAGCATGTCGCCTAGCCAGTTTCTGTGTATCCCTCAATTTGCACTGGACTGACGCCGTAGGCAAGTCGAGCAAAGTTCAGAGCAGTTAGATGCTGTGACTTTTTCGCATTCTCATTGCACAAGTGCACTGGCATCTGATAGCTGAACGGCTTAATAATAATAACAATTATAACGAGCGCTTAAAAGTCTTATAATAAAATGCATTCATTGTCGTATTCGGTGCACCCAGAGACCTTCGGCGAGGGCCCTGAAATTAGTTGTCAAGGTCTGCGGCCCCCTCTCTCCCATGTGCATTTCCGAACCGTGCAGCATTTTAAGTTTAAACTTGAACTGGTATTTTCGGCTTGGGGGTTTTTCAGTATCTGTCTTTCTTTTCTTTCTGTGTTTTTGGGCCGCTCATTCTCTGTTTATCACGTCGCGGCTACGCTTCGAGCAGAGTTCAAGGTGCCTCCACTTGACGGCTCTGCTCTCGGCTCTCGGCTCAGCAACAGACCGCTGACAACTAAAGTCGGATCGGGGGTTATGAGATTATTAAGCCATAAAACGGTGCGACATTTAATTAATACCAAGGCGAATAAGATAGAGCCTCTTTAGCCTCTAGAAAATTCCCTGGCAATCGACGCGGGTCGGGTCTGATTGCTAGACTAATTACGCGCAATGTAAATTGCTTAAATCGATTTTAAATGGACGCCTAATACTTCCCCCTGATGATTGCCCTGAGCCGCATAACCAATGAAATTAGATGTTAACTGGCTATAATGCTAAGTTTTGGTGCAATCTTACTTACGGTCATGTAACGTATATTTTCTAATTCCCGATCAGACTGGTCACTTAATTACAGATCAATAGGGCTTAATCACTTAATAAAGTCAAGTAGTAACAACAATATTTAACAGTCCATTGTGAAGTCTAACTTCGCTTTTGTTGGTGCAAATCGCCGACAGTTCGTCATATTAATATGTGAAGTGGATATAGTTAAAGGTGACAACCTTTGGCGAACATTAGAAATTCAAACTGGCGCACATTATAGATTCAGAAAGGGGGAAAACATTCCATGACTGGCACAACAGTTGCCGGGGTTCACGTGACCCCGTCTATGAACTCCTCCTCGGGATCGATTGTGCAACTGCGAGACACACAACAATTGGGAAAATTAAATATTAATTGTGGCAGTCGGACATTCTCTTTTGAGTTTTAGCCGGAATCGGACTCTGGACTGGTTTCTTAGAGCGACTTAAACTACTAACCAATCGATACACGCCACTCGTGAATCGATTAGGCTGGGCTCTCGTTCCCTCCTCTAGTAATCTGGATTATCTAACGCCGCCTTATGTGCTTCGATCAGTGCGGGTGAGTTAGTGCTCGACTATTTATATTTGGACACTGGCTTCTGAGCTGTCCGAAGACCTGTTGCAGAACCAGTTACGAGCCACTCGGCGAGACTGGTTTGCCATTTGCAGAAATGGCCAAAAACCCGCGCGTCGAAGAAGTTGCAACCACGAAACTGTGTCGCACACAGCCGCACCGCCTGCATTAGCTGCGAGCCGCACACGGACATACGTGCCTGAAATTATGTCATCGGAAAAGCCAGTCCAGTCCGAAGAAAATGAAAATTAAAATGAAAACGAAAATGTTTTGTGGTTGGGAAAACGCGCCAAGCTGGTCGCTCGCAAGATCGAAAGTGAAGCCGTTCTGTGTGAGTGCTCTTTGGTTCATGGGGATTATCGCCCATCCCAGCCTATTACCAAGGCAGTTCTAATTGCCCGGAGGCCGCCTTAATGTCTGGCACATGTCCGCAGCTTTTGGCCAGTTACTATTCGGCCGCTTGCTTAATGCCACACACGTCGGCCGCGCATTAAGCTTTTTAATCAGCCAACCAAATTGGGTTTTCCTGTCTGCAAGCAGCGAGTCACACAGCTGCTGAAAAGTCGTTCGCTCGGCGGTTGCATTGAGATTGCTCCATTGAAATTTAAATTTAAATGGTATAGTTTATGAGTAAACTTATTCATGCATTGTCTGCAGCTGTGCTTAAGTGCTTTCATGCTCAGGCGATCAGGCTGTCGATGGCTTAACATTCGGTGGTTGCTCTTGAATGCAGTGCTTCAGTGGATTCTGCCTATACAGATAGCTTTGAACCTCCTATTTGCAGCTCCTATGGAGTAATATGCAAAAGAGAACGGATATATTATAATAAATGGAAAATAATAAAAAAAAAACACAATACAGCCTTATTGGAATATAATTCACTTAAGTATCAGCTATAATATCCATAATATGGCCTACATTTTCTTAAAGAAACAATATTTATAAATAATAGAATACTAAACAATGAAAGGTTTTCGAAATTTCCAACTTAATCCTTTCAAATAAAGACAAATCTGTCGGCAAATGCTGGATCAGGATGACTCAGCTGAAGCTGGCTTTTAGGCTCTCACTTATCGAACTCGATGACGCATTCCCAAGCGTTTAGATAAAATTTTCCGCTGCAGCAGAGAGCTAGCCCGGAAAGCCATTGCATGCCAGCTACCGTTAACCTTGGCATCGCAACGCACTCGGCATGCAAACTAGGCATCAGCGAGTCGCAAATTGCTAAGAACTCGACTTGTTTTGAAAGCTGGAAACTTCAGCTTCGAACACATCTCCAAGTGGGCTGGCTGAGAGTCGTGTCCGAAAACAAATGGATTCCAATGTCAAATGCGTACATTGCTTTCGGGGCTCAATTATTATTGTTATTATTATTTTGATTGTTGTTGCTCGGAACTAACCGAACTAAGCGGCCTAAGCGGCTTTTGGGCCGTTCGCATATCAAATTGTCCAAGAAACATTCACAGTTTTCTTTGGGTCTGTGTGGGTACACATGTACTGTATATATCTTGTGTATATAACCACTTGTTGATCGTATAATGGTGCAGTCATACGGCATGACTCTGCACAATGCTGTGAGCACATTAAATTATGAAGCCACAAGGTGTTGATTGTATAATGTACCGAAAGTGTTATGGAACGGGCAGGGGAATTCGATTCACCGATTGAGGGTGCTTTCCTTACGATCTAGAAGCTCATTTGCCAATCCGCTTGGCGGCTTCTCCCGCACATTCTGGCCCCTAAGCGCCTTAGCCGTACGGAGGGAGTCATTGACAAATTCGCACTCATCAGCCGCGGTGACTGCACAAATTCCGCTGCGATCAGCGGGCAACGTGACGCATGCGCAATGCGGGGTGAAAGAAACAACAAGAAGGAGTGAAAGAAAAACAATGCGAATGAACAACAGCAGCTCGGCAGAGCTCTCGGCAAACTCCCGGTCCAGCCAGTGCATAAATCAAACAACAATTTACGCTCAAACATGATTATTATTTATACATTTCAGCAATGTGTGCCTGCAACACATAAGACACAGCCGCACATCCAGTTGGGCATTGCAAAAGATCGGTGTTAGCCTGCCCGGCAGCGAAGTAAAAGTAAACGCTTAACAAAGTAACTAGCACTAGACAAAGGCAAATAAAAAAATTAAAGAAATAGGCAAAGGCAAAGCCAAAGGCACAAGCACAGGCACAAGCGCAAACGCAAATAAAGCAACACCCACCAGCGGCGCAGAGCGATTTCGACAAATATAAAATGCTGATATCAACGTAAGTAAATTCGTAAATTCGTGGGTAAACGTGCAGAGATTACGGCCATAAATTGCAATCAAGGCGGTAGGCGAACGCAATAGTTTCGCGCTCTCTTTGACCTAACTGATGTTGACCCACATGGGACGGCGGCAGTCAATCGCCGCCTTCGGCTATCAGTCATTGCCTGGGATCGGCATTGTCTTCCAGTTTCCTGCTGTCAACGCCCGATCTCGGCTTTAACACTTGTCGACGCGATCCATTAATATTGCATAATCCCGGCCGCGAAGCGACTGGCTGCCTTTGATTTGGCTTTTCCAGCGCTTCGCCCTTTTGTGTCTTTCCCGCTTTTGGCCATATTTTGTGTGGCTTTTTCAGTCTCTTCTGTGTTTTTTTGTTTTTGTATCGCTCTGCCTTTGCATATTGGCGAGCCCGCGACGAGCGAAAAATGCGACCGCATTTCTCGGCGGGGCGAACAAGTTTGTAATTATGTCAAATACCAAAAGGCTCATTGCATAATCCCCGAACGCCCAAGAGCCGAATCGAAAGACATTGCCAATTCGTCTTCTTTGTAACTCATCTCCACTTGAGCCGCACTCGATCCAAGATGAAGATCAAACATTGCCTGGCTGGGTATCTCCCGACACCTTCTTATATGTACGTAGTAACGTCATGAGAGCCCACTAAATTATTTGGCAAATGATGAGTCTGTCAGTCGTATAGCTTCCTTGTTAATTTAAGAATAGAAGCTCACAATTGTCTGGCGACGAACGACGAAAAACAAAACAAACTGTGCGAGTACAACAAAAGTCAATTACACGACATTTGCATCTTCCGCGTGCGGCAGTTACTTGTATGGAAATGGCTAAGAGGTGTTTCGCCTGCCAATAGCAGACGGCACCGCTTGGAAATCCCCGAGGCCTGGGAGCAAGAACCAAAGGTACCCCGGGGATGGGCGTGCTTAGCATTCAGCTCACTGCCGGCATCGTTGCGTGACAGACTCCAGCAAACAGGAACAGCTTAGGGGACCCCTGATAATGCCTCTCCCTGGAATGATTACCAGCGATTAGGCGGCTCAATCATCAATGAAATGGCGGCACGGAATGTGTTCCCTTTGCTTGTTAAGTAAGCGAGCTATCTTTAGCCATTTCCATTAGGGAGTAGAGTTTTTCTGTAGTTATCTACATATATATTTTTCTATGATTTCAATGTTGAACTTGAAGTTCCATCGAAATATACATATTTTAAATATCGATAGGCCTTTTAATCCTTCTTTGTATCTTCAAAAAACTTTATTAAAGCAAAACCCAAAATTACTATCGATATTGACCATTGACAATTTTTGCCATTTATCTGTTTGAGTTGGTATGAGCTCATTGGCCCTCTGATCTCTGCCTGCTTCCCTTTCCGTATTATTTTCAAATATTCGCCACGATAATTACACATTCTAAAGTTCGTAATTTACACGACGTACAAAGGGCGGTGAGGAAAATGTGTCAGTTGTGGCAAGTTAGTGCCATTAAGCCTATTGATGTTTTTACGATCCGGTTAGGGGGAAATGACGCCACAAGTGACTTTTTTTTTAGTTTTGGATGCCTACGATAAACTCAAGAAATGAGTGCCTTCGAACAACTTTTAAGTGTTTTCCCCACACGATAAGTCAGCCGGTGTTGACAAACCCTCTTCGATTCTCACGCTCTGTCAGCCGCCTCCGACTCCGGGGTGCGTCGTCTACTGGAGAAATCAACCGAAAAAGTCCCAAAAAATATGCGGACCCGTGCTGTGTAGATAGCTGCATGCATAAATAGCGCTCTAATAGTTAATTAAATTATCAATAAGCAGACGCGAGCGCAAACAAACCATCGGCAGGCCCAAATTTCCAGCCATAAATGTCAAGCACAGCGAGTGAGGAGAAGAGGAAAAAATGTCTGTGTTGTTGTCATTATAAAAAACTACCTGGCCTGACCTTGTCCATTGTTAACTGTGCACACCACAAACACACAGGCACTGCTGACTGGTTTACGCAACCACCTAGGGCTAGTGAGTGTGTGTGTGTGTGTGGCTTTTGGCTGTGACTAACTCCGCCACAATACGCAAATCGAAAGACTCAGGCAACGAACTTGAAACACATTTCGTCAACCGGCTGGAATTGCAGCATGGCATTTCTGAGTGCGTCTCGGATTCGTTATTCAGAATTCGTTTGGCCCAGCCCCAAATGTTGTCAGTCGGCGGAGGCGCATTATGCAAATATTTGATAGGCCGCATAATAAAGCTACTTAATTTTCACTGCAAACCCGGTATTCGAGGATGTTTGCTCGCCACTCGACCGTTGGGCAACGGCAACGGCAACGGCGAACCGTCGCATCCCCATCCCGCCGCCTGCCTTATAAAAAATGCAAATATTTGCGGCCGATCGAATATTTATCTTAACGAGAAGTAACGCAATCGATTAGCAAAAACTCGCGACAGCCAAAAACCGAAACCAAATCGTTTTCGAAAGCGGCATCAGTGCCGAAAACATCAACATCGGGGATCGAATGCGTTCAATCAGTGACCTTGAACTAGTTTCCCCCTCCAGCGTGTTATTTATATGTGTTTATTTTCGGTGTGTTTGTTTCGTTTCTCGTTTTCTGCTGCGACTGGCCCGTGTGCCAGCCAGCGAGCCAGCCAGCCAGCGCTAATGATATGAAAGCACCGGGCACCGAAAACTAGCTCGCAGTCAAAATATGTTAAAAAGGTGCGAATGTGATTAATTGCAGGCAATTATGAGCTTTCTTCCCGCGCAGGCCACCGTGGCTAGCAATGCAGCTAACCTTGACCCAAAACCCCAGGAAGCTAACCGAATGTTTGCCAAATTGATTCGTCGCGATGCGTGCAGTGCAGGCCAAAAACTGCATGCGGAATTGCATAATGGGCGCTGGCAATGCAAATGCAAAAACTTCGGTTTACATATTTGCTCAATGGCCGACCAACTTGGCAGTGGTGGTAGTGGTAATGTTGGGCAATCGGCCAGAGCAGGTCCGACCAGGCCTGGCCGAAAGCAGTGCGACTTTAGTTTGCAGCGATTTGCTTCAGCTCAGTTCCAACTCCAACTTCGGCTCGGCGACCAAGTGGCCAAAAAGCGCGTTGGGCAAGAGACAACGAGTGCCGGACCAAGTATCAATATTGAAATGAAAATGAAAAGTGTTGCCGAGCTAGGCAATCCATTGTTATTGCTGTCTCTCTAAGTTTTATGCCTTTTTTTATTTTTGTTTTTGCAATGTGTGTGCCGCTGACATAGTTTCGATGGCAACCCATTGAAGCATACTACATCGCAAACACCGCCGGTTCAGATGCTAATTCGATCGGCTCGGCGAACGTTATGCAAATTGCGATATGCGACAGCAGGAAGCTGCCCCTAGTTGGCCAATAATAATAATATAAATTCTAAAAATGGATCGAGCTACCGGCAGAGATGAAACCAGTTTGGGCCCTGCATTTCCAATTGTTACTATTTACATGGACCTACTAACATGTTTTACGACTTTAGTATGATTTATAATTGATCACTCTGGCTACTTGAAGTTGTGGTCTCCGTAATTTGCGTTCAATAAAACAGTTAAGAGGCTTGAACAACAATCCCAAGATTGGTATTTGTCAAGTTTTTTGGACTGGTTTTAATTATTTATGTCAAAGTTTTTGGAATAAATCATTAACAATTGTCACTTCCATGCAAAATAACTATCAATAAGTGTAAGGAATATTTGCATCTATGATAGTTTATCTAACAACTCAGTTTATAGCTCAACACTTACCAGCTAATAATTAATTATCTTTAATTATAATATATCAGATCATAGGTAATTAATAAGCCACTAAATAATATAGCTTAGACTGGGAAATTATATATTTAGTTAGACTTTCAGTTAGGTAAGCGATATTTAATTTAAAAAAAAAAACATCACTATTATAAACAGGAAATTATTCATGACAAAGTTGCGCTTAATTGTATTTGCATTGCATTTAATTAATTGTATGTTAATCGCCAGTGACTTGCACTAATTTAATCTCTGAACTTTGCTCTATTTGCAGCACTACCACAGACTCCGCAATGGCGGCCACAAACAACGATGGCGGCACACAGCCCAATGCCGTGGCGGCTTGGGGCGCTCCGGCGAACGGACCCCGGAACACACAGGCGGCCGTGTCCGTGCGCCACGCCTTCAAGGCGTACGGCAAGAAGAAGAACGCCAATCAGGTGCTGAACAACCTGAACATGACAGTGCCCAAGGGAACGATGTAAGTGATGCCTCAACCGGGAGGGGGATGTGGGATGTGTGACGGCGAGCGCCATTAATAAAAGTGAAATGCTGACAGCACACATTTAGCGAGTTCATAAAATAGAAACGGCGAAAGTAATTAGCACTTAATATGGCCTGAACTCGAATTAGATATCGGCACCGATGGGCAATGCCAGGCAGTGCGATTTCCTTGTGTCGGGGATTTGATTGCCACGGCTGATCTCGGCCCGACTCAGAGGTCACTTCCATAGTAATTGCGGCTATTATACGGCAAACCAGTTTAGTTTAGTCATTGGACTATCTTGTAATTGAAACGGCATTTTTGCATGATAATTCGATGCGGCTGGCGAGGGTCGTTAGGGAAGTTCTCAGTATGTCGGTCGACCCGCGGGATGATCTTAATTAAGCTCACTTCCGAACTGACGTCAATGAGGCAGCCCGGACAATCCACACGTCTTTCTAATTAAACAAAAAGTCCATTCGTATGCCGGGCAACGTATAATATTTGCGATATTATCGAATAAAACCAATATGCCCAGCTATATATTGATAGATATTCAAGTTCGGGTTTGTTTGCCCGATTGTTTGGAGTCTACAGGGTCCGTCTATGTATCTCCATCTCTGTCGCGGCACATGTGCTTAATTGAGTGTTCCCCCGATCTCCACGAGCCCCGATCCTCTGAACGTTCGCCATAGCTTCTAGACCCCTTATGCGGTTCATGAATTTTTTGGCAAACATTTAGGGGCCATCAAAATAAAGTCGTAAATATTTTTGTTGCCTTCGCCGCCGCCTTTGGCATTGATATGGCCCGAGCAGAGTTATAATAATTCATTTTTGTTTGTTTCCAGTGTTTCTGGGTTTTTTTCGGCATTCTGAGTGATTTATTCGACGCATTAATGCGCTGTGTCGTAACGGAATTTTATTCGATTCTAGCCAGCGCAGTCTTGACCCAGTTAACAGCTGGTTCGTTCAGCTTTTGACCTAGGTCAGGTCGACCAGTTGTTACTCATCTTGTGAGTCGAGTCAACGAACTGCACGCCGCAGGCCAAATAGCTATTTGGGGTCTCAAAGTCAGTCGCATTGACGACTATGTCAATTAAAATCTTCCCGACGTATCAGATCGCTGTGTTTTTTTCCTCTTGTTAATTTTGTTAAATGGCGCAGCGTGTTAATTATAATAATAAATCCAATAACAGGCCAAAACGTGCGACCTACGTGCTGCAATATTTTGTCAAAGGCCGAAAACCGAATGAAAACAGACGACAAAATAACAAAGCGATAATCACAATAATCGCCGCCGCTCCGAACCTCATCATGACGATACTAGACAGGGGGCTAGCAGCCACTCCACCTCTCCAAAAAATAAAAAAGGGGCGGAGTCGCCTTTGATAGCTGGCTGCGAAGAGACCCGCGAGTATTTCTTACATTTCAAGGTGAACATTTCGGAATAATTCAACTTGAACTGCTGGAATTAGCATTGACATCGCCGCACCGCCAGTTACACATATCGTTGTGTCTGTTGTGGCGACAGTTTTCGTGCTGATTTGGCAAAATGTTTTTCCCCACTTGAAGCACATTTTTCGCCCATTTCTTTTGGTCTCTGTCACGGTTCGACTCTTGACCTTTACGACCCCCGAACGTAGCACAATAATTCCAAAACAGCAAACTAAGCATTTAGCTTGAGAGCTTATTATCCAATTTCTTGTCTTCAAAACATAAACAAAGTTTGATATCTTTATAAATATTGATACATTTATTTGTCTATAGTGTTTATTAACCTAACAATTACATTTTAATCCTATTCCCAGTTATGGCCTCCTGGGAGCCTCTGGATGTGGCAAGACCACCCTGCTTTCCTGCATTGTCGGTCGCCGTTACCTGGACTCTGGTGAGATCTTCGTGCTGGGCGGCAAGCCCGGCACTCGGGGATCAGGTGTGCCTGGTAAACGCGTAGGCTACATGCCCCAGGAGATCGCTTTGTATGGAGAGTTCTCCATCCAGGAAACCATGATGTACTTCGGCTGGATCTTCGGTATGGAGACCAAGGAGATCATGGAGCGTCTGCAGTTCCTGCTTAACTTCCTCGATCTGCCCTCGGAGAAGCGGTTGGTGAAGAATCTGAGCGGTGGCCAGCAGCGACGAGTTAGCTTTGCCGTGGCCCTGATGCACGATCCCGAGCTGCTGATCCTCGACGAGCCCACTGTGGGTGTGGATCCGCTGCTGCGCCAGAGCATCTGGAACCATCTGGTGCACATCACGAAGGCGGGACAGAAGACGGTCATCATCACAACACATTACATTGAGGAGGCGCGACAGGCGCATACGGTAAGGAACATATTTGAAATTAAAATAAATGAATTATTATATAATTGTGAAACCTTCGTTCTTGACAGATCGGTCTGATGCGATCGGGTCACCTGCTGGCCGAGGAGTCGCCCAGCGTCCTGCTCTCCATGTACAAGTGCATCAGCCTGGAGGAGGTGTTCCTCAAGCTGTCCCGCATCCAGAGCCAGAAGGGCGACGTGACCCACGTGAACTTCAGGTAAGGCTCCCGCCCTGGGACTAGCATGCACCACGTGGCTAACCCGTCACCCACTCTAATCACCACTCTGAACTCTGACCTCTCTCCGACACCAACTCTTCACCATCCAACACTCGCATGCTCGCAATCCGTGTTCCACCCCATCTCTGTGTGTGTTTGTGATCATTCTGGGAGTAGTAACAACATCTCGTTGCACGCCATGGCCTTCGGCAGCAAGATGGACAAGCCCAGCTCCAGCCAGGAGGGCGGCGTTGTGGGTCTCAACTTCCACCAGAGCAAGGAGGTGCTCATCAACGACAGCAACGGCTCGATCTACACGGTTTGTTAAGCCTAAATCCCAGTAATTGTGATTCCCGACTCACTCTAGCTCTTTCCGTGACAGCTTAACCAGGAGCCGTACAGCCCGCCGCCGTCGCGGCGCAACAACAATCCCAATGACGAGGAGAGCTGCCAGGACTGCTATGCTAACCTGTGCAATGTCACCTCCAAGGGCAAGATCCGCGCCTTGCTGACCAAGAATATGCTGCGTATGTGGCGCAACGTCGGTGTGATGCTGTTCATCTTTGCCCTGCCCGTCATGCAGGTGATCCTGTTCTGTCTGGCCATCGGACGTGATCCGCAGGGCCTTAATCTGGCCATAGTCAACGGGGAGATGAATGACACGGTAGGGGTAAGCCACACTAAACACAACTCTACTTTTGTTAGAACTAGAGGCACACAAACAAATGAATACACCAAGTATTTCACTCGGGGCTGGTTATAAGATAATTATGAATTAGTTAGATGGGGAAAGTAGCACTATTGTTCCTTCTATTAGTTTATAATCAGTATCTAACTGACCTAGTCATACTTGAACTAATTTGATCTTAATTCCTTGTAGGAACACTGCTTCTGGGAGGACGGCTGCCACTTCAAGAACCTGGGTTGTCGCTATCTGAATCATCTAAACACGAGCGTGGTCAAGACATATTATACGGATTTGGAGGACGCGAAAGAGGCGGTACGGATGGGCAACGCTTGGGGAGCCGTCTACATCAGCGAAAATTTTACGGACGCCTTTATTGCCCGCTCCAATCTCGGACGCGATGCCGACGAAGAGACCATTGACTCCTCGGAGGTCAAGGTCTGGCTGGACATGTCCAATCAGCAGATCGGCGTCATGCTCAACCGCGACATCCAGCTGGCCTTCCGTGACTTCGCTATGGGCCTGCTTGGCCAGTGCGATTACAATCCCAAGCTTGGCGACGTGCCCATTCAGTTCAGGGAGCCCATCTACGGCACCATGAATCCCTCGTTCACCGATTTCGTGGCACCTGGCGTGATCTTGACGTAGGTTTCCCTGCTGCCCAATAAGTCATAAGAGTATATCATTAATTGTTTTGTTTGTATTTCTCAACAGCATTGTGTTCTTCTTGGCCGTCGCCTTGACGTCATCGGCTCTGATCATTGAACGTACTGAGGTAATTACCAATAATTATATATACATACATATGTAGTTCGAATACAAATTGTCTGACTCCTTTTTAGGGCTTGCTGGACCGCTCCTGGGTGGCTGGTGTGTCGCCCGGCGAGATCCTCTTTTCCCACGTGATCACCCAGTTCGTGGTGATGTGCGGTCAGACCACCCTGGTGCTGATCTTCATGCTGGTGGTGTTCGGCGTGACCAACAACGGCGATCTCTTCTGGGTGATTGTGCTGACGCTGCTGCAGGGCATGTGCGGCATGTGCTTCGGCTTCCTCATCTCCTCCGTTTGCGAGTTGGAGCGGAATGCCATCCAGCTGGCGCTGGGCTCCTTCTATCCCACTCTGTTGCTGTCCGGCGTAATCTGGCCCATCGAGGGCATGCCAGTGGTGCTGAGGTGAGTTCGGGGACCAGAATCCTTTGCTCCATGGTGGTAATAATAAAATTCTTTATTTCGCAGATACATCTCGCTGTGCCTGCCACTGACGCTGGCCACCTCCTCGCTGCGCTCCATTCTGACGCGGGGCTGGGCGATATTTGAGTCCGATGTGTACATCGGCTACCTGAGCACGCTCTCCTGGATCCTGGGCTTCCTGATCCTGACGCTCATCGTGCTGCGCGCCAAGCGCGGCTAAGGATCCAGCCTACTTTTAGATGCGTACTTTAGATCGCGATTAGTCGTCCTAGTTAGTTTACCCCCACTTCGGCTTCACCTCCCCCAGCTTCCGACTTTCCTTCGTATCCCGCGAGCCCCAGATATCCTTGTCTTCTGCCTAAATGTCATAAATTATTTAAGCACATACGCAGCTTTCCTTAGCTTTCTACTCGGCACTCCCTCCCTAGGCTAAGATCCACACATTTCGTAGTTTAAAGTAAGGTTTAGGTACCTAAATGAATTGTTTGTAAATATTTTGTGTCACGAATATTCAGTAATCCGTTGCTAGATGTCCATTATGTGCAACACCTCTGTTCTAGAACCATTTCTTGATTCCAAAACGGGCGATTTATCACACACAACTTATTTTATATATTTTTCAATGGACTGTGATTGTTTTTTTTTTAACATATTTCACGCGAACACACGTAGGGCGAGCAGCCTAAAGAAAAACAAAAAGAAAACACAAGTAAAGCGAACAAAAACAATGGTGGGTTTTGTTAGTAACATTAAGTAGCTTAAAGCATTTTTTGTATGGGTTTAAGTTTTTTAAGGTAAAACATAATTAAATACAATAATGTATCCCCTACCCTAAAGAGTATGTAAAGTATATATTTCAGGATATATTATGCATCCCGCATAAGTATTTCGCAACGAACAAAAAAACAAAAGACAATGAACAACGAACAAGTGAATGAACGTTCTTTTTTAAGTAAATCATTAACTATGTGAACGCAGTTATGTATAAATAACAATTAAATCTAAATAAAGAAAAACCGTCATTAATTTCAATTGACAATAAAACTGACCCAAAGCATTTTTTCTAACCGAGCTGGTACATATTTATAAATTGGTAAAAGTGCGAGTTGGACTACATTTTTCATATAAAAAATGTTTAATAAGGCAAGCAAAAAAACTGGTAGTTTGGGATAAAACCTCTTATTTCGAACATACTTATATAAATCAAGGATATATATTCTTTAATTGTTACAAGATGATGTGTTTTGTATCTGTAAATATAGTAAAGATTAAACTCAAAACAAAAAAGTATTTTATTTTTATATGTTATATCAGTCGTGGTTTGAGAAATTGCTTATTGTGTATCAATGTTCTGAACCTTATACTGAGTGTGGTGCATTTTTAGTCCCATGGTATTTTTTCACTCCCATGGTTTATATCCATTTCGGAGACGCGGTCACACTGAAAACAAAACAAAAATAAAAGACAATGTTTTCCTTGTTTTTCTTTGTAAATAACGTTTTTTAACGTTTTCCCAACAGCAAAATGGACAAGTCGCGGTCCAGCGCGTTCGAAAAGTTCGTGAGCTACGTGGACCAATTGCGCAATACGGAATGCAGGTCGGTTTTCACCTGTTTTTATGAGTTTTAGAGTGCATCGAATGCGTTGTGGGAGGGGACCGGCAACAGTTGTTTTCCCTTACGGAATAACTTGTAATATTAATTACAAGACCTACAAAAAAACTATTGCCAAATGGTTAAGGGGCAAGCTGCTAGCTTTGTTACCAATTTATATTAAGCAATATCTATGACGTCACTAATCACCTGAATCATCCGCAGTCAAAAGCAGAAGATCACCTGCTTCCAGCAGATCGCCGAATGCATAATGTCGCCGTCGCTGGCGAGCCACATCAACTATGCGTCACACTGCGGCACGGCCACCAATGTTTTGCTGCTCTTCTGCGAGGACCTCGACTCCGTGGTGCGGATGAGCGCCGAGGAGAACCTGAACAGGATCTTCCGGGCGCTGGAAAAGACGCGGGTTAGTCGCATCCTCATGGACCTCTATGGCGAGATCAAAAGGAATGGCAATTCAAGGTATTCTGACACCTAACAAGACTAAAATCCCCTTAAGTACATGGTTTCCATTCTAGATCTCTGAGGATTTGCTTGAACCTCTTCTCGTACTACGCCCCGCAAATCAAGGAGAAGCACATCAAGTGGTACGCCGTGCGGCTTCTGCAATGCATGTCCACCATCTCTCAGCGCAAGGAGACTCTGCTTCAGGAGACGCTCTGCGACTTCGTGAAGCACTTCGGTCGCTATGTGCAGCAGGGTCTCAGCGACAGCGAGTCCTGCAAACTGTTCGAGGTGAGAAGCAGTCGCCGATTTCACGCTAATGTTGTTGATTTACTGACTCTTTGGCTTTTGCTCTGCTTGGCAGATATTTCTGGACAACATTGGCGCTGATTGTGCCGTGAAACGTCGCTGCTCGGCCCAAAATTGCATCAGTCTGATTGAGCATGCCCGCAATAGGAGCCTCATGGCCAGGCACGGACTCGGCAAAGTGATGGGTAAGCGTCAACAGAAACCGGATATTAAGCGCGCAAGGAGAATGCAAGAATATCTCTCAATAGCTTCTTAGAGAGTCAAGATATTTAATTGCTAATGCTACTGAGATACATTGCATTTCTCAGGAATCAGTCAGGCAAAAGCAGCACGTAAGCAATTACCATTGTTATTAGGATCAATGGGGTTGGGTCCATGGCATTTTCTAATCTCTGCTTACTGCCGAGCAATTGCTTATTTAATTTTTTTGCAAATTTAAAGTGGGCTGTATGTATATTTTCCCTACAAATTTTTAAATGTGAATGACACTCGCTAAACAATCTAATTTAAATAAAATCCTTGTTCCCTGACAAGAGATTTAGTTAAACTAATCCACGATTCAATGGCAAATCTCTTCTGTTATTGCTGTTCAACATTTAACGCATTTTCACTTTGCGAAACATCAAGCCGAACTCTCTTTATTCTCATCAATATTGAAAGAGGTGTTTAAAAAGCGTGTAACGGCCAAATGCTAAGCCCCACATATACCTGAATATTTATATATCTGTGTGTATGTATGCGAGCATGCCTGCGCTGGCTAAAAAATATTTTTAATATTCTAAAAAGCCGCAAATCCATGAAAAATCCCGTACCGGAATATAAAGCCATCTAGTTGAGAGCTGAGAGTGGGGAAGAGGGACTTTGATGTCTATCGAAAATCGCATTGTGAATGCAATCACATTCATAGGTTTGTTTGTCTGTGGTCTGTGGGCGCTAACGGGGGGGCGTGGGCGTGGCAAAACAAAAGTAACTAGAAAGTTGATATAAATTATATTTCTATATGGCGGCTGTTGGTTACCTCGCGCAATCGATCGACCAGGCACGGAATATATATATATATTCCTTTTTTTTTGGGATTTGTTCTGATTTTAGACATCGATACTGGTCGGTTTTTATTTTAGCATTTGCTGTTGGAATATCCGCAGAGAACAAAACAAAAGTCATGTGAAAATGCTTCAAAATTGCAAAACACAAATCATTTTTTATTGAATTTTCATAAAAATATTATTGGCAAACATCGACGAAGAGGTAAATGCATCTCAGTTACACTTTCTATCGTTCGTTTTTTATGAGCCGCATTGTGAATTGTGCATAAAGCCAGCGCCATGCAAAAGCATCCATAGTTATGATTTCCACTTCTGGAACACACCCGGCACGAGTGGTGTGTGTGTGCCATTTGCAAACAATTAAAGTGAGGAGCCCGGGAGAGCTGGCAAAGTAATTCATTAAAGTTGATTACTTTGGCGATTCATATATGCGAGCTTAAGCCTCGGACCATATAAATTAAGCTTCGGCTTGACTTTACCTTTGCTCTTTTCTTGTCCAAATGTTTACCTTCAAATCAACTCCTTCAGTTCCTGTTCCTGCTTCCGCCCTCCTCTAGTCCTGTGTCAACTTTATGCCACTTCTCGGCAAAGGGCACAATGCCAGGCATCTCTTCAGCGCATCCTTATACAGTCTGGCGCCTCTTTTTATGGGCACCCATCACAGCAGCAGCAGCAGCAGAAGCAGCAGTACTTGTGCTGCCTGCTTCCTGGCATGCCCCAACAAACAGACACAAAGTGCGGCCCTAGTCGTTGGATCCTAGACCTCAGAGCCACCGCCAACGTTGCCGCCCCCGCTAGCTCCGTTTGTTTGTCTCCGACCGTAGACGAAATGAAATTTATGCACTTGGACACTTCCATGCAATAATTCATGCGAAATTGAATCAGATATTCATTCCAGTGCAGCTTTAAAGCGGATAATCAACGTTGTAAACAAATGCCGGCCGAGCAGCAGCTGCAAAGGGAGCATGCAAAATTTATGTTGCCAGCTGACTGAGCTAAACAAAAAGTGCAAATTATTTTTCATGTCAACTGTGGCAACATAAATAGCCCAATGGCCAATTCATTCTCCAAGAAGCTGCAGTTCTTTTTGAGGATTTACTTTATTGTATATGGGAATTGTTTTCGTTTGAGGACATGCATCAGATGCATATGTAGAGCAGCCCTTTTCCCTTTCTTTTAATGTCCATAGAATTGTAATTAAAATGGAGATAAAGGAGGCCTTTTTGAGGTCCCATCTGTAGTAGCAGTAGATCTACCCCCTAATAAGTAGATATTCCTCCTAATAATTAGATCTTCCCCCTAATAAGTATTTCATCCTAGCCAACACCTTCTTGGAGAGCTATTAATTGCAGTCTTTAAACGTGCCCAGCATGAAGTCCCTTTTTTCCAGCCCCCTCCCCGCTTTTTGGGCTCGCCAATTTTGCAGAAAGTTCCTGCGGCTTCTGCCGCAATTAATTGATACACATGGAAACAGGCCGCAAGTTGTGCTCGGCAAAGTCACTTGGCTGCCACAAGGGCCATGTAAAAAGTTTCCTCGCCGAGAAGTGTTTTCAATTTTGCGCCCCAAAGGAAGAAAATGAAAACTAATTGAGTAACAAACTTCCAACATGGCGTTTTGTGATTGGTGGCGTATACGTAATGAAACGACAAATAAGCGGAGACAACAAGAACAAGAGCAAGAACTGCGGGGCGTCTCGTTTGGGGGTGCTGCTGGGAGAGTGTGGCATGCCGGGAGTACGGGGTGCGGATGCATGTGCATGTGTGTGCGAAGTCTATAAATATCAGATGGAAAGTTTTCAACGAGATAAATTTAATTGGAGGCAATTTGTTGCAAAACATATGAGGGAAAAGTTGCCAAGAACACGAAAGAAGTATGAACTGCAATTGGCCAGCCAAAGCGAAAGTGGGTAAAAAGGTATCGCTGGAATTGGCATTGCCATCTCGGAATGGGCGTGGGCGTGGGCTATCCGTATCGGTGGCTGCTTATTGAGCAAATTGGAATTGCCAGCGCACGCTGTGCAAAAAGTTCGAAGAGCGTTTTTAATTTGTATCAACAGCGGCCATAAGCTTCTCTCCATTAACTAACTTATCTCCCACTCTCCCGTTTCTTTTTAGAGCTCCTGCTGACGGATCAGCAGACCAGCAGCGTCCTGGGTGCCCTGGGACTGTTGCGTCTCCTGTTGCCGCAACTCATACGTGGCTACTCTGCTGCCAGCCAGGAGGATGCCGAGTCCTTGGCCGGGCAGCAGCACCATCAGAAGCATCAGAAGAGGCAGCAGCAACAGCAGCAGACAACGACCTCCGACTGCCGGCAAATTATTGAAATTTATGATTATTGTTTGCACCTGCTGAGCACGCAGCACACCACGAATCACGCCATCATAAATGCCACCCTGGAGGTCATCAACGGCATACTCCAGGCCCTGGACGCCCCTTCCGATGGCCAGAGCCACAGCGCGAACGCGAGCCTGGGCCAAAGTTTGCGCCAACTGTTGTGCAATCAACAACTGCAACACAATGAGTATTTGCGGCGAAGGAAATCATTAAAGAATCAAATATTCCAATTGAAAAATTACGAAGTGGCGACAAGTCAACAGCCACAGCAGGATGAGGTTGCGGATGTGGATGCGAATGCGGCTGAGGATGGGCATGGGGCGACTGCAATGCAAATGAAAAAGAATTCAAATGCAAAACTGCAGCAGCCAAAGTGTCAACAGCAGCGGCAGCAACAACAGCAACGGCAACTCGAGGTTGACAGCAGCTCGCTGGGAATTAATGCCGGAGAAGATGCCACGACCGAGGCTGCAAGTTCCGTCGCTGATGAAGGTATGGCAAATAAGGCAGAATGCAAGTCGAGATGGCTTCTCTGCTGGGGGGTGTACCCGGGCGGGCTGTGTGTGTGTTTGTGGGTGCACAGTCATGTGGAAATGTGACATGCTGACAGAGGATCAGGGGAACTGGGGAGGATAGGGCGGTAGAGATGGTAGGGATGGCAGACTAACCGACAGACAGACCATGCCGAAATCAAGAAAATTGAGCAATTGCACGGGCTGATGGAGACACCCACACACAATGCACATATGAAAATTATTAGTGCATGCTTTTAGGCGGGGCGGCACATGCGGCAACGAGGTCAGGCCAAATTTGCATTTGCATTCGCCGCCGCCAGCGGATGCCTGCACAAATATTTACACACATAGTAAGGCTAACCCACACACTCTTTTCCCGCATTTTCCAGGGGCGAAGGCGCAGCGCGTCCACATTAGGAATGCCGCACGCAGCATCAGCGAGTGTGTGGCCTCCGTCGAGGAGCGGCAGGGCGACGATGATGACAATGACGACGACGACGACGACATGGAGCTGCTGAGCGCCGAGTGTGATGACTTTACAACCCTGTCGCAACTAAATGAACAACAACAGTCGCTGTCAGCGGCCCTGCAATTGCCCGCAACAGCGGCAACAACTACGGGCGATAAACTGATTGATGTTGATGCCGATGTCGGGGGTCTGCCTAAACCGCTGCATCAGTCATCTCTGCAGAATCTGCTCGCCGGCAGCGATGACAAATCCCAGCATTTGAGTGACATCGACAATGAATCTTTCAACAGCATCGATTTCGAAGCCGAAATCACAATTGCCGGCAGCTCCGGCGGCGGTGGCGGCAAGGATCAACAAGAGCAGACACATGCCACGGTTGACGGTTCGGGGGAATCGGAACCCGCTGACGCAACAGCAATTGGCACATTCTTCAACAATCTGCTGTCGCACTCGAATGCAGGTGAGCCCAGCCATAACTACTACACCAATGCATAACCGAACAAATATTTCATTAGCGAAGTTCAAAGTCAGCGGAGGAGAGCAAGTGGAAAACTATTTCCATTTGATGTTATTGCATTTCACGGTCTACCGCAGTCGCAACCGAATTCTATACGCCTCCACCAATTCGATTTTTGTTTTGTCTTTTCCACCAAACAATTCCGCATTTATTTGCAATATTCGGTCGATGGTATTATTTGCATAATTGCGGCAGCATTGCCGACGTGACTCGCCGGCAAGCAATTGCACTTGCGATTTAATGAAGCGTAATTGTTGCCACTGCAACCCGCATCGCAGCAATCTCTCAGCAGTCAGGCCAAATTTTGGCTATTCGTGCACGGGATGTAAAGATGTGACAGGCTTCGCTTGTCGCTACATAGAGAAACGAATGTCTTTTAAATTAAATGGAAACTAGGGGAATTAAGGTCTAACTAATTGATATTATTGAGTAGCTAAAAAGTTTGCATATCAGTTCTGCTTCTAGGAACTCTAGCTTCCCCTAAGATACTTACTTTTGCCTTAATGATACTGCAGGAAGATATACACATTAAAGAGTTAACTCTACAAATTGCCAAATAGCTCCTTTTTCACTTTACATAAATACAAATTAGTTTCTTCTGGAAATACCCCCTGATACCTTTTGTATTTGTATTTCTCCATGTGTACCTTGGCAAAGAAAGACCATGAGCGCATCCCACTTTGATTTTAATGATATTTGCCTGCACGTTGCAGCATATTGATTGCATTGTCCTTGAGATAATTTGTTTTAATATTTAAATCGCTTGCTGCTCGACTGACTGACTGGCTGAAGTCAACTGCAATCTGGGAGCGCAAGCCAAGTGCATATAAGTAGGCCCCGCTGCTGCTCCTCTGACCTACAAAACGGGTGGGGAAAGGACGGATGGCAGACTTGATGCCAGACCCATGTCCTGTCGTTAGTTAGTGCGCGGGGGTGGCGGCTGGTAATAAACAAAGGAAATGTACTGCACTGAGCCGGAAGTACTAATTAAGCGAATGAGTTGTGGGCGGAGCAGAGTCCTGGCTAAGGGAAAGGGAAAGGAAAAGGGGGAAAAAAGACAGCGAGTGAGTCGGAGGCAGGGCTGTATAAAAACCCACATCTACTTGACGTAAATGTTGGGCTTAAATCCGGCATTTCTTGCCAGGGTGTATGTGTGTGAGAGTGTGTGCGGGGGATGCGGATTAAGCTTGAAACATGGCAATGCATTTGCTGTGCGATGGCCCCAAACTGGAGCCACCATCACCACCACCACCGCCGTGGCAACCTCATTGCTGGTTTTCTTGCGCCGCCACTGCCACTTGGCCAAAGCATCACACTGCAAGTTGGCAACAAAGTGGTTAAGACAAATGGGTTACGTGATAAAATGCGGTTACTCAAATTGCATGTATGCAAGCTTACATGTTGTGTCACAGTCTGCGAATGTGTGTGTTTTGTGTGCGGGGGTGTGTGAGCTTGGAGGTTTATTTAGCATTGCCAGGAACAGCCCGAGAGTCAGCCCGCCGAGCGGGCCGAAACGAGAGGACCCAGCCATCAGTTGCTGCACTTTGCCTGGTTCGCGTTTAGCCGTTTTTATTTTTATTTTCCTCGTTCCTGCTACCATCGCCTGCCGTTGTTTTTGTTTTCCCTGCTTTTCCTATGGCTCTTACTGTTACTGTTGTTGCTGTTGTTGCTGTTGTGCACTTATGCGCTATCAGCCTTTTTGCGCTGCTTTGCTCGTCCGTCCGCGGTAGTTATTGCCGCTTGTTTGCTTTTTTTGTTAAATATATACATATACATAGGTCCGGGAATATGTGGCCACAGCCGCCCGTCTTTATCTGCAGTAAAGCCTCGACGATTAGTATACTCTTCTTAAGGGACTCGGGACATACACAATTTCATTTGTTTGAAGACAAAAATTAAGTAAGAGAGAGAGTTTCCATTATAAATATTATGTTTCCAGGATATATGTATTTAAAATCAATTCATAATGTATATTTGCAGCATATTTTTGAACTAATTTATATTGATTTTAAAACCACAGCAATTTCTCAGGCATCCCTGTCTTTACTTCCACTTCAGGGGGTTATAGAAATCGTACATTTTTTTATGATCTAGAAGGATGAAGTAATTTCTGTAGAAATATGTATTTCAAATAAACTAAGAAGTTTTCCAAAGGATATATAAGCAGTAGCTTATGTAAATTGCTTTGCTTTTAAACAATTTAAGATTGTGTAGCAGTTTGTGCAAATTCTCGCAAAGTTTCTATCTAGTTTTTACACAAAATTAGATAGTGAATTCAAGTTGCCATATTGTTTCGACCCACAATCTTGCCCTGTTTTCATAAACAATTTTTTGCAACTGTTGTTCTTGTCCTTTCCCCATTTCTGGCTGTCCTTCTGCATTCCACATCCACATATGTAACGTGAGCTGTAAAAAACATTTGCATGTGTGTGTGTGCGCCTGTAAGCCGAGCAGTAAAGTAGCAGCCATGAGACCCCTTCCTCCATCCCCGCCGGTTTTTCCCGGGCCGCGCCTTCCGCTCGCTCGCAGCGCATTTCCTACGCGGTTTTCATTGTCGTCTAGTTTGGGGTTTGCTCCTTTCTTTGCTTATGCGCTTCAAAGTTTTATTTGCCATTTTTGTGTGCTGCACTTTTTTGTTTTCGTTTTCAGCGTGATTTTATAATAAAATATAAAAAAAAAAAAAAAAACCGAAAACACACTCGACCGAAGTTACGGAGTTGCTGCTGCCGTGCCGCTTTCACTTTTATGGAGGCGAAGCTATTAAAGCATAAAATGGCAGCCCAACCCTGCACAAACACCAAATATAATTACTGTCGGGTGTATGAGCATGAAAGTTCCATAAAACTGCAGGCAGGGCGCCCTGATGTCGGGCTGCTTCTAGGCTAATTTCTCGAAACTCTCCTTTGATTCTGATTTAATTCTCTGACAAATCCTGGATGGCCACTTCAAGTGTCAGGATTCGCTGCTAAAGCGATGATCGGGCGGCGTCTCCATGAATTAGCCTGACCGAACAAATACATGCGAACACTACTTGGTCCATAAAGTGCTCTGCTGCTTCCGCTGGCCGCAGTCGCAGGAGCAGTTGCAATCGTGGTTGCTCTAATTTTTACAGCGCTTGCATGCGGCCGGAACATCCATTAGAACAATAACAAAACAAACGGCAACAGAACCAGGCAAAGCCACAACAAGTGCATCTAAAAGATGCAGCCATTTTTAACCCACTTAAGTGGTCAGTGGGGGCAGCTCCATCGTAGTCGTACTCTCTCCATGAAATTGAAGTTTTCAATTAATTTTCAATACGAGATGGAGGCGAAACTGGAGCTGTGCAAAGTTTGCCAGCGGCAGCCGGCTAATAGAACAACATAAAAAGCAGCTAAGGAAAATAGTTTTAGCGGTTTTGGCCCCACTACACCCATCCATTCTCCGTGCTCCTCCTTATTGGCTCCAAAGTTCGAATGTGCCCGGTAATTGGCCGTCTGGAGTGGCCGCAAATTAGCCAACGCCATCGCCGGCATTAGTGTCAAACCAAGTTATCTGCTAGACGCACTAACTCGAGGGCTTTGTGCTTCCAGCCTCGGAGTCGGTCAGTAAGCTCTTTCGTCAATCAAGCGGCTCTAAGTCCACGCCCTCCAAGTCGGCTCACGCGGACAAATCGGACGCCGTCTCGACCGCCTCGCTTACGCTCTCGCTGAGCTCCTTGGCCAGCAGCAACATGGAGCCGCCGGAGCGCCAGCCCTCGATTGCGGAGACGCCAACGCCCGTGGAGGATTCCCTGTCGGCCACAGCCTCCCACACAGCCTCCACAGCCCTCATGATGGATGCCCCTTTGGAAGAGGCAGAGGGACAGGGCGTAAGGGTTGACTACTCTAAGCCCGAGACACCGCAGATGCGAAGCACGCCAAACGGTGAGTCGATGTTTGGCCCTAGGAGCCACTAATTAGAAGCTTTATCTTCGCAGCTAATCCCTTTCTGGCGGAGAACTCCCCGCTTCGGCAGACAGTTGTGGGACGTGCCCTGATCAGCGTGAAAATTGGCAGCATTATGGAGCAGTCCCTGGTCTACTACACGGCTCGTCTGGTGACAGCCCGATTTCTGCTGAGCGGACAGGCGGCTGGCCTGCAGCCGGATAGTGTCTGCAGGGTTTCCATCAAGAGCCTCTCGCTGGCCGTGATCGCTCAGTGTGTGCGTCTGGCACCCAGAGTGCTTCAGCTAAACCTGGAGATCAGCGATCAGGAGTTGCAGCTGCTGGAGCAGGCCAGTTGCCAGGCCGGAAGTGGCGATAGCACTCAGGTATCCAGTCCCCAGAGCAGCGATAACTCGCAGGTGGGCGGTGAGAAGCAGCAGTTGGACACTCCCCTGGTGCAGGCGGAAGTAGAAGACAACCTGCTCCTGCTGCACATCAAGGACGATCACTTTGGCGCCAGCACCTGTCCAGCTTACCTTCAGCAATCGGCGCCCACACTTAGTCGCAGTGCCGACGCTTCGGTTCTGCTTCTTGGAGAGAGCTCTGCCTCGCAGCCTGCCAAGAAGTCAACCAAGGAAGACAAGTTGTCCAAATCCGAGATCATTGGCAGCTCCTTTCGACCCACGGTGGCGGCGGAAGATGTGCCACCGTTGAGCCTGCCGCCGCGTCCCCCGAAGCGGACCAAGTCGACGCGGAGTCGCACTGGTGTTAGTGGTCTGATGTCCACCGCAGGCAACTCTCAGACTCCCGGCTGTCAGGCCCTTTCGGACGTGCTGCTCTATCATGACCACTGTGATCCCATCTTGCGCGGCGGCGTTCAGCAGGTGGTGGGTTTCTTTCTGCAATCCAGCCGAGCTGGTCTGTATGTGGAGCTGCAGCGCGGTGTTGGCCTGCAACACTTGCTGGCCATTTTGCTCAAGGTGAGTGCATCGATAAGAACGAACACGGTTTAAGCATAAAACGTTACGTAGCCACAGGGCACTCCCGAGGAACTGCCTCTCTTCTGCCAGTGCCGGGTTAATGTTAAGCCACATTACTACACATACACGGTAGCCAGCTTTGTATATCTGGCGCTATATCTTAGTCGTAGAACGCCCACTTGCAGTCCCTTTCTCTGGTTACTCCATTTTCCTCCCCAGTGTATGCATAACGCATACGCCACGTTGTGCGACAATAACTATTTACTTGGCGGGGAGATTAGATTTGCTATGGAATACTAGTTAAAATATATGTATTATTCAAATTAATTATATATCTTTATAGAATATATATATTTTATAAGGATTACCTTTGATTATTCCAACTGAAACCTAAAAGATTTAAAGAGTATTTCAGTATCACCTCTCCGGGATAACTATATGTCAGTAGCTCTCGTTCGCTCTCGTTTTCCCCTCTGCACAAACATTTCTATATCTATAAATATGTGCCCCCACCTTTTCGCTGTACTTTTTTCTATGTTAAACCATCAAGCTAACATATTTTAACACATGCAGGCAAACACACACGGATACGGACACGTGTCCATATCAATGGCTGCTGCCTTTTGAATATTTTCCAGCTCTAAAGCCAGCTTCAGCTCCAGCCCCAGTCAGTTGCAGCTGCAGTTGGAGCTTGGCCGGCGGCATTTCGTGCGGTTGGTTGTTTTTCATTTGGAAATAAGAAAGAAAACCCTTATCGCCTTCGCAATGTGCAAGTGCAAATGCCCCTAAAGGGAGCGCAGCGCATCCGTTGCCATCTCGCATTCCCCGTCCCTGTACCCACCTCCTTCCGGTATGCAGAATGTGCGCATAAGTTGCACATTGATTTCTGTCTGGGGATTGGTCGTGGCAGTAAGTTGGGGCTCCCGATGCCGGGCGGTTTCTTATTGAATTCAATAATTTAGTGGCCGGCAGCGAACATTTAAATTGCTGCTGGCTGCTGGCCTCCCCAAAAGTGCAATTTGATTATGCAATGTTGTTGCAGCGGGATGCAGATGCGCAGATCGGGGCTGAACGGAGAACGGAGAAGGGAAACTAAAAACGGGTCAGAATAGGACGTAGGACGTGCTGGCTGAAAATCACATTAGATGCCTGCTACATAATGGCTGCAAATCCGTCTCAATGGCACTTGCCAGCATACCAAAATTGGAGCCAAGAAGGGATAGCCAGCTAGTGGGACATAGAGTGCGGTGCGGTATCTTCCCTGGAGCTGGCCAAGCCAAGCCGGGGCCAAAGGCAAAGCAACTTTGATAACAATAGCCCTTTGGCCCGGACTGGAGCTAGGAAAAGCTTGTTAGGGATTCGTTAAAAATGCACACACTCTCAGATGGATGCCGGATGGAGGGTGTATGGTGTATGGTGTATGGTGGCCAGGGATGCCAGTGGCCCGAGAGCTGGCCACTGTGTGATTGTGGAAAACTTTTTGCTTGTGCAAACAATAAAACACAAATTCGCTTAGCCAACGTCTCTCTCGCAACCGTCTTATGCCTGTTCTTGAGGCCATGTATAAAGAAATTTAGCCAAAAACTTTTTGCTCTTCCCCACTTATTGCAGGGCTTTGAGGACGAGATCCACACAGTGGTTATACAAGCGTTGAATGCATTCGATAAGATATTTCCGCATGTGGTGTCCAAATATTTGACAGAGCCGCCATGTCATTATCATGCTCATCAGCAGCAGCAGCAACAGCAGCAGATGCAGAAGAAGCAGCAGGAGCAACAGCAGTTGGAGGACGAGCAGGACCTGCAACGACATTCAAGTGGACAACAAAAGCGTCCGGGCCAGGCGCAAACATTTGGCCAACAAACTTTTGCAAAGGACCAGGATAATGCCTTAAGCAGTCAACGGCCGCAACAAAGGCGTCCTAACGATGCCGGGACATGTGCCAAGTCCTCGGCCACAGATAATGATGAGCTACTGGCTGCTCTTTTGAATGATTTCCAATTGCAATCGACTGGCATGCAGCAGCAGCTAAAGAATAATGGCAACGGCAACGGCAGTGGCCAGTTGGGTAATGAGCCCGAACCGTTCTGTGTGTTTGCCATCTCGCCCAAATTGCTCTTGAGCAAACTCCGGCTCTGCCATCACAATAAATATTGGCTGGTCCAGAATAAATACGCCGAAGTTATTTCGAATTTAAATTACGTGCTACTGCGGTCGTACTACGCAAATTTTCGTTGTGGCCTCGCCAGCAATAACACCAGCGTCGGGCAGAAGCAGCACAAGGAACAGGAGTCGCCGAAGGAAGCCAGCGTTTCCGGATGCGAGAGGGCGGAGAGCGAGGACATTGTCTGCACTTATGAGGTAAGCAGCTAAATCGTCTTATTACAACCGGGCCCGCTGGCAGACCGCCGCTCGCCGTCTTGTTTATTGTGCAGATTATTTTACGAGTGTGTTTTCGCCCTGCTCCATCGTGCCCCAGAATCCTCGAAAGCAATTCGAGTGCCGGGCGCTCCTCTGACAACTCTTATTGAACATTTGTGCACTCAAGTGTGTGGCCGGGCTCTTTGTGCATTCTGCAGGAGACTGCGGAGAGCGCATCCTCTGCCGAATGCCTTGGCAACTGACGGACTGACGGAAGGACTGGCTGACAGGCGGCTACCCTTTGGGGGGGTTTTTTGTGGCGCTCGCACATATATTTGTTTATTTATTATTTTGACAAAGCTAAGCAATTTGCTAAATTGCACAGCGAGGGGAGAACGTACACCGACTCGAGAGTCGGCAAACAATTGAGGCAAAAGACGATTGACGGATCAAACTGAATGCCAACGAAATGTAATAGCACGAAAAGTGCTTGACAGCAGTCAAGTCTTCTCTTCCATCAATTGATAGTTCTTCTGTGTGGGGGGATTCCCGTATTAGTTGCAATTAAGCTTGACTCTGTTCTCATAAAGTTCTACGTTGAATTCTTCACGGGCTTCACTCTAAAAGAATCAATTTATTTTAGTAACTTTCTTTTAGAATCAAAACCCAGTATTTTCACAGAGAATTTAAAGTTTTGGAAGCAAGAATCCACTTGAATAATTCAAATAATATGTAAAACATAACGTCTTAAGAAAATGTAGGATAATATTTCAATATTTACCAAGACTAAGACCTATTTTTATCCTACGAACTGTTTCTCCAAGTGTTTTGATTGTTCTACCTTCCGCATGAATTCAGCGGAGCAAACCGCGTCTGCACGGGCATTCGAAACTGCCAAACTGCATAATGAAAACTTGGCTCACTTTTTGATTTACAACACTTTGGCCCCCTTGCTCTCTTCCACCTTACAGGCACAGTTCCTGGCTGAACTTCTACATCTGCTCGGCGACGATGATGCGCGGGTGCGGGAACATGCCGCCTGCTGTCTTTGCCGCTTTATAATGCAAACGGCGCGCCAGGAGCAGCCGTCAGTTGGCAGGGATGAGGATGAAGGATGCGAGATCGAAGGCAATGGCAATGGCAACGGCAACGTCAACGTGGAAACTCAACAAACTAATTTCAATTTGCTGTGGGATTTTTTCGACTATCGCATATTTGGCAGCATGTCCGTGACGTTGCGTAATTTATTCCGGGCCAGTTCGACGATTGTGCCTCCGTTGGCGGATCTGGATGCATTGCCCTTTGCCGCCACCGCCTGCCCGGAGGCTGGCATCACGTCCATGATGGGTAGTAGCTCCTGCTCCGCTGGATCGGCAGCCGAAGCGTCAGCCTTTGCGGCGTCGGCCTACTTCGATGGCAGTTACGGCACCGGCATCGCTGAGGGGCATGTTTTTGCGCTGGCGGGCCAACGTCAAATCGCGCTGGAGGAAAAAGTTTTGGCCAAAGTTTTGTATCGCTTGACAAATAAATTGATGACGCTGAATGATAAAAATTTGCAGGTAAATATTTGTGTGCCAGCCACAGACACACACACACAGCCACCAATCGAATCGAAACTCGAACGAAACTAAATCGAATTGACCTGCCCTTCTCATCATCCTGTTTTCCCTTTGCAGTTTGGCATAATTTACGCGCTGCGCCTCCTGCTCAGGCACTTCAATTTCGTGGACTACCAACGGGCCTGGATGGAATTCAATTTCGTAGAAATTTGCATTAGCCATGCCTACTACAACAATGCAACGGCGGCGGATCTGGGTTGCCAGAACGATTTGATTGATGTGATGGGCAAATTAATGGCAGGTGAGTAGCACAACCTCCGATCGTTATTCTGGGGTCCCAACTCTGTTATTTCCTTGTGCGTATTGCCCCATAAATATTTTAATAGTAATGGCAGACATTCACATACACCCATGCCACGCATTTGTGCATTCCAGCGCGCCTGACTGGGCTCCTGATATTTCCGATATTTATTGGAATTGTTCGACTATTCGGCCGGCGCTTTGCGGCTCGTTTGGCTAATTTAATTTAACTGAAATTACAAAAACTGTAATTTCTGGTCTCAGACTGCATATTTAATTGCATTATGCTGTAATGAATGCTGTGGAAACGTTTGCATAAATCATTTTAATTAATTGTTTGTCATTAAATAGATTTGCATAAATATTTTCATGCTGCGGCGGTGTAAGTGACTGAGCGTAGTTTATATATACTTTTTTTAGTAGCTATTATTTTTAAATTTAATCAAGAATAACGAGAAATTAGCATAAATGTTTTTAAATTTCCGTTGCACTAAAAGTATTTGTATGTTGCTACAAAAAAATGGGGGAATAAAAAGTTCGAAAAGCCCAACTAATTTGTTAAAGTAACCGAATGTAGGATACACTGTCACCTGTTTAATCATATAAATAATTTATTGCCTACCTGCTGTCGCAGGAAAAAAACGCAATGACTATTCCGGCAGTTTTTCTATCAAATTGTAAATAAAATGCAGCTTTCAATTGGCAAATATAGCAGCTGAAGAGCATAATAGAACGATGGCATACTCAGAATTTAGCACAATGTCTGCCTGATTATATTTAATTCAATAATTTTCAACAGCGCCATTAACAAAGAGCATCTAAAAAAAAGCCCCGAACTGTAACAACATCAGCAGCGGCGACGGAGCGGTAATGCAGCTAGTGCGCTAATAAACATTTCAATTCAATTTACAAAAATGTTTATAGCACGCAGCGCAAAAAAGCAAACAGAAAACCAAACTTCAACTCAATTTCATTAGTGCCATTTCACACGACCGCCACGACCAGACCCAGTCCCGGTCCCAGTCCCAGGATCGGTCGACATGCATTAGGATGCTATAAATTTAGGGAGGATTCAGGGGTGGATGTGGCAATGGCGACAGGCTCTTTATTATTTATCATGCCAGCCGCGTATTTGCTATGCGCTAATGTAATCCACCATAATCAAAAAGTAATTAAATTATTAATAAACCATTAAATGTTAAACAATTTTTGTGTCATCGGCAACGGCTGTGACCCACAACGTCCACCCTCCGCCTCTCGCGATTACAATTTGCATTGCATTTGCAATGGCGCAGCGGTCCTGCGGTGCACACATTGAACAATTTAATATTTAAGCCGTGAGTGCGTGTGTGCCTGGGCATATCTGGACATCGATTTGAAAACAAAATCACCAAATGTTTTCCGACACTCTCGCGTGCGCTTCGTGATAAGTTTTGACAGTTGCCAAAATGTATGCAAATAGTTGCAATTCATGCCCAGAACCAAAACAAACAGCCAGCGAAAATCCTTTAATTGTGGCCTGAGTAAATTCACAGTTCGCCGATGGCTTAAAGCCACTGAACCACCTGCATTGCAACACTATAAGCTGCCTATCATGTCCAGCTTAATTCCTGCCGCCTTTTCTGTCAGTAATCGGTGTGGAATTTCTTTCTTTTGTTTTTTAAACGTTATGCAAGTTTTTATTAATTAAGTAAGGTTAATAACTGGCTAAGCGATTCATTAATTTAAGTCCTAGCTGTTTCCGGGAGATTCAATCCATCTACTTTCATATCATCCACCTTGCCGTGCTATAATCGAACGTTGGTCCTGGCGCCAAAATGGAACAAATAAAAAAACTGAAATGCGCGATAAATAAATATAAATTGGTAGCGGAAGAATGGCGTCGTCTCATTGCGATTGTGTGTGCAATTTTCAATTAATTAGTAAATGCAATGCAAACTGCGATCCGGGGCATCCGCCGGCATCCACTTGCCCATTATGTCCCCGAAGGGGTTCTTTAAATGGCTCCCTTAACACTTAATTTTTATAAATATTTATGCGCATACAATTTAATTTATTTGTAAATAAAACTTTTCATTATTATCGGTTTTTTTTTTTTGCATTGGCATTTCCTTTGCCGCACTGCAAATACAAATTTATATTGCTTATTGCCGCTGAATGTTGCATTGTTGTTGACACATAAATTAAAATGTTGCGTGTCTCCACATTTCATTTCATTTTTTTGAGGGGGCAGCCTTTTATCTGACGAGGCATGGTCACCGCCATTCTTCTCTAAATTCATGAAATTTGACCAGCTTTTAATAGATCCATGAGTTCCCGAATTTCGCGTACCAGGCGAACAGAAACCAGGAGAACGACGAAGCACTGACCTGTGCGTTAACGTTTTTGATACAACTAGCTAACTAACTAATAATATTCGATAGCACAGAGCTGATCGGACTTCCTCCTGTCCGCCAGATTTGAAATATTAAGCAGTTAGTAAATTCTTGCAGCTAGATTTTAAAATTGGCTTGCCTGGTAGCCCTGTCACATTTGCCGGAAGTGAAAATCCCCATTTCACGCACACAGTAATTAATGCGTATAAATCATGGCATAAAGCGTTTTCCGCTTGTTACCTATGCATTTTTGTTTTAATTTCGCATTATTCTCCCGTCCTCACGTGAATTGCCATAGCAGCACTTTCATTGAAGAGCTCGTTTTCCAATTGCAAATCCATTAATGCGTTTTTAATTTGGTGAGCTGCAATTACGCAGAATTTGTATAATTTTAAGTGCTCGATTGCATTGCAACCCAATTAGCCGAGTCGGGATCTCTTAATTCGCGATTAATAAGCCTCCAATCCGCCCATCTATCCCTGCCTAGGTGCCATGCTGAGCTCTGGTGAGCCGAGTACTTCCCACCTGGACTTTTTGCTGCGTCACAGCCTCAAGATGCTCAACATCTTCTACCACCTGGTCACCAATCAACGCCCACCCTCCGGCTCGCAACCAGCCAGTTTGAAGGCGCCCAAGAGCGAGCTCTTCGCCAGGGAGCAGCCCGGGGCAGCGGCAGCCCTCCAGGCTCTGGGTTACTTTGCTGGCGATTACGTTTACATGAAACTTTACAACATTTTAAGAGGTGCTAATGACAGCTACAAGGTAAGTCAAGCCACGGACTTGCAGACTCGCACACTCGCAGATTCGCAGATTCAGCGGCAGCAACCGCCATTAAGTCGCTGGTGGCGCCGAAATGGCAAAAGTTGCGCGGCACGTGCACTGAGATTTCCCAGCACTCAGCTTCCCAGCTTCAGATTTGGCCCCGTCTCCAGTTGCAGCCCCATCTTCGCCAAGGATCTAGATGCACGTACAGCGCAATGCGCCGTTTTATATGCAACACTTTCTGCCGGTGCCGCCACCACCATCACAACCACCACCGCCGCCGCACTGGCAATGAGTTGTAAAAATTCAACCCGCGACGAAATGCAGCCAGCGTAGCATCCTCACTTGACTTTTGCCACTCGCAGCTCAAACAGAAACTTCTTCGCGCTGACTGACTTAATGTGCGGGTTGCATTAGGCCACCGCCTATCCATCCTTCTCCCACCAAACTAATGCAACTCTTTTATTTTCACCGCCGCAGATAACCATAAATTACGAGGCCGGCAGCTTATTAATTTGTCTCCTGAAGACTTGCCTCAACGCAGTGAGCCTGTGCCTGGAGTCCCTGCCGAGTGCCTCGCCCCCGGAGCTGAAATTAATCGAAGAAATACTCCACTATTTGACCAAGCTCATAAATTATGCGCCCGCCGAGTGCGTTGCATGTCTGCGGCAACTGTTGAAATATTTATTCGCCCAAAATTATGCCAGCCAAGTGCGGGTGCAGCCGTCGGCCACCGATGGCCACCACGCCGCCTTTACGCGGCCCTACTTTGTGGCCAAGGGCAGGGGTCATGGCGCCGGCTCCACATTGTTGCCACCAATAAATTCAAAACCGGAGCTCGGTGCGGAAGGAGGAGCTGCCCGACGACCAATTGATACTGTCCCACTCCAGGCGCTGGGCTTGCTCTTTGTTCGTGGCCTGCAGCCGTCCACTCCGCCGGCGGGAGACTGCGTCAGGCTTATAAAGCTATTCGAGCCGCTGGTCATCTACTGTCTGACGGTGAGTACACTCTAAAAAAAATATGCTTTATGTTGCAGTTCAATTTAATAAGCTTAGAATTATAGAGGATGATTATTACTAAAATGCGTGAACAACTATTAATTTATTTTAGTGAACAAAAAACACATTTAAAACATTTAAATTTTCAACCGATATGAGTTGGGAATTTGTGAAAGTGCTGGGACTGCCAGCGATGGCTAATTAATTTTAGTTGTAGCCAATTTGTTTGATTAAAAATGCACAGACACGAAGGCCAGCCGACCTGGGGAAAAGTCCTTAATCTGTTACGTGTGTGTTGGGGCTCAGAGTGCATCCATTGATATTTTATTAATGGCGAACATGGTCGAAGCACTAGTATTCCCTCATGTAACATAATTCCCCTACTCCGTTCTTGCCGCCGCCAGCTCTTCATGAAGTCCAACGCGCTGATTCAGGCACCCATACTGCGACTGCTCTCGCAGCTGCTGGAGCTCAATGTAACCTACAGCATATTGGACTCCAAGAACGTTATATTCGAGCAAATACTGAGCAACATGGATCTGATCGAGAGCGGTATCGATAGGTAAGTAACAGTTAGCATAGCGACAAATCATTTAAACTTTTGCAGATAACCTTTACCTCAATTTATCACATGAATACAATAATTACTCTCTTCTGTAGAGATTCTTTATACCCTTAGACCTTAATATTGCTTCTATTCTAGGAACGCCTTCATAATTATTCCACCCATGCTGAGATTCCTGGTGCAGCTGACGCACAAGAGCGACAGGCAACTGATCACGATACCCAAGATCATTAGCATCACCAACAATCTGTTGGCCAGCAGCTCTGTACGCGAGGTGGCCCTGCTGGCCCTCAGAACCTTGAGCTACGAGCTGTTCTTCATGCACAGCCAGCTGGAGGAGGCCCTGGATACCGACTCAGGCAATAACTCAGGTCGGGCGGCATGCCAGAGTCCGTTGAGTGCGGCACCCACGCCGGAAACCAGGGAGGCCCTGCTGGCCCAGCGACGCGAACTCGACACGCAACGGGAAGTGGTGCTGGGCATGTTGGAGAAGTTTATCGAGGCCCGACCGAGTCAACAGGTACTGGCCCTGCTGCTGTTATTCGAGCGGAGTGTGGAGCAACTGGAGGAGGCGCCATATCGCAGTGCCCAGGATGCGGACACCGTGTATGGGATTCTTTGTCGTGGCCTGTGTTCGCGGCAGTGGCGACTGCATTCAGCCGGAGATCTGCGGCTGCTGGAGAGCTGCTTCCGTAACAACGGCAACCATGTGCTGGCCGACAGCAAGGGATTCCTGCAGCTGTTGCAGCTTTTCATCGAGCAGGTGGGTTAAATATGCAGTGGCCTAGGACTTGACAAAGCGCTCAGCCAATTCACAGGGCTGCCCGTCAGTGCTTCAATTATGGCATGCATTAAGACTCCGGCAGATCCACCACTTGCCGGATAACGTCTGTCTGTCTGCTTCGATTGAACTCATAAATATGCGCCAGGCCTGCTTAAATATACATGCCCACACACTACGAGGCGTCAGGCAATTTGTAATATTTATGAATGCAGACAGAAACTTAAAATCCAGCTCGACATGCAAATGAACATAAAGCCGTCTATCAGTCGTCGGTTTGGCAGGCTGCCAATGCAAATGACATATGAATGTCCTGACGTCCCGGCGTCCCGGCGTCCCGGCGTCCTGAGAAGGTGTCAACCGGGCGTGCCTGGCATCCACTTAATAATATAATTGAAGTAATGCCACAAATTACAACACTCTCAGTTTGGAAACGATGGCCGTGCGACTTAACTGGTACTTAGGGTCAACGCCTGCAGTTGCATAAATTGATCTCGTTGACATTAAATGGCCGTACGGCAGATGTTTCGGGTTCGTCACTAAGATGACAGGCGATTGTTTGCCTGCATGGCTCATCAGTTTACATTCATTGCCCCCATCAAAGAGTCAGTGTTCAAAGAGTTTTAGGTTGTCCAAGCAGACCCTGAGCTTTGAGCGAGAGCTCTTCAACGATTTGTCATTGCCTGTCCGTCAGTCCGTCGGGGCTTCTGTCCAACCCTTCGCATTTACATACACACGAATGCACTTAGTTGCAGTTACGGGGCAATTTTTTATTTCGCCGTGTTGTGCCCCGTGTTGTTACTGTTTCCCAGAGCCAAGAGCCAAGAGCCAGTGCCAGTGCCAGTGCCAGTGCTGCTGATCCATGTGGCGCTGTAGTTAATGTGGCACATGTCGTATACGTGACATTTTTAATACCTACGCTTCAACGCCGCACATTTTCAACTATTAATGCGCATTTAAGCTACACATGCATTAACTGTCGGGCTGCCTGCCAACCAAACAGCCAGCCAGGCAGCCAGCACGAGCTTCTCGTGCAACCACGCCTTCCTTCTCATCCCATGCCCACATCCCCCACACTACTTAGCCCGTTCAGACCAGTCAACCGTTATGCTACAGTTAAAACCAACTTAATTACACAGTCTCCCTGGCACAGCTGGGCGTGTGTTGGCCCGGCCCTCGTCTGCGCGTATGTGTTTGTGAGCCCACTTGTCGTCATCGTAGGCAGTCAATTGCATGTGAAGACTCCGTGCATCCACCTGTCTAACGTTGTTGGTCCGGTGGTCAACCCCTTCCCGAGTTACCACCATCTCATCCACCCGATATTCACCCGTATTAATGGCGACCTGACACTTTAGTGCCGCCGGCAATTCAACTTCATTTAACTTGTAAGTTATGCGCAAAGCTTAAAAACTTCAACTAATTATCGTTTATTTAATTTGGACACGTAAAAAAAAAAAGAAGCGGAGACGGCAGGTAAATTAACAGAGTTTCACGCAGTCTCCGTCGCTCAGGTGGCATGAGTAATTAAGTTTGGCCTTCCCGCCGCACATAGCCATGTTTATAAGCGTATTTATGCGGGATGTGGGCTGTGGGGGATGCAGGCCTGTGACTAGTTGACGGCAGCAGCGTTTTAATTGAAATTGAAATTGCGCCGCAACTTAAATAACATTCTGCGTGTAAACATTGACTAGAGGAGGCACGAGGCGTTGAAAAAAAAAAAAAAATCTTATTTAAAATGCACCGCAGCCAGCGGTCCGTGCCAAGAGGCACAAATGGAATTGCATTCGCCGTCCATCCCAGCACACATGTGCAGGATGGGAATGCCGGAATGGGTTGCCTCTTCTAATTACTGCCGGAAAATATGTTGATGTTTGGGCGCTGGCAACTTTGTCACACAAATTTATGCAAAGTTTCACACTTTACTGCACTGGCGGTCAACAACGAAAGGAGTCATCAGCATCAGCCAACGAACTTACCTCCTCTCCCTTCTATCTTTCCTTGCAGGGCGTCGGCAACTTTGGTGATTTAGCTCTGGCCATGGTTATGCTGGCCAACGTAATCCTCAAGACCGAGGAAATTTATTTAGTGAATCACATAAAACTTTATTTGAAAAATAATCCAACTGCCGAGCGGCGGCTGCAGGCTTTATTGCCCTCCACATCGGCCACTCCTACTCCGCCATGGCAGGACGAGGCGCCCTCGACATCTTCGGCGGCTGCCGCTGCCAGAGCCGCTGCTGCCTCCTTTTCCGCCGGCCGCGCCGCCATCAGTGAGATTAACTATTTCGCCAAGGTCCTAAGTGAGAAGCTGCTCGCCTGCCTGGATGCTATTCTGGGAGGGGCTACCTCGTCCACTGCAGCGGACCACGCCTACTGCCAGCTGGCCGGGCGGTTTGTCGATGCCCTGAACAACGTCTGCTGCCGCTCACGGCACAAGGATGCACTTCAATCAGTTTTCCGCTTGGTTTTGGCCGAGTCTGAATTTCTCTGCAAATACTACAGCCTGCTGTTGATGAGTGCCGCCGGCCAGGGTGGATCTGGCTCACAGGATGCCTTGCTGCTGGCCTGCATGAGGCTGACGTTGGCAATGAGGCTGGAGGAGCCGGTGGTCCTGCTGGAGCAGGCCGCCCAGCTGCCGTTGAAACGGAACCTGCAGAGGGCGTTGTTGCGCGAAGTTTGTGGCGCAAATGTGGTAAGTGCACTGTGAATAACCTCTATAAAAATCGGTTATCATTATAAGGGGATAAATTATATATAAATTAGTTGGATTCCCCAATTATTTAATTGGTATTTAATAGTTATTTGATCCTATTTTATTCCAAAATATAAATAAGGAATCAAAATTCGAACTCTGTAAAGTCCAAAATGGATATTAGATCATTTTTGAATTATTTTTTGTTATGTGCCAATAAGCAGAGAGGTGGGCTGGAGTAATGGCGGATCAGGCACATTAGTTTAATTTGAATTTGGCAGACGACGCCGTTGCCGGAAGCCAGTTCGTCCCCGCGTTGCCCCCCTCCGAAAGCCCTGGCTATTTACAACACTGCGAATTTTCCCAGCTGACAGTTGTCGCACTCGCAATTTTGCGGTTCACCGCATCGGGTTTTCGGTTTCGGCTCTCGGCTCACTGTCCCGCCCAGCGACAGTGAGCCTTTAAACGTTGGGCTTACTTTAAGCACAGTTCGCTGGTTCATTGGCGGGCATAATTTTAATTGATTGCCACTCGAGCATGCGCCACTTGTTGGCTAATGGCCCGCGCCCCGGAACAAATCACAATTGTCCACTAATTGCAGGGCTGCGAGTGGAGTGCGCAACAAGTGCGCCGCCTGTTCGACGGCAGGTATCTGAATTTCCTAATTGCTGACCACTTGGAATTCCTCTGCGAGCTGTGCCAAGAGCGCCCCGAGTGCGGCTCATTACTGCAGGTGGCCCTGCTCCGCAACGCGCAGTGCTTGAGTCGGGTAAGTTGCAAAAGACTTTGCATAACAAAGCCACCTCCCCGCCTTTGCGAGTGTCCTTTCATCCGCCCCGTTGCTCTCTCTCTTTCTCTCTACCGCACAGCAATCCATCCGCATCGTCCTTCGGCTATTGGGACGTCTTTGTGAGTCCGCTGAACAAAACGCCTCGGGAGACTCCGGAGTCGATGCCGGGCCCGTGCTGCAGGCCCTGCAACTGCTGAGTCGCCTGCACCAGCTGCACGACGGGCAGCGTTCGCTGCAGCTGCCCATGGAGCGGATGGCGAGGCGACTGACCGCCCAGAGCGGGCCTGTCGCCAGGAACGACATCTATGGGCGACTGGTGGAGGGAGAACTGGCCGGGGGCGAGGACCAGGACGCCCTGCGCACGCTGCTGTAAGTAATATCCTTGCAATTATTCATCGAAGGCAATGGCAATTTATATTCAAAAGATTACATAGATTGAAGTTAGGGTTACTCTACTACAAACTGTAAAAAAAATACTAAACAATATCAATAATTATATTTAAGAAATTTATTTACAAAATTGTATAAGGAAATATTCCGATATTTCCTACGCAAATTAAAATTCAAACAATTTAAAAAGCAAAGCTTCCATATCGACGTACCCTTTTGAAAGTTGCTCCCTTTCCTTGGTACCTGAGTGCCCACTAAAAGCAGTGCTCCAAGTTCGGATCAGCAGACTCTCATTATCCCTTGATGCTTTTATTTATGTTTCATTGCTCCGCATCGCAGGCTAAAGGACTTGGAGTGCCGCCAGGACAATGAGACTGCAACGCCGTCGCGCATAATTGATGAGAGCTGGCTCTTTGCGCAGGTAAATGGGACAAGCACTTGGCCATTATGGCACTGCCTCAGCTAATTTGTTGTTTTTTCCTCTTCCACAACCACCTCCACCTCCACTTCCCAATGCTTCTCCTCCTTTGGCGACATTTTACCATCATTCCAGCTAATCAAGTTCGCCACCCAGCATGCGGATGCTCCGCAACAGCAGAAACAACTGATGCTTCTCCTCCTGGAGATCCAGTCGGAGCCGAAGCTGAACCGCCTACTCCGTAGCCTGGGTGCCGAGCAGGAGGCGCGGCTACTGCGCCACGCCATCACAGGCTCCATGACCGCCATGTTGTCCGACTTTCAGCAGAAGTGCATCCAGCATGCACCGCACATCAACTACATGCAACCTCCGCCGCTGGCGCGAGTGTCCTGCTCTCTGCTCCTGGCGAAAGTGGTTTCGATAACGGCCTCCGCCGAGTCCCCGGCATCGCCCACCGTCGAGCAATTGGATGTGGCCCGGGCGGTGACCTCGTTGATGGCCTGTATACGGAATGTGGAGCAAACGGCGCTCATTTACATAGATGCCCGGCTGATGGAGAAGTTCGTGGGCGAACACCTGCTGCGCCAGGAGCATCTGCCGCAGTTGATGGCCTACCTCGGCTGGCTGGCCGTGGCGGCCAAACAGATTTTGGGCAAGCCAACGCGACGGGAGTCGGAGCAAGATGCCCTAGGCGTGCTGCTGGCCACCGTGGATGCCCTACTGCTGCAGCCGCGCGTCTGGAGGGAGTTAAATGCCAGTTTGGATGCCGGACTACGGTGCCAGCTGCTCGAGCTTCTGGGCTCGGTGGCTCGGTGCATTCTGCAGGATACAATTTTCTATCAGCGTCATCGCCTGGACAGAAGCGGCAAGGGCCCAGCGCTGCAGGCGATTTTCCTGGCGAAATTGATTGAAACGCAAATTGATATCGAGTCCCTGGACAGCGGCAGGGTCTTGGCTGGCGACGAGGATGCTCGTCTGCAGTTCGTGGGCCAGGAGCTGGCCCAGGTCCAAGTACCATTGGTAAGTGACATTGAGCTGGTCATTTGTCAGTCTGACCCAGCAAACATCTCTTTCTTTTGTCTCTCCTCCAGTCGCTGGTGGCCTCCATTGGCATTTCGCTGCTACGCACGCATCACTTTTATGCCTACGCGGTGACTCCGACCGAGCTCATCCAGCAGCCGGAGGAGCAGCAGCAACAGGCCGATGGCAAGCTGCCCACCATTCCCGTGGACAGTCTGAGCGATGTGGATATCCTGCGACAATTTGTCAAGCGGTGAGTTGTGAGAAGGAGACGGGCAAGATCCACAAGCAGAGTGATTAAATTGAAGGCATCCGGTAAATTTACGATAAAAGGAATGGCCTATTTATCCTTTTTACTTTCAATTCTTATTTAGTAAATCGATTTTAAGCAGCTTTGCATCACCTAACATAAATCCAAATAGAACTAATCCATCCTCGCATGCCGCATTAGCTGACACAGCTAACTCAAAGGAACCTCCAAAATCTACCCAATTAAATCGGCTTATTTTCGAGGTCCCGTGTTAAATTAGTCTGGTTATGATTTCGTCACCTTGCCCGTAGGCGCCTTTGTCCGGCTGGTCAACTGTCGCTTCCCTTATCAACTGGTCAGCCTCTGATGCATTGTGTTTGCTCCTACTGCCCCTGCTCCTGCTACTGTTGCTGCTGTTGCTGCTGGTCTTGGTGTCGCTCCTGTCGTTGTCATTGTGTCCGGCAACAACAACAAAGTTGCTGACAATGCTCTGACAGCGTTGACGAGCGCATGGCAGCTACATGGAGCGATGATGAGGACTGCGACGGCAACGACTATGGCTAAACCGCAACTGGAAACATCAACATCCTGTTGTTCTATTACAAACACAAGCACGCAAACAATCACACACACACACACAACACACACAGACATATGTATGTAGGAGGAGTGAGAGCCGTAAGACTTCATTGTCATCGTCATTGTCCTTGGCTTGTTTGCCTCGTCCTTGTCACTTGACAGGCTCCCCGGCACGCCGGCCTGGCTATTGCTGTTCCATTGTTTCGATGGCAGTCGTCATCATTACGCTGTCAGCCGAAAGCTGATGCTGAATCGTCATCAGCCAGGAATTGGGCGGAATAATTGTACACGGCTAGATGTCCATGGCCTGAAACTTGACTTCCCGCAAAGTATGCATACTTGCACCCGAACTCCGACTCGCACTCGCACTCGCACTTCTGCGCCTTGCCCCGGCCCCAGCCCAGGCCCGCGTCAGTGAGCCAATCCATTTTTGGCTGTTGGCGGACCGACAAGAGCGCAAACATCAAAACCACATCAGCGGGGAGGCTGGGTGAGTGGGAAAGCTGGAAAGCAGCAGCTCAGCGCAGCGAGGAAAGCTGCGAGGATGATAACGACAAAATCCCCCAAAGGGCTGACGGAGCGGAACATCAACAACTCTATTAGACGAAACTCTGTGCAGGATCAGCATCACCAACAGCAACGGCAACGGCAATGGCAATGGCATCAGCATCAGCATCAGCATAGACATGCATTTTTGCCAAAGGGGGGGTTGGGCTAAAAGCCGCCGGTTTTGGGGGGCTAAGAGCTGGCTAAAAGACAGCACAGGCAGGAAGAGCCGCCGTTGAGGCAGCGAGCGATATAAACAAATTATGAGCAGCAAAGTGAGATAAATGCATGTGTGCGTGTTGCAGATGGCTGCCAACAAAAGGCACGTCATGCCGGGATACAGATCAGGATGTGGATGCGGATGTGGATGCGGACGGTTGCCTTTTGCTCCAGAAACATTGTTGCTAATTGCACAGAAACCACCACGATGCACAGCAGCACCCCGGGCTCCAGCTCCAGCTCCAGCTCCTGCTCCTGCACTGGCTCCCTGGTGGATGGAGCTGCTGCTTCACTGGCTGCTGCCTAAAGTAATCGAAGACTAATTGACATTTTAGGCGTCCTCACATATATGCATACCTCAATGTATATTGCATATTTTAAATATTTCAAGAGACCGGACTAATTGAATTAAAATTTCAAGCATTTGCTGAAAACATTTTATGCAGAAATTTCAATTTCCAATTAATTACATACACACGCATGCACACACACACACACACATCACACGGCCTGCTTCCGGTAATTAAATTGACACTTATAGCCACTCTCATCGATTCTCGGTTGCAGGCTCTCCATCTTTGGCTTCACCACCCGCCAGCAATTCGAGGAGTACTTCATGACCTGCCTGCTGCTGATCAACCAGCTGTACGACGAGCACATGGTCGATCAGCAGGAGCAGTTCCAGATCAAGCAGGTCTGCCTCCAGGCCATCCTGGAACTTTTAATGACGTACAAAACTTTTCCCATTGTGGGCCAGGCCAATGGACAGTTCCATCACACGACTCGCTGGCATCGCATCACTTGTGACAGCATTAGGTGAGTTCCTGTTTCGCTTCCCGTTGGATGTTCCTTCTCCCGAATAGCGTCGGGGCAAAGTGTTGGCTGCCACATAGCCAGGCAGAAATTTATGAAAATTAAAATTCAGAGCGCACAGTGGAAAAAGTTTTTAATGTGTAAATGGCAAAAAGTACAAATTAAATGCGAACGGCAAAAGTTGAGTCTGTGAATGAGCGTGTAGGTCCTGATTTTGTTGTGCTCATATTATATCCTCCATCCCTTCCGTCCGTTCGAAAAAACCTTCAACTTTAAATGCACAACTAATTTGTTAACATGGGAGCGGCCAAAAACAATTTGGTGAACAAGTTTTCGGATGCTTTTACAATGTCTGCGCTTTTAATTAAAAGCGACAAAAAGTCTTTGTCGGAGCGACCACGATATTGCATATATGGCGTGACGTGAGCACATGAATTATGAAAACAATTTTAAAAGTTAACGAGTGCCAAAACTCCCTTTTTTCATGTCTCGTGGTCGACGCGATTCAATTGCCAGCAGAGAGGCAGGCGGCCAGTTAAAAAAGCCAAGCACCGTAGCTGAAATATCAAAAACTCTGTTGACAACCCCTAGGAAATTTACGGAACACACATATTTTCCGAATTAGCTGACCAGAGATTGCTTTTATATCCGATGCTCCTGCTGGAGCTGCTGCTGCTGCTGGGTAACACGAGACTCTCTGGCAAATACTTACTTGCCCCCGATGTTGACTTTATAAATTTGTTTTTAATTACAAGCAAATATGTTTTTGTAGTAGGAGTTTCCCTGGCCCGCTTTATCGTCCCGAACAACCCGACATTGTTTCCCCCCATACGTATACATCCATCAGTTTTGAATTCGTTTTTTATTGCCCTCGCAGCCTGAAGAAACTGCACAAGGTGCAGCTGCTGGTGGACGCGTGCAGTGTCTTCTATCAGCCCAATCTGGAGCGTCAGCTGGCCCACGACAATGTGATTGGCACACGCACCTTTGCGGCCAATCAATACGATCTCAATTTCAGCTGGGCCCAAATGGAGGCCCATGCGGGCACGGGCACGGGAACGGGCACGGTCGCGGGCTTATCCGGCGAGGAGGCGGACATTAAGCAGTCCTGCGACACGGATGTGCCTGACATGGCAATGCGCAACTATCGCCATTTTACGCAGCTGTCGGGAATTGACTTTCGCAGCAGCACGCAGCTGGTCTTTGACGTACTGCAGCAGATGATCGAGGTAAGTCCGCCGGCGAGTTCGGCCGCCTGTCAAACTTTTGCGAATGTCACGTTCTGCGCATTGCCTGCACACGGGGCACACATACCATGCATTCGCCGAGTGTAATTTGATTATGCAATCCGCTCGGCGGACATTACGGCGGCAGGCAGGCAGGCTGTCAGGGCTGCCAGTGCGTATGAGCGATCCTTGGGGGGGGTGGGGACTGGCGGCGTGACTCGTGATTTGGCACTGATTTAATTTGCAGCTGCAACTTGCCATAACTCTTTCCAAATTCGCTTTTCCTCTTTCTGGGCCCGAACGACAGCTGAATCACATTCTCGTGCTGCCAAATTTGGTGAAGTTTTGTGAGATCTGTGAGAGTCGCGACCACATCAAGTGGATTAAGGAGCGGTGTCTGAAGCTGCAGGAGCAAGTGGCCATGGACGATACGATTTCACATCAGGTAAGATAACTACACTGGGAATAAAGGCGGGTAATTGAGTTAAAAGCTTTGTTTATTTAAGTAGAAGTTACAAAGGAGTGCTTCTTCCTTTTGTTTTATTTAATTTGTAAATTAGCAAGATACCTTTATAAGTTATCTATCATTATCATCATCATATTAACAAGAAAAATGTGAATAATCTCCTCGTATCATTTTCATTACCTTTTCTCGAAATAAGTATCTTGAAATGCTCTTAGTTACCTTAGTCTAACTTTCCATTCAGTGTTTTTCTTTGCCATTTTCTATTGTTTTCAATGCTAATGCTCTCTGCATTCTGCAGCACATAATCTACTTACTGTGCCGCAGCCAGGCCTTACTCATACCCAGCCTGGGCGAGCTGCAAGCGCTGTGCTCCTTGATTGGCAACGTCTACTTGAAGAGCACGCACGGCTTCATACGCATCGCCACGTTGCAGGGGCTGCTCTGCCTGCTGGAGTGCTGCAGCAAGACCAACACGACAATGGGCCGGATGAGCGAGGAGCTGACATTGTTGCGAGCCCTAATTGTGGGCTACATCAATCGCCATGGCATCATTGATGAAAGGTGAGTCCCTGGGCCCTGCTAGGGCTTGTGCAATCAGCATAGAGTCTGTCGGACATAATATGCCCCGCTATGCAATTAATATCCTCTCATCCAGCTGGTAGTTATTATCGGGGCTCGGATTAGATGGAAAGTCGAGAATATGCTCGAGAACCAAAAGCTGTACCTGGTACCATCTTGAATTGAAACTCATCAGCTTGGCCCGGAGGGGTGTCCTATCTGGGCTGGGCTCCTGCCATGCCTGTATCTGCTTCACAGATCCACTCACTAATGGCAAAAGTTCTCATTTCGCATTAGTTACCTCGTCTCATCGGCATCTGTGCTCTGTGGTCTGATGTGCTGCTGCTGCTGTTGCTGTTGTTACTGCTGATTCTGCTTCTACCTTGCTGTTTGGGGTGTTATCAAAAAGTTTTCAAGGACTGCGCCGGAAGCAGCCAAACCCTCTGCCCGCCCTGTAAAGGATATACCAGCCAGGCAGAGGAAGTTGCTCTAACTCGACAACGTGCAGAACATCGATGAACCATGGCCATTGAAACTTTGCGCTGCTGCTTTCGATAGATTTTCCAAAGTCAAGCGCACCCGCAGCGCCCCCTCCTGATCAATGGAACTATGGTGTTGTGCTGTTGTTTGTGCTCGCCAGCGAATTCTAATTATTGCCTGAGCAGCTGCTCCTCCTCGTTTGCGGCTTTTGATGGAATTTCATATGCTGCGCTTCGACCGCGTCGAAGTTTGTTTTAGCCTCTTCCCCAGACAAGTCGGGAAAACGCGTCAAGATTTAAATTTTAACTTCAATGCGGTGCAACCTTGAAAGAAATAACTCAAATTCTCTCGCTGCCTGCGCCAGGGCACACAACATTTATTCTGTATACGCAGCGTGTGCGGAGGCAATATGCTAAAACCTCAGCGAAAATTGCAACACCAGTGCTGCTGGCCATAAAATCAATGGATGGCCCCCGCCAATTCGCTGGCAGCGACCACGGCAACTAATCAGCGAGCAGCAGGGCCGTGTGCCCTCGTCCGAGCTAATTATTTTGTAATTTTACGCGCGAAAACCAATAGGGGAGGTTGGAGCGGCATTCCTGGCCGTTGAGTAGAGCTCCGGCGGATGCAATGCTGCGGTCATCAGACTTCTAATTAATTTAGATGGAAGTATGCCGCGGGCAGCTGCTCCCTGTACAGGCAAGGCTATCGCTTTACATTTTAACCCACTGGGACTTATCCCTCGTTCTTGACCTCTCTTTCCAGCCCCCTGCAGTTCAGTTTGGAGCACACCAAGCTGGTCTGGACGCTCAATTACAGCCTGATCGAGTGGACATCGAAATTCGTGCCGCAATGTCATCTGTTGTCAAATACAATCATTGCGGCCAGCAATTTGCTAAAGACGACCGCCGACGAGGAGCTGTATCTATGCGTTCTGCATGTGAGTACCACCAAGGGAAGGGAGCGAAGCAGAGTGACTTAGCATGCCACTTAAATGCTTGTCAGCCTTGTCTAGCCGCCATCAGGCCACTTACTAACTGTCAGCCAACTAGCCAGGGCACAAATCTGTCTGCCTTTCTGCCATTGACCGTAGTAAACGGTGGGCAATCTGCCCAACCTCCAACGGGCTGCTAGCTCCTAGCTCCTACCTCTGGGCCTGGCCCCCCAGCCGTGACTTGCTGGGCTTAGCCGGGGCTACCCACGTTGCGCTTAATTGGTTTTTTGATTGACAATTTTCAAAGCGGACCGAGCTGTCATGCCGGCGGCAAACCCCGCGATCCGCAACCCGAACAGAAAAAGCCCCAGAATCGGGGCGCTGTCATAACTGAAGGAGGCGCTGCCAAAAAAAAAAAACGAATGGGGCAGGCAGCAGGGGAGCAAAAGCCGAAATGTTTATTGGCCAGACCGGAACTCGCACGTGTCGCGGGTCAATTGCAGCTCGTTGCCAAATTGAACGTAATGAAAAGGGGTTGTAGAGTGCGCTTAAACGCTGTCTGTTCGGTATAAACATACATATAGTATATATTGTATATAGTATATTGTAGTATAAAGAAATTCCTCAATTGGCGGGCGTAATTTGCCGCCATTTAATATAGAGCTGAGATTTTAATTGCAGTTTACGAGTACGGCGACCGGGCGAGTGCGGCAAGTAATTAAAAACTGTTTTTGCACTGCATACTTCCGGGCGTTGTTCGCGGACGAAAATTAAATTCGACTTTTTAAGCAATTTATGAAATTTGCACGCAATTCAATTGTACCATTTTGTTGCCTTCGCTGTGACTGCTGTTGTTGTGGCTCTTTGCCGGCCATGTCCTTGTTGTTGCCTGCCTTTTGCTTTGATGGCCGCAGTTGGGATCCGAATCACAGCCAGTGGCGGAGGCAGAGTATGGAATAAGCGAGAGAAAGCGCAATGGCGCGCAGCGACAACAGCGGCCATAACAATAACAATTTGCCACTCAATTAGCGTGGCCATTACTGAAAAACCCACTTAAGTATGCAATGATAAAAATTCAAAAGCGAATCGAGAGCCGCCGCCCAGCTATTTCTATGAGATGTCCCTCGGCCAGGCCCCCCCACCGCCGTCCCGCGAATATATTGCTTATTGTATTTATTTATCTCTTTGTCCTTGCCAGGGCCTGGAGCGCATGGTGGTCAATAGTGGAGTGCCGTCTCCGGGCGCCCAGCCTACTGGAAGGGAGACAGTCGCCGGAGTTGGAGCTGGAGCTGGAACAGGAGCCGGAGCCGAGACCGTAGTCGGAGTCGTGGTCACACCGCAGATGCGACATAAAATTGAAAAACTTGCACTCGAATTGCTGAAAATGGAAAATGAGAAATTTTCGATTCCGGCATTGAAATTGCTTTTGTCCTGCATGTATGTGGGTGAGTATTGGAGTATATTCGATATTCGGGGTTCGGGCACAAAGGAAATAACAAAAATAATACCAAGATCAAATAAGGGAGAGCATGGAACGAACGCAAAAGGGAAATCGAGGGAAGGGCTGGCAGAAATATTTTGTAATTTCATTTAATGCCGCATGGGCCGCGAATGGGTTCTGTTGTTATAAGAAAATTGCACAAAGGACGCAGGACGATCCAGGAACGGAGACAAAGACTAGGGGGCAAGACAGAGACAATTGAGTGCGTCGAAGGGGGGGCATGTGCAAAATGGAAATATCGAGCTGAAATTCCCAATTTCAAATACAAGAGAAGCAACACACACAAGTTTAAAGAGACTCCCAGTGACAGGACGACATTAGTCCGCACTTCGGCCACTATATTCCCTTTACGCGCCCAATATCCTTTATTTGGCTACTGCCACGTCCGCGCCCCGATTGCTCCCTGCCCAGTGTGCCGTGTCCTGCGTTCTGCGTTCTGTGTGCGATGTCCGATGTCAGATTTTAAATGCCTTCGCTAGCTGGCCATGGCGCACTTTGTGTGTTTGCGGGTCAACAGTTTGGCGCTGATCATTATGGCCATGAATGCATTGCCATTCGGTGCCCTTGCCAGCGAAAGGCTAATTGCTGTCGCCGCCCAACACACCGCCGACTATTGCTCCTGTTTTCCCCGCTTTTCCCGCTCCTGCACGACGCGTATCGCGCCTGCCGCTGGCCAACAATTATCCCTGTTGCCGTTATTAGCGCAATTCCAGGACAATTATTATCATTTCCACTGTCGCACACACTCTCGGACAGCCGCCAGTTCCTGTCATGTACGCTAAATTCCCTTATGCTAAAATGTTAGTTTGCTGGATTTCGAGGGCAAAAGTATGTCCTAAATAGGTCTCTGATTTTATGTACCAGTGTGCCTTGCAAAATCCCCAACAATAGGAGCTATGCTGAAAAATATGAGCACTCTTAATTGGGGAAATAAAAAAGTGCAGGTGGGATCTTTATTGAGAGATAACTTACTTCGAGAGGAGCTACTGTAGATGCCCCGGCATTACTGCAGCTTATGCAACATGAGTGCTCATCCTGGTTTAGTTCATTAGCCAGGACTGTTGTTTAGGTCGACATGCTCAGGTGCATATGAAAATCGCCTCGATACGGGTCAATCGTAAGCCGCTCACTCTCGTTCCATTTCAACAGCCTAAGCCAATCGATTCCCTTTGCTTCACTTCGTTGCCAACTGATTCTGTTTAGACAAGAAAAAACAGCCGTCAACCATTTTAAGGCTAGCAGAAGTAAAAAAGAAAAAAACGAGAAGATTTGCCTTTCATTTTTCCTTACCTTTCCCGGTTCCCTTTCTACGAGGACTGGGGGTGGGTGCGCCCAAGCTGGTGGCTGGACCATTCCCGGCCAGAAATTATGCAAGTCGTTCCACAAATATGTCGAAGAATGGGCACGGCGGGATGCATGCGTAGTTGGAAGTGCGTTGGAGGAGAGCCTTGCGTGTTTGCCGTGCACTTTGTCAGCGGCGCAGGATTGCCGGCTGCTGAGTCCCTTTTCACCATGGCCACAGCTCGCAAATCCTTTGAGAAATGTCAATGTTTGTGTAGCAGGCCATTCGCGTTGCTTGCTTCGCCCACTAAATGGCGGCAACTGCCTCGATTTTGGGCCCTGCCAACACACAAATCTCGTATACGCAAAGCGGGTGAGGGGACTAGATCCTGGCCGGGGGGACCAAACTAAGGGACGAAGCGGACGCATCCTAGCGGAAGTTGGCCATTGCTGGGCACGCTTTTTTGCTCTTTTTCCGCCTGCTTGATTTTTTTTTTTTAAAGAGTTGTGGTGGCTCCACGCGAAAATAAACAAAAGACCGCGTCGCCGAAGACAATACAGGTTGCCCAGCGAAAAAAATCAAAAAAGGAGCAAGCAAAGCTTAATAAAAACAGCGAAACAGAAGAACAGGGAAAGTCGTAGAAAAAAAGCGTTTATATGTTTTCCCTCAAAGTTGCAAAACGCAATAATAAATATTTGCGGTCATATTGGTCAGTTGGTTAGGGAAAAAATGCTCGAAACCGGAAGACAACGACTCAGAGGGAGTGTAACCCCTTTTGTAACACCCTTAAATGGCCACGATTATACATACACTGTATATATATCTATTTGTTTATAGAATAATCAAGTTAATAGAGCATAAACTAGATCGGACTTGACTCTATTCCTTTTTATTACCAGAACATTGAATGAGTATATAATATTCGCATTATAAATCGTGTTCTGTTGGCTACTGTGTTCGCTCTTCTCTTTTTTGCAGCAGCAGCAGCACACTTTTGCTTAACGAATTTTAGAGTTTTGTTTGCTTTTTTTTCTTTGCCGTGCATTGCCGGCGGCATTTGTGGCGCGCATAATTGTGGCCAGGCGCCGGGCATTGCCGCCAAACCCCCACGCCATGCCGCCTCCATATTTGACCATACTTCATCCCCATTCAAAGCCAGCAACAACAATGCCAAAATTGGCAACAGCCAGCCAAACAAGCTGCCCGCAGGCCAACAGCCACGACCAACAATGTTAAGCTGCAAAACAAAGGCCAAAGCCGAAGTTGGCGCGGCCAAAAGGCGGCGCTGAGTGGGGTTAAGGGATGTGGGCAGTGTGCCTTTGAAGGGAGGGCGATACGGAGGTGGCAAGGTGAATCGCTCGCTCGCATTGTAAATAATTCGATGCCGCTAAACCACACTAAGCAGCCGTGGCAGGACTGCGGCTTTCAGCATTCTCTCTACGCTTGCCATCATTTTTCACCTGGCTGAGAAGGTACGCACATTTATTTGGCGACTCCGTGCCCCCCCTGTGCCCGGATTTAATCGAACAACTCTAATCTATGGCTGTGGCCGGGCATTGGGTGGCGTTTAATCCTCGGCAGTTGCCTCAGTTTTTTTCTTCTTTAGTTTTCAATTTGATGGTCATGGGAGAAAGTTTAACTCAAAGCGTCGAGCTGCCGAAAAATCCATAAAATTTAAATGCAAATTTATGGACGTGTGTGTGTGTGTCCTGGGGATTCGCTCGTTACCGGAAAGAGGAAACGAAAAGGAGGAGATGGTGGCGAGTAGAGGGACGAAAGGCAGGCAGTGACAGCAGTGGTGTGTGAAGGACCGCAAGCATGTGAATAATGGCCATCGGCATGTGCCTTGAAGGCTGCTTTGTTAATTAGAAAGTTTCACTTTCTTCCCCACTCTTCCCCGTGTGCAATTTTTCGGTGACTTACACGTTGTCTGCCATGTCTACCTGCAGGTTCGGCTGCCCAGCTGGAAAATACAGAGCTGTCGAACGGCATTGTCCAGGACGATCCGGAGATAATCGCCCAGCAAAACGACAAAGTCGATATACTTTTGCATTGTATTAAATCATCGACTCGAGATGCCGCCTGGATTTATGGACAAGTGCTGTGCCAAATTATTCGTGATTTAGTGCCACCGAATGAAATATTGACGAAGGTCATAAAGGAGTTTCTGGCCATAAATCAACCGCACGGCGATGTTATTGCCATGATTGTGTATCAGGTGAGTGGTAGCCAAAAGATCTAGCAAAGTAAAAGGTAAAGGTAAAGGTAAAGACGCTGTCCACTGCCCTGCAGGCAGCCGTGCGTGGCTCTGAATGAATTCATGTGTAGGGTTCGTTTTACGAGTCCAGGTCCATGTCCTTGTCCCCCAGCTCCAGCCCCAATCCCAGTCCCAGTCCCATCCTCGGTCTGGAGACCGGAACGGTATGGGGCCAATGCAGCGCTAATGTTTGGACTGGCCACAAGTCGAAAGGGTAAAATACTTGCCGCCAGCTGCCATCTGGCAACTGCCAACTGCCTTCGGGCCCACCACATGTGTGCGTGTGCGTCTGTGGAATTTTTGGCAGCTTGAAAATTAATGGAATTCATGGCTACCGGCTTGGCCCCTGTCCAGCGGCAGGTGCGAGTGCTGGGACGACGACGAGTATGTGGGTCAATGTAAGCCAGAGCCACCGCCGCCGCCGCCGACAGTGGCCGCCCACTGTGGTGCCATAAAATGTTTTCATTAAGTTCAAGGTTACCCGGTGGGTGCGGTGCGTGCATGGAAATTAATAAAACCAAGCCCGGCACTCACCCAGGGATTGAGCATTGGAAGCTGGATCCCTAAAAGCTGGAACCTCTTACCTGGATCCCGGAGCGCCACAATTTGCACTGTCATTTGCAGGCGGCCCCGCCGGTGCGGGGCCGGATTCCCAGGCTGCGGAATTTCATTAGCCAACTTTCTGCCACAAAGTATGCTGCCGACTTTTGTGGCCCCCCAAGAACGCACCTTTTGGAGCGCAGCGCAATAAAATTTAATTTCCGTATTTGTCGGGCATGGCCTGGCTTTTATTTAAGCATTTCGTTGCCAGCCTTTCAGCCAGCCACTCACTAACCCGTTCTCTGTCCCCTCTCCGCAGGTCTTTCGCTCCGCCATCGACTCGTCATACCTGCAGATGCTGCAGGACTGGCTGATCTGCACACTGCCAACGTTCCTGGCCCAGCCGGAGCAGCAAGGTGTCTGGGGTCTCAGCGTCATCTTTTTATCCGCCTCCATAAATCTGCATTTGATTAAACTATTTCCGCTGGTGCTCGGCATTGGGGCGGCGGCCAACACTGCGACAACAGGCACCGCGGCACCGGCGACGGCCCGAAAATTGGGTCAACACGAAATTGCATTGTTCGTGACAGCTGCACAAGATTTCCATGCGAAATTGAGTGGCGAGCAGCGGGAGCGTTTCCGCGAGGCCTTCAGCAGCTTCGAGCGGAGCCAAGTCTATGGCCGGATGCTGCAGAGCCTGTGAGCTGCGATACCGATGATAGTGATAGCGATATAGCGTATAATCATCTGGAGTGCTCGCCGCGAGCGGATATTTATCTTACGTTTAATTCCAATTGCAGAGAAGGGGCGCTGAGCTCTTGGGTCCGGTGGGCAGCGACTAAAACTTGCTCCAAAGACAAGCGCAAGCGTGAATAACTAATTGCCCCGAGCTGCGGAGAAAGTTTAAGCGGATGCCGGACATGCGGCCCTTCTTCTTCGCGGCGAAAGAGAACGAAAAGTTTTTTAATAGTTGGCGAATTCGAAATTAATTTATGCTTTACATTATGTGTAACTAATATTTAAATTATTGCAAACGAATGTGCAACACCCCGGCCGCTCCGCGTTGGCCCGAATCTGGTCGAAAGTTTAACGAGGCCACCGGCAGAAGGGCGACCCGCAATTAATTCTTGTGGCACTTTCGACAAGGACCCAGGGCCAGAGGACCACGAGACCAAACCAAAGGACGCTCACGGAAATTATGTTCTTGTCAGTTTTTGGTTAAAGTTTATCATTTATTTATTATGACGACGCCGCTTGCTAGGCGAAAGGCGACCGGGACGCTCCGGTCAAAGGACGCTGGTGAACAATAGCGGCTTAACCAATTGCCGGCTAATTCCTAATCAAAATTACTTAAAAATTCCATTATGCCACCCCTAATCTAACCCACTCGTGTATTCCAATTGTAATCAATGTAATCACCATATTGTTTAACGAAATAAAATCACAAATTAAATGCAAGTCTTGCAAAGATTATCCTTTGAGGGAACGGAGATGGAGTGGCGATGTTTGATTTTTAAAATGCATAAAAGCCGGGCCAAGTACTTTGCCAACTAACCGAGAAATTCGTTTTTGGATTATCGAGCTATATGCAAATCGGTTCGAACTTTTGCGCTTTTACCTGCCGGCACATGTAGCGGGGCTCTTGTGCGTTTTCTTCCTTTTGCGTCGTCTTAACAAAAAGCGCATTAAAGTTGACAAAATGTTTCTTCCTCGCAACTATCGAAGAAGTGCTGGACTGGAAAAAAGTAGTTTAGCTAACCGGGCTTTGCTTGAATATCAGATGCCCTTAAAATAATGCCTCTTTTAGTCTTGTATTAAAACACTTTGGTATTGATACAAACTGGCTTTTTATTAAATATTCTTTGCAGCTTATCGTAGGTGTAAAAACTATTATTAAAACAAGTTTAATCTCTTTTTTTGGGAGTCAGAGTAATCCCTATGATTTCAGTTGAGGGAAATTAGCTCACCTTTTTAACTTAACTTTGTTTTAGTCTCAAGTTTATTTATTAAAGTTCTGCTATTTGTTTCCCTTTGCAAATCCTAATTATAATTAAATCTATCAATAAAAAGAATAATCTTTCTTTAAAGAACCCCCCCAAGTTCGTATGTACCCTTTCTACAGAGTATGAAGGATCCGTTCGGTGCGTTACCTTTTGTCGGCTGCGTGTGTGTGTGTTTGTGTACCGAATTTGACAGATAAACTTTCGATTCGAGTGTGTGTGTGTGTGTCTATGGCATGCTTGGTGTATGTTCTGTGCCTCGACAGGGACGGGCGGAAGGTAGCTTTGTGTGCATGCAAAAGCTTGCCGGAAATTTGCCAGTTCAACGCGAAACGACAAAAAGCCGGCGAAAAATAAGGAAGTTGCTGCAGCACTCACAGCACACACCGAAATGAACTGCAAAGCTGTTCGAAGTTGTTTTTCTGCTTTTTGGCCCGCGCGCTCGCGACCACATTATGCAATCGTGGGCGTGCCTCTGTGTCTCTGACGCCGGGGCGGCCCCCTCTCTCGCTCGGGTTGCTCCTCAACCCGATATTCAGTGTCGAAGACAATGTGCCCATTGTCGCGACGGCCAAGAGGCAATTTGGCCACTTCTTTGCCGCCTGGGCCATAAACTGCAACATTTCGGCTATCAGCATTTGGTTACGCTTCATTTGGCCAAGAAACGGGGGCTCGGGCACAGATTGTGCCACTTCCCTTTCCCCTCGGGGATTATTTGGTGGCATGTGAGTGACCCGAGCGCAGGTATCAAGTATACGCCCCGGCGGCCAAGCCATGACAGCAGCTGGCACAGACACAGAGAACACATGGAACACTGAGCCGGCAGGTTGGAGTGTGTGTTCCGCTGCCACTCGTTCCCCGGGCTCTCTGTCACTGTTAAGCCAGAACCCACCACGATTCGGAGTCATTCTCTTTGTGGCCGCACTCTCTTAAGCCGCTCTCTCGCTCTCACGGCCCACAGACTAGGTCAGTAGTGTAACAGTCTCTGCTTCCGATTCCGGTGCCGATTCCATTCCATTCCAGCACGCCCACGTAACGGTAACTGCTTGGTATGCAGCCAACACAACGGGATGTGCCGCAATTTCTTAATACTCCAATGGCTTTAAGCGTGAGAGGGGGGGAGGAGGGTTGGACCGAGAGAGGGACGGCGACAACTGTTACACTCACAGTTATGATTATTGTTATTATGATAATGTCAGCGGCATAAGCAGCCGTCGCTGTAGTTGCTGCTGTTGTTCTCGGCTTTGGCGTTATTGTTTGGCTATTTGCTCGGCGAGGCAATGTTTTATCCTTATCCTTGGGAAAGGTAAAGGGGGGGCGCAAGCAATGCCAAGGCAACGGTAGAGGGAAAGCCAAGCAAGTTCGGCCAGCGAAGCGTGCGCTTTTATGGCGCCAATAGTCGCCTTTAGCTTTATTTCGCCAACTTCCTGCCCGCATCGATCCATTGATTTTCCCGCCTCATTTTGCTGGCAAACTCGGAGTAGGGTCCTTCATTTCGCTCCTCCTGCTCTGCTGCGAAGCTCATTTGAAATTTTGATTACATTGCCAACGAGCCGAAGAGGAACCTGTCAGCGACTGATACGCATTAATTACGTTACCTGGTGTAAAAAGCAACGCCTCGACACTAGACGACGGGGCCGCTTATTAAAATTGAATAAATTATGCAAAAGTGCGCGTGGTGGGCTCCACTTGGCGGCCGTGTTCCACCAAGCGACGAAACCGGAGCCAATACTCGCACGCCGCCCCTACACGTTCGCCGGTGGGATGAGATGGATCCGTAAGATGGACACCGCATAATTAATTCCGGTCAGTCGCCAGTGCCAGAGCGAAATGCAATCAGCATCTTGAGCCTGCTGCCAAAGTGAGGGTTCCATGGACTGAAGCTAAAGCACTTACCTCACGGGGAGTACTTCCAGTGAGTCAGTGATGTCCAAAGAGAAAGAATATAAGCCTTTTCCCCTTCACTGGCTCATAGTTTCCTTAAAACTGTATTTATATCTAAGGCAAAACCCCTCGCTCTTCTTTATTTTAAAGTTTCTACGACCCCTTATTAATAGTTTAAAAAGTTCATGTCAAAATCAAATTTGCAGAACTCAAAAATTTGCATTCCTGGTTGACTTGCCTGTGACTGCTCCGATGGGAACTCCGTTTGGGGGTCTCCGGAGGCTGGGAAGCACGGTGGGCCTTAGAATAAATGAATGCCTGAGTGGCTGTGCAAATGAATGCGAGTTCGAGTGATTGCACAAATGCAGCAGGTAGCAGGCAGTTACCTCCCTCCCATCGATATCGATGGCACTGCGAATATTCGTGGAGTGGAATCGCTTTCATGATTCACGCGTCACTAAATGCCCATTTAAACGCCGGCAGCTCGATTCGCTTGCATACATACTGAGCACTGTACATGCGTCTGGCAATAGTTTGGCCGATTGCCTTGTAGCCGCCGGCTGACACCTGAATTCGAGTCAAATAAAATACGCCAGGATGAGTGTGTGTGTGTGCTGAGTTAGTTATTTCTTTAATGGCTTACACACATAACAAACTGCGGTAACAATATGCCCAAGACCAAGGGGCTTTGCAATACATTAAGTTCGATAACAGGTTCAGAGTGCTGCTATATTATATAATAATACCCTATGGGTGGTGGCTTCATCTAACCCGAGTACAAGGAAGCGTGTTAGCTTAACATTACCGATTATTGATAGACAATCATTGTGTTCTTAAAACTATACTTTCTATTTACAACAACTTATCTAACTCTAGCCGGTAGAGCTATCTATAATAGTTCCACTTTGTCCCAGTGAAGGCGGGCAGTCCCTTGGTCCTTTGGTCCTCTGGTTCCTTTTAAGGGACAGTTGTGTATGTCCACCTTGGCCCACGAAGATTCACACGCGATGATGGCGACTCCTCCAATCGCCTATCGGTCAATCATGTCACTTTCCTTTAGGAAATTATGCTTAGAGTCCTGTGGTGGATGTCCTGGCGCATGAGGTCTTGCGCGGCGGCGGCAAATCAGATGTGTAGTTCTGATATCGGGGCGAGCAATTGATGGCCTGCAGGAACAGAAGGACATGGGACTGAGAACACGGTAAGAAATGATGCCAGAGTTTAGCGCTAAAAATATATAATGTACTGTGGATGGCCCAGTGAACTCACAGTTCGGGCCACAATATTTGATTCATGGTTTGTTGTGATGCAGAGTCACTCTGCAGGAAAATGGGGAAATGGCCCAAAAGCTATTCCCTTGTCAAAGCCTCTGGCTGCGATTGTTGCCGTCGCTTTGCATTTGAATGATTAGATTTGATTCAATATTCAATTATTAAAGTGGTTTGAGGTGTTGAAATGCCGGCAGACAAACAGCGACCAGGCCCCAGTCGCCTGGCAACCAACGGAGCTGGGAGCTGAGAGCTGGGAACTGGGAGCTGGAACCTATGAGCTGCGAGCTGGGACTGGGCATTAGGAGTGGGCTGTGAGATGTGGGACTGCGATTGGATTCAGGACGATTGAGGAGCGAGGAGAGCTTGCGTATAAATGATTTATGAATTTGCGCTTTGATTGAACTGCCTGAAATGGTTGATTAGTGCCTCGTCATAGAGACAAGCTCCGGCCGTAGGTAGCACGGCTCTGGGGAAATGAATTACGGCTTTTGAACCGCCGGCAGTTACAGTCTTTGGCTTCCAAGGTGCTCTGTGCATTCACATTTGTCTTTGTACTCGGCTCATTATTTGATTATATCAAATGGCCAACAGCGGGAAGGCATTTAAAGCCAAAAATCGCAAAAGGTTTGACTTGAAGAGTTTATATTAAAGTACAAAAAAAAGAGTTAATTTGTAATAAAGCAAGAAAATATGTTTTCTATTCATGCCAATTGATTTTAAGACTTTTAGACAGACATGCATAAATTGTGAGATATTGTAAAACTTTACCGGAGTTGTGCTGGATTTCAAAAATATGTATTTATTAAAGAAAATATAAAACAATAATGGTCTCAGCCTTACTGCGGTGTTTAATAGGTAGTTTTCTCTGAACTCACGTCCGGATGCTGCATTGTCCACATGCCAAGCCGCTTGGATTGAAAACTCTTTCGAGTTCGAGCATGATTGGTGAAGAGATAGATGGAGGAGACATGGAAATATCAACCAATTTGACATATGAATAAATGCTCGACGACTAAACAGAAGCTGGCCAATTAATCAGATTGACATATTCCAGGCTACGTGGTTTCCGGGAAATAAAAAAGAAAACCTTTCCGAACACGCTCCTGGGCTGGCACCAGAAAACAATAGTGAAAGAAACAATACAAACAACAGCGCGCGGCAATTTAATTAACGTAATTAATCTAATTTAATGACTTGACAAACACATCAATTAGCGAACGGCAGACCAAGACAGCAACGCCAGTCCAGGAACACAATTTATATGCAAAGTGCCAAAAGCTTGGCGCAAAATAGGGAATTTACCCTGAACCTGAACCGACGACGACGACGACGACCGCGACGGCAGTGGAAAAACAAATTAAAATATTAAAATTAAGCCACAAAATGATTGAAAGGAAATGTTGTACGTTGAAAGTAAAACTCGCCATCGATGCCATTGAGTACAGTGTCTCTATCTCTGGCTCGCCCCGCACCCGCTGTTTCTTGAGCTGTTTGCGTCTGTTTGTCCCTAAAGTAATTAAAAGTAAGTAAAGCAAAATCACCCCCTGCCTTCGGACTGGACGAGCTGGGAGAGTAGACTGGGTGGGCGTGGCTGTGTCCGTCCAGTGATTTGCGTCCCGCAACGTTTTTTGTGTTTATGCAAATGGCCGCTGACCAAAAGAATTAATGCGTCCCGAAAGTGAGTTGAATTGGAATGAGCCGGGGCAGGAGCACAAAACTGCGGGCAGCCTGTCAGCCGCTGTCCGTTCGTCCATCCGCCGTCTGTTTTGTTAAAATGGCGGTACCGACGGATGCCAATGTCGAAAATGCCGACGACCATCAATGAATTTACAAGCAATGCTATAAAAAGACCAAGGGAGAAACAGCAAAAAAAAAAAAAAAAATAAAGGAAAAGCCTGTAATTTCCTTTGGCCCCAGTGCGTTGCTAATTTGGCCATATCCTTAAATAGTCAACCTTAAGGAAGCAGTTGTGTTTTTAAAGTCCAATCATTGTGCGATTTAATGGAAAATTATGGAATGCAAAGGATGGTATTTTTCGCCTCCGCATATTGCGTGTTTCCTGCCCCTGCCTCGTAAACTACTTCGATGCACTTCATTAAATGGACAAGACAAAAGATTTTTACACACACATCCAATAATGGGAAATATTTTTTCATAACAAGCCAGCCGCCAGCGAGCCAGCCAGCGAGCCAGCAATCGAGCCAGAGCAAAAGGAGGAGGGCTCTTTGTTTTAATGCACGGCAGCTGTGAATTGTCGGTGGAATTGTTGGCCCTGTTGTTGGCTATATAAATAGAGATGGACGGTCGGATGATGATCTCGTTGATCCAGTTTGATGGGCATGCCTGCCTGGGATGAAATTGTTCTGTAAATTTCACCTATTTATATCGTAAATATAATATTTGATGCCAGCGAGCGAAGCCAAACTGGACTCGACCCACGCGGCGTATGCGCGTTTTTCGCACTTAACTCATTAAAACGGCCGCCTGCTCGCCGAAAATTAATGGATAAACGCGCCCAGTATTATTCTTTTTTTTTTTGTTTTTGGAATTTTTTTAGCGCTTTTCTTTTTTGCGTGTGTGTTTCTTCTTCTGTCCATTATTATCGTAAATTATTTAATTGCATTTGAGATTTTGATTTGAAATGAAAACATTGCCACATTTAAAATCTCATTAGGATTCGAAATGGAAATGCGGTTGAGCGGAAATGAGCGGCGTAACGTTGAAAGCCTGTAGCGGCACGGCCTTCTCCAAATAAGGGGAAAATAAAAACGAATATCACATTCATTGGAAGCGTTTTTTGTTGTTTTCCGCCACTCAATAAATCCAGGCAAGGGCAAACTAGACTGATGACGATGACTCTCTTCAAAAATTATGACAAATAAAAATGCAAGCGAAAACAATGCTCTGAAAATATTCCAAACAGCATCAGACCGGCGGCATCGTCGATTCGTCAATATATTGACCGAGCACTCCAGGTGCCAGTCATTCGAGGACCCTCCAGCGGGCCACACTCGTGTGCCAGCCACTCACCTTGTAGAAGGCCTTGCGGAAATTGTCGGAGAGGAAGGCGTAGAGCAGCGGATTGATACAGGAGCTGCTGTATGCCAGTGTCTGAGCACTGACCTGCATGACGACCTTCGCCAGGCTGTTGATTTGGATGATATCCAACGACTTGAGTAGGAGGATGAGCTGCCGAAAGTTCAATCGAAATTAAGATGTATTTATTTATTGCTTTAATGTTCAACTCACCTGAATGGGCAGCCAGAGCGATGCGAAGGCTATGACCACCACCACGACCAGGCGGGTGACCCGTTTGCGTCCACGCTGCGACTCCTTGGACATGCGCACGCCGCTTCCCTGACGCCACAGCCGCATGATCATGCGCACATACAGCCCGCTGATGATCATCAACGGCAGCAGGTAGGAGCTGATGAAGAAGGTCACCTGGAAGGTGCGCGGACTGAGGAAATCGTTTGCCTTGAAGGTGCACATGCCGATGCTCCTTTTGCCATCGGACATTACCTGGGCAAATCGATAAAGGGGAATCGAGTAGCTGGTTAGCGTGTGTGTTTGTGTGAATATTGCGCATACGTCATGTTGGCTGTGACAGTTGCATGGCAGCATGGCAGCGAGAGGACGGACGGCCAACAGCCAGACGTCGTAAATAAAACCAAACTGTCATACGAATAGTTTGGACGTCGGACGGACGTCGACAACTAACTCGCAATCTCACTACGTCTCTGCTGCTGCTGCTGCTGCTGACATTTCCCTGACAAATGGTGTTCAGCTGGAGTTGGATTTGGATTTTAGGACGGGGACGGGGCGAACTGGGATTGGTTTGCTGTATTGGCTAGACGCGACTAGGAGGGCCATAAACTGGCTGGTGTTGTCGTAAAAATATTTGCAGCCTTTGTTTACAATTTTGTTTACAACCTCCCCTGCGACCCGCTCCTCCGATCGATGCATGCGTATGGAAAATCGTATTTAAAAAGTCTTCTTCCTATTAATGCCCGAATATACCCGAAAATGCTTACAAAAACTTGTTTGTTTATCGCCTTGCCACACCGCCGTGTTGTTCTTGGAGCGATGTTGGCCCACAAATCGAGTTCGGATCTGCGCTACGTCAAGTGGCCAAGGCCGGCGAAGTACCAAGTACCAGACAAATCATCGCCAGACCCTACGCTGATTTATGGGTTAATTTCGCCCGCTTGTTCTCCAAATCCAAAGACTTAATAGACTTGACAGGCCATTAATGCTTTTTTCTCCTTTCTTCTTTTAAGAGCAGCTAGTCCTGGGCCCACCCTCGCACAGCTGTCAATCAATGCCATGACCTGGAGATCTCATATCTAGTTACGCAGTCAGACATATGTGGCCGCGCTGCGTTTATGATTATTACTTATCGATTTCTAATAAAAAGATAATGGCACTCGCACACAGATAATGGCATTGGCATACCACAACACCCCAGCCACATTTGCATGAGTGGTGCGGGGAGAGGCGGCGATGTAATATGGAAATAATTAATGGCAAACTGTTAATTAACATGTTGATCAAACATGACTTAATTATGCCTTTTTATCGCGTGTCTCTGTGTATTTGTACACGCACGGCCAGATAACAAAGCAAAGCACACATATGAGCATTCAATTTGGCCCGATATTTTTCCAGCTTAATCCTTAGACAAAGCAAAGCAAACACATAAACAAACAATAATGCGGCCCACTGGGCGCCCCCACTCGGCCCCCACGTAAACAAGGCACTACACAAAACACCGAACCAGAACAAAATGCCGAAGCGTGAAATGCCATTTAATAAAATATTAGGTTACAATAACAACAGCAGAGCAACAGAGGCATCAGGAGCAGGCCAATGGGCCATCTCATAGATAAAATAGCTCATGGCCCCGGCGACGACGATGAGATACGTTTAATTAGCCGCGACTCTTTTGCCCCCACTTTGGACGAAGGAACACAAAAAAAAAAGTGATTCCCAGCCGCCACAAATAAAAAGTTGGTCGTGTGTGCTGGGGGATTTTACGTAGCTGTGGGAAAACGAGCCCCTCCCCGATACTGGGTTACATTAGCGGAAAAATAACCCTTAGATGGGTCGTGGTTGGGTGATGTCCATAATGATGAAATCGAAGAGGCGTTACGAGCATAAAGTGAAGGACTGAGCAGCTAATTAATGCTTTATGTGTCAAGTCCAGGTTCTGAGAAATGTATGTCAACAAGAAAAGAGCTGAGGATACTCTTGTATTTCTGAGGGTTTTATATTTATGAAATCCTCAATAAAAACAATCTTAATCGGGTATTATTTGTAAGGTTCCCGAACTAGCAAACGCTTTGATTGGATTTTTACAATATTCTACAGACATTTAATAGGTAAATGAAAGAAAAACTTAATCTTTGGCAAGATGTAAAGTGGAATATAATGAAGACCCTATATAGTGGCTATATCTGAACCCTTTGAGAGTAGAACAATCAACGTCAGCTGACTGATCCTAGCCAAAACAATCCAGATCCAGATGCGCATATTTTCCATTACTCCGCAATTAAAGCGTTCCTCTCACATCTTTGCGCATTGATCATAAAGGCTTCAAGTGGCAGGCGAACGCTTGAACACTTCAAGGTTGCGACCTGTCCAGACATTTATCATACGCAGTGGCGCGCCCCAAGTTTGCAAGTGCAAAGTTCGCATAATGGCCGCTTGTTACGACTTATGACTGGCAAAGATTTACGTGCTTTTTGAATCAACAGTTGAACCCGAAAGTAAGCAATGGAAGAGCAGCTCTTGGGTAAGCTGGAGGTGGAGGGGCAGTGGACGGAACCCGATCTGCGGGACGGCTAGCGCCAGTTGGCAAGTGTTTCTCGCTGGCTATCTGCTCTATAATTAAAAATTTATGAATTCAAAATAGCAAATTAGTAACAAAAACAAATCGGGCGCCGCGCATCTAGCGAAATTTTCAATATAAACACAAAACAGAAAACAAGATAAAAAGTCGAAACTTTAATGATTTGTATCAGGATCAGAAAGGGGCAGTCGAGGCAGTCGGGGTAGCCGGAGGGGCCTCCTCACCTTCGTGCACAAGGCAGACCATCTATAGAAAAACCTAGCAGCATTGACGTGCGGCTCGAGGAATCTAACGAGGTGACGATGATGGAAAGCAATAAATTTGCCTGGCCCGTGTTCTTCGCAGCAGATTTAGGCGCAGCAGGCAGCCTGGTAGCCAGGCAGGAATAGGAATCCCCACCACCCCCACCCACGTTTATCCACTTACCACGAAGTCGTTTACGAAGGCCACGGGCGCCGAGACGACCAGCACCACAGCCCAGAGGGTTCCTATAGCGACCATGGTTATGTTTTCCGTTCGCATCATCCGCGATCTGATCGGATGAACAACGGCCAGGAAGCGATCGATGGACATCAGTACCAGCGTGTAGATTGAAGCGAAGGCCGTCACCACAATCAGGTATTGAACGCTCCGGCACCAGAATCCTCCAAAGGGCCAGTAGTCCGTAACGTAGTCGGCGGCCGTGAAGGGAATGCAAAGGATGACGAACATTAGATCGGCGGCGGCCAGGTTCACGATCATCAGATTGGTGGTGGAGCGCATGTTGTTATTGAAAACCACCACCAGGATGACCAGCAGGTTGCCCACAAATCCTGTGATTGCGATGGCGCCGAAAAAGAAGCCCACCAGCCATGGCAGTATGCCCGTAAGGGCCAGCCACTCCTCATCCGTGAAGTAGGATGTTATATTGTCGTCGCTTCGGGTGGCATTGGCCAGGGATATATTGGCCAGTGTCTCGGCGGCGAACAGTGTTGTGTTTTCCATTTTGATTGAATATTTTTAGAGTTTTTTTCTTTGCACTTTTTACGTTTCAGTAATTGGGCCGACGCTCGTTACATTTCACTTGATTGGCACAGGACATTTTCAATTTTCCCAACGATTTTGGGTGGGGGCACTTTTCGTCCATCACAGTTCATCGAACTCAAATAACAAATTTCCAATTAGAAGATTTTCACAAAGCAGCCGCCAATGCTGCCACAGAAATTCAATTATCATGCGCAATATTGGAATCGATGGCGAGGAGAACTCCTCAGAACTCGGATACGTAATGCACACACACGCCGTGGACGCCGGTTCGGGACCGGAATTGTTCAATCGCTGCGGGTGGCCAAAGCAATTTCGCCTTCGTCCACACACACGGCCATCGAAAATGCCGAACTGCTGCGGACTGTGGAGCGATAACGGTAATTGTAGCCAGGTAAGACAACAATAAAGGACCAGAAGGACATCGGCGCCAAAGGAGGACAAAGGCAAGAGGCACGTGCAAATCGGCGCCGACGCAACCAAACTGTGCCGTGTGTCCGTATCCGTAACCGTGTCACACCCTGGCGACAACACAAGGTCGAGAACACCTCGTCTGGGTACGGCCGCAAATCCTCGAGGACCTCGCTGCACCTACACCATAAATTCAATATGATGTCTTTCTTTGCCTTGCTCCTTCGCTCAGCTCTCCTCGTCTGTTTGCGTTCGTTGTTCGCTCTTTATTGACAAGCGAATGGCATAAATTTTTGGTTGTCCCGACCAGAGCAAAAAAATAAACGAAAAACTCGTTTCCACAGGTACAATTTACGAGGCCTTTGTTTCACCAAGGAGCACGTTTCACAACGAATTCTTATATTTCTGATTTCGACCGTTTTCCGTTTCAATTTCGATTTCTGTTGCTGTTTCTGTTTCTGTTTCTGTTTCGGTTTCGGTTTGGGGCCAATTCGAAAATCCAAACTGCACGCGTTCGTTTCCAGCGCCCAACTGATTGCTGGCTGAGGTCGCAGATGACTACGTCGATGCCGGCAGCAGAAGCGGCATCGCACCAGCACCAGACGCAGCGCCGGCAGCGACGCCAGCCTTCCCACCAAGAATAATAGCAACAATAGCAATGTGCGTATGGATGTGGATCTGGCTGTGGCGGCGGCGGCGGCGGCGGCGGCAGTGGAGCCTCGGGTGGCGGCCGCCGCTCATCATCAGCTGGAATGTTTGCTCTTGCTCTCCGCTCCAAACAGTTGGCCCACAATTGTCGGGCAATCACTACTGGTACTAGTACTGCCACTGGCCACTCCTTCCGCTCCCGCTGACAGCCATTCCGGGCCATTGTGCCTGCACAGCTGGATGTCCGCCGATGTCGTCAGCGTCGGCTGCACAGCTGGCGTAGCTGCCGGAGCTGCCCGCGTCGCTACTCTGCCCTGGGTTTAGTACTTTGCTTAATTTCTCTGATTAACTGCCGGGCCAGCCAGTTGGGGGCTGGGGGCTGGGAAAAAAAGGCAAACAAAAAGAGACCGGCACGCGCCCATGTACAACCATGTAGCTGGGGGGGAGTGGGTTAATACCCGAGGTGTCACAACATTATATAACCACAGCCCGCCAGAGAGACCAATCTTGGCCTAGCCCAGAGCCTCATTTACATGCTTTTTATTGCCACCACTCACACTCGCCTCTGTCACCTCACACACCTGTCACCTGCAGACTGCGGCGACAGCGGCTTCGACAGAGACGCCGGCATCTGCGTCGGCGACAGCTACGGCGACAGCGACAGCTGTGGCCCCATCAAATCTGCGGCGACCTGTCTCCTGCCGCCTGCCGCCTGCCGTCCTGGGCCACGGCTCACTGCACCCCTGACGAGGACGTCGCCAAGCTGATGAGATTAAAAGCGAATTAAGCGCCAGGAACAACAACGAAAACGGCAACGACAACAGCGGCTAAAAAAAATAAACGAACGACACAAGGCAAACAGCAAGAAGCACAAGCGGAATTATGTTTATTTAATGTGCAAGTACGGTGGATTTAATGAAGTCTTTAATTCTTAATGCGGGTTCATTGCCTATTTAAATGGCCAACAAGCCCCGGAGTTGGTCAATTTCTCTAATTCTCAATGAGGTCTAGCCAGGGGGGGAGCGCCATTGTTAGTTTTTTCGATGCCATTGCATACTTTTTGGCAGCCAAGCAAAAATGTACCGGAAACGAAGGAAAAAATGGAGGCCAAGTAGATGTTACCTTTAAGTCGTGTCCAGGAATTAACCTGATATTTAAAATGCAACAAATACTTGGTATTGTTTATGTAAAAAGGATTAAAAATGTGTCATGTAAGCACAGTTCACAAGCACTAAACAAAACCAAACAAATCAGTTTAATAAATGCACAAATTACTTACTCTTCGCATTAAATTTATTAACCGAATCTTTTCAACATTTAAAGTTCATATTACTATAAACCCAACCCCTTCATATGAATAACCATTAAGTTAAGACTTCTGCTAAAGCTTAACGAATATTGAAAGCATTCCGCCAGACACACACTTAAATTAGCATCTAAATAAATGACTGTCAGAGCATAAGGACCTTTAGAGCCACACACACACTAAACATACAAACACTCAAGTCAGTCACACTCTTCAGCTTGCGCCGAATTTTCCCTTTTTCCGAAGCAACAATTTTTGTGATGGCAGAAAACTTTCGACGTGATTGAAATGCTTTTTAATTTTTCATCAAAATCATTTCATTGCGTCAAAATTGTTTGAGTGCTTGTGCGCGGCATGATAATCCGCAGCCCACACACGACCATACATACATATATCCATAAGGATATATATTCACCCACGCAGCGTCAAGGGCCGGAGACCTGGAACACGCCCAGCTTAACCTTTTTCGTGTGCTGCGATGGATTGGTTCACTTTTGCCATAATCATGCGATAGGGATTACAAGTCTCTGGCAGGGACACGAACTTTTGGCCGCCATCGAGTAATCTACAGTGGGTCGGCCATCGAATTGTGGTCTCCAAAGTCCAAAGTAATTCAAACTTGGAGGGAGCACTTTCTCTCCCCATCAATCATTGCACTTAATTGCCCAGGCTCATCCAAAATTTATCTAAGTCGACCCTATATATATCACCGATTGTGCTCTTCGGTGCTCCACTGTGTACATGGCCGAAGTCAACTTTTTGACGAAAATGATGGATTATCGCCTTTTGCGCTAACGTTCACATGTTTTTATTTACTCGTATTCGAGGCATACTCGTTTATGTCCCAAGGCCTGACCCTTTTTTTCGGCAGCTGTCTCCCATCGCCGGCAGGGGAATTAATAAATGTAAATCCGCATGAGAGTGCCCAAAAAAAAGCAGGCAACGACGATGCTTAAGCCACACAAAAGACCGCACTAATCGCTTTTTTTGCTGTTGGTGTTCCGTCCGGGATTTGGATTGGAAATGGAAGGGTTCCGGGTTCCTGGGTACCGAGTTTGCGAGCTCCAAGCACCGAGTTTGGGATCGTGGAGAAAAATAAGAACCAATGGCCGGACGGCGACACAACTTTTACACAGCTTTCGCTATTTAATCATTCAAATTGACTTTTTTCTTGCCTGATGGACGTTAATTTTGAAATCCCTTTTTAAACGCTGCCCGCTCCGCTCCACCTGCCGCGGCCAAGACCGCGGTTGCTCCGCAACTTCGCTTTACGCTCGCGGCTTATAAGTTTTTTGGCCTTCGCTCATTTATATTTTTATATTTTTTTGCACAAATTTCCTTTTTGTTTTCCGCCGGCGCACTTAGAATGCGCTGAGTTTGCATTTGGCTTTCATTTTAGCATTTTGCCGACCGCCGCCTTTCTTCTAGCCCTCCCCCAGCTTGGTCCGAGTTCCGAGTTCTTTTTTAGTTTTTTAATCAAGATGTTTTAAATGCGGCCACGCCACTGAATGATGGATTCCTTTTTGTCTTCTTTTTTTTCTGCCTCTGCTGCCCCCGACAAAGTAAACAGAAAGTTGGTTGGTGGGTTCGGCAAAAGATTTATGCAGATAATAAAATGAGTCTTCGAATGAATAATCAAGTTTTGCATGGCTGGCTGACGGTCCCGCTCATAATTAAGGTTCGTCCTTGGGCCTGGCTCTGGCCTCCGCTCCATGGGGCGGCTGTTCGCTCGATGATAGCGCAACTTTTTGAAAAGGCAGTACAAATCACCGAACCCGCCGAAAGCAAGTCAAGGACTGCAGCAGCTTTTCGAGGGGAAAGACATCTTAAAGTGGTACGGCAATTTAACCTGCTCTACCTGGACGAACTTTATAGAAAATGAAATTTTCTAGGACTTCAGCGTTTTATTACCTTTCGGTCGGTCGGTTTATTGTTACCTGCATTCCACGGGGAAGCCGGGAACAAAGGACAATAAAATGTCGCGAGCAGCGGGTGGCCATAACTTTCCGGAAACTAAGGAAGGCCAAACACGATGCCGGGTAGCAAGTGCAACTTGTTAGACTTCCCCGGACTTGGACTTGGCCACCTAAGGCTTTTTGTTTTTATTAAGTTCCGTGATAAATGCGATTTTTACGCACAACTGCAGCGGCTGCGCGCGGGGAAAATATTACAGACGGGCGACATCCGTCAGTCCGGCGGACACACTTGTTGCCATTGTTGAGATACGAAATTAACTTTTACGCTTTATTACCGCAAGAATGGTGAAACAAAACAAATCTTAAGTTGCAACTGCACTTCGCAACTCCATAAACTTCTGTTGTCTGTTGCTGTTGCACCCGTTGTTGCTGCTGCTGTTGATGCTGCTCCCTTCGTCGTCGTCTCTGTTTTATTTGGCCCTGTTTCCGCAGTCGCCGCTTTTTGTCGCCGGCATCCGGAGGCCATCAAAATTGCCGGAAGCGCGAGCCGGGCAGTCAGTGGCATTGTCATCAACTCAATTACATTTGCGACTCCTTGCCCGGCGGCGGCAATTGCAGCGGCAGCAGGAGCAGGAGAAGGAGTGCCAGAAAGGAAGCTAGACGCGACCCGGCTTTTGTCCACTGACGGATGACAGAGCCTTCTAAACAAGCCGCACAATACGCGCGGCGTCGTTGGCTTTTATCTGGCCACGCCCGCCGGTGCCTCCTCCCATTCCCGCCCAGCTCCATTGTGTCCTGTCTCGTGTGACGGATGCGACAGGAAACGCTGCGATTCTTGATAGCCAGCCAGCAGCACAAAGGCGCAGACCAGGGAGGAACCAAAAAAAAAAACAAGGCGGCAAGGAGATGGGAGATGGAGTTGCAACTGGAACTGGAAGCTGAAGCACCTTTCCGTGTATCTATGGCGCCATAATTTACTGCTTCCCCTGCGCCGCCTGTAATCTATGACCATGTTGCTTCGGCGGCGGAAATGTTTCACAGAGATTAGCACAACATGTCAACATTTTGATTTACCTCCATGCCCAGAGATGCAAGCCCACGAACTAAGAGGCTCAGACTTAGGTTTCATCGAATGTCAATTTCGGTATCATTAGCGGGCTTTATGTTTGCCTCTCCATTTCCAATGCAAATTGGAACGACTGCGACACGGCACTCAAGCGGCAGGCGGTCAGCTCGAGGCGGCCCTTGACCGGATTATCCAGGCACAGGTGCGTCTCGGCATGCATCAGGCGAGTGCCTATGCGGAGCCAGCGCTGGGACAAGCTCGCGGTAACGTTCGTCCGAAGGCACGGCTTCAGAGTCACCTCCAGGCGGAGTTGCACGTCCAGGCAGAACTCTCGCTGGGTGCTCAGTTGTCCGGTGCTGCGAAGCAGACTCCACTGGGTGATGTCGTCGCGGTAACAGTTCACCAGGATCAACTGCTGGCGAGAGTCCATTTCCCCATCATGGTGCAAACACCGATCCTCGTTCCTCAGCGTGCCCGTCGCAGCAAACTCATCGAAGTGAAGCCTGTGTAAAAAAGGGTGTGAAAGGTTATTTTTAAATTAATAATACCTCACATATCAGACCACACAGAGGGAAATTCTATTTCTATTTTAAAATATAATTATTTGCCTATGCATTTATAGTAAATCCTCAGTTTAGTTTACAATTTCTTCAAATTTTATATAGGCATCACATAATATTATAAAATATATATTGAAAGTTCCATAGAACCGACAAATTTTACTTGCCAAATTTATTTCTAGTGCACTGACCTTAGTTCGGGACTGACATGCCGCAGATACCAATCGAAGCGATGACACTGGCTCTCTCTCCTCATCTGCTGCAGCTCGTGGGCGGTGTGATTCAATGGAATTCGCCTGGCCGCCGGCTTCAGTGCGTAGAACATATTTTTGTACTCGTCCAGCCAGGACTCAGCTATGATTTTTGAGTTGCTGTAGCGGCGGAAGGAAGGAGGAGTGTCCAATCAGCATGTGATAGGAATGTTTATATTAAACAGAGTAAATTGAAAAATTCCAGAGAGCAGTGCGGCCATTTCACACCTAATCCCCGACCTCGACTCACTGCAGATAGGTTTCCTGGGCGGGGCTCAGTTCCTCCTCCTCCTGTTGCTGTTCGGGCGAATGCGGCGGGAAGTGGAAGGCGTGATGTCGGCGAAAGATGTGTCCGATTCGACTGCAGGGCACGATCTCAATTTGTCCGCCGCAAAGCCACAATTTAATGGCCAGCTCGATGGACTCGCCGCCCCAGATCTGCAGGGATAAAAACCCAACTGGGGCACTGAGAAAATTTGTATCGTAATGCCAGTGGCAGTGCCCCTGTTGGTGTCTGTGTCGCTGTCAGTTTCACTCAGAGAAGAGCTGTACTCCTGGCCTGACACTCGCAATTAGAGCACTTGACACCGGCTAATTAGCTTTTCTCACCTTCAGATTCGAGTTGAAGCTGCCGAGCTTAAGGAACCAGTCGCGTGACATCATCAGCACGCCGCCAGCGAAGGCGGGACTCCTGTATGGCCACTCTAGCAGCTCCTGGTTGGCCAACTCACGCCTTAGCCAGTGGAAGTGCAAGGACCAGTCGAATCCGCCCTTAAGCATCTCGTTACCCTTTCGGTAGCTCAAGGTGGCGGGGTCAATGGGATCCAGCACGGGACTGACCGCCAGACTGGTCTTACCCGCCAGTCGCTCCAGCAGGGGTTCCAGCCAGCCTTCGTTCACCTCGCAGTGGCTGTCCAGGAAGAGGATGTAGTGACCGCTCGCCACGTCGGCGCCTCTATTTCGCGACCAAATCAGGCCCATGCGCTGCCTGTTGGTCAGGAAGATGAGCCGCGGGGATCCTTGAGTGCTTATCCAGGGGCGGAGGTCCTCCAGAAGGGTTTCTGTTAATTGAGGGATAAGTGATTCTTAGTGGTCCGCAAGGGCGGCTCAACAACCTACCGTCCTGGCTGGCATCGTTCACGACGATGAGTTCGTGCAGATAGTCCGCAGGAGTGCGGCTCAGCAGGGAGACGATGGTGCGCAGTAGCATTGACCTCGCCTCGTTATGGAAAGTGATCACTACGCTGACTTGGGCCTGCGAAGAGGGTGGCAGACTGTAGTTGTGCTTGTCGCAACTAACAAGTTAGGTTAGTAGGAAATATTTATAATAATATTAATTATCTTACCTTTCATGCCTGGTTCTGGGCACTTTTCTGATTGCTCCCACAGTATCGCTCAGGTGAAGATTGTATTGGTAAAATTCCTCTGACCTTTCCGGTGTACCAGAGATAAATTCCCGCCAGCCACTGGCATTGTCATGATGTAACCGCTGTGCAATGACTCCATTCGGATAATGGCTTTTAATAGAATTCTCCGGAATTTCCTCATGGATTCTGCTGCGCAGAATCACCAGAAAGAACACAAACTGACAGATTACACAGGTGAAAATATAATAAACCCATCGTCGTGGCAGCTGGAATGACCTGCCACCGAACATGACAAATATGTCGAGCAACTGAAGTGATTCCGAGTTTTATTCCGATTCCGATTCCGCATGGCGCTCCAAGTGGTCACAAGTCGGTCGGGGAACCAAAGCGAAACTAAGTCGCTGAGATTGGGACTTCACGCCTGCCGCCGCTACCTTTAATGCGATCGCTGTGACTGAAGAAAACCAAATGTGTGTCGAGGGCCGGCCTTCATACTATCGCAGCCAAGCTAAAAGTTTGTGGTTTTCGTGTTTATCAAATAAACATACTTCTATATCGTCACATGCAGAGTGAGCGATACTTCTACATACGTGAAGATAAATAACAAAATTTTTAGATGACTGCAGCAGGACTTAAAGTAATTATTCTTCGGAAATATCTAATAAGGAACAAGTAAGAAGGATACATGGCTAAATTGACTCGTCTAGTAATTCTGATCAAGAATATATACTTTATAGGTTCGGAGGTACTTCCTTCTTTCTTTTACAAACTTGCACTAAGCTATAATACCTTTCCTTGTACCCTACAGTTACCGAGTATAAATATTTTTAGTTACTTCTGGGGCAAGAATGAACGTTTTTCAACTACTCTTTCATTACAATTTATTTGTGGCTCGCTCGGGTTCATATCATCGCTTTCTGTCACACTCTGTCATTGATAAATGCTCGATAAGTTTGGCAAATATTTGTGTGGAGCTCGCAAGGTGTTAATTGTAGCCAACGAAACTATCTATTACCCATGAGCTGTCACGGTTCCGGCGGAAGGGAGGTAGGGTAGGGCAGGTTTGGACAGGTGAGCACAGGTTTGTTATCGATGATGTTTCATTCATGGCCCTATCAAATATTTACAGTTTTTTATCCGAGCGCAAAGTGAATTGTGATTGAATATTATTCGTTTGCAAGAAACTATTAAGTAAATACCTCAACGATAAAAAGCGAAAATCATTCATTAAAACATTTCGTATTTGGCATCTGGGGGGGTGGGCTTAATAGCAAAGAGGAAGATAGCTATTTGTTTACATTATTTTGTGCATTATAATTGCATTATTTTCCATGGAATTTTTGCGCACAAGTATGGGAATATTTGTGCAATTCATATTTAGCTGAGCAATTAATTGACTGTAATGATTTGCGCAATTTTCCGGCTCTTCCCTCTGCACCCTACTCCCTGCGGCTCAAATAATATACAAAATGACGTGTTCTCTATCTGTTTTGCAAATAATGGCTGTTGATTCGATTTGGAACATAATAATGTGATATACAAGCAAATATAGACTATTTCTATGTCAATCAGTTGATGGCAAATAAATTGACGGGGAATATGAAGCGGAGTGAATTAAATTGGCTACCAAATGGCCGGCTCGGCGCTTTCATTGAGTTCAGATTCAGTGGCTCGACGCTGGTTTCTCGCCTGCACTCGCATATCGCCATTGGCTTTTATGGCCTTTTGTTGCTGCCATAAATATTTCAAAGACCACCGTCGCGTCGGTTGCCATGCAGGGAGCAGGGGAGAGAGCACAACAACAACGGCCAAAAAAAAAAAAAAGATGGAAGTTGTAACAACTGCTATCCATCCGCACAGACACACATATATAGCCATGTAGCCATAGCCACTACGGACCGCTGTCCATATTGGCTGGTGTCCGAGTGGTTTGTTGGCCTTTCCTTCCTCCCTCCGCTTTCCGCTTTCGCCTGGGTGATGTGATTTTATTTAAAATTGTTAGGCAAAGCGGAAGTAACTCATTCAGTTAGCAACAAAATCAGGGGCCATGCCCCGGCTAAATTGGAGTGTGACTTCCGCATTGCATTAGGGTTATACTTAGTTGTTGGCCGCTGGCTGATTGACTTACGTGCCCCTCGTTGTGCCCTTCGCTTTCGGTTTGCCGTGGCAACGTTTTCTACGTGCAGCGGAAATGCATTTTTCCAGTCACGTCTCCTCCGCTCAGACAGACGCCAGACCCGCACCCGGATCCGGATCCGCATCCAGCTTCGGCTTTGCCTCCACATCGTCCTGCTTGTGCTCCTGCCCAGGTAAGACATACGCCCCCACTGAGTGGCAGCGACGGCCAGGGTATTCTTTTGTTTTCGGCTGCTTGGCGTGGGAATTTATTAAGCCGGGCGTGATCTATGCGCTCGAGCTGGTCGAATTAAAGTGCTTTGTAATGAATGCGCAGAGCTGCCAGGTATACGGGGGATTCCGTATCCGCGTATAGATATGCTTTCCCCCGGCGCCTAATTGTATGCTGGGTCGCGTGTGCAGCTTAGCAATTAAGTGAGGCATTGAGCAGGCAACACCACCGATTCCAAGGGCGGCCACGGTTAGCAAAATGCGATATTCAATATGTTTTCAATTTGCCGTTTTTTTTTTTTTTCGTTTTCTCTACGCTGTGTTCGCGTCCTATCAAAGGCAATCGCAAAAGCCGTAAAACAAATAAAAATAAAACGAAATTATTCCAATAAATGAATTATAAGGCGCACGCACAACGCTGCGTATACGCAACGCTAGTCAAAGGAACGGGCGACAATGCCTAAGTGGCATGTAAATGTGTGTCAGCGTCTCGCTATATGTGTGTGTGTGTGTGTTTGTGTCCTGGCTGTTGGTGGGGGTGTGAGTGTGCGACCATGATTATTATACGGCCACTCACAGACACATACACACATTCGTGTTCCTGTGTGCGTTATGATAATGTTAACAGCCCGGGCCAGGCTTCTAAAATTTTATTAGCAGGCAGCTTATGGAACTTTGAAAATAATAACAAAAGCATCGCTAAAACCAGCAAAAAAAAAGAGTGTCTGTGCCCCTCTGGCCTGTGCCCCCTTGTCGCTACGCTCCCCCTCCTTCTGGCTCCTTGTTAGCCATAAAGAATATTGAGGAAATTGCTTTCTTTGCACTCGAAGTGCTCAGCAGACTCAGCCGCTTAGCAGGGTGCACTCATTTCGAAATTGTTGCGTATTATCGTAAAATTTTACGCACACCCACATGTCCTTACTAGCACACATGCACAGTGGCTGCCAAGGACGTGAGTACACATACAAATGCCTTTCGGTGCACAGAAAAAAAAGTGAATTCAATTACTGTCGATTCATATTCATTCCGTTTGCAGACAAAGAAGAAAATTACAAGATCAGAACAGGATCTTATCTTAATAATTAGACAGCCGAGTTACACCAAAACGAATGTTTAAGTTTAAGACTTAATAATAATAATAGTCATTAGCGCTTCATAAATGATAAATGCAATGTAAAAATGTTGTGTTAGGATAGAAGAATTTTAAGCCTTTAGTAAATATCCGTTGTGTATTATTTCCAGCAAATTTCTTTGCGTGTTGAAATATATTTCTCGTTTGCTATTGTCTGAGTCCTCCCTGGAGCAGACGACCGACCACATTTAGCTTGGCAAACATTTCCATATCCAGCTGCAGCCCCAACATATGGCTGCTCCTAAGTGCGTGTGTCAGTTGAAAATATTTTTGCAAAAACGCAAAACAAAAGATTGCGAGGCGCAAAAAATTGTGCTTGTTTTGGCCCCATTTTATGAACTGCGGTCGCGCCCTTGAATTATTTAGTTTAATTTACGAAAGTGCTTCTTCCATAAAGTGATATGCGGCTAATTTGCAAGGACCTCTCATTCCATTTGGGAGACGTCAAATCGCGGAAAGAAGATCAAAAGGGAGCGATGGAGCGCAGAGCGAGCGAAACACATGGACATGGCCACGATGGACGAAAATATAATTTCAATGATTTTCCATTTCGATTTCGTGGAGTTGGGGTAGCAGAAAACCATTTTAATGATGTTTACACAGCTTGTATGAGCCCGTCAACATTTATAGCCCACATTCACGTGCTCTCGCAGTCACAGTCACATTATGTGCTTTATTGCGATTGACTAGAACTTTTCACTATGCCCGACGGAGTACTTTAGTTGATGACATTATCGCTGCAATACAAAAGGTTTTTGCCACTGCCACTTCATCTCACTGTTTGTACAGTTTCCTCGCCGCCATTCATTCGGCCCGGTTTTTTGTCAATGACACTGATTCAGAGCCGGAGTCTCCATCTCCGTGTCCTCGTCCCTGTTCCCGTTCCCATTCCCGTTGAATGTTGCTAAGCGTCTGCGCGTTTAATGGCTCTCGTTTTGAACTTTGATTTGGCATTGGCACCGGCAGCAGCAGCAGCAGCAATTTTTCATTAATTTGATTGAACCTCAGCCTGGCAAACGGAAATGAGGCAGAACAATTTAATGTCATATTTGAAAATACAAAAAAAAGGAAATGTCTCTTGTTTGATGTTCTCTTGTCTAAGCCTGGTTTGGGAATCGTTTCGTTTAAAAGAAAAAATGTGTACACATTACGTAAAGTTTTTATGATATAAATTACTTTCAAATAAAACTTGAGCTTAGTTACGGCGTGTTCTGGACAATAAATAAGATTGTTCAAAATGTTGAATAGATGTCAATTTAAAGGGAATCAAAGTAAAATTGGGGATATATATTTAATTATAAAAAATTTGTTAAAACCGAAGAATGTAAAAGGAAGCTAATTAATACGAAATTTAATGTTGTTGAAGAGATATCAATCCTTTTATTATAGAAGTCTTAATATTTATGATATCAATCTATCCTTTAAGCAATGGTAATTTCTATGGTGCCTCCTGGTTTTTGATGGACCGGCCAAACCGGCTGTGATCGGCTCCGTAGTGACTGGGATGGTAGCCAAAGTGCGGACGCCAGTCACCAAGCTTGTACTTCATCCTGACATGTTTAACTGGCAGAAGAATGACGTGGCCGAAGCACAGCAAGGCCAAGGATATTATCTTCAGTTGCAACATGACTGCAGCTGATGTGTGATGACCAAACTACTGCTGTTTAAGCGTCAAAGATCCGCTTCAGCCATAATTAGATTTATTGGAACAAATCGATTTTAAAGTCGTTGCAATTCTTCATCTTATTATTAACGGCATCTTTCGTAATTATATTGTTTATTTTAAAAAAAGGTATTTAAGAACAGAACACCATGGTATAATGATTCACCTCTACAATATTATTGAATCTATATCGAATTTCTTGATCAGCTTCAAGCCAGACATCGCAATGTCGTGTTCGTCGTAGATAGTGGCGTATAGCACGATGCCCGTGAATAGTGGACAGTTGTGGCCCGCCACGTTTACTCCGCACATCATATAATTGCGGATGAGGGGATTTCCGATGGTGTTCTGGCACTCGGTCGTGTACTTCTCATTATTCACGCAGATTAGGGAATCCCTCGCTAAATTTCCACTGGGATCCTTTATGCGGTGCCGACACTCTTGCATTGGTAGGGTCCATGTATTCCACGAGTGGATGTTGTGTCGGCTCCTTATCCAAAGGGGCAATACGACGTCTTCTCCTTCCATGAGCTTGGTGTTGCAGATTTCGACAAAGTCACCCTTCAACTTGTTGTCATGCGGGGGTGATTTTAAAGATATTGCAACCAGCATGGGATCCGAGCTTCTTACGTAGGTATCGTTAAGGTTTATAATCTGCCCCACGATCACCTGATTGCTGTACGTCTTCATGGTTACCAATGAGGGACTAGTTTCATCGAAGCAGGTGGACGAGGTTATGATTAGTGTATCGGCAACCTGGGTGCCCACGCATGCATATTCTTCGTCCAGGTATATACGAACTATAAGTTCGTGGATTGACAACTTTTCGCCAGACATGCGGAGCTGGACCTGTGCTTCCTTGGACTTCCCGTACCTTTTGGGCTTTATATCCTCTGTATTGCCGCCCTCTTGATTTTGTGTCCTTGGCATTTGATTCTTGTAGTCCAGCTGCTTCCTTGCATTGTGCTGCGCCCTGTATTCAGAGAGCATGTAGCGGTGGAGATGCGTTCCCGATTCGGCTGCCATAGCAGCAATTAGGAAAAGGAAAGAAGGAAAAATCCAGAACAAACGCAGACCCATGACTTAAAAGACTTTTTAGGAACTGACCAAACAGAACGCGCCAGAGTATTGCCGCAAGTTTATCAAATCGTTTGGACATGCATTTGTCATGGCATTCATAATGCCACTAACCTAACACATTCAATTATTTATACAGACAACGTAAATTAAAGAAATTAAAGAATAATTTGTTTACTTTATTTATTAGCAGTACATTGTGCTTAGTAATTGTTTGTGTAAATCTTCCTCATAACTATAGTAAAACTACCTTTTAAGCAAATATTTTCAATTTTGAGAACGACGTTCTTTTTGCGGTGATCACTAACTACATCTCAAAACTTGTTTCATTGGAGTCCTTTCTCTCATATGCCTCCGTGTAGTTCGAGTTTTCGCCAATGTAGGCCTTTGGATCTCGGTCGATCAGGGACTGAATCAAAGGTGACACGGCTTCAGAATTTGAAGTATTGTAGGGGCCAGAGTGCGTCAACGCCCGCAGGGCGTCCGTGGCCAGCTGAATAAACTTGACGACGGGCCTCATCGGTAGGTATATGTCCATGTTGACGGTTCCTAGGTCGTGGCTGCAGTGCTCGCCGTACATGTTGATGCCGGCCAGCTTGTTGCCAACGAGAAGCGGATCCCCAGGCCGGGTGCTGCATGCGGCTTTCTTCGTGTGCCGCTTGTTGCGTACGCAGATGAAGTCCTTGTCTCGGGTGGATATGTGGAAGAGTTCCTTAATAATGTAGTAGGTCTTGCACCTTTTGAAGTTCAAGACCAAAGTTTCCATTTTCTTGATCTTAAAGTCGTATGGATCCACAAAGGTCATAGTCACATGGTCACCCTCTCTCGGTGCTTTGTTGTAGATATTTATATGGCGATAATAATTCCGATCGAGCTTTAACGCCAAGGCCAGTAGGGCCACGGGGTGGGGCTCCTTATTTTCCTCACTAAGCGGCATATAGAAGGCGATAACCTTGTGCGGATCAGACATTGCGAGCTCCCCGCCCGTTACCACGCCCATTTGCTCAGCCTTAAATATATACGATTTATCTTGAGAGGGCGGCTTGAAGCAGTTCGACGAGGTGACGACCATCCGGTACGAGATAAGAGCTCCCGAGCAGATCATAGAGGAGCGGTAAAGCACATGGACATAGTAACTTGGGTGATGATCCGGGTTGAAGGGAGGCCTGTGGCGAGGCATTGGCTTCATTGTCTCATACATCTTCTCGAGCTCCTCCCTATTGTAGTCCACGTGATCCTTAGAACGGTGCCCTTGATTGTAATATGTTGGGCGATGGTAGTTCTCTATGTATTTCTTCAGCCAAATAGAAGCGCCGTAATCCAGGAATAGGACCAGCAGAAGGCATAAGATAAACAGTTGCATCCTGAGGTTCGACTTCAATTAAGCTGAGGAACTGATACGGTTTCACCTAGCTAACACCATAAAAAAAGGGTAATATCCATTACAATCTAAATTAGATTTCCTTTTACACTAAGGGGGAGATATTCACTGAAAAGAAAGACTAGCTTGGACAGTCTTAAAATAACAATCTTAAATATTTATTTTACTTATGAAAATACTAAAAATCTATACTTCAATGGCCTCCCTGTTTTATTCAACTTAGGTAAATACCTAAAACAGTACTTTAATAATATTCAAATGTGCTACCGAAAATGTCAAGTGCATTTCTTAGCAATTTCCTGTTCGAGACAGTTCCGGATAGCTGTTTTTTTCTTTGGGAATCTGCAGCAATATTAATTAAAAATGTAGATGAAAGCCAATCGGAAGACACCTTCCCTCTCTCTCTCTCTTGAACCCTCTGTACGTGTCCTTTATTTGCCGTGACTGGCATTGTTTTGGCATTTGCATTTTTTGCAGCATACTTTTGTGCGCGCCGAAAGCGTATGGCGCAGAGGGGACAAAGCATCGGGATGTATCCTGGCCAGCAGTCGGCGCTGCACATTGAATTATAAACCGAGCATCGATGGCCGTCATTTAACTCTTGCCTTTCTGCCGACAACGACGAGTAGCCCGTCCTGACAACGCCAGACGACATTCTGCCGGATGTGAAAGGCTTGAAAGGCTGCCAGGGCTGGAAAGGTATGTGCGCAAGATGGCTTTGAAAAAATGCGCCGTACAACGAAGGACATAGATAATTAATTTGCTTTGATTACAGTTGTCTGGGCCGGGCAAAAACTGATTCAGACGCTAGCTCTGACTCTGAAGTGGACTGGCAGACGGAAATTGAAGTGTTTGTAATGTATGCGAGAGGCTGGCACCGCCCGGGCCTCGAGGCTCCTTAGCCTGCGGCAAGAAAACTGATGGGCCAAAGGCACTTCCACTGCCATCTGGCTCTGCCGTCGACAGCAAAAAGTGACAGCCACGTTGGCAGGCTCGACGATGGCGACGAGTGCGTCTAATTGATGGGCAGCCAAAGGCTTTTCCATGCAAATATGTACGAGTGACTGACTGGCAACCGGTAGCTACGGTTTTCACAGGTCAGGTCGGGTTCGCTCATCAATTATTTAAAATATGTTACACTTGGCACATAACTTGACTGACAAACATGTGTTCGTTCGTTCGTTCATTCGCCGGCCCGTAAGCCGAGCCGAGCCAGTGGCCATAATAGCCGGTCATTATGTTTATGTGCCGGCGCTGGGGGACGGGACAGGACGCACACCAGCAGCCACACACACGCACACCTGACTCGTATCCGGGAAAAAAGGATACGCAGTCCGCGCTCAACGACCTTGTCGAAATTTATGCGTACGTGCCCGGTTGAAAAACGTGGTCGACGACAGCCAACCTCGGGTCATTTATTATTAGCTGTAAAATGCGTGCCAGCTCCGGTTTGTTTCCGCCTTTAGTTTACTTTTTAGTGTTCCGGCGAGCTGACTTCAATCTATAAATAATCTCAAGTTACCAGCTAGAAAATCTGTTTGATCTGAATCTGAAACACAAGCCATGTCGCGATTTGATAGAGTGAGGTGTGTAAAAATGTTCAAGAAGGAAAAAACCTCTGATCCTTATTAATTATCTTGGAAATTTTGTTTACTCTTGGGGCTATATAAGTAGAAGTATTTGTAGTATCAAATTTAAAGATATAAAACAAATAGTCTTGTTTTACATGGGAATTATTATATAATTAAGTTGTAACCTTATATCCATCTCCCTCAGCTTAGCTTAACTGCTTCTCTCTTAATCGCGCTCCAAATTCCCTTCGGGACATCTCACAAACACATTTATGGCTTCTAGAAGAATCTTTTAGGTCAAGACTATATTAGTAGTTCCTGCAGCATCTTTGCTGGAAAGATAATAGTTATTCTACAATTGTTTTCGTATTTGTATTTGTATTTTGTTTTAATTCCCTTATCCCACTTTCCATGTAAGTTGAATTGAAGGAAACCCGTTCTGATAAAACTAAAGCACTATTATTTACCTAGCTTAAGGGTAGATTTCAGAAAGGGCGTCGTTCTCGTTTTATCCCAGTGCCGTCGACGGCAAATTAAATGTCACTCACACGCCATGTAAGCCGAGCAAAGATTTTGCAGCTCATTATGCAGCATGACGCAATGAAAAACACAGGGGAGCTTGCGATGGAGTTGAGCTTATTTGAATTTACAAGTTGCCGACGACTAATGGCAAATTCAATTTCCAGCGGTGCCGAGCGGAGCGGAGAAACGCTTTAAAGGCAATCAAAGACAGTTGCCCATCTCGGAGCTGGATATCTGGCTTGGATTTGGCTCCAGGGTCAGCTGGGCGAGTGCATTTGTCTTGAGCAGCTCGGACATGGACAGGGCAAAGAACGAGTTGCGCTGGACATGAAATGCCGGCGGCCCGAATAGTGGATGCAGCAGGAAAAGCAGATGAGCAGGAGCTGGAGTTGCAAGGAGCAAGAACAGAGAAGAGCGATCTCAGCGGTGGCGGCTACGTCTTTGATTGCTCCGGCTCTTCTCCTGTCTTCCACTCAAGCACAGTTCGTTGCACATTTGAACATACCCTCGGAAAATAAATGCAAATTTAGCCATGGCAAACACTCGAACTCGCACTCGCACTCGCAGTGGCAGTGTTACTAGAACTGGCCCACTGGCCAGGACATGCGCTGCTCCTTTTACTGCCGCCGCTGCACATTTCCCGAGTGCCAAAGCGCTGCTCTATTTCGCTCTAGTCCGCTCCTCCGCCCTGCTCTTTCAACATATTTGTATAAATTTTCGATTTTCTGCTTCAATAGTCTGCTGGCGTTCTATAGCTGCTGTTTCCTTTGCTTCTTCTGCTGCTGCGTCTACTCGCTCCTCTTCACTTTGTTTATGTCTCAAGAATTCAATATTTTTTCAAACTATTTCTGCTGTTTTCCTCGCACTTGCTTTGTTGTTCTCAGCTCTCTGTTCGATATATAGAATTACTGCCAAAGGATTGAAAACAGCCAAGCACACACACACACATTCCCTTCCCTGCGTTTCGTTTGAGGAATCCTGGGGCAAGTTAAAGTAGTTTATCGGTTCGATTTGAGGTGTGGAGCACCTTCGGAATTTACTTTTCACTCTCACATTTTATATGCTCATTAAATTTTATTGCTCTTATATAGTTCTAAGTCCCCTACAGCACGCAGAACTCGTTTTGTTTTGGCATGTACGTGCTTAAACGCTCCAGCCTGCTGCCTGATGCCTGCTGCCTGGTACCTGTGCCGCCGTTCGCTACTTAATGGCTAATTAGTGGTATAATTTACACCTTAATGACTCTACAACAATGCCCAGGCAGCTCGCTGGAGCGGGAGCAGCTCCGGCCAAGAAGCCACAGTCAGGAGGGAGACGAGCCGAGTCGCTTCGAGCAGCTATCTAGTTTAATCCCAGCACCTTGTAGTCCCTTGTACCCCCCTCCATTCGGCAGACTCTGCCAATCTGCAGGCTCTGGTTGGGGCCATGGCCACATTTTATCGCTCGTCTCATATGTATGTGCTTTGCTTTATGTGCAAATCAGCGTCCATTAATAAAGACAGCCAGCGAAACGTTACGCATACGCCGCGTTGCATTAATCACGGCGAAGGATACACTCACATGAGCTCGCAGCAGCCGCGCCTATGTATTGTGAGCCTCAGCACCGTGTTAATTTCATCGCAAATGCCTTTTTCAGTATGAAAATTTATGTCTGCCATTTTAGACAGTTTGATTTATGATCCCGACTCTGGGTTAAATCGGGATTCGGTGAATTTATCCCCCTAGATTTCTCTGTGGCAGCTTTAACCGCTAAGCGGAAATTCCTGAAAATAATACACATAGTAGTAAATCAATTAATTAGTTGATTGCGGAAACGTATATTCATTTGAGCTCCTGTTTCACTTCACCAAAGCTTTAAGCCGTAGCTAGACTTCATATATGCCGGAGCCCGTAGGGTAAAATTACATTTCAATATTTCGCTCAACGAAATTGATTGACTCTGCATGCGAGGCGAGGCAAAAATATTGTCACGCACTCTGAAATTATTCAAAATGACACACAGCTCGCACACACATTGTGTGCACCTGACAAAGGCAGCTCGCAAAGCTGAACCCCGCAGTTCGCCAATGCAATTTGCAAATTGCCATAAAGCTGCAGTTCTGTCAAATATTTTAATGCAAAAAGGGTCGCAGCAGGAGAGCTCACGGAGCTTGTGAATGTCAATAGGTGAGTGAGTGGTACATGCATTCATCGACTCGTCCGCGTTAGTCGCTAATGCCAGGGCCACGCTGCGGATACGCAATGCGTCAGCTATGACATCAGACGTCGTCGCTCGGTTCAGATAAATTCGCATTAAAGTTGAGTAGCTATCGGAACGCTTATCGTCCCGACAATTCCGTCCCCCAAAAAGATCAATTACGAACGGGCATAAATCCGTTTAGAACCACAAAATCTAAACGGCCCGCCTTAATAAAAATCCCCTTAAAAAAAAACTAAGGCAACCAAGCCGGGCAATTCAATTTTTATTTTCTATTCTTTATTTATGGCTCGCTGGCTATGGTCCTTAAACCAAAACTCAAAACATATATATTTTGGCCAGAGGACGAGAGCAATGCACAGCGACAGCAAGGACAATCGGCAGCGCGTTAAAAACAACCGAAAATATTACAACATTTTAATAGCGAAAATGAAGATTTATTGCCCCCGACGACGGGCGTATGACGCCGCCAAAAAGTGCCACAGAAAAACGGGAGCTCAACTAAAAAGCGCGTTTAAAACAAAAGTAAAACAAGGGGCGACTGACCGGCAAAAGTCGGGGCAGTAAATGTTGAGATTTATTTATGTAATCGACTAAGAATTGCTATGGAATTACACATACAATTTGATAACATTTGTAAGCTAATTATTTCGTTTTTTATTTAAACTGATTAAACAGTTAAAAGGTAACTTATATGTCAAGCATTTATAGAGGGTTAAAGTCAATATAACAGATGACTTTTTCCCTTAAGCTTATATCTAATGAGTAGTATATTAGTATATCTTTATATTTTAGTTTACGAAGGATTGCTTATATACTTATTTTGTATTTAGAAACTGTATTATGAAACTGATTATGTTTAATCCTGAAAATAAGTTTAAAGTCCAAACCCATCTACCTTTTTAATTTTAAACTGTCCAGGGTATTCTGATCTGGAAAAAAAAAAGTGCAAAGTGTAAAAATCGCTGCCGCGTCACGTCACGTCAGCCGCATGATAGACCAGTCAGGGAGTTGACCGCCCTGGCCAGTGGGCGTGTCCAGCTGCGGAGTGAGTCCCTTATCGCCGGCATAGTTGCTGCTGCCATTGTGTTGCTGCTGATGTTGCTTGTGTTTCTGGTGTTGCTGTTGCTGCCGTCGCTGTCTGGGCCTAGCGCACGTCGCAGTTTGTTAGCTGCATGCGAAAGCGGCCCAAGAGCCTCGCCGCCATCCCATTGTTTGCTCGCCCACTGTGCACACACATACACAACTGGGCGTGTCCAATCAAAATATGCAAATGCTTTATCCGTAAAACGTCGCTTTGATGGAATTTCGGCACATTTCGGCTCTCCCGGCTGCTGCTTCTGCTGCTCCTTCTCCTGCTGCTGTTGTTGTTTGCTTTGCTTTGGTTTGGCTTGGCTTGGCCGCGTTTGCCTTGTTTTGGCTGTTTCCAATTTTTTCTTTTTTTTTTTTTTTTGTTCCCTCTTCTCCCGTCTAGAGGGGGCTTCGGGTTGGTGGGTGTCCACCCCGACAAATTAGCAGTAGTTTGCAGGCACACGTCAATCAGCGAGCGGGCCACGTTGCCTGATTTATATGCATAAATTTTCGCGTGCGGTTTGAGCCAGTTTGCGACGCTTTAATTTAATGTTGCCAACATTTGCGCGTCATTTTCGGTCAACCGTTTTTCAATAGTCATTGCCGGTAATGGGGGCGTGGCTTCTGGCAGGCAGGGCAGGCCGATGATGAGCTCTGCCGAAATGTGAAAGCTCATTACGTCCCCGGCCATGGGCGTGTGGTTTTCGGTGACCAGCCAGCCAGGCAGCCGAAGCCTTATGGGTAATGAATTTATGATATTACTGGTATGGCCAAATAGTTGGGCAATAATCCACGCCATACTTCTGAGCGACCAAATGGGATCCTTGCCACCCGCAATTCTAGGTAATATCGTTTTGCCCTTAAAATTGGTTGTTAAATTTGCGGTTTTCGCACTGGAACTCATTATTAAGCCATTGATTGCACTTCTCCCTAGCTCAGATTCCAATTCCAATGGGCCAGAGCCAAAGACTATAACAATGTTTTGTGCTATTGTAATTATGAACTAACTCAATATACAGTTGGCATGTGCATTATGGCTTTCGAGGAGCTGCAAGCAAATTGCAATTAGTTTCTGTTTTGCATTGGCAATTATTATTGAATTTGGACTAATATGCAAATAACAATCGTTCAGTGCCAGTCATCCTGTAACTCAATCAATCGACGTGGCTAAATTTCCAAATATTTCGGTACAAAGGAGACCTTAAATGGTCGGTGTCGGTGTTATGTTTGGTGTGTTTAAGCCCATTATTGATTCACAATACAAGGCTTTTTTGCTTTCGCAATTAGAATGGGCCAGAGCCAACACCCCCTGAAGCTTCCGTTATCACCTCATTAAAATTGGTAAACCCACGCGCAGACATACACACTTCCGTTGTGGCCAGAATGAAATTTATAATGACAGCCACGGCAAACAAACAAACAAACAAATCACCCCCTCAGCGACGACCAACAATTATGGGCGAGAGTTCAACGATACAACTAAAATACAACACTGGTCAACAAGGATTTCGGCAGATAATGGGACTAGTGACTTTAAATGATTTTGAAATTAAACCTTAATTCTTTCAGTGTTTTATTTGGAAATTAACTACTGGCGGGCTGCCTGCAATTTAAGAAAAAAGTTTTTAGTTTATGAAGGTACGTGGAAATTAGCTGACCTATCAGGTCAGTATTCTGGCTCCATTTTGGCTCTATTATTTCGATATTTTTTTGTGCCGCTGATGCCTCAGATTTTTTTTTAATAAAACAATTAGCAATTTGTAGGCCAGTGCTATTGGCCAGGACCTCTACACTGCACGTATTGTGCATTTACATGTGTAAGTACCGATCCGTGTAGTTCTCACCACGCTGTGTGCGTCTGTTTGTTTTAATTAAAATTACAGAGCCATGTCTGTGGCCCTGTCCAGTGTCTTTGTCCTCGCCTTTGTTACCTCCCCCCCTCCCACTACAGCTCTTGTCACGCTCTTTTAATGCTTTTTTAGTAAATAATTTATATTCAATTTTCAAATAAATTACAAACAAAAATAGTTAGCAAACAAGCGTCCGTTACCATGGGATGCATCCGATTGGAGTGCACAAATAACAAACAGTTAAACTATAAATATATTTAATACCATTAATCTCCGATATTCGATAATGAAAAACTCAACAATTTCTGTTTTTATTGGTAGCTGAAAATTGTTGAGTTTGACAATTGATTTTCCATTATCCCATTATGCATACACACTCGAAGTGTTAGTGCATTTTCCATGCTGCCTGTGTGTGTGGCTCCGTTTAGTGGCGTCGAGGATTATTATAATTGTGTAAGCTATTTAAGCATGATAAACACACGGTGTCACACACTCGCCTGCTTTTGGGTGTGAGTGGAAAAATACACCACAAAACGCATTGCCTGGGCCAATGGCCGACTCTGTGTGCGTGATTGTGACATGTGGTGGGCTTTGATATGCGATTTTCGTGTCTGCGGCCTGGCCACCAACTGAAACTCTAACTCAGCGGTGTCCACCGGAACTTTCAAATTCAAATTCAAGTGTCAAATTAGCAGAGCTCGAAGCCGCAGAAGCAGCAGAAGAACTGAAGCCCTTAAATATTAACTCTTACTTAAAAATGTACACAGCGCTCGCCTGGCTGCCAATTAAACTAAAGTGTTGCGTTTTTGCCAACCATCTGGAATCTAGATCCCGGAATCCAGAGTCCACGAGTCCTCGTTCTCGTCCCCGTCCTCGTCCTCGCTCTCGTCCTCTTCCTTGGCCGCAGCATGCACACAAACTTCAAACTGCAGCTAGATAAACAGTCCGTCCTCGCAGGCGCAAATATTGGTAGTCTAACACAAAAGTTTTATGCACTAAAAGAACGCCTAACGCGGGGCAAGCCCGGGGGGGGAAAGCGAAGGCTAACCGAAGGTGGAAACGGGTGAGGAAAAAACAGGTTGGGAACGGGTTGGGGAAAAGTCAATTTTCACCCAAGTCGACGTTAGTTGAAAAGTTAGCAACACGAAGTAGTAGTGGGAGTGTGGAAAAAAGAACACGGAAAAGGAAAATGAAAGCCGAAACGAAACGTAAATTTTTATCTCTCTGCGCGGTGCAGTGCAAAAAGGTTTCGAGTGCAAAATAAAGTTACTTTGGCAATGCGATGCATCAAACCGCAAAACAAGATAATTTCAACGGTAAATAAATCACAGCCACGAGTGCTAGTGCCACCAGGGGGTGGCACTGTTTGGCAGGACCACCCCTAGGTTGGGGGGGTGGAATAGAGGTGCCACCGGGTGGGGGTGCTGGTGCCTAGGTATACGGTTCAGTGCCTTGCCTCTTTCGAGTGAAATCCTGCTCCCCAAAGTGAAACAACTGAAAAGTTGCAAGTACACTCGAAGAAATATGCTCTGGACTTGAAGTCCATTGGAATTACTTTCAAAAGTTAGTCACACTTTACAAAAAAAACGCAACAAATACATTTGATCTTCCTAGATCACTTCAAAGTACTTAAAATAAATGTTAGAAATAAAATAATAGTTGGAAAACAATATTTCCAAACTGTATTCCCATTTTATCTTCGGTGTAGGGCAGTCCTAAGCCAAATCATTCCATTACCACCTCGGGCAACACTCTCGCGCGTGTTGCACAAAAAGCTGATTAGTTGCCATTGTGGCAGACACACACACACACAGCAAGCAAGAGGTGGTGATGCATTTGCATGGCTGCCGGCTGCCAGGTGAAAACGGTCCTGGCAATGCCTTCCTCCACTTGCACCTGGAGGATTAGCCCGATCCACGCGATTCCCAGCTCACTCACAATTCACTCTCTGCTATTGCAAAATTATAGAATAGCTCCATCATTAGCATGCGAGAATTTAATTGGTTTGAATGCACTCAATAAATTCCCAATCCGATTAGATACCGGCTTAGCCGATTTATTTCAGCGAACCAGTGCCGTTGATTATTAACCACCGGATGAGGCGGGGGATCATTGGCCAAGGAACTTCGCAGTGAGCTTAGTGGGGCAACGACGACAGCGGAGGCAATAAAGCCCCGAATTCGCGGCTAAGCACCGAAAAGAAAGCCCAAAAGGAAGTGTCGGGCTGGCAGGGTAATAAATAAATGGCCCTGCTGCCGCAAAAAGGTGTCACACCCCACGTTGGAATTGCAACCTGCAACCTGCAACCTTGCTGAGACTGCTTAAGCCAAAGCCGAACTTTAAGTAGTTGCCACCTTGAGTTGCCGCCGCCAGCTGCAGGCGTAGCATATGGCGCTACATTGACTTCAATACCACTCTACGCCCTGAGAACCTCCAAGACGGTGAGCAAAACTTTTCCATTATTTTTATCTGCTTCACATTCTCAAGTAGCAAAAAGAAAAAACTTTGAATGCTATATGCAAAAATGAAATGCCAGCTGGAAAGCAGGAAAAACAAACCAAAAATTAAATACGATTTTTTCGCCGCACACACAAAGCCAAAGCTTTCATTTTCATATAGCCCCGGCTAAGACCTTCTCCCACACAGTTATTGGCCAATTCAAGGCCCCCTCGGGCTGGTGTCTTTGGCATTTTATTTAGTTTGTTATTTGTTCACACTTAAGTGTGTCGCCAGCGTCTTGTATTGGTTTTATTTGAAAAACTTGTCGTATGTCGTCCTCGGATCGAAGCCAGTGGGCGATGCCCAAGACAATAACCCACACCCATAGCCGACAGCCGACAGCCCGCAGCCCAGAACCCAACGCTCTGATTTCACGTCCAGATCCCGCCCCATCCTTGGGCCCATCTCCCCCCACCATCGGTTGCATAAGCAAAGTAAGTTGTTGAGTAGATTAGGTTTTTGTTACGTTCGCCTGCTATTGTCTTTAAGTTTTTGCCGTCCTTTATGGGCAACGAGGTCCCCAGTTCCCCGGTGACCCTGTAAACTTCAAATTGCTACAAGTGACAAGGCAGCCACAGCCGGAGTCCCCTCCGTCTTCGCTCTCGTGAGCATTCCGGCCAGGACAATGGTCAGGTGGACACAGCAAGACCGGACAGGACAGGTGAGTGTGAGCATGAGTGCGCCGTGGCGCCTTCACTGACACAGAGCTGGCAAAAAAAAAGTCCAAAGATAAACAAATTCGAACAATGTCGTATGTAATTTAAACACTTGTCTCTCAATGTCTTTGCTTTTGGCAAGGTTACCCTTGTCTTTAAGAATTGAGACTTGAAATAAATGCAGTAAATATATAAAAAAAAATACAAAGGTTATCCGTACATTTAAAAAAAGAAATCAAATTAGAATAAGCTGGTTTATAAATATATATTTATATTTTTAGACTCCTAAAACGTTTACTTTCGCAATGTAGTCTCCATTTACACCCCACATTTTTGGGGATAACCCAGTTTTATATAGGCTTTCTGGTCTGCTGCACTCATCCTACACCACAAATACATATTATCCTTAAAACCGACCGGGCCGTCGACTCGGAGGCAATTCAATACGAATGTAATTCTGCGGGCGGTGACGGGCAGGGAAAGATGAAAATCCCACGGGGCATACACATGACAGGCCGTGCCTAAACCATATTTTGTGCCACAGTCATGTAAGTACATAATTCAACAAAATGTTAATTTAATTAAATTATGAATATGAAATTTCTGGTGGCTGCCGCCTTGCCGTGTCAGGTGCAGGGAGGCCAGGCCAAATGGAAACGGGCCATTTTGAATGGCACCAAAAACACGACGCGCTTCGACTGAACAAATTCATTTATATTTCGCACACGACGGGGCGGGCGGCGACTCTCATTTTGCTCCAGCTTTTTGTGTGGCAGCTACGAAATGTGCAAACAGACACGGGGCGAACTGAGAACCAACTCAATAACGATACGCCAAACAGCATTTTCCCCGCAAACTCCATATGGTGTTTTGAGCCAAAAGGCAGCAGCAGCATGACCAACAGCAACGCAACGACAACGGCAGCAGGAGCGGCAGTGTTACCCATTGCCACATGTTGATTTTGAAAACTGAAATTATATAATGCAATGCCTGGTAAACAAGCCACGGCACACATGACTGCATAAACAAACTGAAACTCGAAGAAAACAACATCATTAAAGTAGAGCGGCGGCAAACAGGCAGCAAATGTGTTCCGCTTTTGGAGTCCTCAGGCCCCCAAAACCCACAGCCCCCAAAAATATATATATTGGGGTGCAAATACACGTAGACCAATGCCGCTATACAGCCATAGAGCCATAGAGCCATAGAGCAAGGCTAATAACAGCGAAATCCAGAATTACTAAAAACCAAATGTGCAACCACATTATAAACATGCAGCGAGGCAGTTACTAAAAATAATGAGCCCGCTGACTGAGTGTTTGGTCAGCAGCGGTGAAGGAACGCAGCGAGTGCACTCTGAAAAAATAGTTCTATGACTCTTATTAAAATAAAATAATTATAAGTTTATTTATATGTAATGTAAATCTTTTAATATAAGCAAGAAAAGTCTCAATAACAACCATTGAAGGAAAACAACGAGTAAAATAGTAAATGATGAGTGCAGAACATCTAGTAAAGACGACGAGTTAACAACTATCAACATAAGGAGAAAAGGACGACTAAAGGTGGTGAAAACGAGTATAAAAAAAAAAAGAGTAAAGACAACGAGAAAATGCCTGAACCTTTTTCGACAATCGAGAGTTATTTTATTAAATTTAATTTATATCTTACGAACCTATTGACATAATGTAGTCGGACACATGTATTTGGTTATAATTTTTTGCTAAAAAGCTTCATAATATACATACAAAATAAAGCGATTTCAAGTTTTAAATACTTCTCATATTGTAAAGTTTCAAAGAAGAACTATATTTCTTATTAAAGTTCTTTTATTTGCTATGAATATCAACAATTAATCGTCACTTTAAAACTACACTATTATTCAAAGAGTTTGCAGTGTATGAACGCTCAGATTAATGCAATTTTAGATTGAAAAGTGCAAAATTCTCTCGAAATTTGCCAGCTCGGTCAGTTGACTTGCATTAGGGAAGCGAAATGAAATTCAGTGGCTAAAGCATCTGAAGGAGCAGCGGCGAAGGAATCGAGTTGCTGAGCCAGGCCAAAAGCTATCGGTGCTAAATCTGCGTGGCCAGCACAATGCGAAAACACCCAAAGTCCCATCATAAATTCAATTTTTTATGTGGCTGCTAAGACAAAACGCCAAGAGTTGACATTAAGCAGCACGATGACGGAGACTCCTCGGACTGCCAGCACTCGAAGGACTCGCAGGACCGCTCCGACTGCAGTGACAGCGATGACGACAAGTGGGAGAGGACATCAAGTGAAATGCAACCGAGTCTCCAGCTCCGGCTCCGTCTCCGTCTCTGACTTCGGATTCAATGCGCGTGACAGAAACCACAGGGTTGTCGGCAGAGCAACCGCCTTGGATGGCCATTACCCCAGGAACCAAGCATCCTCCGGTTGACATGGAACTCTGGCCGGGATGGGATTGGATGCCTTGGCAGAGGGATGACAACTGGTGGCTGGCTGGCAGTTGGTAGATGTAACTGTATATGGCATCGTCCTTATATTGTGGGCCCACCGCTACCGCTGTGCATTTGTAACAGAGCTTTTCGTAAATTGATCCAATTTATGCTTATTTTATGGCAAATTACGAGTGAAAAAGCCAAGTCTCCGTGAGACTTCTGCCAGTGACACCGCAGGGACTGCAGCCGGTCCGAGGACCTGATTAAAGGGGCATTAAATATCCATATCGTCAGCTAAATAACAGCAATCAGGAAATGTTTAAATTGAAGCTCTTTTGAGGAATGATTGAAGCTAGTAAAATGTTGAATCATGCGAGGTAGGAATAAATAAAAAACAAACAGGTCTAAGAGGAAATAAATAAAACTATAGTGGGTCAAGAATTTCTATTAAGATATAAGCATTTATGTATATTATTGAGTTTTTTATAGCCTTTCTCTTTGAAATCTATGTTTCTATGCCAAGACATAAATCTTATTACTCTGATTTTCCAATGACTTTAAATGGTATTTTCATTGCACTTTCCTTAACCTTTCAATCAGAATTTTCCGATATGCCAGAAGTCCTTCTATGAAAGCTACTCATATATGTATATGTACATACATTCAATCCTGCATCCACTCGAGTCGCTGGGTGCCAACTGCTGATTGTTCGCTACTTTCACCCACACGATTTGCCTGCTAACTCGCCTTTATTGGCTTCTAAACGCAGCTCTAAATCCTTTGTACAAATTGCCATATTGCTGCCAGCTGCCTCTTGTGCGGAATGTCCTTGCTTGTTGCATTGTTTTCGTATAATAAAATTAAACTTATGCCCTCGCCTTTCCCCCCGCGTTCCCAGTTCGTTCTGCTGTTTCCATGATCCTCCGTGTGCTGAAGCAACTCCCTTCCCGGGGCGCTTGGGTGAGCATTTGTTAAGTGGCAAAAGATTGAAATGAAGGCAAACACACAATTGCATATATACAGGGGCTGACGGGCAGATTATCGGTATGTGAGTAATGACACTTAGAGAAATAAGTAACGCAATTGATAGGAAAATGGCAATAGAAAAGAATAATTTATAGTATTAAGTAGTTAAAGAGAAGAGCGTGCTGAACTTTAATTTTGTAATATATTATTTATAGAAAGTAATTAAGTTTTGAACATAAGAAAGAAAAATCAATCGTCGTCCTTCAAGGCTCATAATTAACTCTCGTTGTATTTCCGTTTTTCCCAGGTGACAACCTCGCCGACTTTCTTCGTCGCATTCTCGCCGTCTTTTCTCCTCTTACTCGTTCTTTGATCATCCTTTTTCTCATCTTGGTCAATCTCCTCAAGGTACTATTTATAGTTGATTACGACAATTTCTTCCAGTGCATGCGTGAGGGTGTGTAAGTGAAATGAAATGGAACGAATTGGTTGCAACAAAGTGAGGGTGCTGCATGGGGCTTACCGACTGCCAGATAAAGTTAAAAGGGGCGCCAACGCAATTTGCTCGGGGTCAGCTCTCCTGCAATTTCGTTGATAACTTATGTCATTCAACAAATGAAGTTGACATGCCAAAACCCCGGGAGCACCCGCTCCCTCCCTCGGGGGTTGCATTTAATTTTCGAATTTAACTTTGGCCCTGTGAAATGCCGCACTTACATATGACACACAGCAGGCAGGCATGCAGGCAGTTCGCAGTTCACAGTTTGCATTTCGGCCACGTGCTGCACGGGAACTCTGGCACCTGGGCAAAACCTTAAACACGCCGGAACGACCGCCTCTCAATTACCTAATTGAAAGCCAAGCCAACGAGATGGGCACAAAGTCAAAGCCTGATTTCCCGTCCCGACTCTAATTCCGGATCGCCTCCTCAGTTGGATGCCTCCTCAAGGCTGTGCGCTGCATATGATTATAAGTTCCAGAATTCTGCCATTTCAATTTGCTCTTTGACATTCCCACGCTGTGTCGAATGCAAATTGAAAAATCATCGAATGGCCCTGGCCGACAACAACAACATCAGACGACGAGCTGGCATTTGGCTGCCGGAAGCGTTTTGCTGCCGCCCCCAAACTAATATTGAGGCAGGCGCGCTGCGCTCCCAAACTACGGCGATGGGGAGTTTGGGGAAATCGAAGTAAAACTGGGAGGAGAAGAATCCAGCTCGGGCTTGTTTTTTTTTGGCACGCAGGAGCGTACACGGTTTTGGCACTGCTCCCGCTCCTGCTTCAGGTCCTGTTGTTGTTGTTAGAGAGGAGGCGCTGCCAAAAGTCGCTTGTTAAACAGCGGAAACGGAAACGCCAACAGTCGCACAAAGGGAGCCCAGGCTTTGGCAACAAGGAGCGCCCAAGCGCCGCCCTCCGGCAGTGCCTCCCATCGCATCGCATCGCATTGGGCCGAGTGGCAACGTTTTGAAGAGTGTAAATCAAACTAATTGAATGTTTTTCGCCGAGCGCACAGCCGGTGCCAAGGATATGGCTGCGACACGCCCCGTTTAACCGGCAAGTATTCGGCGTCCAACAAAGAAGGCCGAGCACTATGGCTGTGATGATAAGAAATTCAATTTCATTCGGTGCACACGCTTCTGGTTGAATGGTGCACGCTTCTTTGACAATTTGCAAATAACACGCATACGCCATGTTGACAGCGTATCTTACAAAAGTCAAAAAACTATTCATTAACTGACTAAAACAGCAAAGGCAGGAAATCTATGCCAAAAAAAATGAAACTTTCATAGAACAGCAGTTGTGCTAGAGCTATATCTCATGGAAACTTTTCAATAACAGAAGACAATTACAGGAAACAAAAAATTTAAAGGCTTTTTGAAGCTTTAAAGCCATTCGGTGGAGTTCAGTTAATGAAGACAACTAGTTAACAGTGTCTAAAAGCAATCTTGTTTAAATACTAGTCAATAACAAGCTATTTCCTGCAGCAATCAAAAGTCAAATATCCAACCAATCCGTAAAATAGCCCGGGGGTCAGAGCGACTTCTGCTAATTTCCACTATTCATTAACCCCGTAAAGCAGCGTTCCTAGAAGCCATCTCTAGTGCCATGAGCCATGAGCCCTTTAAGCACTAGATTTCCGTGGATGCAACTAAGCTCTCAGGATTACTAACTCCCCCTTTTCTCACCTGGCATTGCATTTGTCTCTGCGGCTGCAAATTGCCGTTAATTTAATGAGCATTTCGGCCATAAAATCACTTGGCACGGCTCAATTGCCACGACGCCTGGCAGCTGGCACAATTTATTTGACTGTTAATTAGAAATTTAAATTATGCGCTTAGCCCTTGCCCTCAAAGAACCAGCACTTGCTCGTCGTTCACCATCCGCCATTCGGCGTTCGCCGTTCGCCGTTCGATTGGCGTTGCACAAAATTAATTGCAGGCAACGGCGGCAGGCAGCTCCTTGGAGCATCGTTTGCGCCCTAGCAAATTCGAAATAATTTATAATTTGGCACAATTACGCCCGGCCGCAGGCTGGCTTGCCACCCTGACTGGTGCTGGCTGCAGCTCCTTGCCACAGGCCCGGGGCCATGAACTGGCCTGATCTGCTGTTGGGGTTTGGGAGCCGGGGCTATATGGGTCATTTGCCATGCAATTGCATTTTATTGATTTTCATGCTCTCCGGCTGGCTGGGCTGGCTGGGATGGCTGGGCTGGCGGGCTGGCTGGCGGAGATGTAATAAACTTTCACTTGTTTTGTCGCCATCGACGTTGCCGTCGCCTCGAAATGAGGAAGCGGATATCAGAGGGCGCCGCGGGCAGCTGTGGACGGACAGTGGTAAACACATTGCTCATAGCCAAAACATTTGGCACACTGCCGCCGCCAGACGAGCAGGATGCACCGCTAGAGAAGCTCTGGTACTTCCTTGCTAGTAAATTATATTTTATTTTGAATTTAATAACATATATATACATATATATTAATAACATTTAAGATAAATAAGTGAAATATGTGGCAATCGTTACATGGAATACAAACTAAAGACCAAACTCCCCTCGACTTTGCCAAGCTCAAGCCGGGAATGAGCATCAACATGCGGATTGCAGGATTAAACAAGGATAAAGCTCACTTTTTTGCCTGTGTAGGAGAAGCAGCAGTCCTGGCAGGGATTGTCAAGTGGTTTTTGGCTCGGGCCCGAGATTTGGCTACGCTTTTGTGATTTCTTTTCTGCAGGTCCATTGTTTGCCCAGAAATTGGGTCAATAGCCTTTCGGGGGAGGTGTCCTGATGCTGCTCCTGTTGGTGCTGCTGCTGGTGCTGCTGCTGATGATGATGATAATGACGGGGATGATGGCCATGGCTAGCACGGTGATGAGCTCGGCCAGACTTGCAGCTATTGTTTCAACTTCTGTGCATGTAATTTCCTCCATCGCCCGAGTGCTGTTGGTGCTTCACTCTGCTGGCTGCCACACTGATTACGGCTGCTTGTTAGTGCGTTTGACTGTGCGGTTTTTATGCTCGTTTACATGCATGTATTTACGTGCATGTGTGCGTGTGCCAAGTCCTGCCCCAATCTCAATGCCAGCCCGAACACGAACAGCTCATCCAACTGCCACACCCCCAGCACTTTTGGCAAAATACACATTTTAGCTTAATTTGCAACTTGTTAGCTGGCAGCAAAACAATCTCCCTCGGTCTCGCCAAAAACTCATGTGTAAACAAATCAAACTTGAAACTAAAGCTTGGCCCAAAACATTTCGCAATAATGAGCATTGCTTCGGGGGCCTGGAGAAAACTTGGTCTTGGCCAAGCAGAAGGCAACAAGTGGAGCCCGGGACGCTAAGCCAACTTTGTTAAATCAGCTTTAAGCTGCAGCTATTTGCAGCCCCCACAATCTCAAGATATGCCCGTTGCCAGTGTTTGCTGAGATCCTTTTCGGTTTCGTTTCGTTTCGGAGAGACAAAGGTCTCCCCACTTGTCTCGATTCCCGGGACTTAGCCGACGAGCGTTGTTTAAAATGCGTAACCATATCCCGTCCATGAATTTATGCAGTCAACTGTATAAAAGGCGTAAAAATGTCCAAAGACCATCCACGAGCAATGTGGGTGTGGATGGTTTGGCTGCCTTGCCTTGGTTGCTTTGGTTGTTCCGCATGGCATTTGTTTTGGTTGGAGAAGGCCAGTCGCCCCAAGGACTTCGCCAGTCGCATCCAACCGACGGCCTCTTCATTTATTTCACGCTCCATTGCATTGCGATATGTGTCAGGGAGCTGGGGCAATCAGGCACACCGAGAAATATTTTCAGATATATCAAGACTCCCTGCGGAATCAGAATATATTCTGATTTCAGTCGCATTTTTGAATCTAAATTCCAAGAGTCTTGTGAGGAATTAATATAAGAAAATACAGCTTTAAACAAAAAAAAAACATAATTTCTCGTTGTGCAACCTAAACCACCGCTTGGGGAGCATGGGAAGCCGTCTCCGGGATCCATCTGGGACTGGCTTGGCCTGTGCACTGTTCTCGTTGTTTTTATTCAATTACCAATTCGAATTCTGTCATTGCCCCACTCCAATCGACTCCACTTCATCGCAAGCAGCTGCAGCAGTTTGTCTTGCCAATTGGCCGAAGCCATCAACAAACCGAACTGAACCGAACTGAACCCAGCCGGAGCATTATTGTAATTCAGACCGCTCTCAGACCGCTTCCACTCGATCTCGATTTTAAATTGTTTGGAAGCAATAAAAAGTTTATCAAGTGTAAAGCGAAAAACAGCGCACGAAGCCCTTGACTTTCGGCACTCAGTGTTAATTGTTTCGGGTCGGAGGTCCCGGCTTTAAGTTTGCCAAAACAGAAACATCTCGGAAATGGTGCCACATTTCAAAGAACTGGCAAGTTAAGCTGCCAGGGCTTCATTCAAGGCAAAAGTAATGCCAAACAATGGCCAAAACACACAACTAACATGCACACACAAAAAGAGAAAGAGAAAGAGAGAGCCGCCCCAACAAATAAATCAATTGGCTTTGCCTAAAACGTTTGAAATTGATTTCAAGTTCTTCGGCCCATTGTTTTTATATGCAACAAAGGGACAATTTTTCATTTCCAACGACAACAATAAAAGCAACACAAGGCCCCATTCACACAGGCGCACACAAGGTCCTGGGAAAGGACGATACACACACATGGCCATGCGGTCGATCCCTGGGCATGTAAATTGGCCGCATTGTTTATGAGCTCAGCTCTGCCCTGCTCCCATCCAGTAACAGCTTCAGCTACGGATCCAGAGCCACAGACACAGCTCCTCTGTCCAGGGACTATTGATTGTCAATTCAGTTTAAGCGCCGGCCATAAATTCAGCAAATGAGCAGAGGTCCAGCCAAAGCAACCGCCATTCCTCTTAATTTGCTGAAATGCACAAAAACAATTCTCAAATTGCACGAAAGACGCCCACGACATCAGCTTGTAGAAATTTCGATTTCTTCGGTCGATAGTTGGCTGATATATTGAATATTCCTTGATATTGCCTTTAATATTATTGGATATATTTCAGATAACTTTGTTGAAATCAACATTGGGTTCAATTGACGACTCAAAGGATATCGGATTGCACTTCAGATGTTTGTGTTTACGACGCGTATTTGGTCATTAGAACTGACACGTTGTCAACAAGGCCACACGGCACAACTGACAGCCGTCCACTGTTTATGTTTGCCATTTACCATTTACCAGGCAAAACATTTTGATTACGCATACGCCGTGTGGATCGAAGCCAGTCTTGTTGCTTTGACAGGCGCCTCAAATTCCATTTAACCATAAATAAAAGTCAGCTGCTGGACAGTGCAGTGCCATCAGTCGTCAATGGGAGATGCATTCGCTGCTTGTTTGTGTTTCGGCGCTTTGCTTTTTCCGGCTTTGTGCGGCGGCGTCTCCCCTCTGCCGGGATTGTGGGGCTCATGTCGTATATCCTGTCGGGGCGAAAAATGGCCAGCACCAGCTGTATGGGGGCCAACGAATTGTGCGCATCATCAACGATTACAGGCGAGTCGGTTGGGAGAAAGACTGGAACATAAAGCCCAGAACGCAGAACAGGGACTACAGCTTTATAGCCAAGGTAAAAGTGGCGGGTTCGATTCGATGCAGTGCAGCATTGGTGGCGCCGCGTGTCGTGATCAGCTCTAGTGCCTGCTGCAGGAACGAATCCCTCCATCAGCTGCAAATCCTGTTTAGCAGCGGCCGAGCGCTGGCCGTTGACCTAATGGTACAGCCGGAGTTCAGCCCCGAGCTGAGCCTTCTTCACTTGGCGTCTATATCGGAAATTCATCCGGTGAATATAAGCCACCAGAGTTCAAAATCAGGCCACTATGCCTCAATGGTGATGGTGGCCAGCCCGGATCTTAGTTTCTACATCCGCCGGCGTACTCAAATCATAGAAAACAGCGCCTGCAAGGTGACTTTTCAGGGCGTGGAATCCGCTTACATCACGCCCACCATGCTGTGTGCGAAGAACTCCTTGAAGTCTGAAAGGTGCGCCAATAGTCCGGGAGATGTCTTGCTGAGGGATCAGCAATTGTGTGGAATAAATGCTTATGGCTCTCGCTGTCGTCCGAATTCCTCCAATGGCGATCTCTATATAGATGTTACAAAAATGCAGCCCATGATCGGGGAATTGATACAGCAAATCAACGGCTGAAGCATGCCAAATCCGATCAGTAACAGACTGATTGCGATAAGGACTTACTTAGTTTCTGGTTATTATGAAGTCAAGATGCTTGCTGCTCGCACTTGCACTCGTCCTGACTCGTGGGAACCCCCAGGAATTGGACACAGGACTCTTGGTGCCTCAGCTGAATGAAGGAGAAGTGCCGCCTAATGGGCAATCCTTTCAAATTGTGCGCGTCATCGAGTATGTGGTGCCATACCCCTATGAAACAGTATCTAAACTGTCGCCCAGGACACCTACGGTAAACACCAGCGAGCTGGACAGCATGGAAATCATTCCCGCTCGGGTTGAGAGCCTCCTGACCATGAATACACCAATCACCCGCACGACTGTTAAACCAAAAGTAGCCAAGCACTTCCTTCTAAAGGTGATGCATGGCAGCGAGATCATCTGCAGCGGTGGCCTGATCTCCACCCGCCTGGTGCTGACCTCAGCCCAGTGCTTCTCCCTCTCTAACGGAAACAAGTCGGCACCAATGCCTCAGGAGTACAAGCTGAAGGCCAGCAAGAGTCGCATCTACGAGGTGGCTGAAATCATACTCGGTACGAACCTCGGCAAAACCGAGAATATGGCCCTGCTGGTGCTCAAGTTACCGATAAAGGACAAATTTATCCAGCCTATTGAGCTCTGCGAAACCCAGCTTCTGCCAAAGGACAACGTTACCATATACATGTCCCGGCGGAATCTGCGCTTTCTGCGAACCACGGTCATCCCCAACGCGAACTGTAAGCAGAGCTATGCCCGCGATGAGTTCGCCTTCATCACCCAATCCATGATATGTGTCCAGAACTCGAATCGGCAAGCCGATTGCCAGACGACCAAGGGAGACCTGCTCCTCTACGAGGATCGCCTCTGCGGCATTGATATCTACGGTCAACACTGTTCGGATGGAGCTCTCAATGGAGAGCTTTATGCGGATGTCTTCAAGGCCAGGACGCAAATTATGCGTACCATCAAGCGCTGCGATGAGAGTTTTCCGGCTGCCCACTGCTCTAAAGGGAAATTGAAAGGTCATCCTGAGAGAATTTAAATTAAAATGAAAGAAATAAATATACATATTCTGTTTTATTTGAGTTTTTGATCTGCTTTTTAAGTTAAAAAATATCTAGAATGCCTAAACTCAGGGAGTAGAGCATGGTACTTGTATTTACCATCCAAAAAGTATTTGTAAAGCTCAAATATTATATTTTGCAACAAGGAAAATTGTATTTATGAGTAGATTATTTTTAATTTTATAATAAAGAACTTTTTGAAGAAGTAATTTATTATTTTGAAAAGCAAATGTTTATCATAACAATTTCTACTATTACTAGAACTTTAATAAATAGACAAAATATTATTATAGAAGTATTGCACATATTTAGGAATATATTGTTGGAAAAAAAAGGAGCTATCTGTGTCTAGTACAAAATATAGTTTCATTAATTTTAAAGCTTAAAAGTAACGGCTTTAAAACTATAATAAATATATGTATTTTCTTAAACTCTCTAAAAAAATTCAATATTAAAGGAAAATGGAGCAAATAATATTAAATGCGCCCCGTGCTCACTTTCAGCAAACGGCGGGAGTTGTCAAATAAATTTATTGTCGCTGTTCCCTGTTCGTGGGCTGCCCAAATCAAATCAATCTCACTAAACAAACATTGGAAATAAAAGGGGACAAGCTGGGTGGGCAAAAAAAAAAATGTGGCAAATGGAAAGACGCCTCCTTCTGTTGGTCGCTGGGAAAATTGAAAGTCGCCGCCATCGCCGCCAACAAAATCAGAGAAAACAAAAGAAGCACAAAACGCTACTGTTTTTTTTAGCATTTTATTTTCTTTCAATTTGCGGCTTAAAAAAGTTAACTGTTCCCATCAAAATGTCCTGAACTGCAATGACTATGATGTATGTAAATTTGAGCGAAAAAACAAATGGCGAAAATATAACAAAAAAAAAAAGTGTAAACAAACAAAAAAAAAACGAAAGCAGACAGAAGCGATTCCAAACCGCCTAAAAACATCATGACAGCAAAAAGGTGTTACACTTGGCTTGAAATTTACACCATGACTGGGGAGGTGGCATGGGGCATGCCACCGCGCTGCGCCGGCGGCCATGGATCCCGTCGCTGGCTTTCGGCTTTGGTTGTGCGCTAAAATATGCAATTTTGTCATGAAATATGCACATGTCCACCGCGCGGCAAGGACGCTCCAGCAGCAGCCGGGTCCTGCGACCACCACCTAGCACCACTATCAGCGACAGCGACAGCAACAAAATAAAATTTAAAAAGCAACGTACATAAATAAATTAAACATTTTAAAAAACCCAACGGGAGTAATGAAAGAAATAAAAGGCTTAGGACCTAACGAATCCGGGAATGCCCTTTGTAAGATTTATCATTAAAAATATAGAATAAGCCGGCTAATGTAATATTAAACAACTATTTAGTACTGTAAAAAATGTCTATAATATAGTCATTTCCATTAATGTTATATTTATCAGAAGCAGCTGTATTTATTGGCCCGGTGACAGCGTATTCGCCAAAGTCTGGTTCGGCTTTTGGCTGCCCCGCCCACCGTTTGACATTAAAATGCAGCGAAGCCTGTCGAAACTGCAGCCGGCAAACATCAACGCGAACAACTAAATTTATGTACATAGAAATTAATATTAGGTAAAAAACCAGCAGCATGTTTTTGTATGTATATATGTACTTTTGCGGGGATCTGGAATGGCATGATTCGCACTCCGACACTGGATAATAATGAAACGACTGAAAATCGCAATACAAAAACTTCGACACTTGTGTGCGATAATAAAAACAATAAAACAAATATATTCCATTTGACTAAAAAATTGTGTCCCCGGGGAAGGGAGGCTGCTCGGATAATGCGCTCACCAAACTCAACCCCGGCCACTTCGATTTCACTTCAGCCCCGCTTCGGCGACCCGCTGACCTACCGCAAATATTTATTGTTTGACAATTTTTATTGCCTACTCTCAGGCATCGGAAACGCGGGAATAAAAAAGGAAAGGAAAAGGAAAAACTTTTCAGCAAAAAAAAAATTCAAAAGGCGTTAAAATGATTTCGAGAAAACTTTCGCCTTACGTGACTTTGGCCCGCTTTGGCGACCACTCGGCCCCGGTCCGGGGCCTACATATTGTTCAATTTCCGACCGTGCTGACTGAATCAAATAGGTGGCATAAACAGCAGCAGCCGCCACCGTCCCTGTGATGGGTATAAAATAAAAGTTTTCCACTTAAGGTTTATGAAAAGTTTAAGCCCGTCCCACGCCCCAAAGGGGGGCTCCGATTCCCCGTTCGCACACATTCACACCTACCTACTGTGCACCACCGCCAAATGCGGAAGCGGAAACTACGGTCGAGAAATGATGAATACCACCCACTCCCGGACCCGGGTCCGGTCGGGTCGCAGGTCCCTTCGAGGAGCGGGATGCCGGCAATGGCCATAATATCCTCTGACCGACCGGCACCAAAGATTTCTCGCAATAAGGAAACGGTGCCTGCCACCATTCCCCCTACCATTTCCATTCCCCTTTCCCCCTCCTGACCATAACCACTTAGGACTCTCGAAGTTTTCTCCGAGACAGTGGTCGCGGCTTAGGCCGGGGAAAACTCCCTGAATGCAAATAATAATGTAATTGCCAGCAATTTTCCTCAAGTCTGTTTACCTTTCGCTTCAGCGTTGTTAAACTTTTATGAGATTTGGACTGAATTTTAAAGCATTTACACCTGGCCCAATAGCCAAGTGACAAATGAGCAAATGAATTGAACCCGAGATCCCCGGGACCGGTTCTGAGGGCCAATTTAAAATCCCTTGGCTAATTGCATGCCGGCCATGAAGGCGTACAGCCCCGGCTTCTCCACTAATTGAGTGCAAGTCAAGCAAATCGACTAATTAGCAGCGCGACCATCTAAGCGGACTAACATAGGATGGACAGTGCACAGCAAAGGACTCAGTACTCAATTCCAGCGAAAAGGATATGCAATTTTCACGGACAGGAGACTTGATCTGAGTCACAGCGTGGAATTGACAACCTGCCCACGGCAATTCGACTTAATGCCTTATTAATTGGCTGCCTAATCGGCAGGGAAACGGAATTTCTTTATAATTCCATGGCAAAGGGAAATGAAAACCACATTTTTTAGCTACACTCTGGGAAACTTTTATATTAAATATGTCAAAAACATAATAAGCACTTAAGAAAACAATTTTATATGTTTTATGAACGAAGTAGCATTGCTTTTTACTTAAGTATGCATAAATAACTTAATTACTGTGCTATGTCTATTAATGCAATAAGCCTAATAATAAATTCAATATCCTCCTTATGGTAAGGATTATATTTTTCCCAGTGTATGCATATGACATGGCGTATATGTAAATTACTGTGCATATTTTTCCGACTCCACTTACGTTCTAAGTGCTAGGCTGGAGTACATTTCGGGAATGTTTTCGCTTGTCGCCGGCAGAACCACGTGCTGTGAGGTGGCACAACCCACGTGCCACCAGGACCAACCACGTCGTCCGTTGACTTTTCATAGATTTAGGAGTACATTTTTCTTGGGGCCACCGTGCCACTTTTCCGCTGAGCCGAACAACGCACCACCGCTTAGGACGCCAGCAGCAACTACGTGCCACGTCCCACTGACACTGTCTTTGTTCGCCGCCACATGAGTCTACGGGCGGGCCGGGAGGTATATATATTTATTTGAGATGCGCATAATGAGCGTTATTTATATTTAAGCAGCTGCAAAGCAGACAGCAATCGTAAATATAACGATTTAATTTATTTGCTAAATGATAATTTTCACAGAGCCACCAAAGAGCACGGCTATGATAATTGCGCAAGGGATGAAATCCATATTGGGGACGACACAAAAATCGAATTCGTTTAACCCCTGGGCAATCAATCAAATTAACCCAACGCCCAAGGCCAAGTAGCAAAGCCCTTGAATAGATTTGTTGGCCTATGGGCAAGGTCATGGCTTTTGGCATAGTAAGAAGATATTGAATTAGCCAGCGGTGGAGCAAAAATATAATTGATCAAAGTGAAAAACTAATTGGGTATAAGTAACCTTGCCAGGGGAACCTAAGGCGCTTGGCTTATGAAAGTTTGAATTAAAGAAATTCTACCAACAAATGCGGACAATATAATAACATTTTTGTGGAATAAAAAAATGTGTTCAGTAACCAAAAAATAATAACAAATAAAGCTAGAATTATCACAATTATTTGCATTGAAACCACAGCAATAAATGCCAATTGTGGCAAGCACCTGCGTACGTTTCTTTTAGCCTTTAGCCAGCAGCGAACTTAAGTGTCCTTTTCTTATTCAAATTAGTTGTGAAGCTTTTGGTTCCATTAGGACTTAGCCATCTCCTTTTTGCCCTGAAAGCTTATTATGATAATTGGAAATTATATGGAAAAATGATGGCTTAGCGGCCAAAGGGACAAGGGCCTCGAGACAATCATCTCGAAGCAAACTAGCATTTATGCCGCATTAATCAGATTATTAGTGGCGCAGAAAAGAACGATGGATAGCACGGTGGGGGAGGCCAGCTGGAGCCAGGAACCAAACGTAATTGAATACTAATGCAATCAATTAAAGCTAAACTCCGTGAACACGTGCAAGGAGCGCGACGAGTCCTGGAACAGATACTTTCAGCGTCTTTTCAGTCGCAGTCATAGTTGGAGATGCGAATGAAATTGCATGTCTCGAGACAGCGGATGGGCTCGGTGGCACAGAGGCCCCCTGTGCGTCGATGCTGATGAGTTCAATCAAGTTGTAAACATGATTTCACATTAATGCGGCGCCCAGGGCTGGCATTCTCAGTAACTCAATACACAATCAACAGCGTTTTAGAGTTCATTTGTGTGGGGGCATGGGAAACGCTATAAAAAGGGAAATCAAATCATAAAAAATAATATGCCGCTTTGTAGCAGTCAGTGTGCAACAGGATTTCCTCCACGCGTGTGTGTGTGTGTATCGCTAGAAGACAGTTTAAGTAGAAAAAAATAAATCTATTCCCGACTGTGAGATACCTTTTTATTTGATTTTTATATTTGGAGAGGCAGAAGATCTAGTTAAAAAGGAAATCAGAATCCCAAAGATGAACGTGAATCAAAAATATCAACTATTTTTTTAATTATAATAGAAGTTTCTTCATAAAAGTAATCATTCTTGCTGTCTCTGTATAAGAACGATACTAAATCTTTTACTAACTTTAGGAATTTCATAGCTAGACCTCAAACTTATTACAAAAAAACTACTATCAAGATTCCAAGACTAAAGAAGACATTAAATTAGACTCTTGAGCTTGGTGGTTATAGAAAATGTCTTCACTTACGACTACGCCTTGTGGCAGAGTTTTCCGTGAAAATATTATACCCTCGTACTCGTCGAGTGCCGGGTAATAAAAGAATCAACATCGGGAAGCCCTTACCTTTGGCATGCTAACGTAGACGGGAGACGCACCCCAGCCCGTGCTCCGTTCAACTTCAAATTGATGCAATTTATGAAAACTTTTGTGCGCTCAATTGCAAATACAAGTGTACAAGTGTACAATCTCTGTCATTTTTATGCACTTCCCCTAGTTATGCCAAAGCAATTTCCCTCTTTTGGCAAGTTTGCTTTCGTTTTCGCCCGAGTTCCCATCTTGATTTTCATGCCATTTTCTTTATTTTTATTTTTTTTGTGTACCCTTGGCTTGTCCCCTTCATTTTTCCCTTTTTTGCCAGTCGTGCATTGTGCGGCAAATTAAGCGCATTGCAAGTGATTTGATTTGCTTTCATATAGAAAATACTTCAGATTTCATTTGCCATCGCAGCAATCACTTTAAAGTTGCCAGCGAACTGTGAGGCCCGGAGCTGCGAATGCGAACGAAAAGTAATTCCCAGCTAATGACTGTCATTTGTATCTGAAAATGAAATGTGCGCCACTCCTGACGACGTTTATTTATTTTTATGGCAAGGCCCGCCAACCAAGACGGGCTGGCTGGCAGGGCGCAGCGCGTGCCTGTAATTACCGCCAAACATTCAAAAGTTCCGCCAACGAATTATGGCATTTAATAAGTATAAGTGAGAGTGAGTGCAGCATGCCGGGGATCCAGTGTCCCGAAAGTACGGGCAAGCCAGTAAGCCAGTAGCAAGTTGCCACTTTTAACTGCACCGAAAGCAATAATTCACCAGGAATAATTTCCGCGAATTACCATTACTAACAATTCGAGTAATTTTTAGAATAACTTAAATTTCAGTGCCAAAAGATTACTTATTAATCACAACAATTTCAAACTGCTGATCAACAGACTTTGTGAGAAAACTGTACTATCTACAAGTATCTACAAGAGCTCCAAAATATATTGCAATAAATTAATTCATACTTCGATTTCAATTTCAATTTTTTTCCTCAAAATATATTTAGGTTAAATTTCCATCATGATATATTCTCCAGACTTATCGCATAACTATTTTCTACAACTATTTGGATCTTTTGTTCTGTTGATTTCTAGTCACCAACTTAAATTATAAGAATAAAATTAATAATTTAATAAATCTCCAGAATTAAAATTGTAACATATTTTTTTATTTTTTTGAGTAAGGTTAGGAGTTTTATAACTTTGAAATCATTTTTATGCCATTGCCTAGAGGGCTCATCAAATCATTGAGAGAATGAAGTCCCATTTAAGGGCTGTTTGACTTGCTAGAGGTCAGTGACCTTTGTCGATAATATGGCGAAATTTCTGCCACCCTTAAGGGGGTACGAGGGTCTGGCAACTTGAAAAAATCGTTTTTTTTTTTTTTTTTTTATTCGATTGTACAACTCATTAGGAATATTCTCTGAAAATTTCAAGTCGATCCGAGCAAAACTGTAGAAATGAGAGAAATTTAAAGCCCAGCGCGTCGAACGTTTTATTCCTGTTTTATTCCGCTTTAAAACTTTAAACGCGTTTTTCTCAAAACCACTTTTTTGAAGTCGGTAGTCAAGATTTCTCAGCGACTATAGCACCGATCAACTTCAAATTTTGCACACTTCTTTTAGACATGTTTTTGTTGTCGTTGAACGAAGGATTTTAATTTTGTTCAATTACAACGCATTTTATAAGCCAAAATGTGGCCAAAATTTATGCCAAAAATAACACTTTTTATAAAAAACGCTATAAAAAATTCAATTTTTAATGAAAAAAAAAATCCTTCGTTCAAAGACAAGCTAGACACATACACTAACAGAAAAACTTTGGTTTTTTGATTTCAGATAAAAATTGACCGAGATTTTCTGCCTACCGTGAGGACACGATTTTTGGTGGGGTGCAATTCAAACCTGCCTTAACAACTCACTTTCAAATATTTTATCTTCAAATTTTGACAAAATGTTGTTCAAGTAATGTTCAATCAAGTACAATAAACAAAATTGGTAAAATTGTTGTGGGCTCTTTTAAAAAAATTCACGAAAATAGGGCTTTTTTTGTGCTTCCAGACCCTCGTACCCCCTTAACCTCAGCCGTCCTCAGCAGAGAATGTAAGTCCAAACATTAATAACGGTATTACAGCTATTGAAAGTAACCTAACAGCAGTAAACGTTCATGGGTCTGTAAAAAGAACCAAGCAGGAGGCTAACATTCTGCATTCAAGCTGGAAAGCAGCTGTAGCCTTAAATAACAGAAGACCAACATCTCTGTACTGTTCAGTAGCAGAACAGCCACCCCTGAATTTCCCCCTCCTTTTCGAACTTTGCCCCGCTGGCAGGGGTGTTGAGGCTTAACAGACGGCTAACTTAGCTCTGGAATTGAGCTGTTAATGTAAGCCAATTGATGTAAGCAGGAAACCTGTAGCTGTCCTGTAAACTCTGTAAAATAAATTTAATGATATATTTATTATAAATATTATAAAGGATACCTCACTGATATAAAATATAACATTATAAAGTAAAGATATAGATGTAATTTAAAGATAATTTTCCATCTTCCAATAGCAACAAATATTTTCATAAATAGCAAGCAATTACTTAAGCGTAATTATAAATAATAAAATATTTTGCACTTCGCCCAGTGTGCTTAGGGATGCTCGTTCGTGGCAAATGGAAGTTTCGCTTTTAGCTGCCGGCTGATGAGATGTGTAGATGTGGGCCTGAGCCAGGCCAGTGGCTTTTAACCCCTTTTAAAATAGTTTTAATTGAATTTATTGATATTTTAGAAGAGGGACGAGATAGAACGACTCCCCCCGCCAGCACACAAGTCAAACGCATGCCCAAACAGAATCCAACAGGGACGACTGGTGGTGCTCCTTCCCTTAAATCCTTGGGCGCTGCCAAATGTGGCAAGCACAGAAAACAAAAAAAAAAAACAACAAAGTTAGTTAACTTTTCATCGGGCTAATAAAGCGTGCGTCTTTTTGGCATCAAAATGGCGGCAATGAAGACAACGACACCAAATCAATGCTCACAGGGTCTGAGCCTGGGACTAATGAATAGAAATGTCGTCCTTCAAAACTTTTCGGTTGCCATGGAAGGCCAAAGGAGCGAGACTCTGCCTCGAATCCCACCCTCCCCCAGAATTGTGTGTGTGTGTGTGTGGGTTAATGAAAATCCGATTCTAGTTCCATGCCCCCATATTCACACATCTTATGCTTTCAACTTGACTTTGAGTTTTTGGCTTTTTGAGGGCTCAAGGAAGCGTAGCAGAAGATTTGCGGCGTCGGCTCCTTGTGCACTGCAGAACTTAAATGCGTGGCATATGAATCGTTAATTGTGTGGGCGTGGCAGCGGCGGAAACGGATGCGGGCTGGAAGAGGAAGAAGTGAAGGAAGAGGTTTGAATAGAGGGAGAATTTGGCGCTAAGAATAAGCGAGCTACGTAAGTTATAGAGGCTTTTAAGACCTTGGAATCGCTGAATTACCAATTCAGAGCCACCGCACGGCGAATTAACTTATTATGTTCCTTTGTTATTTCTCGTTCAACTCTCTTTGTCCAGCATCTTAGATATAATATAATGAATGCTAATTAAACACTTAGGCTACTTAATTAGTACTTGTATATCTTACATTATTTTATATCTCAATATATTTTCTAGACTCCTTATTATCCTTAGATCACAATGATTTTATTTAATGCATTTTCTCTTTCATAACACTTTCTAAAAGCCGCATCATGCGGAATTCTTTAATATGAAGTCATCTAGCAGTGACAAATATTATCGCGCTCATTCATAAAATTTGACATTAGCATATTGCATTTCCATTGCGTTAATGTGACAAAATGACAAATGAAGTTGGTGTCGCTACGCTGTTCTTTCACTTCCCCAGTTCTCGACTCCGCCAATCCTCCAGTCGCATTCCCAGGCGAAAGGCGTCTGTCTCCTTTCGCTTCCTTGGCCGGAATTCCCGTTTCTCGAACAGCATTTTATGCGTTTCGCGGCAAGCTGCACTTGAATTTGCATTTGCATTTTTCGCAGCATGGCAAAAAAGCAAAACACTTTGACAAGCGTTTACAAACTCGCCAAGGCGGCAGCGCCAGCAACAAGCCAAGTAGCGCGGCGGCAACTTTGAAATTGATAAATTGATTTATGCAAACAAAACACTGAGAAAGAATCTCGCGGGAAGGCAAAACTTGGGCGATAGATATATACATATATAAACAAATTTATACACATATATAGAGCCGCGTGAATATGAAAAATGATGATGAGGGGGCAGAAACAAAAATTGTTTTGTATGAGCACTGATACCGAACCTCCGGCTCAGACAGGGCCACTGCCAAAGAACACACAAAATCAATTAATAAACAATATGAATCGAAATTGCAATTGTTTGCATGTCCACAGCAGACTTTCCCTCTCAACGATTTTGGCATTATTCGTTGACGGCTTTTATGAGTATTTTTGTTCGCATTGAAAATGCTCTTGTGAAAGCGTCACTTGTTTTTCCCAGCCATTCTTTAAGTCCCTTTCAGACCCATTGTCCTGGGATTTGATGCCATTACGGTTGCTGTGGTGGCCGCTTCTGATTGACTCACGGTTTTGCCAAACCATATTGTCCTATTAACTTTTATATTTTTCCGCAAAAACTTTCTGCCAACATGCACAGCTGTGGTCGCAGGTAGCATTAATTAAATCCTCATGCCACCTTGGAATCTTCATACTTGCTAATTGAAATAAATAAAAACGATTGAAAAATATGTTAAAAACTGTGATTAAAATTAATAAGTATTGAGTACTGCCTATTTTACATCCTGTGAGTGCCTTTGCTTTTAAAGCCCTTAAGCCGTTTAAGGCAAATAACTCGAAATGGCGATATGGCAAGCAAGTCACGTGCTCCGTATGTTATTGCCTTCTGCCTTTGATTTCGATTTTGCAAAACGAGAGGCTGTGGACAAGATGTTGGCTTAATGGGCGGCGCCACGCCCACCCTTGTCTGGTGCCCGCCAAAGCGTTTGGCATTATAAACTTAATTAAAATATCGGCAGACAGTAATAAATGACGGGCACCCCGAAAGCAGGCAATGTTTTCCTTTAGAAATGCAAGCGGCAAATATTTAAAGTGCCACCTCCGCCACATTGACAACCGCACATATTGTGCCGACTTTTGCAGATACACGGATCCGTGTGTGTGTATTTATAGACACACCTGCCACACCCGCACACCCACACACAATGGCGCTACAATCACAGGTAACTGCTACATGTGTAAATATTTACAAAACGCGCCAAGCGTCGACAAACCGACGCCAGGCATCTTCACTTTTACCGCCAACGAGCGACTCTTCATTGTTGTTGCTGAGCGCAACTCTTTCGCCGCGCCCAGGGGCGCTTCTTTGGCGCCAAGGGTTGCAGGGCTTCGAAACAAACATCCAAAAAGTTTATTAACATAAACATTTATTTTCCATCACGAGCTTTTGGAAATTATTCCCCATTAACAATAAATATATGTTTCTGTTAGATAATTAATGGCTTCTATTATTCATAATGTCAAATAGCGAGCTTAATTTTTCTAATTAGTAATATTTACCTCATAATTGTAATATTAATAATATCATTATATTCTACAAAAAGGTATATTTAGAAGGAGATTAAAAATAAGTAGTAAGTCCTAATAGAAATCCCTATCAAAGATGATGTATTTCCACCAGAAAATGAAATATTTTCACAAATCTCTATGATGTTACTATGAACATTTTGGAACTGCTCCTGTTTTTCACTCTCCCACGCAGCCAAACACAGGTTTATTTATGCCTTTCGATATTTATCGCCGTTGCTCTATTTGTTTTTGTTGCTGTCGCGCTGCTGCTTTTCCATAGTCCCCAGCTCTGATGGTGTATGGAGCGGGTATATGTATGTATGGATGTTCCTGTTTGTTTTATTTCCTTTTATTATTATTATGCTGTCATTCCTGTTGTCGCGACATTGTCAGCGAACGTTGTGTGTGGTCCTTTGAGCTAGTGTGTGTGTGTGTGGTGGACTCGAAATCTGAGTCTCTTTCGTCCTTGTTTATCCCTTTTTACCGCCATCAGAAGGGTTTTAGTTGTCCCGAATGAGCAAGACGTTTTCTCAGTCATAATAATGGCTTGCCATTTGCTAGGCCCGCAAATCAATGCCGTTTACTACTTCAGAAAATGGTCGTAACATCAGGCAGATATTTCAATTCGATTACCTAAACTTCGAAATCAATTTCGTAATACTTTCTTTTATCAAAAGGTATATTGGTACTAAGTAGCCCTTGAACAATCAGGCGCCCAATATATTTTGCATTTAGTGTACAGAAGTTACAAATAAATACAATCATATTCCTACCCTTATTCTGACATTATAAATGGGCGAATATGCCTACTAATGGGGGTATATTTTATAAGATATTCGTAAAGGCTTCAACGCTTTGTGATGCCGTCTTTATGATGACTGAGAGTCATGAATTGTATAATAAAATTGTAGAGTCCTGTAGGAACATTTTAACTGGCATCTTCGTTAAAAACTATGCAAAGCATTTAATTTAAAGTTAGCCTATATTTTTATAGTATTCTTAAAATTGCTCAAATCACCTATTCCCCATCTTCTAATACCCTACTTTGGACCACTGGCACTACTATTAATTTAACCGCACCTAACTAAGTACATATATCGCGACTAAACTAAAATCTGACTGCATAATCAAACATGTATAACCGATAAGCGATAGGTTTATCATTTCTGATACATCTAAAGATTAGTATTAATTATTTTTTAATTTATAAAATTATACAGTTTGATGGTAAAATATAAGTAAGATAAATATCAAACATAGACATTGCGTGCTACGGTCTGGTATATATGGCTGTGAAATTCAACGATCGCATTGAATTCATTAAAGATTCTCAAAGTTACACTATTGGCATTAAGTTACGCTTTTATAATGAATCTGAAAGTTACAATATTGGCTCTGCTTGCCACCCTGAGCCACGCAAAAAATGACATCTATGAACTCGCTTTGTCGGATGAGAATCTATTTAGCGCTTGCCCAGATGCTGCACCAGGTACACTTGACGTAAATGGATTCATGGATTTATCGGAGTTCTTCACATCCTTGGAAGAGAATGGTATGCTTATATCAGGAAACATGACATTTGTATGGGACATTCAGCCACAGGATCGTGTAAAGGTGACGATTTCGCACCGGTCAGCCATAGGTTGCTGCAATCTATAACGTTTTTGAGCATATGTATATTTTTCAGATGACTGTCAATCTTTTATATTCTGACCGAGGCACCTGGAAACCAACTATGTATTCCTTAACATCGCATAATTTCTGCAACTCTATGTACGACTCAAGGCAACCGTGGTACTCGACTTGGTCTGGACACGTTAGTAACGTTGAAGATGTTAGGGATAAATGTGTCTATCGTGGGGTGGGTATATAAAGAAATATATAAAATAATAACATACAGCAGGTACACTTCATAAATTTGTAAGCTTTTGATAACTTTTGAGATCATTCTGTTGTTTTAGTGAGTGCAAACAATAATGAAAGTTGTTATACCCTTGCAGAATATGCCAAATTAGTCCTATAGTTTCTATGGCAGCTAAATGATACAGTGTCCGATTTTTATGAAGTTTAAAATCAGTTTTTATCGTATAGAAATAGCATATATGTATGAAGTTTCAGAAATAGGACTAATTCAGACCGATAGCTTAAAAATTGAGATACAAGTTTGCATAGGAACCGAAGGGCAAACACCAGAATGTGTTTATGAATCATCGATAAGAAGTTGATAAATTTGTCATTGATGACAGGACAGGACCAATTATCGATATAATGTCGATGAATTTGCAGTTTAAAATATTAATACGACAAAACCTAGTACTGCGTACTGGTGCAGACAGGCAATGCAAGGACTCTGCAAGGGTATACGCCGAATTCATAAACTCTATTCCAAACTCTTGTATTGCAGACAAAACTAATCATGGAGACTTACTTGATGAATGCGGTCTTTCAGTCGAACACACTTCGAGATGGTCTTTACAAAGTCAGATTTACTTTTCGAGCTTTTGATTTCGACGACACAGAGCGGCCTATAAAGATATGCGTCGACCTGCTTGGAAACCTTCAAAAGCAAAGGAGTTTGTAACGAACCATTTATAAATCCATGTGGAAAATGCATACAACAAATAAGAAATCACGAAATAATAATAACCTTGAATTATTTTACTAAAATATGTACGAAATTTATTATTGGTGTGAAGCGTACAAATTAAAGGTTTATCATTATGGTTTTATAATTATAATCGTAAATATATACACTGAATTACACTTAGGGACTATGAAGAAATCAGCTTCCGTCTCTTACTTAAACAAATGTAGCGTCATACTTTTAATAACATAAGGACTTCTATAAAACGATTGCCAGCGGTCAGTTACTGCTAACTTAATTAAGACACGAGATCGTTGAGGCGTTCATGTTGGCGGGCAGCAAAAACCGCCGACCGATCATGTCAGATGCGGCGTGGCCGCTGTCGCCGATTTCCCCGCAAAGAATCGACTTCCGCCCGTCTGATTGGTGAAGAGAAGCGTATCCACTGAGGGCAGCATCTGGTTAGAGCGCACTAGCAATGGTACATTCACCATGGAGACCGAGGGTACGGCTGCCACACTCGTAATCACTGATTGCGCCGAATTGCCGGCGCTTAGCTTACCATTCGCGTTCAATGTGAAGGCGGGCAGGTAGTAGTTCCCAGAACGCGTCGGTATAGCTTGCGTGGATGTGGCCGCACTTGAGGCGGTGGAAACGGCTGCCAGTTCCATGGAGGCCGGCGAAGAAAACGGCGAGGACTCCAGTGAGGGACAAGCAAGGCGATCGCTGGGCTTACAAGGCACTGCAAATTCAAGGTTATTTATTAATTAAATGTTTTCAACAGTTCAATAAAATGGGATTTATGTTTGGCCTTGACTTACTAAAATCATCATCCGGCAACAGCTCGTCCGGTAATTCATTTTTGATCTGGAAATGCAGGGCAGCGGCTGAGTCAGAGATGGCGTTGTCCGACGTCCCCATGTCTGTGCGCACAACTGGGGCATCGTACAGACCGCATTCCTCCATCTCCAGGGCCTGCTCCATTATTAACTCCTCGGCTGATGTAAGACTGAGGCCATGCAAGTCCAGGAACGGACCCTGGCTTTGCACTGGTTCAGTTTTGATCTGCGGCACTGCAGCGATATTCTCCAGGCTGTTCTGCTGCAACTGGGCCTGACGTTGCAGCTGCTTGGGCGCCAACTGTTTGCGTTCTCGCTTTGCCTTGGCCTGCTTGGGCGCCGGTGGAGGCAGAGTCACCATCACATTTGACAGATCCGCTTGCTGTTGCTGTGTGGCTGACGGTGCTGGATGCACCTGCTGTAGAGCTGTGCCGGCTGGCAGGGTTATTCCCAAGGCAGCCAAGGTAGCCTGCTGTGGCTGCTTCTTTTTGCGAGCTTGTTTCGCAGGCGCCACCGCAGATGCCGGCGCAGGATTGGTCTTTACTTTCATTTCACTGGAAGTGGCAAGATCGTCGGGATTTGCTGTTGCTGTCGCCACCGCCGCAGCTGCCGCCGCTGCCTTTTGGGCTTTGCTGGTGGTCGATTTCTTTGAACAGTAGGAGGGAATGTTCTCAAGGTGCTCGCCTGTTTTGTGGTCAACTTTATGCCGGCGCCTCGTGTGCTTCAGCCAGTTGGGGAAGTTGGTAAAGTCGCGTGGGCAGTAGTTGCACTTAAAGGGTCGCATGCCCGTGTGGATGTTCGAGTGCTGCTTCAGCTTCGAGTTGCTGATGAAGCTTTTGTCGCACACCGTGCAGGCGAAAGGTCTCTGCTCCAAATGCACCAGATTGTGGACCTTAAGACAGCGTTCCGTCTTGTACATTTTGCCGCATTTTTCGCAGCGGTAGGAACGAGTCTGGGCATGGTACTTCTGATGGCGCTGCAGATGCGACCGCTCCTGGAAGCGCTTCTGACACTCCGGACACTCGTAAGGCTTCTCCGAGGAGTGGATTCGGGCGTGATGTGTTAGGTTTATCTTCTGCACGAACTTCTGGCCGCAGATGTCGCACTGGTACTTCTTGTTGTCACTGTGAATTTTCCTATGCATCCACATGCTTCCCAATTTGAGGCTGTTTTGAGGAAGAAAAAGTCAATAAAAGGGGCTCACTTTCGGAAGTCAAAGGAAACTTACCATTTTCCGCAGTCAGGGCACTTCTTCCAAGTATCCTTGCGTGCCTCGGTACGGTGCGTCTTGAGATGCTTCTTTAATCCAGCCAACACCTCGAATTCCCTCTGGCACTCACTGCAGCGGTAGGTTAGGCGCAGACGGTGTGCGGCCGCCTCGTGCTTGGCCACCTCATCGGAGGTTTCCAACAGCAGGCCGTTGCAGTCGAGGCACTTGTAAAGCGGAGCAGGATCCATTTCCAAGGACTTGCCGTTGATCTCGGTCGCTGGAGGGGGCATGCTAGCCGTATCCGCCTCCGGGGACACTGTCCGAGTCAACTGCGGCTGCTGGAAGATTGTGAACGATGGCGGCAGAAACTCGCCCTCGCACACCTCAACCTTTGTGACCACTTGCGCCGACTTTAAGTCCGTCGGAGACTGCTTATCCTCGGGAGGCTCTTCTTTAAAAACCTTCAGACGCAGCGCCGTCACCGCCGGCAGCTTTGGCTTGCGCTGCATCGGTTGGCCCATCGGCTGGGGCATCTGCAGCTGCTGTTGGTGAAGATGCAGTTGCTCGGTCGGGACCTTGACTGGTGTGGAGGCGCCGCTCGATGATGTCTTTTTGAAAGGCGAGTTGGTGAAGGCGTTCGGCGGCTCGGGCCGCAGGAACGTCACGTTGAACTCAGAGCTGGAGTGATTGTCACTGGATCCGGTTAGGCTGCTGCTGCTGGGCACGAGGCTGCCGCTGGACGCCAGGTCATCGCGCACGCCCTCCGATGAGAGATTGAGCTCCGTGTTGTTTTGAGCGCTCTCATCGAGGACGCGCCAGAAGTCGGTGGAGGAAAGGCTGTTCCCATTGACCAGGCTAGCGGAGCTAATTGTCACACAGGCGGACAGATCGATGTCCAGCGACTCATCCTTGATGCTTGAAATCGAGTCGAAGTTGTTGATCCGCAGCAGCGAGCTGAGGATCTCATCGTGGGCCGCCTTGGTGGGGGTGCCCGCATCACCGCCATATATTTTAGGCGGCAACTTCTTGCTTGGCGCCTCTTCTTTCATTCTCTTGCCCTTGCCTTTGCACTCCATTCGCCTCACGTACACGTACAGGTTATGCGGTCGGCGTTTTCGTTTGCCGTATTTCGTCTTATTTCGAGGCGCCGCTGACGCTTTTCACTCACTGGTGCCCTTTCACCGGTCACTGGGTCTTTAATTCACTCATTGCGGTCGCTTTTGCTTGAAAACACGCACGGGAACGGTTCGAAAAACATTTAATTATTGTGAAATGCGCCTTGGCTTTGTTGTTTTTGTCACGCTTACGATTCTCGAGTCGCCATTTTGAGAATAGTGTTGGAAGACGCGTGCTAGTGTCAGGCCCGCTATAAGTTCTGACGGCTTGGGTTTTAGCTAGCTAGGGTTGCTTCACTACATAGCACTTTAAATATGTTTGTTTATATTATTTTCTTATATGCTTGCTAATACGAAAAAATTATTCTAATTTAGCTTTTACAATGATTGTTATTTATGAAATTAATAAATATTATTATTTAACAATATTTATTTTATGCACCCATCTATAAAAATTTTAAAACAAATTCAACTATATAAATTTTGTTAATCAGGAAACAATTTTTAAGAACTTTGGTAACTTTCTCAATATTTAAAATCAAGTATAATGGAAAAAGCAACTGCTCAGCGAGAAAAAAAACGCATATTTTCAATAGATTCTGTAGTCGCTGATTTGCTAGCTCCTCGCAATTAATATAACGGAAAGAACCACTACGCACCAATTAAGGATTTCAAATATGATATGATTTACCATCTTAGGCTTATATTTTTAATAGCCAAAGTGAGCATAATTTTAGCTCCTCATAATTTTATTGGTATATTTAGTATTTTTTTAACCCTACGGTATAATTATATGGTATAAAAATCACCTAATATGTATGTCCAATACGTTATTATTTTTCACTTCTAAGTTGACGTGAAAGTTACTGGCCCTTTTTAGCTCAGGTATTTCTTACTGAAGAAATAGTAGTTGCTGTCTCAGTGTTAAAACACTATTAGGCTTGAGCATTTAGAGAGAGATATGAACATGATTTGTTACACGTAAGAATTTTGTTGGTTTATGAGCACATTAGTATTTTTCCTGAATTCTGAACGGTTTATTTGAACGGACGAGCTACGGTAACACTGATAAATATGGCGTCAGAGGCAGAAGTTCCAGGTAAAGTAATTTTATTTGTCAAATAATTAACTCCAATCGGGCTATTTGCTGTGATAGGTCATTTTTTAGTAACCTACAGCAGTAGCTTAAACTCCCGGTGATCGGAAGCGCGCTTGTAAGCGATTATTGAAAAAACTGACCACACGAGGTTGCCAATCAAAAGTGACCACAACAGTGCGGGTTCGCGTACAGTTTATGTAAACCGCATGGATTAACTAACCGGTTGAATTGTTTTCCAGGTCGTCGCACACGTTCTGGCCGAAAGGCCGCATCTCCGGCAGCATCGCTACCAACGAGAAGCACCAGACGTACATCAAAGAAGAACGCGCAGGTCAGTAACAATCTTCGCCCAAGCAGGTGGCTCCTAGGTACCAGCAAGTGATGTAAACGATTGCAATATCCAGTGCGAATGTGGCGTTGTTCCATTCGCACATGATTCCCACCTTGTGGGCACGTGATTCCCTGCAAGGGCCAGCTGATGTCACTAAAGCAACCATCCGTGTGATTAATGTGTTTAGCAGTTATTAATATCGTTAATTGTTCCAGCTAAGTGACCACGAAGACGAGCCAGAGGAACAGCCAACAATGGTGCAGGAGGAAGACGAGGAGCACGGTGCCATGACAGCGGCGGCCATCGTGGAAGCCCCTGTCATAGAACCGCATTTTGATGAGATAATCCAGTTGGACGATGACGTGGAGATGATGCCCGCCGAAACTGGCGGTGTGGACGAGAAAAGTTCCTCATTTCCGTTCGGAACGGTGGCTGAGCAGCATTCAGAGACCAGCGATGACATTAAGGAGAGCCGAAAGGAAGCCGGCGTGGACACACTGCTCGCCTCTCTGGCGGGTGACAACGCCAACAGTCTGCCGTCTGTAGGCGGCAATGACGAGAGTGACAACGCCAAGAAGGCGGACTTTGAGTACAACGTGGAGGCATTGCAGCCACAGGCCGACAAACTGAATTCGTCGGAAGACTCTAGCTCGCACCATGCCATAGCCGAGAGCTTGGGCGATGGGGCAGACACCAGCGATGCCACGATAGTCCATACCGAAATAATCTCAGAGGATGAACTGCCTCCGCCCAGCAAGCCGGAGATAAACGATGCCGAGGAAGTGTCCGACGAAGAGCTTCCGGCCCCGCAACGTGCCGAGCTGCCCGCAGACGCCGAAGTGATCTCCGAAGACGAGCTGCCCACTCACAACAATAACAATGCTAGTGAGGCCAAAGCTCCCATGAAGCGCAAGGCGGAAACAGATAAGGGCGCTGAAGATAAGGAAGTTGTCAGTTCTGAGACGAGCGCCAAGGAAGAGTCAGTGGAGCAATATAATCCGGGAAGTCCCACTTCCGAGAGCACCGATGGCCAGCCCTCCGAGAAGAGAACCAAGGTGGATGGTGAGTAGTAAAGAATATGCCAAAGCAGGAACACATTTCACATTGATATCGACAAAAACAGATGCCGAGTCCAAGGAGAAAAAGAAGGAAACGGAGCGCGATAAGGAGAAGGAAAAAGACAAGGACAAGGAGAAGGAGAAGGAGAAGGAGCGTAAAAAGTTGCCCGAGCTAGATAGGTACTGGCGGGCGGTGAAAGAGGACTCCGCAGACTTTACCGGCTGGACTTACCTACTCCAATATGTAGACAGTGAGGTAAGGCTTTAGAATATCCCAAATAAAACTATATAATTTGTGGTTGCTATCTGCTCCAGTCCGATGCGGAGGCAGCCCGTGAGGCCTACGACACATTCCTGTCCCACTATCCGTACTGCTATGGATACTGGCGCAAGTACGCCGACTACGAAAAGCGCAAGGGCATCAAGGCCAACTGCTACAAGGTGAGTACCCCCCACACATTTGGTCGTGCAATTAAATATCTTTCGCAATTTCTTGTATTACGCTTACAATTACGATTACAATTGATATTCATGTATTTGTCTTTAAATGCAATTTATTATGATCTAATAAAAACTACATTGAATAAATGCAACATCTACAAAAAAAAAAAAATAATAAGAAAACCACCAACTTTAGAACTCGAAACAAATCAGTCTATGACTAATGTAGCCCCCAATCAGGGCCGTGTTGTCTCTTAGGTTTCTCCCAAGCACTTTTAGAATAGAAATTACACTGAAACTGGGTTTGGAGCTGACGCATCTAAGATGCTATTCCTCTGCAGGCCGAAAATCACATTAAAAGAGTTTCTTTTATACTAGAAAATTGAATTGTTTGAATTATTATTGGGCTGCTAAGTGAAATTGTATCCTTTTAATGTGGTTTCAAGTCGCGTACATAACTTGGGTGTCTTTTTTTTGTTTCAAGCCTTTTTTTCATCACACAATATTCCGATTAAGGGGCTATACCAGTGTAACCCTTGGAAATAGATAGATTTTCGAGAAGAAATACCTCAGAGAATCTTTTGATAATGATATTAAAGTTATGTGATATAGCCCCTTAAATTCTCGTTATCAATCTTTTTAGTTATGTGTATTTCTTTGTATACTTTCACTTGTCCACTTCCACGTTAAGCACATAATACACAATCCTCCATCCCCGGGAAATGTAATTTTGTATATTCACGACAATGGGACGCTGTTAGTGGTAGACCTCACCTTACATTTATTGTCGCACAACTCACGTTGTAGCCGAACTCAGAAACCCAGCTCAGTCGAATTCCTTGAATCCCCTTGACCACCGACCTAAGCCCGAATGCTACTGATTCGTCCAGCCGCTCTGTACGATCAGTTTACTTTCTGATCTTCGTACGTTTGTATCAGCAGTTACCTCTTCAGTTACGTTACGTTACCTCCACCCTACTTCAACACGAAATAAATAGTGAGCTTGCATCTCTCTCGTACAGTCGTAAGTACAAATGGCGTTTAAATGAAATTTTTAAGTCTCTTTTGTGAATTTTTCTTGTAAATTGAACACTGAAAGTGTGTGCCTAGAATAAGAAAACAACAACAACTACATGTGTGTTACGTATTCAGTGTCTATGTAAAGTCGCTAAGTTAGTCGTAAAGTTCCAACACCATTCACATCAAAACGATTGTAGCATTAAGTCTTTCTCTCTCTCTAAAATCAACTATATGCATTCTTATATTTCTTCTCTGCGCTCGATTGAACCATGAATCGAACAAACCTCAAAACTTGTACCCGAACATACGAAAAATGACCACAAAATCCTAGGTGTTTGAGCGCGGGCTGGAAGCAATTCCCCTCTCGGTAGATCTGTGGATACACTACCTGACGCACGTCAAGGCCCATCATGAGGACGATGAGCAGTTCATTCGCGTCCAATATGAGCGGGCGGTGAAGGCGTGTGGCCTGGAGTTTCGATCGGATAAGCTTTGGGACTCGTACATCCGCTGGGAGAACGAATCGAAGCGATATCATCGCGTGGTTCAGATCTACGATAGGCTGCTGGCCATACCCACCCAGGGCTATAATGGGCACTTTGACAAGTGAGTTTACACCCTGCAGTACCTGTAATCAACAATTCATCAATAAGTCATCAACAACACCGAAGTTATGTTATTATTTTTAATTGTATCATGGTTGGTCTATTGATGGATACGTAGATCTAAAGGGCATGCATATTATATCATTATATCTGTTTAGTTGGTGTACAATTAGTAAATAGTGGCGGAAATATTAATACACATCCTATGTAGTTTCCAGGATGTGTTAAATCAGAATGCCATAACCAGCACAATCAGCCACGAGGAGCTCGTCCGCCTGCGCAAAGATTTCTACGAGCGTCAGCAGAGCAAAGCCTCCAAGTCCTCGTCCAAGAGCCGTCGCGACAGCAGCAGCAGTAGCTCCAAGGACAAGGAGCGTGAACGGGAGAAAGGAGAAAAGGATAAGGAGAAAGACAAGGACAAGGACAAGGAGAAACGAGTTTCAAGCGGCGGCGGTGCTGGTAAGTCGCCAAAAGATTCTATTGAAAGTAATGTCGATGAATCAGAGAGTACCACCGATCTGACCGAAAGCGAGTCATCGCCTGCATCCCTAAAGACGGCACCTCAGATCGATTTCAGTGATCTGAGCACGCTAAGTGACGAGGAGGTGGCCAGCATAAGGGACAGGGCGATCTCGGCACGTCGCAAGATCCACAAGGTGACAGTCGGCGCAGTGACTGCCCGTTGGTCCTTCGAGGAGGGCATTAAGCGGCCCTATTTCCATGTAAAACCCCTTGAGAGGGCTCAGCTCAAGAACTGGAAGGAATACCTGGACTTTGAGATGGAAAAGGGCGATCGCGAGCGCGTCCTGGTCCTGTTCGAAAGATGCCTTATTGCCTGCGCTTTGTATGACGAGTTCTGGCTGAAGATGCTGCGCTATTTGGAGTCGCTGGAAGACCAGCAGACCGGAGTCATTGATCTCATTCGAGACGTGTACCGTCGCGCCTGCCGCATTCATCATCCGGACAAGCCTAGTCTGCACCTCAAGTGGTCTGCTTTCGAGGAGTGCCAGCAAAATTTTGATAGCGCCGCCGAGATCCTGCAACGCGTCGAGCAGCGTTGCCCCAATCTTCTGCAGCTCTCCTATCGCCGAATCAATGTGGAGCGACGACGCGGAGCATTGGACAAGTGCCGCGAGCTGTACAAACACTACATAGAGAGTACAAAGAACAAGGGCGTGGCCGGCACTCTGGCCATCAAGTATGCCCGCTTCCTCAACAAAATATGCCACGATCTCGATGCCGGCCTAGCCGTTTTGCAGCAGGCGCTGGAACGCGATCCGGCCAACACTCGCGTGGCCCTGCAAATGATCGATCTCTGTCTGCAGCGCCAAAACGTGGACGAGCAGGAGGTGGTCCAAATAATGGACAAGTTCATGGCTCGCGCCGACATTGAGGCCGACCAGAAAGTGCTGTTTGCGCAGCGTAAAGTCGAGTTTCTCGAAGACTTTGGCAGCACAGCCCAGGGATTGCAGGACGCCCAGCGGAGTCTTCAGCAGGCGCTAAGCAAGGCCAGCGAGGCTTCAAAGAAGGGGTAAGGACCCGGCGATGGCAAATTATACGCCAAGTAATCTAATTTGTAATCTTTCCAGCGATGGCAGTCCGAATCGCAAAAACTCATCCGGCAACAAGGAAGGTGCCGCTACCTCTGGATCCTCCGCCTTTGCGGCAGCCTATAACAATGGTGGCACAGCCACGGCTGCCGCAGGCTACAATTATGGCACGGCCAATGCGTCCGCCTACTATGGCCAGCAGAATAGTGGCGGAGCCGGCGGCGTCTATCCACCTCAGCCGCCGCAGCAGCAACCAGGTTCGTACGACTCATACTACAGCCAATGGGGCTACGGACCCGGCACAGCAGGACCAAGCGGAGGCAGCAGTAGCGGTGGCTACAACTACGGCCAGTGGAGCGGCTATGGCAACTACTATTGAGACGCGACCGAAGACACCAGCCCACCCAGACTCCCTGTACCTCCCAGCACGTTTAGTTATTTTTTTTCGCCCTGCTGCTCTGTTAACTAATCGTCTATTTGTAATTTTATATTGATTCCTCAACTTTATACATACACCCGCGGATTATGTAGCCGATAGTCAGTCGCACCAGAGAAATCGGAGAATAAAGAAAATACAGCTTAATCGGTCCACCATATACGTGTTGCGTGTGTATTTTGGCCAAGAGATTCTTGGGGACAAGTCAAAGTATGCCTAAATAGAAAACAAAATTTACAATTGCTGTCGGATGGGCAGCAGTAGCCACCTAGAGATTGGGCCGGTACCAAGTCACCTCACCGCCGTTGCAGCCGGTGACGAGCAACGGTTCCCTGGGACTGAACTTGGCGCATAGCACCACGTCCTGATGCTCGGTAATATTGGCCAGCTCAACCAGCTCCTGCGGGCTTCTCTTTACCTCCTCGAACTTGTGGCATCTGGGATAGTCGCAGCAGTCGGCACTGTAGCCGAGAAGGCGCACACCATTGCCATAGGGGGAGCACACGATTCGACCGTCCGCTGAGAAGCCCGGTTCCTTGATAAAGCCTGGCTTGGTATTGGTTTCGGCGGCATAGTAGAGCAGCTTCTTTGCATTCACCAGTATGGAATGGCCGTTCTCCTTGGCCGTCGCCGCGCCTGCATGTCGGTTGATCACCGGACGCAGGCGCAGGCGATGCCCAATCTCTAGTCGCACCGTGGTGTCACTGTTGCTGCTGCTACTTGAGCTGCTGCTGCTGCTGCTATTGGGGCGTGGACTGCTGCTGCTGTTAACCAGCAGGCGACTGGCCACCGATGGACGCAGCGGGAGCACACCACTGCTGATCGCATAGACAAAGTTATAGCCGCTAACATGATTGCTCGAGTTGCGGGCCCGATTCTGTCGGATGGCCCGCTCCTGCACGGTCACCTCCGCCGCCCAAATGTCAGGTATGAAGGTATCCGGCCGTGGGGAGACCGCGGCAGGTGCTGCTCCGGCCAGCCTGCCTGATCCGGCGTTGTCCAAATGGAAAACCTGAACCGTTCCCATGCGCATGGACCTTCGTGGCTGCTGCCGGGTTGCCAGTCCATCGGCATCTTGATCTTGGGCGGGTGTAGGATCTCTGCGCGTACTGGGCGGGAGCGTGCACTTCTTTTTGGGCTGCGGCGGCTCCTCCTCTTCCTCGCCGTCGTCTTCGCTGGCCACCGGTTCCTCGTTGATGTCGTGGATGCAGGTCCACTCGCTTTGCTCGTCGCAGCTAACGTTGCGTGTTAGCATGCAGCGACAGTGCGGATGTATCTGCAGTGCCATTATCATCTCGGCATCGTTCTGCTCCGGAAAGTCTGTGACCAGCTCCACGCGGTTTTTCTTTTGACGTTTGGAGAACACGTGGTCGTATTTGGCAGCCTGCGGGATGTACTGCTCGCCCAGCTGCATCAGGCGGTAGATACCAGGCTGCGAGACACCAAGGCAAGTCAATAGGGATAGGCTCTTGATTCGCCAAAGCGACTGAACTCACCCTAAAGCCGCATAGATCCTTGTGCAACGTGGTAAGATCGAGGTGATGTATAATCATTATGTACCCACCACTGGTGCAGAGAACCAGCTTCTCGCCCGACGGCGATATCCGGCAACGCATTAGACCGCTGGCATGGAAGACACGCTGCGAGATCAGACCCTGTTCTGTGTGCGAGTTGATGTCCCACGTAAAGATGCTGCCGTCGAAGCCGGAGCTGACAAGCAGCCTGTCCTTGGACGAGTATTCGATGTTCTTCACCCAGTTTGAGTGGCCGTGCAGGACACGCAGCTTCTGTTTCATGTTTCGCAAGTCCCAAAGTGCCACCGTGAAGTCGTCGGAACCCGTGGCGAAGAGTCTGTCGTCAAAGAATCTGGAAAACACACGACTACGGATTACAGCTTGCACTTGGCGGACGTGGAGGAATCTGCCCTGCGGGAGGCACTTACTTGATGCAGTTCACGCTGTCGGTGTGTGCGTCTGGAACCTTAAAGATCTCTTTCTGGGTAATGGCGTCGAATACGAGGACGCACTTGCGCTCGGTGGCGGCTACCAGGACGTTGCCATCGGCGTTGAACTCCAGGTTGAAGATGGCCCCGGTCCGTCCGGTCTCCGTGGGCCTGCAGTTGGCGTGATAGCTATTGAACATGTTCATCGAGCTGTATATCCGCCGCATAACGAAGTTCTCATCCCCCGTATGGGTGGAGAAGCCACTCTCGCGCCGGCTTAGATAGCGCTCCATGGTGGACTATGTGACGACTTTCGATCTGGTGCCACCGCTGGCTACCTAAATTGGGTGGAGGCGAGTATTTCGCGATTTCTCTATCGGCGATGTAGAATTTTCCCTGTGGCCTTTCTTGTTTTTATTCTCGAACTCGGACGAGGGCTGCAACAAAGTGCTGCGTGAAACCGATTTCTTTATTACAACTGAAGGTTGATTGTCAGTTAGAACGAGTTTCATTTTGGATTGAGGGTTCAGGAAAACTAATCGGTTGTAAAATACGATCCCGAACTGATATATACCGTTCTGTTAAGACCATTTAATATTATTTTTGTTTTTTTAATCGCCAAATCAAGAATTTTTCCTGGCTTAACATAAAGAACATCAGTTTGTATCTTGGATGGGACTTAAACCAAAAATTACCAGGAACTCAAAGTTTTCTTCGTAAAAACGGCATTAATGCTCATGTAAACTTTAGGAATGCAGCCCTCATATTTTAAATATCGATTATTTGAGCGAAACTAGAAATTGGTCTAAAGGCGGCATGTCACTAGATAACGGCTTTTGGCCAAATTGCAAACTTTCGTAACTTGGTTTCGTACCTGCACACATATTTATTTATTTATTTGTACACTCTAGACTTAAGTTTAGGAACTAAGATATAGGAAGAGTGGCAGCCAAAGCTGCTAGGGCTTTCGGCTGGTTATAATTTCATACTAAATATATTTCATACTAAAGTGCAAGGCATAGGAATATTCTTATATTTAACAAGTAACACTTAATTGATTAAGATATAGTATTGGGTGGTTAACATTGATTGTTTAGGTTGTGTAAAAATTAAGAAACTAAAGATATTAACCCTCACAATATTAAAAAACCTCACAAATTTAAACTATACATAAATCTACAACAATATTGATATCCTGTTGCTAGACTCGGTAGTGTAATACATTTGGGCATATTTATATGTGTTTCCTAATTTGTTCCTCCTTTATAGAAATATGATATATATATTATAAATATAATTAATAACTTAATATTAAATATGTCAAATTTGCTTATATCTGTTGGAAAACAAAGAAAAAAATAACTGGTTCCAGTGCGAACCGAACCAGGGCCATTAAAAGTACACACACTGGGACACAGAATGTCGCACGGTCACATTGGGTCAGTGGAATAAACAAAATGCTCGTTCTTATCGAGATAAAACAATTAACTATGTAGAATTGGAGACGACTAGCGCAGAGTTAACTCCCTGAGAACCTGACCAACATGGAGCGGTTCGCCTTCAAGATCGACGCGGCGCTAAAAGCGAATCTCTACAAAATTTGCAGGCTGTGCGGCATTGACAATCCAGGAAAAGTGCAAATACTGCCGCATAATGGGAACGACATCATTGACCTGGACGAGCCCAGCTTGTCCCAGAAGGTCTATGAACTGGTCGGTTTCATGGTGGGTATTATGCAAAAACTAGTCCCCCGATAAAGGTAAACCAACGCCCTTTTGCAGGTGTCCGGCGACGATAAAATGCCGCAGACAATGTGCAGCCTGTGCGTGGATAAAATCAATGATTTTTACGAGTTTCGAGATATGTGCTATGCAACCAACAAACAGACCCGCAACCTGCTGGGACTGAAGGCGATGGAGCCGGACAAGGTGGGTGAAGCTATATTAGATATCATTCACGCATATTTCTCATATTTTACGATTCGTCCAGCTCATTGAATTGAAGCCGATAATCAAGGCAGAACCAGGAGGCAAGCGCGGCCGAAAACGCAAGACGGAGGAGACCTGGCCGAAGACCAATCTGAGCGTGAGGGCGCAGGTGAAGAAAGAGCCAGTGGCCTTTCACAAGAAGCTGAGACTGCAGCCGGCTCACTCCGCTCCCATAGAGCCAAAAAAGGAGCCTGAAATGTAACTAAAAGTTAATGTTTATCTGTTGCAGTTTATAGACTATATAATTTCCGATTTTGTAGCAAAATGGAACCCGCTGAACCGGAAACCAGTCACCGGGTGCCACCGAAGAAGGGCGGCCGAAAGTCCATATGCAGTGTTTGCGGCGAGAAGTTCCTCAGCAAGGAGCTGGCCGACGAGCACAAGAGTCTGGTCCACGTGCCCTCGATCCTGCGCTACGTATGCAATGCGTGCAACCAGCAGCATCACAATCAGAGCGACATCCGCGCCCATCAGCTCTGGCACAAGCTCTCGAAGACGCCCTACAAGTGCCCCCTGTGCGAGGCGAGCGTGGCCAATGCCTATGCCTTTACCCGCCACCTGCGGGAGCACACACCCCCCACGCCGGTCCAGCTGCTCGTCCTGGATCGCGAGTGTCCGCTGTGCAAGAAGACCTTCATCACGAACTTCTTCTACAACACTCACCGCTGTGCCATTCGCAAGCGCAAGTGCGGCGGCTGCAGTCGCGCCTTGAACTCCGAGGCCGCCTACATGCGCCACGCCCCCGGCTGTGCGAAGATCTACCTCAGTCACTCCCAGCACATCATGCCCGAGGTGGTGACCAATGAGGCGCAGATGCGTATTATGAACGAGGTGGAGGATGACTTGGCTGGACTACCGCCGGCCACCGCCATGCCAGCGGACTTCGTGATCGATGAGGGCATGCAACCGGTGGTGGTCCTGGAGCGGCTGTCATCGCCACTGCTGCGGGCTTCGGGCGCAGTCAATCGACTGGGCGCCTCTAGGAGCAAGAACAGCGAACGGGTCTCCGCCAAAAAGTACTTGAAGCGGGTGGATCAGCTGCTCAAGAACACCATGAGCACGCTGGTGAGCATCAAGCATGAGCCCGAGATGCACATTAATGACACCGGGCCAACGGGAGAGCCCGTGGAACCTGAGCCTGAGCCCGAGCGAACGGAAGAGGAACCATCCGCCTACGGGGACGATGACTTCCATGCTGGTAACGATGACAGCGATGAGGAGCAGGAACCACAGGCAGCCTCCTCTGAAGCTGCCGGTCTAGCCAGCGATAATGTGCCTAGTGTATCGGTATCGGTCAAGCAGGAGCTCCTGGACGAGGCCTATGAACGGCAAATGGAGGTCAAGCAAGAGCCTTTAAAGCTTAAGCTGAAAATAACCAAGAATCACGGCAAGCTGAACTCCTCGATTATAGATGATCTGGATGAGGCTGGGTCGGCAACGGGAAGAAGTGCCAAAAAGAAGAAAAAACGCAAGCATAGGGAGCGGGAGAAGGAGGCATCAGAACAGCGGCGTACGGAAGGACAGGCCCAGCCCCTGGTCAACGTGAAACAAGAGCCCGTTGACAGCGATTACGTTCCCCAGGCCACGGTCATGACCACGATACCCATGACCCAGCTGGAAAGCAGCTACACGGACAACGAGCAGCACGAGGAGGAGGCGGAGGGAATGGTGCAGGTTCCGGTTCAGGAGGATGTCAAGCCCAATCGCGTTGAGCTGGATCGCATGATGAACATATCGCATGTGGCCAGCGGCGTAGATATGGCCGAAGAGGCTATGCCTGTGGAGAGAGAGGACGAAGAAGCCGTAGAAGCCACTCCCGATGAGCCACAAGACTCCCCGCCCAAGTTGAAACCCACATCCGCGAAGTCTACGGCACGCAAGAGCACGGGTGGTGTTCAACGGAATACCCCGATGGAGGCACCACTGCCACAGATCGTGGCCGTGGAGAGTGGCGAGGCGGTGGCGTTCAACATGATTCCGGATATTAGCATCAAGCCGGAGCCGCGCAATCGTGGTTACGGCGACGATGAGCCCGAGGAGGAGATTAATCACAACGAGAAGATGGACGAGGAGAATGCCTATATCGATGGCTTAGACCTGGACAACGTAACCGTGAAACAGGAAAGGGACCTGGACATTTCCCATGAGACGGAGGCCACGCACTGCAACGGACTGGAAAGGGTCGCCGGCAGCGAAGGCGATGATGATGGTAATGAGGACAGTATATCGTCCGCGGATGAGGCAGAGGAAGCCATGGAGGAAGATGAAGAGGAGCGCATTTACCGAGAAATTGAGCTGCCACCGTTGGAAGGTAAAAATGAGGCGGATAAAGCATCACAGGGGGGCTTGCCATCTTCGGAGGCAGTATCTGGACAGGCGCCGCCACTAGAGTCTGCTCCTCGGGAAACTCCAGAAGTCGCAGGCCCAACTTTAAGTTTGGTTATAACCAATATCTGCAGTCAATCGGTACCGGAACTGGCCACTGCTCCAGACCAAAGCCAATCCACTGAAGATTTAGAGCCTATAGTTAACTGTAGCTTGGATAATCCTTCGCCTGAGATCCAGACTTCGACGATTGGTGATCCTGTTCTTCCAGCAACTGAAACGCAGACAGGTATTGGAAACAATCTATCCGTTGAATGTCAATTTCAGCCAGGCCTTGGCTCCATCCTGATAGATGAACCTCCTTCCCTCCCAGTGGAAAGTGAACCCCAAATGGAAGTCGAAGATCAACCTCGGACAGATTTTAAAGTAGTTGAAGCGCCAACCGGGGCGGATGTCGACTCGATACAGCCACTTCCATTGGATTCCTTGGAGTATGAAGCCTCTAGCGTTGAAGAACTACTGTCTCCGATTGAGGATCGATTCCTGGCAGATCAACCATCTTTCTTTCAAACGCAACCCGCTACCCTGGATGAGGTCGAGCCACTGCCAAGTTGTAGCTCTTTTGTGAAGGAGTCAGTAGTAACTTCCCTCCCACCTTCAACCCTGCCAAATGAACAAAGTTCGGAGAAGCCAGGCAGTGATCACCCAACGGATACATTACCAATGGTTTCCCTTAACGGACCCAAAGATAGTGAAGTTCAGGCCTTACCTGGCAGCTCGGCATGTGATGAAGAGCAGCAGAACGTTCTCAACCAAGAAATCTCCGAGCAGCAACAGCAGCAGGCTCCTCTCGATGATGGCCAGGAGCAGTCGGCAACCCTCGAAACGGCGCTCGAAGCGGAGCCACTACAAGGGGAGGAGGAGGAGCTGTGTAGGCCAAGGCCCATCGAGGAAACTGAGAACCGGATTAATGAGCAGCAGCAGCAGCAGCAGGAATTGGGACTGGAGGAGAATCAACGGCAGCAGCCACGATGCCAACCCAACAACGATGACTCCAACATCAACGAAATCGCCGAGAACAATAACAATGCCAACATTGAGCGCGAACTGCAGGACGATGCTCTAGGCGGGCCCCAGCAAGACGTTAATCCATAATGTACGAGTAGAGGATAGGCCATAGGCTATAGATCGTTTCCTTCACTTCAGTTAAAATTGTAAATATGTACGGATTTGTAGAGCAGGCAGGAAGATCTATGTATATCCACCAACGCGATATAAATTGGCTACCATGAAATGCGAATAAACTTTGTACGAACAGAGCATTACGTTTAAGTTAGATATACACAACTTTATTACATAAATTAATGGCTTAATATATATATATATATTAGCGTATGTAAGTATTATGAAATACATAAATCGCACAAAACTCTCGTTAGACATGCGTACACACACATTAATCCAAAATCTGATCCACATAAGTTTCTCGCTCTCTGACAAGCGCGTTATTGGGTTTAGTAGCTTCAAAAATTGTTTAATAAAATACATAAATATACGTAATATTAGTTTCAAATACATACACACTGACGAAAAATGACTACAAGTTTGCATTAAATGCACTCGAACTAAAAAGAAAATACCTATGAATACTAGGTCATGATGAATGCATATGGCATAGCGACATAAGTTCGTCGGCATAAACTCGCTCCCCCTTTACAAAGTCCAATCAACATTATATCGCTTGAGTGCAATAAAATCGTTTGCAAAAACAATCGAAAAACTCCCTTTTCTTTGAGCTTATCACGTTTTAAAACGAAATAAAGTGGGAATTTAATTGGCAAACGACATAGCTGCCAAAAAACGATAGAATCTTGCGAGCTTATGCCGACGGACTTAAGTCGTCACCCCACTGGATTCAATAGACTTCTTTGTTGGATCTGTGTCCGGAGGAAGCCTTGTGGTCTGAATAAAGGTTATATATATTTGATTGAGCTTTGCAGCTCTCCTTTCATTAGTTAGAGGCTGTCCATATATTACGTGATCACCTAGGGGGAGGTAGGGGTCTAGGACAATGATTTCGTTATCATTCTATGTCAAAATATATATAACAAATTGTTTTTTAATATTGTTCTAACGAAAATATTTCATATAATAATTTGTAACTAATGTTTGTTTTATCATAGGGTTTCCACAATGATTACTTTTGATTATATAGGGTGGGGTTGATCACGCAATATATGAACAGGCCCTTTAGTTATTATTTCAACAATTAGAGACAATTAATTAATGAGCAAACTTTTGTAAATTTAGTGTACGGTTAATTGCGGGCAATTCTATCTGTTGCAACTTGTGTGTAATTGAACAACTGCCAACTGTGTTGTGTCCCTTACGAACAGTCACAGTTTCATTTTAGTTTTCATTCTGTTATAGATTTATAAAATATATATTTACTATAATAAATTTTCTTCGCTCAGTTTACATATGTTTTCAGTTCTCGCAGATAGGGTGAGGAGTTTCCTCTACATTCACAAAACGCTCTTTTCGGGTTTTGGGTGTTCTCAAGTTTTTGGCACTGAAGTCTGAACAGGGTCGGCAAGTCAGTTCACTCGCGTAGTATTATTTAATTGAGCAGCTTGGATATGGATATGCAAATGCGGAAAACGGACAAATGCTGAATACAATATCTAGTTATGGGGCTCATCCGTTGCATTCGTTCAACTCATACGATTAAATTAAGGAGGTATGAAAATTCTCTAACAGTATTTACAGGGATTTATCCAGCGATAAACCAAAATGCCCAAGCACAAACTAAATTATTGCTTATTTTTTTTGGAATAGTGTCCGCGCTCCCACTCCTCACTTAGTCCCACTCGTTATCATTATCCTCGGAATCGGTCTCATCCTCGTCAGAGTGTATAGCGTTGCCGCGTGCGGCCAGCGCCCGACGCAGGGCATCGGCCAGGGCGTCGGTACCGCCGCCGCTATTGTCGCTAAGTCGCTGGCTTCCCAACTCGCGCTCCTTGGCCGGCCTCAGTTCAATGCCCTGGCGAATATCCTTCATTAGATCGCTGCGCGTGTCGCCGCTGCCAGTGCTAAGCGCAGCCGTGTCCACTTTCTGTTCCAATTAAATAGAATGTTTAATAATAATAATAACTGATAATAACTGATGATAGACACTTGCCTTTAGCGTTGTTCCCTTGCGTATGGCGTCCATAAGTTCGTTGCGTGGATCCGGAGCAGATGCTGCCAATTTGGCTGCTTGATTGGGTGCGCGCGTTGTCGCAATGGCTGGGGCTTCGCCCGATGGAATGGGCGGTGGCGGTGGTGGCGGCACCGCTGACGCTGTGGGTGGTGGTGGCGGGGGCGGAGGCGGCTGCAAGGACACAACATAAATTAATCCCAGTATTCGCAATTCCATCATCTAGCTGACTTACCGCTACGGCAGGCGCACTGGCAGGCGGCGGCGGTGGTGGCGGCTGATGAGTACTGATTGGTGGCGGTCTGCTGGGTGGCGGTGGAGCTCGCGTGGCGCCCGGCACTGTGGTGGGCACTGGCGGTGGTGGCTGTCTCGCCGGCGGCACCGGTGGTGCGATTCTTTGGTTACCATTCTGCGGCTGGGCGGGGGTTCAAGAAAACCGATTAAATTATATTAAAAGAAAATGTACATTGTGTGAAAACTTACGTGTTGATGACGACTGGGCACTGGCGGGGGCATGTGGGGCGTTGATTCCGTTGGGGATTCCACACTGTCCTGCTTCACAGTGGCCAGCACATTGTTGCTCTGTATAAAGTCGTAGATGAAGGCGCGCGTTTCCCGATCCTTTAGCTCCGTCTCCGAGACACCAGCCTTGGCAAAGAACACGTTTAGCATTTCGTCGTTCTCTTGCCCCGATAAATCGAAGCCCTTCTCCGCATCCCAACCCACATGGCTGAGATGCAAGAAGTTTGTCGGCTGACTAATGTCCGCCTTGGTCAACTTGCGCTTCTTGTCCTTCGCCTGGCTGCTCAGCCCGAAGCTGCTGGATAGGAAGTTCTTCGTCGGTGCTGGCGTCAAGGTAACCGAGTTGATCTTGTTGTTGCGCAGCTGTACGTTCCCGCCGTCCGTAGATGATATGCCTATACCGCCGCCGCCCTGCGTGGCAGCGGACGGCTGACGAGCCGCCGTCTCATTGGGAAAGGGATGCATTGGCGCATTCGGCGCCTGTTGGCTCTTTTGGCGATTCCGCTTCTCTTGCCGTTTCCGATTACGCGTCTCAATGGTGGCGTCCACAATGCGGAAGAAAGAATCGCACTCCTCCTCGGATACAAAGTTCAAACCGACGTGACCGTCCTGCAAATCATAATCACAATAATAGTAAGAACTCTCCGGATCCGGATCAAAGGTACTTACACTGCCCTCAAAGGTGAGCAGAAAGGGTCGCGACTTGACCACCTGCATGCCATCATATATCTCGTGCTCCCAGATTAGCTCGTTCTTGATCAGGCAGTAGGCGCGCATGAAATAGGACCGGATGGCGCTGTCCTTCACAAAGCAGACGACGCCCGTGTGCCGCTTCTTCCAGTGGGCATGGGCACTGCCCTCCGTCTTGTAGATCTGCACCACGGCGGTGTTCAGTGTCTGAAAAGTGGAGCAAGCCAAAGAGATTGCGTTACACATTGATAGAAAGGCCCAGGCCCAGGGGCGATTATCTAATCTAGCCGAACAAAAGGCTTCAACACCTTCAGTTTGCGCCTCATTTGAATGCAACGATCAATCCGACTCCGAAACTCAATGAACTGTCGCCGTCGAGCTGAAAAACTCATCTGACTTTCGGTTTCGCTGCTTTCTGGCCATCGAGTCGATGGCCCCCCAAGCCCCAAGTGAGTGTGGCTCATTTGAATACCGATTAGCCAGTCAGCCTGGCCTGGCCAGGTCTTGCAGCAACTGCAGCCGGGAGTTGGGACGGCTAATCCCGACACTTGGCATGGCTAGCACGTAGCTTACACTATGATGGAATCGCGTAAGTCTAGGCTCTGGACATTAGTCTAGTCGAGACCCCAACACCGAACAGTGCGTGCTGTGCCAGAGTGCAACGGAAACGCATAATTGCAAGCACTCGAAAAAAAGACAAACCTAACTTATTATGGATCTTACTTTATCCTTTTAAGGGATGCCTATATATTAAAGCTTTTGAGTCTTAAATCTTACACACCTGAGGTAATAAAACCTTGTAAAACCTCAATTACTGTTGTTTTATGTGTAGTTATTGAGTTTCTTTCTGTGTACATGTTTATATTGCTCGTTTATGACCCAGACAGGAAGTGCTGGCGACAACCGGAGAAGCAGCAAAGATTTGACGCATCAGAATACTTGCCAAAACCATGATATACTATAAGCTATATCCTTTTGGCGCCAGAGAAGTCAAGGCAAACTGTCGTGAGAATTTCTCGGACAGCCTGTGTGCAAGGCCAAAGGAATTACTTGGTACTTTGTGTTCTTGAAGCACCAAAAAAAACAGTGAGAGTGTGTGCTGATTGTGGCCATAACACTTGGCATTTGGCCGAGGCCAGAGAGTGACCCTCTGACCGGAATCGTTGCTAATTGATTCATCTGGCCGCCTCTGGGGGCGGTGCTCCAAAACTGGGCTGGCCATGGGCTGGCAATTGAAACACTGCAGCTGAATTACAAGCCAACATTATCAATTAATGGGCATTAGAGATGAGCATGGATGGCTGTCTCGATGGATGGATGGCCATGCAGAAACGTTTGCAGCCTGACCTTTGGCGCAAATAAAAGAGAAAGAGAGACATTGACGAGCGGATTATGTGAATGGGGATGTGGATGTGGATGTGGATGCTTTCCAACCCACACACACGCTCGGTCACAACTCGTATCTGGCAAGTGCGAAATTGTGAACACATTTGAATTTTTATTGATGCTTAGCTGCTTTTTACCAGCTCTGTATGTATGTCTGGGCTGGTGTGCGAGTTCGTGTGGACATAAGTAGCATTGTAAAATGATGTCTTGCCTTCTACGTACAAGCTTGCTGTTTCTTTTTCAAAAAAAGCATTAAAATCGATGGAAAACCAGCGACAACAAAAAGTGGTCATTGCCACCGAGAGCAGGGGAACCTAAGGGGGAGAGGAAAGGGGGCCGGGGGTCTTAGCGGTGAAAATTAACCCATATTGGCCAAGCGGTAAACATGCTCATACGCCCTGTGGTCGCTTTATTATGTCACACACATTATGTTTATTTATTTGCCACGCAATCTGCCTGTAGATCGTTCACCCATTTTTTTTTTGCAATATATTTAAAGAATAATAAGTTATTAATAGATTTTTAAAGAGCGTATATAAATATTTATAGAGGGCCGCTTCCGTTGTTTATTTATTTATAAAATTCTATGCAAGGCAATCGTATTTGAAGACTATATGTATATGAAGACCTATAGCCACTGCGAAGCCAAAGGAAAGGTTTAAAGCCTAACAAAAGCCCATCATCATAAACATAAACATCCATTAGAAAGTCCGGCTTTGGCGGGGACGGGCAAATGTGCAGAAAATGCGTTAAATAAGTGTATACAAATAAATGCGGGCAACTGTTGCGACAAACGACTGTCAAACCACAATAACAACATCGTCGGGTTTACTGAGCTGCAGCTTTGAGCGTTATCACACGTCGAATGTGACACTATGTCATCCACAACGATTGTAGGGAATAGTGCACAGAGAGAAATATACAAAAAGCAGTTAGAGGGGATAACTTGATCTTGAAAGATATCAGTGGTGTATATTTCTTAAACTGAGTGATTATAGTGAACTATTTTAGGAGTTTATTTAGGTTTTATCTATTACTGTTTATTTAATTTGTTAAGCCTGAAGTTAACGTTTAGCTAACAGACAATGTAAGAACCAGGAAGAAGGATCTGACCCCATGCGGTATATTAATTATATATCAGCCTCTCCAGGCGCATTGATTTAGCCTTCTTCGTTTGAACGTAAAAACAGTTCGATCTTTAAGAGCTAGAGCTACCAAATGTGGTAACAACATTCTTGTACGTTTTACGCAGATCAAGTTTGTTTCAATACCATCTAATACCAAACATTAAAAAAACTATTTTAAAGTCATAGATCTATATTTATGTAGAAGGTAAATTGATATATAATTAATAGCCTTAAGTTCGGCATTTCTAAAATGCAAGTGGAATTGGACGATAATCCTAGAGAGTTAATAAACAATAAAGTTTCTGTTCATGCTTAGTCTGTGCAACATTAATATGTTGCTAGCATTAATGGATGTTGACCAACATGTTTCTACAACATTTGCCCAGCAACATGGCTTTCTTACTTGTTAGAAATTGTATTGAACAATCTTATTAAATATTTATGCGTGTTAAACATATATTTTAGATTCTGATAGATAAAATCGATCTTCATTTAACTGGGTTCAATTTTTCCCTGTGTGAAAATAAAAATGTAAAGGCTAACTACCTTAACCGGCGACTCGTCGTTGGTTGCATTACTTTGACAGAGTTCAACTGCATTTGAAAATGTTTTTGTCAATGGAAAGTTTGCAAAATTAGCAAAGCGTGAATTGCGAATCGAAATTAGCGATGTGTTTTTTTTTTTTAATGTTGTGCACACCATAATTATCCGCATAACGGTAACCGTTAAATGGCCACATTCCAGTTTTCCACTACCACTCCAATTTCAGGGAATTCTTATCGCATCTGGCATTGGCCAGTGGTGATACACACCAGGCGGATGGAAGGATTGATAAGATAAGGTGTGTGTGTGCTTAACGACTTATCGCGAACTCCTACGAGTTAGTTTCTCTTTCACTTTGGGAGCGGAATCGGCTGTGTCAGCCCAATAATAATGGGAAAATTAAAAACAAAATAAAATAATGACTCGTAGAAAGCAAACAACTGCTGCTGGCGGCCCATCAATGCTGGCTCAAGCCGTTAACTGATAAAAAGTACGAGTCAATGTTAGGTAAATATGTGTAAGAAAGGCAAATAAATGGTTATTAAAACACTGCCCAGGACAGCAACGGATCTGGTGGATATTGTAGAGTTTTTATCCATTTAAAACTCTTCTCCTTCATGTATGATCCATCAATGTGTAATGAGTCAGTGGGCAATCCCTATAAATTTACATAATAATAAGACTTATCACAAAAGCATGTGAGGAAGAGAGCAAGTTTACATTTATCAAGTAATTAGTACAAATATTCATTCATTATATTTACTTTTAAACGTTTCAAGCTAAGCTTGTAATTTCCAAAAATATTCGAACTTTTTTTACCATAAGCAATAACTTGTTTTCTAAAGGTATTTATGAATCATACATTTCTTGGCAAAAAAAAACCATTACCTCAGTGAAAGCTTTAATAGAAAATCATCGATTTGTTTAGGAGTTTTTATTTAAATTAAGTTTTTTAGTAGAATTCCAAGTAATATTTTAAATTGCTTGTTTTTAGATTAAACTATCAGTGTTCAGTATTGCTGTCTCTCCCAGTTTATATGCTTCCCAACTAATTTTGCTTGACTCATGTATTAAATCGGTTGGACTATTTCCAAGAACTTTTAAAGTAACTTCTAACCAATATCTACTGCTAAGCATAACCGGCAAAAAGTATAGTTATCTATCTATATGGGACAGTGGCAAACAAGGCAGTTAAGAAGCAACAGCTGTCGACCGATATTGGGTTACATTCGGGTAACAGTTGAGTCGCAGGAAGTGCTTCATCAAGCTCTGCGTTGAAGGTGGAGATTGAGCGAGGAGCACGCCATTGTTATGCCTAATTATTATTAAACCAAAGCTTATGCATGAACACAACTCACCTGACACTTTTTGCCCAGCAGCCGGAAGACAGCGTCGTTCTCATCCTGGGTTAACAGCGTGCTGGCGGCATTGCTCTTGGCCCGGGGCAGCGCTGCTGCCTGTGGACCGTCCTGCGACCTCATACCGCTGCTCATTTAGCCGGGGTCCGTCCGGTCTGTGTATATATATACGTATGTCAGGCGGTGGAACTTTAGGCTTTCGGAGAGCTCGTCGTCTGGTTTCCCTGCATAATAATGGGGACAAGGGAGCACACAACACGAATTTATTGTACGGCGAAAACAATACGCAAATAACGGACACCGAAGAGCGCAAAACAAAAGATAAATGTATTAATTTAATAATACAACAATACACGCACAAGAGCCAATGAGGTGGGGACCCAAAAAAAGAAGCTTGATAGCTTGATAACAATAAGCACTCGAAACATATACACACACGAGACCGGGGGAATTGCGAAAACGTATGCAGCAACTGTATGGAGAATCGATTTTGATTCGTCTGATTGGGGCCTCGATTTCGAGGGGGTAACACCAGTGTCGAACGTTGAAAGAAACCCTAAAACGGGGCTTCTTCTTTATGAATATTTTAGCACAAAAATGTCTGCATGGCACACGACCATTGTCAAGTTAGTTTACAAAAAGAATTAAAAGAAATTAACATCATTATTGGGATAGATTTACAAGAAAGGCAGACAAACTTGTTAATCTTACGGAAAGCCACTAAAAAGATGTGACAACTCAAATATTTCGAGCTCAAAAAGTTTGTAAATCAAACTATATAATTATGAGCAGTTAGTGCGTTAAATTTTATAAAACAAACCTATTTTGTGTCTTCAGCTTCAAGCTATAGACGCTGCTTGACAATTTTATGCATCGTGCTTCGAATTAAAGACTTTTGAAATTGCTTTCGAGTATATAGACTTAAGAAAATCACATAAACTGTATATATTTTTGATTTTTTGGTGTTACCCTTTAATTTTAAGTGAACTGTTAGCTCAGAAATGGCCAAGAGAGCGAGCTGCGACGACGGGTATAAGCTGACTTTGGCTGTGGCGGTGCAGATGAAAACGGATCGGATCGAGAGGTTGAGTCACGGGTGCGCGAGTCAGCCGCAGAAACCGAAACAGAAACAGAAACACAGTCGTCAGCCAGCTGCGTTTGACTGTGGGAATGCGGAATAATGGGGCAGAAGCGGAGCGAGGCAAACTCTTTGCCTGCGACGGTGGCCCTTATCTTTGGCAAAACCTCTGATTAGCCCTGCTGCGCATGTATCTGTGTGTGTGCTTTGCGTGGCCCACACATACAGACGCGCGCACCACAAGGCCCGAGTTATTCAACGCCCTAACACTTGAAGATGCGGACTGTGACAACACCTGTCCGCTCGCTCGCTCGCTCGCTCGCCAGGTGGGGTGGCGGCCGTTGGCCATGTAAATAGACGCGGGAGAGTATTGGCTGCTGGCTCAAGGTCTCGCGCCGCCGGGGGCACTCGCGGACGCGAAGTGGGCGCCCCTTGCAGGGGCCATTGATTTTTTGCTTTTATTTTCGTACACTTTTCACTCTTTCACTCTGCTACACACCACACACACTCCCAATCCGCTGGCTCTGCTTTGCTGCTAAATCTCCTATGGGGTCTCGGCTGGCGGGGATCTTTATTGGGAGCGCGTCCGCGTCATCCGTGGCATGTTGAGGGTTTTCTCGGGAAGATTCGCTTGTTTGGTTGCAGAACGGACTGCCAGTTTGTTTATTACTCTTTTTTTTTGCAGGGTAGGGATGTGTAAAATATATCATAATATCGATACATCGATTGTTTAATTTTAAAAATGTATATCGGTATGTTTTTTGCGCATATATCAAACTATCAATATTTTATTTATATATTCTGATTAGTTTTCCTTGGTTAAATTTAGGCGACGCCAACATTTCCTCTATTTGCATTGATCAGAACTAATATCGTTCATTTTTAAAAAGGTTGCAGAAAACGTGGCAGCATTGCGTTTTCCCAGAAGAAATTCCTAGAGGGGCTGCTCATCCAGCTCAAGAAGTATTTCACCTGGAAAACGTCTGGCAACGCCAATGTCATGCTGAAGTGTGACCAGATAACAGAAGATCCTTTTTCTTACGAATAAGAGGAAGAGATGGCAATCACATTACATTTCCGCGAAATATTTAAAAATTTAAAATTATATTTACACTTTTTACACAACTATTTCGTATTTAAAAGCGTACTTTATCGCATTTATCTACAGACCGAATTGGATCTTCAAAATGGGTTTATTCTTGGTATCGTACTCCTCCTTGACCAACCTTAGCAAGTGAAACATCGCTGCCAAGAGACCAGTGCCCAGTGAATCGCCTACAGCGGTCAGATATGGAATCGCGGACGTATCCGGATCGATCTTGCAACGCCAAAGCCAGTGCACCAAAGCATGCGCAAGCCACAGCAAGATAAGAAGCTGCACCATGCTAAATACTACAAAGGCGACCACGAAGATCCACTTGACGGCAATGTACGACATGTAAATGTAATCGGCGAGAAGGACGAGCACCACATTGCACGGCACAGAGATGCAGATGAGGATGCGCGACACGCGGCAGTAGACGGTGCCAACAATGTAGACTCGATGCGGCCACTCCAGGATGCGGGTATCCTCGGGCAGGGTGCCCAGAGTTGAACGCCTGTACAAGACGCTGCCCATATTGCTGGCCTGAACGGAGACAAGATTGCCCCCGATCCCATTTATAATGGGCGAGAAGATGGCGAAGCCCTGAAAGACATTCACGCAGGAACTCAGCACAAATCCGGCGATCTGGCTAATGCACAGCGCCCCAATGACGGGTATCCAACTGACCAACAGAATTTGGCGCACATAGACGTTCCGCAGCACCACCACCAGCCAAAAGGGCAGCAAAACGACTAGATAGATGACAACCACGCAAATGCTGACCCAACTATAAGCTCCGGGCAGGGCATTTATGGCAGCCGCCGTATAGGAGAGGACGCTGATGGTCACCACGTCGCCGAGGGAAGCCACAATCGGTATGGCCATGTAGTCCGGGTTGAAGTTGTAGCGCTCAGAGAACAGGACGATGGCCATCAGAAAAGAGTCCAGAAGGAAGCAGGAGGAACACGAGGTGATCAAAGCTGCCGCTGCCAGCAGGGGGAGTTGCTTGTAGTTATCCATATGGTTTAACGCCCAACTGACCGCGACCGTTATCAAGCTGAGCATCGTGGCACAAATGATGGCCTGCAGCTGAACGAGAGCCATGTTGCCAATAACTATCTGCAACACTGCCTTCCGATTGGACAAATGCCCCAGATTCGAATGGGTGCAAATGCGCGAAGCTACGCACATATCCAGATTACCTTTTAGACCGCATAACACGGATACCAGGACGTAGAGCTCGTTTATCTTACGGTACACCGTCCAGTCCTGCACGTTGCCCAGCATTAGTCCGGCGGAAATCGTTCCCAGGGCGGACAGAAAAAAGGGAATCGCAATTTGAATCAGCGTGGAGTACCATCGTTCCCTGTATATCTCCTCGGCCGTCTTGGCTACTCTTGATTCTTCAGCATCTGTCATTGGAATTCTTAACCAGTATTTCCGAGCAGAGAGTTTAAATATCGCAAACAAGTAACGTAAAAAACTATACCAACTTATAATTTACTTTTTTGTTTTTTATTCGTATTTTCATAGAGACATCAAACTTTTAGTTGATAGTAGTAGGCCTCCTTTTGCCTTTATAATCTTGAAGTGAAGAGTAGTCGCAGTCGGACTTTGCTTTATATAGAATTGAGTTTATAATTTCACACTGAGCGCTCAGGTGGAAATGTATGAGTAGCAGATTCATGAACTTCCCCAGTCGAATTTTTCCGTAGGAAGTACATACATTCAAGGCCAAAAGTTCCCAGAAAACCCTGGCCAGGTTCCTTTCATACCAAATTTAATGAATATCCTTATAACAAGATGTTTTTTAAAACTAAAAAATGCCACAAAAAATACACAGTTGCTATTAATTTTTGTTGCTGAAGAGCATATTTCCTTTTATTATTCTTTAAAATTGTTAATCGTCTTAGAACGGTAGAAACAAAGTCGCAAATTATTCGCTTAATACAGAAAGCTGCTCGCGCTCGTTCACTTAGGTATGCTAAATTATTATAAAAGAATACTTAAAAAGCAGTGACTATAAAAAGTGATTTTTCATTTCTCTTCAAATATTTGGTTTTTGCATAAGGAAGCCATATTAAAACTTAGTAAATAATCCCAAAAACGCTATGACTTCGGAAGGGGGGCGGGATACCTAAAACACTTGTGCAATTTAAACGATTGTAATAGGTTTAAGTAGTCGCCCACTAAACTTTACGATCTTCGTGACCTTCGTAACTAAGTGTAGGAGTAAAATCAAAATACTAAGGGGACTGGGTGAACCTTTGCCCAGTCGGGAAACTGGGTGCAGCAATGCGTCATCGTGTCAAATCGAATATATATATCAATTACATATATGCCAGTATACATTTTGTATATATAAGAGAGTTGTACACACGTTGAAAGGCCTGTTCTAAGTATATATGCAATACATTTGGCTACACACGATCGGGAGCTCCGGGGTAGCTCCTTCTCTGACTGTGATTTGGATTAGTTCAAGTTACTAGGAGTTTGCGCTAACTCTATGCTAGACTGGGTTGCTTACAAAGTTAAGGACTACGTGTATATTATGGTAAAGTAGATGGAGAGTAGATTAAATATGATTTACATAACGTAATGTATGTATATATTGCCTTCTAGCCTAAAATTCTTTGATTTCAACTCTGACTCTTTGTGGATGTGGACGCTGCGTGTGCGTGATCCGTTCCAGAAAAAAATGCTTCACAAATACAAATACAGTCCTGTTCCTGTTCCTGTTCCAGTCTCCTCCACTTGGCCATCTTGTGACTATGACTTATTTGCGGGAACCCACTACGGGCAGCTTTGACTTGACTTGGCCACCAACTGCCGCGGTGCCATTCGGAGAGTTGTCAAACGTGGAGCTGCGCAGGAGCGTCGGCTTCTTACCAGTTCCATTCCCGATCCCATTGGCGTTGAGCGTATTGGAAGATTTCGTTTGCTGTGTCTGCTTGAGATTGGACGTCGATTGCTTTGTTTTGGCCTCGTCCACTCGCTTCCAGATGTTGGCAATACGGCTTTGGGCCTGATTAATCTTGACCGCCGCGGCTGCAGCAGCACTGCTGCCATTCAGGTTGGAATTGCTGCGGGATGGCGGAGTGGTGGCCGAAACCCGGCCGGAAACCACACGAGAGGCAGCCGTGGACTTGGTACCAGCCAAACGGAGACTGGTATTGGCCCTGACCGGGGTCACGCGTCGCACCGGCGCTGAGGCAATCCTCTTGGGCGAGCCAACCTTCGCAGGTGAATCACCACCACCGCCTGCGGTCTTCTTTGTGGGCAGCTTGGAAGCTCGATGACCGGGACTGGTCTGAGCGGGTTTCGTCTCAACAACGGGCACTTGTACGTTGGAGTTCGTGGGCTCGTCCTTGACAAATGTTCCCTGGCGTTCCAAGCGAGCCGGAGCTGGCGCCGCAGCTGTAGTCGAAGCTGAAGCCGTATCTTTTGGTGGCGGCGTTGCCTTCTTTTTGGCTGGCAGCCTGACTCCCGTAAGATTGGGCACCACACTGCGCTTGGCAATCGTTGGCGAGAGGGTCTTCTTCTTGGGCGTAGCTGCACTACTGCTATTCCGTTGACTCTGCATGCTGTAGGGTGAGACATAGGCCGGCTTCTTGCGACCCCGCACTAACTTAACCGCCGTGGCAGGCTCCAGAGTTGTGGGTTTGGCTGCTGGAACTTTGGCCTCTACCATTGGCGGCGGAGGAGGCAACTGCGCTGGCTCCTGGCCATCGCAGGACTCAGTTTCCGAGTTCTGATCGCATTCTGGGGACTCTTCCGCCTCGCCTGAAGGGTCAGCCGGCTCCTGTCCCAAATTAATGTCCGTGATGTAAGTAAACTGTTGCATCATCGCCCGAATCGAGGAGAGCTGCTCACTGGGGCAATCATCGACTGGGGGCTGAATCAGAGCCCGGGGACACTCGATCAACTGGGTCTTATAGCGCTCGGCACTGCCTCGCCTGCGGCCATTGGCCCGGGGTGAGGTGGTGGTCTCCGGCGCAGCCACCGTCTCTAGAATCTCGATCTGAAGCGTTTCGTTGACCTCCAGTGGCTCCATATCGCTGCTGCTAGTGGCTATGGTGTAGGTCTTGTAGCGATCCTTGGCCAGGCGACGTTTCTGCTTTGGTGTGAGCGAGCGGCGATTGGGCGAGGGAGTTGAACCCTGCTTGGGCGTGGACTCTGCCGAGCTGTAGTCATTCATGGTGGCATCTTCATCTTCGTCGAAACAGCTCTGGAGCACTGTCAGCGTCTGATCATCGCCGGGAGCCGTCTCGTAGTTGGACACCGATATGGTGGTCGCCATGCTGCAGTCTTGCTCGCCATCGGCCACCTCCGACTGGATGCTGTCCACACTGATCATGGAGTCCAGCAGCTCGTCCATCAACGAGGGCGGCTTGATATTATCCAGCAGATTGCAGCTGGAGTTCACGCTCTCCGCACTGCCCGCCAAGTGACCCAGCGCCCGTCTGGCCACCAAGTTGGCTGGAAACGCTTTCCGGGCGAAGCGAGGACTCTTGCTTGGCATCAGCAGTTGCTGGCGCAGGGAACTCGGCTGGGAGTGTTCTTGGTAGCAGCTGTTCAGCGACTCCATTCCCGACGGCGGCCGCACATTGTCCAAGTCCAAACTGTTGATGCTGAACGTCATTTCCGTGTTCTCAAGGTCAGTGGCATCGGCATCAACATCGGTCTGCCGAAGATTCTCGGCCAGAGCTCGCGCCTCGTAGGCTATCATCGTGGAGTTGGTCATCATGGAGGCACTGGTTCCATTGAACAACAGCCTCTGGGGTTCCAGTCTAACGCCTGCATTTTGCACCTGTCCGCCCAGCTGGAAGTTGAGGCCACCCGAGGATCCCGAGTAGCTGTCGCAATGCCCATTGACCAGGGTATCGGTCTCGCCCTCCAGCGATACAGGCTGCTCATTTGTGGGCGTGATCTCCACCAGTTCCTTCAAGGATTTCGGTTGTTTGATGTCATCATCGAGACTGAGGGAGGCCAGAGCAGGCGTCGTTTGGCTTACGCTGGGGAAGCTCATATCGTTGGGACAGGTGTGCTCGTTCCAGGTGTTGTTGCTGCTGCTGGCATTCTTGTGACTGTTCCCGGTGCTGCTGCTCCGCAACTGCTCCGCCGAGGTGACAAATTCCAGGGTTAGTCTCTCCACGGACCTGAGCATAAGTTCGGGGTCCTTGTGCCGCTCGTTGGCGCCAGAAACGAAAGAAGTCTCGTTGGGCGCACTGTCCAGCCTGACCATGGTGTCGAGGATGAAGGACTGATTCGACTCGTCGCTGGAACGATCCTCCAAGTCCAAGTCCTTAGACCCAATAGCGATCGCGAGATCGCTCCGATTCACGCTCTCGCGCTCGTTCCCGCTCCCTAGACCGGGAGCTGCTGGACTTCTTGCCGTGTCGATGTCGGTGGCGGCGATAGGATTCGGGATGAGGCTGCTGTTCGGCAGAGGTGGCTGGAGCTGGAGCTGGTGCGGATTGCTGGTGGCGTGCGCTTTCTGCTCTACGTCTGGAGCTGCTGTGCTGAGGGCACTTGCTGATGTAATAGCTGCCATTGGGTGACACGGTTCCAATGCAGCTGCAGACGTAGCCAGGACGTTTTTTGGCTGGGCGCTGCTGCTGGTGCTGATCTTCTTGGAGATGCCCGTATTGATGCACTCCAGCAGCAGCTTCTCGTCCTTACGCTCTCGCTCCCGCTCCCGGTGATGATGGTGGTGATGATGATGGTTATGCCGCTGTCGCTTCGCCTGTCCACTTGATGGCAGCTGCACCGGCAGCGAGTCGAACTGCTTGAGATTGGGATCCGATTGAGTGGAGGAGGCCCCAACAATGGGCTGTTGATGCAGTTGCTGGGACCTAGCACCGGGCTCCTTTGACTTGTACATGCCCTTGAGGATGCACAGCTCGAAGAGCGACTTGGACTGGTTGTCGTTCGAATCGCTGGAGTCCACGGAGCTATACGATTCCTGCTGCTGCTGATGGTGCTGCTTGCGAGCGGTCATCGCGGAGTTCAAGGAGCTGGCCGAAGTGGCCGCATTGATGGCTATGGGCTGCGAGGAGCTCAGCGAGCTGGAGCGCTTGCCGTTCGAGCTAAAGCCAAGATTCGATTTGGGCCTATTGCAGCCAGCGGCAATAGCCTGACTCAGCAGATTTGTATCATCCTCGGAGTCAATGGATAGCGAGCTCAGCGAATCATCTTGCCAATGCGGCGGCCGTCGGACCTGCTCTTGTCTGGAAGGTGGCTCGGTTCCAGGCGTCTTCGGTTCCTTACCAGATCTGTGGAAAGAGAGAGAAACCATTAGGTTCTAGGACATCACAAGGATTATTTCTTACTTAAACCAAGTCTTGATATTAAAACAAAACATTGTCTTAATAAAGTGAAAAGGCCTTATATGTTGCCTTACATATTTTTAATTTCCTTTCATATTTTTGGAACTTACCCCAGAGACTCCTTGAGCTGCACCGCTGGGCCCACTAGACTGGAGCCCACTGTCAGATTTGAGAGGCCGGAAACCACGGAAAAGTTACAGGGACTGTCTTCCACCAGGAACTTGCTCATCTCGTCAGCGGAGGGCTGGTAGCCGGGCAGATTGTTGCCACCGCGCCGGAGCATGGCAATGGGATCGAGACTCGTTTCGTTAAGTGGCTTCTGCATGCCATCGCGTATGCATTGCTGCAGCAGGTGACCAGCAGCTCCGCCACAGTCCGAGGTATTGGAGGACACATCGTCGGAGAGCTGATGAGCGTAGATCTGTGGATGGTCAATTACGGCATCTTTGGGCTCATTGGAACTCAGGGAGATGGCCGAGAGATTGGTGTTGCTGGCCACCTTGGACAGAAGCGCCGGTGTATCCTCAGTGCAATAGCTGCGTAAGGTTTCCTCGACCACACCCACCTCAGGATCCACTTGCTCGGCCGCCTTACGTTGCATACCCATGTTAATACAGTTGGCCAGCAGGAGTTCGTCTTCGTTGTCTTCCTCTGCCACACTGGCCGGAGCCTTTTCATCGTCCACAATGCTCAGGTTACTCAAGCTGGTGGCCGTGGAGAACTGGGCAGGTGTGTGTTCCACATTGAAGCTGCTCAAATCATCCTCGAAAACGCTGCGTAACGGTCGCTGACTGGAGGGATTCGGAGCTGGTGGCGCTCCCAAACCAGGTCCTGCTGCACTATTGCGCCTCGGCGACTGTGGCATACTTTGTGTGGGGGAATCTGGAATCTCTGAGGGCGAGATAACTCCACTGGCCAGGCGACTAAAGTCACTGACCACCGAGCTCTTATCATCGCAATTGGCCACATCTACATCGGGATCGTGAACCAGAGAATCCATGGAGCTGCGACGCGAGAACATTAGCGGAGTTTCCAGTGCAGAGCTGCCTTGGGTGGTAGCTGGTTTCTGCTCTGCCAGGATCTGCTCAGCTGGCTGGGATTCCTCGGGCTTCGTTGACTTTGTAGCCTGGTTGGCTTTGCCAGCCTCATCCAGGCTGCTGAGGGAGTCGTAGCGACTGAAGTAACCGGGCGTGCCCTCCTCGCAGTAATTGATGGGTTTCTCTGGCGTATAGGAGCCCGAACCACATTGCGACAACTTGGCAGACTTCTTGGGAGCTCCTCCTCCCTTGGAGGCCGCATCCCTAACTTCCGGCTTCGACTCGACCTCAGCTTCGGCTTTGACCACCGATCGTAGATCGGTAACGGAAGCGGCATTGGATATAACATAGGGCGTGTCCTCGGTCTGATAGCACTTGACACTATCGTCCAGAATCAAGAGGATCTCCTGACCCCCCTCGGCTTTAACGGGCACTGCCTCAGCCGGCGTTGTGGTACTCTTCGGGGCGCCTGCAGATCCTGATATGTCCAGGTCGGATTCGATTTGATTCTCCGCATAGCGCAGACTAAAGTCCGTGGGCTGATCCAAGTCCGTCTCCTGATATGTCGAGGTCTTCGTGGCACTCTCGCTGTACTTGACCGAATAGTCGATGGGCTGCTCCTCGGTCACCTCCGTGTCCTGCTCCATTTCCAGCTCGAAATCCGTCAGCTTTGGCTTCACCTTGCGATGGGCATCCGAGGCCGAAGCGGAGCGGATGAGGTGATCATAGGCCGAGTCCGATTTGGCCGAGTAAACGGAATCCCGGCTCTCGCTCTTGGTGAGCATGGCTGAACGTGCTAGGCGTGGCACCGCGCGATGGCGTCCGGTTGAGCTGGAAGCCCGTTCCTTGGCCAGTTTGCCGCCACCCGTATCCAAGTTGTCGCATGTCTCCGCCGTATGCCGCTCGCCCAGCTCCTGCTGCAAGGCCTTGGCCTTGCGCGCCTCCAGAGTGGGCAGAGCCTTCAGTCCCATGGAACGGGCAATGGGGTCTAGTTGGTGTTGATTCTGGACAGCTGGACGAAAGTTTAGCAAATTCTTTAAAGCCGACGAGCTGCCCTCTGAGATCATGGCGTGCTTGGAGTGGATTAACGAACGCAACATGGGCACCGCTCCGTTGTCCCATAGAAACTTCTGGTCCTCGGGGGACCGGGCCGAGAGGTTCCAGAGGGTGCCGCAGGAGTTACTAACAACCGTCAGGCTCTCGGACTTTAGCTGCTGCAGCAGAATGGCCAGGCAGTTGTGCTGGCGCAGGATCTGCCGATATGGTTCACATACAGCAATGTGACTGGACACATTGCGCAGGATGCCGCCGGCGTTCTCGATTATCTTCAGGGTCTTACTGGGTCCCTCGTAGCTCAACATGCCAACCAGGAAGGCCAACGCTCCGTCGACGGCACAAAACTCCGCCTTGTTGGTGCTGCAGTGCGCCGAAAGGTTCCACAAAGCCGAGAGGATGGCCTTCAATGTGTTCTCACTCTTATTCCGCATGGCCGCCAGGGCCAGGGCCGTCACCGTTCCAATCTCATTGAGAACCGCCTTCATGTTGCTGTCCGCCCGCCAGGAGAGGTTGCGCAACACGCTCGCCGTCACCTGAAGGAGATCGTCGGGGGCCGAGTCCAGCTGGGCCACCAGGGCCTCCATGAACTGCTTCTGTCCGCACAGCAGCGCCTTGTTGTTCTCATCCCCGAAGGTCAGATTAGTCAGGGCCATCAGGGCATATCTTCTCAGCGAGTTGCAGCACTGATCCTCCGGCTTGGGTCCATGGACAGCGTGATCCAAATGCACAAGGTTCGGGATCGCGTGCAAGGCCCCCAGCTCGCACATGGCATGGCGATGCTCCTCGTCGAAGCTGACCTTCATTAGCGACGAGATGGCCGCCAGCGGATGGCGATCGGAATCGTCGGCTATGGCCTCACCGCCGCTCTGGAGGAGCGTCTTCAGGAAGGAGCAGTAGTCGACAATCTGGTCGAGCAGGCGCAGCACCTTGGCCTCTCGCCGTCCGGCCTTCTCGTCCGGATGACTGTGCACCACATTGTGCAGTGCCTGGCCGGCACACTTTCTCACCTCCTGGTCGTTGTCCGGGGCGTGCATCATCTGCACCAGAAGCGGCATGCAGCCGGAACGACGCAGAGTGGTGCAGCTCTGTGTGCTCCCCGAAAGCTCCAAGAATTTCTTGGCCATCTCGAGCGGATCGTTGGAGCCCAGCATGGAGAGCAGCGAGTAAACGCACTCCACCTTTGAGCCTAGCGTTGCATCCACCGCCGAGGTGCTGTACCGCTCGTCGAAGCTCGTCGTGGTCCATGCGGCTCCCTTGGGCAACCTGGGAGCAGGAGCGGGGGAGTCACCGTCTAGAAACCGGGAGAGCGTGTACGAGGGCTCCTTGCTGCGAGAGGCACGACCAGCGCTGGCTGGAGATCCACTACCGTTCCTTGGAGGCAACTCCTCCAGCTGCTGCTGCTGCGCCGACTGCCGCTCAAAGTTCCTGTCTAGGCTGCGATGCTCTCGCATCTCCCGCAGCTCCTGCGCCAACATGTAGTCCGGCGGAATGGGATTCTCGTCGAGAAAATGCTTGGCAGGCGGCTTCTTGCCCACGGCCCCGGTTCCGGACACACTCTGGGTGAAGTGCAAGGTGTTGTCATCCTGGGTGAACTCCTTCTTCGTGTAACCGCTGGCGGCCAGCTCGTAGTCGCTAATCTCGCCATCGCGCTCGTACTTCTTGTCCATCTTCAGCTGCTCACCGGAACTCGCCCCGACGCCGTCTTCGTAGTCCGGCGGCGGCACTGCATCGTAGTCGAGGAAATGCGGCTTGCGCTCCGGCACTGAGTCCACATCAACATCATCAAGACTGAGTCCAGCGATGCCCTCCTCCAGATCGGGCGTCAGCGTTGGCTCCAACATAGCCTGGCGGGGATTTGGAATTCAGGCGGGGTTCTCTCAGTGCCTTAAGTCAATGCTCCATGGCCTGCCTGTAGGGGAGACGAAGTGAGAGGCGAAATTGAGACTTTATAAATGGCTATAAATTTAGTGCCGGACCAGGGCGTGGGCTAATTATAGACACAGACGTCTCTTGTCCACTGCACCTCCTTTGCCCCCACAAAGGCCTGCAAAAAACCGCTGAGCAAACCTGCCACAGAGACGAATTTCTTGCTTTCATGTGTGGGCAGAGCTCAAAAATGCAACCGGATAAGGCTGAGATAAGTTATAGAGGCTTCCCAGGGGATCATAGAAAACAACGAGGACGATAAGGTGGACAGTCGGAAGTGATATTATATGTTTTGTATAATTATGATTATTTTAAATAGGTTTAACTTTGAAATTTCACTTATTAATCAATTAAAACAACATTACTTTCATGCTACAATGAGTAATAAAATAAAATAAAAGACAAAACTACAGAACTCCAACAATCCTCTTAAAACATCTTCTTTAAATGGAAGATAACAACTAGGCACGAACCTTACCAACCTTTTCTAAACAGCACAACAAACCACCCTGTGACCATTGAGTAACTATGTATATATTCTTTATATCTTGTGCACTTGCCATATATCTTCATAATCCTAACCCAATCTCCACAATAGTCGACACCACAAATATAAATGCCCAATATATCCTTAAATTCCTAGATAGCTTTCAAATCACATAGAAAATACATTATAATCAAAGCCTTAGTGTGGTTTTACTACAATTACAATTACTACATTTAAAATCAATGTAAACATTAACTATTATATTTGTTATACTTTATAAACTTTGTATAAACAATGTTAGCTTTTAGTTTGTAACTATTTGTTAGTCTTAGATAAATAAAACAGATCAAACACGAGATTTCAATGATGATTTTAGTGTCTTGGAACCTACAGCTATTTTCGGAGCACCTTTATTCTGTTCAGTATAAAATTCTAGGCCATAGGCCTAGTACTGACACTTGTCAATTTAGTTGGTAATCTCAAGGAGCCACATGTGACTTCTTTAATGATCGATGGCAACTATGATACGAAGATCCCACGTTGATAAATATTTTCTGACAATGGTGAAGTCATTTTTAACAAATTTTAACTTAAATAAACGGAGATTGGTTTGCAAGAAAGTAAACATTCGAAGCTCATTTATGCATGCTGGTTTTATTTAATTAGTTAATTATACAAGTGGATGCTTCCTTCAAGACATCGGCAGGTGCTACCTAACCCACACCTTTCAGAGACTTCCCAGAGAGTTGTTACTTTGTGGGCAGATTGTTTTGATTGTCTGCCTACCACTATTCAATTTGAAACTTAATCATCGGGCCAAACTTTCAGCTAGGGTATAGTGTGGCACATTCAACGTGCTAGCTAGTGCTAACAACAATAGCAAATAAGCGGCTAAATCATTATCATGATTAGCTGGCGCTGCATCTTTTAGAAAGTTAGCGGCACACGGCGTCGTCTTTGCGGAATTTCCAGTGCATGAAAAAGATACAGATGCGTTTTCAGCTGATATTGCTCTTATTGTTGTTGCTAATGTTGCCTTCTGCTGGTTGTAGTTGCCACACACACTCCCCAAGACATATTTCTCATTTGAGCTACCGTTGAATTATGTGCAAATGCAATTTGGTGCTGCACTTCTTTCGAGTTGTTATTGTAGCGTAAAATTGAGGCATGGACGGAGAGACAAATGTACATAAATATGTATGTGCACCGTAAGAAAATGTTGCCTTAATGGGTCAACAGTTTTGTACATTTTCCGTAAATTATAAAGTAGTGTAAAGAGTATTTCCTCTGTGAAGGCAATCCAGAGACTGGCAGCAACTGACCTGGGTCGCGTACCAGTTCCTCGGCTCGCACAAGTCAACTTGTTCAAGCTCCAATTGGCAAATTAATCAAATTTTAATTGCGACCATCATAAAGAGAGAAACAACAAACGAAAAAAGAAACAAGAGTTGTAACCGCAATTTGAGTGGCTGCGAAATGCAAATCGATTGTGTAACAACGGAAATGCATCCATGCAATCCGAATGGAACGCCGGCTGTCCCACAGTGGCCAATCATTCATAATTTGTTGGCCAAGGCCCTGGGACTTACACACGAATACAGATTTTTCTTATCAAGGGTCTGATAAAGCAGACTACTGATTAGCCTTTAGTACATGAGGTTTGGCCACTTTATTCGTTTCTCAGAGACTCAAGAATTTGGTGAATCAACCATATATCAACGCGAATTAGACAACTCAGCACGCATATATAGTAGACTCTATATATGCTCCCGATGTGTGCTGGCAAGTGCCACAAAGAATGCGGGAATATGCGTCACTTGTCTAGCCAAGAGCTTCAGAGTTTCGTCCCCCAGAGAGACGACTCCTCGTGTCATTAACCGGACATCACAAAAGGCAGCAGTACAATGGGCAGACAATTTAAAACTAAGGGCCTACCCACGAGTGAATAGTATTTAAAAAATGGCTACATAAATGGATAATATGCAGAAACCAATTGAAAATCAGCGGTAGCAAATAACTTTGTAGAAAGTGAATCAGATTATATCAATTAGAGATAACCACTGCTCACTTTCAATCTTTAATCGTTTGTCTTTAAAGTGTTTATGTGAAGCAAGTTTGTAAAAAAAAAATAATGTGAATTTTTAATGAAAAAGCTGAATAATTAAACTGAGATATTCCTTTCCATTTATGGTGTCTTGACTCAAAATGATGCCGTCATACTCTCTGAAAAAGGAGTTGTTAGATTTGTTGACACTAGATAAACATTTTGGAACTAATTATATTAAAATTATGCAAGATTTTAAGGCAGGATTTACTGGAAGTTAATTTAATTTAATAAAAAGTGAGTCAGAAATATGAAAGCTACCAAAAGGTTATTAAAATTTTAGGAAAGGTGAAAGCCAAAAAGGTTTTCTAATCTTTTTTAGGCAAGATATTACCTATTATCTAAAAATTCGAATAATAAAATAATATTAATAAAAAATAAGTATTCATACATATATTAATGTTGTTTATTAAAGACTCACAGTCTAACATAAGCCAACTTAATCAAATATAAATATTTGTATAAAATCATATTTTATATAGAAAGCATGCAACCCTGTACGCCTATGCAACCCTGTAATTTTAGCAATTGATTTTGCCGCCCAATCAGTAGACTCACACCCACTGTGCGGCTTTTGGCTTGGCACACATTTTGCATACCGAATATCCGAATATCATCCCAGCGGCAGAATTATCAAAGAAAGAAGAATTGGCAATGTCCAGGCGATGGAGGGGCTGGGCGGGCGGCAAGGGCAGGCGATGGATGTGGAGGAACCGAAAGCCATTAAACAGGCGCACACAGAGGGAAATATGCGAAAAGTATAAATAATAAAAACTACACAAACACCACTACCAGATGTGTGTGCATTTGTGAGTTAGTTTAATGAACGCCACTTCGCGGTATGTTATTTTGTTGCTTTTATGTCTTTGCCGTCGCGCCGAGATGATGATTATGTAAATTGTAGAAAAGTAAAAGGGAAACTAAATACGGTTCGAAGCTTGTAAAACAATAGAGCGTGCATGTACACTTGTATGTGTGTGTACATTTTCCTCAATGGTCAAGCAACCGAAATACGCTGTCGGTCGGAGTGATTAATTATTGTGCTGGGGTGAAATGGAAGTGGTTGGAAATCATAGGAATATTTATCAATTAGGCGTGCCACACTCACTTGCAGTCTGCAACGGTGGTGAAAACCATAAAAACAACAACAAAAAAATGCGTTTTGCTGATAAAGGAACGCACGCACACACACATACACACCGACACAGCTGTGTATGCTGCTTGAACTTTTATTGATTTTTCCTGCAAAAGGAATCTGCAGAAAGAAGGAATTCGCCAAGGAAATATAAACATTCACGCAGGCTATCAATTAAGGCCAAAACGCACACACACACACTGTTTCTATATAAGCGCTATAAACGGAAACTGAATTAAGTAAACATTCTACGTTTTATTGTCACGCCAAAAGAAGACAATTCCAATTTGACGGGGGAACGGCTACGAGAACTCCCACACAGGCAGATTCTCCGATCCGATTCTCGTACCTTGACTAAAACAGTTTTTTAGCAGCTCTTTCGACCGCCAGCTGACACATTTCCCGCTTTATCACCTTTGTTTACTCAGAGATATTGCATTAACTAGTACGATCCGTTCATTTTGCGACAGAACAAATACAAGACGCGCCCGCTTATCAGAAAACCGTGTTAAAAAATTGCGACCAACCGCGAGTTTGTTGGTGTTCCACTTCAGTGTGACCGTGGCTTCAGTACGAGAGGTTTTTTAAAAGCATTCGGCAGGCTTTAAATTTCCAAGAAACTAAACAGTGCGGTCACACGAACGGTGCAGTTTTCTTAGCTGGTCACACGACAGTTTATCTGCTAGTGGTGGAATTGGTTTGAGTCTTTTACCTACTGATTGGGAATTGGCCTCTTTCTTACATACTTATTGGAAATTAGACCCCGTTTTTCAGTCATCTTGTAGAATGTAAAGCTTAGACCTAACCTGTAAAGATCAACAATTTCGATCACGATTGACCGAAATGCTCAAAGAGTATCGATAGTATTGGTGTCGAAATCGAGTTTTTCCCAGCTCTAGGAACAAGTAAAAGACAGGGCCGGGGTTTTAAAAGACAGCTGAGCGCGGCGGGTTGTTGTTGCTGCGCCCGGGAAATGGACGGAAAACGCAAAATATAATAAGACGCAAAAAATACCAAAAAAAAAAAAAACAAACTCCGAATCCAACAAGAATCCGCGTGTCAAAAGTCAACAGGGCAATTAGTACAAGCGCTTGCAATTTGGTAGTCCGAAATTAGTATTGATTTTCTTGTTTGTGTGTGCGCGGGCTCGTGAAAAACGAAACAAAAGGAAAAGCGAAAAGCAACCACTTCGAGACTTCCCACCTTGCTATAATCGCCAGCAATTGGAGACCCCAATCGTTCAGTTCAGTCTTTCCAATCTGCAATGTAGACACAAGTGCCATATTTGTTGTTGTCGTGCGTAGTTGTAGTTATTATTCAAGCAGCGAGCGCGAGCGAGAGGGCGATAGAAAGGCGTCGCAGCAGCCCCCAAACAACAACAAAAGCGAAAGTTGCCCTGCGTGCGTGTGTGTGCTATGTGCTTGCAAAAAAATGGTGGATAAATATAAGCAATAATAAATGCAAATGCAAATGCAAATCTCTTCCTAAAATGTTTCATCAATAAACGGGGAGTTCCACCCGACATCGGTCTTAAATATATATACACATACGAAGGCAGGGAGTGGCCGGTTAAGGTGAATTTTTGGGAGGATTTGAGACAAAAGCAGCGACAAAATGTGGATACCTTCGAATAATAAATACGGAGTTGGTGAGTACAGAAAGACACAAATAACTGTATTTGTCGTTTACGGAGAACCAGAGAGTACCGAAGAATAAGTAACAGTTTGCACTGCTAACGGTATTTAGGTATAAGTAGGGTTTTTTTTTTCTTCTTGTGTACACACTGTACACATCCCCGTACCACCCACTCTGGCCACCCAACCCCACCACCTCTCCCCGCTGTGCGTCACGTGCGTTGCCTTTTGTTTTTATTGTTGCCTTTTGCGGCGATTCACGGTTTTTTCCGCGAAACGCCGGATACCAACCACCTCCGCACTGTCAAGGGGGAGGAAAAGCGATTTTTCTACTTATTTTTATACACAAACTGCTTGTAGCATCATCTCATCAGCATCGTCATCCCCCTCACACTCCCTCCCCTCCCATCTATCACCGCAGACTGTTTCTCAAAGAGATTTTTCCTGTTTGTTGTTGTTGCCGTCGCACGCTGCGATTTGATGTGTTTATATACAGAGCTTCGCTTCTGCCCCCCCCCCCCCCCCCCCCTCGCTGTATGCTGCGCCGCTCATCTGTCGCGTTGCCAATTTCCCACCCAGGTGTTGCCAATTTAAATGCTTTCGTAATTACAGCCACCACGGCAGCGTCAAGTGGCCTTATATTTGTGGCTGGCAGCGTAATAATCCTGCGTGTTGTGATAACACACATATGAACAGAACAAGTAGATCTTGAATATTCTTTGTGCTCACTTATTGCACTTCATTGTGCCCACTCGTACCCGTACCCTTACTTCTTCTTGTTGTTTTGTTTTTTTCTGTCTCTTCAGACGGATTTTCACATTATCTTCGTGTTCGTCACACTTTTCGCTTCAATGGCAACGCTTAACAAATTACTAAGCGGGCAGGGCAGGGCGGTGGAAAAATAAAAGACCGAGAGAGACTGAGTCTCTGCGAGATTGTCTTCTGGCAGCTGGTGGGGCAGCATCTTCAGTGGCGGAGACTCTATGCCAAGTTTTATTCATTGTGCCGCTTCACTGCCTCTCTTCGTTCAGATAAGCGCCAATTTCCATTGTCGTGGGGATGCTCTACTCGCCAAAAGGGGGCATGTTTGACTATTACATACAGTTTGATACCAAGTTCCATAAAAAGGAGAATACTAAACATTTTGAGTATAAAAAACCACAAATTACAATGTGGCAGCGCTGTGCTTTGTTTAGATTTCGCTAAAACCATCAAGAATCTTCAAATTTAAGGGAACTATAAAACATTTCGTACATAAAAATAATCAAAAATAATGAATAAAGTGCTTAGAAGCAGATAAAAACCTTTCCAACTGCTTTAAATACTTATTTATGTGTTTTTTCAGAAGTTCCTATTAAAGTTATACATTTTGTAATCATTTTTCCAATTCTATAGTTTGATTTTCAAGAGTATTTCTTATTCGATGCAGTCTATGGGCAATTCTTCATTATTTCTTATTATTATTATTGCTTCGTTTTGGTGCCTTACTAAACTGCTCCAATTGCCCCAGCATCCGAGGAGACACCATATTTCTTTGTGACTGGCTGCTCGCTGATGTTTGCTCCCCATTTAACCCGCCAAAGATTGACACGAGAGCGGTCAAAGTTTACACAAATCAATCACTGACTCACTCGTCGTCGATCAGCGTTCCAGGCTGTGTGTGTTTGTTAACATCATTAGCAATTCGAGGCGCTGTCAAGCCAACGCCCTAACCTTGCACAATGCCCAGCACCGCCTCCTTCCTGGCCTGCACTACCACCATTCCGTCCTGGTTCCGTTCCCGTCACCATGGCTTTTCTTCATCCGCCAGTGCCACGTGCTGGGCAACTGCCGGGCAATGACTTCATTACCACTCTGCACTCTTTGTCTCCGACCGTCGTCGTCTTTTTTCCCCCGGCAAGTAATTGTTGTACAGCCGGGCATCTATAATTTAAAACCGCCAACTGTTACAGGACTCACTGTGGCAAGTTCAGTGGCCATAAGAAATACAAAGGGAAAGTTAGGGGAATATATATAGCCTAAAATCACTGGTATATCAAGTTTACAATTCGATTACGCATTAATTGAATTAATTATTCCTTGAAAATGATCTTGGATTAAAGAGTTCCAACTCATTGAACTTACGAAAGATTATTTCTTTGATTTCCAGCTTTGATTTTAAAAATCTTTACCCCCTTTGTTCTCAAACCACAAACAAGTTCATCTGGTGGAAGTTAGACTGTAGCTATTGCCCTCAATTGCGCAGTGAGTCGAGTGCACAATGGTGACAATTTTGCGGAGCAACCCTCGGGCCTGACCATGCGGGTCACTTCCTTTCGGCTGGAGTTGCAAACTTAGATTTGAAGCTAAAAGTTTACGCAACTTTTTGCCAAAAAACAAAGATATATATATATATTTTGGATAGGGAAGTGGGACCAAGCCGGCACCCTGCATAGCCTGCAGCACCGGATGTTGCCGCTCCGACTCTCTGCCTGGCTGTCTGCCTTTTCCAGAGAATTCCGCTGTCGCTGCGGCAATTTCAGTTTCAACTTTAATTTAATATTCATTTTATGCATTTGGCCAGCAGTGGAGCCGCCGCTCGCACAAATTTGTGCAGCGCTTCCTTCCTTCGGATCGCACATACGCACACGCACACATGATTGCGCATAAAATTGATTCATTTCCATTGTTTAATATGCTAGGCGGCAGCGTTTTTGGTGTATTTCCGAGAGCGGGAGGTTTTTGTGCGTTTGAAAAACACTCGTCGTTCATTTCGGTTGTACTTCCATAATTCGTCTTTAACGATTTATTTATGAATTGCCATTTGTGGGACACGCGGCGTATGATTAACAACCCGAACGCACGCACACCCTCGAAATTTATCAGTGAATGTCGCATTTGGTGGCCCATTATCGGTCACATTGGCCACCGGATGGACGAGTATTCTCCCTTCCCTTCTGCCGGTGCTGCATGCTAATGCGGGAAAATTGTGGGATTGTCTAGGAAAAGGTAAATACATTACCAACAAGGGGGTCCAGCGATAAGCCAGGAAAGATAACGAATTAAGTCTCCACAACTCATCAGGCTCATAAAGTGTTTGAAGTAAATATAAATAAATGGAAATGCAAATAGTAAACAAGTGCTCCTGGCAAGGGGTCTTCAAATGAGGACGGTTCTTTGATGGGAAATTGGCACAAACACTTGCATTGATTAATTGATAAATATGTGACTGACTTCCCGCTGGGTAAACTCGAAATATCACAAAATCAGCAAACAAATGTACGCCATGTGGATTTTAAATGCTCATTTACATACACAAAGCAAACAGCAACAAAAAAAATTAAATAAACAAAATGTGCAAGCACTCAATTGAGTGGCATATGAATATGTGTAAAATGCATTTAATTACTGATGATGCCACAGCGATACAAAATGCATATAATAAGTACATATTTCCAGGCACACACACACACATCCGCATCCACAACTGATGGCACTAACTCACAATTATAATAAAATCCACTTGACAATGGCGAGAGCGGGAGCCAAGCTTTGCTTTGTGTTGCCCGGATTACTCCGTTCGTATTCGGAGCTTGTGTGACGGCATCCATTCAGCAAAACTCTACTATTCAGACAATGGCAGTGGTAATGACATCTGATTGACATTTGGGTCAGGCTTCCTGGTATGAACAGGTTCCGAGGGATCGAGTTTAAAACAAAGTAGAGCCTTTCAAATGCTTTCATGTTCTCTGCAACTGAATTACTTACTTAGGTTTCTTCGGAGCATTCCATTAAGTAAATCGTAGTATAATTGCGGCTAAATTTAATGAAATTCCTGGGATTCACATTTCTCTAAATACTTGAACTTGTTAGTTGACTGATAAGAGAGATTTTCTTATCAGAATAATCTTATCTTTATTGTATTTTTATTACAATACAAGCTAACTTTTAGATTATTTTACAAGTAAACCATATATATTGTGTTAGTTATCAGTTCTTAAAAGATAATTCGATCAAATTGTAATTCTACAAATGCTATATAATTTACGGCATTAATATAAGCTGATAAATTACTTAGTAAGCTGAATGCGCAGTTATTTTCCTTGCATATTGCTACAAGTTTAACTTACGCTTTTGTTTTGATTATTTATTAAATGGTTTAATGTTTTAAAAACATTAAAAGGTTTATAAAATCATCTTTATATAATCTTTTATCAACTCCAAAATAAACAACCACAGATCTCTGTAAATCGGCGTCATGGATATAACAAATATTTATCGTTGCACCGACATATAGTCACTCAGTTACAAGCAAGCAGAGTGGCGCAGTGGAAGCGTGCTGGGCCCATAACCCAGAGGTCCGAGGATCGAAACCTTGCTCTGCTAATGCCAAAAGTGTAGTTTCTTTTTTATTTACTTTATTTTTCATTGCTAATCACTATAGATACCTTATTCCTAACCGATTCCTAGTTAATTTCAGTCGTTTTGGGGCCAACCACTTGACCCACATTCTGTTTGGTTTCCCTTTCCGGCACTGCCAGCGAGTTCCACTTTGTTGTCGACCCCACATTGTTGGCTATAACACAATTAATTAATTAAATTCTTAAGCCTCCCCAGAGGCACTTGAGTGCTGTGGCAGCGGATACGGATGCGGCTTCGGATGCGCGCTGGGGTAGGGTCAAGTGTGAAGATGGGCTCCCCTTGTGGGTAGGCCGCCGCTCATTTAATCCATTTGCAGTTATGCAGCGTCTGTGGTTCGCGTTGCGGCGAGTAGTGCAGCGCCAGACGACGGCTTTCTCATTTAATTTAAAATTATTTTCCGCCTAGCGCAACCCCCCTGCCACTGGCACCGCCCCAATGCTCCGCCATCTCTACCCTCTTCCATTTGGCGTGCACTTGCCTTAACGACTTTTTTATTTAAATACGTTTGTTGACATTGCGGACTTGTTGGAGTGAGCATTGTATTCCAAGTTCCGCTCCCCCGTCGGTTCCAGCTCCTGCGGGTCCTTTGTGTGAAGGGCAAACAAAACGGATGATGTAAGCCAAGCCTTTTGGGATATTGCATTCATCGTAAAAGTAATTAAAGGGCTCAACCCTATGCCGTGACGATCCTGCCAATTTCCAGGGGTCCTTCAAGTCAACTTTATGAAATTTAATATTAAATTCCCCTAAGCCCCTGCTAAATGCTCATTAAAATAATTCATAAACACCCGGAGAAAGAAATGTGTAAATATTTATAGAGAATATAGAAAGAAAGATATAAAAATAATTATTTGTTAACTAGATAAGGATATGGTTCTTTTAGTTTTAGATTTGAGGATATGTTTCTTTAAGTTTAATATATAGTATACAAACTACCATAAAAAATATTAAATTTTATTTATTTATGTATTATTATTTATGTATACTCTGGTTTCACAAACAAATGAAAAGTATGTACTTATAATGACAAACAAAACCGCTCTAGTCCATATTTTTCAATTATTTTTGTGCTCAACTGGCAGGTCTGCTTTTTATGGCTCTCGTTTAAAGTCCACATTTTTCTCGTTGTGTAATTGGGAGAGGTTCTCCAGTTGGCTTTGAGTTAGCTTCTTGCCAGGCTGACGCCTGCCTAATGTGACTGACCTAAATAGTGCAAACGCTTGGCTGGCAGTTTGCCTACTGCGTTATGGATTCCAGGATATGTGTACGTACATCCAGAGAAATAGAAGATAAAACCTTTATTTTTAAACCATTCTTTGGCTTTTTAATAAATTCTGAAATAAAAAAAATTTTTGTTTGAAGCTAATTTAAAGTAAATAAACAGTTCTGAATGAAAAAACAATTTTTAAAAACGAAATTTCCTTTCACAAATAGACACCGACATTGAAACTGGATACTTGTATTTATTGCCAAGTAGTTTTATTTATTGATTTAGCTCTTTCACTAAAAATATATACTCATCTTATACTCAAAGTTTTAAATCAATTAAATGAAGTTTATTAATTATAATTGCACATAATAATATAATATGCTAAGCTCTATTTTTCGAGTGTCAAACTATGGGTATGTGTGTGCTCATTTTCTGGAGTGTTTGCCTGCGCCGCCAGTTGAAGTGCCGAAGAAAACTGAAGAGTGGAGGGAGCTGTGTGGGGGGGGATCTTCAACTGGCATTTTAAATTATGAAATTCTTGCTATTTAGCATCTGCAGAATTCATTTAAATCAGGCTGCCGCATTCGCGACGAGCATCGCAAATTGAAGCCAGTTAGAGGCGGCTGCCAGAGTCGCAAAGGGAAAGGCAACCATAAAGAACTCACAGAGCAGAAGCAGAAGTAGAAGCAGCAACAGTAGCAACAACAGGAAGCAGTTTGCCCATTTTCATGGCATTTCATTTTACATCTCCCCCGTCCCTCCCCGTCCCCCTCCGCCATGCCGGATTCTCTTGTCCCTTGGTCCCACCTCCGCCTCCAACCGAATCTCTCTGTCTGTCTGTCTGGGCGTGCGTTTTATTAGCTCCTTTCGTTGATATGCTCATGCCGTGCTCGCTCGTTTGTCTTTCAACAAGGGAACACACAACCACATTCGCATCCCATATCCACACACAGACACCCAACACCCAGCACCAGCACCACCACCTCCAGCAGCAGCAGCAGAAGCACCACCATCCACATCAGCACCACCACCGCCACCCCAACAGGGTCGGCTTCCTCGACTTGCGGCGCCTCCCAGACTAAAGTGTGTGCCTTGCATTTATAATGGATACACGGTGAAAAATCGTACAGGGCCTGTTCGGAATTCAAATTAGCTTTGTCTCTGTGATCGGTACTGATAGTAAGGGAAATACCAGGCAAACACTTCATTGAACACTCATTTCTTATCTAAGAACTTAACTATATAGATCTATTAGAAGAACCTCTAATCTGTTATATAAATGATTTATTTAAAAGATAACGCTGAGGTTCAGAAGTGTCTATCAAGCAAAAACACCTCCTAACAAAAGCATGTTCAAAGTTATGAACAAAGCTCACAAAATGCCTGATTTAAAGCTGAGTAATAAAGCTGATGAGTAATATATTTTAATCACCATACAAAATATGTATTAGTTTAGTTTGTAATCTTTACTTAGTTGGAAAAATGTAGGACTTGTAATAAAAGAGCTCCGTTAAGACAGCGTGCCAAGTTATAAACGAATAAATATATAATTTTAAATTTATTTTACGTTTAAATAACTTATATTTGTTACAAAAATATATACCAGAAGTTCTTGGAGTTATTGCACCTTTAACTTGTATCTTAGCTTGTAAAGAGGCGTTTTTCTTTGATATATATATATCTCTGAACATTAGCTGATTGATGGGAGCTGCCTGGAGGTCAGTGCGCTGCCTTAAAAAGCAGAAATTAATTTTAGGCATAAATCCAGATGGCTTCTTTCTCATTAGAGAACGGAATAAGGAATCTGGCAGTGCTGGCAGTGTAATCGTTACCATGGACACCACATACGGCATTGCGGATGTACCCAGCAGCTTTCACAGGTCCGGCGCTGTGTAGCTTGAGCTCCGGCTCCGGCTCCGACTCGCAGTGACAGCTCCCGTTTGGGTGGCAGGAGCCAAAGTGCTCGATGGCCAAACTCATTGTTCACCCCCATATACATACATACGCATGGGGGGATCCATAAAAACACGTATCGATGCATATATTTTCTTTTCATAGCCATTTGCCTATTTATAGTTGAAGTATTTATTGTTGCCGGGCCACTCGTGGCATGCTCAAGTGGCCACTCGTGGGGCCACTTTAATTGCCACACCGCCAGCCCGGCATCAAAAACATAGTCCATCCTGGGACTCCAATGTCATGGCCAAGGAGGAGTGGTGGCAACGCAACTGGTTGTAATCTAACCGCAGCTAAGACCGACTTTTCACGCTCTCTCCTATTTCCTTATTTTGCAGCCATTCACAATTGGCATGGCGATGTTCGCTTTGGCCTGGCCCTGGACGTTGGCGATTCGGTGGACATTGTGGAAGAGTGCACATATTGGTATCGCGGTTCCTGTCCCCGCAAATCCCGGGCAGTGGGTCTCTTTCCCAAGACCTATGTGCACATTAAGGATTTGTCGAAAATTGATCCTGTGGTCGCCGAGTGCACGCAAGTCCTGCGCGAGTGGTCCGAGATCTGGAAGCGGCTCTATGTGGTTGGTTGATCCAAATGTCCCCTTAACTTGTTTAAAACTGAAAGGGTTTGCAATTATTTGCAGGATCGGGAAGCCTACAAGTTCCAAACACTGCGCAAAGTCATGTTTTCCATATTGGAAAGTCGAAGGGAACTCTTAAGCGCCACCATGACACAGGATCAAACACTGGAGCTCCAAATGGTTGTGGTTTCAAAAATCGACTGGGGCAATCGGTAAGTTGGCATCAGTATAAGTTGAAAGATTATGTAAATTATCTATTTACAATTTTAATATATATTCTTTTGACTTTAAATGGTTCTGTAGTTTGTGATTATAAGAAAGTTGTATCTATCAAGGGAAAATGGATTTATAATGTTTACGGCAGCATCAGTTTCTGGGATTTTAATATTAAATCATATAGTATGTATATACAACTGATTAGTGCTGTTGAAGTATTTCCTTTGTTTATAAAGCAGTGAACCTAACCTTCATGTTTAGAACCCCCAAAGAACCCGCTTCCGCCCACTGATAAAAAGCCGAGTTTAGCTGAAATTGTATATAGAATATTTATTACAACTTTGAACTTAGATAGCTTGGGTTCTCTTTTGCTTTTTATGTAAAATGTGTTCTTTTCTAGCAATAATCACAATAATTTTGTTATAAACAAAATTCCTTAAAATTACGATATATCTGTAGACTAAATGTTAGGACAAAAATAGCGAGAGCATTGTGTATACTCGATTAAATATGCATAATCATAATCATAATTATATTCCTCATTCGATTACTACCAATTGTTTTTATATAGATCAACGTTTCGTGAGCGTGCGTGAGCGATAAGCAGATATATGTATAAACTGCATAGGTATTTAGTATGGGGATCGATCGATCCGAACCCACTATCGAGCTAACTTTTAAACTTAATTGTATATTTAAAATGGCGCATCATTGGCAACGACCTAACTACGATACCAAGTAGCAAAATCGCTTGCAGGAGGGGTTACCTCCTCGTCGTTCAATCTTCAACCTACAAATTGCACGGTCTTCGTGTCCCTCTCTCAAATGTCATCTCATGGTTTATTCTTCCTCACTCGATTCGCTCACCCCGTGTCAATGACGCACTGCACCTGTCTCGTCTGCCTAGGATCGAATTCAAAGATTATTTCCTTATAATTTCGCTAGATATATTTCGCATAGTTTTTGTTTCTGAATCTCCGAAAAATGTAATGTGTTACTCGTCGTAGTTTCATTCGTTTCCTTGCCGGCTTACAACAGTCTTAGTGGTAGAAATGGAAAGACCTAACCTCATGACACACACAACTCTCGCTGTCCCCCCTACAAATATTATTGAGAAATCATTGAAATCATTGTTTAGAAGCCACCCCGATGGAATCGGTTCATGTCTCCGTCTCCTTGCCGCCGCCGAAGCTCTCCACGGGCGGGTATATCGGATGGCTGATGGGGTTCATTTCGAGGGTCGATGGTGCCGATGGGGTGCGGGAGGCGCCGAGCAGGCTGCATAGCTGCTGCAGCATGTCGCTGTAGGATCTTGTGCTGAGATTCTGGCTGAGGAAGTGCAGGATCAGGAAGTCTCCAATCTGTTTTGGGGAAACATCAATCAATTAGCCAGGGTTCTTTGAAATATTTCTATAGGAACTCACCTCCAAGCGCCTGACCAGTCCGGCGATTTCCTTGCGCTGTCCCGAGCGGTACGAACGCTTGATGATCGTCTCCCGAGTGGTGGGCATCATGATCACCACCAGGGAGTAGAGCACAGCCACGCCGGAAATGGTGGCCAAGATAATAAACCAGAACCTATGGAAAAACCACAATCTTTAGAGATGTTTCTTAAAAGAAAAAATAAAAGGAAAAACTTACCAGAGAAAGATGTAGATCTTCTCGTTCAGGATATTCAGTGCCAGGACACAGAGTGTGTCGTGCTTCTGGACCGATCCGCTGGGACCGAACTTGTGGAACGTGCACTTGGTTAGCCTTGGGAAGATCTCGATCATGGGATCGAAACGCTTGTCCTGGTCCATATTAGAGAACTTGACCACATCCGTTCCGTAGGACATGAAAGCACCGCCCAGGAACTTATCCACCATAAAGATATTTACAATCACATTCACGAAATTGAGCAGCTCGCAAAAGAAGTAGGCAAAGGAGTAGCCGTTGTGGGTGTTCAGACTGCTCACGAAATATTTGAGGATGCGGTCCTGACGATCCCGCCGATAGTCATCCGGGACACTGACCATGCCGCGCAGTCCATCGGTAATCATACGAATCTTGCCGTCCTCCATGTTCTTCCAGACCCAGTGGGGAACGTAGAACATGAGTCCCTACGAAGAAAGGTATTTTAATTAGTTACAAGATACATATTTATGGGTTTTGTCATCTCTTAAGCCTCATTTTCACAAACAACTCACCTGAAAGAATAGCACAAAAGGCACCCATTGATAATAACTGTGATAGCGCTTCTCCTGGCCATAATCATTGCCCAATCCCGGTGCAGCCACATCCGTTCCGATCTGCCGGTGCTGCTGGCCGGGTATCGTAAACGTATAAGTTATCCAGCAGAACGTGTTGATCACATGCATCGGTATGGAGCCATCGTTGATGCAACTTATGGGATCGCCTGCAAGCAAATAGATACAGATACAAATACAGTAACAGATAGAGGAGATACAAATATAATTTGTAGATATGCATTCGACCTCGCCGCAATTCAAATCTAGAGATATCCACGCGCATTCCTCGCAACCAGCAACCTCGCATGTCGTCCGTCAACGTCAAGTGCCATTAGGGCAATCTCTTGCCCCCGGTGGCTCCACACAGCCAGATACAAATTGTCGGCACTGTGGGTGCGGTTACGGCTACATCTACGGTTACGTTGTCTATTACGGTTGCAATAGGTGCTCACAGCAGTTGCTACGTGCTTAGGTAAGCCTGCAACACTCAGGCGGACAACATTTTTTGGGTGTGCCCCAACTTCAACATGAACTTCACCTCCTCCACCTCCATCTCCTTCTCCTCCTCTGTTTGGGCAAACAAAGTGGATACAAATAGAGCTGCAGACGATGGTGGTGCGGGGATGGAGGTAGAATTCCCAGAACTAACCGTCAATATTTGACTGTGGTTTTGTCAGAGTTGTTCACTTGCAGAGCACTTCTTTTAATGCACTAATATTTGGCCATTGTAACTGGCTGGGGATGCGAAGCCACGGATTAAGGTAAAAGGTTCATGAAAGGTGCTTCAAAATGTATCAAATTTAAGCCCAAGTAAGCCAAACTGCTGAAAGTATTTATGCTACAAATTCCTGCTTCGATTCAGTTTCAGCAAAACAATAGAATCTCCTTTTACCGAGCTTGGGCTCCAGTGCGTGGGAATGTATAAGCAAATAAATTCCTGTGGCATCATTATGTAAGGCACTTTCATTGAGCTCAGCTTGAGCCAGATACATTGATTTTCACGCCAGTTACACGGGCAGGCAGGGAAGGCATGCGCCCAGGGCATCGCCACCCGTGGCGGCCAGCGGCGGGTGAGTCATTTGGAACGGCTTAAGCTGAAATCCGATGAACGTGCTGCGGTCAATTTGTGAAAGCTCTGCGAAGTTTTTATCCGGCGGCTTATATTTTTTTTTGTTTCTTTGAGTTCGATTTCAAATGAATTGAGTCGAAGTTTGTGCTGCATTAGCAGTAATGTTGCAATTGCAAGCGCAAATAGCATAACTAGGCTAACTCTGGTGCTAAACACTGTGCACTAGTTCCACAGATAAGGTGTTAACTTACCGATCAGATTGTTTGCGGTGACGATGATGCAACAGGTGAAGAGAATGGCTGTTGTGATCCTGTAGTGGCAGCGGAAAACCATATTGTCAATGACCGCCTTGTCCAGCAGATAGCGAATCTTGACAAAGCCGGACACGGCCGAGACCATGCCAAAGACCGCCATGTTGATGGTTGGTGTGCTGCTGCAACGAAGCTAACTGCAAAAGGATTCGAAAAGGAAACCATGATGATAAGAAGTGAAAATAAGCCTTAAAACGTTTCACAAACAAGCTAGTTGGGAATTATAACTGAGTTAAGAGAGAAATAGCGAGCAGGGGGAGTTCCTGTAGCCCCAAAATGTTCTTAAGTAGATTAACCTATGGTTATATCCCTTAATTAACCCATAAAGCAATCTTCTTTTGTAATAATTTTTATAAACTCCTATGAATCCCAGCTTTTTCCGAGTGCACAGCCCTCTTTCCTAATGTTCCATACTTAATTGTGCGCTGTGTTGTTTGCCTTGTGCGTTATCTAGGACAGTCGCCATGTCATGACATATTCGAAATTATTTCACCACCAGACACACATACATATTTTTCCTCTCAAAACCCCAATCTCAGGCCCGTTGCCGTCGTCTCCTCCACGAAGTTCTAACGCGACCAGTGGGTCTGGTCTGTTTGGAATTCTCGGCGATATCGTCGACAAGCCGCACTTACAATTAAGTAAGTGCTGGGGCAGTGCCGGAACTGTTTGTTAGAGAAGAAACATCGCTGTTACGTCGTTGTGCAATCTAATCTAATCTCCGCTAAGCTCGTCTAGAAGAAGGTTGAATGCCCTTGCCCCTCCGTCGAGCGTCGCTAACAAGTTCATCTCGAGCAAAGAGGCGGCGGCGGACTCTCACATAAGAAACCGGTACGGTGGTACAGCTTTTTTTTTTTTTGTCAACCCACGCATAAATTTCACTTTGTCCCCATGCCGAAACACCGAAATTCAGGCACCGATATATCCAAACCCAGATATCTCGAATCTTTCGCTTTTTGTTTTCTTTTCAGCTTTTTTTTTCGGCACTGGATGGGATCCATGGATCATGGATCAGGTTCTGGTTCGGTTTGCTTTCTTCTCGACTCTTTTGTTTATATGCAAATTTTTTTTTTTTGTTTTTTTTTTACCGTCTTTTGGGCCATTGTGTGTGCTTTATGTGTGTGTTTTGGCTGTATTTCATTTCGGCACGACGACAGATCGTTGTATAAACTGCGAGAGCAACGCACACACACACACACACACTTGCACACACAGGCGCACGCATGCGCGGCTTATAGAGTCATCTCTGTCGCACGCATGCGAGCAGCAATTAAAGTCGCAAAGTATCTGTATCTGCGCAACGGCAGCTACTCCTTTTAAATGCATCAGCTTCTGCACTGAACATTCAATCTTACCACGCACACACTCGCATGGCACACACACACACACACCCGCACACTGGCACACACACAGATACGCGGAGAGCACTTCATTTTCAACTCAACTTCAATTCTTGCCTCTTTTCTTTCAATAAATTTTTCGAAAAAAGACACAAAAAAAGAAACTGGTTTTAAGGTATTTTCTTTTTAGGAGCGCAACAAGAGCGGCGCTCACCGCGCTGCTCTCCCATTTTGTTTCGTTTCGTTTTGGTTTTGGTTTCGGTTCGGTGTGGTTTTCTTCTTGAAAGTGTTTGCTACCAATATTGGCAGCAACCTGCAAGAACCAAACCGAAACCGAACCGAACCGCGGCGACCCCTTCGCACACACTTAAGTGATTCTTTTGCTCCTGCTGGCCGCCGTCTCCGCCGCCGCATTTAAATTTATTGCTGCCACTTTGACACTTTGGAAACCCGTTTTCGAACGGCCCATTAATTTCCAGCTCCCAGCTCTCAGTCAGTCGCCTGAGCTGCTTGTATTTATTATGTTTGTGCTGTTTTTAGTTGATTTTTACGTTTTTCGTTACTTGTTTTTTTGTCAAGAGCAGAGCGCACTTTGTTGCAGATTCAAGATTTCTATTATACACAAGTACAAACACACGCAGACAGTCTCGGTATCGGTCTCAGTCACAGTCTCAGTCTCAGCTGGCAGTGCATTCGAAACTGCAGGGTGCAGTGGTGTGCGTGCGCTGCTGAGCTGTGATTTTGATCAGTAGTGTCAGTGGTTCGGAGTCGGAGCTAGTTGCCATACCCGTATCCGTATCTCGAAAGTGTGCAGCTGCTCTCAGCGGCGTTCGGAAACCTACTGACTATCAACCACAACCAAAGCCAGGGCCCAGCCACAAGCCGAGTCCGCTCTCTCTCTCTCTGATTCTCTATCTGGCTTCGTTGGAACCAGCGATCCCAACTGGTTCGTCGTATCCAAGAAAATTACGCTCAAGCTGCATTTGCATTCGCCCTACCTGAGAGAGCGAGAGAGGGAGAGTGAGAGCCAGGTAAAAACTGTGTAGCCGCCTAGGTAGTTCACTCCGAATTTCCCTCTATCTGAAGTTTGAAACATCTGGATTGGAAATCTGTAAATCCATTGATTAGTTTAGCTCTGCTCGCTTTTATGGCCTGGCCCTCTTCCTACAACTCTATCATCCAGATCGGGGATTATAGATATGGCTGGAAGTAGGAGTCAGAGCATTTAGGCTAGCTAAGCGGAGATTTCGAACTTAGAATGGGAAGAACACACAATAAAGTACTTGAGAGGCGAATGAAATGTTTAAATAGAGAACAAAATGTGGGGAAATAAAGTCGAGTTCGTTAGGTTCGAAAGAGATAAGGTTAACGGTAGTAGGATCTATTAATGTTAGACAGAATGTGCTTTAATAATATATTAGGATTTATCTTTTGGAACAAGCTTAAAAAGTCCCAATCGCTAATGAATTTTTATTTTAAATCTCTCTTAAAGTCTTTATATTTAATGAAGATTAAGCATTCATTTATTTTCAAGACAAGTAGACCCATTAATACCTTTTGTAATCTTAATAAAAACGTTTATCATTATGATTTGTATCTTTAGTATCATGCATTTAATTATCTTGCACGTTGAAGCATCTATGAAACCAAGCACGTGCTTGTTAGAGTTATATGTTAGTAAGCGCGATAGGAGAAAGTATATAATATATATAAGTAATATAAGAATATATAATCATTACTTCACCAATCCAATCCTGCAAACCTTGCTTAAATAAACGAAATTAATAAGATAGATCTGAAGTGCTAAAAAACTGCCCCTTAGCGACTCATTAAAAAAAACAGCTTCCAATTAATTCCACAGAACCTAAGCTGCCTGTCCATTTAGTTTATCGTCGTTACTCCCAAGCCACCAAAGAATCCTGTGCGCAGCACCCAGACGCCGCTCTGAAGTGGGTCCAAGGAACTATTCGTATTCCAGGGTTAAATGTGTCGCTGAACACACTCACATAGCTTGCGATGGGTCCGAAATGAAGATCCATTTGCATGCTGAGAGCTAGACAAGCAACGCCAAACTAGTTGCCAGGCATTCTTCCTCCAGGTCCCAGGTCGGGCACCTCCTCCTCCTGCTGCTGCTGCTCCTCATGCTCCCTTGCTGGTGGAGTGACTCAGCTTGGTGGCTTTGGCCCTGCTGCTGACTTGTTCTTCGCCGCCGTCTTGGCCATAATGAAATGGCATTTCGAAATGGCTGCTGCTGCCGTTTGCTGGTGATGCGACTGCGGCTGCCGGTGGTTCAGATGCTGCTGTTTCCATGTCCTGAACCGCTTCGCTCCACCTTGTGCCTCCCCTGCGTTGCACTGTTTGTTTATTGTCGGGGACCGATGCCCGATGCTCGATGCCTGATGCCGGTTGCCTGTTGCCTGTGCCCTGTGGCCTCTCGCCAGAAATGTATCTGCGAGCTACACCTTTTATAAAGACATTAAATACGAAATATATGGCATGTGTGATTGTGATATGCGTTGTATCTGGGCCTCAGTCGAGGCGAGAGACCCCTAGATACAATGCCATCGAACGTGTTGCTGTTATTGCTTTTGTTTGTGGTTGACAGCTCTGCTTATCGAAGTGTAAATAATTAAATTTTTCTGTATCGTCTGGGTCTCCATCTTGTGTTGTCTCTTCGAGCCCTTTTACTCGAGCAGACTTCGTTCTGTTCTGTTTGGTTCGGTAGTGCGATATCTTCCCTAGATTTCCAACACTTTGGGCCTTGGCTTAATTAAAAAGGAATTTGTTTGGCAACCCTCTTATTCCCAGATAAGCGGAGATGCTTTTCTTTAGCTGTTTTCGGGGTATACAGAATCACCTGTTGAGGTTTGGGACCAGGCACTTAATTAAAAGCGACTTAAAGTGTTTATTACCAGCGTGGCTACCGTTTCGCGCACGCGCTCCTCTCATATTCGTATCCACAAAATACATTTTCGAGTCGCCGTGCTTCATTTGGTCACGTCAACTCAGAGCCAGGTCCACAGCCAGAGCCACAGCCAGAACTCCAGGCGTAATAGAGGTGGCTCAAACCCAACACAAACACACACATATATGTGCGGCTATCTGTGGCAGAGAGCTGAAATTCCCCAGAGATCGAATGACGGGGGTCTCTCCCAACTGGTTCCGGTTCCACTATTCAGAGAGATCACTTGAGGTCTCTCTCAGCATTTCACCTGAGATAGAGGCAAGCCGTTTAGGCCTCGTTAACAGCCAAACGGCTTCTTCGGCTTGTTCTGGAGGCTTGTAAAAGATGCTCTCTCGCTCTCCCTCACGCTCTCTCTCTCTCTCTCTCTCTCTCTGCGTAAGCCAGGTAGAAGCCCCGGCGTAGCCGAGGTAGCAGCATCGTCAACGACGTCGCAACGTCGACGCTGTGAACCTGGTCCTCAACTCTGGTCAGCTCTGTCTCTGTATCCCCCTTCCTCCGCCGCGTCTGCCCCTTCTCGCATGCGCCACCGGAATGCCGTGAACCCATTAGCCATGTTCGGGTCTCTGTGTACCTCACTGGATCGCGTTGCCTGTAAAGCAGCCGAAATTTATGCGTCATGCGGGCCATGCTCTGTGAGTCCACCAGGGTTCGGGCCATCATCATCATCATCATGATCATCATGTAAATTCCATGCGGTAGCCACTGGACAAACGGAGGGCACGTACTGGCCGTAGATAGTGTGAAATAATGATAGGTCCAATCCATTTAGATACACATCTTTGACGATAGATTTTGGATTGGTTCTCGATTGGAGCTACTTTCCGAATGTCTGTCGATCGTGTTCGTGACAGGTTGTCTGGCCCGGGTGCCTTGACTCTGATTCATTCGAGGGCGCTATTTGCATGAGTGGTGTGGATTAGTCAGATATATGGCGGGAACCTGATAATGGTTGGGTTCTTTATGCCGAACAAAACTCCTACATAGGAGACCACTTTCTAAAGCAGAGCTAAAGGTGAAATGCTGATAGCATGAATTTGCAACCTGTAAGGTTGGTAAGGTTTATATCACATTCTACCTGTGTGCCCCGACCATAGAAATAATTGGTTTTTAAGATCAGAAAAGGTTAGATCTTCTTTGGAAAGTTATAATACTTGTCAGATTTAGGAAAACTTGAAGGCAATTACTTCCATAGCTTGGGAATATATCAATCCCGATGCAAACTTTATATTTAAGAGTCTTATAAAGTTATTTACAAATCCACCACTTTTCCTGGCACATTCCCTACGAAAAGAACTTAATTGTCATTAGCTAAATTCCTGCCGGCCCTCTTGATATCGCCGAAAATAAATCTCTAAAATAAATTCCCATCTCCATCCTTCACGGCCTGTTCTATTTATGGAAACTCTTGGTGATTAATGACGATCACCCTTGGATGATGACTGACCAAATTCGTATTTAATTCTTGGCGCTCCGCACGACTCCGCGTCAAGCGACAATTAATTACGAATGCGTCAATTTTATTAAAGCTTCAACTGGACTACAATCGGAGGGCTGGCTTCCCCCTTAGGTTCTCGATCCCACGTTCCATTAACTTTAATGATTCTTTCACATATCGGAACGTGACAAACTGGCAGTTGTTTTAGCTTTGTTCTGCCTATTATCGCTATAACTCAACCCAATGGATGCTTTTCGATCTTTGCAGCAAACTCGGTCTGGATCTGGTGCCCCGAGAGGGACCTTTGGCGGTGGATCCGCATAGCATTGGCATCGTCAAGCTGTATAATGTGCACGTGAGCAGTGCCGATAACGCCAAGGCTTCCTCGGTAAGAAATTAAATGTGGTTGTTGCCTTCTCTATATCTATTATACCCACTTGCTTTCCATGATAACCCACAGAGTCGGGGCACGTTGAGGAGGAAGACGCAGCGCAAGATCCTGACCCATCATCTGTACTTCTGCATGCGGGGCTTTGGCTATCGCATTGGCGGTGATGATGCGGAGGTGTACTTCTTTCTGTACGATGGCACCCACATGCGACCGCTGTCCGAACGGTTTCTGTTCAAGATCTCCAAGGATGGTTTCTCCAATTACACGGAAAAGTTGCACAGCAACTGTACGGTGTTCACCGATCTCGGTAGGGAATATCTTCATACTTTTAAGCCCAGTTGTTGACCTTAATACTGATTTAACTTCAGGCGCCGCCGATCTCAACGAGGATCTCCATTTGGTGGCCGTGGTAATGCGCGTTGGCAAGATCATTCAGTCGGACTCTATTAAGAAGATCGAGAAGAGTGGCGCCTATGGTCATGGGCCAACCTTTCGTCGTCCATTCGGCGTGGGCATTCTCTCGCTTAGCGACATTGCCCACTTCGACAGCAGCCTGGAGCAGTCCTCCGACGAGCGGGAGTACAACTTCAAGCTGTTCCAGTGCGAAGAGAAGGACTTCCACCTGCTGCCCGAGCTGATAATCAAGAAGTCCAACGGCAAGTATTCACCCATCCAGCCGAGTCAGGGCACTCAGGGCATCGATGTCTCGCTGAAGCTGCTGCACGGCGGATTGGGACAGGCGCGGCAGGAGCAGCCGCTGCTCTTCCAGGGCACCACGATCACTAGGAAGATGGGCTTCCCCGATGTCATCATGCCGGGTGATGTGCGTAACGATCTCTTTCTTACCCTGGAACGGGGTGAATTCGAGCGCGGTGGAAAGAACACGGGGAAGAACATCCTCGTTACGGTTGTGGTGCTGGATGAGACGGGCAACGTGCTAACCGACTGCCTGTGGGGTGCCTCCGGCATGGAAGCTCAGGCCCAGTACCGTTCCATGATACTGTACCACCAGAACGCGCCCAATTGGAACGAGATGCTGCGCCTTTGTGTGCCCATCGACAAGTTTGCCACTGCCCATGTGCGGTTCGAGTTCCGGCACTGCTCGACGCGGGAGAAGACGGAGCCGAAGCTGTTCGCCTTCAGCTTCGCCAGGCTGATGGACACGGGCGGGGCCACGCTGCGCGACGGCCAGCACGATCTGTTTGTGTACAAGTGCGAGGATCCTGCCAAGCTTCAGCCCTCCAATTATCTGCGATTGCAGTGCCGGCAGGGGGATCCGCAGGCAAAAATGGACTGCGGCGGCTGCTTCAGTCGCCACTCCAGGGAGACCTTCTATCTGCGCTCTCTTCTCTGCTCCACGAAACTGACCCAAAACGCGGATCTACTCTCGCTGCTGCAGTGGCGTACGAATCCCGAAACCATCCAGGACTCGCTGACGGGCGTGCTGCGGCTGAACGATGAAGAGTTGGTCAAGTTCCTGCAGGACGTGCTCGATGCCCTGTTCGCCATGTTCTCCAACGAGGAGGGGAACAGCACCCAGCACTCGGGCCTGGTCTTCCATGTGCTGGTTAGCATCTTCAGCCTGCTGCAGAGCAACAAGTTCCAGCACTTCCGGCCGGTGATGAACGAGTATATCGAGAATCACTTTGCGGCCGCCTTAGTCTACAAGGGCCTCATCACCTCGGTGGAGCACATGGCCGTGTTCATGACCAAGGCGGAGCATCCGGATCCCTTCCAGAAGTGCTTCGGTTCGCTGGAGTACATATTCAAGCTGCTGATCCAGTCGAGGCGTCTGTTTGCGCGGGCCACCGGTGGTCAGTACGAGGATTCATTCCGCCGCGACTTGCACTCGCTGTTCACGGCTCTCAATGGGATGCTGGCCGTGCCCTCGTACGATGTCATCATTCCCACCCAGGAGGCGCTACTCAACTCGACGGGCGTGGTTCTGGAGCAGCTGAAGGACACGCTGCCAGCCCCGGAGTTGGGAATGCTGGCGCGAAACATGCTGGACGCCATACCCCGAGGGGCGCCAATCCGGCTGATTCAGGCCAAGCTTCACGCCGTCAAGGATTTGGTCTCTGGGGAATTATTTCACGAAGATGGTAGGAAATAAGCTATATTTTTAGATGTCATATCCTTCTATTAATATTTATTGTGCAGATTCCCGAACTGTGGTCCTGTCGGTGGCCTGCAAGCACCTGCGCATGCATCTCAGTCGTCGGGATGAGCTGCGGCTTTGTGCCGAGATCCTCTCGGAGATTCTCAGCCAGCTGTACGATCTGCAGAAGGAGCAGCGCGACAAAGTTACCAATACTCTCCAGCACGACCTGGACTCGCTGTGCAAGAACATCCTGGGCATCCTCATCCGAACGATCAGCATCATTATGGAGGGTTCGAATGCCGTGCTGCCACAGCTGGTCTCCTGTCTGCTTGGGCTGCTGCAGCTGCTCGACGAGACGCAGTACAAGCGCTACTGGGACGAACTTAGTCCAAATAAGGATCCGCGCGATCTGAAGGAGTTCCTTAGCAAGTCCCTGCTGGTCTACGAGGAGCTGCTGACCCAGGACTGGCATGTGTTCCCCAATGACTGGCTGGTGATGAAGCTGGCCGCCAACGATGTGCTGCGCATGTCCCTAGAGGAGTTTGCCAAGCCGCTGGTCTACCGCTTCCTGGCCCCGAACGGCTTCGACTCGCAGCTGTGGTGGAGCTACTTCAGCCTGGCCGTTGCCTTCCTGACGCAACCGTCGCTGCAGCTGGAGCAGTACAGAGAGCCCAAGCGACTGAAGATTCTGCATTCCCACAGCGATATGCGGGTGCTTATGGGCTTTCAGATACTCAGCATGTGGTCGCAGCTGGGCGAGCAGAAGCTGCACTTCATACCATCGATGGTGGGCCCCTTTCTGGAGGTCACCCTGGTCCCAGAGCCCGCTCTGCGGAAGGCGACGCTATCCGTCTTTTACGACATGATGCAGTGCGAGCAGGTAAGTCGCGGATTTCATTGTTTCATCAACAGTGACTTGGTAATTGATGCAAATATGTGATTGTGCAGGCTGCCCGCGGATCGTTCCGCTTGGTGGAGAGCGAACTGATTGACAAGCTGGACCTGCTCATCAGCGTGAACAAGGGCGACGACGAGTACAGGGAGCTCTTCAGCACCATGTAAGTTGGCCAGCAGTCTTTGCCCACTGCAAACTTGTACATAAATGTTTGTAAATGTCTGTAAATATATATATATATATGTCTCACTTCACTCACTCATTGCAATCGCCATCCATAAAAAGGGAACATCTCAGCTTGGTGTAAGTTTAACTCAGTGCAATTTATCCCTCGCCTTACGTGTAGTTACTTTGCCTATCTGCTAGCCTCTATTAGTCCTCTCTTCTTTCGTTTATTCCTCCTCCCACATCTCTCACGTATTGCGGCACAAAGTAATTGTTGTTTTTTGTGTGTTGCCAGCTTGCTGGAGAAGGTCCAGATGGAGAATCCGAACTGGAAGGATGCTGGCATCGCTTTCATAGGCTCCGTCACCCGGTTGCTTGAGCGGCTTCTCGACTATCGCAGCGTCATGCAGGGCGAGGAGAATCGGGATAAGCGCATGACCTGCACGGTGAATCTCTTGAACTTTTATAAAAACGAAATCAACCGCAAGGAGATGTATCTGAGGTGGGTCCATAAAGCTATAAAATATATATTCTACTTGTTAATTCTCAATTCTCTATTCAGATACATCTACAAGTTGCACAACCTGCATTTGCAGGCTGAGAACTACACAGAGGCGGGCTTCACTCTCAAGCTATATGCCTCCATGCTGAGCTGGGATCGGGAGACCCAGAGCTTTGCCCCCTTCGACAACAGTGGTCAGCCGGAGTGGCAGCGAAAGGAGCGACTTTACCATGAGGTAAATCATAACCCATTATCGCTGCATCTTCTGGGAAATATACTATAACTGTTACTTTTAGATCCTTAAATATTTCGACAAGGGCAAGTGCTGGGAGAAGGGCATTCCTCTGTGCAAGGAACTGGCACAGCTTTACGAAACGCGGCGCTTTGACTACAACAAGCTGAGCGACATACTCATACAGGAGGCCAAATTCTTTCAGAATATCCTTACACAGTTGCGACCGGAACCAGAGTACTTCCGGGTGGGATTCTATGGCATGGGTTTGCCGCTTTTCGTGCGGGTGAGTCTTTATTATTAATTAACATATTATTTAACATTCAAATATCGATAATATCAATAATATCGTAAATTCTAAATTCACCATAATATTCCCTCTTCCTGCAGAATAAGCAATTTGTCTACCGTGGACTTGAGTACGAACGTATTGGAGCCTTCACACAGCGCCTGCAAACGGAGTTTCCTAGTGCCCAGATTCTGGGCAACAACAGCCCCCCGGATAATGCCATCCTGAATGCTCCCGATCAGTACATACAGATCAGCAATGTGCGGCCTGTTGGCGATGCACAGTCTCTGAAGACGGCGATGGTTCCGGTGCCGGAGAAAATAGCCCGCTTCTACGAGGTCAACGATGTGACGCGCTTCATCTACGATCGGCCCATGTACAAGGGACCCGTGGACAAGGACAATGAGTTCAAGTCGTTGTGGATAGAGCGTACCATTCTGGAGATCTCCAGTCCCCTGCCCGGCATCCTGCGCTGGTTCGAGGTGAAGCAAAAGTCGATGCAAGAGCTGACGCCGGTGGAGTACGCCTGCGAGATCATCAGCAATGCCGGCAAGGAGCTGTCCGATCTTATTGTTCAGTATAAGCGCGACCCCAAGCGCAACATAAATCCCTTCTCGATGCGCCTGCAGGGCACCATTGATGCCAATGTCATGGGCGGCATTAGCAAGTACCAGGAAGCCTTCTTTTCGGAGCAGTTCCTCAAGTCGCCGCAAGGTGCCGGCCAGCAGGCGAATGTGCAGCGCCTAAAGGCTCTTATACTGGAGCAGATCCAGATTTTAGAGCAAGCTCTGGAGCTACATGGTCAGTTGGCGCCCAGTGGAGTCCAGCCGTTGCATAATCGCCTCTTGGAACGCTTTTCCCAGCTGAAGCAGAGTCTGTCCGGCATGGGCCGGCTGAAGCGGCAGCACTCGGAAAGCATTGTGAACACGCCGCTGCCTCCGCTTCCCACGGAGCAGCGAGTGGCCCAGGCCACGGCTTCCACCAGCGTGATTGCCAATTCCCATGCCAACTATGTGTACGATCTGGATGAGATATACACGAGACCAGGGGAGACATTACGGCCCGTGGACCCGCTGAGCTCATATCAAACTCTGAGCAAGGAGAGCCTCAGCATTCCCCTTGAGGACGGCACAGCGCCGCCGGTGCCCAATCGTCCGCGCTCGCAGAATTTTATTGCCAACGGAGCCATGGATAGCCCGGAGGTTCCGCCCAAGCGGCAGCCGGCGGGGAACTCTCCCGGGGCTCCACCGCTACCACCGCGAGGCATTACGCCAGATAAGAGGGCCTCGAATCCACTAATTTTTAATGACTTTGGCAATTCTGATGCCGTGGGTCGTCGCCATTCGTCCCAGCAGCAGCATGGCCAGAAATACTCCGTGGTGGACATAAGCTACGACGATCCCGAGGCCGATCAGCAGCCGCACTCGCTGCCACCTAACTTCCAGGACGGAAGCGGTGGACACCTGAGCGTTTGCTTCGCCCCCAATGATTTCCGGGACTCGGGCATCTCCACGACCAGCTCGAGGGAACTCAATCACATGAATCTCAACAACCTGAGCGAGGACTCGTCGTCCATTTCGGCCAGTACGGTGCATCATAGAGAGCACTGTCGCATCAGCAGCAACGGTAGCCTGGACCTGCATGCCACCGCATCGATGAACATCACGCAGCGCGAGAGTTCGGCGAGTTCGTTCGATGTGGAGGATCTGCCGGTGCCACCGCCGCCCATTCCGCCCAAGTCCTTGGCCGTGTCGAGCAACGGTGTCAGCATCGGCGTCGACGATGCACACTCACCCAATCCCACACAACTCAGTCACATTCAGAATCAGAATCATTCCATAAACAGTCACCATCTTCAGCAGCAGCAGAACGGCGACAGCGATGGGTACACCATGCTGCAGCACCAGACCAATGGACTGGCCACTCTTCCACCAGCCCCTGCTGCTGTTGAGGTCCTGCCAATACAACCACCACCACCGGCATCTGCAATCGCATCCTCATCTAGTCATCAACACGATGGCGGCACTTTTTGAGTTACAATATGTCGCTGCCATCATCCACCCGATCAGCCCCATCAGCCACACAAGCCAAACTCATCCACATCAACCTCGGCCAGCACGGCCACAGACACGGCCACCGAGACAACGGACTCCAGTTCCTCCACGCACTCGATGACGCCGCCGCCGCCTCCACCACCGCCGCCATCATTCAGTCAGTTCCATCATCATGCAGCGGCAACGGCAACGGTGGCTCCTCACTATTGTCAGGATTGCCTGTCCTCGCCGTCGCCGCCACCCACAATCATCACCGAGCAGGCCCAGGTACATGCCACCCCAGGACTGACAACGTCTCAGCCCCACATCGAGCACTGTTCCTGCGGCCTGAGTTTCTCGGTTGCGCAGGGCGGTCATCACCAGGAGCAGTTGGACCCAAGTCTGTTATCGTCGCGGTTTTCGACGCTGGAGCGGCAGTCCTATGGCTATCAGGTGGAGCAAGTGTCCGGCTGTCAGCATCATCATCACCAGCATCAGCATCAGCAGAACCAGCAATATCACCACGTGCAGGGCAGTCAGGATGCCCATGCCCAGACAGACTTTTCCTACGCGCAGCGCTAAAGTTAAAGTGGAGGAGGAGTCTCCTCGAACCCACAGAGAGTGAGATTGAATTTCGCTTAGTTATTACAATTATTTTTTTTACCTATGTTTTTAGTACTATCCCGCTCTCTCCATAGAATCGAAACATTTCTAATCTTAATTATTTTCGGTGCCAAATTTTTGCTGCAAGTCCAAAGCGCAATATAGAAACAAATGTTGTAATCAAATAGGTTGCTTAAAATATTTTATTAATGCATATATACTTTTACAATTACTTTTACGGGAATTGTCGATGAAGTTACTAAGAGAAACTAAGATATAAGAATAAAGATGAACAATGTTTTATAATGAAGAAAAAGATGGAAGGAAATCAAACACTAAAACCAAAACTCAGAACGCTAATCAAAAGGAATCAACGCAAGAAATATATATAGAAATATACCAAGATACTGAAAACCAAGCAAGACACCGACAAAATGTGCAATGCAGTTTTTACTTTAACGAAAATATTTACACAGAAATAAATAGACATATACACGATTAATATCATAATATATATATACAAATATCTATATATATATAAATGCGAAAAGCAATTAGGAATTTTAAAGTGCTACTAGCTTCATAACGAATCAGATAAGTTTTCCATTTTTGTAAATTTTTTAAATCAACTTATTTATATAGAGTCTTCGTATGTGTACGAATTTGCATATATATCTTTATCTTAAAACGCGAATCAATCAAAAGCGTTACGAATGAAGGAAGCGATTTAATGAAGGAAAGAAAACTAATCATAAACTACAACTAGTCAGCAATTCGAATATACATTGAATATTATGGAATGAAAGTTTAATACATATTATCTATAAATGCATGGCGCAAGTATAAGAATTTACTAAAGAATTTAATAAAGTATAAACAATTAAAGTTCTGAATATTGAAACATGTTGATTTGGGTTAGTATTTACCTGGGGGCTTGCTGATTAAAATCGGAAATATCGAGCAATGTTAATCGATTTTAGCATACAAATATATCGAAACCTCTTTTTCAGCCATCTTACCCTTTCGATTATTTCTAGCTTCGTAAAAATGCTTAAAATATGTTAAATATTTGGTATTAAAACCTACCTGGGAATATGATGCTTGAACAAGAGCAGTGTTTATCGATTTACAAAAGGTTTTCGCCTTTCAAAATATCAAAAGCTTTGATTTCTTTCTCAGCTCTCTTAGGCCAGGATTGAATCTTACTCTTTTAAATGTATATTGAACATAAGACGTTTTTCCACTTAACTATGGTTTATTTCACCTTTATCTAGTTTAAAATGTAGTCTTAAATTCAATTAAAATTGGATTTTTACATTACGTCTTTAAGTTACTTGGGTAAAGGTGCTTGAATATCGATAAAATTGATGCGCCACCTTGCGGAAATTGTTACTCACCAGTGTTGCCACTTCTTTCGATTAAAATTTCCGTTAAATTGTAAAAATTCAAGAAACTTTTTGAAATACCCTGAAATCCCAATTTGCTTAGTATTTAATATACCATTCAATCTGCCAGAACTCTATTAAACCCAACGAATAAAAAGAAAAGCGGTTAGAAATGTCGTTTGCTCATCAAGTACACTTTTAATGTTTTATTAACCTTCTCAGAAAATCATTACATTATTCGTATAATTGTTACTTACGACTAGCAGCAACTTTAAAGTTAAAGTTAAAGCATTGAGTCTGCCTATTAATTATTGCTTTGTTGAATTAGTTTGTTAGCTTACGTTTCACTTGTTAGATTTGCTCTCTTTCTCTCTCTCTCTCGCTCTCACTTACTGTCTGTCTCTCTCTTACGATCGAGGGTGGTGTAAATTATTGACACTACTAAAACGTATTTTACTCATAGTTGTTCGCATTGCTTGGATTAAAATAGACCGACGTCCGAATGGTTGCTATCATATAGTTAAGTTGATTTTGGTTGGTTGTATGCTTAACACCTAAGGGGGTACGGTACTCGTAATAAATATTGCGGTTTCTAATAATATTCAATACTCGGGGAGCGGAGCTCAATATATAAATACTTGAGGTTAATATTGCGCAATCAATTGACATAAATGATATAAATATAAACCCAATTCGTATCGAACTATGTATGTATATATACCTAGCGATCACTACGTATGCAATGTACGTGATTCGTTGCAGCAGCAGCGGTTTGCCAGAAGATTGTTCTGTTTTTCGGTTTTGGTTTCACACTTGTCCAACTTGAATACGGGTTTCTAACTACTGACTGACTGGCCACCGCCGAGTGGTTGAGTTTCGTTCACAACTATGCACAGATTGGAGCATTGACTAGGCTAACACTACCACTAGCTGGCCGAAAATAACAAATTTGCATATCTAAAAAGTCAACTAGGAAGAGATTAGCTTATAGGTGTTCTTATTGTTAGAATTTTCGACGAGGTACAAAGTTATACGTACGAGTATTTTGAAAATTAGATGTGTTGTCGTAAGCACAATGAGGTACATGTGTATCAACATCATTCAAATCATTACTACTCATTTCCATGTCCCATTACCCATTTCCCATTCCCTATTCCGATACATCCTTGCTTCCATATTGCCACTGTGTGTCCAAGAGTTTAGCGTGAAAATTTGAAGACTTGGTTCCGAGTTCCTCCTCCTATTTCTCCTTCTCCTTCTCCGCCTGTCGTCCGTCCGTCTCGTCTCAGTAATTATATAACCTTAATGCTTAATACCACAGTCGAAGTATGTACTATATGTAAATACACACATACAGTTCATATATGTATGGCCTATACCTACACTAGATATACATATGTATATTGTTACTGCAACAGCATCGGCGCTCTATTTTATACACGGTATATTCAATAGCGTTTTGTCTTTTCAGTGTGTTCGGTGACCGGATCCAGTGATCCGTCTTGTCTCCATCTAGTCGGCCGGCGCCCGCCTTCACCCAACGACGAGTGGGGCTCGCCTCCGCCTCCGCCAGGCTATGGGGGCGATCAGGGCGCGTATTATGTGTGACCGGGCGCGCCGCCGGGCCAGCAGCATCCAAGGCAAGGGCAGCAGCAACAACGGCAGCAGCCAGTAAGCGGGTCATAGTTCCACATGCCCCAGAGCCTCCTCGGTGACGTTGGCGACCGTGTTGCAGGTCTGCGTCGACATCCATTCGAAGTCCTTGATGGTGGCCTAGTAAAAAAAATGACTTAGTTAATAGTAAGATTTAATGAAACCCGATACACATCCTGTTAGAACATTGGGACCAAAATGGGTGAAGGGTTTTCGATAGTTAGTCAAAGAAGGGAAAACTAAGGAAAGAACCGAGCTCTGGTTGGAAAATGTTACATTTAAAAGTCCAGGCTGGTCTAGAAATCGAACTTAAATAACTCGAACTAGTATCTTTCATGAAATTCGAGTTATAGAAGTACATTTTACTAGTGCTTAGATGCTACAAAAATTAAACTAGAGGTTTTTACGTCCCCAAATGGGTATTGAAAAGGATGCTATAAAATGTAACATCCTAAAAACAAATGAACGCTGAATTTGGTATCTCAACAATGTGATTGCATACTTTTAAACCCCTATTAAAGGGTTTTAAAATCCTGCGTGATTTCTGGGCACCATAGATAATTACATTTTACTTCAATGTGTTTATTTCTTAAATATTATAGACTACAATCTCTTACTCTGACTCTTATGGAGACATTAACCGAAAGGAAGACCCACCTTGTGCATGGAATATACTGCCACCACGACTAGAACATGCATTATGTTGTGGGAGTTCAGATAGAAGTCGACCACGCCCGGAAACCACTTCTCCGGGATGCGCATCGCACCGATAGCACCGCCCAGAATGGAGACGCCGTCCTGTAACAGAGATGTTAGTGAGAAGATTAGATTGGATCTGACAGTGACAGCATCTTTTGTGTTCTGTGTCCGCCGGGAAATTGGGTAGCGGCTCTGTCCATTTACTCGTATGTACATATGTATGAAAATGTGACTTACAACTTCAACCTATGCGCACCGAGAGAGGCCAGCCAAAAACGTTTAGTTATTTATATAGAAAATAGCAGTTAGTCAATTGGAATGCCCGGACATACGCACCTGCAGGTAGACATGGGAAAGGGCCATGTGGCTGCCGCCCACCATTCCCCGGATGCGCAGGAAGGTCAGGATGGAGCGCATGCCGAAGGGTAAAGCGAAGCACAAGCGGCGCTGCCAGGGTGAACTGGCAGTGAGGGCCTGCAAGAGATTGGTCATTGATCATTGGGCGACGAACTGGATATTTTCTGCAGCAGGAGCTAACCTTGTAAAGGCCCCACAGGGAGAGTAGGCAATAGGAGATGATGATCAGCCACTTGAGCACGGGCGGGAAGCACAGTGTTGTGGCGGTGACCAGGGGCAGGGCACCTGAAAGAAAAGAGAGAGCGGAGAAGGTGATGATAGTGGTCGGCGAGAGGTGAGCACACGGAGTCTGGCCATTGATAAGGCGGCTCGGCTCAGTCGCAAATCAAAACTCAAGCACGATGGTGGGCCTGCCAGCTTCCGCTTGCCTAATCTTTGTCGCCTTGGCTCTCGGTTCAACTGTCACCACCGGTGCCGTTCGGGGCGGAGTGTTCAAGGAGCTAACGACGCCCCTGGGACACCAGATCATGCGGCTGGCCAAGTCCGCGGAGATGCGCTCGTTCATCGATGCCAGCGTTAGACCCTGCGATGATTTCTACGGTTATGCCTGCGGCAACTATGCGGCGATCAACGCTGCCACCGAGGATAAGGACACTCACATCGGGCAGCTCATGTTCGCCAGCTATTTGCGTCGCGTGCGGCAGCTGCTCAATCAACCGCGTATGAGCACGGATCGGCCCATGGAGACGCGCGCCAAGTACTTCTACGAATCCTGTCTGGACACCGCGGACCTGAGGACAAACCAGCGTTCCCAACTGCTCCAGGTCTTAAGGGAGTTCGGCGGCATGCCTGCCGTGGAGGGAAGCGCCTGGGATGAGTTCCAGTTCGATCCTATCGAGACGATGGCGCAGCTACTGCGTCGCTACGGAAAGTTGACTCTACTGGGAGTCTATGTGGCCCCGGACTTTGTTAATTCACAGATAAACCGCTTGTATCTGGGCCAGAGGGACGATCTCGCTGTGCGGGACGAGGCCACCAGCTTGGCAAAAAAGCTGGAGTTAAAGATTTGGCTGCGAGACCAGCTGGGACTGTCGGACCAGCTGGCTCTGAAGACTGCGGACGAAATCATTGACCTGGAGGCGGAACTGAGCCGCAGCGTCCTCGATCGTGGCATGGACCGCGACCCGAGACTAAGGAACCGGCTGACCATGCTCACTAACATGACCGATGCCTACGGACCGGCCTTAAACCTAACGCGCTTTGTGAGCTCCTGGCTGGGCCACGACTACGTCCTGCCCGTCTACGAGAACACGCCCGGCTATCTGTTTCAGCTAAAGAAGACCCTGCTGACCACGTCCAACCGGGTGCTGGCCAACTACATGCTCTCCAGCCTGCTCCGGGATTTCGAGATACAGGCAGATGAGCGGCAGCAGGAGGAGCTCTGCGCCGAGCGGATCACAATGCTTTTACCCGATGTAGTGGATCACCTGGTGTACTACTCGCTGGAGCAGCAGAGTCCCCACCTGCCCACCGATCTGAAGCTTCTGTGGGTTGAACTGAAGGCCGCCTTCGAGGAGATGCTGACTTCTGCCGAGCTGGACGATTGGCTGGACGAGCAGACGCGCGGGGACTTGGTCGATAAACTAAAAGGTATGTCCTTTGAGGTAGCCGGCGAAAAGCCTGTTAACTTTGAGGAGAATTACGGTGCCCTGGTGGTCAGCTCCGCCGATTATTACGGCAACGTACGACGACTTCTGGCCGTTCAGGCGAGCAACCTCCGTTCGGATCTGATGCGGGACTCCAGGAGCAATAATTACTATGACGGCGTGATCGAGTCGCCCTTCTACCTGACGGAAGCCAATATGGTGGTCCTGCCGGCCAGCTATATGCAGCACCGCTACTTCTGGGACGATGTCTACCCGGTGGCGCTCAAGTACGGCACCCTGGGCTTTATCCTCAGTCACGAGATGGCCCACGGCTTCGATGACCTCAGCCGGCTCTTTGACAGCAAGGGTAACCTGAACGACACGTGGAGCAGTCAAGCCAAAGTGGGCTTCGACCTGAGAAAGGATTGCCTAGTGGAGCAGTTCGGTGAGATGCGGTACGGCAAGCTGCAGTTGCCCAAGCTGGAGTCACAGGGCGAGAACATCGCCGACAATGTGGGTATCCGCATCGCCCAAACAGCCTACCAGAAGTGGCTGGAGCAAGCAAAGACCCTGGACTCGGAGACCCTGCCACACATGTTGCAGACATCGGAGCAGCTCTTCTACCTCGGCGTGGCACAGTCCATGTGTTCGGACATTTTGATCAACAGACGACCGGCCTTTCTCCGGAACAGTGTCCATCCTCCAAACGAGTCGAGGGTTTTCGCCATGATGTCCAACAGCCAATCCTTCGCCGAGGCCTTCGAGTGCGGCAATCACACCAAGATGAATCCCCCACACAGATGCCTCATGTATTAAGGTTTCTCTTCCGTCTGGCCAATTGTGCGATTTGTTCTCACACACAAACACATGTACAGAGCTCTCGAGCTCGAGTTGATATGATTTTGAATTAAATAGTTCCGCTTCCGAGCAGCGCCTGCGTTTCATTGAGTCTCATTATCGCCTTCGTACTCACCAAAGCTCTGGCTCACCCAGATGCCGACCATGTCCAGCTTAAGGAGCGTGTAGTAGACATTCTCGCCCTTCTCGATGTTCATGAACAAGTGGTAGACGAAGCTGCCGCACCAAGGAGCCACCGATCCGAAGACATGGCAGAACGACAGAAACTTGTAGCCGCTGTCCCAGGGCATCAGTCCGGGCACAATGGCCAGAATGTAGAAAATGGGTATGGCTGCAAAGGTAAAGGGGAAGGTGTTATAGCTTACCAATCATTATTTTGCGTTGGAAATGAAATGTAATGGCACTGATACTGATACTAATGATACTGACCGAAAGAACGAGTGTCGTTATGGAAAGAGTGGTTATGGTTATAGGTTTTGAATGATATGTTATGGTATGTTATGATACGAGTCTGGAGTGACTTCATTCTTTGTAAAATTAGGCCAAATTTAAGCACACTTTCACTTTGTGTTTAGAACAATGAATTGATTATTATGTTTATTGTTTTTGCTCACAAAAAGGGAATACAATAGCTTTGGCTAGAGGTAAACAATACCAATTGTTAAGCTTTTGATATACTTTTCGAGCCATAAAATGTTTCAGGCCACACTCGATCGCATGAGCTTGATTAACCCCATGTAGAGATGGCTAACCTTACTCTTATAATAGGCTAGTATAAGAGGCATGCATGCCGGCGGCGATAACAGGTTGACCTACCCCAGCACTCTGGACATTGTTTAAACAAATCCCGCTGATAATGCTCAATGGTGAGCGATCGGAAATCAGTTGAGTAAAGCGCGAGATCATGACAAGTCGTCGTTGGGATCTGTGGCTCTGTGTTCTGCTGGCGACAGCTCCCGCTTTGGCCCTGCCGACCTCGAGCGCGGATGACCCCTTCGCCGACGATCTAGACACGGAATATGCGAAGCAAATCATCCGTCAGGCCAAGGTGGCCGAAATTAAGAATATGATGAAGCCCGATGTGGCACCATGCGATGACTTCTACAACTACGCCTGCGGCAGCTGGCACCGCCACAATCCAGCACAAATTTTTAAAGAAATTGTTACCGATACGTTTCAGATGATAGCCAAGGGATTCGATCGCCGACTGCAGCGCCTGCTGCGCTCCACCGAGCTAAAAACGGATCAGGAAAAGAATATGCAGCGCTTCTTTCTGGCCTGTACCGCTGTCAATCGGGACGATGTCAGCTACAAGCTGGCTTTGGAGAACGTCTACCGGGAGTTCGGAGACCTGCCGGTACTGGCCGGCGCCCAATGGAACGCATCAGAGTTCAGCTGGTGGCGAACGGTGGCCCAGATTCAGCACAAGTACGGCAAACAAATCATCCTAGGGGTGGATATAATGTCCGATATCCGTAACAAGTCGTTGAATCGTGTGCACCTCGGTCCTGCAACAATGAAGGCGGATGGAGCAGGCACGCGCCTAACCAATCTGCTGGAGAGGAACAGCATTGTCAAAGATCTGCACGATTACTTTGGTGTAAGTGGAACCGTGGCGAGGCACACTGCCGAGCAGCTGCAAGACCTGGAGCACAGCCTGGCATCCGGTGGATCGAGCGCGAAGCCTCTGGAAGATCTGCTAACTCTCTACACGCTAGCCGAGCTGCAGGAGAAGTACGGCGACCACTTGAACTTCACCGAGTTCTTCGTCCTGGCGCTCGGCGAGGAGCATGTCCCTGATAAACTGTACATCACTGATGACCAGTTTTTGGACAACGCACTCCTCACGATGCGGAGCACTGCCCTCGCCACACAAGCCAACTTTGTGCTGTGGCATCTGCTGGAAGACTACCTGGTAGACGCTATTTCAAGCGACCTAAATAAATGGTGCACGGAGCAGACCAAGAAGTACTTCGGTCCGCTGGGCGAGCACATGGTGTACGAGCGCTATCGCAGTCCGGAATCGGAGTCGGAAATAAACCGCATCTGGAACGAGGTACGGGACATTTTCATGGAGCAACTGAAGGGTGACAAGCTGGACTGGATAACGAACGCCACCAGGCAGGTGGCCATCGATAAGCTGAGCCACATGCAGCTGCACATAAACTCCTACGACAACAAAAACTTCACTGAGCTCTACGGTGGGTTAGCCATCGATGGCCTCAACTATGTTACAAATCTCCAGCAGGTACTGATGGCCATAGGCAGGAGGAACATTAAACGATTAGATCAGCCGGCCAGCTCCCTGGACGCCACCGAGATTCTAGGTTTCACGCCGGCCTACAACATACAGGAGAACAACATTACAATTCCGGTGGCGCTCCTACAGCCGCGCTACTTCTGGGGTGACCAGTATCCGGAGGCTTTGAAGTACGCCACCTTGGGCTACCTTCTGGGCCACGAAATGCTGCACGGCTTCGACGACGACGGGCGGAAGTACGATGTCGCTGGAAACTTTGCTCCCTGGTGGGACATCAGGTCAAACTACGAGTTCGAGGAGCGGCGCAAGTGTTTCCAGGCACAGTATCATGCCTACAAGTACGATGGCTCTAAGCTGCCGGAGAGCAAGGACCAGTCGGAGAACATTGCTGACAATGGTGGCATTAAACTGGCCTACAAAGCCTACCAACGCTGGTTGGCCGGTCAGACGGAGGAGGTGCGTCAGCGGGAGACACTGGAGGGCCTTCCGTTCAACGGGGAGCAGCTCTTTTTTGTGGGCTTTGCGCAGTTGTGGTGCGACGACGTCCAGTCTCTGTTTAAAACGTCGATGGCCCGGTCCGATAATCACGCGCCGAGCATGTACCGTGTGATCGGCTCTCTGTCCAACTTCCAGGACTTCTCCTGGGTCTTCAACTGCTCCCAGACGGCGCGCATGGATCCGGAGTACAAGTGCGCCATATATTAACCGTGGCTGCTTATTAGTCAAACATTTATAATTTAAAGACTATAACTTGTTTAAAAAGAAGGAAAGATGCGAATTTAATAAACAAAATTTTAGTTTTCAGCAATCGAAGCAAGTTTTTCTCACTGGTTAAGTTTGTAATAGGTTTTATTAAATTTCCTTTCAAGTTTTAGTTCTTAACTAATCAAAACTTGCGGCAAAAAGCTGGCACTTCTCCGGCGAGGTCATTCGGCTCCCGCTGCTGCAGGCAAAGTCGCGTGCAAAGGCATCGAAGTTGGAGAGTGCTCCCAGCACCCGCAGGGCATTGGGAGTGCGGATCTTCAGCAAGGATTGCTTGTCTCGGAACTCCTCGTTGGCATCGTTGCACCACAGCTGGGCGTAGCTCAGGAAGAACAGCTGGCGTGGGCTTTGCTTGAGTAGCGGCAGCGACTCCGTTCCCAGGGCAGAGGTGGCCAGTTCCGACAAGTACCCTCTATAGGCATGATAGGCCACCTGGATAGCCAGATTGTCGGCTATATTCTCCGCTTGCAAGCTGCTCTCGGGCAAATACTTTCCGTTTAGGCGCAGGCGTCCGTATTGCTCCCTGAAGCACGCCTTTCGCTTGGCGTACTCCGCAAAGGATTTCCCATCCCACTTGGAGGCGTCCTCCAGGCTGTGTGCGAGCTCATGGGCAAGCAGGGTACCCAGGCTACCAAAGCGCAAGGCTCTCGGATAGTAGCGGGACCAAAGGATGTTCGGTTGGAGCAGGATCACCGGAAGCAGGACTCTGTTCCCCAGGGGATCGTAGGCGAGCGAAGTGCTGGGATTGGTTTTAGCACTAAGAGTGTCAAGGCTAAAGACGGCCTTTAGATTTTGAAGGAACTCCCGATCTTTCAGCTGCAGTTTCTCATATCGGAGGGTGAAGTTCACCTCGGTGTGTCCATTCACCACCAGGCTGGTGGCATTCAGCTGATCCAGCAGGCGCTCTCGAGTCTCCACGACCAGCCAGTCGGCGGAAGAGTTCTCCAGAACACCACGAAAGCTGTGCTGGATCTGCTGCCAAACACCTTCTATGTCCCTCAGGGTAGCTGCATCTCCATACTGCTTGAAGACCATGTTGTCCAGTAGCTCCGGGAACAGGTCTCTGGCCCGGCCCACACATGGTTCCACGACGGATCCCGTTCGTTCGTAAAAGAAGTTTTGCAGCAGCTCGTGGAAAATGTACCTGCCAATCACCTGGGGCGATGTATCCGTCACAACTTTGGCCAGATGGGTCAGGTAACTGGGCACGTGCTCGTAGAGCGTCTCGTTGGGATCCAACTCCCGGTCGAGAACGGTTTCCACATACTGCGTGAGGTTGAAGGCTTCCGAGTTGGGGGCATCCAACTCCTCTGGGGTGCGCAACTGCGATAAGATGCCCACACGGCGTTCCAGCATTCCCTTGGATATTAGTTGCTCGAAGTCGGCGATATCTCCTGCCCAAGTCTGGGCCAGTTTTTCCTCAACTCCCAGGTGGCTTTCCAAGTCATACCGTATGGCATTAGCGCGAGCCTGACGATCGGCCAGCACTTGTATCTGCTTGGGCTGACCCACATAAATGCGATCCGCGGACAGTTGGAGAAGCAGTAGGATGTTAAAGCCGTACTTCCGCTTAATCTGGGCCACCGTATCCAGCCAATCGAAGTCCTCGGTGGGCCACTCCTGGCCGGGTTGACTTAAATCCGGAACATATACAAATTCGGCCACGATTTCCTGCAGCTGCCGGCGGTAGATATCCTCCGGCGTCTGGCGGAAGAGCAGGCAGCTGGCATAGAACTGCTTCAGTCGGAGCACCGGCATCTCGTCCACATCCTCGTTCGCCGGCCGTTCCAGCAGACGCTGCTGCTTGTGATGATACGCCTTGACCAGCAGCTGCTCGTAGTTGGTCTCGCGGGGCTGGACCGCGTTGGCCGGGTTAATCTGCGACCAGTGGCCGCAGCTGTAGTCATAGAAGTTGTCGCAGGCTCCCAGCTCCGGCTGCATGTAGCTACGCATCTCGGCGGATTTAGCCAGACGCATCAGGCGCTGGACATAGGCGCTGTCGTTGTGCTGCGAGATCAGCTGCTCCTCTGCCTGGATGTGTAGGTCAATGTCCGGCTGGCCGGACAGCAGGTGACCTCGGCCACTCCCCGCCAGCAGAAGATGGAGCAAAAGCGGCAGCAGGGCGAAAGCGATACCAATGTTCTCCATGGCGAACACTCCAAGGGCGACTAAACGGGCATCTCGGTGCGACGCACTTCCGCACCTACACTCCCAAGCTGAGATTGAGATTATTCAGGCACACAGCGAGAAATAATGCCCTCATACAGAGATTTTAATATTTGATATAAGCAAATATTTAACATAAAGTAAATCAGTTCTTTTCGATTACTTGACAGTTTAGATGGGCTTTAATTAACACATCTTTTAGGTTTTATTAATAAGCATACTGTATAATCAAAAATAATATTTAGTAGCAATTTAATAACCAAATTTGAACTGCGCCTTGTGGTTTTTATGGCAGTGGAAGTGGGAGCGGCGGCAAAGCTCTCCCTTATCACCCGCTCGGTCGCCGGACTCTATGTATAGCCGAAGCCCGTCCGTCTAGTGGGGAGTGCGTGATTGATACCCAGCTCACGTCATGGTGCGATAACTGGAAGGAACGCTTCGAGGCAGCCAGTAATTAGAAATTGCGAGTTAATTACTTTCCTTTGCTTTGCTTTGCATTCTATTATAGTGGCCTGCACTTGTTGGTAAGTGGGAGTGACCAACCAGTTTTCTCTTCCAGTTCGTGTTGTTTGATTGAGAGCGGTACACTGTCGCAAATATATGTTTATAATCCGATAATCATAACGCATAAAAATGGTAACAATTTAAAAAAGAACAGAGACCAATAGAATTGCCTTTATACAGCTATTAATAATATATAAATATATATATATATAAATAAATATATATTATTTAATAATGTATTTGCAATGGAAATTTGCAATGAAAATGGCATTTCTAATCTTATTAAATACATTTATTTTTGATCAACATCAGCAGCCGACTCAATCTAGCCATGTGTCTGCCTGCCGGTTACTCCATCTGTCCGTTCGCTCCCAAAATAAATCAAAGTTTTCTAACTCTTTAGATGAATGTTGATCGAAAATTATATTTACAACTATAATTTCTCTGGCTTTTCCAAAATATTGGATTTTTAGCTAGATTTTAGATCTAAAATCTAGGAGTATATATAATATGTGCATATGTATGTACATATACATACATACATGGACATTTTAGACTTGTTTTGCAATGCATTGATAACACAATTGGTGAGAGCAGAGACTGGGCAGAGAAATTTTCTGACTCGCAAATTATAGCATGAATAAAGTAAAGAAAACCCCTGAAGAAAAAATATATATAGCTCGAGATTAAGTTGTTCGTAGAAATATAACGTAATGTTATTCGTTAGATCAAATCAATCTATAAAATATTATATTGTAAACTGAAAGAGTATACAAAATTCAGCTTCTCAAAATTCTTAGCAATATAAATTAAATTTACGGGCTAAATGGTAATATTTTTAAATTTCAATATTCAATTAACAGCAAAATCTCTGTAACAATTTCCTAAAGTCATTTGTAAAATTGTAGATTCTAAATGATTTTTTATTTACTGATTACTCAACATTTGACTCAACTCGTAACCTAAGATTTATAACAACAAACATGAAGCTTATTGTATTCGCACTAAAAGTGTTCCATTATTATTCATTAAGTGACGTTTATAGTCATACTCTTTTCCCTTTAAAACTCAAATAATAGATTTTAATGATTTAGCTTTACTCAAACAATGAGCCGAATCTTCAGATTTTTTTTTTATTATTATTTTTGACATTGACAGCTATTGATGATGCAAAATGTTGATTATTATTTAGCGAATGTACCTCCTCTTAACCTAAAAACTTTTTCAAATTGTAGGGTTGAAATTAAATAGATCGCAAGTTGGCAATTAACGGAGAGCTCCATGTTGGAGAGCTCCATGTGGGAGAGCTCGTTACCCCCTCACCGGACTCTCTCAATTGAATGTTAGCGGTTGCAATACTCATCACCTATAGGCTGAGCGGAGCAGTAGATAGAACGCGATAACCCCGGGGTCGTCTTTTGTTTTCCGAGAATAAGAGAAGCAGCGCAGCTTCTCTGGAACGGCGATGAACTCATGAGCTAACGGCAGGCAGTATAGTCGATCATTGAATTTGAAACGAGACGAAACGCAACGCAATGCAGCTGCTCCACGTTTGCCTTGTGGGCCACCTACTTATTGGCCTGGCCTTGGCAGCGCCCGCCAGCGGGAATGGCACCGCCAGTCAGGAGAACCAGTATGACCTCAACGCGAACACCCCCTATATGAAGGCATTGTTGCGTGAGTCCAAGGTCGCTGAAATGCAGAGCTTTATGGACACCAGAGTGGATCCGTGCCACGACTTCTACGACTTTGCCTGCGGCCAGTACGACCACATTAACTCGGCTCTCCACATGGAAGTAATCTCCACCGGCGTATTTGAGACAGTGACCAAGGGTCTCAATCGCAAGATCCTCAAAATGCTCAACACGGAGCACGATAAGTATGACACGCCGGAGGACAGCCAGGTGAAGCACTTCTACGAGTCGTGTAAGTCGATGAAGGACCTCGCTCGCGCCTATCCCGACAAGCTGAGGAAGCTGATCGCCGAGTTCGGATCGATGCCGGTGCTCGAGGGCTCCCAGTGGAAGGAATCAGACTTCGACTGGCTGGACACGACCGCCCGCATGTCCAATCGCTATGGAATAGCGCCCATTTTCGGTGCCGAGGTGACCAAGGACTTTGCCAGCAACCAGAGGAACCGCGTCTACGTGGGTCAGCAAGAATTTCCGCTCGAGTCGCGGGCCATGTACGAGGGGAACGCTACACAGATCTACCGCGATAAGTACCGCGGAACTATCCAACGCCTTCTCACCCGATCCTTGCTCGTGCCGAAGGAGTTGGCCAAGACGACAGCCCAAGAGTTACTTGACTTCGAGGTGGCACTTGCCATGGGACTTTTGGAAGAAAGCGAGGGCCTGGACCTGAAAGACATAACAACTCTGATGACAGTGGAGGAGATGCACAGGCTGTATGCTCCCACTCTAGACATAAATCGCTTGGTCTATGTGAGCCTAGGAGAGCGGGTCACCGATCAGATCTACGAGTTCAACTCTCGCTATATGAAAAATCTGGTCGAGGTGATTAAACGCACTCCACCGCAGACGGTGGCCAACTATATTTTCTTCCGCCTCATCTACGAGTTTGTGGAGAGTCCGGCGAGTACGCCGCAGAAGCAACAGCAGGCCTGCGTGGAGCTGACCAAAAAGTTCTTCGCCAAGAATCTGGACAACATGATCTACAGGCGCTACAATACGGAAAAGTCGTCCATCGAGATCGATAAAATGTGGCGCCAGCTGAAGGCCACCTTTAACAAGTCGCTAAGCTCGAGTCCGCAGCTCAACTGGATCTCGCGTTCCACCAGGGATTTGGCCATGGCCAAGTTGCAGGCCATGCAGTTGGAGGTGAACAACTATGCCGATGTGAACTTCACCGAGGAGTTCGCCGGTCTGAATCTGCAGAGTGGCGATTACGTGGAGAACGTGCGACAGACGCTACTGCAGAGTGCTAGGGAAAATCACGAGTCGCTCCACAAGCCGGCCAAGCCTCTGGAGGCGGGCAGCCAGCTTAGCTATACGCCGGCCAACATACTGGTGGAGAACGTGATCAAGGTGCCAGTGGGCCTGCTGCAGCCGTTCTACATTTGGGCGGGAGCCTATCCCAATGCCGTGATGTACGGCACCCTCGCCTCGCTAATTGGACACGAGCTGATCCACGGATTCGATGACGGCGGCCGAAAGTTCGATGCCCAAGGAAACTCCCACGATTGGTGGGACGACTGGTCAAGCACAAACTTCCTGGAGCGCCAACAGTGCTTTACGAAGCAGTACGGCAAGTATGTGTACGACGGCATCCAGCTCAAGGAGTCCACCTCGCAGTCGGAGAATATTGCGGACAATGGTGGCATGCGCCTGGCCTACACCGCCTACCGGGAGTGGTACGATGCCCAGTCGACGAAGCCGGGTGGCAGTGAGGCGCTGGCCTCGGAGCGAATGCCCTCCCTCAGCTACACCGCCAAGCAGTTGTTCTTCATCAGCTTCGCCCAGATCTGGTGCAACGACGCCCATCCGAGCGTCAAGGCCCTGCAGGTGTCCACTGACCAGCACATGCCAGGCAAGTTCCGTGTCATTGGCTCCCTATCGAACTTTAATGAGTTTGCCGATGAGTTTAACTGTCCCGCTGAAACCCCAATGAATCCCAACGATAAATGCTTTCTATACTAAATGTCTGCAAAAAATATTGTTCTAAATATTTGTTAATCTGCACAAATCACTCCAATTTTCACAGAACTAAGTTATGATTCCACTTTCTAATTAATTTACTTTTTATAAAAGAAGAAAATGTAATAAAATAAATTGAAAAGAATATGTATTTAAATACCATTCAGATACAAAAAGTCCCCTTATTCAGCATGGGTTAACGTCGACTTTGGTTCTCTATTTCCTTATGTAAACCCTAGCCAACCTCAGTCAAGGTTCATTAGAAAAATGCCGACCTAATCTATTTACGGGCCTCCACTTGGCTTTGGCCGTGATTGTAACGAGCAGCGACACTCGGCCGGGTCGATAAATGAGAAAGTGGTGACAGGTGGGCGGGAGAATGCATGTAATGGACGGACAGAAGGGAGGAGAAGGTGCCCCTCACCTTGGGTCAGTTTTTAAGTCTGCAGGAGACGATACCCTCGTCATATCCTGCCACAGCGGCAGCTCGTCAACCCTGGAAACGAAGACAAAGCCATAGCTAGACCGACCAAAATAATCCTAAAATGGCGAGTGTCAGCTCGCAAAGTCACCGTCTTCGGAGCTGCTCCTGACTAGGTAGTGTCGGATGAGCAAGTGGTGTCAATTGGGCGGTAAGATGAATGGAATGTGCGGAATAGACAACGATAGGGAGGATAACAAGGTGGCGGCACTCACCGTGCGTCAGTATGTTGATGGTCTCGTTGTGCCAGTAGAAGAGGCTGAGCAGACACCCCTTGAAGGTCTGCAGCGGCCGGTATCCACGGAGCACGTACGGATTGAACTGCAGGTACTGCGGCATGTCCTGCCAAAGCAGTAGCTGGTCAACACTGGGACCAGAGTTGGGACCGCAAACGGAGGCGGCGCTAGAACTGCACCGGCCAACAATACTCCCACAATGGCCAGTGTCAGTTCTAGCACCGTCTCCAGCTTCCGATGTGCTGCTGCTACTGGCCATTGGCGGAAGATTGGTGGCCGCTCCAGTTGCTGGTGGATGCTCCGTTCCCTTTGCGGATGTGGCGAGCAAGGCAGACGTTGGCGTTGTGGAAGCGTTGGCGGAAGACGTTGATGTGGCTGGAATTTCACTCTCCGGCTGTCCGGGCTCCGTGGGTGCTGGCGTTGGTGCCACTTCGGTCACCTCCTTGGCCTTGTGTCCGTTCGGAGGATGGGTCTCCGGTTGGCCACTATGGTTTACTGGCTCGACATGGACATCACAGGAGGAGCGCGCTGGCGGCGTGGGTGGCGGCGTCACCGACATGGCCTCCACGGTGCTGCCCAGGCAGTCGCATCCAGAATTGGAGTAGCTGGTCTTGGACAGCAGCGGGCTGCTGAGGAGCGGCGTCTTGCCGCTGGTCTCGGGTTTCAGGTCAACGACGACTGCAGCGGCGGCGGCGGCCGCGGTGTCCATGCCTTGCGGATGCCTTCAATCCCTCTCGGGTTCGATTACGTGCTCGAATACGATATCCGTTGTGCACTCGAACTCGGATTCCGATTCGCTTTCGGTTGCTGTTCCGTTTGCGTTTTCGCCGTTTCCGTTTCCGGTTAGCTAGAGGGACACAGGCAGCGGCACCAACTGAAAGCAAAAGCCAAACGTCATGAATTATAGATTGCTCATGCAGATGTTACGTATGTCTTGGCCAAAAAAAGCACGTGCTGGCTTGTGCGACAGCGATGGCGATAGTGAAAACGAATAGGAAACCAAAAAGGAAGCTAGCTTCGGCAAACCGGAGCTGTAATACCCTTTATAAGCAGAAGTTTCTTTTGATGCTATGTTTGAGAGGAGTTTTATTACGAACGATATAGGATAATGTGCAAGCTCTTAAGAAAAATCGAAAAATCCGAATCGCTATACATGAATTTAAAGACTTTCCAAAAAAAACGTCTTATATCCGTCTTATAAAAACAGGAATTCTCGACCTAAAACATTTTATTGCATACTTTTGGGCATCTTTTGAATTTAAATAAAAATAAACCCGATTTCTTTTAAATGTCTACGGCCTTTGTAACAAAACTAATAATACCCTGCAAAGGGTATAAAAAGGCAAGAATGAAAACGAAAAGGAAAACGAGACCAGGACAATGTCAACACACACAGAGACGCGCAGGCCAGGACACACGCTTACAGCCTCGTGACCCAAAAAGGCCTGCGCCGAGTGCGCGGGTGTGTGTGTGTGTGTGTGTGTGTGTGTGTGAGCGAGTGTGTGTGCAATTGAATATTCCATGGGAATCACGCGAGTCTCGGATTAGGCCCCACAATACCATCAGCTCCCGGGCCCGAGCAAAAATCGATAAAACGTACTCTACTCACTTCTGCCATGGGACGCGCACACACGTTCCTCCAAGCGAGTCCTCCAGCAGCAGGGATGCTCGGACTCCGACCTGATGGGTTCTTTGGAGACTTGGAGTGATGCTATGAACAGGGCTTTTCACGCGAATTGCAGTAGCTTTGGATCCGTGGGCGGGGCATAGCGTACACTCAATTATTTTGCCATTCCGAACGGCGGTCTCCTGCTCGAACGGTACCTATAACGGTAATAATAACGGCGGTTGCTCCGGTGGCCTTTTATTATCCGATGGATGGGTGGACTTTTCCAGACGCCTGGCGACGACGGCAAAAAAAAATAAGGAACGCGGGACACGGAAGCGAGACGAGACGAGGGCGAAGAAGTCGAGTTGAGTCCGGCAGGCACGTCAGTCAGTATCTGACTGAGCGTGGGCACGATAACGATACCGTTATTCCACGCTAGCGTTTTGTTATGCAATTGAGCGAGATTGCCCAGTATTTTTATTGGGCGCCAAAGCAGCGCAGGCGCAGAGCCGACCACGAGGTCGTCAGCTGTTTCCGGGCATACAAATGCTATTAATTTAGATATAGTATTAAAACTAAAATGTTTGCTTAAACTTTTTCTTTTACTTTGTTTTTAGTTTGTTTCATGATTAATTTTGAATTCCCACTTCTTAACCGCCTCATCTAAACCGTTTGCGTTACGTGGCAGCTCTATTTACGCCACGCTTATCAACACTAACTTTTCATTCAAGTTTTTATCAAGTTTTTAAAACTTTAATTCTTCTACAGCAAGTAAAAAATGCATAAACAGCACAATCAAATAATATTGAAGATTATTATTCAATTTGTATAATCTGCAAAGCTCTACAGGCACTTTGTTCAAGAAGCTCGTTTTTAATTTGGTCTTAATTTAAATTGAACCGCCTACCGGCTTAACCGATTCAACGGGTGGCAGCTTGGTGACATACAAACACTAGCCAGCACTGTATTTTCTCACGCGAATGGGCAGCCCCTTTTCCGTAAAGGTGGCAACTCCCCGAATGAGAGAAGCTGAAAATCAGCTGCCGACGCGCTCTGCTTGATGCAATTCAATTTTTCGTTTCTTTGCCGTGACTGCGCGCGTATTAAATTACTCTACTTGCATTGCCTACTATTAATAAAAGTCTTGCCAAATGCAGGGCGCCAGGTGTTAGCAGAACCGCTGGGAAGCTGGTAGAGATGGAAACGTAGCGGCAAGCGTAAAAAAGGCGCCAAAAAGCAGAGGGGTGAAAACGAAAATAATAGACCAAAAACCAATACAACTGCTACCTTCCAAGGTTGAACTCATGCACCCCGGCAGCACGAAGAAAGCGAATTTCCCCTGGTATTCGCTCACGACGCTTCTCGGCGGCCTGTGGCGTCGTTTGTTTTTGCCTCGATCACCATACCTAGCGCTTCCAGCGCCTCCACTGCAGCTGCCGCTGGCACCACCCGTAATAACTACGCCGCCCCAGGAAAAAGAAGAGGTAAGATAACAGTTAAGCCCGTCCAGAGATATCCAAGTACTACCTGTCGGCGGAAAATCGAGGTAGGCACACACATACGCACGCCATCCTTGTGTCCATGTGAACGGCTGATTTTGCACGCCGTCGCTATCGGAGCTGCCAACTCGCGGTCAACCAACTTTCACCCGCTAATTACTTAATTGCTGAAACTAAAACTAGTGAAGCAAACTGTTAACAGCATTTTAAAAATCCCTCTCAAGCAAAAACAACATTATATATACATATACATATATACTAGGCTATAGTTGCACATGTTCGCGACGAATTGGCAGCTCCGGCGCAACCAATATGGCAGCTCTGCCTCACAGACGTGGTGAATATACTACCCAGTGACGTGAATTTTAGGAAAAGAAACATTATTTTCATTGCAAACGCACAACAATTGGTGTCTGCCGATAGCCCAGGAGGCGTTACAACATTGAAAAACAGCAGTGGCCCAAAGGTTCTTCCAGCCAGCGACTACAGAAATTGTACAGCAGCAGAAACAACAAAAGCAGCGACGGCGACAGCAACGCTTTGGCCAAGCAGCGCAACAACAATACCAAAGCCAGCGGGCGCATACAACAAAAATCAATTTTCGCGCTCGTGCAAAGCAAAAAACAAGCAGATAAAAGGTAGATGTTTGGCTGGTTGAAAAGTGAAAATGCATAAAATACGTTAGTTACTGATTACTTTAGGTGTAGTGTGTTTTTCCACGCACCAACACAGTCGCAAGGCGCTGCAATTTGGCTGGGCGCGCTTGTGTGTGTGTGTGTGTGTGCGTGCCAGCCAGCTGTATGCCACTGTACTCACCTCTGTTGGGAACAGATCGAGGGGGGTGCTGGAGGCGGTAGGGGTGACTTTGAGCAGCTTTGCCTTACAGTTCATAAGTACATAAATATAACTGTGTGTGTGACACAGTACCAGTATCCTCAATAGCTGAGCCCACACTCACATTCAGATATCTAACTGGCCAATTCTTGTTGTATATATTCCTTTAGATGCCCAGAACGCGGAGACGCCACCACTCGAGGGATCGATCCTCGGCGGGCACACGAGACAAGCGCCGACGACTCGATACTGCCGAGCACTCGCCACCCATACCAGAGGCACCATCGCCGTAAGTTCGCCAACAAACATCCATCCGAATCTCTTTCTCTTTCTGGCTGCTCTCGGGGATGTGCGAGTGCGCCCGTCTGGCGGAGGTGACTCCCCGCGGATTACTCACTCACATCTCGCAGGCACCATGTCCGAATCTCAGTACTCAGACACTGCTTTCCTCCCCGCTCCAACAGGCCGCGCATTACAAACACACATCACACCCGGTCGGCAGCCATGCGAAGGCGACACGAGCTCGATGCCAAGAAGGCCCAGATAGCCAAGGAGCCCACGTAAGTAAATCGGATGAGTGACAGACTAGCAAGCTTAATTGGGGATGTCACAAGAATCTATTCCTAGCAAGATCTGTGTCTTGAAAAATATATAAGGAAAAGATGAGGGTACTTACATATATTTCCTCGATGATCTTACAATCAAATGGTTGTCCGTTTTTCCTAACAATAAGGCAAATGTTTTCGGAACATGCTTAGAAAGATTCTAAGAAAGATTCTAAAGATTCTATAGATTCGAATATATTTTCTCATTTTAGATAGCGTTATATTCCTTAGGCTAATATTATCCCAATAATTTACTTATTTCCATACAATATTGATAGCTTTAGTCTGGAAACAATTCAAACTACAAATTTAAAGCGAAATCAATCTTTTATCGCAGCTGGTACCATTTTAATCATTATGAAAACTGATTAAATCAAGGGTCAAGGGTCACAGATATACAGAACACCAAACTTAGTCAAGTTTTATAAATAATTTGTTCCGATCGCCATGTTTATAGAGACACTACCACTAAACAAATAAACATGGCTTCTGATTGACTAGTTTCTTATTTTCTATTTCGTATATTGTATCTAGGAGATAATTCTTCAACAATTCTTTATATATTTGTTAAACGAATTTTATATTTTCACTGTATCTAGAAGGGCTTCGAATTTCTTCTAATTTTGCATTATTTAAATTTTAAAACCAACGTTAAGTAATTTTTCGTTGGTCTAATGTCGCACTTCAACGAATATCTCTGCGGGCGCTCTGCCGACACACAGTCTTCGGCAAAGTTAATCGGGTACGCTCTGTGCAAATTAAGGCACAGCATTAGTGATGTTCCATTGTCATGTTGTAGCTAAACCTAGACGTTTTTAGCGTTAAATGCTGTTTAAATGCATGTGTCGGCAGAAGACCAGCAGAGAAAATCGCTGACTTGCAACATAGGGTCTAAACTGTGATTTACTTGTGCGTATTCAATGAGTAAAATCCAATAAAATAGCAGCGTTTTAATGAAAAACTTCCTTTTGAACGAAACCCGCACTCAGGTCCGGGCAAACAGGCTCTGCCTACTACCGATTCACTCCGGTATTTCCCAAGCTGTCGGAGTGGCGCAGTGACAGCCCGAGTGTCCTGCCCACGCAGCTTTTGTAGATGCTCCTTGGAACTCGCTTTCTTTCAATGGCTTGTAAACGGTCGTGTCTTTAATGGTCGACGGGGCCATAATAAAGTGCCGCTCGAGCAGCAGGAGCAGCGAGAGCGACAAATTAACATGCGACCTTATATGGCGAGTGAAATCTCTGCTTGCGCTGGTTCCTGCAAGTGAAGAGTCATCCTCCTCATCCTCAGTCGGCTTACTGTAAATTAATGCGCAGACTCAGCGATTTCTTTGTGCGCCGATGACCCCCTTCGGGAGGCTGGCACAGATGTGGGCGGCGACGACTCTGGGAGATCTGGCAGATCCTGGCGGGTTGTCCAATGCATTTCCTTGCCTTAATTTATGCGCCTGCGTATTTAAAGCGTATTTGCATATTACTCAAAACAACGGACAACTGAGGCGCGACGCTGTCGCATTTATTTATTGTTTAATGCACTTGGCCAGGCCTTTTTAGGTAGTTGCTGCAAGAGAGCATCTCCCCTCCCCCGCGCTCTGCGGCGGGAGTTGGCTTAATCAGAGTCGCATTTCGTAATTTATACGCCACTAGCGGCGACCGCTTTCTTTGTCGATAAAATGACGCTTTTCATACTGGCACTGTCATTGTTTATTAACCTTTTGCATTTGTCATAAAACACGCTTGCCAAGTGTTCATGAACCAGCCAGCACCCAGCACCCGGCACCCGGGAGCGGAGCAGCAGATTAATCGATCTGGTCTGGCTCATTATTCAGGCAGGCGACGCGATGGTGACATCTTGCAACGCGGAAGCGGCCGAAAAAGCGCAGGCCAAATATGAAAATCAATCTGAATGATAAGGCTGTGTTTGTTTGTTCGGCAGCGGAATAGTTCCTCTTTCCTCATGCTTTATTGTCACCGATCGTTTTCAATTTCAATCATCTTTTATTTAAATTACAAGCCAACAATTGGGCGGGCGGGCGCACGCATTATGCGGCGAATTCGGAGCTTGTTCGCTCGCTCGCTCGCTCGATCGATCGCCCGTCTCCGCCTGTAAACTGGAAATGCGCGCAGCGAAGTCGAGCGGCAGCGCCAGTGGCAGCGGTAGCCAACCGACACTTGTTCGCTGCCAACTTGTCGCTGGGCTGCTCAGTCGCAACCACAACTCGCCAGCGAATGGAGGTGCTGGCTTCATCGCTCGTCGTAGCCGCCGCCGTCGTGCAACCGCCGCCAAGTGTTTTCTTCTGAAAGAAATGTACAATAATATCGGCAATTATTGTTCATAATCTACACAACAAATGCAGCTGTCAAGTGCGTGTGTGTGCCCGATTTGTTTATGCATCCTGACCAAACATAATAATTCGCCTCCGGAATTTCAATTAGATTTTTTTCCAAAAAATCCCACAAATCTTTCGAAGAAGTTTCAATGCTGTGCATACTACCAGGGCGGGCAGGGGAGCAAGCCTTAGATACCGCCGAACTATGACGACGCCAGTCTCGGACGCCTACGACTTATCAAAGACAAGTTGCACTGACTGGGTGACTGTTTTCGATGGATAGATGGAAACCGGACGTGCTGATTGTGTTTTTATTGGCCAAGGGATTTTGCACGCATTTCCGATATAACATTACTCATAGCGTCACAACTTGCCTGCCAACTCTTTGCGGCTGCTGTCTCTGTTTCGGTTTCGGTGACCCGTTTTGTGGCGACTTGTGTTTCCTTTTTGAATCAGGTTAAAAAAGTAAAAATTGTGAAAACTGGTCGGAAGAGAGGACCTGTTCGAGCCGGGTCTTTGAGCCCGTGTAGGCGCAGGCGCAGGCGCAGACACTTTCTACCAACTTATTTCTTGCTCTTTTTTCTCTGCGAATTGCATAAAGCCAAAGCCTTAACTGGTTAAGCTTTTTGGGGGTCTTATCAATGAACTTGCCCCCCCTGTGGTCGGTCCCTGGGGGCCAATTGGATTTGCCGCTAGCTAAATCGCAGCCAAGGTTCAGGGCTATTTTGGTAGCCAGCTAATTCAATTGTGGCCCTCGCTGACAGGCCAAAAGTGACTGAAAACGAAAACGAAATGCGGCCAGCGCAGTCGCGAAGTCGCACAAATGCAGCAGCCGCGACCCCAAAGTGAGTGGCCGAAACGAACTCATAAGCCATCGAGAACGTGTTAATTACACGCGTCTCGGCCACCAGTGGCAGCGGGAAAAGTGTTTGATAATTAATTGAAACAGAAGAAGTCTGAAACAGACAGTCTGTTCGCGACAGGGGCCCAGTGTGTGTGCACAGCATTGAAAATTAAGTCTATAAAAAATTCACAAACAGCCAGCGATATATACAAATGATAACGATAAAGCGAGAGAGATAAGCGATCTTCGAAGTGCACGCGTTTAAAGTAAACGTTCACCAGTTTAAATTTCAACGCCAATTCTAACAAGATCACAAGCACCAATAAAAAAACCAACATTTGCCCGAGGCAGCAACATCGGCAATTACGAATAATTAACCAACGAGCGAGTCGTCGTCTATTAAACAACGAAATAAAATAAAAGAAGTAATAATAGTAAAAAAGAAAATAACAGCTAACAAAATGCCCGTCGTTGGACAGCAGTATGGAAATGGCTTTCGGCCATATAGCTCCTTTCGAGTACCGCGCGGTAGTTGTGGCTACAACAACAACAATCCCGCCAGCAGCAGCTCCACCAACAACAATCCCAGCAGCAACAGCAGCAGCCAAACGGGAACAGCTCCAGCCCAACCCCTGGGCAGCAACGGTGGCAATCGAACGATGGTGAAATCGGTGCCAGGCAGGAACAATAATATGACTGCCGGATCATCCTCCACATCGACGGCTTCGTCGAGTTCCTCAATCCATCAACAGGGCGTGACCAGCGGCAGTAACTTTATTCGCCAGCAGCCCTGGCGAAGCAGCTATTGCAGCAGCAATCGCCACAAGTTGCAAGCTGATCACCATCCCCACCAGCAGCATCAGCGTTTAGTCAGCGGCGGCAGTGTGAAACCGCTGACACCCAAGCTCATACGGCGCATCGAAACCACCTGCTCCGCCACCGGGCCCACACGCCACTGCAAGGCGAGGGCTCCGCTGCCACCGGCACCGCCCACGCAGGCTCCACGCCCGGTGGCTACGCCCAGCACTGCCAGGAAACAGTATCAGCCTACGGGCGCCGCAGTAACAGTATCTCAGCAGCCGATGGGCACCCCCACCAGCCAGAAGCGCACCCACCAGGCGGGCAGGTCGGCCGCCAAGGAGAACTGCCCAACACGATTGGGACAGCGCTCCAGCAAGAATTACCCTGCACCGCAGCCGCCTCTGCCAGCGCGCAGGCAGCAGCAGGTAGCAGTCACCAATGATCTCACCAATGGAGGAGCTGGCAAGGCCACTCCTCTGGCCCAGCGCCGCCAGCTGCCGGCCACGCCAAAGCTGAGCCACAAGCAGCAGCGCAATGGGTGCACTCACAACGGAGAGGGGGGAGCTGGCTCCTCGACGGGCTCCAGTGATTCCCACGACTCTCCGCGCCTCAAGAAGGCCTTTTCGAACAAGTTCCCCCAGGGACTGCCCTTCGAGGAGGAGTTCTACGGCTCTCGCAATCGCTCCTACTCGCAATCCTCCAGCAACTATAGTTTCTACAGTTCCGTGGGTGCGCCCACCACTCCCCACGATGATGATGACGACGATGACAGGGATGTGGTGCAAAATGGGCACTGCGATGAGGATGATGAGTTCCAGCGCAAGCCGGCCACTGATGAGTCGCTCTATGTGGACTTCTCGAAAATGGTTCAGAGCCACCAGCAGCGGCAGTATGTACCAGCCAGCTCCTGGATAAGAGCCTCCCCGGAAGAGAACGAATTGCTCAGAGGCAAGGCCAATAGTCAGTTAACCCCTGCCCAGCAGCGAAGGAGGAACAGCAAATACGCCCGTTCCATGCACGAGTATCTGTACAGCGATGAGCCATCACAGGCAAGGACGAAGCATCGTCTCTCCGTGGTGGATGAACCGGAGGATGGTTACTACAGTTATGCCGCAGGCACGCCCGAAACTCCCAACTCGCCACCGCCCACGCCCAGGACGGATATCTATGTGGCTGCAGCATCGTGGGCGCCCAAGCCGCTCTATCCCGACCGCGTGCTGTTGCCCCCGGCGGATGGCAACAACAATCACCAGAAGCACCAGCAACAGCAACAGCAGCAGCGTCGTCGTCCAGAGCACTTGGGGTCCACGACGTGTGAGTATAAGTGAGTGTCTCTCCAGCATGCGGAAACCAAAGACTGAAAACTGGAGCTAGCCTTGAGTGGCACCGCTTGCTGACTAAGCGTTCTGTCCGCACTTCATTTAAAGTCGCCGCCTCCCCTGTATCTTCTCCGTCTTGAGCTCAACCCAACTCAACTCAACTCAATCTCGTTCTCGATGATGTTTGTTGTTCAGTTTTTATTTTGCTTTTTATCCATTTTGTTATTGCTGGCGTTGTGCCGCTACGATTCGGTTCAAGATCTCTCCGCCAAATTTGGTCAAGCGCACACCGCCCCTACTTGTGAGCGGAGCGGCAGCGAATTCAGCTGATCTCCGTCCGTCCGGCTCATTAGGCAACCTAAGCGCCGGCCAAGCTTTTAGCGTTCTTCACATACACTTCATATTGGGGTGAGCCTGCCTGTCAGCCCATTTTCTGTCGCTTTGTTGACTTAGAGCCGCCCAAGAGTCTCAACCTCGTTGGGCATTTTCCCATGTTAAAAGTTGTGCCTACCTGCAGGGAGATCATTCCACGGGCTGCCTGCTGTTCTCTAGATTTGTATGGCCTCAATTAGCACAGTTTAAACTATTTATGCTTAATCTCAACTTTAAAGTAGCCAAGAATGTACTGTGTCTGTAATGAGATGTGGGTTAAACTAGATCTATAAAGTACTCTTTATACCCTGCCTTGTTACCAATAATTTCTTTACTTTTCTCCTGCCTAAACATTCCCGCCATCTTACTAAATTCCTTTTAAAATTCCTCTCCGCTTAATTATCCTTTAGCTCCTTCCTGCCGCTGGCATTCCTTGTCAGCTTTCGTTTGGACTATTTGTCCAGCAATTATGTCAGCATCTGGCCAAATGGAATCCTCACTCTGTCAAGCAGGGAGGGGCCCCAAAGGCGGCCTCTTAATTTACCTTTTGGTTTTTTATATTTGACTTGCTTCTGTTTATTTTTTTTGTTTGTTTTGCTCGGGTTCATTTATCTGACGTTTATCGCGATCGGAACAAACCGGACCTGTCTCCGCAGACCCATATACGATCTCATAATCGCTGCTGCTACCGCCGCCAGCTGGGGCAGCCAACCAACTAAATGCTGACAATAAAGCTTAGATCTTGAGCTCACAGTTCTCGCGAACTCGATTTCCGACAGCGCAAGGCAGGCCTAAAAAATACAAAAAATCAAAAACCGATCAGACCGAAAACAAAAGTGAATAATGGATGCAACTTTCAGCGCCAAACGAAATGCTTTCAATGTATATTTTATTGACTTCCTATAAGCAGTCAGCCGAAAGGTGATTGACTACGCACAAAAACAAAGCAAACAGGCACTGATTTTGCACTTCGAATAAATCACGACATAAAAAAAAAACAATGCAGTATTGGGAGATCGATCTTCTAGACTTGATTTAAATTGCACAAAAAAAACAAACAAAAAAATGTTCAACGCTTCCTTTTACGTATGGAGAGAAGTGCCTGCGAGTTGGCATATTTAATTTGGCCTGTTGCTGAATTCGCTTAACTGTTGTTTGTTTTCGTTAACAGTATTGGCCGGCCAGGTCCGATCGCGGGGGGAATTCGGAGGAGGGCATGCGATCTCAGTGTACATTTCATTACGTTCATTGAACCGGGCGATCTCTCTCGCTCCCAACTGACTCACAGCAGACAACACTGGCTGAACCCGACATGACCGTCAGTCAGTTGGGAAAGGCGAGCCATGACACTTCCTCCTCCTGAGTGGTCTCTCTCCACACAAAGGCCTTCCCATTATTCCCATTATTTGCCGAGTTCATCTTGCTAAATGCCCCGCCAAGTGCTTATTGATGTCTGCTCCCCCCTGAGTACCTTGCTTGCGCTTGCGCAGACGCAACCAATGACCTTGCAATTGGCTAACCAGGTGACCGCCCTACGCGCCCTCATTTCGAGAGTGCGGCCCGGCCCGGCCACCCAAATGGATTTGCATAATCCGGCAGCTGTGTTTGGGCTGCTAACATACTTGGCCACTTACTCATTCTTTGTTCATAATTTTACCCTTTCCTCAGTTATAAACTCGGCAATATTTGTAACGGCATTTCTTTTGTCATTTAAGGCGCGCGCGACAATCATTTGCATTTTTTTTTTTTCTTTCTTATTTTTTTGGAGGCGACAAACCGAAAATTCCGGTTTCCCCATTATGTTTCACTTGAAGACATAGATATATGTATACATAGTACTGCCTTCTGGCCTAATCAATGAGCAGCTAAATCAAAAATAAAGCTATGCCAGATAATCACATTCAAGTTCTGGCTACCAGGGATGGCAACTGAAGTGGTAGGAAGCGAAGATAAATGGATATTTAAAGTTGTCATCATTGAATGGTTCCTAAAATCACAATTATGCCATATTTGGAGTCACTAGAAGTCGGTTTTAAATTATGGTTAATTGGGATTTAATATGAGAAGATATGGGGAATCCACCATTTCCGGATGGTGCCGGAAAAAATCGACAATACATTATTATCTAAAATATATTTTCGAAATATGTAAACCTTGGGTTTCTTAAACCAATATGGCATTTAGTTCATGAACCAAGAAAGTTACCCTTGGCTTTATAGGTCTTGGCAGAGAGGTTTATTGATCCGCGTTGAAGAAATTATTTTTGGCATTCCATCTGAATTGAACTGTCTATCAAAAATATGAATATTTATTGAGCTGACATGCCATAAATAGTTCACAAGCCATGGTGATGGCCAGCCTTGAACTATCCCTCGCATTTCTTGGGCTATTCAACTGTTTTCGGTTATTTTTTTTGTGTGTAAAGCCAAAGTGACGCATCAGCGTCTGCAGCAAATATTCAATTTTTTCAATTCCAATTGTTAACGCTTTTTTGTTATATTTGTATGGCCAGAAACGTAGGAGCAGGGAGGGCAGATCGCATATGTGCGCTACGCTTTGGTTAATGTATTTATGGCATTTTCAGGGTCAGCACAAAATACAAAATAAAAGCAACAACAAAAAGAAGAAAAATCTTGCGAGCCGCAACAAATGTTTGTCGGCGGCGTTTGGCGATGCAGGCAGGCAGGCAGGCAAGGCAGGTCGCAGCAGCTCTGGTTGGTGGGCTTTAAAGTGTCTCAGCTGCTCTATGTAAATCATGAGAAAAAAACTGGTTTTCGAATGATTAATCTCATAATTCAATAACAGCAAAGCGAGCGTATAAGAAACTATTTTCATGGGTTTTCTGTATGTCTCTCCACCTGAATTCTAGTTCTCGTTCTTCAGAATGCTATTTGCTCAAACAAAAAAAACTAAGAGAGAGAGATTGCAAAGTTCGGCTATCTCAGCTGTTGAATCTTAATGCTCAAAGCCAGCAGTAATCGTTGTCGCAGATTCTTTATCTCAAAGGTGCACAAGGTGTACATGATTCGTACAAATTGCAGGCCATTAAGGAAGTTGGTCAAGACACTGCTGTTTATTCGCTTTTAACTGACAGAAGGAGAGTTCTGAACACGCGGAAAAGACTCGGTCAAGGTCGTCGAAACCATTCTAGGAAATGGTTGCCACATGTGCTGGGAATGATAAGGCCAAAAAGGGGTTTGGCCTGGCCATAAAGTTTTTGTCTCATCTGTGTGCCTGCGAAAAGTCGAGGCCAACAGAGAAAACAACAAATGTGTGGAATCCCCCCGCGGTGCGCCTCAAGGGCAGTTGTTCAATCACTGAGGAACTCCATAAATATGGGCGCGATTGCAATATTAATATTGCGACTTTCGTCGGCATAGAATAAAGATTTCTACATCCTTGAAGGCAGGCTACAATCGATCAAAGAATTCCATTACAATGTGAATAGCCTCTTCAGGCCAAGCAACTTTGTATCGGGTTACCCTCGCCTCTATCTTATCTCGATTCCCACAGACTGTCATAACTTATTATCACGCCGGGCAATAAAACAGTCGAATTTCCGCGATTACCCCACGATCAGGCGAACCTAAGGAGAGATAATCAATGCCCGAGCATACCTAGCTACCGCAGTATCATATTTTAGGCTATTATTTCCACTGATATCTTATCTCTTTGGGGCGACCGTCAGCATATCAGTGTTATGCCGGCGTGACAAGGGACAATCCCTTTGTTTACATTTACTTGTGGTTTATTGTGTTGAACCCATTATTTTTGCTCTTTTAGGTCAAAGATATTATTTTATGAGGCTTTACTTTTTATTAGTCAAGCTTTCGACCTGCCGTGAGTGAAATATTGAGCCAATTACCTTTACACAACGCCAATCTGAAATGCTCGAGTCCAAATTGGGAAGCTATTATATGAGAACTTGCTTTGCCATTCCGCTTCCTAACCGCCATCTCTGCTCCACCCCCTCGAACACACTCTGGTGTTTCGAAATCGGAATCGGATTCTGGATCTGAATCAGCCAACGAAAATCATTAATATCCAATTACAGTTGGCCATAAAAGCTGTTCTAATTTGCACGCAGCGCGTCATTAATCATAAATCAAAACGCCGAAAGAGTTCGGCTACCATGGAGCTGCTTCCAAGCTGTTCCTTTTTATTAACTGCCATGAGTGGCCTGGCCGTAAGCGGCTTTTCCGCGACAGACGCCAGTCAGAGATCACTGATCGTTTCGTTTCTTGGCCAAGAGTCTTTCCAGCCTACGGATAGATCCCAGATACAGAGCACACCGCGAGCACACGGAGCGTGTGCGCTCAAGTTGATTTCTTGGAGTGTGCGCAGGCGTTGAGCTTTTGTCATGTAGCTGCCAGATACTATGAGAGGAGTACGGATACAGATGCAGCTGTGTGTGCAGGTCGGAACCGAACAAATGAATGTGTGTGCTCGTGTCGTACTTGTAGTCAAAGTCACTTTCAGCTTCAGTTCGTTCGTTCGTTCGGTTCTGTTGTTTCTCATAATTTGTGCCCAAATTTAGATGTTTTTTGGGGGCCACGTGGGCGGGTTTTTTCTTTCGTAATCGCTCAATGAGAGTTGTTGTTGGCTGACTTGGCTCTATGGCTGGTTTTTGCCTTATTAGCATACGGCTTCTTAACTTCTTTGATTTGGTAGCTCTCTGCATAGGTCAGTTATCTCTCGATCAGCTGATTCATGCCAAGATCTCTGCCCACCCGCACTTGGTTCGGGGATCTCACTCACCGTCTGGTGACCACCAGCAACCACCACAGCCGGGGTGGGTGTGGTGAGTGGATGTAACATGAGCATGAACATGAGCTGCCTAACTGCCGAGCTACCGATGTTATTGACACAGTTTCTGGCCTCGATCGGAACTGCTGCTGGGTGCTGGGTGCTGGGTGCTGGGCGCTAAGAGCTGGAGCTGGCTGGTTCGCATTGTGTCATTCCCCGGACCATGAAGTACTCGCAAAGGCATTTCTCGCCAAAGGTGGGCCGCCGCTGCCAGATAGCCAGCCACCAGCTGAGGTAGCCATCCGGCCGAGTTGATTAACTTGATTGGTAACGCAAAACCGATTCGCCAACACACGTCTCGCTAGCTCGCTGGCTTGGCTGGCTGGCTTGCCGGCCGCCGGTGGCTCAAGAATCTGGAATCCGGCGGCAAGGCAGGCGAGCGTGGAGCGGCTTAGCGGCTAAGTAGCTTTCCATGTTGTCCATGCGCTGGGCGTTGCTCCAAGGACGGCCATTCATCTGTCGCCCCCCCCGTTAAGTAATAGTTCTCGCTAATCGAACTTTCTTTCTATTTTTTTTTTTTGCAGTTTCGATGACAGCACCTCATCCCGCCGACGCAAGGAGCGCTCTAAGCGATCACATCGCAAGTCGCCAGCCTCGAGCCGGCGACAGCATAAGTATCGCTACCGGGACGAGGCCTCCCACTCGAGCTCCCGTCGCCGGCATCGCGATCGGCCCAAGGACGAGCGCGACAGTGGACGACAGAATCGTCAGTCGCAGGCTAAGGTAAAAACTTTTCATTTTATACTTGACACACAACCACACATAGAAAACAAGTGAAAATTGTAGGCAGGGCAACGAAAAAACAAATGAAAACCAAGAAAAAAAAGAAGAAAAAAAAAACTCAAAGCAAAGTCACAGCGAAAGCTAAAAGCAAAACAAACAATATGGTAAAAGAACAAATTAAACGGACGGATATTACGTATACGACACGACTTCGGACCGAACACAATGTATTTTAGTGAATTTCTTGTTGCGCCGCCTGTGCCGTTGTGCCAAAAGCTGTGCCTCTCGTTCGATTGATTAGTATCTAGGCATCTAGAGGTTGCCCCATCGTACACTCCCCTTGTGCCCAGCCATGCTGTTCTTCAAGCGGTATCTGGAGAAGTCACAGCAGGTGGCCGATCACTTTGAGAGCTCCGAGATCCCTTGCTACATCAAGATGCGTGAGCTGCCGGCGCCACCGTGCGTCGATCACTGTCGCGATCTCATCTTGGCCAGCTGTCCGCTGCGCTTTATGCAATACACCGAGGACTGGATAGTGTTGGAGTACTTTGCAGATCACGATAGCGATTATCTCGTAAGCGCTGTCCAACGCCCTTTGTCACCGATCGGTGACCAGCATGTTATTGTTATCTATCGATCCCACACCCTCTCATCCTCTGTCGCCTGTTGTTGACTAACCTAATCGCTCTCCGAACTGTGTGTTGTTGTGCCCGATTCTCGTCGAGTGGATCAATGGAGTGATCAGCGCGCTATCACGATCGCCAGCCATTGCACTCGCCGCCGCCGGTTCTCTCTCCTTTCTTATCTTTTGCGGCGTTGTGCTAAATTGGTCACTGCATGTGTCACATTGCCTCGGGCTCCTCTTCTTTTCTGTCTCTTGTGGCACAGTGGTAGCCGTAGATTTAGCTGGGAATGTAATCAGTGGTCCGGTGTATGGATGGTGGGACTCCAATTGAATGTGGAAACTACTGGGTCTCAAGGGCTCTAAGCACTCGAAATCTCTGGGAGTGCCGGGTGGTGATAAGATAGTGCTTTTCTGCCTTTAAAGTGTGTTGAAATTTTAGCAAGTTAATGAAATTTCACCATTAAATGTTGCATGTTTTATTTTATTAACTACAAGCTTTTACTTAATCACAGCAAAGGCATGACAAACTTAAGCTTAAAATTAAAAAATAACAAGTTCAGGGATCTGTAAAAATGAAACTAACTTCTGTGAGACTTTTAATTCATTTAAAAGGCGTTAAAAATTGCTATTGAGATCATGATCTATAATAAAATCGTAGTTAAATAGAGCAATAAAGCGGGACCTTGAGAATATGTGAAAATTGAGCAATTTCTTAACGATCTTCGGCTGCCTTGCCACAATATGTAAAGCTCTTAATTAAGCAAGATCTTCATAGTTTCCATACACTGTTGAGATGGTTCTATATACAGTTCTCCCACCCGGCGCACCACATCCATACCCCGCTGCCCTAGTTATTTTCGTTCAATTGATCATTTGACATTAACTCGCTGTCGGCGGGCAAAGTTTTCTCCTCTGTGCTGGTTTCCTCAGTGGATGTGATGCTGCTGCTGCTGCTGCTGCTGCCTGCTCCTCGCCAGCTTTGCCAGTTGCCCATGTCGCCGCCAATTAAGTGGGCTGAGTAACGCGCATAGAATTCCCAACTCGTCATCGTTTAGCCCCGCCAAGATTCAGTTCTTTCGGCAGTTGGAGCAGCAGCTCATCATCCGGCATGCGGCGAAAACGGCGAATGGCCGTGGCCTGGAACCGGAACTGGAGCAGGAGGAGTATGGCATTGATGGCGACGTGGCCATCACCCGTTGCCTGTTTCTAAAGCGGCAGCGCAATCACTTCGATCTGGTGGCTCTATGCGATATACCCTGTGATAAGTACGCCGGCGACAATTGGATTGTTGAGGAGTACTTTGTGGATCACAATGACGATTATCTAGTGAGTCACTCCGAATCCTAAAGAGAAATTGTTGGCATCTCAGTTTGCATGGCCCCTTTTTTGTTGTCTTCCACCGAGAATATGGGGAAAACGGCTTCGGTTGAAATAATAGCATTATTAGAGATTAGTTTAGACTTATTGGAGTATTTCTTGATTTCATATTTATTTATTAAGTTTACAACTAGAATCAGAATTAGTGTTTGCGAATTTAACTCTTAGACTTCCAAGATTCTATTTATTCCTAGTATTTCTTTATTTAATATTTATTTATTAACTTTAAACTAGAAGCAAATACAATCTTACCCAAATTAACTTTCCAACTTTCGAGATTTTAGTATTTTAGTATTTATTTTATTTATTAGTATTTATTTTATTTTTTAGTATTTCTAGCATTTAGTCTAGTATTTCTAGTATTCTATTAAATATTTTCCACTGTTCATTCTTCTTTTTTTTCTAAAACAAAGATCAGTAACGTAAAATTAAAATATCCTGAACAATTTATCAGTATTTATACTGATCGAGGGTGCTATTATCTTGACCGTAGCTATACCTATACCCACCATAGGCACAGGGCTAAACTCTCCCTAACACTAAAATCTCTCCCGAGTCTCTTGATGCCCACGAGCGACGCCTTGGAGACTCCTCTCTATGATCTGCGCATGTCCCCCCCATTTGGGTCCGTGGCCACTGCTGCTCACAGCTGATGTTGCTTCTGCTGCTGCTGTTTCTCCTCCTGGGAGATGCGCGCGCAGCTCCGTCTTGGGCTTCTTGTTGTTTGCCATTTGCTCTAAACTGTTTTGGTCTTGCGGCGTCGCCGTTGCCTCTGCCGCCATTCGGGAAATTATAAATACACGCGCCGCATAAAGTTTACGCTCTGCGCGGCTCTCCTCATCTTTTTGGGGCGGTTTTTCGGCAGAGAATTTTCAAAATTGAGGAAACCGAAACAGATTCGAATCTTCGTTTGTTGGCTGTGTGTCGCCGCCACTCTGCGTCCATATAAAACTTTGTATATATCGTCGCCATCAGCGGTGTCGTCGCTGCGTCTTCGTCTTTGTCGTGTAACGGTATTGGGATCCCCCGCTCTCCAATCTACATATATCGCCTCCTTTCGCGCACTTTGTTTATCGCTGTGTGTGGAGCCTGTGTGTGCGTTCTTGTGTGTTTTTCTTGAATTATTTGCTTGGAAAGAAAGGGAACATTAAATCATCGAATAGAACAATATTAGAGGTACATACTGGGCGTATGGGTAATGCAGAAACGCATTTTGGCCCGCAAGGAAGGTAAATTCGGAGGAAAATAAACCAACATCCAAACCTCCCACAAACATCATTCATTTCAAACAATCGCTGGGCATCGCCGTGACATAATCAAGCGAGAACTACAGCAACAAAAGGCAAAAAAGAAAAACAAAACCCAAAAAACTAAGAACATTAAGTGTTTTAAAAATAAAACTCGAAAAAGCAACAGCAGCAGCGGCAGAAAACGAAAAGAAAAAACATCAAACAAAATGCAAAGAGTGTTAAGAAAAAGTGCGCGGCGATATTCATCGGACTCTGAATTTGTTTAAACAAGATACGAGAGCCACAAACTGTTTTATTGACCCCCCGCCAAACGACGGTGGCGAGTAAATAATTCGAAGCGATATTAAATTGGGATAAGAGCCAGCTGTGGTTCATCACAAAAAAAAAAAATATAATGATAGTGAACTTTGCACTTTTCCATCAAGTTTTTGCAATTAGCAGCGAGGCGAAAGATTATTTAGTAGGAAAAGCGAATAGGGGAAGCTAATGCAGTCCGTACACAGGGGAAAATTAAGTTCAATTTGGTAATCAGACTTCTGAAACCTAAGAAAAAACATAAATAAATAATAATAAATACAAATAGCTTGCCAAAATTAAGTTTAATCAGAAACAGAAATGTTTAAAGGGGAATACCCTTTATATATAATATAATTTTGTTGTAAAATCAATTAAAATTATAAAGAAAATCTTAAAGAAAACATGATTTTTCCCTGTGTTTATGGAAAAGAAGGGGAAAAGAAGGAGGCGGAGCAGGCAAAGACTACGCTGCGGCCAAGCAAATCAAAACAAAAACTCAAAACTAACAAATGCAGAGCAGCAATTGGAGCACACACGTGTGTGTACGCTGGTGTGTGTGTGTGTGTGTGTGCCACATAGATACAAACTATATATGTGTGCGTATGCAGCACAGATCGGCGGGGATTATTCATCAGGCTGCCACATCATCATCTCTGCTGATCTCCACTGCTCCTCCTGCGCGTTCCTACCCTTGCCTCCTTCTGATTTCCTCCGCTTTCCGCTTAGCTGGCGTTTTCTTAGTTTTTTTCTTTTTCTTTTCGAAAGCTATTTTCGTAAGGCTTGCATTTATATTTAGTTGCCACAACAAACTTATAGCGAAAATCCAAGCTACAAGCTACAAGCTTGTACACGATACAATTTTGGCCATATGATGCGAACCAAAATAAAAGTCAACTGGGGTGGAAAAGTTTCCCCTTAGTTTTTCCAACTCGTGTGTGTGTGCGCACGAGTGTGGGACTGTAGTGTTGTGTGCGTTTTCGGTACAGTGAAAGCCAAGGCGGTGAGAGATCAGAGATCACAAAATTAATGGAAAAACTAAAGTGAATTAAAAACGCAATCAAGTCAAAGGCGATTGCTCGAGATGTGATCTCCATTTCTCAGACAAATTGAGACTGCTGTGCAATTAGTCGCTGAGTGAGACCTCACTGTACACGGCGGGGCACTGTGTGTACTAGGTATACTGCCCGGCTGCGCCAATTTACGTGCGTCGTCGTCGTCTATTTGTTAAAAATAAAAACAGATTTCGGACGGAACACTGAATGGCAGGGATAGACATGCGGCGCCCAATGAACCCCACCGAGATATCACACATTGGCCAAACGATCTCTGCCCCTCTCCAGGGATGGATGGATCACACAGCCATAAATCTGAGGCAAGGTATAGAGAGATCAGGCAGGGAAGGAGGGGGTGCTGAGCTCATTGCTGTTTACGATTTGTAATTTGTATATATGCTCTCTATATACCGTTGAACAAATCGGGGGGCGATATATAGGCTATATATCGGATGTATGTGGGCGCCAAAGGAAAGTCTTTCAATTAGTAAGTCGCATCGCCAAACATTTGCCAAAATGCCAATGAGACATTGACATTGAGGGTGCGATCGATCGATCGATCGATCGATCGTTACATTTCGTTCCGTTTCGATCCGATGCGATCCGATGTGGACCTATTTTGCGCAGGTTTCCTTTGCGGCCAGCGCTGGCAGCCTCGCGAGTCTCGCCCAGCTAGTCGAACCCAACGCAATTCGAGGGAGTCGCCAGTGCAAGATTAGATAACAGATTACCTTTTTTTTTTGTTCCCTTGGGGATCCTAGAAAGAAAACTGACCACGACCACGATCAGGAACCGGAGAGAAAGCCGTCCGCAGACCCCGGAATGTCCAACGAATTCAGCGAACTGATCGCTCTCGGCTGTCCGGACCTCACGGCCCAGAAGCCAGAGGGCGGCAGCACCCAAACCGAGCTGATCCTCAACACGGAGCGTCGGCTCAGCATCAAGCAGATGACGGCCACAGATCTGGCAGTCCTGCGTGCAGCAGCCGCTGCCGAGGCCGAGGCCAAAGCACGGGCACAGGCGGATGCGGAAGCACGGGCAATAGCCCAGGAACAGTTGCGTCAGGCCCGCGAGGCCGAGGCTAAGGCCAGAGCACGTGCTGCCCTCGAGATGCAGGCCCAGTTGCAGCGGGTCATGGAGAGCGAGAAGCGCAGGCAGCGGGAAGAGGAGGAGCAGCGAGACAGGCCATCGAAGCAGGAAGATGAAGACGAGGACGAAGAGGAAGAAGATGAAGATGAAGAGGACTTGGCCAAAGGTTCCCTACCCTCCAATGCTGGTCCCAGGGAACGGATAACCTCGCTGCCCAGCATCCTTGACGATGCCATGGAAATGCACCTTTTGAACGTCTCACAGCCTAAGGTCACAGCCGGGGATGATTCGCCTCCGCACAAGAGCACCTCCCACCTGGCCGACTCCATTGAACTGCTCCGGATGCAGCGTGCTGCCCGCGATGCCCGTTCCCACAATCGCACCCGCGAGCGTTCCATTTCGCCGGCGGCGCGCAATCACGAACGGAGTCCTGCTCCCGATCGTCTCCAGAGCTCCGCGAGCATGAGCAGCTTGGACTCGGCCAGCGTGAGCAAGGCAGAAAGTCGACGTGGCAGCACATCCAGTGCCTCTGGTGTGGAACCACCTGCGGCAGCCCCTGGCCTGACCTCCAAATTCCCCCTCTCCAAGACGGTATCAGCGCCCAATGTGATGAACCGCCGGAAAAGCAGCCTCACCTCACTCTTTCCGGGACCCTCGCCTCTGGTGGCGCCCGAACCCTCGCTGCATACCAATCCGATGGCTCTGCCGCCACCGCCAGAAGAGGAGCCTCGTCGGGGTCGAATGGAGGATAGTTACCGTGAAATACCTAGCGGAAAGATGGTGCATCGCACAAAGACGCCGCCACCTGTGGGCGCCAATCTGGGTGTTAATCTAAAGCGAGTCACCGCGCCCAGTGGTTCCATAACCGTCAAGCCCAAGGAGTCGCCCATGCTGGGCGTGGTCCTTCGCAAGGTAGAGAAGAAAGTAGTGCCACAGAAGAGCATCCTGGACGACGACAAGCCACTGTACCACTTCTCCATTGTGCGCAGCGATCACAAGGAGCATGTGCCCGCCCAGAAGCCAAAGCCCAAGCCGGCTCCCCCAGCTGCCAAGCCCAGTCCGGGCGGCATTCTTACCGGGCCACAGGTGATACGTAATCCGCCCAAGCAACCGGTGCCCGTGAAGCCACAGCGTCCCATGCCCGGAGTGCCCATTACCATAACGAAGATTGAGGGCGACAAGATCATCATCATCAAGAAGATCATTGTACCGAAGAACAGTAAGATACCGGAGCAGTATCTGCAGGTTGGTGGCGTCCACGTCCACGTCCTCGTTGTGTTGGTGCTCGCCCAGTGGTTCGTCTGGTGTTTGGTGTCTTTTCCTTCCCCCTTCTGTGTTCCGTTCGAAATCTGTTGTATAGAATTTACCTCGATGGTAGCAGAAGCACACTAAACACACTCTAAGTTAGGGTTAGGGATCTAGACCAGGAAAAGGTGCAAAGTTAACTTTTTAGAGCTTGAAATAGGAAAAAACATGAGTCAACGCACACACAAAACACACAAAGATAACGCAAAATAAGCTGAATAAACGGATTCATTGAAAGCGAATCCCTTATTCATGCCACCAAGTCCGGTTTGCAGTGCGCGATCGTTTCCTATAGATGAGTGAAGATGCGGCCAAGCCAGCAAATGCAGTGCCAACAGCAACAACAATTTCCGCCGCCCCATCGCCCAACCTAAGGACCAAAGAGGAATCCCTGCCAGCCATGCAAAAGCCAACGCCACCGCCGGCCAGTACTGGCCAGCAGTTCTTCCAGGTGGTCTCGCCACAGTTTGCCTCAGTGCTGTCCTCCACCATACCGGATAGCAAGTGTGCCGTTCGCTCACCGATCTCCTCTCCGCTGGCCATTCGCAAGAGTCGCCCGCCTCTGTTGCCAGCGAGCCCGAAGTCCACGCCACCTTTACCCCGAAAGCATCATCCGTTGGCGTATAATGCGGCCACCGGGACAATAAGCAGTGCCGCCGGTGGTGCATTGCCTGCACGCCTCATGGCTACCATTGCCTCGAGTCCTGCGTCCAGCATATCGGTGTCCTCCTCTAGCTCACCTTCTTCCTCGCCGCCTCCGCCAGTGCCGTGTAGGGCGCCTAAGAATGGCAGTAAGCCTACTGCCCCTGCAGCTCCGCCATCCAACGAGATTACGCTGGACAAGCTGCTGCAGCAGCAACAGGAGCTGGAGGAGAAGTCGGCGGCGGCCAAGAACAGTGCGCAGATAGATGCGAATTTCTACGACGCCGAGATCGAGATGATGAACAAGTATCTGAAGAGCCTGCCCGACTACAGCGAGCTGGACAGGAAGCTGCACCAGGAGTTTCAGGAGTGCGAAGATCTCTACGACAGGCTTAAGCGGCAACAGCAGCCGCTGGCCAAGTCCAATTCGCAGCAATCGGTGACGAAAGGAGCACCAGGTGTAGCAGTTACCGGAAACTCTTCCGGTCTGGCCAAGTCATCATCTATTAACTTTGCTCAGAATCCCAGCAGTCGAGGAGCTGCTCCCCGGATGGCCTATCCCTCGATATTCTCACAGCCGGGAGGCGAGCCCAAGCTGCAGCGCAGTATCTCCAGTTCCAATATGCCGATAAGTACGCCCACGCCCATGCGTCCGCTGCCCGCTAAGAATGGCCTGCAGAGCGGCTCGAATCTCTCCCTGAACAAGCAGCTGATGAACGAGTTCTGGAGCGAGAATCTCACCAGTTCCCACAAGCGACAAACGCCCAAGCGCACATTCTGGAACTACGAGAAGATCTGTGGCGCCCAATTGGGCGATGCCGGTCAGCCCTTCAAAGTGGATGCCAAGACGGCCAAGAAGCTGGCCATCTTTGATCCCACAGTGGCGGAGGCAGCACAAAAAGAGTTGCAGCGTCCGCAACAGCCGTTGCAGCATCATCCTCACAAGCTGCAGAAGAATGCCTCGCTGTCGCATCTGGATCTCAAGGTACGGCAGGCGGTGACCAAGGACGATCTGTACAAGCTGATCTGCAACGAGCAATCCCCGTCCGTGGGAGCGGGCTTTGTGAGTCGAGTGCCTGTCAAGCAGCAGCAGCAGCAACAGCAGCCAGCGCTGGCCCAGCAGCCGCAGGTTCTCCCCAAAAGCGTGTCCATGACGCACGTGCCGGGTGGCTGCCAACCCTTGGGAGCACCTCTTATGAGGACCTCTAGTCGCACACACATACCCTGCTATATGAAACACCTGCCTTCCCTGAGTAGAAGCACCTCCAACTCGGCGATATTGATCACGCCCCAGCCACGCAAGGAGCCGCTGGCGAAGGAGCCACTTAAGGCAGCTCCTGCTCTGGGCAGTGCTCCTGCTCCAGCTCCTGTTTCTGCACCTGTTCCCGCCCCTTTTACCAAATCCAGTGGCGTACTAAAGAGCTCTAGTAGTTCCTGTGTGCCTTCGCCACGCTGTGCGGCCTTCTTCCGTCGACCGCAGGATAATAACAATCAGCAGCAGCAGCCGCAGCCTCAGCCGCAGCCACAGCCCCTGCCACAGCCTGTACAGCAACCGCAAAAGGCTGTGCCCACCGAGGAATCCGGGCCTGGGGACTCGGCCTCGCTGGAGCGCAAGTCGGAGAAGAGCAACAGCACGATAAGCACGAGCAGCTTTACGGTGACCAACTGTTGCACCACCCACCTGCCGCAGCTCTCCAAGTTCACCTCATCGTTCCACATTGCGCCGGCAACAACAGCCACGACGACGGCGTCAACGACAACGCCTGCGGCAACGTCGACAGCAACAGCAACAGCCATGCCAGCAGCAGCAGCAGCAGCTGTAGCAACACCAAGTGAGGGCGGCGGCCACAAGGCAGCGCAGCAGCAGCAGCAGCAACAAAGTGGCGCAGCTGCCAACTTGGAGGTGCCAACATCGTCATCGTCGGCGGCCACAAAGCGCCAGAAAGATGTTGACAACAAGCTAGAGAAATGCCTGAACGACATGCTAAAGCTAAAGACCAACAGTAACATCACTAGTACCACCAGCAACAACAATAATAATAATGCAATCATGTCGCAGTCGCTGACAGGCGAGCACAAAGAACCGAATGGTGCAGGCGGCGACAGCCTTCCGAGCAGCAGCGGCACAAGCAGCGGGAGCAAGTACATGGGTGAATCTCAGATCCCGGTGCCAGTGCAGCTCTACGATCCGCAGAAGCCATTGCTGCAGCAGCAGCAGCAGCAGCAACAAAGGATCTGTTATCCCATAGGCAAGTCGAACTCTACTTCGCAGTTGCCGATGGGTGGCTACCAAAGATTGCTGCATCAGCAGCAGCAGCATCAGCAACAGCAGCAGCAACTTCAACAACAACAGCAGCAGCAGCAACAACACCAGGAGCAGCAGCAATATCCCCAGCATAAGCGACCGTTCCTCAACTGGAATAGTTTTGCCTGCTCCGCCATGAATGGTGCAAGTGATCCCTTCATGCAGCAGCACCAGACGCAACCACATATGCCACACCACCAACAGCATTTGCCCCACAAGCTGCAGCAATCCTACTCCTCCTCCAATGTGCCAAAGCAGGCGCCCAAATCGGGACTGGCCATGTTTCTGCAAAAGAACACCAACAAGGAGAACAAGTTTGGGCAGCCGCTGCAACATCAGCCGCCGGGCATGATGCCACAGATGTACGGCTACCAAGTGCCGCAGCAGCAACAGCAGCAACCATCAAAGCTTGGCTATCCGCGCAGTGGCGCCCCATTGACGCACTCTGTCTCCTTCAGCTCTGCCCAGCGGCCCACGGCCCTGTTGTTTCATCAGCAACATCAGCAGCAGCAGCAACAACAGCCGCAGCATTCCAGCTTTGGGCAGGGCATGATGAGTAGGAACTACTATAATCTGCCCAAGCAGCCGGAGCGCAAGCCGCTGCAGACCTTTGATCCCTATGCCTATCCCAAGCCGAATCAGATGCAGCCGGTCAAGTACCAGCCGCAGCCGCAGCCGCAGTCACAACAACAGCAATCGCATCCGCATACGCAGTTTCTGAACGCTTCCGCTGGCGGAGGAGGTGGTGGTGGTGGCGCTGGCGCTGCCGCTGGGCTTCAATACGATCCAAATACAAATACGCAATTGTTTTACGCGTCGTCGGCGTCATCGTCGGCCAATATGCAACCGCAGCAACCGCAACAGCAACAGCAACAGCAACAACAGCAGCAACTGCAACAAAGCAATTCTGTCATATTCAATCACCACCAACAACATCAACACCAGCAGCAGCAGCAGCAGCAACAACAGCAGCAGAATGAAATGTCCAAGTCCGCTTTGGGACTGCACTTTATCGAGGTAGATTCTATAGCTGCAACTTATTTTTGTAACTCTAACTGAGCCTGTGTTCGTTCGTGTTGCATTGCCGCACATGTGTCTGAAAATTGCCTACTAACAACAACCGAAATGCTCCCGCTTTCGCTTCCAAAGAAAGTACACACCGAAATAGGCGGGTGACTCATCCCTTGCCGGGCTCCACGAAGGGGAAAGATGACGAAGACGATGGGCCCCCTTGGTTCTCTAGTTCCCTATGGCCGATCTGCTTGGCCCCCAAGTTCGTACTTCCTGTACTGGCGTTTAAAGTGCGAGAAGCGTTCCCAAGAACAGAAGCACACAAAAAAATATATATATTATGTTATATATATATATATATATAGGTAGTAGTTCTTTAGGCCCACTCTCCTTGGCGGTCGATACACCGATCTCTTGGCCTCTTGGCAGGCTCTTGCACTTGTCGACATCGACAAACATTGCACAATCGAGCAAAGACTGCGGGAAATTCAATGTCAATTTCCTCGGCGGGGCGGCTGCTGGCTGTCCTCTATTAATAGTTGGGCGGGCGGGCTACTCTTGATTTATGTTTGTTTACTTGATTGCAGAGGCATTCCTTCTAATTGCCCTCGCGGATATGATATGTTTCCAAAGGGATTTGTTTGCTTAACTAATTTATTGGTTAACGGCGACCTCCAGGCCATGTAATTGTTTTAATAATTAAAAAACACTAAACAACACGTAGCGCGGAATCAGCAGAATCGAATGTCTAAAAATATGTAACACTCATCGGTTGCTCTCGCCAGATCTCTCTCTCCCTCTCTGAAGACTGAAATTACTGATTCTCCGACAAAGACTGACGACTCTTGTATACCCTTACCGGTTGAAACTATGACAAACATCCTGCCGAAGCTGACATTCCCATCGATTTGTATTTATTTAGACGACCCTGACCCCGCTGCTTGCATGCAATTTCTGTCACAATTTATAGTTTTTTTGGGGCTTGTCCAGGGGGATGGGTGTCAGAGCGTATCCATTTGGAGGAGGGCTCTTCTGCGGTTAGTTCTGGCTTCCTTCTTTCGCAGCAAACAATAATAGAAACGGAAAGAGGCGGCAGGCGAACACTCGACGGAGCTCTCCCGCACGGACGGACCGCGGACCGCAGATCTTACGGCCGTGCTCTGGCTCTGGCCTGTGCCTGCTCGACATCGGCGATATTTTCAATCTTTATAATTAGTATATGTGGCGTGCGCTTTCGTTAATGTTGCGCTGATTTCGGTTTTGTTTGTTTCCAAACGAATGCGCAGGCAATCGGCCATCGGGAAGCGCGCTCTACACCACAAATCGCCTGGCAAATAGCCCGATCTAAGTCCAAAATCCCCAAAAACGGAATTGCATGGCTCAAAGTGCGTGTGAGATCGGTGTGAAGACGCGGTTAGCTAAGCAATTTCAAAACGACTTTTCCGAAACTAAATGGAAATTGCATTTTAAAAACTGTCGTCGCAGTGGCGGGGGAGGCGACTGCAATCGCGGCGGCAGCGGCGGCCTCTGTTGTTGTGTGTTGTGTCTATTTCCGTCGAAGCTGCCGAATCTCTGAAATCTCTTACAATTTCAATTATTTTTACACATCAAATATATTCGCTCTATACTAGATCTCTACGTAGTACATGTTGCCCCCCTTTTTCGCGAACGTACAATAAATACACTTCTATTCTATTTGAACCAACAACAAAGTCATCAGAATCATGCTCCCAACAAATACCAGAAATCAGTACAATTAATGAAATAGACCAAGTCGGAAGAGCACGATCCGCGGTAGCCCCCAAAAAATAAAATACAAAAAAAATCGGAAAATTCTTCATCACCTACGCCAGGAGCACCACAACAAAGCTAAGTACTAGCGGATAGAGGATTGTCGTCATCTTTCCGCCCCGAAGACCCACGCGAACACAGCCACAAAGAGGAGATCCGAGATCACACATCCGAAATGGCAACATTTCTGAATCGTTTTCATCGCGAGAAAAGCGAAAAGATATTGCCAGCGATTGGTGAAAATGGGAAAATTGCAAAATCAGCTGATGCCGGGGCAGAGGCAGTGCAGCCAGCGGCTCAGCCGCGTCCACAGCGACGCTATATGCGCAGCGCCACCGCTGCCAGCGTGACGCAGCTGCTCTCGGAGAGCTGCAACAGTCTGTTGCAGCGATTTCGGCGCAATCCGAGCGAACGACCTGATAATAAACAGCAGCAGCAGCAGCAGCAACAACAGCAGCAGCAACGCAATCGGTAATCGATGCAAAAGAAATCAAGCAAAGATTTATAATTTATTTTTAATTTTGCGTGCGGTGTGTTTCTTTTCTTTTTTTTTTATGTACTTTTTGTACTTTCGTCGCCTTTTCGTCAAACGAAAAAAACTCGGTCAAAACTTGCTCATTGCCTTGCGCGTGCCTCTTGATTTTCATTCTCTGGCGTTGATTTCAGCCGAGTGGTCAGCGCGTAATTGCGAGTTTAGTTGCAGCGCGCGTCACTCCGCCGTCGAAAGTATCTCGCGATCGTATACTGCATTTCCCACAGTCCACAAAAACCCATACCGCCGCAGACTGACTTAAGGCCAATTATGTAAACGTCTCGAGTGCGTTTTCGTTGCGCGTTGAACTCGCGCCTGAACTTCCAGCGGCAGTGCGTCGACCACGAAAAGTGTGAAAATCTGGTAGTCATAAATCGCGAATAATTGCCAGAGCAGGAGGAGGAGAGTAGAGGGATTTATATCTCGATTTGAGCTTGATTTTTAGTGCCTGCCTGCGGTCAGTGTTTGATTTATGGCCAGTCGTTAATCAAATGGAGCTTAACCAGAGCTCCTTCAGTCAGTCTCATTTTGCAGTGATCACCCATCAGCACCTGCACCTGCAATTGTCAATCAACGGAGTCACTTAAGAGCCCGATGATTGATTATTTGAAATATAAATATTCGTATTTCCCTGGAAGAAAAGCCACCAAATGTTTGCTGCGATTATTGGCCAAAAATATAGAAGGAAAAATCGTATAATCTTTTTTTTTTTCGCCTCTTAAACTTTTGATCGAGAAAAGCTTGAGGCATTAGAAAGATTGGAAAAAGCTTTTCCCTCCCAGCTGGTCTGCATTCTCTTTCATTTGCAAAGAATTCCTTGATTCTTCTCTCGCGTTAGTGGCTGTCTTTGGGGAATACCAAATAGAATCTCTGGCTTTTTGGCCTGGCTAAGTTCCTCCATACGCACTCTCTCTCTCTGGCGCTCTTTGTTCACAAATTGCAATTGCTGCTGCTTAATTATTTATATGCGAGCGGGTTTTAAATAAAACGTAAAATGTTTCGCTTTGTTCTTTTTATTTCTTTTCCGCCAACCAGCAGCAGCAGCAGCAGCAGCAAAACTTTTATTGTTCTGCGTTTCTGTTTTTCTGGTTGTTTTTGTCGGCGAGAGTTCAAGGCTTTTCCCCTGCAAAGGCAAAGACTTTCGATCGTTTCCCTGTTTTGCTGCTGCTGCTGCTGCTAACCTGACGGAAGTGAAACTGTGAGCGCTTAACAAAGTGAAATGCAATTTCGATGAAGCGTGCAATTCGCGTGCGTCTTTAATCCAGAGAGACAAAGCATCCCAATCCAAGGCGGATCCATCTATGCCACCCACTCGTCTCTATGTTATTCGATTTTCTCACCACCCACTCGCTCTCTCTCTCTCCCTCTCTGGCAAGTGCGCAATATTTTCACACTTTTCACCAAAAATAAAAACGATTCCTCAATATTTTCGGGCTGCCTCCGCTCCACCGCCACCGCAATATTTCCTTCGTCTTCGTCTCCGCATCTGCCGCGCGCCGCCGCCGCCTCTTTCATTCGACGCGTCGCACGAAATTTTTCGGAAAAATTTTCCTTAGCTTTTTCCTCAGTTAAATTTTGGTCCGTGTCGTGGCAGCGCGTTCCGTCCGTCGTTCGTTCGCCGCGAGCCGCGTGGATAACTGCATCCTCAGACAGCAGTCTCTCCGACTTCTTCTTCCACTCGAAATCATTGTTTTGTTGGGCTTCTCTTTCAAGTGAGGATCCTAAAAAAGATACGACCAGACGCAGCACCTCCAGGACCCCAACGAATGATAGCAATAATAACACTAACAGCAAGGCCAAAGGCGGAACCAATCAGTCCCAGAAGCAGAGCAAGCGTCGTCGCAGCTCGGACAAGTCCACAGCCAGCCGGAGGCAGCATCCGGAAGGGGAACGGGAAAGGGATAGGGAACGAGATAGGGACAGGGACAGGGACAATCGTGAACGCGATCGTGACCGGGAACGAGAGATGGCCGATCGCCATAGGCGCTACTATGCTGGAGGCGGTCTTGGTAGCACCGCCGGACTGGGCTATCATCCCAGCAGCAGTGGCAGCGGAAGCAGCAGCACTGCAGCTATAATGGGCCGCTACCAGAAGAGCTCCACGACAGCCAACGCCCTGGACAGACTGCGCACGCACCTGAGTCCCGTGGGCGGTTACTACAAGCCCCTCATCCGTGGACTGGGCGGCGGGCGACGAGATCGCGACCTGGACGACGTTAGTATGATGATTTGTAGTGGCAGGAAAGCGAACCGAAAGCGCGAGTGCGGTGTGCAAACCAACGGATCAGACCCAGACCCAGACCCAGATCGAAAGCGAGTCCCGTGTGACTCATTGCCTGGGCATTTCTACTCTTTTATTTTGGAAATCCGAATCATCATCTCACCTGTCGGCCGTGACTCAGCGAAAGAGTGACTGCCCTAAATGTGTGACATCTCAGGTTGGGAAATGTGCGCAATTAAAGGGGCTATCGTGGGTATTCACATATATAGTATGTGTCCAAAACAGCAGTGCACTATAGCCACGTTAACACTATAGAATAGATTCCCCCGCACACACACACAGATAGATATATGTGCAGATATTATATTAGGGGCCCCCACACGGGCGGTGTTTTATAGCGTTTCTATATGCTCAGAGTCTATATCTTCGGCTTCATTCTTGCCGTGTGCGTTTACGTTGTCGAATTTATTTTCGATTCGAACACATCTCGGCGCTTTTCTCTATTCCGCTATATTTGTATCTCTCTGTACGCCACAGATGTGTGTATAAAGCTATTCACGATTTTCACGATTTTTCCGCCGCTTTTATATATAAACTTTGAAGGTCGTCGCGCCGTGGACTTATTTGTTTAGATTTTCTTCTAGCCAGACCGAACGAAAATACAAATACGAAAATACGCGTAGAGAAAGCCGGATTGAGTGGCTTTAATGGCAGTGAAATTGTGCGAAATGAAAAGGCCCAAGCACCCCATAATTAGCCATTGCCGAAAAGGCCATTTAAATGGGTCTAAGTTGGGTCTTGGTCTTGGTCTTGGTCTCGGTCTGGGTCTCGCTCTCGGTCTGGGCCTTCTTCTTTCGTGGAGCGTAAAGAGTTTTACGCCCATCGTCGCCAGCCCGTTACCGTTGGTTTCACACGAGCGCCGCTTTTAGGCACTTTCTCTCTCCGTTAACCCCTTGAATCTGAAACCGAATTTAAATCTCAAACTCCCCGCCCCAGCGTCGAGATTTGCTCTTGGACAAAGACAGAACACCCACCAGCTCGGCAGCAGCATCCTCGGGCGTAGGCAAACAGTCGGCCATTTCCCGCCTGGAGAACAAATACTCGGATATCTTGGAGCGGGCAGCAGGAAGGCGTCGACATGAGGAGGATCGTGACAAAACCCTTGAGCCGGATGACTACGGTGCTGGCAGCAGCACTGCCGGACTGCTTCGCTCGGCCACCTCCCATCAGTTGGGTAAATCGAAGCTATCCTCCAGCTCCTTTAATGCCGCCGATCGCAAAGAGCGCACTCCCTATCGAACTCTTGCCCAGCGACAACGCTACATGGCCGAGTCCAATGACAGCGGCTATTTGACCAGCAACAATCGATTGCTGGACGAGAACTATCCCGTGGACTATGGCCAGCGGTATGACTATCACGATGCCCTGCGCTTGGGTGGTGCCACTGGCTATCCCTCCAGTCGCTACGGCCGACGAGCTGACGAGGAGACAGTCCAGTCGCCACGTTCTACCAGGGCATATGGGAGGACAAAGACCGTGGAGAGTCTGTTGGCAGCTGAGAACCAAGATATTGGACGATCGGCGGCTGCAGTCGAAGATCGTCCGCTGAATTCGAGAAATCGGTTTGCCCACCGCCGCAAGGAGCAACCGCCGCCCGAACTGACCGCTGAAGAGCGCGAAATCTTGGCCGACGATCGATCCTCAGAGGATAATGCCGCCATCCTGCTGCTGCTCCGGGAGGATAACCAGTTCCTGGAGGCTAAGAAGTTCGAGGAGCGCATGCGGAAACGCCGCGAGCTCAGGGATCGCGTCAAGCGGATGGAGGAGGCGGCCGAGGAGGCCAAGAAGACTGAAGCGGCAGTAGCAGCGGCCGAGGCAGAGGCAGCTGCTCTGGAACAGGAGGCCAAGCGGGCCAAGGAGATGGCAGCCGCGGCAGCATCGGCAGCAGCGACAGCAGCAGCAGCATCCTCGTCAGCGACAGCCGCCAGTCTGGAGCTGCCGCAGGAGGCGCCCAAGAAGAAGTCGCGCAGCAAAAAAGTAACTAGAGACGATAGCGAAGGCAGTGGCTCCGCCAGCACGTCGGAGAGTAGTTCCTCCGATGAGGCCGAGACAGAAACCGAGACCGATTCGGCGGCGCCCCACGGTGTGCCACTAACCCACACAGCAGACACACCCCAGACACAGACACAGATCCCGTCTGTCAATGGCAGCACCTCCGACACCAAAAAATCCCACACCAACACCACCGCCACCTCATCCTCCACTAGCTCTTCCGCTCTCTCTAACCACACACCACTGGCAGCATCAGCAGCAGCAGCGTCGACGGCACTCTCCTCCGGCACCACCAACCAGAGCCGCTTTCTGCCCCACTCAGATCGCAACAACAATGACCTCGCCAAGTACAAGCCCAGCAATCAGCTCATGCACTCCTCCAGTTCCGGAGCCCTGGCTTTCGGCGGCATTGGAGCCCGACTGGCCGCGGCGGATGCTCGGCGCCAGCAACAGCAGCGCTATCAGGGTGCCAGTTCTCGCACTGCCGCCGTGCTCAGTGAGTTTGATCGCTATAAGCCAGGATCCGGAACAGGTGCCGGAAGCGGGTCCGGTTCGAGCTACCTTCATGACTCGTACAGCGGCAGTAGCCGGCGCTCGAACGCTCTCGGCGGCGGCATCAGCTCGCTGTATCCGCAGCGATCCCATCTGGACGCCTACCAGCACCAGCAGCCGTCGCATCAGCAGCAGTCATCGTCGTACCTGCAGCAGCACGACCACTACATGCTGGCGAAGAGCGCCACCTCGTCGGCGCTGTTCAACAGGTCACGCATTCCAAAGACACTCTCGACCTTTGTAAGCAGAAGAAGAGCCAATCATTCCAGCCTCTGGGCTTGGGAATGGAATGGATGATTCGTTAGCCACAGCTTTGTTGCGCCGCTTCTTCTAACAGCAACTGCCCACAGACCCTAAGCCCATTGCCCATTGCCCCCTTTTCTCTAGAGATTTCCCTGCCAACTTCTACCCCGACAAGCGACCTAGTACAGAAAAGGCTAACTGCACTGCTGATTGCATTCCATGTTGACTTGACTAACCGATGTTGAAGCCTGCCTTTTGCATGATACTTTAAGGCAGAGAGGAACCAAGTAAGAACCCTACCGATCTCTCGACACATACGACACTTAATTTGTTCTTTTACCAATCCGAAATTTACTGAAAAGAGAACTATTAATGTTATTACTATAATGGTTTGTTGTTTGTTTTGAGTGTCCCTGAGGGGAGAGCGCACAGCTATTGGTGTCTCTCCTATTTTGTATATTAATATATATATATAATACGTTATATATTATGCCATTTTTCGATATATACCTTTGTGCCATTATATACTATATATATAATACTATATTGTTTGTACATGTTTTGATATTATTAACCATTTTTGTAAACACAAATCTCAAAAATTTGTCCGAACTAATTTTCTTATCGAACAAACGAAACGTATTTTTCTCGTGTTTTTTCTGAATATGATGATGAAAATCACAATGATGATGATGATGATGATGATGATGGGTTGATGATGATGTACTTACAACTTGATGGTGATGATGATAAAATGATGATGATGATGGATGTTGGTTGGTTTTCGGAATATCTGCGACTGCATTTGTTTTTGGAACGGAATTGCGATTGCTGCGGTGCCAACGTGGGATGGATGCCCTTTAATTGTGACCTGCTGCCGGAATGGAACCCCCGCCTGCCTGGATGAACCCCTCCGTGGAATATATATATCTTTTTGTTTCTTTTTCTCTTTCTTTTTTTGTTTCTTTTTCTCTCTTTCAAATTACATACTTTGCCACACACGCGCGCACACACGCACCTTATGTGTACGTCTGTATCTGCCATCAACAACCACCACGCCCCCCCTCAAATCTACTGCGACTGCAACTGCAACCCACTACCAAAAACCGCTCGCTCAATCGAATCTCGCTCGCAAACTCTCCGCTGTCGCCCCCCCGTCGTCTTCATCGTCTTCGTCGTCGTCGTCGTCGTCGTTTCACTCGCAACCTCGCAACCTTTCAACGGATCGAATGCACCAACCCGCACCGCAATCGCAACCGCAACGCAACCGCCACCACCCACAACAACGGCATCGACAACCAACTACAACTTGGCTCCGCTTCGTTTCGATCCGCTACGATCGATTGCTCGAACAGACAGCAAAGCCCGTCATTCAAGATGATGCCGATGGTCACTTAATTTACCACACCGGAGACATTCTCCATCACAGATGTTCGTGACAATTTTTGTTTTTAATTTTTTTTTTTTTCTGTAATCATATTTATGTTTAGAAGACAATCAGAAAGAAAACAATCTAAAAAAAAAGAAAAGAAAACAAATTCAGAAAGGCCAACATACACAACTCCTCTCTCTTCTCCTCTCTTTTGTTTTAAACTGTTTTCGAGTTTTCCTTATTATTTCTTAATTATTTCACAGCAAAATCGCGTCGCGTGCCATCCAGAAATTAGGAAAATATAAGAAAAGAGAAAGAAAAGCAACAATTAAAAAATTTCACACAATTTTCGTCACTTTCGTAAGAAACAAAAAAAAAACAAAAGTCTTCAATTTCCGAAAATTTGTCTTAAAATTAAACTAAAGCCGGCAACAAAATTTTCCCCTGACGACGAAGCCCAACGGGGAAAGTGTGCCCGAAACGAAACACGAACTTGGCGCCTAATTAACGAAATAATATTGAAAATATAAACTACACTTAGCTTAAAGTCCAATTTAGTATTTTGCCCAGACCTCATCAAATATTAAGATACAGCTGCAGGTTTAGCTTTAGTAGATACAAAAAAAAAAAAAAGAAGAAAACAAGACAGATATCGTTTAACACTCCTAATAGATAGATCTGCCGGAAACACCACTACAACTCTCCCTCCTTTTCCCGAATTTCAGATAAGATCATGGCCACACTGGGCGAAGGCACCTTCGGGCGTGTGGTTAAGGTCAAAGACATGGAGCGGTGAGTCTCTCTAAACTGGCAATTAAACACTGTAACTAACGTTGTTGTTTCCTTTCAGTGATTACTGCATGGCCTTGAAGATCATCAAGAACGTGGAAAAGTACCGTGAAGCTGCCAAGCTGGAGATCAATGCCCTGGAGAAGATTGCCCAAAAGGATCCGCATTGTGATCAGTAAGTCAAGCAGCTTGCCATCTCCTAGCAACTGAACTAAAGAAATATATTTCCCCTTGTATTGCAGCTTGTGTGTGAAAATGATTGACTGGTTTGATTACCATGGACACATGTGCATAGTATTTGAAATGTTGGGGCTTAGTGTTTTCGATTTTTTGGTAAGTACTGAAGCATTGCTTGATAATTCTTTTTGGAATAAGTTAACCATGAGCTCTATTGTTATTTTGCAGCGTGAGAACAACTATGAGCCATACCCGCTGGACCAAGTGCGACACATGGCCTATCAATTATGCTACTCTGTGAAATTTCTACATGACAATCGTTTAACGCACACAGATCTCAAGCCGGAGAACATACTGTTCGTCGATTCGGACTATTCAGCTCACTATAATCATAAGATTGTAAGTAAAATCAGCGAGTATCGATGGTAACATTCACTTAATTCCTTTGAAACTCTCTCTGCCATCTTGCAGAATCGCGAGGTACGCCGTGTCAAGAACACAGACGTCCGTCTAATTGACTTTGGCTCGGCCACCTTCGACCACGAGCACCACAGCACAATTGTCTCGACGCGACATTATCGCGCGCCCGAGGTCATACTGGAGCTGGGATGGTCACAGCCCTGTGATGTTTGGTCCATTGGGTAAGAATTGCCTTGCCTTTATATTAATAAATATAATAATTGGAATATCCCCAAACAGGTGCATCTTGTTCGAACTGTATCTGGGCATCACGCTCTTCCAAACGCATGACAATCGCGAGCACCTGGCCATGATGGAGCGCATCTTGGGCAAAATACCATATCGCATGGCACGGTAATACAATGCAGCTCATGCTTTCAATTTCTAAAGCGCAGTTCCCTTCACCGAAATCGTTTAACGTTTAGCAATCACACTCTTTACAGCAAAACCAAAACAAAGTACTTCTATCATGGTAAGTTAGATTGGGACGAGCAGTCCAGTGCGGGTCGATACGTTCGCGATCACTGCAAGCCGCTGTTCCTTTGCCAACTGAGCGACGGCGAGGATCACTACGAGCTCTTCGGCCTGATCAAAAAGATGTTGGAGTACGAGCCCTCGGCGAGGATCACGTTAGGTAAGCTGACGCCATCTAAGGATCTTGAATCGTTGCTAACTCCTAAGTCTGTGTTACGTTCTAGGTGAGGCCCTGCGTCATCCGTTCTTCGACAGGCTGCCGCCACACCACCGGGTGGGTGAAATGGTCAACAAACAGCCGCTGTCGTCGGGCAGCAGCAGCCGCGAGCGATCGCACAGCCTGTCCAGATGAGAATTACAGCGATTTGGTTATTGTTGACAGACAGCGCTAATCAAGCACTCAATCATGCAAACATACACACAAAGCAGTCGTCCAGCAACGTCCTGTACCGACATCGTAGAGTAGTAGTCCCGCAATCACAACGGCAGAAGAACCCTATTTTAAGTGCGAGTCTCCTATATCCTAAACTTACGTTTTTTTTTTTCTAAACTTGACTTGTGTATAGATGTTTCATATACAAAAACCGATTTGATACATTGTTTCCCCAATACAACGTGCACATGTTGCTGTGCATCACATGGAGCTGTGTGCCTGTGCATTGTACCATACCCCCGCCAATTGTGTTTTGTTCTGTAATGATAACCAAATCGTGTATAATACTGATGGACACTTGAACCTAATTGTAAATGTCTTGAGATGTGTACCCCCTGCGGTAGATGAGACAAATTGAACCGACTGCAAACCCCGATTAATGGATTATACAGATGTAGTTGTAAAATAAGAAGTCGCTTAAACGCTAGTTGAAATGTATACCCTACCCACATGTGCACACTGTCACTGCATTGGGAACCCGACTAATTTGTAATTAATACACCATTTCGAGAGCGTGATCTGTAAGCTAATGCGAGCCATTACACACACACAAACCCCACGCCTGTAAATGTAAAGAGCAATTGTTATGCCGCCCTGTGTGCACGATCGCCATTCTGCGCGCATTTTGTGTAAATTCAGTAGCAGCCCAGAGTCATTTTTAAAGTCTCTTAAAATACGTTTGCAAATATTAAGAACCTTTGCCGGCCTGTTTTGTTCGTTTTCGTTTTTTACAATCGAATACCGAAAGATCAACCACTACAACCCTTACTGATACAAGCATACAGCATCGTATGAACACTAGAGTATATATATGAATATACTTATACTTACTTAATTCAAATGATTGTGAGTTAGTTTAATATTACATAAATATTAATTATAAATTACATTATTTGCAAATTAACCCGATCAACCAGCATATAAGATTCAAGAAAAAAAACAATATTGTCAAGTTATTAAAAATTGAAATAAATCTTAAATAAAAGAAACAGCACATGCTATTTATTTTCTAAACCATAAATGTAGTTTGTCCTTCTTATTTCCAAGTAAATACTTATGAAAGCATACGATTTTCATGAGAGATCGCAGAATATTTTATGTTCTTGAATGTGAGTACCTTAAAAAAAACTAACAAAAAGAGCTAAGGGAGCTGAAAGAGCTAGTTCGTGGCCACCTAGGTTTGTTCTTTTTAATTCTACCCAAATATTGATGGCAATGATGGTGATGTTTAAGGTACGTCAGATACAAACAAAACTGAGTCGTAATACCTCAGATCTTTCCTTCACAACTAGCTATAGTTTCAGCATTTGATGTTACATTTTTTGTCGTATTAGGTCTCTCGATACGTTCCAAATTTCAATGTCGTCTGTTTTAGCAAATAGAATTTTCAGCGCAGGAGGCTCTCTGAGTCGCTTCCGGCAGCCCGTGAATCCGTTAAGTTCTCCTCCAGCTATACGCAGGGAGAACCAGACAGCCTGCGAGAAACAACAGACATACGATGAACCGTATGTGATATTTAAGAGCTGGCTAGTCGCTGCCCAACAGGATGCGCCGCAGGTGCGACCTCGCCTGGCCTGCATGGCCACCGTCGACAAGGCTGGCGAGCCTGTGACCCGTCTGACCAGCATCGAAGACGTTACCCCCCACGGAATCACGTTCTTCACGACACTGGGCAGCCGGCAAGCGGGGGAGATCAGCGACAATCCCCATGTGTCGCTCCACTTCAATTGGGCCCCGCTCATGCGCAGCGTCCGAATTTCCGGTATCGCTCACAAACTGACGGAGGCGCAGGCAATAGACCAATTCCGTCAGTATCCGCGCCACGTCCAGATGAGCATCACCTATGGACCACGGTACGCGGCGGCGGACTGGCGCTCCCGCTCCGGGTTCATCCAAAGGATCGCCGAGCGCCTGAGGGAGTGGATGGGAAAGCCGACGGAGGAGATACAGATGCCGGCAAACTGGGGCGGCTACCTCCTGACACCCAGTATGTTCGAGTTCGCGATGCTCAGCGGCGCAAAGGCTGGACGGACACGGGTACGCTTTCGCCGCTGCCTTGAGATGCCAAGGGTAAGTCATCACTCGTTTCTTGAGCTCATGTTACAAGAAGAACATATACTATGATTTATTGTTAGAGTTTTCTTTATATTTATATCAGTTTTTGTATAAATTTCTTATAGGGAACAAGGATGGACACCGTTCAAGCGGAGAGAACTGATTGGGTCTATGATTCCCGTGAGGAATGTGATTGAGGAAGATAATTCTGTGTTGGAAATTAAACTTGGAGTGGATTATAAATTATAAATACAATTGTGAATGGTCATTAATTCTGTTTCCAAATCAAAAATTAATTAAATTGTTAGTGCAAAATTTTACGTTTACGGAGATGGAGAAATCTATTTATAAGATTGTCTTCGATACAGGGGGGATACAATATATGTATATACCTTGATTAAAAGCCAATAGAAGCCAATGTTTGACCAAAACATTCTATTATTAGTGCAAATTTAAATGGAAATTTAAAAACACTATTTACAATTGGTTACCGGTTACGTAGCTTACGTATTTAACATTCTTTGTAACTTTTCAAATTGGATGTGAATACAACAGAGTTGGTGCCCGCTGTAACAGGCGAACAGAAACTAGTAGAGCAACGATGCACTTATCAATGCGGTGACGTCAGCCGATTATGTGCGCTCTTTCTAGCAAGCGTACGATTGTCCAAGAAAATCAAAGAGCTGCTCTCGCGAGAGCACTAAACAGTTCTAAACGAAACCTCCTGCTGCATTCTGTGCGCCTGGTACATGGAAACCAGCATTTTATAAATATGTACTGGAAAAACTCATATTGGGATGTTGTTGTTGCCGAAACAATAAGATAAAATTTCTGCTTCTTACAGTTCGTGTAACAGGCGAACAGAAATCAGCAGCGTAACGATCTATGTGCTGACGTCAGTCGTTCGTTTGTTCTCATGAGAGCACTAAACTCTTGTAAATTATGGCCTTAGGCGTGGACTCAAACCACGGTTTGGGACTCGACTATTGATGCGTACCGATTACTTTTAGGATCGATAACTGTTGGAAACGTAGACCCAAACCACGGTTTGTGACGCGACTATTGATGCGAACCGATTACCTTTAGGATCGATAAGGTGCACTAAACTGTTGTAAATTATGGTCACACTGGGTGACTCGCGCGATAGTATTAAACTGTTGTAAATTATGGTCACACTGAGCGACTATCTATGATTTAGCGATAGCTTTTATAATCGATAACTGCCTAAGACGCGGACTCAAACCACGGTTTGGGACTCGACTATTGAAGCGAACCGATTACCTTTAGGATCGATAAGGAGCACTGACCTGTTGTAAATTATGGTCACACTGGGTGACTCTCGCGATAGTATTAAACTGTTGTAAATTATGGTCACACTGAGCGACTATCTATGATTTAGCGATAGCTTTTATAATTGATAACTGCCTAAGACGCGGACTCAAACCACGGTTTGGGACTCGACTATTGATGCGTACCGATTACTTTTAGGATCGATAGCTGTCGGAATCGTAGACTCAAACCACGGTTTGTGGCGGGACTATATAAGAAATGCGATAACTGTTATAACTATCTTAGCCGTGCACTCAAACCACAGCTTTGGACTCAAACCACGGTTTGAGACACAACTATGCCTTCAAAGGTAAAACTGTTCTACGTCATTTCTACAACTGTTATATTTGTACTTAGTTCATTTTTGAGAATCTACTTTCTGCTGCCTTCTGGTGGCCTGGTGCATAAAACCATTTATTGTATGAGTTTGTGAAGCGAAGGGTAGAAATTAGGATCTTGTTGTATATCGTACAACAACAACCACACTTTTGAACAACAATTTAACGTAATTACCAAGCAAGTGTCTCATTTCGTGTAACAGGCGAACAGCAAGCGGTAGGTCGACTATGCGCTGATAAAAAGTATAGAGAGAGCAGCTCTCGCAAGAGCACTAAACTGTTATAAAGTATGATAGCACATCGAGCTCCTGCTCCATTCTGAGCGCCTGGTACATGGAAACGAGCAATTAACTGCAACCGATCAACCAATCAAAACTGCAAACGAACACCTGCAATGAAACAAAAACACTATAAATAATAAGCATTGAAAACAAATAATTAGGCCACACCTGAGTGATGTTGCTGCCGTCAGGGATCCTGCGGACCATCCACTGTTAAGCCTGAAAGGAAAAATCCAAATTAAAAAGCATACTATCCCTTGATACTGCTGCGGTGGGTCCTGTGGGCCTGGATTGTTCTCCCACTGTAGGCGGCTACCTGTAAAGAAGAGAAACAATATATTAATGCAGCGAAAATTAGATTCCGAGGTGTACTCAAGCAATTGACAACTGGATGAAGGTGCCTGTGCTAAGGGTAGGTTGTTGCCGGTGCCACAACCTCGCGCTTCGGGAGCCCAACATGCGGATCCTTCCTTGCTCCTCTGTAGCTAATGTTTCAACACTCACCTGTACGCTAATACTGGGCTGCCAAGTGACGGCCTCTGGTGCACCTGCTACTGTTCCTGCACGTGTTCCAGTTCAACATTTGTGTTTCGTGTTAAAAAATGCAATTGTTTATTTTTATATAAATATGTTTGTGCCAATGTTACCGTTTAGCATTCAAGTAATTTAAACCAAACTTTTACATATGTATTTAGTATTAATTTATTTTACGCTGTCTTTTTACATCTTAGACGTGCCAAGTAAAAAATACTTAACTAGCTATAAGGCGCCAAAAAATACATTGCAAAGGTTCTAAGAAAAAGAAGTATGAAATAATCGTGTTTTAAATGTATGCTGGGAAAACTTACGATAGGGAACTAAACTGTTGTAAATTATGGTCAAACTGAGCTAATCCTCCTGCTGCTGCATTCTTAGCGCCTGGTACTTAGAAACCTGCATTTGAAAATTTTGTACTGGGGAAACTCCTGATTGGGAACTTCTTGTTTTCCGACAGAATAACAATTGTCCTATGCTTACACTTCGTGTAACAGGCGAACAGAGAGCAGTAGACCAACGATGCACCTATTTATTTATGCGGAGACGTCAGTAGATCGTTTGCTCTTATTTTAGCAAGCGTAGGAGTGACCAAAATATATCAAAGAGAGCAGTTCTCGCGGAACGCAGGCCGCTAATTGGATGTCCTTGGAGCCCATGTGGACGAGTGAGGCACGTGCAAATGTAATACAATAAATGGGCGAGTGCAGTCAAGCACAAAGAGTATTGCCCGCCGGGAAATGCGGGATGACTGTGCAAGGATAGCTGGATGGGATGGGCGGAGACGGCAGACAACAAATAATGAAAGCTACGGCGCAAGGCCGGAAAAGCACACAGGCCCATTTTTTTCCCCGCGCCCGCTCTACAAATTTGCTTTTGCACTCCTTTGTAATTGTAGCCATCGCTCCGTCCGCCTTCGCCTGCTTCCTCGGTTTAGTTTTTTGGCTTTCCTGTTTACTTTGTCGTCGCCTGCGCTTTGTCCTCTCCTTCGGCTCTCCGGCGTTTTGTTTTGCTCGGTCTGTTTCGGCTATCCGCTCACGAAGGGTGTGTGTTGCGCTCGCTCTCCGCGTATCCTTCTCTGTGCGGCTCTCTTGCCGAGAGAACGAAAACTTGTTGGCAAGGATAATGAATATTTCTTATTTTCGTTGCGTGTCAGCTCTGCAGGACAGGGTTGCCGGGCTTGCCATGATATAAATGGACTTAAAAAGGATTAAGAGGATTTTGTTTTGAAGCTTTTTTTTTATTTTTTATAAATTGTACAGGATATAAAGTGATACAAATAAATGATTAATAAAACTAAGACACCATCAAAACAAATTGATAAACGGAAATCTCACCTGTTAAAAATATTTAAAATCCTGAATCTTGAATAAATTCTTCAATTTTTAGTCCAATCTTTGGGTAATCCTGCAAAATTGCAGACACCTGGCAACCCTGCTGGCTATGGCTTTGGGCCAGGTCCACTCCCCGCTGGGCCAAGCCGCACTCGGCGGCAGCTGACGGTGAACAGTGAACAGTGAGGGTTGCGGTCTCGTTCAGTTCGCCGCGCGGCTCCGGCAGTTTCGGTCCCAATCCCAGCCTCGGTCTCAGTCTCTGTTCCGAGCAAACTTCAGCGGGCAGCAGAAGGAGCAGGAGCGGTGGAGCCCGAACCGACCAGAAAATAAAAATAGACAAAAGACAGGAACAATAACTCGAGGCGGCGAGCTAGCGTAGAATTTGTACATATACAATTAGAAGGCGAGCGGCAGCAGGAAGTGGCGGAATAATTAAGGACAAAATCGCAATTTCAATTATCGTTAGTGTAATCTTTGAATGTGAACTGTGAGAATTCGGTGTCCTCTGAATGTGCTGTACTTTTTCCCTTTTTCAAATTAGTTAGTGTGGCCTAATCAAATATATTTATAGTTAAATCGAACGGTATACATATATACATGTGTTTATGTGCAAGTATTTTTGCTAAATTTATTGAATTGATATCGAAATATATACACTTTGGATACGCAAGCAATTATTGTAATTTAAATAGGGAGACTCCTCCGGCTGCTCTGCTTTTGAACGGCAAATAACTAGAAACGGGATCCTTTTGCGCCCCGTAAACGAGAGTGTGAGTGCGTGAGTGCGACCATTCGCTTTTGTCCCCCTGAATCTGGGGGTGTGTCCGCAGGGCAACTTGCGGGGGGGAACATTTACATAAGCTGGACGACCAGCAGATGGGACGGCCACCTGCGGCTACACGGCGGCTACTCAACGCAGGGCTCGCTCGATCCTAAGCACTGCGTGTCCTTGCAACGTGACAGCTCGATTGCCCGATTGTGTAAAAGTATGCAAAGCAGACCCACATCCCGACAATGGCCCACTTAAAACTGGACACCCTGCGCGTGGAGCGTGGTCCTCGCAGTCCCCGCCGTGGCAGTCCGAGCAGTGGCAGGAGTAGTGCCTGCAGCTCCGGAAGCATCTCCCCGGTGCCCATTATTCCGATTATTGCGATCAGCCATGATGGCGACGAGTCCGAGTCGGAGTCTGAGATTGAAACGGAGCCGGCGCGACTCTTTCAGCGTCGCATGTCCACCAAGTGCTCCAACAATCTGGTAAGTGAATTAAAACATTAGCTATTGGTTGAAAGTCCATTACTGCCGTTTATTTTCATTGGAAAATTCTGTAATGAAATTTAATTAAATTTATTATCGAATTCACGAAGCTTTGACACAATCAGACACATGTGTGTGCTCAGCATTTTATCTATTCAATTATCCCTAATGGAGAGTCATAGTAAATGGTTGGATGTGACAGTGGAGCAAGTTCATTAATTATTATATTTTCCTAATTGATGATATAAACACGAATATATCCAACTCTAGTTAATAGTTTGTTAACCAAAACAATATTGGTTAGTTTTCCAGAACTGTTTGCCTATTTTTTTGTACTGTGTGGCGACAGTCCTCCGGCTTTGTCACAGGAGGTACCATGGCGGTGCAGCGGAGCGTTCTCGCTAAACTTTCTGGAGCGGAAGTTGCATGCAAACTGGCAAACGTTAGGGGAACCGTGGGGGAGGAACGGGCACTCCGCTTTATATGCGAGTTGCGTGTGTCGAGAGTTTATGTTTCAAGTACTTTAGTGCACTGCACTGCTGCCAAAGGTCAGAGGCGCAGTTCAAGAAGCCGATAAAATATTTTAGTGTCGCTGCCGCATAGGTCAGGGGTCAGGGCACACACCATTTTGGTGATTGCTTGGCGGACGGGGCGCCCCTTCAATCATAATTTAAATGCATTATTAAGATGTAATCCGATGCTGCTTCCCTAAGTAGAAAATTAAATAAAAATGTATCGACCATGGAATAAAGGAGAACAAAAAAAGAAAAAACGCAACGAGCGAGGCTATTCACGTATTTTAATTAAACGTTGCCATAGTTGCCCGGCGGGCAGGTTTTGCGAATAAAAGAATCAAAACGATGGAATGACGAAATAACGAAATAACGAGGAGAAAGGCAAGCCCCAAAACTCCGCGAAGACCGAGAAAAGCTTCAATTAAGTTCTTTATGGTTTTGGTGTTACTTTGAAGCATCTAAGGCTAAGTATCTGGCCCCGCAATCGCTCTCTCTCTCTCTGTCTTCCTGGGACAACGCGGCGTATGAATAATATTCCCGGGTTGCTGGTCATTTGATGTTAATTATACGCATCGTTGCACTGACACTACCCCTCAACTTTGGCCTTTCCGAAAGGATGTTCTTTTTTTGTATTTTTAGGCAGCTGCTGCTGCTGTTGACCCCTCCAAAAAAAAGGGGAAAAAAATAAATACGCTGCCGTAGTCTCAAATATCACCCCTTATCGTCCGATTGCAAGTCGGGCTTTAAGCGAAGGCATTTATTATTTGTGATTTACGGTATTCGAGGGCTGGGCAAAACACATTTGCCTGATTGTGACAGACAAGCAACATTCAAGTGCTCCCATGTGGAGAGGGGCGTGGCCCCATAAACACACATCTGCGTCCTGGCTGTGCTGTGCTGTGTGTGCGTGTGTGTGTGTGGAGTGGGGTTTACACATGTCAAACCGCAAAACAATAAGCGAACGCCAAACAAAAGCCGCTTACTGCTCGGTCTTGATGGTTAGCGTGCTGCCAACGCCGACAGCGGCGACAATAAGACAATGGCGAAAGCCTCAACAGTTGGCCCACTGTGCGGGCCACTAGCTTAGAAACCGTAAATGGGTCCATAATTTAGAGCAGCCAAGAGAGAGACACATTTCCATAAAATTGCCATAAGCTACTGAAATACAGTTTTATCTCATGAAATGGGAGAGAGCGATACTTAATACTTAATATCTAAATACTCCAGTCTCAACATTATCTTCACATATTCAATAATAATATTGCCATTACATTAAAGCCTCTTTAAAGTATTTAGTATTTAAATTTTCCAGTGATTCGTTCTGTCTAGGATCTTAATATTATCTCAGCAGCAGATTAGGCTACCCACATTACTGCCTGCCACTGTAACCGGTCTCAGCCATTTAAATCCAACAATAAGCAAAACCTACTGTATAAACAAAGCCAGAAGTCTTGCCAACTCTTGGCCCCTGCCTCATTCTTCGTCTCTTCTTTTGGGTTTTGCCCACTTCAGTAGGCTGTTGCCGCAGTATCCTTGAGACTCGCTCCTTTCCCGACCACGTGCTTGGCGAAAAAAAGAAACGTTTGAATTATTTACGACTATTTACACAGACAATTGGCCAACTGTTTTGCGGCTCACGTGAGCCATCAAAGGATTCGCCTTCTGCAAAAGTTAATTTCTTTAATTTGACGCTGGTAGATTTTTATTTCTTATTTTCAAAGGTGAAAAGTCAGGCAGAAGGTGAAATGAAGGGAGACAAAGGCAAAGCAAAGCAGGGAAAGAAGCGGGGTTGGGAAACTCTACGTTATGTTTACCTGCCTGACTGAGTGAACAGCGGCAGCAGCAGCAGCAGCAAGTCATATCCATATCTATGGACCGGCCTTTTTATTTATCTTGTATCTTTTTACCTGAGCAGAAACGAGGGGAATGCGGGCAGCAAGAAGGAGGGAGCAGGGAAGCATTAAATCAAAATCAATACCCGGCTAACGAAAATTTCAAACTTGTTTATCATCCCCTGGCTGATGGACTCTGGCTTTGTGGGCTTTATCCTTGGCCACTTTGGCGTATACTTGATGTGTCAGCGATTGGCCCCATGGCCGTGCCACATGATTGATTGACGATGATTAATCTCGGCATAATATCCCGTAACTTTGATTTTTAGTCACAGTTCGGCGTTACTCTTGAGGCAGGGGGACTTTTCAGTTTAATTCAATTTTTGTCTCCTCTTTTCGGGGGTCAATAAACTTAATATAGGGGCTGCCATTAGTGGTGAAAGAAAATATAGAAAATATAGATTGATGCCCATACAATTTTCCGTTTATCTTAATACAAAAAATAGGGGGGCGTAGCTTTATTATGATTTATAGTTCTTAGCTAGATACTTGGGAATAATGTCTTTAAATCTTTAAACTTAAGCTTCAATCTTCGGATAAATGCTTATTATAAAAGAAAACAAAAGCACGTTTAAAGTAAATCGTGTTGGTAAACTTTTAGTCCGGCGGCTAAGTAAATATTTCCGTTTCCCCTTTTTCCATTTGCTGTACAAACACAAACCGAATGGAATAGCTGCAGCTCAACATCGTTGCAATGTCCGTTGATTTTTCAACGATTTTTCCATTATTATTTGTCGCTGAATTTCCTTTTTCCCGGCCCGGGGCCCGCTCGTGACCTCGCCCGAAACTTAAACGGATCGGGGGATTGGGACTTTCTGCACCCCAGCCAGCGGCATTTGGATCGATTTCTATGGACTCAGAGTTCGCTCGAATCACAAAGTTTATTTGTCGTATAATTGGCCCAGATTATTGTCACTTTTGTCGCCTTTGGTGCCACGCTTATTTACACTTTCATACCCCGACCGCCGCAAGTACGTGTGAATAGAGATCGAGGTGGCCGCTGTGTGTGGCCGCTCTTTGTGTGCACAATTGATTGCCGGCCATATTGACGCCCCCACTTTGTCCTTTGTTAGCCTGCAGCCAATTATTCGTGGACATCGAGCCACAGATTGCAAGTGACGGGCCCCGCAGAGAGCGTTGGAGTTGCTGACCGGACTCCAGTCCAGCGCAGCTCAAGGGAACTGAGTCCCATTTGTGTCTGCAACATGCTATATGCCTCATACCATCCCTCTTATTATTATTATTATTCCCGGCCCATTGACTCCGATCCATGCAGCGTCAGCTCATCAATTGCTAATTGCCCGGGGGCAAATCGCTGATGGAGCTTCTACACAGGCCAAGCTGAGATTGCACTCATTTTGTTTAAATGTTTTCAGGCTGCCATCATCAAGGAGGGTTTTCTGCTGAAGCACACATGGTCCTTTCAGCGCTGGCGACGCCGCTACTTTCGCCTCAAGCGAAATATGCTCTTCTACTCCAAGGATGAGAAGGTGAGTGCAACGTAACGTTAATCAGTTCTCTTCTGTAATGAAAATAAGTTAAGTTAAGTTACGTTGGATCTCCACACAGTTGCGACTTCGGTGGATTGCAGGATGCAGTCAGACGATTGGTACTTGTAATTTTCCATTGTCCTCCGGCGAATCGGAGCCTGTGCTGTTAGCTGAGAGCCCTGTGGCTTTCCCGCCTGACCCTTCACATTTGTTGTCTGAGGACCGACGCGGTCCTTGTGTTTTGCCGTCTCAAATTGCCGTGCAACGAATTGCAGGATACAATTACGAAATGAAATTACCGCGCAGCGCGAAAGCAAAACAATGACGAGCGACATGCAAAAAGGGGTGGGTGTTGGGGGGGATTTGGGGGTAAGACAGACAGGTGAGACAGACAGCAAATTGGTTTATTGCGTGCCCTGCTCTATTCATCAATAATGAACGCTTTTAAAATGCCCGCCGCCATCCAGGGACGACGACAACGACTACGACGCCTAATAGAATCAGAATGTGGGTGAATTTTCGTTGGCGATATTGGGGCCAAAAGGTTGCGGGCTGATTGCAGTGGCTTTTAGTGACTCAATAAATCGAGTCAATGGCGCCTCCCCGTCAATGTCAAATGAACTCAATTGCGGCGTGCCTGTCATTAATCACATTAACAAAGCTAATTGCCTTGTGAATCAATAATTTATCGAAAGGCGGGGGTCTTGAAGTTGCGGCTTTGCCTGGCTTTGAATTACTGAAATCAACTGCAGTGGCTTTAAACGGATTACCCAAGTCAATCTGGTTCGAATAAGTTCTGGGAAAAGTACTGATTGACGTGCTGCTGACTGACGTCAATCTCGGCCTGAAGACACGCTTCAAATGCAATTATTCGTAGAACTTTGAAACAAGCAGCCCGTCACTTTGGCTCTGATTTCATGCTTTGCATTACGAAGGGACTATGAATGCATTACGTATACGCCACGTAAGGCTTTGATGGTACAAGTGATGTGAAGCATTAGAGTGCATTGTGGCCTTGCTGGTTGCTGCAATGACGCATTTCCATTATGCAGCAAGTCGAAGAATGTTGCTAGGATTTTAGGTAACTAAGCTACTTGCGAGAAAGCGATGCGGATTACATATTTATAGCCCAAACATATTAAAGTTTGAATTTATTGATAGGAGAATGTGTTTCCTTAGTTAAGAATAAATTAAATTAAATTAAACTCCGTTTTATTAGTGAGATATTCCTAACAAGCTTGTGGAGTTACATAGAAACCTTTCATCAAATTCTATAAGGCAGATCAAAGTCATATCTAATGAGGAACCCTTGATTCATATAGGCATGATACGAAACCAAGGTGCTAAGGGTTCAGGTAAGGTGACAAAACGTCTACGCCATAGTAACCATGGTCTGGATGCCAAAATGATTAGCCCATTAGCGCTTGACGCTTGACGCTTCCCCCACAGGAAGTCAAACCAACCATCGGCATTTATTTTGATTAAAAATTCTGTTTGATGCTCGATAAATAGACCTTAAGGTGGCTCTTTATTAAAAGGTTAATATCGCCGCCGTTTGCATTCCTTGGCGGACCGAAAACTGCCTGGGAGCTCATTAAACGTAGGCACGAAATTTCAATTATAATTACGCATACGCCATGTTGCGCCCAAGCAACTTCCACGGTAGCCAATTTGTTGCCTGGCGTCCGCAGTAAACTCTAATAAAAACGGCTGGCTGGCAAAAACAAAGCCAGAGGAACAGAGGACGGCTGAAAACTAGCGCGTGCCAGACAAATACGCGGCCGCGTCTAAGGCGGTCCTGAGTTGAGGCACAAAAAGGATAAGCCTTTGGCTGGCTGCAAAAAAAAAAATAAGAAACGAAAGAGAAGTGAAACCATTTCGAGGGCGCTGAGGGGACAGCTAGCTGATGTTGATGCTCATGTTGATGATGGTTGTGTTGCTCGTAAAAGCGCAAATTTTTGTTTGCATTGTTTTCATCGCAGCCTTCTACTTAGACCTCACGATTTCCAACCTCCCCCCCAAAGTCCTAGTTGTTTTGGCCCGAAACTTACGAAGCTCCTTTCGGCTCGTTCTGCCTCTTCTTGGCAGTGCACGCGACCCGGCAACAGCAACAACATGGCCCAGGCGAAACCCACCACAGTTGTAAAGTTGTAGTACTCGGCTTTTGGCCATGTGCGCGCTCCCAAGCCAAAGGATGGGGATGCTGTGTGTTTTTGTGTGCGGGATTTGTTTTGAAACGTGAAAGCTTCCTTTTCCCCAAAGAGAGAGAGAGGGGTTGAAAGAGAGAAAAAGCTTTTGAATTCGGGTTGCCAGGATATAAGGAAATTGTATATATTTTCTAGAATATTATTCTGGATATTATGCTTTATAAAATAAAAACAAAATAGGAATATTTCCGGATTTGTTGCACCTTTAATTATTATTTGAAAACATAAGTTAAGATGGTAAACAAAACCCCGAAGAACTCCTGAAATACCCGCCAAGATTTGTTAGGTTTCTCTCAGTGTCGGACTGAAGAGAGCTTTGGCCCTAGAGCACCCACCACCCGCTTGGCGCACCTGTAAATATTTGTATCCTTTCGAGCGCATGGCAGGCAGATGGTAAAGGCAGGCAGCCAGCATGTCGGTGCGTGGTGAATTTCGAAAGACGGCCAATAAAAGCGGCTGCTCCACAGGACCTCAGCTCAGTTCGAACTCAACGAAGCGATGTGCCACAACTCAGCAGAATTCAACAGCAGCATCCCCATCGATATCAACAGTCACATCAACATCACAGAAGCCGAGCAGAGGGCCTATCCGGCCGAATAATTAATTATTTAACCGCAAAGCAAACTCAACATCGATAAGGTTACATAAAACAATAATTTACGTTTAAAAGAAAGGTTGAACAAAAGAGGTGAAGCAAACAATTAAATATTTAGTGTTGAGGCGGCGGCGCGGCCGTTGCCAGCGCCCTAAGTTTTGCGCGTGAATTTGACTTTCAGTTCGAGTGAGATGTGAGCCCAGAAGAACAGGAGAACTTTCCGCCGGAAACTCAAAGAAGCAACAGTTCCAAAAAACCATAAACTAAACGCCCAAGTCACCGCTAAATCAATATTCTGTGTGTTATTCGGGGTAAGTTAAGGCCGCTTTTATATCCTCTTCCATTTCCATTTCCCTAAAGTCCTTCCGGCTAAATGATTTGTTCGGGGGTTTACCAAAGTTTCCAGCGGCTTTGGCTCGCATTAATCCATGGAACAAATACATTTATATGTGGAGATTTGTGAGCCTGTCAAAAACTTTTAATTGGTTAATTTAATTAATGCGCGCTAGTTGAGCCGATGCTCGATTGGGGCTTAAGACATTTATTTAAACTTTGCCGGAACAGGCAGCTATTTATATTCCAATGGAATGGCTGTCTCGCCTGCTTCCTTCTGCCATCGGTATGGTTTGAAGTATTAATATCAGCCGCAGACAAATATCTAATTGACTCCGAACCGTTAACGCAAACGCACACAATCAATCCTCTGGGGAGCAGTGACCTTTCGTCTGGTCGGGATGTCTGGCTGGCGAACTGAACAGAGCCAACTTCTCGTTTAGGCCGTTACACCCACTAGAAACGGGGGCACTTTCTGGCTAATTACTAAGGCACACAGACGTCCCTAGCTGAGGAGCATATGCGTATTAAATGGCAACAAGAGGCTGCCAAACAATCAGCCAAAGTGACATTTCTGCCAGGATAATTGTGTGCATATTTATCAAGCGGAGGGGGCCATCGGAGGGCAGTAAGCAAATTAAAAGAGGAGGGAATGAGGACATGTGTGCCACTCTGAAAGCGATACAAGAGCACGCTCTGCTCGGTCCGATAATGGACTGTAGGTATTACCTGGAGCATATTGTCCTGCTCGCTTTTACACTTGCCAGAAAATGTTTTCTACTCTTCTGCGTATAAAAACTTGACCACTTATATCAAAACCAAAAGGATTTACGTTAAAAATGCACACACATGGTACTCTTGCATAGATTATATTCGCAATTAAATGTTTTTGAGAATAGTTTGACCATTAAAAGTGAATTGGCTTCAGGGGAATTAAGAAGACTTTGGTACTTTCTAGCTAAATGAATTTAGAAACGAGTTTTGCTTGTCTAAGAGAGTAAACTAATATCTGCAAAGCTGTTACAGGATATATGTAGATAGTAGTAGATATTTAAAACTTAAAAATTACATTTTAAAGCAACGATTAAGGTAATCTGCAAGCAAACCAAAAATAAGAAAAGTTCTGAAGCTAACCTCAACAGGAAAGCTCTTTTACAAGAAAGTTCGCTTAAATCAAAGCGCTTCTCTTAGGTTAATCGCTCCTGAAGAAATATTGTTTTATAATATAATAAATTAAGACTTTGTGATCACAATTTTCATTATAATTTCGATCTCCTGCTTATTTTTTGGAGTGCACTGCCTTGGTGTATGTGTGTCGTGCCTGCGGCAAATGATTGCGTGCCTCGAATGCTATCAGCACTTTTGTCCTGACATGTGCGTGTCCACACACACACACACACACACAAGCGCCTACACTGAGCATGATGTCCTGCGGCCGTGTGCAAATGTTTATTGTGTTTAGTGTGTTGAAAAATTTACATGACGCCCGCTTCCCGTGGAGCATCCCGTGTGTAATGTAAGCAGTGGACAATGAGCACATTGCCATTTCGGTGTCCTGTATTCGGTATTCAATGCTTAGTATTCAGTACAGTATCCTGTGGCCAGGTGGTGTTACAGTGTCTGCCGGGTAGATTAAGTTCTCCCGTCGGTGTGTAGCACAACTGCCTTTTTTGGTCGGGTATTAGCCAATTTCCTTTCACGCTCGTGGTCCCATAAAATTGGCAAATCATGTTTGGATTTTATTGTTAGGCAGCATTAGGACCAGAATAATTAAAGCGACAAAAATCGCATAAGAACGTTGACGTTGAAATAAAGGACTTTACGATGAGTATGAAATTACTTTTATGTCATGCTGTTTTTGTTGTCATCAGTTTTTTAATACATTAAATATTGAAATAGATATTCCAATGAAAAGGTTACTATTGAAGACAACGCTTATTCATTGCAACACCATTTGGTAATTTAAAGTAAACACGTATTTACCTTTGTGTTCTCACCATTACATTTAATTATTTAATATACAAACTGGTTTATTATAAATTAAATGACACGTAAAATAAAGATAAACAAGCGTAATTGAAGCATTTCTGTAACACAATTCAATTACCAACATAACTATTTACCTTCAAACTTGTAATTACAAAAAAACGGATTTAATATTGATTATGTTAGTCAAACGTGAGGTCATTTTGTTATTTAATAAATGCCAATCATGCATAATGGAAATCCCATTAAGGCTCACTGCAGCAGGATAAACATAGGAATGCGGACTCTCTGACGTCAGCCGCCAGCCGAATGCGGTAAACAGCCCGACACTTTTCACTTTTCGTTGATATTTTTGGCTTTATTTTTCGGTAAGCGCGATTAAGTTTTCATAAACAGAAAACTTGGCTTGTCCTTCGCCATCCATTCGTTTTGGCTCTAAAATTAGACACAAAGGTCGAATATATTGCCTGCAACGGAGGTCGAAAGTTTTACATTCGGAAGGTTCAGCGGGCAAGCGGACGGGGCTGTCAGGGATTTTAAAATGTGCATTTCTGAAGAGACGAGGACGAAGACAAATGTTGACACAGGCAGGTGGGTCAGATAGCCTCAGACTTGGCAAAACTTGTGACTCAGAGACAGACAAATCCCAGAGAGAAAAAATGCAAGAATTTATAACCATAATCCTTTGGCAAAAGTTCTTAGACAGGCTGCAAGCAGCATAGGTTCAAAGCTGGATACAATTTACCAAACGAACTGTCGGCAAACATTGGGATCAAACTGAAATGTACAAATCGGAGGACACACACTCTTTATAAGGCCAATTTGCATTTTATTCGAGCATTTGCCGTCGGGACTCAGTCGATGGCAACAGCTGCGAGTGCATAATTTGCAGGCTTAGTTTGCGAAAAGGTTTGCTTTTGCTAGCTGGTAATTTATGTACACCCAACCCAGGCAAAATCACACCCAATGAGGTCACACACATGGACAACCCCCAGTGTCGGAGCCAGAGCCAGAGTCGGAGTCACGTGCCGAGAGCCCACAAAAAAAGGGCAGACATTTGTTTCGCTTTTCTGGGCAAAATCGATGGCCTGATATGGGTCTGAATGTGAAACAATGGAGGCAGCCACATGTGATATTTTGACAAACTGCATAAACAAACCGAGGATTATACATGCACGGAGAGCATCACAATGAATTCAAATTAATTCCACGAAAGTGATTTTCAGTTGTCCAAATATCTCATGTGTAAGTGTTTGGAAGCTAAAGACGTGCACAGTTTCATTGCGAAAAAGAATTTAAATAATTTGAAAATTTTCAATGTTAGTAGTCCCTAAGTAAGCAAGTACTTTGAAAGTTGTGTAAATATTTTTCATTGTATTTTAAAGATAACTTTAAGCTTAATCTTGTTTAAGAACATTTTTATCAGACTTCAGTTCTTTAATTTTAAGTTAAATTCTTTGAAATGTAAAAGGTTACACAGCTAGTAGTCTTGATTAAAAACATATTATCTTGAACTATGCAAATACTTTAAAACGTCGACTTGTAATTACTATTAATATAACTATAACGAAACCCAAACACAATAAAGACAATGTATAGCAGGCTTCATTAACTTTATGCTTTTATTTTCAAACTAAATGATTCCCGATGATAATTTAATTATAAACCCCTATTTATATTACTAAAAAGAAAAGTTCTCTGTGTAGCCTTTGTAGCTCTTATCTTTTTGATATGTTTTTGTTCTGTCCAACATTTTGATGGAACAATTCTTTGCATGCTGGCCGAGTTATCCTCTGATATCCGCATCCGTGTCAGTCAACAATCCCTAAACAGAGAGAATTGTCATGCCGCCAATGACGAGCTGCAGCCAAATGAAAAATGTCAACGAGATGGAAGCGGATGTGATCCGGCAGCAGCTGGCAGTAGGGGATTGCAGAGAGAACCTCGAGCCAGATCCAGTTTTAGTTTCAGTTTCCAGTGCCAGTCCTGGTTTTAGTCCCATTTTCAGTCTCAGTCCCAGTTCTTTCATGGCGTCAGGCACAGCTGTCGTAGATGTGTTGTTTGCCTTGTGGCATTTACACGTAGGAAAAATGTGGTATATTTATTTTTGTAAACTTCATAGAAAAGAATACGAAATGTCATGAAGTTGGTATTAAATTTGGTTAACTAACATTAGTAACATAAAGTTAATCACACTGAATAGTCTTTAAGAATAAAATACATGCACTAAAGCAAGAGATGTAAAGATACGGAAGGTATTATGTTTACTTCAGGAGTACGGAAGTACCTTTAACTAGCATTTTCTAATCCTTTTCGCTCAGTGCACCCGCTGAGATGCTCGCAGCTCCCGGCTACCGTCAGTTGGCGCTAGTTTAATCAGCATAAATGTTGCCCTCGCATGTGGCGCCGCCTGGGCCTACTCATTTTGCCGTTTTGCATACTGAAGCGGCTTTACGGACTTTAATGACTACATAAACATCGACCCAGAAGTGGCGCACTTGCTCATCTGCCGCCCGGCCCGCTACAGTCATCGTGTCCTTTGCCACCCTGCGTCCCGCAACATCCTGCACTTAATGAACTTGTTCATTTGTTGCACGTGAACGGAATAAAAGCCTTGAGTGTTGCGCACTATAAGGATGTCGACAGTGCGTATATTTCTATATTTCTCCTGTCATTCAATGCTACGTGACAAGGGGAGCTGGCAGGACGATAATGACGGAAAGATGGCGATGTGCTCAGCATTGACACTGAAGGCTGCTCGCCTCGTTTTGTATTATCTAAATTTCATATTTATTTAGGTGGGTTTTATGCTGAATCCCCATTGAACCGTCGCCATGAATGTTGCACATTGTGTGTGCCAGCGACACTTGGTGTCGCCCAACTTTGTGATATTGGGCTTCCGAAGGGGAGGCGGAAATTAATATAATCAAAGGACGAAATGAATTTGAGCGCGAACGAAACAAATCAGCAGAATAATTCCCGGATGATTGTCAGAGGGAAAAACTTGTCGAATTAATGCGATAGCCATCACATAAATACACACAACACGAACAATGGACAAAACCAATTTAAGGTCCATTTGAAATATTACGCATACCACACGTTGGCCGGCGGACAAAGCACACGCACACGCCAGCCACAGAAGTTGGATTAATTCGGGGCGGGCGAAGTGGGCGAGCGGTCAATTGCCATGTCCCCTGTTCCCGTCTAGGAGCTCCCTTTGCCCCCTCACCACCTCCCCCATGGGAAGCTCCTCTCTCGTCCACTCGTCATAATGCGTCGAGGGGGCTTAGCCGTCATTTATGTCGGCGACATCTGCGTCTAGCTCACTCGTTAAATGCCTCAGGTCGCCTAATCTCCTGTTTGTATGCAGGCCGCAGGATCAACTTTGTTGGTGGGAAAAAAAAAAACTTTTCCTTGCCTCGGTTTAAGGCGGAAACTCCTGGGAGTTTTCATCTTTAAACATTCGTGGCTGTCGCTGTACTAAGCCCATCGAATTTCCATGTTTATTTATGTATTAACAATCGATTACCAATTGGTTACAGCATTAGATAGCTTTTTATTTGCGGGCTGGAAAGATAAGCATCAGACGCACTCACACATTTCCCTCGGTGTTCCGTTTTAATTTCAAGAATTTTACGTAATACCCACGTGAGGTGAAAAATCTGCGTCCCCAGCGCCGGCTGAGTATGTAAATTTATTCAGATATGTGCTGCCAAGAACCTTCTATAAGACCGAGGACGGTTCCGGGGGCAAGGCGGTCTCAAGGGTGCATTAAGCTAACAAGCGTACTAAATGTACTACAAAACGTGGCAACAACAAACCGCAGAGACAGAGTGACGTCGGCACTGAAGTGTTGCCAACACTCTAGAAGCCCACGGGTGTGCGGCTCGGTGGTTTTGTGCAAGGGGAAAAGTGTCGGAAAAAACTTATGCAATGAAAAGTGATGCAAGAAATAAATTGCAAGCTGCGGCGGCTCTTCTTGTAAACATGTGCTCATTAGTTCCTCCTGCAACCGGCTGGAGATCCATTTGTTCAGGGCGGTCATTGCGAATGCAATTAGAGAACCGAGTTCAATGTGAAGCCAAAGGTCAAAGCATACACTTGGCACATTTAATCTATATTAAAGATTTTGAAAACATGCTCGCGGCAGGTCTTTAAATTTGTGGTGTGTAAAAGGTTGGGCCTTCCACCTGACTTGCCCGTCGCCGGAAATGAAAAATGTTCTATATGAACATTCACAGTGGTCGCCATCGGTTGCAGCTTGTGAAATGCGAAACTTCCGCTCTGGCCTCCCGCAACTTTCAAGGATTGCCCGGCTAAAATTGGCGGCGGGGCGTCCTCTATAGTAATGTTGCCATGGCACCTCTGTGACTGGCAAATATTGAAGGCGGCCCAAGAACCGAAGCCCAAAAGCCATTACCATTCTCAGTTTGAGTTATGTGTGACTAAATTGACATTTCACCTTGATTAATGGGCTCGGAGGTAGGGAAACGGGACTCGGAACTCGGGACAGCTCCATCATGGTGCCCGGTTCCAGATTCGGCTCGCTGGCCAGACCCAAGCCACCAGCCACGAGCCAAGTTCCGAGACGAGGTCATTGTCTTTTGTGTGCGACTCAAATTTATTGTAGCGCATTAATTCCCTCGCGGCGGATAGGAATCTTTTTAAATGGAAAGCAATTACGGGCGGCGGATCGCAGCTTTTGTTGCGGCTCATCCTCGGCCCGGGTTAGGAGCCTACATATTTGATTCATTTGGAAATTGTTTGGCCAGCAGCAGCAGCAGCGGCGACGGCGGCAAAGGGTTAGCGGAAAGTTAACAGCGGACGCTTGGCGGCTAACGGGGCGCATGAATATTTAATTGACGTTCAGCCCTCAGGCGGAAAAAGGTGCAGAAGCTGGCTTTTAAATAAATTCTGCGAAAATTCCCGGACAATTCCAGTGGCTGAAACACGAAATACTTAACTCTTTTCCTTTCGTAGCCTATTACTTTAAAACTTTATTTACAGCTTGTCGTGTTTTTTTTTTTTTTTTGCAAGCCTTCGTTTATTAATTTATCATTATAATTTATACGAATTTCGCTTGTTTCATCTCTGTCAGCGGGCGAAACTTTCTTTTGAGAATTTCCCCTATTCATGAAAGGTAGAACCGAAGTTTTAAATAACGCAAAATCGGGACACAAAACGGTGGCAAACTCAAAGAGGCATAAATTGGGGCAAAAAGGGAAGACCGAAACGGCTTTTGTGCCCCTCATTCCGCCATCAACCGGAGGCCGGGCACTCGTGCGGCATCGAAATGCTTAGCCAAAAGTTTTCGGCCCAAAGACAATTTCGGCCACCTTGCTCGGGGAGAACACATCCATCGACAAAAGGTAACGCCAGAAAATGGGTAGCAACAAAGGCCTTCTCCTGCCTTTTATTGAGTGGGAATCCTTTGTGTGACAGTGTCCTGAGAAGGGCGATGCCCTTCTAAAATTTCCGGCCAGCGTTGCCATGGGAAGCCCGTAGCCTGTCAAAAAAGGAAATCTTTCCTAGGCTGTGAAGTAAATGATTTGCGGACTGACACTCGAGAGTGTGGGGCTGTAATGTGCCAATTATATGGCCATTTAGTGTAAACGAAATATACTTGATTCGATTTACTTGTTTCTTGATTCGACCCTTCGCCAACTTTCAATTGAGCTGTCGTAAATCAATCAAGAAGCTCTTAAGTTAATATATATTTTCAACTAAAATTTGATCAACACCAATTACATTTATTGGATCAGTTACATGCGCAAATTAAATCAGAAATAACCTTCTAACAAGCACGTTAAATGAAATAAAATAGAAGCAACCACTTTGGGGCTCTTCAAAAAAAAAAAAAACAAACTGGAAACTAAACTAAATATAAACTCATTTGGTTACCTCTGACATGCAAATTGAAAAACTGTTTTCGCAGGCAGCGCAGGGATTTTCATTTTAATTTTAAGCTGCCATAAACAAGAAGTAAAAATAGAAGATAAGCTAACCGAGCCTGGCCAAAACTTTGCACACGCACAAGTTTCGAAAAACATCAGGTAAATGGGGCAAGTTATCATTAACACCTCGCTGATCCCGGCATCTTCTCGTCCTCGTCCTCGTCCTTGTCCGCTCCGGACCCGGAATCCTGCGCCCTGGAGAAATTAAATGGGGACTACGACGGGGCTAGAAAGGTGTTGGCAGCCGCTGTGGGCGCGTGATTCCCAAATTGATGGGCGGCACGGCACGGCACGGGACGGCACTCTCAGGTTACGTGGCATCAGCATTTATGCGAGGATTTACGCTCGAAAATAAATCCTTCACGTGGTATTAAGGAGATGCGTACTCTCTGCGGCTTTCGGCCATGGGCTCCATCTCCTTCTCCGGCTCCCCGCTTTTCCCCACCCTTCGGGTCTGATTTTGGGCTTGCTTGTCGCCCGGTTTATGCACATTTTATGAATATTTCCGTTTTAAGTGGTTTATGTATTGTGGCCCTAATGGTAAATGTCGCCCAAAGTTGTCCGAGTCATTGGCTCCGCAAACACCATCGTTTATTGAAAAAGTTCCGGAAAGGCTTTGGGTTTAAGGCAAGGAACATAAGTCACTATTATTTAGGGCACTCGGAAAAATAAAACTGCAAATTGTTGTATCTTGTGTTACATTAAAAAAACTTTCTTTTTGACTAAGCATCATTTACATTAATATTTACTCCACTTATCTCTAGAAGAGCTTTCTTGGTTTATAAATATAACTAACAAACTTAATCAAGTAGATTTCACATTAAAAAAATAATGGAAAACTGCAAGCTGAACACTATTTATGAACTTGGGAAGTAAATATATCAAATATTATGTGAAATCGTGGCTATGTTTAAATATCCAAAGATACCTGCCTAAAAAACTGAATAAAAACACGTAGTTTGCCGTCTACAAACTTTATTCTGCACACTTGTATGTCCCAAGTTCAGGGTTTAATTTCGGTTATTTTTTCGTGAGTGCATGCGCTGACAAAACTTTGCCTTCGTGCAAAAAGTTTTTTACTTGTCTAGCTAATAATTTATTTGAGCACAGAGCACCATATAATTTTTACTGTCTGCTGGCTGTGCATGTTTTAGTAGGAGCAGAACAAGTTGCCATCATAAATGTTTAATTTATAATGTGCAATCTTGGCATGGCCGGCCAGCCAGCAAGGCAAAAGTCAAACCTTTTTCGCCAAATTAATGCACATTTATTAGGCTGCCAGTCGGGGTCACACTTTTCTGCAGAGTCCGGCGGATAATCGCAGGACAGTCGGTCGGTTTTGGTTTGGGCCGGAAACGTTTTTGGTTCTTATCAACAGGCACGGGAAACATAATTTTATCAAGCTCGAAACGAGGTCATGTGGGTTTTTTCGTCGTTTCATCTCCGAGTCCCGAAAACCGGGCGGCTGGCAAACATGTTGAATTGCTTTCAGCAACGATTCTTCACATCCTTGTGCCATTTTTTTTCCTTCTCATTTTTTTTTGGGAACATAAAACGAGACTCATAAATTATGTTGCATAAATCACAACGCAGCGGCTCGGTTTCGGCATCCTGTCGAAATATGTTGTACGGCAATAATGTCCACACAGGAGAATTATACGAAACATGCAGGCGGCATTAATAAAATCGGAAAAGCTTGTCCCAGAAACCAATTAGCAAATTAATAAGCAGGCTTGTCCAGAGAACTAAAATTCGCATTTACTTATGGCTCGCTTTATTTATTTTTTTCCCTCTTTCGGAAAACAAATAAGATTTTGTCACAATTCTTTTTAATATATTTTTCCTTCCTAGCAACTCTCTGCAAGATAATCTCAGAAATGCATAACTAAATTTGCTTTTGAAGTGCAATGTTTTTATAAACATAAAGCAATCAACAAGCGTGTACATTAAAGTTTTATATTCCACTGTAAACAATTTATTCCACTCAATTTTTATTAATAGACTCTTTTCGCCAAACTTCCTTGGCAAGGACAAGAAAGTTGGTTCAACCAATGTAGTATACGTTCGTGAATGGTTTTGGCAATAAATTGTAATATGAAATCCCGAGGAGATCCCTACTTATACATATTCATCAGCATTAGGTTCGTACAATGTCACAATGGGTTGTTTTCGGGGGCGTATACGTAACGTGTGTGACTGTCATTAATACATACTGCGTTTGCTCTCAATGCCACTTACCGCATCGAAATGGCCTGATAAATATTCGCTGACGCTCCAGCGCTATTAATCACAATTATTGTCAGGCAGTGTGTCGGGGATCCCAGCCTCAAACTCGGTCCTGGGCTTGGGAATCGGGTCACAGTTGTTATCCCTGTACCAGGGACATGACAAATTGCGCCTTGGCCCAAAGTAGGTTACATCCAAGCTGCTCCTCTGACTGCTTCCCCCTTCTAAATGCCTCTAATTGCTGGCGGGTCCATTGTTTTTGCTTCTGCCCCTAAAACGCGTGCAAGGGTAAAATGTTCATTTCGCAACGAGTGGGTCACATGTAATTGCCGGCTTGGATGATACGGTGCTGACTGGCTGACTGCGCTGGAACAATCAATAATGCTAACTACCGAAGGCCAAATTACAAACTCTGCGATTTGTAATCCAAAGTGCTCCCCGGCTCAGTCTAGGAAAACCCGGAAAAGTCTCGGGCTTTAGACGGATGATTTATGTCTCGTTTTCTTCATTAAAATGGAATCTTGCCGGGGTTGGGTTGGCCGCGGCTTTATTTAGACATTAAACAATTTAAATGAGGGAGAATAAGTAGGGCTTACATAGAGTAAAAAACAGTTTAACTTATTTCTTAATACTTGTTTAACTATACTTTTTACGGGACCTTGTCTAAGTAATTTAAATTGAAAGAGTTTCTCTTTCATTTTCTATCAGCAGCTATTTAACTTCGCATTCTTTCACAGCAAAATTGTTTGTTGTGTAAAGACCAGCAGGAAGGGCATAAATACTTGGCAAGTATTTAAATATGGCGCTCAGCAAGGATTGGCGGTGGCCAGCGGGTGGTGACGGACTATGTTATGGCACATTAATAACTAGGAGCGGAGCGTTCCGTGCTGCGTCCAAAGAAAAGGAAGCTCTCGGTCTTGTAGGGGGTGCGGCGGGCAAGTTATGCCATTAAAATGTCAAAATTTCAAGCTGCGCCACTTTGACACGCCAAATGAAACGTGGCACGCCCACGCAGACACCTACGGGCCACGCCTCTAACCCACCCCCGGAGATCCTCCTAGCTTAATTTTCAACAAGGGGTAGCGCCGAGGCTATTTAATACTAATTAGACCCCAAAACTGGAAACACAAATGGGGTAACAAGGCCATGTTGCCAGCCGTGGCAACTGTGTCTCCTTTTCGCACTTCTGTGCTTGTCTTTCGCTTTGTTTGCTCAAAACTTTCTTCTTCTCCAAAGAATTAATGGAAAAGTCAGAGGCAAATGGCTTTAATGTTCGCCCTTGCCCCTGCTTCTGGCCATTGGTCCGCTCTTCCCCAAGTCTCTGGCTATCCTGCAAATAGTTTGAATGCAATTGCCAGCAAAAAGTTGGCGATGTGACATTTCAAAGGAGCAACTTTATCGGCAGGAATTCCTATTCCTTTGGCACTTGAAATGCGAAACTTGGATGGTGCGACATTGATGTACCCAATAAGATTGCTCATCGCAAGTTTTTCGAACGCGTTGGCGAACCGATAAGATTGCTTTGATTTGCGGCCAACTTTCTTAAAGTAAATCTTTTCAACATAGCGCTCAATTAGAAGGGCTTAGCCTCCGTCAGCACTTTCCGGCTCGAGTACACTAAATTCTAATGACAGCCAGCAGCTCCTTGCCTCCTTGCCGCATTAAGTGATTTGGCGTGCAGCAAAAAATGAGGCAAGCCGAAGAAGAAGAATACGAAATGGTTCAGAAGTAATGCAAAGAAATTGATATGAATGGACCGAAACTTTTCTGCAAGCTGTACAAGGCAGGCAGGCAAAAAAGGAAGAAAATAAAGAAATAAATAAAGGGCAGGGAAAGACTTTTTGTGCGCCAGGTGGTGAATTCCGAAGGATTCGAGCCAGGACCCTCGAAAGTGCGCAAATTAATGATTATTTGGGGCCGCTTTTCGTTTCGGGGCAAAAAAAAAGAAACAGAAAGGAAAAAAGCTGCGAAAAAATCTCGGTATAATGCAATCAAAGTTGGGTTAATGCCTGGGGGACTGAAGCTGATAACACAGAAAATTAGCAATTTGCTTTAATGTGTCTGTGATTGACCCCAGAGGAAAGTGAAATGAGTTGCGGCCCTTAGGGAGAGACTCCCAAGTCCCCCATGTGTCATGTGTAAAAAAGTAAAGAGAATTCGGCAATTCCTTGGTATTTTCCTCGTCATTATTTTATTGATTCTTCTCGCCTGGCGTATAAAAAATATAAATCAAACACGCAGGCATACGCAAATATATATTTATTCGCGTGGCTTTTAATGAGATCCGCAGCAGGGCTTCGGCCTTTCCATTCCGCTCAAGATTTGCGATATCCATTCAGGCGGAAAATGTCTGTGCTCACTTAATTTAACAAGTGCGGAAACGCGTAGCAAACAGGAAAACTCTGGCACTCGCACGGCTCCTGGAACGAAGGTGCCAAGAGGGAAATGAGTGGAGCTGTGGCAGTTATCCGAACCTCAAAGACACTCTTGCCGATTCGGAAAATGCTAAAATGTTTTTCTTTTTCAATAAGAAGGCTATCGGAATTTTTTTAAATTTAATATGATTTTAATAAAGGTATTTGGAATAGCATTGGTGCCTGGAAATATGAGATGGAAACTATATTCATGAACTACTTTCAAATACAAAAAATATCAGCAGAAATATTTCAAACTTATTCAAGTTAGCTTATGCCTTATAAATACCTCTGGCAGGGTAGGTGAACAGCGAGCTGAAATTAAAGTTCTGAATGATTTCTGGCCAACATTTCGAGTGGTGAAAGTACTCGAAATTCTCGCTGCTTTTGAACGATTTCTGCTGCATCCTCCTTCACGTCCGGAATTCGCCGAGTTCTGTGGACCGAGAATTGCGGTGGCCGCACTCGAAAATGTCTTGTAATTCCCGCAGATGCGAGAGGGGTAGTGTATCTGTGGGGGGATTTCCGACTGGCTGTGTATACGTTTAATTATTGTAATGCTCACTCTGCCGGATTAAGCCGCTTCGTCATACATATCCACTTGGTTTTGAGTGATGGCCTTGTTTTCAATCAATTATGTGCCAAAACAACTTATTATGATTATACTGGCGAGCAATTCCGGTTGGCGGCATTTCCACGGAAGGACAACCAAAATCGATGCGGAGATGGCTGCCATCGAGTTTTCCTGGAAACGAAAAAGGAAAAGGTATTGTATGGGGATCCTTCGGTACTGGGGGTGTCATAATAAGTCTTAGGGTGGCTCAAGCGAGAGCTCGGAACCTGCCACTGACACAATTCCGCAAATACAGAGCCTTGAAAGTCAAGGAAGTTGTCTCCACATGAATAAATTATGCCAAGGAAAACAGGCAAGTACAAATACGACTAACAGAAACAGCAGAAACGGGGCATACAGTTTTTAAAGCAAAAAAGCGGGAAAGTTAATACTGCGGAGAAAACCGCCGGGAAAACCGTGGCTTAGGTGCTGCATTAAATTGATTTTGGATCGCTTTAAGTTAAAGTTGTGGCAGGACGATACCCAGAACAATACTCAAATATTAATTGATGTGGGAATTGAAGCGAATAAAAAACAAAATATAGAAATCATACCTGGTGCTTGTTTGTCTGCCCCTGCCCCTCCTGCACCTGTGTGTCGCCTTGGGGCCGCAAACAAAATCAAACTTTTTGAATCACTCGAGTCAAAAGAAAACCAATTTCGGGCATGTTCAAAAACTACTTGAGTACACAAACCTTGGCGCATCGATGGCCCCTGGACCCAGAGACTCGCACTAGGACTCGGACGTGGACTTGAGATTGGGATTGGGTTCGGGTTTCGTTTCGTATCGTTTCGGTATGGGCATCGCCTTGTTCTGGCCGGGCCCTCCATTGTCACATTTCTATTATGTGTTTGGGCCCGGTTGCCAGCGGGCTTTGTTGCCGGGTAATATCCATTTATTTGCCGGCCTGTGTGTGTGAACATTTCAATTTCCTAAAGGACCTGCAGGCCATGGTCGTCCCAGAGTTTGAGCCACATCAAAATAGCCGCCGGCTAGCTTTAAGCATTCCATTAAGGCCGAAGACAAGGCGAAATGTACTAGACCATGTATATGTTTTCTTTTTTTTTTTTCCTTCCTTCTGACCTGGCTCAGTGCCAGGCTGTAGACAAAGGCCAAGGCGATGCAAAACCGCAAAAGGAATGTTTGCCACAAAATTAAAAAATATTATGTGGCAGAAGGCTTGGCCTCTCCCTCTTAATGCTCGGCCTTATTTTTAATATTTCCTCTTTTATATTTACATCTACTTGCAGTGCGATGTTTTCGACGAGATTGATCTATCGGACCTGTGCTATTTCGAGTGCGGCATCAAGAACGTAAATCATAGTTTCCAGGTGAGTTGGAGCGGTAAATTAAAGAAGCCCCCCTCCAGTTATAATTGAACAATGCCAAGCCATAAAAATTTAATGTGAAAAGTTTGCCCTTGCACACTTTGTTGGCCTAAATATATTATTTACCGCCGGCTACGCACTTCGCCTTCGTCCTAATTAGTTTGCCCGTCTGGCTGGCTGGCTGCCGCCCATCTGTTTAGCCCAAGTTATTACCTATTAATTTGGCAAACTTCTAATAACAATTTGAAGACATCTGCCTTGGCCCCCGAATATATTTGCAGGACGTGTGATATGATGACGGCTGCGAAGAGTAAATAAAACTCGAGTCGGCTTTGATATCCTGAAGACAGAAAAATAAGCCACCAAGGCAGGAACTTCCTGTTTGTCATTGTCTGGCGTTGGGTCGTATATATATACACACACACACACACATAAAGGGTCCCGTCCCGGTCCCATTTTCCTTTATTTTCATAAAAGCTCAGGCAAAAGGGGCAAACTGGGAGAGCAACAAGGCAAAAGCCGAACGGAAAACAAAAGAAATCGAAGCAAAATGTTTACTTTCAACGCGGGCCGCATGCCAAATTAGCATAAGTAGGCAAACTCCTGCCAGTTTGGCTGCCAAAATTTTGCCGCTTTCTCCTTTATACACGAATGCGCAACATTCGATGCGGGAAATTAGAGCATTTATATGAGATCTTCCGCAGACGGAATGCCTTGTTGCTCAATCGCGTGAGCCGCCCCGCCTGGCCAACAATAAAGAGCCCTATACATATACATATATCTTATATATCTTTATAATATAAATAATAAATTTTACGGTAGCCCGAGCAGGGGAAATTGCCAAAAGGCTTTCTCCCTGACTTTTCCTCTTCACTTTTTTTGTTTCGGCGAAAATGTTATTAGCGAAGGCGGTGCCCATCATCGTTTTTATTGTCTTTTATCAGTTGAGTTTCCACGGCTGTTGGCGTGATTCCAAAGTGCCCTCAAGCCCATATATGTACCAGTATACAAAAAGGTGATGCCTGAGCGCCAGCGGAAGGAGGTATTTCGCCATTTTGGGGGTTGAAAGTGTGGAAAATTTTAAAGCTACTGAGCCCCGCCGAAGCCGCAAAGCTTCGCTTTCAGTATTTCCCTAAATAAACTGAAGCTCAGCGCAATGTCAGCGGAACTAAACCGATAAGTGTATTTTTTTTCCGCTTTATTTGACAATATACAAATTCAATTTGATGCGAACAAGGACCGCCCACAGAGCGAAAGTCCCGTCAATGGCAATGCACTGAGCGTCCTCGCAGTGCCTGTCAACAATGTCAGCGACACTATAAACCGCACACAAAAGCGAACACTCGTTGCAGTCGTCAGTGTCACGAAAACATAACGGCAAATAAACCAATGAGTGGAATATTCAATAAAAAATACAACCATAAAACGAAGAGTTCGTTGCAAAAACCAATTTCCCGTGGAAAGACCATAAAAGTTTACAATCCATCTTGATGCACTTAAGTGCAAGGAGATCAGGTTAGGCGTGGTCTACACAGTTGCGGTAGAACAAATAGCACACGCAAGGGAGTAAAATTTCCTGCAATAATAATTATTAATAATACCTTCGAAGTAAGTCAAGTCCTTGTCACTTAAATTGAAGCCAAAGCTACATAACTATAGTAATATCTGACTCAGTTTCCATTTCTTTCAATTCAGAAGACGTAGTCTTGAGCAGGTCTTTAATATGTAGAATATTTCCAATTAAGTGTTAGCGTATCAACTTTTAAGCTGCTTTAAAGACCGTAGCTGTTAACACCCTACTCCTTTCGAAGTGTCAGCCCCTTTAAACTGATGTTCGGCATTTAAGGCACGTAAGCGACAACTTACTTGCGGCCACGTGCCTCGAAACTTTGCCACTTTTCAGTTACAAATAAACAATGACAGAAAAGGTTTAGCAGGGCTTTTGTGCAGTAAGCGGCAAACGGTAAGCGCTAAGCGCATTGTTGGCCAATTCCCGAGGCACAGCGTTTTCAGGCTTAAACCGATTGTGGATGTAAGTACTCGTGTTGTTTGCAGCTTGCATTCGCCGGGCTTAAGCGTTGGCAAAATACCATGAGCCTGCAACGGAACGTATGAGTGATGTGGGAGTCTCATAACGCCAAACGAATCCCAAGCCAGATGATGCTCCACATTCCATTTAACTTGATATAACCGAAAAACTTAGTCCCAGGCGGCATTGTGCATAACTTTTGCTCTTTCAATCATCAATCTTGGAAATGTTTAGGCAAAATGAAAATGGGCTCAGCTGGCTCCATTGTTCGCTGGCATTCGCTATTGTATGTGACTCAATCAAAGAGAAAACCTATTACCATGGCATTATCCAATCGCAGATTTCAATTATAAACTTTATGACTTACATAAATGCTTGAGCAGCAGACGAGCCCTTGTATGGACCTAATTAAAGCCATCATGCCAGCCACTAGCACTGGCAGCAGGGACCTCGAACTATTCGACGAGAAAGAGCAAACAGACGTGACAGCAGTAATTAACATACTTCACTTAGCGAGCAATTTTCAATTGCTACCCCAAGAGTACGCCAACCCGCCCGGCGCCCATCAAACTTTTAGGGAATTTGTAATAGCAATCAAGTTGATTGATTGCCCTCGCCACACACACACACACACACATCGTTCGGAGGAGAACAAGAAGCTGCGGCATCAATTATGCAAGCTGAAGCTCGACTTTGGTTAATTTCGCACCCTGCCCGCACCAGCACCACGCGGCGTATGCGTAATGCGCAATACAGACGGTCCTCTGCCCCTTCTGGTTTCCTTAAAAATCATCGGGCCTTCTCAGGCTTCGCAATTGGGCTTAGAAAATACGCAATAGCCCCTGCTTATACCAGAACATAATTGATATCCAAAGAACAACAAGAGCAGTCAGCAAAGTTATTCCACAGCGTCAAATATTTTCATAATTGAGTGTGCCCCCGCATTGGCCCGTTTTTGTTGTTCTTTGGCAAATATCAACGACGTCAGAGGGACTCAACAATTGTCTAATTGTTTGATTCAATTTCGCTCTGATTGGGGAAAGCTGAATTTTCGGGATTTAAACTCAAAAGGTCACAAGTTGAAATACTGTCAACTTGGCAAACGTCATGTGAGGATTCCAAAGAAAATTAGACAAGTCTGCAGAAAATTTATTTTCCATCCTCTGCGGTTAATTAAGGATTGACATTTAGAGAGCTGACTTTCCCTTTTGCAAACAGAGTGAATGAGAAACATTTCCAGGAAACCCTAATTAATACATTCTGAGCAGATTTATTAGTATCTCTTAGAAGCTTCAGTTCATATCGATGCCTTAAAGTTAACATTTATATTTCATATTTCAAGCTTTCTCGGCACTCAAACGCCTGTGGAGAGAAATTCCTTCGTTGTTTATTATTCATGTTTAAGCGCATACATTACAACGTTAATACATGCTGCTTTCCAAGAAACGTGTTCAAAAGAAAAATAAATGAAAGCACACAAAGCAGTGGATTATTAGTTTTACTTTTCTCGACCCAACCCCCGGGGCGTTCGGGACAGTTGGAAAATAAAAATGTTTAAAAACAATCAAAACAAGTGTGGCGGCCCCAAAATGTGCTTTGTGTCGGGCGTTGGTCCTGGTTCCAGGTAATTGCAACAGACCCCCTCACAAAACATGCCAAGGTCTGAGGCCAAGAGGCTATTCTGGCACACGTCCTTGAACTTTGAAATTTCCCTGAGCGCGGAAACTCGTAACATTTTGAGCCATATAAACGTTAATGACAGACGACCGACGCAATAAAAAAAATAAAGATCCCAGACAAGGAAGCCAAACGCGACGGCAGTCTAACTTCGCTGTCGGCATTATTTTTTCCTGTGGGGATCTTAGCTTATTCCCGGAAAAAACAAAACAAAGAAAAGGTTTCCTAATCCGTGGAATCACAAAGTTTTCCTCAAGCAAACAGCACAAAAGAAATGTCTTAGCTTTGCTTTCTATTTTCTGAATTAAAAGTAATTACTATTCACTTGCTAATGCAAATGAGAGCCTGAAAAAGTGAAGTCAATTAAAGAAGGAATAATTCTTGGCATTCCCACTTTATTTAATGACTATTTCGCTGCCTAAGAAGTTCTTTAAAGGAAGGAATCCCATTTGAAATGCAAACCATTTTGGCATTGAAACATTTTAGTGAAATTAAATTTGAAAAACTGTGTAGCTCAAGTCAAAGTTTTTCCTATTCAATTCGGTCAAATGGCCGAAGGGAGGCTATTAATATTTCAAAAGTAATTTTCAAAGTTATCGCTCGCAGAGACGAGCCGTTCCTGTGCCTGTCTCTTTTCAGGAATACTAAGTGCAAGACTGGGAATATACGCACATTTATATATAATATATACGCTGAGTGTGGTCCTGGCCAAGACAGCCAAACGGTTTTGATGTGCTCGCTGGGGGACAACGCGTCGTATGCGTAATTTGGCTGTTGCTTCTGCCTCAGCTCCAGCTTCTGGTGGCGCTGCCGAGGCTCCCCTGTCATGAATATTGGGTCGAATGAGGCGTGGTGGCGCGACATCGGTGTGTCGCGTAATGAATTCTGTCATATGTCGACTCAAGTGGGAATGGCACAGTGGAAAATATTCTAAGGAAATGCTAAATCGCCAGCTATAAATTTGTGGAAATTATGGCTAAGGTCTCTGTGGAAATTATCATTAAAATTATTAAAGCCATGTTGCGTTATTGCCTTTAAGTACTTCAATACATAACTTGGTCTTTAATCTTCTTCCTTAAAAGTTTATATTATTTCTGGGCAATAAAATACAATAAACTCCAGACACTGTCACTATATCTTAGCGGTTTTTGTTTATTTTTGTGATTGGAGTGCGTGGCCTGGAGAATTTTGCGATGAGACTGAGACTAAGTCTGCGGCTGCGTGTTATGTCTGCAGCTGAGGGCGATATGTGGCGCACAGGCAGAGACTTTAATACGATTACTTCGGTGGCGCCTGTCTAAGAGCTTAATGGCTAAAATTGCCAATTGCTAAGCTGCAAAATGATTGAAATTAAACAATTAAATTAAAGCAATTTGCTGGCGATGAGTGCATGTTAAAGGCTCTGCGAATTGCACTTAAATTTAATATTTATTGCGGATGGAGTGCCATCGATGCGAATCATTAGTTTCAGTCTTCAGCTTTGGGTGGAGACAAAGGCCCATTAATTTACATATCAGAGGAGTCGTAAACCATTTTATTGATTTTTATGAAATATTGAATAAATTTCTCTCTGCCCTGCTGGAATATTTTTTCATCAGTAGGAGGAAAGAGGAGACGGTCCTGTGTGTTGTCGCCTCGCATATTTCCAGATACCCACCGAGAGGGACACTCAGCGACATCTGTCTGTGCCATTTTATACCGCTGTGTGTCCCGCTTTTATGGTCCTCTTTTTTCGCAAATGAAAACCCACAGCGTTGGCGGAGCGAACAAAAAGTGCAACCTAATACTGTGAACGGGTCAACAAAGAACTAGTCCCGACCAAACAGGAATTTATTACTCCGCAGATTGGTTTTGTCCGCTGATTGGTGGACGTCCCGAGGTGGCTCATAAAAAGTGAACAGCCAATGAAATATGAAATGGTGATTAACAGCGAATGCGACGGTCCCAACGAGCTCATTCTTGTAACCGATGAAGTAAGTCAGTTTAAGCTCTACAAACCGCCCCAAATGGGGAATCATTAAACCTGCTGTGAGTGGATTTTTCACAGTAACAAAAGAAAATGCATCTATGATTCCCTAATGGCCTCTAAATATAGCTGCAGCTGAATTAAAAATGCTTTTTTTAAACTGCTGAAATAAGTTTCCTTGGAAGGCAATTTTGGCTACAATGTAAGTGACTAAAGTGCACAACTCAATTGCGTTACCTTCGGTTAGATTGGCCAATTGAATGTCAAGTGCAGCCGACACAAAAGCGCAGTTCACTTTCACCAAAAACCCGGATAAATTTACCATTATCCGGCGGCTGGAGGCTGATGTCAAGCGATGGCGGCTGTCAGGCGCACAAACCGGATTTGCGCTTAAAAGCAAATCCATGTTGCACGTCGAAGTCTGAGGGGTTGAGGGAGAATTCGACTTCTCTCCCTACCAGCCTGCTTGCCCCACCTACGCCCGGAGGCACGTGCATCGGGAATCACTTAACCAGTGCACATTAGACTAATTGAAAAACAGGAGAAGCCCGTCAGAGACAGTGCCAGAGGAGTGCCAGATGGATGGCGATGACGATGATGATGACGTTGTGGTTGCGGTTGCAGATTAATTGCAACATCGGATACGCACAGGGCCCGATACCAATCCCTTTGATTGAAAATTCCGGCTGGCTTCGGCTCGGTGCTCAATTAATGCGTTTGGAATGCAATTAGTGGTCCTTATGAGAGACTAATCGATGGCAATGCGAATGCCGGGGCATGTCAGTATCGTGGCCAAGTGCTGTTGCCACTCTGGGCCAAGTTCACTTGGCTGTCACAACAGGCCGAACATTGTGCGGTTTATGACACGAAAGTGGCCAATATTCCCTCGGCCTCCAACCTGACATCTGCAACCTCCAACCCCTGACCCAGAGCCCTAAACTGTCGTGTCAGCTCATGACATTGGCATGTCAACTGGCCATTGTCAGAGTCCTCCGCCGCCGACTGACTTAACTGCACTTGCATAACTCGCCCGAGGAGGATTCTTGCCTGATTTATGGAAGGTCATCTGGCACCCTTTCCAGGGAAGAAAGTTAATTAGAAATTCTCATTAAGCCTGTCCGGGCATTGAAATTGATTGTGAGGAGCAAACAAAGTCATAACTTAGCTGTGTCTAGACTCGGTGTCCTGCAAGATACCACATTACATCAATTAAAACATACAACTACCAACAGACCGCAAAAATGCAGAGGAAGCCAGGTAAAAAATGGAGAAAAATACTTGCAAGGACATGTGCGTCATAAATTAGGCGGGAATTAATACGAGCAGTGGTGGAGCATCGCCATCATAATCCGCTAAGGTGGCCCCAGAAGGTCGATGTGTGTGTGTATGGAATGGGTGGGTGGGTTATGGCCACTTGAATGGGCTTATAGGGCGGCTTGTCCTACTTACTGTAGCTTGGGCCATGACCATAAGCGCCCGAATGGCCCCGCTGTCTGCGCATTATCGTTAACGTGAACAGCATTAGCATATTAATGAGGCCGCCTAAAATACATAATAAACCCTCATTTGATTACACAACTAATAAACAGGCCGCGTTTTACCGCTGAGTGTGTGTTGTCCTGTGTTTTCCAGTTGCGGGTTAACTGCAAATTAGTTCGGCGAAAAATTAGGTATTCATAATGGGCGGACAAGGATTCGTGGTGTAAGCTGCCTCGGAATCAATAGGTATATTCTTAACAGAAGATCTTCTTGAATGTATAACTTTAATAACACATTAAATGTTTCTCCTCCTTTGCAGATAATCACACCAACTCGATCACTGGTGCTCTGCGCTGAGTCCCGCCGCGAAATGGAGGACTGGCTGGGCGGCCTGAAGACGGCCACGGCGCCGCAACGGCCGCGGGGAGACAGCTTCCTGATCGAGCAGCACGACATCCTGTCGAACCACCACCACTGGTATGCCACCTCACATGCCCGCCCTACCTACTGCAATGTTTGCCGCGACGCACTCTCCGGCGTCACGTCGCACGGACTCAGCTGCGAGGTGTGCAAGTGCAAGGTGCACAAGCGGTGCGCGGCCAAGTCCATTGCCAACTGCAAGTGGACCACGCTGGCCAGCGTGGGCAAGGACATCATCGAGCAGGCGGACGGCATTATTATGCCGCACCAGTGGATGGAGGGCAACCTGCCGGTGTCCTCGATGTGCGCCGTGTGCAAGAAGACCTGCGGATCGGTGCTGCGGCTTCAGGACTGGCGATGCCTATGGTGCCGAGCCACCGTCCACGTGGCCTGTCGGCCTCAGATGGCAGTGGCCTGCCCCATTGGACCCGCTAAGCTATCCGTGGTACCGCCCACCAGCGTCCACTCCATCAGCACGGACGATGCCTGGGATGTGGCCAGTCCCAAGGGCAACTTCTCGCCCCTGCTGGTCTTCGTGAACTCCAAGTCGGGCGACAATCAGGGCGTCAAGTTCTTGAGGCGCTTCAAGCAGCTGCTGAATCCGGCCCAGGTCTTCGATCTTATCTCCACGGGCCCGAGCCTGGGACTGCGGCTATTTCGGCACTTTGAAATGTTCCGCATCTTGGTCTGCTCCGGCGATGGATCTGTGGGTTGGGTGCTCAGTGAAATCGATCGCTTCAACATGCATGTTAGTCTTGGGTAATATTTTTAAAGAATAACTTTATCATTTGTATTTCCCCATCCTTGTAGAAACAATGCCAGGTGGCCGTGATGCCTCTGGGAACTGGCAACGACCTGGCCAGGGTTTTGGGCTGGGGTTCTAGCTGTGACGACGATACCCACCTTCCGCAGATCTTGGAGCGGTACGAGTCGGCCAGCACCAAGATGCTGGATCGCTGGAGCATTATGGTCTTCGAGAAGGCCATCGCCGTGCCCAAGACGCCCAAGATGTCGATCACCACCGAGCAGGAAGCACTGCTTACCGGCATGGTGACATCGGCCAATCATCACCTGCGCTTTATTGTGGAGACCAACGACACCCAGACCCTGATCAGCTCCACGCGGAATCTTTGCGACACCGTCGACGACCTGGTGGCTCGCATCTCGGAGCACCACAAGGAAGACGAGCAGCTGGCGGTCAAGTGCGATATCCTGAAGCAAAAGCTGAATATGCTGCTGGACGCTCTGCAGGAGGAGGAGATGGGTGCCCACAGCGGTGACGACTTGATAGCTACCATCAGGAGTCTCATTGCAAGGAGCATTCCGTTGACACCAGGAACCAGTGCCTCCCTGCTGTAAGTACTTCTGTTTGAAAACCTGTTCAAATGTGTACATTTCTGCTTATTTTAAAACATAATCCCTTAAAATCCTCTTAAATCTTTGATTAGCAACCCAAACATATCAATTGAGAAAACGGAAAAGGACCAGATTAACTCAAAGGAGCGCCGCAACAGCCGTTCCCTCCGCTCCAGCGAAAAGGAGGCGCTCCAGTGCCGTGCCAATAGCGTGAAGCGAGCCATTTACAACGTGGTGGAGCACTCTGAGCCAGGACGACCAAAGCGCTACCAACGCAAGCTCTCGATCACACCCTTTGAGGCGTTGAAGCTGCCCACCACCAACTCTGGCGAGTCAACTCCTTGCAGTTCTCCCTTGCCCATAATACCGCCGATCAATATAATCTCCCCCACGATGGAGACCTCACGACTTACCTGTATTTCTCCGCTGCCCGATACGCGACGCGACTCCGTGGACGAGAGCTTCTTTAACAGCATCAGTCTGCCGGCTCCGCGGCAATTCGCAGACAGTCGCAGAAGCTCCGGGGTGGAGGTGATCCAGGAGATCGAGGAAGGCGCCAACGGGGAGACGGTGTACCGCCGAAGTCGCATGTCCCTGAGCGGTGGCGCCAACATCGACGATGCTGGCAATCGTTTGTCACCCAGCAGCGATGGCGGCGACAACACACCCGCCGATCGCAAGGTGGACTTCCTGCGGGTGCCGATTCACACAGGCGAGCCCATTGTGGATCCCCTGTCCGACTACCGACCCATCGAGGTGTTTGAGCGCACCTACTACATGACGCGAGAGATGGACAAGGATAAGGATAAAGACAAGGACGTGGACAAGGAGAAGGATGTGGATAAGGAGGACTGCATGCCCACCGAGAAGCAGGCGCTGGTACATACTTGTAACCTGCAGGTACCCGGCATTGTCGTAACCCCCAACTCCCAAAATGTTTACACAAGCGCCAGTCTGACAATCATTGATACCGATGCACAGACCGCCACCGTACGTGTCACATCCCCGGAAAAGGGTTATCCAATAGATACTAATGACGATCATCGATTTCCCTTTAAATTGTTTTTAGGAGCAATCCTCCTCCGATGATTTGGGAGGTGAGGCCAGCGACGTCCTTTCGGCCATCAGCAACGAGGAGTGCAGCGTGGCCTCCGAGATATTCGATAAACAGGACGCCGGCCAGACTTTGGGTGATATTATTCAGGTTAGTAATTGAAAATTTATGATGATACGATGTCCTCTTTACTTCTCGGATGAAATCAGAAGAGCTAGAGCATTTAAATCAACATTTTCGTTGCAGAACCTGGACGCCAGCAACTTCACGCACATCGACTCACCCGAGACCAGTGACGAGACGGAGGCGATACCCGGCGAGAGCATCATGGACGATATCAGTTCCGTGCTGGGCCATGACATAACCTATGCCCTGCAGGACAGCACCCTGACCGACGACACCACCACGCTCTGCTCGGAGCACATGGGACCCGCCAAGCCGCCGCGTAAGAAGTCCCTGAACGCCCTGGGGCACTCGCACTCGGGAGGACATTCACGCAGGCGTAACTCCTCGCCGCCGAGGATGCCCCGCTTGGCGCGCATGGATAGCGACGAGAATCCGCAGCAGTTTGGATTCGAGAATATCGTCTTTGAGATCGACAACCGGTGCGACGACCAGAAGATGCGGGAGCCACCGCGCTACTGCAGCCTGGCGCAGTTCGTGGAAGGTAACGATATAGCGCGTCAGAGCTTTAAGGTATGTATCCCAGCCGATTGGATCGGGTTAAGATAGCCGTGTACCGTCTAGTTTGTATATATATATCGAGTGTATATCTAGCGTTGTTCTGTATGGTTGTTCAGAGTGCTAAGAAATGGCCACTTATAGTGAACTCTTTGTTGCTCTCCGTTTGCTTCTTTCTTCAACTTTTCTTTGTCGACCACCAATAATCAATAACTAAAAAAAAACAACTCAACCCGCCCAACATCTAACTAACCACAATCTGAAATCTAACTGAAAACTAACAAACAATCCTGCAATGTACAAACTCCATCGACTACTAACCACCATCCTGCTCCCGATGCAGCGACCCAAAAAGCGCATCTCTTTGAAAAAACTGAAAACCAATGAACCAACCAATGAAATCGTATCTCAACAGCAGCTAATGCTTGACCAACATCGAAGCGGAGACAACGATAACGGAAACGGCAACGGAAATGGGACTCGTAACGATCCCGATAACGATAACGATGACCCCGATGCCCTGCAAACGCCGACAAATAACCCGGCCAATTTACTGGCCACCACCAGCGAGGACGAGCTGTCCACGCAGACGGCCATTAAAATAGAAATTCAAGACGTTGATGCCACTGTGCGCAACGCGTCTATCCATGGCACTAGCAACTCCATTTTGACCACGTCGACATCGCCCACCAAGAAATCGGGCCATGGACAAGATGTAAAGCGCATTACTTTTGATGAGTCGTGTAAGAAAGAATCCTTTGATGATGTAAATCCCAACTATCCACAGATAAGTGTTGTTGTGAGGCCGCCGACGCCGTTGCGCGGCGACTCCGTCAAGCCCACGGGTTCAGGTGCAGGTGCGCTGCTGGCGGGCGGAGCCATATCCGGCGGCGCCATGTCCATGTCAGTGTCCATGGCCTGCTCCGGTATGCTGGGGGTGCGGGCAATGAACGCCTCCGAGATCAGGCGTCACTCTAGCCACGCCCCCGGCCTAGCTGTCCGCGAGTTCGACAAGGACAAGGATCGCCGACACTCCGGCTTCAATCCCAACCAGCTCACGCTGGATCCGGAGCATGCGCGTTTCCTCAGCAGCTCGCCGGCAGCCAGTCGCCGGATTAGCTGCGGCAGCCTCTTCAAGGTGAGTCCTCCATGTGCAAGCCATGTCCTCCTTCTGTCCGTCTTTCTACGACTTGAACCACACATGGCACACACATTAAGTAAAGTGGCACAACTGGGAATACTTTAAAATTTGTTTAAACAACTAAAAGGTATAAAAGGTTAATAGGAAACGACTGATAATAAATTAAAAATGTTTCGAGTAATGTATCAGCTTTATAATCATGATTTCCGGACTATTCCTGACATTGACCAAAATAATAGATCGAGAAAACATAGAGTAATTAAAGAATAACTAAAAACACATACTCACATCGAAATACAATAATTAAAATGATCGTAGGCTAGAGCACTTGTTATCCTAGCTCATATAAAAAGCAATATATAATAAACTATTATTATTATTAAATGATATGTAGATACCAATTCGTAGATTAAGTGACCAAGAAAATAATAAAATCTTGTGCACAATATAAAAGCTGCATGTTGTAAAAGCTTAGGTTAGCCCTATTACTTTTACACTCATTTCTTGTTACCACTTTCGAAATAATTGAAAATTAGCAACACTTTTTAACAAGTAACTCAATTAAAAAAAAACACCAAATAACAAGTTGTGCCACTTTAGTTAAACGCGTGCGACATTTTCGATTCACATTGGCACCGCATCGTCGGCAGCTGCGAAGTACTTGAGTTTTGATTGTGTCAGGCAAGCAATTGGTGTCAAGTGCAGATGCAGGTGCAAGCGCAGGTGCTGAATGCACTCCTCATACAGCCACACACTAACAACAGCGACTGTAGGTAATGGTTCGTACAAGTAATGCCCAGTCAACCACCAACCAGCAGGGAGTTCTGTGAAAAAAAAAACAAAATCAAACTGGATTCAATTCCAGGTATTCACCCGTTTTTAGTTTGCAGTTCACACAAAGTTTGTTTTTAATGGCGAAGCATTTTGTGCAGACCGAAAGGAGTTTTGGAAAAAGTTGCACAACGACTCAAATTGTTTAATTAAAATGCATAAACCCAGCTCGTATTTGAATTTAATTTCTAATGAATTAATTAATTAAAAGTTTCTTTAGCTTGAAAATATTTATTCAAGACCAAAAAGTAAATATTTGAGTTACAAATATTCCAAAATCGTACAAAGTGTTTCAACAGTTTTTAACTACATTTATTTGCTACCTTATGCCTATTAACCTGAGTTTAGTTTATGAGTTTTAACAACAAATTTAAACAAAACAAAAGAAACCCGACTAGAACCATGTATATGATTTACAAAAGCACAAAAAACAATTGGTATGTATTTCAAAATTAAGCCAAATATATGAATTTTTGATTTAGATATACTTTAACCGACACTCAAACTCCTCACACGACACAGCTTTTGAACATTTCAGTGTAATAAAATATACCCACTCTCACATAATGTAAATCCAAACCACACACGAAGCTAAACACGATTTTTAAAAGCAACGTTATACTAAATACATTTTCTTAGAAGAAAAACCAAAAGGTGGCCACCAAGCGCGGCTACGGATTGTTCAGTGTCCGGTTCTTTGTGGTGGCGGAGCCCGATATTCGCCTGGCCACCTTGGCGCTTATCAGGCCGCTGATTCCTTTGGTAAGCCAGTCCGGGACGGGGTCCTAAGTGCGTCCTTTGTGTTCTAATTCCCCCCAGCCGTTCTGCGTTTTCCCGTTTATTCGATGTTTAAATCCCCCAGCAAGTACAAAATGAAACTGGAACAACCAATATATCATGTGCGATCTATACTCGGCATTCCGAGGTGGACAAACCCTTTACAAAGAAGTAAACATCTAAAGAATTATAAATTAACTTCAAATAGTTTTATACAGTCCGTTTAGCAAAGCTTAACATTTATATATTTAAGAATTAAGTATAGTAACATCCTAAAAATTTTATATTGCTATTCTATCAGTCAAATTTATTTAACTTTTTGTAAAGGGTCTCCAGCTTTAAGTTGCAATGCAAATCCCTTGTAAAAAAACGTCTCTTTCAAGTGCCAGTTGCAGTTGCCGATCCTTAGCACCTGCGTCAGTTCGCTTTTGCGTAGTGTTGCGAAGTTCCAATAAATCAACTAACACTGTTAACCAACACCTAAACTAAAACAACAGACATGCGTAGCCTCTGCTTAAAGCCCGACCATCTATGATTTTATTTTGATTTGATTGACTTACGTAGTGCGCTGCCTCCTATGCTCTATCCTACTCTCACTCACTCCGCCTCTCAGTAACTCTCTCTCTCTCTCTCTGTCTGTCTCTCTCGCTCTGTCCCTCGAAATGTACTTACCAACCCTGCGTCAGTAATTGCAAGTCACCCAACACTGGCACACTCACCCACAGATCCACACTCGATCACATCCACATGTTTTCTTGTATCGTAGTTAGTGCTGACTTTCCAGTTGCTCTTTGACACGTACTCGACTTTCCCGACCTCTGTTTCCGCGACTGATCGCCGCCTCTCTCTTGCAGCCGAACGAAGCGCTCCCGAACCTCCAGACCCTCAAGGGCTCCAAGTCGAGCCTGTTTATGGGCTCGACCCTGTTCGGCTTCGATCATTTCGCCGCCGGGGGAGACAAGGACAAGGAGGAGAAGACAGGCAAGGACAAGGAGAAGACGCCCACCGAGGAGACCAGTCGCAAGTTGCCCATCATCAATCCCCTGGTGCGGCTGCCCAACTGGCCAAGTAGGTTTCTTTTTTAATGTCCTTTAATCACCTAAAAGATATCAAGCAATACAAATCACGGTGCCATCCTGAGATTGTCTTAACTCATGGTGTTCTTTGCTTCAACAGATCTTGCCAATGGCGGTGGCTTCATATCCAAATGCCTGCTGGCCAATGCCGATACCCTCTGTGCTGCTGTCAGTCCTTTGATGGATCCGGACGAGACATTGCTGGCCGGTTACCACGAGAAGTGTGTGATGAACAACTACTTCGGCATCGGCATCGATGCCAAGATCTCGCTGGATTTCCACAACAAGCGGGAGGAGCACCCGGAGAAGTGCCGCTCCCGGGCACGAAACTACATGTGGTACGGAGTCCTGGGATCCAAGCAGCTCCTGCAGAAGACCTGCAAGAATCTGGAGCAGCGCGTGCAGCTGGAGTGCGATGGTCAGCGGATACCGCTGCCTGAACTCCAGGGCATTGTTATACTGAACATACCCAGCTTCATGGGTGGCACCAATTTCTGGGGCAGCAGCAAGAAGGACGACATCTTCCTGCCGCCGAGCTTCGACGATCGTGTCCTCGAAGTGGTGGCCGTATTCGGATCCGTGCAGATGGCCGCCTCTCGTCTGATCAATCTCCAGCATCACCGAATCGCTCAGTGCCAAAGCGTGCAAATCAACATCCTGGGCGACGAGGAGATACCCATCCAGGTGGACGGCGAGGCCTGGCTGCAGCCCCCGGGAATGATCCGAATCCTGCACAAGAACCGTGTGCAGATGTTGTGCCGCAACCGGAGCTTGGAACTCTCACTGAAGACCTGGCAGGAGAAGCAACGCCAGCACAGCATCTCCATTCAAAGGGATGCCTCTTCCACGGCTTCGGAACATGCCGCGTCCACAGACGAGGTGATCTCCGAACGGGAATGCTACGTGCTCCTCAACTTTATCGAGGCTGTTAGCTCGCTGGTCAAGTGGGTCAAGTTCCTGATCATTTCGCATCCTGCCCTGCAGCACGATCTGTACGAGGTGGCCTGCCGGGCCAGTGAGGCATTGGAGTCCATTCATCCGCAGGGCAAGCTCCTCGAAGGCCCCTCCTTGCGCACCAAGCTGGTGGAGGTTATCGACTCCTCGCGTCAGCTGTACGACGATGCTTGCACCCTGCTCCGGGATCGGGGTCACAGCCTGATTCTGCGGGAGGATCTGGAGACCAAGCTGAGCGCAGCCCTGGCCAACATGGAGATGGAGCTGAAGAAGTGTTCCGTGCAAAAGTGCATCGACGGCAAGCTGCGTGCCTACTTTAATGTCTTGGCACCCAACGAGGAGGTAAGTTTCCACTAACCTATAATGGTTTCACCTTTCTAAATATTACCTTTCCATTTTACAGCCCGATGGACGGCGGAAGTCTCGACCCTTCTGGGTGCGCCTTCGTTCCGGCTCCACCGCTGGCCAGCAGGCGTTTAAGCCACCTCTTACCAATACCCGCGAGGCGGCCAACAACTGGAGCGTCAACGAGGTGGTCACCTGGCTGGAGACGATGCAGCTATCCGAATACGTGGATAGTTTTCTCAAGAACGACATCCGCGGCAAGGAACTGCTCACGCTTGGGCGCCGCGACCTCAAGGACCTGGGCGTAGTCAAGGTGGGCCACGTCAAGCGGATACTGCAGGCCATCAAGGACCTCAGTGAGAACTAGAGGAAGCTCCTCCAGCGGACAACCGGCTAGTACAAACCAGTCTTCGAATCGCACTCTTAGAGTTGAGGGGGGAATAATATGCGTTGTATAATTGTAAGCGAGCTGCGGGAAAGTACATATTTTATGGGACGACAAATGCATACAACAATCACTAATTTATAGGCTAGCTTAGCTAACGAAAGACACTATTGTCGCGGGCGGGGATAGAGCGATCATAACTAAGCTGATACGGATCAGTTTCGGTTGGATTAAATCGGAAATATTAACATTACAAGTACCATTATACACATTTAAGTCTAACTGATCTGATTCCGAAAAAACGGAAGCGATTGACATATTTGAATGGCAGAGAATCGTGGGATTCTTCAGCTCCTAGCCATCTAAGTTTGTGGCAGAAACGAAGGACACCTGAAATTGATTTTCATGTTTCTGGGTACTTACTATGTATATGTTAAATTCAGAGAAACACTACAAGTCGGCGGTTAAACGAATTTAAACGTAGTAGCACTTGCGATAACTTAACAAGAAAACTGCGTTAGATCTTAAGTGTTTAACTCTCAACTTACGCTTATATTAAAGAAACCCAAAAAAACCGAATCCAAAGCGAAACTAATGAACCCAATTTAAAAAAAAACCCAAAGTAACCGACTTACCCTAATGATTCTAAATTTATAAGCAATTTAAATTTTACAACATCAAAGAAGCAAGGAAACGGCAAAAACCAAAATCATTCTCAAAATTATATAAATTGTATTTATACACATACCTATATATAGATATTCGGAACTACATTTAAATGTTTCCCCCACTATATTGTTAAATCGGAATGATTATTAACATTATGTATATGCATGGGCTGGAATCGGAACTCGTAATTGCAACAAAGAAAAGTCTGTTAAACGTGTCATTTTTTGTGGTAACCAAAAGCAACTCTAACTTGTTTATTTAAATGAATTTAGTTGATAAGTCCACGATGTTTTTTCAAGCATAAGTTTAGGTAAGACCCTCGATGGTCCCGGTGCCGGTTGCTGGGACCTGGGAAATTCATTTGGTACTATATACAAGCATATGGAAAAAATCTTAGCTAGCATTCGGAACACTGAGTTCGGAATTCTGAACCTTTTTGGTATACCTTTTAATTGTTTACATTTAAGCTAAACCGAATGAAAACCAACCACTTTTATCAAAACGTTAAAGTGTTAGGAACAAAATTGTGCTAAATTTTTATAGATATCAACATTCGATTATGTTACTCCCTGTCTATATCTCTCTATCTCTGATCATATAAATATAGCTGCATATGAGTAGGTTTTAGGATCAGTCCCCCGATCTATCTGACCCCCATACTTTGGCCGATATTCAAATGTTTGCTCAAGTTGCCTCCAATTGAGTGAGTTTTTGAAGTGGCATAGCTCTAAGCGAGCGTAGTCTATAACAAATCACTTGAGCGACGTCTATAAATTATATTTTTTGATATATAAGTATAAATGAGCCCAGACCAACTCGATTGATTTGTTGTGATCCTCTACCAGGAACTTCTTTTCACAAAACAGCACCAGTAGCAATCCAATGATTTCGAAATATTTTGACACACATTTATGAAGCTATTTACGCTTACGAACAACATAAATAAATTATACTTAAATAATACAATGGAAATCCTTTGATATAATATGAAAGATAACATAACAAAACAAATAATTAAAAACACATTGAAACATTTTTTCGACACATGTATTTTCGAGCAAACTTTAAGCGAATTAAAACCAAAATTAAACTAAAAATATAAAAATTAAATGAAAAAGTATAAGTTATGTATTTGAAGAAAAAACCTTGATCGGCATTTGAAATTTCCACAACAAACGTGAAGTTTTTCGTTATCCCCCCTGCCACCTCTTATCATACCTTATGGTTTTTGTGTTATTCTTTTTAAAAATACTGTGATAACAGCTTTCTATATTCCTGTAATAAAAATCTAAAAATAAATTTAACAACGTAATTCATAACATAAATCATGAAGTGCAATGAAAAATTAACTATGAAGTCTTATAAATAGTTCGTCTACAATCAGCAAGTGGGAAATGCCTACGAAAACAATTTACCAGCAATAAATGTTTAACAATAAATATATATACAAATATTTTCAAAATACTTACTTTCCAATCCCCCTAGAAATGACAAATGTAAAAATATCTGTACAATCCCTCTCCAGATTAAACAAAGAAAACTATAAAAACAAAACCGATAATACAGTTAAGTGAAAAGTAAACCATAAAGCAACAATATTTTCTCTCAAGCATAATACATCAATTATAATAGAAAACATTTTCTTGAAGAAAACCTAATAACAGCAATAATAAAAAGCAAAACAAAAACAACACAAACTGGATTATTATTTAATGGAAATCTTGCAAAGGTAAGCTCTGTGATTTTCGATATTTCAAGGCCCACATATTTAAACAAAACTTTTTAAAACGTTTATATGCATTTTTCATTTATTCGATTCGTACAATGTTATACTCATTTTTACCATCACTTGTTTTTTGGTTTTCTATTTTATTTGTTAATTTGTTGTCTTTTATATGATTTGGTTACTTCATTCAAAGTACATTTATAATTATATTATATCGTGTTATTTAGCATTTCTATCAAGGCTATTTGGTGTGCCTTTTTTTTATGACAATTCAGAGAAATTATCAATTGGGTTGTATTGTTAATTGTTTTATTGCATTTCTGATGAGGCTCATTAATTCATTAAAATTGTAGGCGCATTTAGGCGTGAAAGTCAATGTCTAAAATTGATTTAATTGATTGGTGTTTTTATTTCTGGGTTCTTTTCTTTATTTTTAGCTTTGTGACTGAAACGGAATTGGAAAATTCTTTATTTTTTGACTTTCATATAAGTGTCTATAAAAATCGATTTATTATTTTTCAAAGAAGCCTGAGTAGTGCGCCTTTTTCGGAATTGTTTACGGGGTATAATTTTTTAAGGGGTTAGGTTTCCATTTGCTTTTATTTTCCATTTCATTTCCTTTGTAAACAAGCTAGAATATATATATCAAGTTCGTTCTTAAGTAGATTCATATTAAAGTTGCCTAAAATTTGTTAAGTACGATATTTAAAACTAAATGAGTTCAAGAGTCTACCATTTGGTTGTGTTTTCTTTTATCAAATTGTAACTTGAAATATAGTTTGTTTTTTGTTTTTCTTTGTGTTTGTGAGTGTGTGCATTTCCTGTTTGTTTCGGTTTCGGTTAATTCGGGTAATTTTGGATTTTTCGATTGCCAGAGAGAGCTAGTTAGCTTTTCTTATTTGTCACTTGTAACATATGCTTCTGACGTGTTCGAATCGGTGATAATTCTAGGACTGAGCGTAATAAACAATTGTTGTTCTTTGGGGCACTTGATAATGGTTTATATTTGATAACTATGTATAGGGTTCAGTAAATCAACTCATCGATTTCAACTAACAAACAGGTCCTTTCATGAAAAACATATAAAAAATACTCAACTGTTTAATAAATATCATTGACGTGTCATTCATTATTCTTCTTTTATTTTTTTTGTTTAGTTTATTTGTGTTTTTGTTTTTTATTAAAAATATATATAGGCAAGCAACAATTAAGCTCAATACTGAAGTTAATCACACAACAAATGGGCAATGAAATTTTAACTTCAGCTTACAAAAGTGTCTTCTTTTGATTTTTAATTAGAGAAGTTTAACATTTGGGCCTTTCACCTTAGATCTGCCAAACTGAGCTTCAAGTGGTACTTAGTTTGTACTGAAACGCTGTCTACACTGAGAGATATGGAGAAATGAAATCTAACAAAATGCTCGTACAAATTACATCAACTTTCTCAAAGCTATTGCCCCTGGGGAAGCATTTGTCTTAACCATTTTAATGCTAAAACTTTACTCAAAATCTGATTAAATCGCTTGGATTTTCTTTTCAATTTTGTTTCCAATGTGTGGTCTCTCGACTATTTTCTCACATACACGTTATAGTTATATTTAAGAAGTGTACGCAAGTCTGAAACTAGTTTCACAGCTTTTCAAAGCATTATCTCTTTTGTTTTCGTTTGTTATATATCTTCTTTTTGCTATATTCCATGTAATCTTTGTGTTTGCATGTGTTATTCGAGTGTGTTGTGTTTGGTGTTAGTGTGTTTTTACCATCATCAGTTGCCTTATGTTTCGTATTAGCCAAAATGTATCTTAAATTATTCTTAACATCTTGTTTGTCGTAATTGGTATTTTTTTTCCATTTTTGTAATTCATGTGCAAAATCTATTATCAACTTTTGGTATTTGACGGATCAGCGGTATAGCCTAGATCACCTTATGCATTACCCAAATATATACGGCTTGGCTTGCTCAACTAATGAAAGATACAAAAATGTGAGTATACCTCCGGTCCGGTCGAATGGCCTCACTTTTTGGACGGGTCTTTGCGGTGATGTTTGTCCCATTTTATATATTTGTTTTTCACTATGACTGAATGATATCGAAATATTGCAAAGTTCTCGGGGCTTAATTGCAAAGTAAACAACACATTTGTTCGATTTTACTTAAGTTGTTGTTGGGTACAGGCAGTGAAAGTGTCTTACTTAACAAAATTTGGGGTGTAAGTAGTGCTCGCTGGTGTTATGGGTCTATAGCTAGACATTAGATGACATTTGGCCTGATTAGATTTGCTTGCAGCATTCGAACTGGGAAACCAAAGGCTAATTTTACCATGGATTCAAGCTTAGTCAAAATGAGAGTTTCCTTGAGCGTGTTTCCTGATTCCATTACAATACGATAATCAATTAAATGACAGTTGAAAATAGCTCCATTATAATCGTATCAGTTTCCCAATATAAATAAGTTATAATACCAATCAAACAGTTCATAATAAATGTTTTATAAAATCTATTAACATATATCTGGCAGAATATAAATTGTTAATAAAATTTATTTACTGTATTACAATACGATACTCAATTAAGTGACAGTTGCAAATAGCTCCATTATAATCGTATCAGTTTCCGAATATAAATAAGTTATAATAGCAATCAAACAGTTCATTATAAATGTTTTATAAAATCTATTAACATATATCTGTCAGAATATAAATTGTTAATAAAGTTTCTTTACTGTAATTTGGATTAATTAAATATTTCAGTACACACTTTTGGGAAACAAAAGAGTTTTTGAAACGTACCTCTCTTGATACTTTATATAAGCCCATATATAAATATCAATTCAAATGCAAATGAATTTCAAATTAAACCAATTGAACATACTTTCCCTTGGAAAACCTATTCACTTTATAATGGAACCAGGAAGCAGGCCTTCAGATATAATAGATGGTGTATATTTTTAGGGTATTGCATAATGTCTATTACATATCATAATTACTTGCTTTCAAGGGCCAACTAACTGCCTTAAGGAATACATTTTGCACTTGAAAAGCACTGCGTTTTTCTTTCGGATCTAAAAGGATCTCGTTTAGACGCTCTCCTCCTTGCTGGCGCTGCTGGTGCCCCAGAAACGATCGAAGCGGTCCCGGGCCTTCTCCAGCACCTCGGCGGCAGTTGTCCGGGCGGTGGACGCGGTGCCAGTCGATGATGAGGATGACATTGCCGGATCCGGTTGGTCCTGCTGTGGGGCAGTGCATCGAACGGCTCCGCCCGGCTGGCCGGTGGGCGTGGCCAGGGCATGGGCGTGGGGCGTCAGCGTTTTGCCGTAGACAGCAGCGGCACTGGTGGTTGGACTGTTCGATTTCCAGGCTGGCGTCGTGGATGGCAGTGGTCGAGAGAGGTGGGGGAGGGGGAGATATTGTGGAAATAGTGTTCGTTATGTTACCAAGGTCAAGGGTACGGGTACGGGTACGGTAACGCTATGTGATTGCATTGGCTTGCACAATTGCTTTTTGGCTTAATACAGAGAGCGGGGGGAACTTTGCTTTTTATTTACGCTTATCGAGATTTGGGTTTTTTGGCTTGATTTGCTGGTGTGGATTCATTTTTTGGTTTTGGTTTGGTTTTTTTTTTTTTTTTTTTTGTGGATTTGAAGAGGTTGGCTAACGATGATTCGATTTTTTGGATGATGGTTGTGAGTAGCGATACATACATATACATATACAGATACATATATTTAAATACGAGTTAATATATAAATATTTGTAAAAGCGATTCGACTTTTTTTGGTTTTGTTATTATTTTTTTATTATTATTTTTTGTTTGTTGACTTCATTTTGGTTTTGCTGATGCTTTTGGTATGGAAGTTTTGCGTTTTGTTTTTTTGTTTTTTTTTTTTTTATTGAAGCGTGCTTAATGGCTTACCGTCCATTTTAGCCTGTTCGGTTAGTTGTGGCGGTGCCGATTGCGGTGGCGGCGGTGGCTTCTCCACCGGTGTCGACGCTTTAATCTCGCTCTGAGGTCGGCTATAGTTCTCCCCTGCAATAAAAACGAAGTAACTGATAAATAAATGCATGAAAATATATATTTTTATGTGCAAGGAACTGCATCGTTACCATCCTTGACATTCTGCGTGACCGTAAAGGTCTTGCCAGTGTCTAGGGGCACCGTCCAGTTAACTGGATCGGGTGAGCGCATAATGATCTGCTCCGGCGACTTGACCCGCGTCGGTTCTGGTGGCGACTTCACCAGCGGCTCCTCGGGCACATCCGGCACTGGTGGCTGTGGACTGCAACTGGAAATGGAAATTGCAGTCTCACGGCCGTCCTCGGCATCGTCTGTTGGTGGTTCAAAATATCCAGGAGAGATTATAAATTTCAATTCCAATCAGAGGGCGGGGATTATGCGTTATGGAATTAACTTGATTAATAGGCGCATTATATGTTTGAGTTATATCATTATGCTGCCGTAGCTGTTGATCTTCATAGATATTTTTTGATGGACTTATCCTTTTTTTTTCTATTTTTTTGTTAAGCAAATTTTGTGTTTGAGTTTTACTGGTTAGTAGTTTGAAACAATAAAATGTAAACGAAATAGTTGTATTGGTAACTTAGTTTGGAAACCGAAAAACGAAATGGAACTTAGACAACATAGGGATATATTAAGCTGGAAGCTTAAAAGGCAACAAATTGTTAGTAGAAACCAAAGGAATTATATTTATTTCTTAATTGATTTTTTCGTTTTTTTTATATAAAGCGCACAACATGAGAAACGGCATGCCACAAATACACAAACAGACACGCAACATGTAAATGCGAAGAAGAGTAATTAAATTATTTTATTTGTATTTTTGTTGTTTTATTAAAAACGTTGAAAAATAAAGATTGATAAGTTTTTTATACTTTTAATGGCGGTTTTTTGTTTTGTTTTGTTTTTTCTTGATTAGTGGTTGTTTTTTTGGAGCAGGCAACATAGAACTCTTCGGCGACAGCTGGCAAGAAATGTTTTTTAGCTTTACCTTTTTATACCTAACACTGGAAATAGATACAACCACTACAGGGCCCACTTTCCATAGTTGAAATCTCTTAAAATTGTGACTAACTATTGTGTTGTTTATATTGAAATATTAATGATAAATACCCTGAGTTATTGTGTAAATAGGTGTAGAATGTGTGTAAGTTTTTAAGTCTATAAGAAATGTTAGACAACCTCCTAGACTAAAACCCTTGCTAACAAATATACTTCTATTATTAATTCCTTCTAACATTTTAGCTATTCTGTTACTGTGTGTTAAGTATTGTGTTTTTGTGTAATTTTGTATGGAATTACATATATTTTCTAGAGGAATCTAGGGTAAAAATTCTATACAAATACATACTATGTACACAGAGAAATGAGGAAAATAGACTAAGTAGAGTTTCAGAAAAGTGATTTGATATCATGAAACACAACGAAAGAAAAGGACTACAAATGATGAGGCGCATGTGAGAACAGTATTCTAATACAGTTTGCTTAGACAGATATACAGGAATACAGGACACACGGCTGGGATATACAACATATACAAACATTGATTACAACAACAACTAACATTTAATAACAACGCACTTTTCTTTATTCTTTTTTTTTTTTTGGGTTTGCCCACAATTTCTAGCAATTATAAATTTGGAATTTTGTTGTTTTTGATTTCGCTGGGTGATTGGTGATTAAATTTCGCATTCTTTACACGGGCAGCCAGTGGAATAACGAGTTACTAACTAGAGTATAACAATAATAACTACAATTTTGTACAATTCGTAATGCCAATCTATGGAAAAACCAACAAATACACACGCATGATTCCACATGGCTTCGCCGTCAGAAAAATCAAAACAGTAAATACACTGAAACACACATTGGTTCATTCAATTGTGGGGTCCAAATAGATGCCAATTGGTAAATTATAAGATTGATCACGTTTTTGCACTAAATTGTGGACGAACAGTTTTGGCCAAGGTGTAAAATGCTGGATTATTAATAGCGTTTTAACGAGTTCTTCTTTTTTTTCATTTTGTTAAATTTTACAAAAGTTGCAACACAAACAATTCGCGCATCAGATGTACTTTTACAGCATTTGTCCGTGTGAAATTTTATAGTTTTTTTCGTTAAGTGGATTTTTATATTTAGTTTAGTTTTGTTTTTTGGGTTTATTTGCAGATTCGTTTTTTATTTTTTTTTTGTTCAAGTTCAAGTTCAAGTTTACGGTGAAACTTTACTCACTTTCAGCCAATTTTCTTTCCTGACCTGGTACCGTTAGCCGTTTGATGTTGATGGTCGCAGGACGTTTGGGGTTTGTTGCCAATGTTGCTGATGCTGCTGCGACTTCCGGTGTTGCAGCAACATCGGGCTGCTGTTGCTGCTGCTGCTGTTGCGGTTGATTTTGTTGCTGTTGCGGTGGCTGTTGTTGCTGTTGCTTTTGCTGTGGCTTTTGCTGCTGATTTTGCTGCTGATTTTGCTGTTGCTTTTGCTGTTGTTGTTGTTGTAGTTGTTGTTGCTTTTGTTTATTCTGCTGATGCTTGACACTATTTGCATTTGCACTGCTACCGCTACCAGCACCAACTTGACTACCATTACCAATGCAACTAATATTCGATCTATCTTTATCTTTCTTACGCATTTGCTGTTGCTGTTGGGCGGTTGCTGTTGCTGTTGCTGTTGCTGGTCTGCTGTTGCTGCCGGCCTTGTTGCTGCTCTTGGCTTGTGATGATTGTGATTGATTGATTGCATGATTAGCGTTTAAGGCCGATTTAGCTGCTGTTGATGCTGTTGCTGCTGCTGCTGCGGCTGCTGCTCGGGCTGCTGCAGTTGCTGGCGGCGCAGAGGCTACTCTACCGTTGGGCGGTGGCAGGGAACTACTTTTAATGCGGGATTGGAATGTTGTGGATAGGGTGGCTATAAGAACGTAAGCAGTTTTCGGTTTTGGTTTTTCGTTTTCGTTTGATTTTTTTCATTTACGATGATTTTTTGTTGTCATTTATATTTTTTTCGTTATTTTGTAATTTGTTTTTTTTTTTGAACCGAAAACAAAACGCACGTGAAAGAAATTATTAAATGTATTTTCATCAGAAATGTGTTTTTTATTGGAATTGTGACAAGTCGAGAATGCATTTAAAGCAAAAGCTTAAAAATGTCCCAACAAAAGGAGTTCGAACAAAAGGAAAAGCATAATGAAAACCAAACAAGAAATGCTGTTACCCTTTTCTTTTGTTTTTTATTTTTTTGTTAGTTTTATTAACATTTGTACGGGTTAGTCTACTTAAATCAAGTTAGTAACAACTTAGGCTTGCAGCTATTGAAAGGGAGGACACATTGTTGGCTTTAGAACCCAAGATATAAATATGAAAATAAGGAAAGGAAAGCCCCAAGTAGCAATTTCGCTGATCATTATTGTTATAAACATATGTTACAGATATCCAGGAGGTAAGCCAACAAAGTCATACTTAAGGTTAGTTGGAGGTTAACGGAATACAAACTAAAACTCGAACGATTTAGACACAACACTGAACTGAAATTGTTAGGTTTTGTTACTTTTTTTACTTACTTACTTACAGAGATAAGTTTAAGTTTGGATTATTGTTTTAGTAGTTTAGTTAGTTATTTGAATTTTGTTAGTAATGATTCACTCAACATGCTAAACTATAGATTGTTATGTTTACTCGAAAGACCAATCAAACGCTGCATTACAGAGATAACAGTGATCGAAACTCAGGGGGTAACGAATGGGAATATAAAACCAAAGAAAAATACATATATAACTGCATGACCAGAGACTAAACTAAACTAACAAAACTAAAGGGTAAATTGTTAATTATTTGTCAACTATGTTAGGTTTTGTTAATTGTTTGTTTAGACACTCAACTAGATGGTCGCTCGCAATAAGTTTTAAGATTCAGAGGAACGCACAAACTGGCGACGTGATCGGTTAACTAAAACTAAACTAAAAAACTAAACTAGAACGAAATTCGAATCGGGCAACTAAAACCAAAGGAATGCGAACGAAACAGAGGCAACAGAGGAACGGAGAATCGAAACGCAATCTAAGGGTAACACATGACATATGCAAACTAGGACTAAATAAATATAAGGCAATGGTCGCCTCGCAGCGATCCATCGAACTGAACTGAGTCGAACTGAGTTTTGGGTTTTTTGGCGGAGGGATTTTGTGGGTCTTGCCTTCGCTAAAGTGGCTACTTACATGGGCGCGCCTTGCGTTCGCTTCCGCTTCCGGTCGCGGTGCCGCTTCCGGTTCCGGCTATCGGCGTCTTTTTACGGCTCGTGGGCGCCTGACTCGCCGACCGGATCTGGCGTTTCGGTGACTCATTCTCAGCAACGCCCGGACCCACGGATTGCGAGCGGGCTGATCACCACATCACGCACAAGGACACAGAGTCGGATGATACGCACACGGATGATGCCATTCATTCGTTTCGTTTCGGTTTTCGTTTTTTTTTTTTCATTTTTCATTTCGATATTAATTTCGATTTTGTTGTATGGTTGGTTGGTGGTGGTGGCGGTTTGATTGATGACAAAAGTACGATTTGTATGTTTAATTTCAATTCGCATTTAGCTAGAGAATTTCTTAGTCGCTGTTTATGTGTGTGTGGCTCTCTACTGGTGATAGTTGTGTGGGTGTTTTTTATGTGAATTATAGTACAGGGATTCATTTATGGCAATGAGCTACAAATTAGGCTTTCAAAAAATATATGCTGAATGTATTTGGATAATTCTAACGAGAAATTAATGTATATTCTCTGTTTTTCAGTCGTTTTGGGATCACTCTTTTAATCAGCAGTCTTTAATGCTCTTAGTAGTTAGGTAGTTATATTGGAATGGCATGACTATACTTATATTTAGTTTAAAGATGATGTGTAACCATGTTAAAACTATCACTCTTCGTAGAAGTAAACTTCTATTAGTTCTTAAGAAAACCAACCTTACATTTAGCTCAAAATAAATACAAAAAAATACAATTTTATCTCACAGAATATTTATTAAAAGAATGGAATTATTTTCCGAGCAAGCTGCTTATATCAAAAAAGTAAAGCCAGGACCAACTGAAGCCATATTCAGCCACTTATCTTACATACATATTTACACAACCCAGCACGTACATGATATATACATATAAGCAACATGAATGTAGAATGGGAGATAATCTGTTCACTGCCTTTAGCAAATAACCTTAACTTACAAATACACACGGAGATAGACTCCCATACTTAGCTCATAAGTATCTGCAAAAAGGGTTCTCTAGAAACACAGTCTTATAGCAAGTCTAAGACATGAAACGCAACTTTCAACTGATAGATCCTCGTAAAGAAATGAGAAAAAAAAAACTATTTAACAAGAAACTACATAAAGAGTGTGCACAAATCTCATGGCCCAACAACAAGTCTTCGGTGCACAAGGATGAAATTCGAGTCGACTCCTTCAGGTCGCGGGGGAGAAATGCAAATCAAACGGTTGAAGCATTTGAGCAAACTATGGCAAAAAGGAAATCATACTTAGAAAACCAAATCAAGTCATCGAAAACGGGGCGTATACTTATTGTTGGAGCGTGTACAATTGTTCTGTTCTGTTCCCGAACTTGTTACTCTATTTGGTGAGTGCATTTTGTGTACTTGTGTCATTCTTGCTTAGGAATAAATTGGCTATTCAGCTATGGTTAACTTTGGAGTAGGAATTGGAGTTTGAGTAATGGCATTCTTCTGCTTCGAATATGTGTATCTTCTGCTCGAGAGAACCGGACAAAAAAAGGCAAACTACTCACATTTAAGGACCTTCTTGGGGCTGCCCTTCTGGGGACTGCCCTTCTGGGGTGAACCGTGCCTGGACAAGGCTGTCTTCTTGGGACTGCCGCGCTGCGACTCCGACTCTCGCTTGGTGATGGCCGGCATCAGTTTTTCGCGCGTAGGCGAGGGCAGCAGGGCGCCCTCTTCCACATCTGTGAGGGTTATAATTAATCTTGGCTACACCACTTCTATTCCCGGCACTTACCCGGGCCCGTGGTGCGTTCGAGGTGATGGCGTATATTGCTAAAGCGTGCTGGCAGTGCTGAAATCTCATCCTTATTATCAATCAAAAAGGCTTGGCCAGGAGCCCGTGGCTTCTGTGCCTTTTGCAATGGCGTCGATTTCTTATTGTTCTCCTGTTCCTTCTCCTCCTTTGTAATGGGTCTGTAAAAAGGAAATTCAGTAAATATTTCTTCAAATTCAATAATCTTAAAGCCTGTGAACTATTTTTATTAAATTAAAATGTAGTTTCGTATGTAGTTGGTATTTAATTTTTAGAATTTTCTTGCCCACAAAACTATCTTAGAAGTTGCCTTTAAATCTCAATAAAAATAGTTATTAAAGCTTGTAAATATTTTGTGTAGACTTTACTTATGCACAGACGAAGCTAGGGAAAGTGCTGACAGTGAGCTGCGCTTTGAAACCTGATCCCACAGATCCTTCTGTTTCTTGTAAAGGTCCGGATCAATTTCTATGCCCCAGCCGCGGCACTGCAAGTCAAAGATATATACAATTTTAAATGTAATTAACGTGTTATTATTGTCTTTCTGAGATTACTAAATATTACCTTATATTCGCCGGCCTTTTTGCGCAGCTCAACCATCTCCTTGAACCACAAATCCAAATTCGGTTTAGAGTGCGGCGGTGCGGAGCCGTTCATGACCACAACCTGGCCAGATTCGGCTGCCTGCTGCCGGTTGTCCACCTCGTCCTTGAGAGCCGCAGCGGCCACGGCGGCATCGGCAAAGCCGAAGTTCTCCTTTTTCGTAATGAAGTGATTCAGCCGCTCCTGGTCCATGGCCTGCGAGAATGGACGCGAGGTAATCTTGCGCTCCACAATGGACACGTGTCTGCAATAATCAAGGTTATCATTAGCCAACGGAAATTGGGAGCCAGCTTCTGAGAGATCTTTTTCAAGGGTAACTGCTGTGCATCTCGATGGTTGCGGCATGCAACACTTGCAACATGCAGGTGCGGATGAGAGGGAGATTCTGATATCTATTATTTTTTTTGTGGTGATGCTGCATTTTCGGGTTGGGCTAATGAAGGACATCACTGAATGAGAATGGCAGAAGCTATCGAGCAAATCGTTTTGAGCTTGAATTGAGTTTTGAGGGCTACGTTAATTAAATGTTCATACTTCTCGTGCGTTTTTCTATCATCCGTATCGCTAACCAAGGGCTCCAACTCATGTAGAGTAGCTGAAAGCACACAGATACGAAATTTAATGCTGCAATCCAAGGTCGGTCGATAGCTTTATACAGATTCTGGCTGGCGGCTGGCACCAGTTGGATTGGGTTACATTAAGATAAGGGAAAATATAAGTTAATTGTTGAAAATGCAGTAGGAAACGAAAGGCCAAAAAGGTGGAAACAAAGGTAGGGTTTGTCTTCTTTGCAAAGTGTGTCTCGATTACGCTAAACTTGAACTCAGGGCGGGGGTTTTTAGGTGATATTACAATTATTGTACAGCAAATAAATGAGCCGGAAGCAGCGCCTTTGGTGGGTGGTGATTGGGTGTGGTTCGGTGGTTCAGTGGTTCAGTGGTTGGGTGGTTAGTTGGTGGCGAGGTTAGTTGGTGGCGAGGTTAGTTGGTGGCGAGGTTAGTTGTTGGGTGTAAGTAAGGGCGAAATGCTAACTGAAGACTTCAAAATGAAAATAAATTTGTGTTTCTGGCTGATTGGCATTGAGTCGAGAACCGAAAATTATGTTGAATGATGAGACCGTCACAATTATCACTTAACTCGGTTAATTATAATAAGATTCTTCACTTTTTCATACAGTTAAGTGATAATTATTAACGGTCCCTGTTTGACTGAAGCGTGTTTGGTATGGTTTTCTTGATTTCTTGATCTCGGGTTATGTTTTAAGAATTTTGGGTAGCTTTTGTTTGGAATATAGAACGAAATTCAAACCAATCATTATTATACTTCTTTTTTTGTTGTCTTTTTCTTTGCTTAGATAAAATATATGTGTTTGGATATAATTCATATTGATTTATTTAGTATTTTTTAAGCACTACGACCAATTTGCACACTATGGAAGCTCTTCGCTGGAAGCTCAAGGCGTCGCACAAGGGTTAAAGGCAAGACCAAAGCATTTTGCACTTGAAGCCACTAAGATTGCCACTGAGATGCAGATGCACTTAATGTCTATACCGTATATATATAGAGGGGTTAATTTTTTTAGTCATATTTCCGCATATCCGTGTCTCCGTTTGCCTTACCTATGCGCTTTGCTTGAACTGCAAAATTCAGTTAGTAGTGGAAGAGTTATGATTACTGCCCTCTGAGCTAACCCCCCACTAAGCCTGGCCAATTCGCCTAGCCGATGAGATGCGATAGTAGAGAGGTGATGCCATTATGTTGACTGATTCTGATTGATTGATGGTTGTCTTGTTCTGGTACTGATACTGGTACTGATACTGATACTGGTTAAATGCATGACACTATTGTAATTTCGGTTGGTTGGGCGTTTCACACATGCAACGAAACTAAGGCAACGTATGCAGTATATGTTGTGTAGTAACTCCTACGCTTCGATCCAAATGAAAACGAAATTTATCACACAACCTGCGGCCACAACATGCTCCATCTACACTTTGCTATATTCAATTCCGACAATTCATCACGTAAAATTGCCTTGACACTGCGTGATAGTTGTTGCGGCTCTGCCTGCATTCGGGATGAGCACGATTCGCCGGTGTTGGATAATTTTCCCATCAATTTTCGATTCCAATCGAATTCGCAATTCAACGCAATTTTACGCTTGACAGTAAAACAAATTGTATTGGTTTTTAGCACTAATAAAAATTAAATTTAGTTCAACACTTACGTCAGCTTTTGGCTAAAAAAGATATATGAATCTTGAATGTGTTTAACAACCTTTTTTTTGGTTAGTTTTTTGAGATAGGAATTTAGCATAATTTCGTTCTATATGAAATAGATTTAAGAGACAGTACAAGTTTGCTATCTGCTTGAAATAAAAAAATAAACAACAATCATTAGTTCACAAAAGCGCGTAACACAAAACATTGGCTTGTAGATACAGAAATAAGGGCGAAATCAAAGGCGAAAATGTTTATAAGTTTATTCTAGGAAAATATCTATCTTAGTTCTGAGCACTGTAGTATACATATTTATAGGTACGAGTACGGGTATATATATATATTGGTAAGCAAAATTTACGACGACGTGTACATAAAAAACTTGATTTGGAATTCAATCGAATGCTGGCGCTAGGTGGCAAAGTAGCATTTTGAAATGATGGCAGTGGTGAAGAGTAGAGAAAATTATTTATTCTACGTTCATTTACCAACACTATTTTACGCTTTTTTCTATAGTTTTTCTTTTTAGTTTTCTTTTTTTTTTTTGCTCAATGCGGCTGCCACTGCACAAATTTTCATTTAAAAATCTTGAAAAATAAACAGATCTCAACGATTACGAAAGGTTAGTAAACAAAATCTGCCGTTAATCAGTTAGTTAGGTTGCTTAAGTAAAGAAAACGATTAAAAATCAAATGGCAATTAATTTGATTTCGCTCGGTTTTAGTTTTACGTTTTTAGTATTACATATAATAGTTGAAAGAAACTATGCGCTAATAGGAAATGTATTGTTTTGTTTCATTCATTTTTTTTTTTTTGTTCGATTTGGTTTTAGGTTTTAGTTTAGTTAATTTAAGTAAATGCTTAGCGACGACAATTTGTTGTCGCACCTTCTTTCTGATTTGTTGTACGTTTTTTATGCACCGTGGCCAAGCCGGCACCGGCACCACCACCGGAGTGCCCGATCTGGGCCTGGTTCTGGGCCTGGTTCAGGGTCTGGGTCTGACCCTGGTTCGGGGCGTGGCCGCCGGACCGTAGGGCGCCAAGCGATATGGACTTTCTCGGATAGTCACCGGCGGCGGCCCTAGACGTCGCGTCGCCGCCCTTAATCCGTCGGACAGTGGGCCAAACGAATTGCAGGCGGTACTCTGTGCTCAGTTTTGTGATGGTCTTTTTGAATAGGCCATTTGACTCACCCGCCTGCGAAAGAGAAGAGCAGAATCACACAACGCAGGAAGAGGGAAAGGGGAATTTTTTTTTGTTTTGTTACCAAAAAATAGGAGGAGAAAAGAGAAAAGGAATAGAACGAGAACGAGAACGAGAAAAGAAAGCATTGCAATGTCGCATTGGGTGTTAGGATAAGATTAAATATTTAAATATTATTCGTAGTTTTAGTTCGGGTTTTATGGGGACGATCAGAGGCATAGTTAACACAGAGAAGAAGAGACCGGTTAGTCATACGTGGAGAAACAGAGAACGAGAAAGAGAAGAAATACACACAATACAAGTATAAATGGAAAATTTTGAACAACTATTGCTAATTTTGAGGAGATATATAATAAATATGTTAATATAAAAGTAAAATAAGATCCCAAATATCGCTAGAATGATTAATGCACATATTCGAAACGTTGAGAGTTTTAACCAGGGACTAACATTAATAATACACCACAAATTTATAAAGTTAAGTTAAATAACAAGAACTTTTTATTTTTTAAGGTGCCTAGGATATGTTATAGAAACTCCAAATAGGGATAATTAAATATATTTCCTATAAAAAGTCATAGTCATTAAAATAAATGAACCCTAAGCTTTATTTCTTTTATAATCTACTTTACCCCCAAATGTATGCTTTACAAAGTAACAAACAAGCAAAGAAATATAAAAAAGACACAATTATACAAATATGTTTGACATTAAATTTTTCTCTTAGCATTCATTCACTCACACCGAGGAGAGGAGAACTAGCATAAAGTCCTTGTTACATGCATTACAAATCACAGCGACAATGGCTACAATCAGAATGGCCACAAAAAAATATACTAGGTATTGAAGGTATCAGGGCTATAACAAGAGTATGAATGGGCGCAAAAAAATCGATATACAACTTATGCAAATGTTGAAGGGTTTTGCAGATTAAAATTTTACATTCAGGTCGAGTAGACGCCTGACTAACTGACACTCTGTCTGACAACTCAATGGTTCTTTCGCACACACACTAAAAGCCGCACGCCCAAATACACAGAGAAAAAGATTCTAGAACCAATATTTCACATTTTGTATGTATTTTTTAAAGGGATTATTATTCTATTAAGACAATATGTTAATTGCTATTTATTTCTCATTTTATTTAATATTGTAAACTTTAGTTTGTTGCCTTCTGCAACATTTTTTATAAGTGCAAATATACCCTTGCGACAAAATGAAATTTTCCCATAGGCGCGGGACGAAATACAACTGTTCAACAACATGTCCTCCTGCTAAGGGAAAATTGCCAATAAAAAGGAGTGGAAAAGTTGCAGACAGCACCCGGCTAGGGGTGGGAAATTCAGATAGTGACTGATGGCAGCATCAGTGCTAATAGAAATTGTTGCGCGCCATGTTGCGGTCCAGTGGTCCGAGGCGCGTCCTATCTCTGATCGGAAATGGAAGACAGGTCTCTGTCTGTCTGCAATATTTTGCACTGCCAATGCATGTTTATGGAACGACACGAATCGGACTATGGAGGAAAGGAAATGCGAAGGGTCCTGTTTTTGCATAATTAGGAATAGCTGCCTTGAGCGAACAAGAAGTTATACAAATTTAAAAATATGTTCTTATAATATAATAATGATTATTATTATAAAAGTGTAATGCCATTGTTTCCTGAAAGAATCTACTACTATTCTGAATAAAACAAAGTGCGACAACGCTTTTAAATAAGTAAAAAATGATATGTATTTGCATTTTCCTTCCCCCCCAAGAGAGCTCCCATTGCATTACTGATAAGAGTCGACCCTAATGGCCTGCACAAGTGTTATCCCAATCGAATGAAAACCTTAATTAAATTCATCATGCTGGGGAACTTGATACGCACACATTCACACGCACGCACACACAGACACCCAGTACTAGATAAGGATATAGACGACTATTGAATTAGACACCCGAGTGCAATCCATCTGACAATTGTGTACCTGTTTTCTTGTGGCTCCATCGATCTCCGTTGCAATGGGATAGGCACGTCCATTGGGCACGACGGGCGGTCCCTCCGATTTGCTGCGGCGCGAAGGTGTGCCTCGCTCCTCCGACTTCAGCGATGTAAATTGAGAGAGATGGAGCAAGAGAGACAGAGAGAGAGAGATACCATATATAGTTAATTAGCTGGCCATTAATATTACGCATACGCCTTGTTGACGTGCGTCAGCAGGTGAAGTCAATTAATTATGTATTGTCAGGGTGTTCATGATAGTATGTCAAAAGCACACATACTCAGGCCCTCATTTCAGGGGTGTTGAAAGGATATTCATCCTAGGGGGGCTTACATATAATTTATGAACCTCGAAACAGCTTTTAATTATTTTTAACAATAAAAAATATATATCATGCTTGCTTTATAATTTAAAATAAATATTTAAACAGTTTAAAGTGTGAAATTGTTTATTTTTAAGAATAAACCAATCATTGAAGCTATCTACAAATTATTTCAACATTACTTTCGACTATAATAAGTCTTTAAAGATTCTCTTGGGGGGGGTCTTTAAGTCTCCTGCTCGGAACGCCACTGATTCTGGCACACGTCTCTCAATGTCCTTGCAACATGTGCCTCTGTGTGCCTCATTATTAATTAGTCTAGCGCTGGAGTGGAGAAGCAGAAAATGAACTAGGATGGGACCAACCACCACTCATATGGGGCTTTTTGTGAACGACTTTTATGTATATTTTCTGTGGCATTTGAGAGCGTTGGTTTTTTCACGAGGGCCGCTGCTTAAACGCATTAACCCTAATGCCAATTCTCCCGGAAAGCCGCCGTAGCTTTCATATGCAAATAATAATATGGCACACACATGTGGCACACACATATTAATGGCGAATTTATTTCCAAATGAAGACTTTAAGCCTAATAAAACGACTTGAAACTTATAAGCAAATCTTTCTAAGAGCCTTTAATAGGCAATAAATACTGTTGGCATATATGAATGTGGCCCACAGTGTGTAATCAAATTATAGAGTATAATGAATAGGTAGTTTTCTTTATGTATTTCTGAATACATTTCCACTTGGCCCCTCACGGTCCTCTTCAAATGTCAAAAGAGCATAAAGTTTGTGTGGCCATAAACTAAAAATACTATTGGAAGCAGAAAGCTGGTTGCCTCCTTACATATTTTTCCAGCTTGTTCATGAAAATGGTGAAAGGCATCATAATTTTGCCTCTTTATATGCCGAGATATTCTCAGTTGCTACAAGGATTTGGTTTAAACTTTAAGTAGTGGCAAGGTTATGGGGAATTTTCATGTATCCAACTAACATAAATAACCTCTTTCTCAAAGATTAGCTTCTGCCTTAAATATTTATCATATTGATTTTGTTTTATTGATTTTCAAGGACAGATATAGAGACTTACCCTCGCCAAGCGATGTGCACTGGCATCTCGGCGTGCATCTGTATATTCCGATCCTATAATAAACTCGTGCGATTTATATGCTAATTCTGGACATTTTTTCCGTCGCGGCAACGGCGGCTCATTTGTTGGACCTGCGGATGCGGGAAAAGCCAATCAGAAGTCGAATCGAAACGAGATCAATAAATAAGTCCGTGACAATAAGGCGCAAGACAAATGCCTTTGCTACTCACCAACAAATTGACTTGGATTCGGGGCTGGTGCCCGTCGCACAACCTCTGGCCGCGAGTTGCCCGTAAATTCATGCCAACGATAAGTGCTCCTATACTCCGAGTGGAGCTGCTGGAAGAAAATAAAGATAGATATATGCATTAAGATGGGTGCCAAATATTATAAGAGAGGGGGGAACTACAGACAAAGTTTTCAACTAAATTATTGAAGCCGTGTCTAGAAAATGTGTATTTAAAACGGCTTAAAATATATAAAGGAAGAATGCTAATATTATAAAATTACCTCTTAAAATCTAATTGCTACATAGACGATATTTTGTTATGTACTTCATGCCTAATAATTTAAAACATAATCAACAAATTAATTGATATTATTATCAGTAGTAATCTAATAGTAGTAAGCCTATTGTTGACATTATTATCAGTAGTAATCTAGTAGCAGTAATCCCCCACAAAAATCTATATTAATCTATTTATTATCATAAATAGTACAATTATTATTTAAGCTGTGAGGACATTAAATAACATGGATTAAGGGACTCCCTTTCGGCTTCCTCTGACAACAATAATAGACAATGGAGACCATTTAACAGGGATATTAATTACTATAGCAAACGTATGACAAATACCACAATGAGACCAACAAAAGCCAACCACTTTCACATATGGCCGCATGAAAATATTTTCATTTGCACAGGGCCAGACCTCGGGCCCAGGGCTGTTGGCCAATTGGCCGGCCAGTTAGTCAAACAGTTTCGTTTTGGGCTCTTGGCCAAATTGCGGTTTGTCGCACATTTCAATGCAGCAAAATGTCCACCCACTTTCTCCATTACAATCGCAATTGCAACTGCAGCCATTTGATAATTGCGACAATGGCCAAAGAAAAATCCATATTAATGGCCTGTTTTCCACTGCAACAGTTACTCTTGCTGCCACTCGGACGGGCAGTTGCCGCTTGTCAGTGTGTCTTTTGTTTGTGCCTGTGTTATTTAGCAACTTATTTTATGGCCACGACAACGCATATCGATCTAAGCCCGGAGACTCGACTGGGCCACTTCGAGCAGCAGTCGTTGCATGTAAGTTGTAAATTGGGTTAAGCGCTCGCACCCAGGCCGGCTAAGACAGCAGACAACTGCGGCGACAGTCCTGGCCAAACAACAGGCAAATAGACAGAACGACAGACAGACACACAGACAGTTTCAGGACATTCTCGCGGAGCAGCCAAGCCAGTCGATTTAATTATGGCCAGACCGAAGTTCGTCCGCCCTGCCTTAAGGAATTTACGTGAGTCTACCTGAGCTTAACTTTCCTTGCCTCGACGTCGTTTTCCGCTCCACTTTTGTTTCGCAAATAATTGCCAGCTGGCACGCAATGTCAAAGGACAGTAAACATTATATTAATTATTTGTGACTGCCATTTCCTGGGTTTAATTTTAATTTTTAAACAGATAACTGGATCTTTCGATTAGGAAAGGTACACATAACTCCTGGGAAAGGTTTAACCAAAGGCTTTAACTTTTAAGCGTCTAAAGAGAAAGGCTAAAGCTTAAAAGGGTACGAAACTTATTTTATTTAATCATTAACCTATCGAAAACTTTAAAACTAAAGCATTTAAGATTAACTTTTCCTATATTCACCGTAAACAATAACCCTTTTCACTGTTAACCCGCTTTCCAGCAGACCTCTTCAGTCTAGACATCACCCTATAAGCCACTCCAATTAACAGGATCCGTGGCAAATCATTTCTTGACAATCAATAAGGCCCACTTGACCGAAAATAACCACGTGCCACGCCCTCTCCACCCCCCTTTTTTCCATGGAACACTTTATTTCGGCGGCACGCACCCTTTGCATAATTTAGCAGTTGGAACTCACTTTACCAGAGCCGGCTGGTGGAAGGCTTCGGCCTACCGGCGTTTGTTTGTCATACGAATTGGCAGTTGATGTCAGGGGCGTCGCCATCGTTCCCACCTCCAACGGTTGGAGGAGGGGTGCCAGGACCCGGCCACGTGGCATTGTTAGACTGTAGGTACATTCACAACCCATCCTTGGCAGCTGCAACTATTTATCATGTCATGCGTGGAGGATGCGAGGGGCGAGAAATAAAACCCCAATGTATTTCCAACTGATTTATGCTCGTGGTGGTCCAATTGATTGCGGTCACCAGATGCAGCCAAAGCCCAACATAAATATTTAAATATTATGTACAGGTTTTTGTGGAGAGTTCATTAAAAATTAATTCCGTATGAAAGTTTAAATATGGTTCGGCTTTTCGGGGCATGCCAAAATAAACGTATCAGCTTAGTGCGATAAAATTTCGCCTTAAATTCCCAGACGGACGACAATCCCTCAGCTGGGAGACTCTTTTGTCGGTGTGGCTGTGCGGTGATGCTGAAATCCTGATAAGCCTGCTGACATCTCAACTATCCAACAGCTGACAGTTGGGCGGAGTGTCAGTGTCCTACAGATGCTGCTGCTGCTGGTTGGAGGGGTTTTTAATTAAAATTTTAAACACTGAAGAGTTTATGGCTTAAAGGGGTACGCCTCGGATAGTTTCAAGTGATTTTTAATGGAGTTTTCAAGAGGTGAATGCCATTTTAGCACGTAGACCATTGGCCCAATTTGTGGCGTTCCTAACTATCCCATAAATAAATGTCCACATGGCACTAGCTGGCCAGTAACGCTAAGGATCCTGTTTAGGTTATTCTGTATCCGATGCACGATGTACCGAAGATAGATTTATGGCTTGGAACTTAGTATTTTTCATAGCAAACTTGCAGGCGTCAGTTTACACTGCACCATAATCCTCGCCAATACACTGCCAGGACTCTGACCGCACAAGTGTGTGTGTCGCTAGTCGAGGGGCAACCGTGTGCGTGTTTAATCTACCCGAAGGGACCTTTCAAGTTTTATGCGGGCAAAACAAGCAAAATGACACCTCGAAGCATAGTTATCGCCTGCGAGATCCTTGTTTTGCGGTCTAATATGTGTGCGCCTGTGTGTATTGGTGCGCTCCTTTGAAGTGCCAACCACAGTTCCGGCGAACAAGAAAATTTCTTTGTAGAATGCGTTTTGGGAGGAGCTTGCAAAGTTTGTCTAGCCTGGCATAGTAAGGCAGTTTTGTATATATCTTAATATAAGTTTAATAAATATTTTCAGACATGTTGTTCATCGTTGAAGGGAGATTTTATATAAAAAATTATATCTTTTAAATCTCTTGTATTTTAAAATGTACCTTTATTTGGTGTCCTTTCTGTTTACTCCTAAAAAAGCTTAACAATCTCTTATCTTACAATCCCATCTTGTTTATATTTAAACTACTTTTGTTGCAGCCCTCGCCATGTTTGTGTAAAGTTTTTTCATTTACTTTTTGTTTACGATGCATTTTTGCCATTTGACACCATTTTGTCTGGCAGAGACAACGCCATGTGTGCATGCGCCTGCTTTTATGGTTTCCGCCGGCCAGGCCGAGCACACAAAACACCTGACCAGCTGACCAGGTGGGCTAGCCACAGCTCCTCCGTTCTCCGATGCGTGCCTTTGTGCCGCCTCGCCTCAGTTTGCTCGATTGCTCAACTAACGTGGCCGATGGGATGTTTGCTACCGTTTTTGCCAGCTTGGTTTGCGCCAGCAATTAATTCACTCAACTAACCCCCGGGCCCGGCAGCAACTGGAATGATCCTTGTGCTCCAAACTTAATTGCCAGCTGCATTGAAATGAGACACGCCCAGAACAGTCCTACAGACTGACTGACGCAGATTGACGTGCAGCCGAGAGTCCCAGGTTGGTAACTTCTGCTGCGGGCTCAAAAAACAAAATTTCTGTCGTCTTTCTTACTTTTCAGCCAAAAGAGAGGAACATCTTTAATTATAAACAAATTAGCCTGCATCTGATGAATATCCTTATAGTTAGGCTCCTTCTGATTAGCATTCTTAAAGTTAACTACCTAATGTTCTGTAGTTTCCTCTTGTTATCTAACCTCTGCCTTGGTTACCTTCTACTTGGTAACCTCTTGTTCGTTAACCTCTGAGGTGTAAGCTAACCTCCTACTAGGTAACTTTCTACTAGGTTCCAGATAGGTTCTTTCTTGCTATCTGACCTGCTGCTATCTAACCTTCTACTAGCTATCCTACGGGTATCTTATCTTCACATCCTGCTGCTTGGCCTTCTTCTAAGTATCCTCCTTCCTTTTAGTTACCATCCCGTAGGTAACTTCCCGTTAGTTAACCACTGCCAAATAACCTATCACTAGCTAACCTCCTGGTATTTAACCGCTGGTAAGGAAGCCTTCAACTAAAACCTCCTGTTAGTTACTGGCCGAAGCCAATCCACCTCGACCCCGGGTCGAAGGTCACCTTCATTAAATTAAGGAACGGTGCTCATTTGCATGAGCGCCTTCTTTCCGCTCTCTCAGTTTGCGTTTGCCCATAAATATGGCTTAAGTTTCCGTTCTAATAAAAGCAGAACAACATGCGGACAACATTTAATTAGTGGGAATTAACTTACAGCCGCAGCGCTGGTTTTTTCTGTAGAGAGAAGTCCAATAATGGAGGTAATAAAATGTTAATATAGACCCCACCCAAAATAATGTTGAAAAGCATGAATGCAGTGAAACTTTCCCATTAAATTCGCATGCACTTCAGAAATTCGCAACCAAACTTAATTGGTCCAAAAACTTTGCAATTTTGGTTTTCAAATTATTAAATTGATTTCACGCTCGAAAGTTTGTCCACCCTTTCTCTAAACGTTTTCGCGGCTTCGCTACCCCTGAACTTTGTACAAACTCGCACCGAGTTATGCAACAATTTAATGTCAACACAAAATTACGCGAGAAAAGAGCGCTGGCGAGGCTTTCATTAAATTCAACGCGTCTAACGAGTTGTTTGCCCTCAGCCGAAAGTCAGACGCTTAAGGAGACCGACAGACAGGAAGCAGGAAAAAGGAAACAGGAGCAGAGAGAGGCGACATACTGTATGGGGACGACAGCTGAAAAGTCATTTGTATGCAGCCGCAAATCGAGGGACATTAAACTTTTAAGACGCTTTTATTGCTCGTGGTCTCCTCGGTCTCCTCGACCACGTGCTCCACTTCGTCTGCGTCCTTTTCAATTCTAATCCTTGTACTACCTTCCTTCGGTCCACAGGGCTCTAGAGCTCTAGCTTGCCTTTGATTTGTCGGCTTAGCGTTGACATGGCTGTCAATGTGTGTGTCTGATTTATATGGCCCAGTCCACGGGCAAATCTCAGTCAAATTGCTTGTGGCAATGGCAAAGCCAAAAAAAAATAACGTCTTGACTCTATAAATTCAACATAAGTCTACGGACTTGGCATTTTTTCTACAGTTCATTTTATTTCACTCAGCAGCACTAGCCAGACGTAACATAAATTGTATTTTACGGAAACATGTGCTCCCAGGCACGTTTTGTTTTCGCGGGGACCAGAAGGAAAATTCCATAAACACCTTCCCTGCAAATGTTGCCCAGGGCTTTGCATATAAAGTGCACTCGGAATCCCGTTGCAGCTCCCGTAAATGGAGTTATGAGAATATATTTTAAAGAAATAATAAGAAACTCTTTAATGGATTCAGCCATGCATTCTACATTGACTTTAGTGTTAAATCTTCCACATCATTTTAGCAGTTCAGGACTTCCCTCTATTTTCTCTTCAATTGCACAGCATCAATTTCTGTGAAATCTCTTTTCGAAAACAATTGAGAATGACAATCCATTTAAGTTATCAAATTCTTTCCTAGCACTTTCTGTCAGCCTCAGACAAAGACTAACTTTTCACACATACTTAGGCCGAGAAATTGCAGCACTTCCTCTGCAATTTATGTAGGCAAACTTTTGTGACACCTCCGCCTCGCTCACCTGGCTCAGCGAGTTTTCCTCATACACTCGTTGGCATAAGTATTTTGACAATAACAATAAAGACTTAAAAATAAGAAAACTTAATGAAAAAGGAGGAAAACTCATGGAAACTTAACAAGATATAAATTAATTGGTAGATTCATGGTAGACTCTCCAGTTTTCTCCTTGTTTAATAACACCTTTACGCACTGATTTCTTACGCACTGATAACTTTTATTTAATTACAACAGCTTAGGTTTTAACTTGCTAAGAAATGCAATAACAATTCCTTCAATGGTTATCTCCAAGCATTCTTATCAATAGAAAGAGAATGCAAAAGGTAATCAACACAAAATTTCGCATGCATAGAGCTAAAAATAGATTATCTTTGTTGCGAATCATTTTCGCCCCGTTATCTAACAACACAATGCTCAGTTTTCTTGAATTCTTAAACAGAAAAATGATTTCGACAAAATACTTATGCCAACTAGTGTATTTTGTGTGCAGAAATGTAACTGGAAATTATGTACATACACCAGACGCCTGGCTATGAGGAAAATGCAAACAAAAACAAAAGGGAAGCTGAGCATATTTAATTGCATTTTCCTGTCTGTCTGCTGTCCTCGGGGCGAAACTTCAAATGTCTGCACCGACAACAAAGATGTTCGTACTCGTATCTCTCGTATCTGTGACTGCATTTGCATCTGCCGCCTGTGCTAAGCGTTATTCAATGTTAAACAATTAAAATGAAATTCGATGCCGCTACGGCAAAATGAAAGAAAAACTATTTTCCGTCGCTTGTGCGTGCCTTGAACCGTTTTTTAGTTTTTGTGTTGCCGCTTTCCTAGTGCAGCGATTACCGCACGAGTGCACTCCATCAGTGTGTGGGTGAATGACATTGGGTGTGTGTGTGTGTGTATGCGTGTGTGTGTATGAGTATCTGTGTGAAATGCTGGGCTTAGTGCACTCATGTGGATAACGACGATGACGATGTCGTGAACGCGACGTTGCCATCGATGGCACGCGCTTGGCTTAAAGTATTCCGATACAAGTATGGCGGGAGCTTCTTCACTCTGTCTTCATCATCGTTCCAAGAAATATGAATGCTTTATTTTGATATAACAAATTGTATCGGAACAAGAAAAGATTTATTGTAAACCAAAATATATTGGCAACATTACTCAAAGTTTACAATCAGTAAAAAGGCGTGTGAAAGTGAAAAATGAAATATACTCTTGAAGGTCAAGAATATTAATGTGCAATATAAGATAAGGATAGCTTTAGGCCCAGTTAATATACTTTTTATATAGAAAATAAACATATTTAAGGAAAATGTTGTGCCTACAAATTTTATTCTTCATAGGACACTAAAAGTTCGTTTACTCAGCAACTTTCTTTGCCTCTGACTCCTCGACTTCCTTGAACGCATCCCTATCAAGCCTGCGAATCTGCTGGCAATTTACAGTTCCTTGAGGCTGCAATCAAAATGCATTTGGAATGAAAATTTCTCCTTATATAAGCACACTAAACTTACGTCAGCCGTTAAAAGGAAAAAACGAAATGACGCGCCAAAGAAAAATAAGCGAAGAACGGAATTAAAATGCCGCAAACAAATGTGACGTCAAGAACTCCTCCACGAACACGGTTCAGGCCAGCATCCTTCGAAAATGACCGCATTTCCGCTGTGCCACGAAACAAAGTCAAGTCATTATGGCGGAAAACTTTCGTTGTTATCAGCGCATTTAGATTGTCCCTTACAGCCTTTGTTCAGCCAACAGCGAACTTTTCGCTGAGAATCATAAACAAGCGAAATGTGACTAAGATGCAGGCAAGCGAGTAAACTTCCTGTAGCTTGGGGTTTTTCCTTACCTCCGTCTTTGACGTTTCTGGCGTATCCTTCGGGTCCCGAGAATTTACCTAATTTGTGGCCTGGGTAAGCTAATTTGATTAATGGTTGGAGCAACAAGAGTTTGAGTTTGGGGCAAACTATAAATTACATCACTCATTGCGTCAATAAAGTCCTCGTAGTCGTTGTCGTGGATTGAATTACCCAATTCCTCGCGCAACTTAAAGTTAAACTGCGAAAAGTTTTTAAGCTGCGCTGTATAAATTTGCATTTAATTCTTTCCACTATTCTACGCACTCCTGGAATTATTTGGTTGGGGTGGAAGCGTTGTCTAGTCAGGAAATGGGCAATCGGAAGCGTTTATTTAGTGGCGTGGTAAGAAATTCACCTTTTAAACAAGTCAGAGCCAAGGGGGGAAGATATCGCGTAGGAGTTCTTAGAGTTTCGTAACTATAAGGCTAACTCAAGCTAAAGAAAAATAATCAAATAAAACACACTGTTTTTCAGTTCAGTGAAATATATTCTTCCGGATAATAATCCCTGCACAAACCATATTGAACGCGGACAAAAGCCTGTTTTCGACAGACATGTCTGGCACATTGCGCAATCAGCAGAACGAAGCTGGGGGCCACTTAAACCGAGTTGAACTTGGCTGACATGCCGGGTCCGTGGAGCGGAGTTGGCTTAGTCCCTCAATGCCGGCAATTGAAAATGCTGTACGTTGGTCGCATGCCATTAAGACAATGCAGCATAAAATTGCACTGCAGCATAGAAAATGCACATCAACATCTCAATGGATATGTCCTCGTGCTGATGCTGCTGCTTATGCGAGTAAATATATTCTGGCTGTGCAAATAATTGTCTATTGTGTGCAGTTATTACTCGTATTCTTCAGTTGGCAGTTCCATTTTAGCCATGTTAGCTGCATATCAAATTGCCACTGTCGCTGGGCGACTAAACAATAATGCGGCAAATGATTGTGATGCCACCAAAAGAATTAATATGAAATTACAACCAGACAGTGAATGACAAATAACCAGGCAAAGTTTTCTCTTGAAAACACTTTGTTTTTCAAAGTCAATTTGTCTTTTACAAAACATAGCGAATGACGTGATTCTGCCACGGAAATAATTACTTAAACTTCTTCAGTTTTAAAACCATATTCCCTATTAAATACAAAAGTCGTACATAAATAATATCTTGTTTTCCATATTTTCCACCTCTTTTTTGGCTTAAAAATATCTGATAATTCCTGCAGATGGCAGAAATTTCACAGAACTCCGGTTGTTGCTGACATCACTTCGATATTTTAAGCATTTTATATGTATTTATATATGCATTTATTCCCGGCCAATTGGCAGCGACTCTTCCGGCGCTTGCCAAGAGCTGAGGCTAACACATTACTTATAAGCAAATAAGGTCAAATGAGGGGGGATGCGTCTCCTCCATGGCCACTTAAATATTTTACGCTTTTGTATTGTTAAGCAAAAGTTTTTCCGTACCGCCATCCTCATCCAGCCCGACGGCTAAACGCATAAAAAATGCATACGCACACGAATTGCCATATCGTCTATATAATGGGATTTGCACACACACACACTCACACACATTTATGGTCTGTTTGTGTTGGCCAAGTTAAAAAACAAAAGCGCAGCAAGAGGCAGCCCTCGAAAGCTGAAAGCATTCAACATTTAACTTTTTGTGCAAGTGAAGAATTTTTTCCTCCTGCTTTCTCTATGCCAGCGGCTGAAAAAGTGGAAGTGAAGCCTGGGATTCTAAAGAGAATAAAAAGCTAGATCCTGGAAGCAAAATATTTGAATAAGACATGATAAAAAGTTGAATACAATCATCCTTTTATTATATGGCCGCGTTAAGTATGCAACGATTTTTTTGTGGGCGTTGAGAATTATCAGACAAAGGGCTTTGCACTCAGGCTTAAGGTAAATATTATAATAAATCTAGTTCAGTATTATTAATTTACGTGTGTGCACATTTACTTAGTTTAAAGAGAGGCAGAACCTTTCCTTCTTATATATTTTTGAAGCTGCTAGTTGAAAAATTAACTTAAATAAGACTCTAGCAAATTCCTTTTAAGATTTCCCTTCTACTGCAGCCCCTAACCGTCCAATAAAATTACTATTAGCGACGTCAGCATCCACAACTTGGTCGCCAGCCAAGATCCAAGTTGGGAAGACTGCCTGAGTACAGCGACGACACCCTGGGTGGATCCCTTGTATATAGCATATAGCATATGGTACATGGTATATGGGCACATGGCACCTGGCAGGCCGTTAGCCTGGCCCTGTAATCCATTCACTTGCGACGGGAAATTATTATAATTGCATTAGTTCAAAGGCAGAAAATTGAAATTGAAATACGTTAGGCGATGTCATGGCACCGCTCTTGCGCACCCAGGATGCTGATGGATGGATGGATGGATGGATGGAAGGAAAGCTAAATGGAAGGGTTGAAAAGTGCAACTACTGAATGCTGAAGCCAAAGTTGACGTAATGTGCCAAGGATGGGGCGCTGCCATATGGGCTGACTCGTCCGGTTAACCTTCCCTTCTCGCAAATTAATTAAAAATAATGAAATCTCTGCTTTTTATTTCCCCTTGGCTTTCTTTCGGTACTTCCTTCGTTAAATAAGATAAGACGGAAATCATCAGCAAATGGCTTATAATTGACATTTAATCGGCGTCCTCATGGCTGCATTACGTATACGCCGCTTTCGCCGGACATAGAAAGCTTCTGCTTTAATGGAAAAAGTTCGGTTACGTTCAAGTTCTAATCGCCTGACATTGATGAGCAAGACTTGATAGACATTTCGTGCTCGTTCGACATTCGTGTGCACTTTTTAATGGCTGTCGAAAAGGGAAAATCAATACGAAAAGTTGTTGCTGATTAACACGCCAAATATACCGACAGGAAACAAAACAAAACAAAAGCTGCTCTATAATAAAGTTAGCTAGAGTAGTCTGCAGTCAATATATTGATTTTAAATTTACCTTTGACTACACTTTAATAGGAATATATTTCAGGGGAAGTAATCTGGCAAGTTTGGTAACAAAAAACGTGTAAAAGGAAAATAAAAGACCAAGGAAAATATATATAAAAAGTGCATAATGATTTCTTCAATACATCACAAAACTCGATCGATACGAACTTTATTACCCATTGAAAATTCCCCACAAAGAGCAATTATTAAAGAACCATAAAAATATAGTACATGCCAAAAATTCACGAATAGTAAATAACATTACGGGGCGAAATAAACATTTCTCTGAATCGCAAAAATGTTATATGCTCGCCGCATGCAATGCACTGATTTGTGTTGAAAATATGCAAATATCAAAGTGACTGACTGCCAGAAAATACAATGGTAAAAACAACAAGAGCCCGGAAAAGCGGCAAACGAGGTAAAACCCTCGTGCGACATGTGCGCCTGCCTCTGCCCCATTTTGCTTTCCTCAAACATTTAACCTGTCAGGGTATTTAAAGTTTTCTGTGTACGCCAGCACAATTTTGAACTGTTTTTCACTACAATTTGATATAAGCCAGAAACAAAAGTTCAGCTTACAGAGGAGTCATTTACATTTTTGATTTCACACTAACCGCCTCCGAACGAACAGTTGACCCCAAGTAATTAGAAAACTTCTCATTCAACTACCATGCCGCTACCAAATCCATGGAGATTTTACATCCAGCAATCACCAAAAAGACAAAAAATAAAAACTTCTTATTCTCTGGGTTCCTCCCAGTCCCCGGCGGCTTGAGTTTGCCACTGGTTTCCCCCAATTTTCGGTTCTGGCAATTGCGGAGATTGTTGCGGAGAGACAGCGGTGAAGGGTGCAAGCTGCCATCGTTAGCTGCAATAAAAAGGGGTTTCCGCGGATAAAGGAGGAATCTGTGGCCTAGTCTATTCTCACACTCTTTGCCAGACAATTTAGAAACCATTCTCAAAGGATATAAAAGCTGATTTCCAATAAGAGAGCTAACTATATTCAAATGCATTTAAGAATCCTAAAGAGTAATAAAGGGAAGCATTAACTGTTTATTGCGGAAAAACTCCCCAATGAATAAGAAATTAATATAAATATTACTTTAACAAAATGCTATTCTCTTTTTTGGCCGAGAGACTGTGATAAATATATTTCATAAAGCATTCCCCAACTACCAAGCCAGCCAACACGTACAAAATATGCCCAAATAAGTATTTCGTTAGTCGGGAAGAAGAGTTTCCACTCGGGAAACTATGTTGAGGGGGCGGCATTTTCCTGCAGCCCGGAGATAAAGGGAACAACAAAAGGAGACCCACTCAGAGAATGCTGCGGATGAAGATGTGGGTGGCTATAGACAGAAGGAAACAATAGTGCGGATATAACTGCGAGTGTCATTGGGAGATAAGTTGAAGGGAAACTATAATGGGACGGCGCCCAGCTGACTGCAAGGCATAGGGAAATCCGGGGGTAACGTCCTGATTTGATTCTCCGCATGACTAAAGAGCTATGCATGAATTGAGAATTCAGCAAATATAATTATAATTGCTAATAATTCGCCCAGTCTGCTCATAACAAATGACTTTACCAAAGCTTAGTATTAGTACTAAGTTTATGAACGAAAACCAAATTGATTTCTTTAGGAAACTACTTTAAGTACTATAGTCAGAAAATAAATGCTAGTGTCGCCGAAAACTATAATGCGGCGACGCCCAGCTGACTGCAAGGAAACCGGGTAATCCGGGGAATCGTCCTAGATCGATCCGGGGAGTGACTCAGAAACCACCACGGATGGCGGTAACCATATGCGAGGTGAATCGATAAGCGTGTGGCATGCAACCGACTACCGACCGACTGGCGACACTTAGCCGGCACTTGTTGTTGTTGCTAAGGATGGGGCACGGGTGTACGGGTGGATTAGTGGGTGGCGGGGCGGCTGGGTAATGGGGTGATTCCTGGGTGCCTGCGGGGTAGCCACGTGGGCGGGAGTAGGGAGGTGTCGCCATAAAAGTTTGACTGCCCTGCGCTGATGTAATACCGCAAGACAATTTTGCCTCGCACGTCATATGGCCGAACAAGCAGCCAGCCAGAAACAACAACAAAAACTCCAAAGAAAAGCCGGCTAAAAGTGCTCTCAAGTTCTCCGGTTCCTCTATCTCTTCAGTTCTCTTTTTCTTTCCCTACGTTCCTTTCCCTCTCTCTCTCTCTCTCTCTCTTTTTGTTTCTTTCTCAGCTGCACATGCGCCAAAGTTAGCGGAGAACGAAAGTGGTTCCATACAGTTTGTGCGCAATGTGAAAAGTGTAGCTCTGACTAAATAACAGTATTCCCTCTTTAAGATGATCTTTAATTGTTACTTCTAGCAGTTCAAATTATTCTACTTTAATAAGAGGTGAATTAATCTACACCTCTAGTTGTGGTGGCCAATACACATACAACGTTAGAATTCCATTTGTGTGAGTAAGAATATTAAAATAATATTAAATATATTTTTAATACTTTCTTAAATCTTTCTTTCAATTTCACGAATTGCCACTGTACTCTCTGGAATGCACATCGTAGTGGTATTTTTTTTTCTTCTTTCCAACTAGTCAGCCTTTCGAATTGTCATGGCAAGTTGATGAATCAGCTGTTTTGCACAGCTAGTGGAAGGCGGCGTTGGAAGGTTTAGAGAGCACGTTCCAGGCCGAGCCACGGCAACATTCACACTTACTCCGCTTTCTATACTTCGTTCCTACGTCTCCGGTTGTACGACTCGGCACACGGTCCGGGTCCGGATCCGGCTCCATGTCCGGGTCCGGGTCCGAGTCCGAGCCCGGGTGCGATGTGGCACCCCGGCCGGCCACAGCTGTGGGCCCAAACAAGCCACAAGCCATATGCTATTGATTTTCTGCGCCTCTTCAGCCTTTTCGCCCGTGTTTCTTGCCGTGGTTCCACGCTCCTACTTATTTTTATTTGTATTTATTCTATTTTTTTTTTTTTTTACTTGTTTTTGTGTTGTTGCCTTTACTTAAGGCTGACGCGATTGGTGTCGAGCGTAATGCAAGTTAATTTATTCGCTGCCAGCGAGTTTCTGTTACTCTGTGGGACTTCATATATATTTCCTCTATTTGGGCTGAACGTAAGTAGGGAAAATATTGCATGCCTCTGGACAAACGTTTTGTGACGGCACTCCAAGGATGGCGGCAGACGTAAGGTGATATTGATCAGCGTTATGAAAGCTGGCAGCGAAACGTGGCCAAGGGGAAATCAGTTAAGTGAAAGAGTTCAAGGAATGGTAAACCTGGAAATCAGCTTGGTCCTAGCCTTCAAGGTTCGAGATGTCCATCAAAAAGAACCCGCTGACTACCTACCATTAAGCAAATATCTCAATATAACCTTAATAATTAAAATATTAATTACGAATCCCATGCCATAGGCGAAAATCATTCGGGGAATTACTCGCATCATTTTTCAGGCTTAATTTCTGCTGGGCTCCCCTGAGTCCGATTTAACCCTCCGTTTTAATACCGCAAATGGAATGTAAAAAATATTCCCCCAATATCAAAAATTCACCCTAATCCCACAATTCTTTCGAGCGAGTCATAACTCAGCCAAGTCACCCCATTTTCGACTACTCACAGCAGCCCCCTTTCACTTGTCGCCTGCAAGTATGCAATAAAAATCTATTATGTGTCCTCGCACACAGACACGCCGGATTCAGACACAACTGTCGCATATAAATCAAACGATTTGGACGCCATAAACGAAATGCCCGCCGTCTTCAAACTGGGCTAAGAGGCTAACAGAGCAAAGTCCCCGGAAAACAGCCTGGCACTTGTGTACTTGAAGTTTCCGGCAGGATCTTTTGTTAAAAATATAATCAAAGGGGTGTGCCACAGCGAGCAGTTTTTAATTATCTAAAACTGTGTCCTAAAAGCATTTTTTAAACTGCGTTACATTGTAGAAAAATCACAAATTAATATTGTTCGGTATCTAAGAAATTTGATTGCATATTCGGTATACTTTTTCGAAAGATTTAACATCTCAGTGGTCTTCCTGATATTACTTTCTTAGTTTAGTTACATTTTACAAATTAATATTGCATTAATCTCTCTTGATATCTTACATATTTATGGTGCAATCAAATACAGTTTAATCATAATAATATTTAATTATCTACCCATTTTGGTCGTTCCTTATTAACTAAAATGAAGTATTTCCATTAGGGTCACCTCCTTACTCACCTTGTCTACCGGCATTGATGGGCACGCTCTGCACAGATTCCAGAATGAGCCAATCATAGGGAAATGCTTTTGCTGTTTGCCGAACAAAGTGCCAGAAATTCAAATTAAACACGCGCACGTTTGGGGGGTTTATTTAGTGCTCGATATTCGGCGGTTAGCGTTGCTTAATCGTAACAACTTATGTTAACATGGGGGCACAGGAACACACGCGTTTTGCTTTTAAACTTTTTTAAATTTTCCACCTCTCGCTCTCCTCCTCACTCGCTCGGTCTCGCTCACTCTCTATACGCACACGCACCTGGGTAATGCGTAGCGAAGAAAGTGCGTTTGTATTGTCATAGGCCAAATTGGATTAGACTTCCGCTGGGGGGGGGAGAAATTGAGGCGTGAGAAAAAGTATTGCATACCAGCGGGCGTTTTGCTTCAGCGATGATCTCATACACACACACACGCACGCACGCCAACACACAGACGAATCTTTTACGACCCTCTGAATGTCAGCGTAATTAGCCAATATTAGAGCTCCGACTACATCGGGGCAAACAAATTTATTGGACATTAAAAAGCAGAAACTGTGTGCGCGAGCCGCTTTCAGATTCTTATTTTTATGCCCTGGCAAATCGATATCTATTTTTTCCCGACAGCCCTGTGGTATGCAATACTCTTTAGCCGCCTTAGCTTGGCTAAAAAGTGCGATTTCTTGCTGTTTTTCGCATTTGTTTTGTGGTCGTGGTCACTGGAGCAAATCTTTGTTAAGGTAAAAAAGGCAAGAAACTTCAGGTGCACCGAGAAACACACTTTTCAAATGGAACCGATTTTGCTCTCTGCCCCGCTGCTCCTCAGTCGCTGCTGCTGCTAACTGCTGCTGCTTCTGCTTATTTGTGGGATTGGTGTATATCTGATGTGGGCCCCTTGCGCCAGCTTTTCCGGTTTAAACTCGACGACGTTTCGAACACGACTGAGCCTTCACTGCGAGTTCTCAGAAAAGAAAACCCCTTAGCGAAGCCACAGCGACGGCGTTGGAGTTGACGCAGGGCCTGGAAAATTTTTTGGGAGAGCGCAGTGGAAGGCCACCGAACATATGTTTGCAGGGGCGTCGGTGGGAAAACTTCATTACTTATTGGCCACTAAAAACAATTAAATATTCACGAATCAGTGGCTTGTCACTATTACAATTTACTGCAATTTTAATTGTTTTGATTTTTCATTTATAAAATTCCAGTCATGCGCATTGCAAGTCGGCCAGTAAGCGCGCCTAAAGTCAAAAACAAGTTATTGGTATATACCGTTCTGAATTTCCAGAAAATTAATTAATTTTATGTAATAAATTATTTATGTAATACTTCACAAAGTGTCGGTTAAATAATTATTATTACTATTATTATTTTAAAATGTTGTTGCTAGAGGTGAGAGAATATTTCGTGTTGTAAGACGTCAGAGTTATCGAAATATCGATTAGGGCGGACTGCGACCACCCGGAAAATTCCCAGATTGCCGGCAATTGGTCATATGGATAACAGGCTGTTGAATCGTATCGATGATAAGTGCTTCTTTAAAAATATCGATATTTTAATACACATTTCTAATATACCGCAGAAATACTTTGTTACGAAAAATGGTGTGAAGAGAGAATTACAAATATTATCGATAAGAATGGGAAATAAGGAGCCATGATTCGCTTACGGCGCGCGATTTGTGAACAGGTAGAAAATTAATCAAAATACGGCGTTATTATGACTTACCTGAGCTCCCAAATTGCAGCTGCCGCAGCTGAAAGAAGTGTGCCATGCGCTGGAGGTGCCAGCAAAGAAGCAGCAACTCCAGAACGCCCGGCGCCCGACTCTGCAATGGATTCTGCCGGCTGCGGTTGCGCAACAGGAACAGGAGTTACTGAAAGCCCTAAAAGATCATCCATTTAATGACAACTTCGTAGAAGGAGTCAATGTAGTAGCCAGCTCCGAACGCAATGCAGCCAAGGTAGAGTTTCAACTGCAACCACAGGCCTTTGTTGAACAGCTCCTCCAGGCCAAAACACATCCCCCAGAGATCTCCACTTCACAACCGGAACACATAGTGGTAGAGTACAGTTCCCCGAATATTGCCAAACCCTTCCATGTGGGCCACCTGCGCTCCACCATCATTGGCAATGTCCTTGCGAATCTCCACCAGCACTTGGGCTATCGCACCACACGCTTGAATTACCTCGGAGATTGGGGCACACAGTTCGGCTTGCTAGCCTTGGGTGTCCAGTTGAACAATGTCACCGACCAGGAGATGCAGGCATCCCCCATAGAAACGCTCTACGCATCCTATGTGGCCGCCAACAAAGCTGCGGAAGAGAATCCGGAAATTGCACAACGAGCACGAGATCTTTTTACGTCTTTGGAGGCGGGAACGGATCAGAATATGGCCGAACAGTGGCAGAAGTACAGAAAGTACACAATTGAAGATCTGTCCAAAGTTTACCAGCGATTGGGCGTTCACTTCGATAGCTACGAGTGGGAGTCTCAGTACTCGCAAAAGCAAATCCAGCAGGTTCTGGACAAGTTGCGGAAGGCCGGTCTCCTGCAACGAGAGCTGGATGGCCGCGAGGTCGTCGTAGTTGATGGTAGACGCATCCCAGTTATCAAGAGCGACGGCTCCACTTTGTACCTAGCCAGAGATATTGCTGCCCTCCTGGAGAGGCTCTCCAGGCTAGAGTTCACCCGGCATCTTTACGTGGTGGACAATGGCCAAGCTGACCATTTCAATGCGCTGTTTAAAACAGCTTCCGCCTTGGACAATCGCCTAAATCTTGACCAGCTTCAGCATGTGAAATTTGGGCGCATCCATGGAATGAGCACGCGCCAGGGCAAGGCCATCTTTCTAAAGGATGTCCTGGACGAGGCGCGCGATATAATGCGGGAGAAACGGAACCTCAGTGCAAGTAGGCAGCATCAGTGGAAATTGAATAAAATTCTAAATCTTAGCTATACATTGCAGCAACCAGAGAAAACCATTCCCTTGACGACGAGCTTGTGTGTGATATCCTGGGCGTCTCTGCTGTCCTAGTCAACGTCTTGAAGCAGCGTCGGCAGCGGGATCACGAATTCAGCTGGCAGCAGGCCCTCCAGGTAAACGGCGATACGGGAATTAAGCTCCAGTACACACACTGCCGCCTGCACAGTTTGCTGGATAACTTCAAGGAGATAGAACTGGAGGATATCAAGCCCGACTGGCAGCATTTCGTCCAGGAGCCAACGGATGCCTTGGATCTGCTGTACGAGCTGGCACGCCTGGATCAGAGCATTTGGCAGTCGAAGCAGCAACTGGAAGCGTGTGTGCTGGTCAACTATTTGTTTGGCTTGTGGTGAGTAAAAAAGTATAATTATTGATGGAATATAAACTGATAAAGACCCTTGCTTAACCTTTCAGCAACGCGACTAGCAGAGCGCTAAAGCGATTACCTGTGAAACTGGAGAGCTGCCGGCACAAGCAATCACAACGCCTGCTACTCTTTCATGCCGCCAAGCGGACACTGCAGCAGGGAATGCAGCTCCTGGGCCTACGGCCACTCGACCAAATGTAACATCAATACAAAACTGTTAACATATTTGATATTTATTAAAACATTTTCGAAACTAAAATGCAACCCAAGACAAGTTCACGTGCCCGTCTACCGCTTCTTCCACGTGTACTTGCGGCGTGCTCCTTCCTGTCCAAACTTCTTACGCTCACGGCGACGGTAGTCACGTGTCAGCAGGCCGGCTGCAACATAAATTGCAATTAGCGACAATGAGCCAAAGGAGGGAGAGCTCTCCGCGAGCTTCGTTTGCACTTACCCAGTCGCATTGACTCAATCATCTCTTGATCGACAAAGCTGCGCAAGCTCATCGCTATGCCCCAACGGATGGCTCCAGCCTGACCGGAAGGTCCGCCGCCCTCCACATTGGCCTCCACATCGACTTTGCCCAGCAGCTCGCTAAATTGCAGCGGGAATAGCAACTGGAAAAAAAAATCGAGATAACAAAATTGCGAATGAGAATTAGAATGAGATAATGCTGCTGCTGCTGCGGCGGCTATGGCCACCGTTAGATGTCAAGTTCGAGCGCCCGGGGCACCAGCCATTGTACGGATCACTCTCCCTGTGTGTATATAGAAAATGAGGCTGCGATAGTAGCGCTTCCTGTACAACAACAATGCGACTAGATAATAGCGAAATCGTTAGCCAAATTAAATGTCTGTGGCCAGTAAACTGCAACAAATTGTTGCATGTCCGCCGGACAATTAGCAAACACACGTCGTCAATCGAGTGGGTGGGAGCTGAAAAGATTAGTTCTAGGTGTGATGCAAATTATAAGCGGCATTATAGTATTGCATCAAGTCCGTATAATTGCAGAGCCGCAGGCTATGATCAGCACGCGCTCTTCCCGTTAATCGGTTCGGTAATAGTTCGGCAAAAAGAATGTGAAAAAATAAACATTTAAAACTAAAAGAAAGTGTTTTCTATGGGTAATGGGTAATGGTTTTGTTCTGGTTTATATAAGAGCATTTGCGGAATGTAAGGATTCACGTTTAAAACAGTGGTGCCCACATGCTTACATTGACACGTTAGAATGCTTAAACTGTCGGTGTGAGCAGAGCTCGGGCAGTGAAACTATCTGTAGGGCATGACTACCTTAAAGCTATATGAAAGCACCGTTCAAGATCTTGATTTAGTTACCAAATATATACTATAATGTTGTAAATATCAGTAAGACCCTCTCAGATTAAAGCAAATATAATCATCCGCTGATATCCCACTGCTAATTCCAATGAATCCGATGTTACGAACAAATGTGGGATATTAATTAATCAAATATCAAATATTTTTGCATATTAAGTGCCTTAACTCTGACGCCAGTCACAAAGTTCACAGGTTCCAAAGATCAAAACAAATCGTAATTCAATTTTAGCCAATCCATTTTTGTTTGCCAATTTTTTGTCCCATTTTTTTCTTATTTTTTATTCGACTGCGTGGGAAACAAAGTCAAGGGGCTTGACGACAAACGGAACGCCTAACAATGGTCGGGGGCAGCACACACAGACAATAAACGTTATGATTAAAAAACAATAAACAATAAAACTACAACAATCGCAACGGGGAAGAGCAATTTTGAAACTTTTTGTTCTTGTCTCTCCTTCTCGGCTTTTTTTTTTTTGTTTTTGTTTTGGCAAACCACATCAATCAGCGAAAGATTTTGAGAGTAGCAACAAAGCGACAGAGAGGGAGATTTGATTTGTTTAAACAAATTGCCAGATGACTTCACGCTACAGTAACAACCATAATAAACATAATAAAAGGCTTATACACACACAATACGAACAAGATTTTTGAATTAATGTAGGTACACACACACACAATTAATGCGAAAGCCGAATGCCAGAAAATGCTTAATTGACGTTGATAAAAATAGCAACAAGTTTGCAGATCGCTGGTGACGAGGCACATACCAAAAACTGGTTCCCCCAACTTCAGGGTTCCCCGAAATCTGAGCTCGGGGAAATAAAATCTCAGTTGTGGGCGGTTCTTGGGGGTGTTGTGGGATCTTCAGAGGGGCTGACAGCCTACCGGCATCTCTCGTATGTAGTATCGTGCACTTAAATTCGCGGCAACATTTTATTATGATTTAAATGAATTTTATAGTTTGACACATTGAGAGAAGACGCGACACGACAAGAGAAGAAGATCTCGTTCGTTCGTTCTGTGTAACGGTGTCGGGTACTAGGGATATATATAGTATATATACTAAGTGTCATCTACTTCATTGGCGCTCGCTTTGGAGACAGATCATATCGTGTACGATATCATTTCGGCGCAGTTCTTCTTTATCAGTCGATCCAACGTCGTTGAGCGCGCGCCTCAAGTGTCGGAAAATTTGTACCCATCGTCCGAGAAAATATTATTCCTAAAAAAAGCCTACACAGGATTACTTCTAGGATCAAAATGTCGCGAAAATTGATTAAACGCTGGCCATGGGCTTTTCATTAGCTGAAACCGAATCAATGTAAAGTGAATTTCTTTAAAAACAAGATTTTACAAAATATATTTAACGACAAATTATACAAGAACACCAAGGGAGTTTAGCTATTCAGTTTTAAGTAATTTAAAGCCTATAACTACAGTATAATGACAAGGAAAGGAATATGAAACTCATGTCGAATTCCTGAATTGTGAAAAGTTATGGGATTACATTTCAAAGAAATGCCTAGGAAGTTTTTTTTAGCTCAACACTAAAGCCTCATAAAATAATGTACATTTTATTTTAAAATATAAAAATCGAAATGGTTTGCCTTACTTTATTATATTTAAAAGTATATTTAAAATTCTACTAAAAGGTTTTCTTGTCTTAAGCTATTGATCTATTAATTTGTTTCCTAATCTGACATATTCTTATCATCTAGCCTACCTCTTACAGGTTTTCCTTTTGAAATGTATTTAAGTAAAACTTAATAATCAAAGCAGTAACAGAAAGTTAGAGCTAACTTAAATATATAAACTTAAACGAGAAAATGAGACCTAACTGAAATATATAAACCTAAACGAGAATTAAAACTTTTCTTATATATACACCAAAGCTGAAAAGGACTTTTAAAATATGAACCTGATAGGAGCAAACGAATAAGAAGTAAATTCATTCACAATGTGATACCATTAACTTAATACTTTTATAGACATTGGGAAAAGGGAAAAACTTGGAAAAATATTCTACCTTCTTACTAAGAAACCCAAAAATTGTTCATTAGAAAATCAACATCTCCATAACCGAGCTCTCGGCTCAGCCTCATGAATAGCAGCAATTGAGATTTGTTTACACTCGGTGCTCGGCTTTTGTCGACTGCATTATCCTTTAATTCGTGAACTATTCACGCTGAAATTCAATTGCAACTGCATAGGCCGACAAGTGTATTTGAATCGGATCTAGTACACAGTGACTGTACGACGTAATGGGCAATGGGGCATATGCGCTTCAGGTTCAAGGGCATTGTGAACGCAAAAATAAATACTTAACTCAGCCCAATGCGTTTGCTCACATAATAAAAACCCCTTAAAGCCCCCTAAAGCCATCCACAAAAGCGCGAGTAAAGCGAAGAAAAATGTTTCAAATTGATTTCAATTATAATTGAATCAACGCGCGGCGACAAGAAGGAATACCCGAGAAAGTAAGCGAACGAACGAGCGAGCGATCGCGACACGAACGTTCGGGAATCGCCATTTCCATCGCTCTCAATGGCGATGGCGCAGTTTTCCAAAATGGCCGGCGCCGCGGCGGTGTGTGCACTAACGGGTGAATGGCAAGTGGCACTTCCGGGCCATCGGAATCAACAAAAGCATGCCGCCAACGCCGCAGCCTTTCCCTAAAAGCTCTATTTAAAGCGAGAAATACTCTTTCTTTTTTATTTTGCAAACTCAAAAGTATATATTAGAAACATATTAATTGACGAGGCGATTTCCAGCAATTCACACAATTCTGTAATCACACGGGGGCGTTTTTAAACAAATATTTGCTCGGTGTGTTAGCGACTTTTGGACCTCGCAGACTCCAGACAGCAGCGGCAGCGATCGACAAGAGCCCAGCGGATCCAAAAACTGGTTTCTCAACTACGCACAGAATTTGATTAATTTGCTCGCATAATTTAGCCCGACGATGCTTGTTTATCGCCGCCGCCAGATTTTGTTTAATAAGCCAGCGGACTTTTTTTTTGCTTTCTTGGCCCAATCAAAGAAAGTTTCTCATGCGTTGTCGCCGGGCAAACAGAAATACATTCTTATTCATTCGTGCGCCTGGCTTTTGTTTATATTTTGCAAACACGTTTGCAAGATTTCCAGAAACGCTCGAGAATTGTTTACGGTAATGCGATGCCGAAAGTAAATGCAGCAAATGGAACCTGAACAAGCTTAACGCCTCACTAACTAATTAAATCTAATGTAATGCCGTGATTAGGTAGTTTCTCTGGAGTCGTGCGACTGTTACGCTAAATTACATAAGCTGGAAAGGCTGAAAATAGCCCCCATAAGATTATTTTCTTGCCAAAACAGATGTGTGACAGTCTCTATGCTCAAAATTAAGTCAAAACAATAAATAAGTAAACAAAGGCTGAAGATTAAGGGGTAATGTCCAACAGAACAGAATGAGGTAATAAATTAGAAACATAGAAGGGCTAATTATTAAAAAATTTCCATTTAATATTATAATTTACAGAATAAGACAAATTAAAAAAACTAGAAGAGTTTCTTAGGAAAAGGTATCCATTTAATATTATAGTTTATACACTATGTGTATTATATATTCAATATGTTTTTAACTCAAATATAACATAATGCTGGCAGATTTAACAATACTCTTAGAGGGAACCGGTCCTGAACATCTAGGAATTTTGCTTACCCACCGAATGAATGAGTCTGTCCACTTCTGACGTTGACATGAATTGTAAATAATACGAGCAAACAAAATCAAGCAAAAAGTAGGCAAATAAAGGCATGGGAGTGGCTAAAAAGGGGGTGGTCTATTAATAACTATTTACTTTCTACAGAAATATAGTCAACCATTAGCTTGCTCAGACTTAGAATGTTAATAATACTATTATTTTTGAAAGAAAAGCAATTAAATCCAGTTTAAGATTGGAAAAACAGCAAGAAGGGCCTATAACTAAGAGGGATTAACCAAGGAGTCCTGTAAATAATATTTTAAGCATAACAATTACTATCTACTAACACAGATAGGAACTATTTCATTTGCCAGATCTTGTAGGACATTTAGGATAGTTTTCTAAGTAGTTTCAATATAGAATTCAATCAATGAGTATGTGACCTATTTAAAGTAATTTAATGATCATAAATCTTGTATATTGTTTCCCCTAAATAATTCCAGTACCTTTGCCTAAATTTTAGTTATACTTCTACCTTTTTAAAGCCCCCCTAAGGCACAGTCGTAACCAGTAAAACTTTAAGATAAATCCCCAGATAGTCTGGCGATAATGGCCACGATAGTGATGATGGGCTTATCGCTGCGTCAAATGGAAGCCGCTTAGATAACTGCGGCCACGAGTGTCGCATCCAACGCACGCAGAGTCATCTTGGCCGGAGTCCATACATTCGGGCGGATAGGGAAAGTCAGATAGCCAGCCAGCCAGTTAGTTGGAGGAGTTATCCGGAGGAAAAGTGACGCTAAAATTAATATTTGTGCAGATATTGTGGGCAGCGAATATATAGTTGAGATTGTTCGCTCAGCGGGATTGTTTAGAAAGAGAGAAGACCTCTTGAAAATCCCCGATCATTATTGCAGCAGGCTATCGATAATGTCAACGGATCGCTGAAATTGGCCTATAAATTTTGGCGCTGATATTGGAAAGTTACTCTGTTTTTTTCTTTGCATATTTATAGCCGGCCGTCGCCAGTTGCAATTGCGTTGAGTTTTTTGCGCATATTTGCGCGTTTTAATTGCAACGACCACGAAAGTAGCAGCAACAGCAGCAGCAGCAGCATTGACACCGGCGGCGGCGAAATCAGCAGCACCTTCTGGCCGTCACCATGGAGAATCTTGGCTACAAGGAGGGCAGCACCAAGCCCCGCCGCATGACACGTTCGATCAGCGTCGTTACCAAGACCGAAGTGGAACAGCCGCTCACGGAGAATAATGCAAATAACCGGTAAGTGCCAGTTGGAGTTGCCAGTTTTCAGTTTTTCGGCTTTCGGTCGCAACACTTGCAGTTGTTACAATAAAATGTATACAAAATATACAACATCTGTAGGTGTGATTACCCAGCCCCAAATGTTTTCATGAGTGTGTTGCCTGCAAAGACGCGGAAGCGTTCCGTGATTAATGATTAATGTGACAACTGTATTGCCAATTGGCGTTTAGCAAACATATTTCGCAAAAGAAAACTGTGCGGCTTCATATTTATATAATGTAAGCATCGTATATATGCGAAGAGGAGTAAACAACTGTTTTGTCTGCGAGGAGAAATCAGCGTACTCCCACAAAACCACGTCCGATAATTGCCTTGCGCCACTCAGCTGCCAATATATTTAATTATTTCACGTGTTTTAACGACCAACGAAAAAAGAAACAAAGGAAGTAGGCCTGCTTAATAAAAAGTAAAGGAGCTAATTGAATACAAGTTTATAGAACAGTAGCAGTATGACACATTGAAAGAAAGGTTTTTAAATAGGAAAAGGTTTCTAATTAAAGTAAACCATTGCAAACAACAAAAACTTACATTACTGTTTTAAACACTTGAGAAAATATTACATTTTCTTAGTAAAATCTTCGAATAATACTATTTAAAGAATCAGAATGTAAGGACATGAATAATGAAGAATTGAAGAATTAAAAAAACTGAAGCTACATAATTTACTTTTGTGTTTTAAGCACTTAAGAAAAAATAATATGTTTCCTTTGCGAAATCTTCCAATAATGCTGTTTTAAAGCTCGGAATATAGGAATATTAATTATAAAGAATTTGTTTGGTATTTTTCTGTAAAATTTAAATATAGGAAACCTTTGTAAATATTTACACAGCAACATAATAATAAAAAGTACCAAAAATACTGTTCAAGGCCCAGAATGAGAGAAAATTAGTTATAGATAATTATTTAGGTATTTTTCTGTTCAACATAGATATCTAAGCCACTGAAAATATAGTCATATTATCATAATAATAAATGGATCTAAGCTATTCAAATTCAAGATCAGAATAATCTTGTACTAAGCGATTCCTTAACTAAATCCCTAAAAAGGGCTATTCCCATTTTTCTTTTGAGGAAGATACTTCTCCCGCAAAACCCGAATCCCATATCAAAGATGTGCCAAAGATTTTTCACTCCCACTCGCACACCGAAGACTCCACAGACTTTTTGGCAATCGATCAAGCTCTCCAGCGGCGCCGTCTCTCTATAAAAATATCTCCCCCTAGCAGCTCTCGCTCACTCTCTAGTTTACCTCTCTTTTCGGATCTCGGTCTCGACGACGGCTTTACCAACAACGGCTTACGGTTTTTCATTCGGGCTCAGTCGGTTTTGGAACAACAATGCAGGCGGACGCGTTCGTAGCTGGCTAAAACAGTAAACTAACGGCCGCTAACTAAGGCTAGAACGCGTTCGTAGTGATCGTAACAACAACAATCATAACAATATCAGCTGAAACAACGTAGGAAAAATCGACAGCGACAACAAAACGGAAGTGAAAAAATCGCGTTTTTTTCACACAAAATTTTTGCATTTTCCGCCCGTTAGACACAATTGTCTAAGCCCCCACAAAAGGCCCCCATTGTGAGGCACTTGTCCCGTTCTATACGGAGCCGATCCGATCTGAACCGAACCCATTCCCGTCCCGCCGGACCGATCCTCAGGCCGTATTTTGTGGATCGACGGTCGACAGTCGACGGTCGACGGGGCTCTCCCATGTATTTCGGAAATGAAATTAGAAATTGAAAACAGCTCATTGGCGAATTGGCATCATCCGTGGATATGGCTGCAAACGGTGTACGTATTCAGGTCCAAGTCGGATTCCCAGCTTTTAAGTGACCAACAAAAGGCCGCACAGTGTAGTTAGTCGTAGTCGAACTGTAGCGCTAGTTATACAACAAGTGCAGCCTCTTCTGGCCATGGACAAGGTCTAGATTTATGCAGCCGAGCCACTACTATGCTGAACAGATCTCAACAAATAAAACAAACCGAACCGGCACAGTCGGCAAATCCATCAACGTACGGCAACTAGTGAAAAGTGAACAGTAGGAAAAAAACTATAAACTAAAAAGCGCTTAAAACAATCTGCCAACTTTGCATAACTCCAAACGCAAAAACAAAAAAAAAAAGATAACTCACACAATAATTATTTAAAATTATGCATGCTCGAAAAGTCAACAGATCTCGAACTCTGCTGTTCAGTGCCATTTAAGCAATGGAAAATATATGTTTACAAATCCGTAAAAACGTATTACTATGCGCGAAGGGAGTGGAGACAAAGAGAAGTGCGAGTCTCTCTCTCTCGCTAATGGCTTTGTCTAAGATTTAAGCCAAGTGATTCAGGCCGATTTAATACTAATTCGGCGGCATTATTGTTCACAGAACCCTCGGAATAGTTTGCAAGGCTGTACAAGTACAAAATCAGAAAAGTAGAGCTACTAAGTTGGTTATTTTCAGCTAGTGCCGTCATTAGAACCTTGATGTTTTCAATTGAATTAGTAATTACTAATGTTAATATGAATTGCCTAACTAAATGAACTAAGAAAACTTTCCCAGCCATTAAAATGTTTGCTCATTTTATTGATTGTTTAATTCGAAGCTCCAACAATAGCTTTTAGTGCACATTTATCCTCAAGCCTTAAAAACCAGTTTTAAATTAAAAGATGGAGCAGTAAAATAGTACAACTTGTCAGTATTGGATAGAATAAATATAATTACTATTAACTTTATATTAAATGTAAAATTACAGTGAAGAATAAGATATATATTTAGTATGGTATTAAAAGTAAGAATATATAATATATTCTTTTATAAAAAGCTAGTAAATTTAATGGATTTCTGTCCAATTTCGTAATATAAAACCTGATCTTCGTAGCAAATGGGTTGTATAACTTATGATTGTAAAAACAAATAATGCGCAAGGCATTGATCATTTTTTACAATCAGTTGTCTGGTAATTTTATGAGGAATTACTTTACTGCAGTGATTCCCTACTTGCGAGTCTACAAGTTTCGCTGCCCGAGCTCTGCTCACACCGACAGTGTAAGAGTGCCGTCGGGAAAGACAGCAAATGCTAGTCTAAGGTGTAAATGTATGCCACAGCTTTACTGCAATGTAAAAGTTGGATAGGTATTTAATGAGAATCTAACACTGACTTTGTTAAGAGCTCTAAAACTTTATAAAAATATTATAGTTCTGTACACGTGGCAAGATAAAAGTAACACAACTGCATGCTATTTTTCACACCCAACTTATTGACCAAGATAAGATAATAAACATTTAAGAAAACATAACCCTATCTCTCTCTATAATTATCCCCAAACCTATATTCTCCTTGGACAGCTTCAAATCGATTCCACCCAACCTGATGGTGCGATGGCGGAACAACACTGACGCCATGATCGAAGCCCAGTACCCGACCGCTGGAGAATTCGAATACATGGAGTGTGGACCGTCGCCGCCGGCGGAGAGTGCGCCGAGCATGTACGACAGCTTCGAGGAGCCCACCAGCGAGCTAAGTGTCCAAATATGCAACGATACGCTGCGGATCAGTCTTATCGACCAGATGAAGAGTGCCGCTGGCCGCGTGCGACTCTTCGAGGATATCGAGCAGGGCAACGTGGTGGCCGAGAGCATCCGGACGCACTTCGAGGCCGCCTCGAAGCTGGAGAAGAATCTCAGCTACCTATGGGCCGCCTACCTCAAGCGCTGGGATCTGATCGAGAGTCTGCTGGAGGCGGGAGCCGAGCTCCACTTCTGCGATCAGAATGGTATATCGGCCCTGCATCTGGGCGCCTTCAGTGGCTGCCTGGCCACGCTGGGTCTCCTTGTGGCCAAGGGCCTCAATGTTAATCTGCAGTCCAAGTGCTACACGCCCTTGCATTGTGCGGCCTTTGGAAATGCAGCCGAAGCGGCCAAGTTCCTGATCAATAACGGGGCGGACATAGCCAAGGACACTAATAAACCAAATTGCGAGGAGAGTCTCCTGCACTGCGCAGTGAGATCGAATGCCCTGGAGTGTTTGCAGATCTTCATTGGCGAGGGCGCCGATGTGAACTCGCTCAAGCCAAATGGCACCAATGCCATTCACCTGGCCGCCGATCTGGGCAACCTGCAGTGCCTGGAGGCTCTGCTGAACGCCCCCAATGCAGACGCCAATGTGCGAATCTGCATTCGCGAGAAGGAGTCCACAGCCCTGCATCTGGCAGCGGATGAGGGCAATGTGGAATGCGTGGACCTTCTGCTGGCCAAGGGAGCAGATGCTAAATTAAAGAACCATCGAGGTTTCACGCCTCTCCACTTGGCGGCCAGAACCTCCAGCTTGGAGTGCGTCGAGTCACTGCTGAGGAACGGCAATGCCGATGCCAATGCCGAGGACTTTGATCATCGCACTCCCCTTCATGCGGCAGTTGGAAAGTCAGAGAATGCCTACGACATTATGGAAATTCTCATCCAGTGGGGTGCGAATGTCAACCACAAGGATATCTATGGGTTTACGGCTCTCCACTTGGCCGCATTGGACGGCCTTGTGCAGTGTGTGGAGATGCTGATATACCACGGGGCGGATGTCACCACCAAGTCCAAGAAGGGCACATCTGCGCTGAATGTGATCACCCGGAAGACGCCTGCTTCGGTGGCCATGATCAGGCAGAAGCTGGACGCGGCCATTACGCTGCACCACTCGCAGGTGAGTTGAAAATAAATGCAAGTATAGTCTGAGTAAGATCTAACAATTCCGATTCTTTGGAATTTATCATTATTCTAGGACCCCGTGAATCGTGAGGTGGAGCTGGAGCTAGACTTTCGTCAGCTGCTGCAGCACTGTCATCCTCGCGAGATCAGTTACCTGAACACGTTTGTCGACGAGGGCCAGAAGGAGATACTGGAGCACCCGCTCTGCTCCTCGTTCCTTTACATCAAGTGGGGCAAGATTCGCAAGTACTACATCGGCAGGCTGATCTTCTGCTTCAGCTTCGTGCTCTTCCTTACGCTCTACGTGCTGACAGCTTTGGCCCACAATTGTTACAATGGCAGCAAGGACGACAACACAACTATCCAGGCGCAGGAGTTGTGCCAGAAACAGTCTATCCTGGGTGATATGCTGAGGAACAACCCGTTCGTGATGGAGATGCAGTGGTGGGTGTTGGTTGCCATCACAATAGTTGAGATATTTCGGAAACTTTACGGGATAACGGGCTACTCCTCGTTTCGACACTACGTGACGCAAGTGGAGAACATCATGGAGTGGTTCGTGATCACCAGCGTCTTTGTTATATCCTATATCTACACCAAACAGACGTACACGTTCCAGAATCACATAGGCGCCTTTGCGGTGCTCCTGGGCTGGACAAATCTGATGCTGATGATTGGACAGTTGCCGGTTTTCGATGTATACGTCGCCATGTATACGCGGGTCCAGGGAGAGTTCGCCAAGCTATTTATGGCGTACTCCTGCATGCTAATCGGTTTCACCATCAGTTTCTGTGTGATCTTTCCCTCGTCATCGTCGTTTGCCAATCCCTTTATGGGATTTATCACGGTGCTGGTGATGATGATCGGTGAACAGGACTTGTCTCTGCTGATTAACGATCCCGATGGCAAAGATCCGCCCTTCCTCCTGGAGGTTAGTGCACAGATCACCTTCGTGCTGTTCCTACTCTTTGTGACCATCATCCTGATGAACTTGCTGGTGGGCATAGCCGTGCACGATATCCAGGGATTGAAGAAGACAGCGGGTCTATCCAAGCTGGTGCGTCAGACCAAGCTAATCAGCTACATAGAGTCGGCGTTGTTTAATGGCTACCTGCCCACCTGGCTGCGTAACTTGCTCCACTACACAGCGCTGGTCTCGCCCCAGGCGTACAGAGTGGTTCTATGTGTCAAGCCGTTAAATCCCAGCGAGAAGCGCTTGCCCAGAGACATCCTAATGAAGGCGTACGAGGTGGGCAAGATGCGTAAACACTTCGGGCACACAGTGTCCTCGAAGAATCCCGCCGAGAACTATCTGTCGTACAAAAACAAGTACAATAATAACAATGGCTGCGCCACCACGGGCTACGTTCTGCCCGATGCCGATCCAGACGCTGGACAGTTCACAACGCTGACCACAAAGATCGATGACAATGCGGACCGGATCGAGTTCCTTACCCAGGAGATCCAGGAGCTGAAGCAGGCGCTCATCTCGCAGCAACAGCAGGCCAGCAAAGTGATCGACAAGCTGCTGATTGTCATCTCCAATCAGCAAAAGCAGAATCTGCGCAAGTAGCAGTAGCATTTAGTGCAAACTCCACCACTCCGTATGGGAATATTTATAAACCAGAGTTAGCTCTTTTCTAGACGTAAGGCGGTGGGTTGTGAAGATCCCGAAGAAAAATCCAGAACACTGTTGATATTATACCGTAGCAGCGCGAGTTGTAGTTAAACAAATTTTGATATCGATGCGCCTGGCGCCCTATTACATACGCTATATAGCCATATACCACACCATACTATTATCCATACAAATACTACTATAACTAGCGATTAGTTAAACTAGAGGCGAGCAGTTGGCAGGATTGATTTGTGGCTGGTTTCAGGCTGTGTTGTTTTGGCGTTGTCGTCAGAGAATCGTGTACATCATACATAATAATTTAATGCAAATTTATATTCTTAATAAAGTATATATACTATCTATTGTTATGAATTGGGTGAATGTTTTCATTTGGCAAGACACAAGGTATCTTAAAAGGGGGACACAATGGATAGAAAACTAAAAACTTTCTAAGAAACCTGTACTATTGAAGATATCACTATAACATTCATGGCACTCACCTGTTCCCTGCAGTTTTCCTCTTCAAAGTAGGAGATATCCTTTCCATTAATGCTGATCTTCCCCGTACCCGGCAGTCGGACTGTTACATCAGCTCTCGCTGTCTTGCGCAGGCACTCGTAGGTGGTTATGTACTGTCGTCCCTCCTCGTCGATCTTTGGCTTGGGCACCTCCAATTGCTTGGACTGATCCATCAGCGGCTTCAGAAAGCGTTCGATGAATGTCTTGCTCTTATAAGCGTAAGGCGAGGCGATCAGGCGATCCATAGAGTTGCAAAAGTTGGAGTACTCAATATCCGCAATACTCTCCACCAGCAGGAGTTCCAGCTGATCTTTTGGCAGCAGCTGGAAGCCAGCGATTTCACTGGAATAAATAAATCAATCAATCGTTTTCTTGTAATTGACATAGACAAGTCTTACAGCTTCTGGTTTTCATCAGGTTTGTTGCCGCGACGCAGCATGCGTTCCTCTAGGTCCGCCAGCTTATTGGTTTCCTCTACAATATCCTGGGAAACGGATAACAAAAGGATGCCTTTTAGGTTGCATATTTATGAATTATTTTATTTGCAACTCACATGAAGCAACTGGAAAAAGTTGGGCTTGCCCGTGTAGAACAAACTGTGGAATGGCCTGCCCGTCTCGTCGAACTCTGCGGCCTTGCGTGCAGGGAAGACAACATCCGGCGATTTCATGGCAGGCCGGGCTTTTGGATCGTACAAGCCCGAGGGAAATAGATACGATATCGCCTCCTGCAGATTGTAAATGAGTTATATTTAGTGAATCCATGTTTCTGTCTCTCTTTGTTTGCCATTTACATCGACATCTTCCTGTGTAAAAGTCTCCGCATCCGCACCCATCATATTGGCCAGGTGCCGCTTGCCGATCTGGAACTCCAAATGTTGCGTCTTCATGAACTCGTCGTGGTCGTTGGCTCGCTTCAGGTACGCCCGCATGGCCTTGCTGACCTTTTGCTTCTGGACAGCCGCCGGTGCAGCCTGTACGGTCACTTCTGTGGCAAATGGAGCCGCCGCCTGAAAAGTTATGCAAACGGTGAAGGCGTGTTATTCAAAATGACGAATTTTGGCAAGTTTACGATTTATGACAATTTCTTTTTCGCTCACCATATAGCCCGTGGGAATGGCAGGTGCCTTGAAGCCATTATGCAGGAGATTCCTGTTAGTTTTCACTAAATTTAAGCCAAAAACACGCAGTGCCATTGCTTTAATTTAGTCAAGCACGGCGGAAAGAAGAAGACTAAACAGCTGTTCAATCAGCTGCACGGGGCCATGCTTAAGTGTTGGAAAATCCAAAAATTAGCATGTAATGTTGCGGGCTTTACTGCATTTCGTCTGGATTCTAAATAAAATAATAAACAAATGAAATCGTTTGCTAAATTGTTGAAATATTAATATTTATGAAAACAAAAACGTTTGAGCGAGAGACATTTTCCGATAAGTTCGATTACTTTCGTCTCTCCTCAGAGTACAATCGTTAAAAACTAATTCGTTTTTATCGACAGTGAGCGCTGGGTGATACACTTTCGATAATTAATATTTTAAATAATTAATATCGTGTATTCTTTTTAATGTTTTTGAGTTAAATTAAATTTTGAGTTCGATTTTTAACTAAATTTTGTTAATTAAATGTATTAAATAAATATCATGCCCGGACAACGCTAGAACAACTCTTGAAGTCGGCAGGAAATAAAAACACTTAGAATAGAAAACTCATTTAAATGGATGAAAAACTTCTTTTTTTATTTTACCTTTATCCTCCTTTACAAATGCTTGTATTAACTAGACTTTTTAAACACACACTTTCAATGCTGATATTTTTCATAAATGGAAATTGAAACGTACACAAATTAAGGAACACAAAAATGCAATGAAAACCTTTTCAACAGCTAATTATAATTAGTTGACTTTTAACTCTATATAATTATTTATAAATAATTGCCTAGGCTTAGCGTTGAGAAATGGGTTTTATCGCTTGCATTATGGGATGTAATGCGGCTACCAAAATTATGTTATAATATATCAATATTCTCATCGCCTTTCATCGCTCCCGTTCGCTCTTTATTCCGTCCTCTGTCTCTCTCTATTGTTGTATTTGGTCGCAGTAAAATTGTATATGTATATAAAGCAATTATTTTATAATAATGCCACGCCTATTTCCACGCCTGCTTGAGCAATTTACGCGACGCTAAATGCTTAACAATCAACGAGCCCGATGTGAGCGCGACTAGCACTATGGAAATTAATATGTAGTCAAAGTCTTCCTTCAACAAATCGAACGTCTTTGATGGCGCCACGCGCGTAACGAACAAATCTGCAAAAGAAATAGTTTATTATTAATTATTCAAGTCCGATAAAGATCAGACTTTTATAGGATACCCACCTAAGCCCGTAGCGACGACTAGACAGGTACTCTCCAGACCGCTGGGCGCCGTGTAAATATTACGCAGGCGGGCGATCGTCTGGTTGTAATTTATATGGCTCTCCGTTGGCAAAGGCAACTCGGGTATGTAGGGAATGGCGCCTTCCTCTCGCCCCTGCGTCGTTGAAGCGACGGGTCGGCGTGGGTCCAGCAAATGCCAGGGCATTTCCACAATGGAGCCACTGGAAGTGCCAACTGCAAGCAAGAAGCAATTGCCATAAATAACAACTGATCAAATATGATTTTGCATAACATACTTAGCACGTGCTTGTTGGTAATTCCGCGCTCTGTGATCGTCTCCCGCAGAGCCTCGACTATGGTCGGGATGATATAGGACTGACGCTCCACAAGCGGCATAGGTGGTGCCTGCAGGGAGCTCCAGACACTGCTGTTCGCCTGCGACTTGCCCTCGTACAGTTCAATGGTGGCTTAAAAGATTAATAATATATTTATTTATTTATTTTATAGCTACAATGCCACGAACTCTAATAGAATGTGAAATATGGATTTGATTGTTTTGCTGCTTGTTGGTTGAGTATCTGCATGTTTACTTAGCTTGGTGTATATAAATAGGGCTTCTGAGCTAATGATTACTTACTTATCTCTGTGCGTCGTACTTTCTCGTTGAAATAGGTGTAGGCTAGCCAGTTCTCCGAGTGGACAATGCTCAATGGAGCCCGCACCTTGCGATGCGTCATGGTGAAAATGACAGAGCCAGAGACCACATCAACCAGATACAAATTGAGAATAGCTGAGGTAACAAGAAGTTAGTGGACACTCAGAAAAAAACAAATATAAATGCTTTAAAACGCACATTTGTGGGTGGCATCCGGGGCCTGGGTAACGAATGCCACTAAATTTGGATTGATATACTTGTACAGCACCGAACGATCGCCCAGCACACGACCCTGAGAGTGGACATGCTCGATGGGATTCTTGCCGGCCACACCGATGATTTGCTGCTCTGAATTGTGCCCGCCCAGGCGAACGTTCCAGATGAGTGTGCTCGACAGTTGCTGGCGGATATAATTAAATTAAGGGACAGCCCAGCTTGACTTCATTATCATACTTACCCCGCCCGCATATTTTACAAAGTAGCCCGTCAGCTCGGAGGTCTTCACATCGGCGGTAAAGAGATACAAGCCGTCGGCCTAAGACCATACAGGCACCAAGTGTGTTAGGGATAACTAGAAATAATATATTCAACCAGGTAGGGCCTTACCAATAATGTGGCTTGCTGGGGATATACATGGACCTTGTTGGTGGCATCTAATAGGAGAATTCCCTTGACAAAGTCCTTTTCAGTTTCGCCCAGCAATGACACCTGCTTGACTTTGTAGTCCAGCTGCAGGAGGCCGCCCTCCGAAGCTTGGCCAGTGATGGGATTGAAGCGATAGAGCACACCGTTGCCGTTTACCTATTCACACACAATCAAAATGCTGCTAAGTTGGACAATTCAAGGATTTATCTATAGTCACACTTACAGCATCCTTGGCCAAAATGGTGCAGAGTGGCTGGAGTGGAAAATGCTTGGCCGATCGCTGGACAATCAGACGCATCTGCTCGTCATTGTCAAAGCCATTCACATGGGGCAGATACAGCTGCCAGTGGTGCTTGCCAGAGATGTTGTCAATGCCAAAGATTTTGCCTGAGCGCGTAAGCACAACCAGCATTTTGTGTAGACCAAAGGAGTCACGAACCAGACCAGCTCGCTGAGTGGCAGTGGGCGGCGGACCAAGGCCGATGACATGAAGGAACAGGCTTCGGATTTGAACAGCTTGCGTGGTGATGCGTCGCAAAAACGCGCTCGCAATGTCTCCTGTTTAAATGCGAAAGCGATAGCCATGAGATAATATAATATAATATATAATAATATATATAAAATATATAAAAAGTAAATAATAATAAAAACAACAATCTGAAGGCTTGCATGACAAAGTAAAATGGTCTAACAGCGTTTCACAAACTTATATTGTAAATCATAAGCACAAACAAAATATAACATTCTCGTAGGCTTTTCTTGGCATTAACTTACTCTCAAAACTTGTGAAATCCCCTTTTGGTATGCAATTTTAAGAATGAATCATTTAGAATGTCGATTTAAGTAAGTATTAAAGAAAAACAATACTCACCGGCCTTGCCCTTCATCTCATTCTCCAAGGTGCCCTCAGTATCGGCCAGTGGCAGATCCACAAACTGCGTGTCAATTACGTTAGCCAGCGCCTCCTCGCGCGACCAACGGATGCGGCCCTGCTGCACGGCCAGAATAGATTCGGCACTGGTACTAAAGAGGAACAGGCAGCCTTTGCCCTCGCCGTTGCGTTTCAGCTTGCAGTCGAAGCTGTTCAGCGATGGAGCGCCAAAGTGTTCGGGAAATGGCACACTCTGCTCAAGTTCAGCTGCTGGCGAGCAGTTGTCCAGATAAACGGCATTAATCTTAAGAATCTAAGAGAGCAAATCAATCATAAAATCATTAATTATAAGATATGGAAAGGCGTAGAACCCACCCCAGATGTCACATCGGCATAGGCCAGGATCTTGCGATAGTTGAAGCTGCCCACTGCATAGCTGGAGGCCTGCAGACCACTGCAGACGGCCTGGTCCTTGTTGACACTAATAAGTTTTCCATCCACAATCACCACGCCATTGAGACCCTGTTAAATAAAATAAACACAAATACTGTGTCTTAAATATGATTAGCTAGATGTTTCTATGTCTGTACTCACCGCCAAGGGTTGCAGTTTGCTCTTGGGCTCAGCTTCGAGCGTTGTCCGGAACGCCTGAGCACTCTTGGACACCAGATCGAGGCTGATCAACTGCTTGCCATCCGCGCAGATGTAGTACGTGCCGCTGAGTAGGCAGCTCTCGGGCGTAATCCATGAGGCCATTACCTTGCTGGTACTGCCAGTGCTGTGTCCCGAACTGGCAAAATAGGCAGTAACTTCCAAGTGGCTCTTCCATGAGGGCACTACGTGATACAGCACCGATCTGCTGTAGAACCACAGGCCATCCTGGGCCCGCTCCGTGTTCAACGGCATTATGGACCACTCCCACTCCAGGGCGCCCATGTTGGTGTTCCAGCCGCGAACCAGTGCCGGCGCATGTCCCTGAACGGTGAGCATATCGAAGCCCATGCTGCTGCCAATGGGAGCAGCGGCCGTATCACTGCTGTCGTCCGAGAAGCCGCTCACCTGCAGCAGCTTGATATCGCCGCGCGGTTTCTGCTCCAGAACCTGGCGCCAAACAAGTTCGCCGGTCTTCACGCAGAGACTGGCCACGACACCCTCGTTCGTGCTGACCAGTATACGAGGTTGAAAGTGGTTCAGGTCGACGCGGGACTGACTTAAGGCGCCCACATTTAAGCCTCGCCTGCAGGGGAAAAGCCGGAACCATCGGATTAACGACGGGTCAATGGTCAGATATCGTGCCACTCACCAGTCGAACTTTTTGATCTGGTCTTCATACAGCGCCGAGCAGGTGCTCAAGAGCAGAAGCGCCGAAATACCGGTCAGAAATTCTTTCGCCTGCATGTCGTCCGCCTTGCTTTCTCCCTTTCGACTGACGTTAGCACTAATTAATCAACTTCCTATGCTTTTCTATGTTATAAACTAATCAAAATCCACATTAATTCGTGTTTTCCGTCATAGCAAAAGGGATGAGAAGAAGAAATTGGAGCAGGGTTGGTTATGACAATTGGTCATTCGATATTTCATCGTTGTCATAAGCAGTGTTGAGGAGCGTACGATTAACTCGTGACTGGCATGTTTTCGGTAATTTGTGAGCAATTTATATCAATGAAATGATTTTAGATTAAATAATAAATTATCATGATAACTAATCAGATATCCACATATACTTAAAACGTCACTTCTAAGCTTTATCCTTTACGTACTACCCCAATCCTCGAACTGGTATCAAACCATTAGCAACAGAAAACTTGATATTAGCCACAACACTAAGAACTCAGTACTCTCTAATCCAATGAGAGCAGAAGAAATAAAAGTAATCGGCTACGGCTTGGACATGCAATGCTGACCCATGCAGATAGATTCCTTCATTCTCCATCCAGCCAATGCAAAAATTTGTAATAATCCGCACGCAACAAGGAAACACATTTTGACTAGTCCGTAATATAATATCCATAGCTAATTATACTTACGAAACCTAAGAAATCAATGCCAACCACCCAATACTATACATTATCTTAGTCAATACCATGTTACTTGTTAAAACTAAGTATAGTCCTATGTTTTGCACTTGTATGAAATGTAAAAACTTGAAATTATAGCCACCAGAAAGCCCTAGCACCAATGGCTGCGGCTCTTCTTTTATCTTAGTTTTTAAACTTAAGACGTACAGTGTTTAAATAAATAATACATTTTGTATATATTAATGCACATCTTAATATAACTAAACAACAATAAAATAAAAAAAAAACAAGTAATTAAACTAACTTCGATAGTTTCTATATACAGCTAAATATATGATAAGTAGTCTAATCAGCATGAAATTTAAAATAAGCTGTTATATTCATATAAAGGAAGCATATATACACTGACTCAAAACTGAGAAAATAATTAAACAAATATCTTGTTTTTTTTTTTTTTATAAAAGTAATAAAAATAGAAATTAATCGGTTGAAGAACGTACAAAAAATCGCAACTTCTTTATCGGAAGACGTTTTTCAACACTTAAACTTACGAATGACAAACACACAAATGTTTACTTCTGGAAAAATCGCGTATTTGAATTATTAAATCCATCTGAAAATGTTTGAAAAGAAAAGCGACAAGGTCAAGCAAGGAGAGCATAAGCCGCGAGAGGATGGCGTGGAGCTAGAAAGCCAGTTCATTATGCGCGTACCCAAGGTAAGATGTTTACTCAATTCCCGACAGCAACTTTACTCACTGTAATTCCCAGGGACTTGCTGACAAAGTTCACGATGCCATAAATGCCGGAAACGTGAAGGATCGACTGACCATTCAACTGGACCAAGAACTGCGCTATGGAGAAGTCCGCCTGGATGAGCAATTGCTGTACGCGAAGCTCGTGGATTTGCCCACCGTGGTGGAGAGCTACAAGACCATAGATAATAAGAGTTTTTACAAATCGGCAGACGTCTGCCAGATACTCGTCTGCAGGGAGACTATCGAAGACGAAACGGAGAAGGAATCCCTTAAGAATAAGAAGAAGGATCCCAACAAGGTAGACAGGAAGTATCTGTTTCCGCACGGCATTACACCGCCCTGTAAGAATGTGAGAAAACGTCGCTTCCGAAAAACTCTAAGAAAAAAAAATGTAGAAGCCCCGGAGATCGAGAAGGAAGTGAAGCACCTGCTTCGCATTGACAACGAAGCCGTGCGGGTAGACTACGAGATCATTAACGAGGAGGATAAGCCCATGGATGACTTGGATCAATCAGATATCAAGCCATACAATGATGCCGATGACGATATGCAGGATGAAAACACCATGCATGCCAGCGATAAGAACGTGATGGACAATAGCTCGCGGCGGGATATCAATGTGGAATCCGACGACGATGAGACCCGACACTTTGGCACTCACCGAGCGCCCAATATGGGCGTTGCTGCCCACGACATCTTCGGTGAGGAGGTGTCAACCACCGATGACGAGGATGAACCCGATCGAGGCAACAACACCGGACAGCGACGAGAGCTGGAGGAATCCTCACGTCTATCAGCCGATGACTCGCGCATGTCGGACTTCTTTGGCGGCGCCAGTGGCAGCAATACTGGTGCTGGCGGTATGAAAATGGAACAGAATGAGTTCAGGAAGTCCATGTTTGGCCAGGAGCCGAGCAGTCCAAAACTGAGCGCCGCCGGCTCCAGCTCAAACTTGGCTGCACCCAGCGGCTTCTACGACAGCTCGATGCTGACCAAGCGGGAGGAGTTCGAGAACATGGAGTTCATGGAGGAGCCGCAGTACACACAGCAGCAGGTTCACGAGAAGATCAGTCAATTGACGCGACAAATAAGTGAGCTAAAAGCGCAGCAATCTCAGAAATCCACGGAAATTGCCTCCATTCAGAATGCGACTTTGAAGAACCGCATGCAGGAAACGCTTGACAATTTATATACGCAGGTCATCGAACGAGAGCTGGAACTGAAGGACTTTGAGAATATGCTGGAGTCCTAAATGTTACTGATAATAAGTGTAAAGATAAGAATAAATCATTATTATATGTTTTAGCGACAGATATTTGCTATTATGAGGGGTTTAAGCGGGACTTGAGGTCTTTGCGACTAGCGTTTACTTCAATTTCATATTCGTAAAACCGATACCTGCTTAAACTCCTCATAATAAGAATAAATAATATAAAATATTTACTTCGAATAAATCCTAAGAAAAGCCACATTTCCTTTTAATATGCTTCAATTGCTTTTCTCAAATCATGTCAACCCATTGCTGAATGTCGTTGATGACCATATTTGCCATGATCTGCATATGATGTGAAGCATAACCAATCCGACTTACCTTGACTCTTACTGTACGATATCCAATATGTAATCCCATATCCTCAAGGTCTCCCCTCCCCCAATGGAAAACGATTATTATTTTCGGTTTCTTCTTATTCTAAATGTCTTTATTATTGGCATTCTGAATCAAAAACGTTTATATATACTCAAGAAGGGCAACATAGAGGGCTACATTTTGTACTATGAGTGTAGTTTCAGAGACAAAACAAAACTTAAACCAGTGTCGTTTAGTTCGAGAGAGCTTGATGGCTTTACACTTAGGATCTAAGAAGGTAGAGATAGTGTAGATAGGAATGGGATAGGAATAGTGAGTCTGTAATTCTAGATAGGCTAAATGCAAAATTTGTGACAGCAATTCCGCGCCCTCAATGGCTTTTGATACTGCAAGCGTTCAATTTGTGTGTTTTGGGGTTGGTGGGCAAAGAGAGCAATAAAACTGGTTTCCACGGGCTACATATGGGAAGGCTGCAATCAGGATTACCAGCTCAACTCGTCGGGCAGTCCACCGGGATATTCGCCAGTGAGACAGGCGGTACAGTGGCCCGTGGGCTTGGACTTGCCATCGCCTGCATCACGATGCTTTTGCTGCACCGCCTCAACCAGACCTTCCACGCTGAGATAAGCCAGACTGTCGGCGCCCACATGTCTGGCTAATTGATCGGCGTTCAGCTTGTTGGCAATCAGCTCCTCGCGCGTGGGTATATTGATGCCCATGTAGCAGGGATACTGCAGCGGCGGACTGGCTATGCGAATGTGCACCTCCCGGGCGCCAGCATCTCGCAGCAGCTTTATAATCGGTCCAATGGTATTTCCCCGCACGATGGAGTCATCGATAAGGACCAATCGCTTGCCAGCCACGTTCTCCGACAGAGCTCCAAACTTCTTGGCCACTCCCAGCTGCCGCAACCTGGTGGACGGCTGGATGAAAGTGCGTCCCACATAACGATTCCTGCAGAGCACCTCGGCAAACTCTAGGCCTGATTCCCGTGCATATCCATGAGCCGCCGCTGTCCCAGATTCAGGAACGGAGCTAACGATGTCCGCCTCCACGGGAGCTTCACGCCACAGTTGCCGGCCGCACTGCAGCCTCACTGTGTAGACCATTTGACCCTCAAAGATACTGTCGCCTCTGGCGAAGTACACATACTCAAATATGCAAAAGGCCATTCGTTTGAAATCGGGTCGCTCCACTATGTCCACAGTGCGATAACCACTCCGGGTAAGCTCCACAATCTCGCCGGGCTCCACCTCTCGCACATACCTAGCTCCAATCGAGAGGAAGCCGCAGCTCTCGCTGGACACCACCCATCCGTCGGCGGGTGTATCCACGCGATTTCCATGTCCAGCATTGATTGGAACGATCTTTCCGATACAGAGCGGTCTATTGCCGTAGGTGTCTCTCACAGCGTAGATCTTATCCTTCAGCATGATGACCAGCGAATACGAGAGCGGGGCCAGCATCATAAAGTGCCTGATCCTAGCCGGCCAGTTGGGACCATCCAACTCCGAAACATCCTCAGGGGCGCAGCAGAGGGATTGCGCGATCAGCTCACTGTCGCTGTGGGTCGACAGTCCCACCCCCCTGGCCAGGACCTCCCTCCTTAGAGATTCGTTGTTCACCAGCTCCCCATTGTGGGCCAGGGCCAGAGCTCCATGGGCCGTATGCACCACAAAGGGCTGGCAATTGACCACCTCAGAGCCACCAGCAGTCGAGTAGCGCGTGTGCCCGATGCCAAGGTTGCCGCGGAGCTTCTTCATGGAGTCATCGTTAAATAGGGTGCTAATCATGCCCATGCCCTTGTGTACGTTGAAGTTCTTGGAGCACTTGCCCTCGCTGGTGGCTATGCCTGCGGATTCCTGTCCACGATGCTGCAGCGCTACCAGTCCCAAGCAGATCACGTGGGCAATGTCCATTTGCGTGGGCCAATCACCGCATGCAATGGCACCGAACACACCGCACTCATGGGTCAAACCGGTTAGTTCCTTGCTCGCTGATATGGATTCCGTACCACTAGTGGAGGTGGAGGTGGAGCTCGCAGCCTCTTTAGCTGGTTCCACCTGTTGCGGCTGCTGCTGCTCGACAACGACCACATGTTGCTGCTGCTGCTGTGGCGTCGACATGTTGCTGCTGGGTAATATGTACATTATGGTAATTGAATCGAAGATTGGCAGCTTCTGTGGCAGCTGGCGGCGATCTGAATTACCTGTTGGCTTACAACGGTTTTATATACGAAAAATTACAAATATACAAAATTAATTTTGTGCGGGGGGTCGGGAAATCGGCGATCAAGCCGATTGATTGATCTGCCTATCGATAGGTGGTGTTGTTTGTGTGATCGATAGATGAGCTTAAAATATATTTATTTTTTCCAACTGGAAGTAAATAAATACAAAAACATTTATAAAATAAGGTATATTAATAATATGTACTATTATTTATTAAACTTTTCAAACGTTTATTACAAACATACAAAAAAAAATCCAAAACTTAAAGCATTTTTGGTCGCATTTTTTAACCAAATACATAAATATATTCATAATTAATATATATAATTATGTAGACATGATGAACACCTGCACGCACAGTCATTACCCAGGAAATCATGATTCCTTTTTTTAAAGATAGGAAATAGCCGTGCCCAAAGGGGCTAGTTAAATCTGATATAAGATCCTAAACAAAATCTAAACAAGATAGCTGTGGTTTTTTTTTTGGTGTCATGGTTAGGGATCGGAATTTAATGCGAACAGCCAGCTTAAGTACTTGGGTCCATATTCGAATTCTGCTATATACATCGTGCTAATTAAGAGATAAGATAGCTTCTGGAATTATATGTATATTGTAACTTCTCCGTCAGAGCTTCTCGATGAAGTATGGTGCCTCTTTCAGCTTGGCCTTATCGGCCTCGTCCAGCAGTCCCCTAGCCTTTGCTATGTCATCCTGAATGGCGGCTATCAGGGATTCCAGGGAGTCGAAACTGCGCTCCGGTCGCAGGTAGCCTACTATGCAGATCTTCAGTATCTGGCCGTAAAGGTCACAGTTAAACTCGTGCAACATGTGCGTCTCCACGCTCTTCTCCTTGTTGTTGTAGAAGGGATTCCAGCCGATGCTAAGGACCATCTTGTACACGGGTCCGTTGTCTACATTCGCCCAGCCGTAGTACACGCCCGTGGGCAGGGATTCCGGCAGAGATTTCACCACATCTAGCGGGAAGTTGGCTAACAGCGCGGAAACAATAAGTGGTTCGGTTATCAATTAGCAATGACCTTCGGGGCTCAGTGCATATCGCCACTAACCTGTCGGAATGCCCAGCTCTTTGGAACCGCGTCCGAATCCCCGGACAATCTCTCCGCCAGCATAGAGAGGTAGTTGGCTCAGCATTTTCCTGCTATCCTGGTTGCCTGTCACAGATGATTTCCACAGGCGGCCAATGAGCTGCGGTTGTGTGCAATGCGATTCCGAAACCGCAAAGCGATACGAGCCAACTTATCCAGGAGAAATATAGAGGAGCAGCTCGTTGTGATTGCCGCCTAGCCTCTCACATAACTATTAGTTTGTCCATAGATCGGCGTAATTATCATAAACACACAGACATATGTATTTCCGCACTCCATACAGCTGATTGTCGCCCTGCCAACTCGTGGCAATTTGTGCAGTTCGTTGGCAAGAACTTATAATTGGGAATATTTCGAGTTCGAAAATATCTTATTTGTATTTCTCCATTGTACATGTATTTGGTAAATTTGTTTTACTGTTATATTCTTGAGCTTTCACAGACTTTGATTTTATTTAAATAAATTTGATGTACGATATGATTCGATGATTTTTGTTAAGGTTTTAATAAATGTTTTTTAATATTTAAATAATAAAGACTTTTATTTTATTTAAAAAAATTTCATGTACGAAATCATTCGATCAATCAATAACTGTTGTTTTTTATATTTAAATAATATTAATTCCGAAACACGCTAACTCCCTGAAATTTATAGTAGGATAAGCCCCAAAATAAGCCCCAAAATCTACGGAATTCACTTCTACACTTATTCTTAGGTAAAAGAATCCTTAAGACGGTACTTTATCGATAACATCAAACACGGGAACTATTTTTTCCTCAGCTGGAGCTCTGGCCACATATGCAAAATATAAGCATTTGGCGCACACACACATATATATATTTTCAACCAGAGCGCGCTTTTTCGAAATGCACGCACTCACACTTATTTACAAAATTGTGCTGCCACGCGATTCGTAAATCTTTTAATGAATCCGAAAAATTATGCAGTAAACTTTTGACGACTTTGTGTTTAGTTAATGGAAATAAGCAGATCGACAAAAGCCAACTTGTAATCAATAAGAAACAGCCGTTAACTGGTGTTTTCTGGAATAAGCGTGCTTTTGCCTGAGGTAACGATTCGATTGGAAGATGGAGAATGTCTGCCGGGTGTGCATGGACGACTCTGTTCCCATGGTGAATATCTTCTCGGAGGTGCGTGATCCGGCTCTCGATCAGCCGAATAAGAGTCTCTCCCACATCCTGAGTGAGTGCACAAATCGCCCCGTTAAGCCGGACGACTGCCAGCCGCAGTTTATCTGCCTGTCGTGCGTCCAAGCCGCCCAGATCGCCTTCAGGTTCAAGCGCCAATGCGATCGCACCTACCAGCACTTTTGCGAGCTCCAAGACCGGCCATCCACAACACAGGATCAGGATAACCAGCCAGATAATGACCCGCAGGCGGAACATAAACCAGTTAAGAGAGCCTCAAGGCGTAGTGGTGGTACTAACGACGTAAAACTGGAGCTGCCCCAGTCCATCAATGGAACTGACGGAATGGGGAAGCGCTTCGAATGTCCCCAGTGCCTTAAAACATACAAGTCCAAACATGGCATAAATCGACACCTACTCATCCACAACTCCAAGCCGACGCACAAGTGTCCCCAGTGTTCGAAGGATTTTTGGCGAAAAGACACCTTCAAAAGGCACCAGGTCTCCTGCCGTTGGCGCATTACCACAATTCCCACTGTCGTTCAGCTGGAACACAACGTGGAGAATCCATTATCTCTTCCAGATATCACCTCCTCGAGTATCATTAATGCTGATATGATAAATATGGAAACAAGCTTAGCTGCAAGGCCCAGGTAGGTGTGTGGAATTCCGCTAATATAATATGAATCTAAAGCTCTCTATTCCCAACTAGTGTCTATAAACACCCCTGTGCGGATTGCCCGGAATCCTTTGACCAAGAAGACGATCTCAAATTGCATACATTGCTTAATCATGATCTCGATATTTCCAGTGCCGAGGAGGAATCCTCAACGTTGGGACGGTGAGTTTCACATTCCCAGAAATACATCTATGGCGTATATACATATATTAATATTCATTCTCGGAGAGTATTATTTATTGTATAATATATATATAATTTTCATTTCTAGCGAAGAGCAGCCACGATTTCAGACGCCTAGCGAAGAATCTTCCATAGAAAGCAGTGAGGATTTTCCGACTTCGAGGCAAAATGAAAGTGGATTCGATCAGGAAACTCATTCATCAGAGCAGAGCGAGTAGGTGTTTGTTATTTATCCATCGAACCCATTTTTCACTCGCTATGATGTCTTTTAGGAAACAGAACAGGCTACGTAATTCGAAGAGGATGCGCTTCGGTTATCCATATTGCGAGAGCTCTTTCAATATAAAAAGGAGCCTGAAACGACCCATAGCCACCCACGACGATGAGGACCCGCGTATCTGCCGTCATTGCGGGGCCATATTCAGCGAGCTCAGTGCACTTGAACTCCATCTGCGGGAGCACCAAGAAAAAGCAGTTCATGTTCCAAAGCACCCAGACTCGAAGGAGTATGAGACAGACTTCGAGGATACCAATGTGAATGCCAACAGTTCGTTGCGGTACTGATTCTTTTATAATTTGTTTTAATATCTTGTATAGCCTTCCTTCCTAAACAAAATACTTGAACCCCAACCCAATAAGTATTTCACCTTAACCCTAAAGAGCACGTGCTTGGTGTCGCCAGGGAACTCTCAGTATCTATGGATAATAATTTGTTCATATTTTCTTTCAGCGCGTGGGAGCCAGCAATTATGGACCTTAGCCTAGATTCCAGAAAAAGATGTGATGAAAATCAACCGACTTCAAGCCAACGAGAAAGTGGATTCGATCAGGACACACATTTCTCAAGGCAGGGCGAGTAGGTGCTCGTCGCTTATTCCTCGCCAACGTAACAAATCGCCATCTATATTTTTAGGAAACAAGACCAATGCCTCATACCCGATGGTAATAAAAAATGGATGGCGTGTCCCCATTGCCCCCGTAGATTCCAGAACAAAGACTCCATGCAGCGGCACATATACACCCACATTTGCCAGCCGAGGTACAAGTGTCCCGTCTGCTTGAAGACTTACCATCGGAACGATTGCTATAACCGACACCTTCGCACCCACAACGCTGATGGCGGCGCCGTGTATTCCTGCAATCAGTGTCCGGCCACATTTGTTGACAGATTCAGCCTGAAGCGGCACATTCGAAAATTGCATGAATTGGTAGATAAAACTCAGAGCGCTGCAAAGTGTAGGCACTGTGGAAAGAAATACCAGAAAATCAAATCACTCCAAAAGCACGAAAGAAGTCATCTAGTAGTGATATCAGCAAATGGCATGAAACCGCCAGCAAATGAAGAGAGGTAAAGGCAGAGCCGAGGATTTCGAAGAATTAAATATCAGTTTGTGGTAGTGTCCTTTCTTTATTCCTATATATTCATTTTTTTTTTTAATTCGACAAATTAATCTTATGAGCTGTGCTTACTTTAACACTTATTAAGAACAAAATCGAATAGGAGACAGTTCGAAGTGATTTTTATTTACTTTTTTAGTTTCTTATCTCTTGTATTTTTTAGACTTTTTTGTTTATATATTTTACTATATATATTTATTATATATCTTAAGTTTTCTGCAGAAAATGGTTTAGTTTCTCAAACTGAATTCTGATATGCATGAGTTATGCAAGATTAAAGAAAGGCAGAGAAAAGGCGAAAGTGGCCAAAGGCTGGAAGACGAAAAAGGGAGAGTAGCCACTGCGTGGGTGTCCCATGCGTCTTTCAGAAGGAACTTGGTTATATGATTTTTAAGCATATAAGAAAAGGCACTAAGAAGAATATTTCTATACCTCGTTTGTTACGTTTTTTTATGCACATTTCTAGTAAATGTAAGCACTTTTGTATTAAGGAATAATTATTTACCTAAATAATGTTCTGGTAAATTTGATTAAGCGATTACCTTTACAGGTATATTAAAGCAAGTGTATTAACTTAAATACAAAAAAAAAAGGAACTTTTTCTTATCAAAATAGAAACCATATAAACCATACATGAATAATAACTTAACTTAATGTTTAACTTCTTCATTTAGGTTAGATTTTTCAATATTAGGTTAACTTTTGTCATTGAGGTAAATCGTTTTCCGGAGTTATTCAGTTCCTCAAAATCAACAACAGCGGACAGAGCCATTACTTACAAAATTTGTCAGATAGACGAATGAAAAACATGTTTGCCTCAAAAACAAAAGTTAACCTAATATTGAAGAGTCCCCACCCTACAGTACTAAAAGCATAGTACATCAAAGTTTCTTATTAGCCATACCAAATCGAATTTTGAAGCTCACATCTAGAACAGTTTCTTGAGCTCCTCAAGGTTGAGACCGCCGCCACCGGGCGATGACACTTCACCCTCTTCGTCGGGCAATACTACCTTGGCAATCTCTAGCTTGTAATCCTGCAGCGCCTTAATGCGCTGCTCAATCGTATCCAAGCACATATAGCGGTAGATATAGGTGGGCTTCTGTTGACCGTATCGGTAAATACGATCCTGAGCCTGCCGCTCCAGCTGCGGATTCCAGTGCAGGTCGACCAACAGCAAATGGTTGGCCACGTTAAGATTTAGTCCCACACCGCCAGCGGCGAGGGAGAGTAGCAGCACCCGCTTGTCATTAGTGACTACGTTAAAGTCACGCAGCACCTCCATGCGCTCTTTGGCGTTCAGCTGGCCTTTGAAGTCGAGGGTCTGCCAGGACAAATCCTGCAAACTTTTCCGAATGATGTCCAAATAGGTGACCCATTGTGAGACGACGATGATCTTATCACTGGTGCTGGTGAGTATTTCCAGCAATTTGTCGATAATCTGCTTTAGTTTGGCGGAGGGTCGTTCCAATTCGAAGATGGGATTCTGGTAATTAAGCAGCTTAAGATCACGGGCGCCATCAAAAGGGTCAGAAGAATTTTGAACGGGACCCGAGGGCAGACCATCAATATTTTCCCACCAATTTTCCTCTTCATTTGCATTTTCCTCATCAGGCTCCTCCTCTTTATCATCATCCAGCTTGACTCCAGGTTTTTCGTCATCAATGGTCTCGTCTTCGCTGTCAGGTGGCTCGAGCTTATAATTATCCAGTTCGGCGAGGACATCCATCTTCAAAGGTCCATCCACATCGTCGACATCAACCTTCACGTTCTGCACATCTTCGGCAGTCATGGAACCACGCAACATCTGTTTTGGAGATAAGATAAGGGATTAAAAAACAACCTTAATGTGCTTCCTTTTCGAATCATTCGAAATCATTCCGGAAAAGATAAAACCTGTGTATTTATACTCACCCCAATCAGTAAGCCCGGGTGGCAGCAAAACTGTCGCAGACGCAACAAGAGAACCAGGATGACAATGCCCTTGATTTTGTCCTTTGGATTGTAGCCAAGCGATCGCAGAAATCGATGGTAGATCTCCGTATACTTGGCGTCCAAAGTGTTCTTAATAAACTGCGGCGTCGTCTGTACCGAGTAGTAATTCAAATCTCTGTTGCCCTTGTCGCATTGCAGCAGAAACTGAGCAAAGATATTTTTCGATATGGCTGACAGAATTTGATAAACAGCCATTTCCGGCTCCGAGAGCTCCACGCAGATCACTACGATCTTCAATGGTGGCAGTGCGGGCATGTCGCCAGTGGCCTGTAGCTGCTGCTTTGTCCTACGCATCATAAGCGGCTTGATGAAGAAGTTTAGCCTGCGGTGCCCTGCCATGCCCACATTTAAATAGTTCCGCCACTGTTGGAGGTCTCGGAAATTGGGTACGCCCAAAAAGCGCATCAGAGCTAACACATCGAGAGCCCGATTTTGGACAGGAGTACCAGTTAGGGCCCAATGGCAACGTGCCTTCAGCTGGCAGACTGCTATGCAGCTATTGGTCTTCACGTTCCTGATAACATGCGCCTCATCGAGGATTACCCGGTTCCAGTAGACAGCAAAGAGCACAGAGGCACTACCGTATTTCTTGAGCTCACTCACCACCGTATTGTACGAGGTGATCACCATATCGTGGCTTCTGAGCGTCTCGATCTTAATGTCCCGGCGATTGGAGCCGTGGAATGTCAGAACATGGAGAGCTTTTGGTGCCACTTTGGTGGCTACTTCCTGGGCCCATTGGCACATCACGCTCATTGGGCAAACGACCAAGGTGGCAGCCTTTGGATAACGATTGCTATCTACGTTCACCTCATCATCTGACTCTGAAATCTCCGCTTCGGGAATGTCGCACACACGTTTCGCCGGCGGCTCGTAGTTTTCTTCTTCTTCCTCTGCAGATGACTCTTCATCGAACATGCGGAATCTGCGAGTTTTCTTAACCCTCAGTCGATGGAATTCCTCCGTCCACTTGGCCTCCAAGGCCCGCTTTCTGTCCGCTTGTTGCTTCTTTTTGGCTTCGTCTGAGGATAAAACCAAAGCGATCATACTTAGAGTCTTGCCCAGGCCCATATCATCCGCCAGAATTCCGCCACTTATCGTCTGACGCTCACGGAACAGCATCCAACGCAAGCTCTGGCATTGATGCTTCAGCAATGGGACCGTCAAGGAGGCAGGCTGCTCCCTCAGGTCGTCGGCATTGAGGACAGGCTCTGTGGGCTCGTAAAGGGTCTGCAATATTGTTAAGTTTACGGTGACCATAGAACTAGATATGTGGATAAATTACCATCAAGCTGTTAATGATATTGCTCTTGTACATGTAGAACTCGGCCAAAGTTTGTTTGCCTTTGCGGCGATGGCGGTTCAGGCCGGAATATAAGTTGGCCCAGCAGGGCTGATCGATTACCTCGGTGTCCACGACCTCCTCCTTGATCCTGGCTGGCTGATCATCCTTCTTAACGCGCAGTGTGTCCTGAAATTCCCCTAATGCCCCCAAAATAGCGTTCTTCCTCTCCAGTTGCATGTTCACACATTGAACTTCTTCGCTACTGGCGGTGGGATTCCTCTTGAGCTCTCGCTGACGCTGTTCCAAGGCCAGCACCTTCTGAACGAACTCATCGATTCGCTCCTTCTTCTCGAAATATTCTTTCTGGCTTACATATATGACATTCATATCGTCAGCATATTCTGTGAAGGAATAAAATAGTTACGAGGAAGTTTCCACGGCATTTTCAGAGCCTACCGCTGGATAAGTCCGGTTCCTTGTCATCGGGTTCAGGCTTCGGCTGATTGCTCAGTTCATCGCCCAAGGATGAGTCCATCGAATACACATGGGAGTTAGAATGATGTTCCGGAGTATTATTTCGATTTCTGATCGATGCACTGGTGCAGGGAGGCGACTCCGGCCTCTTATGCTGGTTATCCAATTCTAAAAGATTACCCATTACATTAAGACGGGCGCATTAATTGCCAATGTCGATATTTACCATCTGAAGGCATTTGAAAAGCTTAAATTAACTCAATAAGTTTAACAAATTGCGACGTCCGTTTTTATAGGAAGTTTAAAGAAAACGGCAGCAGAAAACCGCGGGCAGTGTTGTTAAGTGCAGAAATGCGTAATGGAGTTTCGATAGTTGCGCCGCATTCATGTTGGATCATGGATAACAAAAATTATGGAAGGGTCGTTGTTTTAGTACCATAAACCTAAATTAAAACAAATCAAATATTCAAAATCAAAGTAATTGCCATATTCGATCGTTACAGATAAAATACACAACAAAGATTTATTTCAATTTCCCAATATTCTAGAACTCCTCGCAATACATTGTCATATGAAATGTGATAAATCCCAGCTACAAAAAATATTTTCACTGTCCCATATGTGAACATATAAAACATATCGATAGGTGATCCGATATTCAGTAAGGTGACATCTCGAAACTTTCAGCTGTGTGGCAAGGCTGTAATTAAATGGCGCTGAGTTTGCAAGCATCGTGTGAGAGTGGATAAAATAAATTCTTTAAATGTCCGGCGAGGATACGTTTTACAGTGAGGAAGAGGAGGAGGATGTTGTTGTCAGCAACACAAGTTCCGGTGAGTGTTTGTTTACTAGTATTTGGTGTGGAGAAAGTACAAGCGCCTAATCTGTGATACCTTCTGTGTGTAGGACGCTCAAGTCGAGCCTCCGGTTTCCAGAACCGTTATAGCAACGCCACTGGCCAGTCGGACGTTGTTATAGATGAAACGGGTTCGGAGGTGGAGGATTCCGGGGAGGAGGACTCGGGTGAGGAGGATTCCGGAGAGGAGGATTCCGGGGAGGAGGATTCCGGGGAAGAGTATTCGGACACATCCGATGAGGACGACCGTCCGCCTGTTAGAAATCCTCAAAGCAACCGTCTGCGTCCACGTCGCATCGTCTCCGATAGTGAGGATGAAGATGAGTTGGACCAGCGTGCACTGTCCCCCTGCACGCGTATGAGCATTACTGGCGTGCGTCCCCATGATCTGAGCGACGGCGATAGCGAAATAGAGTACACCGATGAGGTACAGCCGGCGGCCGTAGATGAGGCAGTGCGCGACAAGGGGACAGCCGTCGACCGTTTCCGGCATGGCGTGGACTTACCACGCTATTCCTCTCAATTTGCGGGTAACATCAAGGAGGATCTGCACTCTACCCTATTTCAAGGTGCCGCCGATCCAGCCGATCCAGCCGATCCAGTACCCCTTGAAGATTCTAGTGGCAGTGGCAGTGATGTGCTTATTCTCAGCAACAGGGAGACACCCATAGAGATATCGAGTTCGGATGACGATGCCAGCACCTCTAATAAGGAGAATGTGTCTGCCACTTCAATAACGCGCCAAACTGGATCCTACTCGCTACGTAGCAGCGCTGGTGCATCCGTCGTCAAATCGGGCAAGAATCTCAGTCAGCCCACAATTCTGGATTCTCTCAAGCAGCGCATTTCGCCCACCGCCGCCTCTCGCAAAACTCGGATGAGCGATGATCAAAAGGTGATGAGCCAGGAAAACTATCACGAAGAGTTGCGTAAACTGACCGAGCTGCGAACCCAGATGAACGATGCGGAGAAGCTTTATGAAAAGGTTGCCAGCAAGCTGCCAGACAATGGCAGCCAGATCAGGAAGCGCATCGACGGCATGCGAAAGGAGATTGAGGCCAAGTTGCAGGCCATAAACAGCATGAAAGTAGAACCGAGCACTGTTCCCGCTATCAAGATAACCAAAGCGGTAATGCCTGCACCAAAGACCCCACAAAGCGACTTTGCTGAGTGGGACGAGCTGTCTGAGGCAGTCAATCAAATTAAACCCGTCTACACGGGCACCAAAGGAATGGCTACATTTAACAACCAAAAGGCCCTGACGCTGGAGTCCCTAAAGGTAAAAGCCAACCAGATTCAGGTGAACCATCTAGTAACATGATGAGTCAGAACGGATATCTGAGTAGCTTGCTCCTCCTTGGTGGTCGCTGGGCACGAGTTACTGTGCGGCGGCTGTCCAAGAGTACGCTGAGATTAAAGTTTCACACCTGAACGAGTGTTACCGGCATATGAATTCCCTCCTTAATCGTGCAACAATATTAACAATTTGTTTACTTTAGGATCTCCATGGCTCCCTGAAAGATTGCCCAGGACCCGATGTACTAGCGGAGGATCCGAGTGGCCTGAAAGTAGATCTGATGGGTCATCAGAAGCACGCCTTGGCCTGGATGTCGTGGCGCGAAAAGCAGCTACCGCGTGGTGGCATTTTGGCTGATGATATGGGTCTGGGCAAGACTCTGACCATGATCTCATCCGTGCTGGCATGCAAGAATCGCCAGGAAAGCGGCAATGGCGATGATGATGAGAGCAGCGACGACGAAGATCAGAAAGACGGAAAGCGGAAAAGCGTCGGGGGTTGGAACTCAAAGGGTCGCAAGGACAGTAAGTATAATACTTATTAAATTTTCTGTGATTCCGTCTTAAATTGATGTCCTTGAACCTTTTCCAGCCCACAAAGGTGGCACACTGGTGGTATGCCCGGCCAGCTTGCTGCGTCAGTGGGAGAGTGAGGTGAATTCCAAGGTTAAGCGCAATAAATTGACCGTTTGCGTGCACCACGGAAATAATAGGGAGACCAAGGGGAAGCACCTTCGCACCTATGATATCGTAGTGACCACGTACCAGATTGTGGCCCGCGAACACAAGGAGAAGAGTGCTGTGTTCAGGGTCAACTGGCGTCGTATAATCCTGGACGAGGCACATGTGGTGCGTAACCATAAGTCGCAGTCCTCGATCGCTGTCAGTGAGCTGACTGGAAAATTCCGCTGGGCCTTGACCGGCACTCCCATTCAAAACAAGGAGCTCGATGTGTATGCGCTGTTAAAGTTCTTGCGCTGCTCGCCCTTCGATGATCTGAACACGTGGAAGAAATGGATTGATAATAAAAGTGCTGGCGGGCAGAATCGGCTCAATTTGCTGATGAAGTCGCTTATGCTGAGACGCACCAAGGCGCAGCTACAGTCGGACGGCAAGCTGAACAATCTGCCCAACAAGGAGATTCGCCTGATGGAGATCACGCTGGACACTGACGAGATGAATGTGTACCAGATGGTGATGACATACTCGCGAACCCTATTCGCCCAGTTTCTCTTTCAACGTGCCGAAAGGGACACGGAAAGCAACTTTATAAACGATGCCAATAAGCCAACATATAACCAGATCAAGGACCCCAATGGGGCCTACTACAAAATGCACGAGAAGTTCTCCAGAATGGCCGGCGGACGACGAGAGGTAAAGTCCCATGAAATTCTGGTACTCTTACTGCGTCTGCGTCAAATTTGCTGCCATCCGGGACTGATCGATGCGGTGAGTTATCGTTATTATTATTATTTTTACTATAAAGACTGGCAATTTTTGATGTTAATACCTGCGATGGTCTTCTGCTTAAATTCTTTGATGTAATAATATTCATTTAACAATAGATTTAAGAACACTAATAGGTATGATAATAACAAACTGGGAAGTCGAGAAATAATTGTATTTTAAGCAATTTCTGGGCTTGTAAAGAGTTTTTGGTTTTGATAAGGCGGCTTCCCGATCTCGTATGTAGGTTGATAAGCTGTCGCTGGGGCGTAGGTTAGCCGCACGTCTTTACTCTTTGAAGCTAGGATTTAATTGGAATAATCAGGCTTGACAATACTTGTTTCTTATTCAGATGCTGGAAGGAGAGGAGGCCATAGATAATTGCCATGAGAGTAGCGACAGTGACACACCGGAACTCGATTTGTTGGCCCAACTCAATAAATTGGCTATTAAGGACACTTCCACATCGTCGCAAAACTCCTCCGGCCGACGCAATCAGAGCAGCCATTTCGGCGACGATGGCGTCGATAAGTCCCCGCTGCGGGGCGAAGAGGCGCGCATGGCCAAGGCCTCCAAAAATGTGATGAAGCGCAGCAATCCGGTGTTTAATCTGAGTCGTCCCTCTTCCAAAATGATCAAAGTGATGGACATACTCAAGAATACCATACTGCAGAGCGGGGATGACAAGGCAATTATAGTGTCGCAATGGACATCAGTGCTGGATATATTGCGCGTTCTTTTGGAGAAAGAGAGAATGCCGACTCTGTCGCTGAACGGAGCCATTCCGGTGAAAAATCGACAGGATATTGTTAACCAGTTCAACGATCCTGGCAATAATAAGCGCATCCTTTTGCTCTCCCTCACTGCTGGTGGTGTGGGTTTGAATCTGATTGGCGCCAATCACCTGTTGCTTCTCGATTTGCACTGGAATCCCCAGCTGGAGGCCCAGGCACAGGATCGCATTTACCGCGTTGGCCAAAAGAAGAATGTGATTATCTACAAGTTCATGTGCTCAGACACTGTTGAGCAAAGGATTAAGGCACTGCAGGATAAGAAGTTGGATCTGGCAAACGGCGTCCTAACGGGCTCAACTGTGAGTTCTAAACTCACGATAGACGACCTTAAGGGTCTCTTTGGAATGTAAAAATCTGTAAAAACTACAATTAAGTCACAATCATCGGCAGTTCAGCTTTATGTAGAAAAGACATCGCACTTTATGTTTATTTACAGCGAATTTTTATTTCAGACAAATGTATAATTGTTTATCTCTGTTTATCCTTTGTTTCGAAGCAATTTTATGGAAATTAACTAGGATGCCATTTAAGTTGTTTATTATTATTTTACAATGAGTTCCACTTAAATTGACATGTGTGTTTCTATTATGTTGTAATATCCTTACTGTAATATTTCGCGTAATGTTTTAAGCGGATACAATTAAATTCCACTACAATTTGAATAGCATAACATATTTGGTTTTTGTTTAACTGTACAGGGAGAAAACATTAATTAATGTATAAAAAAGAAGAATGTGTACTTTAAGCTTAGAACAGTACGCTACACTACCATCGGATCAGCCAGATCAGTTCTCACGAAACAATTATAAACCGCAGCATGCTTTCTTTACATTGCAACGCACAGCCCAAGAAAACGTAATGTATGTGTATTTAAGTTAGGAAAATAAAGTCCCTTATGCTTCATGCTGATAATCTCGTATTTAATAAACATTTTATCGGTATATGAGGAACGGATTTAAATTAAGTTATGGGCTCTCCATATATTGCGTAAATACATTTATGTTTTCTGACCCCTCCCCCTATATAATCCTATGATTGCGTAATCATAAAATATGATTTTCCATAAAAAAATACAAATACAAATATAAATTTATATGAAATGATTACGAAACCATTGTTCTAGACCATCCCACTCCCTCAAAAATCAAACAATCATTTTGCTGACCACCCACCCTAGGTAATTACGTAATATATGGACAGTCCCTTACTGTATACTTCTGCCGTTACTTTAATCGCTTGCAGTACAAGTAGTATTCTGATTTAAAGTGATCATGCATAGTTCTATTAATTGTTTATTAATCGTGTGCCTTATGATTTTGTTTTTGTGCAGTTTGATATAAGATTCTTGATTATTCTTGCAGAGTAACTTCAATTACCTAGTTTTTTCTTTACATACAATACATGTGTGAATGAAACGGACACATACAGCATGAGTTGTTATAAGATCGCTCACCACAGAGCCCTTTACAATCTTTAAGAATTATGTGATTATTTTTTATGTTTTTGAGATCAATTTGAAAATGTTTTTTTTTCGGGGATTACATGTTTATACTCTAGGTATTTATTATTTACACATTTCGTTGGAATTATGCCAAAGCCTGGTTAAATATTAAATAACATTTCTGCGGAAGTGCGGTGTTTTTCTTTTTGTCACGTTCGGTTAGTTAGGATCATCCATTCCCATATCGTTTCCAGCTAATTCGTTAATGATTTTTAGTTATCGCTGTGGAATAAAGGAGAAATGCGTTTAATTAATATTTTAGCAATCGACTAGTGCTCTTTAATTAGTAAGAAATCCTGAAATACCCATATGCTTAAGCGCGAAAGCGGCATAAACAAATTTTTAATGCCAACGATCCCAGCGCGCCCATATGGGTGCACTGTCTCGGCCATAAAATCCATTAAAATCATTGTAATGTCTGTCAGTCAGTCAAAGACAGCTAAGACGACAGCGGGCCAAGATATCCTGGGCCAGCTTACCTGCCCTGCCAGTATCCGTCTCCGTCTTCGTGTCCGTGTCCGCGTCCGTGTCCTCGGACTCTTAAGGAATGAGCTCTGCTCCGGCGCTCGTAAAAGCAAATTTTATAGCCCCCATTGCCCGCGACCAGACCAAGTGGCTGATGCCTTGGACTGAGATGGGATCGGTGGGTCCGCACAATATGGGAAGCAGCTGGGTCCCGCCCGCCCGAGAGCTTGCTTTTTATAATGCGAAATGTGATTTTTACGATGCGTTTTAAGATAATGCGGCAGGCGCTGAGTCTCGATTCTCGATTCTCGATTCGTTTTGCCTGATTTCTAATTGTCGCATTCACGTCGAACACTCATTTGGGCTCGGGTAAACACTGAAAACCACTTCGACAAGCCCAGCCTAACCTAGGAAACTATAGAAAAACTATCAGCGGCTTCTCTTCAGTTGGTAATAAATGTCCAAGAGTATTGAAAAATAATCCGATTTTCATTCCAAAGTCTCTTATGGGGGTGGAATTTAAATAAGCAACTGAATTTTTTACTCTATGTTTAACATTAAACAAGGAAACTTTTAATAATTTTTTAAAACAGCTGAAAATCTGGTCTTTGTTTATTACCTTTAATTCGTATGCATTTTTTATCACAATATCAAAAAATATATATGTATGTTTTGATGGAATAACTTTATTTTATCATCGGCCTTTAGAGTATTCTAGTATTCATCCTTGAACTGCTGGGGTTTAGCGACTTTATGTGTTTTTTATTTGCTTTTGCAGTTTGAGTCGACTTTTTACGATGGCCACGAAAAAGTTTCCACAGAAAAAGGAGTAGCTGAAAATGATTCTTGAGTACGCTTCGGTTCGGTTTCGGTTTCGGATCGGTTTGGTTTGGTTTCTGCTTTTGTATACATCATACATTATTGTTTATTTTTTAATAATGCGTGTCCACTAAAAACGGAAAACGAACCAAGGAGGAAGCGTAACGCGGCACCATAAACCGCGAAGGGCGCTCGGCACGCAAGACGTCCAAGAATAATAAACATGAACGCCGAAAAACAAATGAATGTGTGAGTGGTCTGAAACCGAGGCAGGGATTGGGATCGGGCATGGGATTGGGATTGGGATTTGGAGTGCTAGTAGGTAGTTGCGAGGAGAGAGAGAGAGCAAAATGCCGAAGCGAAATTCGAGCAGCGTAAGCTGAAACCGAACCGAGCTCGCTGAAAACTATAACATTTTTGTTTTTATTCCTTTATTTTGTTGTGTTTTATTTTTATGACAAGCATTGCTTATATTATGGCAGCCCCCGGCTATCAAGAGCGCAGGCTCACACCCGGGCGCGAATGATGACGAACGTGATGTGCACTAAAAACGAAGGGATTTGCTCGTTTTTTAATGGCAACTCAGCGGAAATTAGAAATCGGCGGAAATTGTACGCCAACCATCATATTCACAATATATTGTATAATGTTTAATGACTCCCTTTATGTTTTTGCTTAATCCTTATCTTTGAAGAGGGAAAAAGCCTTCATTGAGGCTACAAAGTTGCTGTATTAACCGGAAGTAGGTAGTCTTTGATATATTTTTCTACGGATCTGTAGTGTATATTTATCGAAAAAGAAATTATGGTGTATTAACGAGTAAAAATCATAGTTTTCATAGAAATTCATTAAACCAATTTAAAAAGGGAACTAGAAAACTTGTAGTAATTTCTTTGTGATTCTATTGTCTATTCTTAATGCTTGCACTCATTTTAAAGAGAGATACAAATTATAATAATAGGAATACGATTTTTTATATATTTTGTAAACCTATATTATTTTCTAGTTATAGACCGTTAATAGTGGTGCTCAAACATATCTCTCATGTCACTTTGATGTGTATTTTATAAGTATTTTTATTATGTATCCGTTCGTCTGCCTGACACTTTTGATGTGCCAAAACGTCACTCAATTTAGAGTGTGTGTGCGCTGACACCTTAAATGTGTACAAAGAAATTAGCTGAGGAATATAATTAGACCTGGGACATGGGAAAACGTTTTAAAGTTGAGTTTCTTTTTCTTTTTTTGAGGTGGAAGTGTGTAGGAAAATGCACGGCAGCAAATGGAAACAAAATATCGTAAAACGGAAACTTATGCATTTATTGTCTTTTTGGCCACGGAAACAAAAGCGAGTTGGAATGGAATTGAAGTGCCATTCGAAAGGATATTCCCTCTTTCCATTCTCTAACTCCTATGCGTGTGCGTTGGTTTCTTAGCGAAGCGAAATGCTTTCAGGAACTCGAAGGATCTCCCCAAGGCTCGTAAAAGTTTTCTTCAGTATTGTTTGCCCGCTTTTATGGTTTCGAGTTTTGCCCGGGAATAATTGTTTGTTGTTGCCGATGTTTGCTTCCTATCTTCGGTTTTTTTTTTTTGTTTTTGTTTTCGACCGACTGTTTTTAATAAGTTTGATTTGGTAGTTCAGCGGATCTCCATCCATCACAGAGTTAAACGAACTTGGCCATAGTTTTACGAGATCCAACGACCTGACTTTGTAGTCTCGCCCCTCTCGAAGGGAACATTTAATTGCAGACGAGAACTTCTTCTAGGCTTAGAAGAGTTCACAAATACCAAATACTTGACGGCAGACGGACGCGTTGCGTCCAAGGAAAAAATATTTTCACGCAGCTCTCGAGCGATTCAGTTTCGGTTTTTATGATCCAGACCCATAAAAACTGAACACTGCGTTGCGTCCCTTTGATGCAGGGGAAATATGCCACAGGAGGACTGCGGCGAGAGGTGACAGGAGTTATGTTGTGGGGGGGGAGGGGTTGTTTTAATGGGCGCCGAACAATCGAAGGGCCAGGAAGGCTGCCGCTGCAGCACAGCTTCTCTAGACAAGATTTAGATGCCAATTCGCTCCTCTTTCATAATTCCGCAATGCGAATATTTTATTACCTTAGACGAGACCGAAACATTGAAATATGCATTCTGAAGTGTCGTCTTCGCGGTCTGCCAGGGCAGCATCGTAAAATGGGAAAACAAAAAGCACAGAAAAACGTCGGAAATAAAATGTGCGAAGCGTAAGTTTTGATGTTTTCGATGTCCCGCGATCCCAACCCGAACCCGAGACCCAGTCCGAGCCCGAGACCTATTCCCTATTCTATTTTTCGAGAGGGAGCAACTGGAGATGCCCTGGCGCCACTTGAGTTTTTAATTAAAGCAAATCGCTTAGGAAAACAAAAGGCAACAAAATGCTTAAACGCCGAAAACGAAACACAAGCTCGTCTTTGCTGTCCCCGTCTCAATGAAAATATAAACAAAAATAAATGCCAATGCCAGCATGGAAATTCAACACTTGCCGCTCCTGAATTAAGCAACTGCAACAGCAGCAGCAGCACCAAGCAAATGGCGATGCCGAAGGCAAAATGCTTCAATTGTGTGGGTTAGGGGGGCGCCCCGACGGTGGGGCTTTAGGAGAAGCAGGAATTGTTTTTCATCAGCAGCCAGGATCCAGGCAGCTTTTGTTGCCCACGTTGCAGAGTCATCAGGACAAATGATGAAAAAGCCATTGCATACTTTCGTGCGCAGTACGGAAGTGCAATCGACAGCTAGCTACACACACACACACAGACACTTAAGGACTGCGACTGCAACCCGTTCGGCAGATGAAAACAACGGGAGCGAAGGGACCAGGACCGGGACACGGACACGGACCTGAAACCAACCAACCCAAATTGTGAACATAAAACTATGCTGCGAAATTGATTTGATTAAAGGCAAGGCGCCTGGGCCAGCATGCGAAATGAGCTGCCAGAGCGGAAGAGGAAATGAAAACAGAGAGAGAGGAGAGCTTCCGGCTCTCTACCGGAAACCCTAATATTTACATAAAAGTAGTACAAGCATAGGGATTACTTCTTAACATCTTAAAAAACTGATCTTGTTTTCTGAGTGTCTCCCAAATGATTTATTTTCTATTAAAAATATTGAAATGGGGGCTGATAGGATTAAGACAATAAAATTCTAGTAAGCTAGTAAGACTTTACTGACAAAGAATAGCTTAAGGTTCTTTATAAAGAACTGTTGGTGTCCTACAACCTTATAAGTTTGTTCTAGCTTAGAAGCTAGTAAGGCAAAGGTTGTATTAATTTTGTAATCACTGTCCTAAAGCACTTAAAATATAACTAGCTCTGAAGGCGATATAAATTAGTTATTTATGTAGCAAGTACATCTTTGAATTTTGGAACCTAAAAATATATCTTTAAAACGCCTTCAAGTGGCACTTACACAAATAGGACAGCCGCCGCTGCTGCTGCTGCCACCGCGGCAGCAACGTTGCGATATTGCTACGTGGCAGCCGTGGAGCTGACCAGATGATGTCCATGATGGTACGATCCATTGCTGCTGCTATGCGCCGGCGGCGGCGTAGTTGGTGTCGCTGGCGAGGCTGACCTCGATCTCTGCCGCCGACTGAGCGTTAGCGTTGTGGAAGAAGTGGTGGCCATAGTAGTCACCATAGTAGGCGAGGCGGCAGAGTGTACGGTGCTGATGCTGCTGCCCGGCCTCGACCTCGTCGGCGAGTGTTTCGGGTGGAGATTAGTCGCCGGTCCGCTGCGACTGCTGGGCGAACGGCTAAGGGCCAGCGGCTCTGGCGTCGGCGGACGGATGTGAGTGAACGGCAGGTGGGTGAAGTGTGCTCCGTAGCGTCCATGCTCAATGCTTGGGTACAGGTACATGGGCGCTCCGTTCACCAGCGCCATTGAAGTGTAGTAGTTGTAATGGATCTGCGCTACACTGCGGTCTATATCCACGCGTGCTGGGGATTAACGAAAATGCAATGATTATATATGAGCGTTGACAAGTCTTACTGGAAAAAAATCAAAAACAATCACGAATTAAATAAATAACGAAGAACTCGGAACCTGAAAGGGGATTCCGCTGAGGATTTCATGTTAATCCTTTTTGTGATCATTTAGATTGTTTATTTTAGCAGATAAATCTCACATCTTGAGCTTATCTTTTTGCGGATTGGGCTTACACTTTGATTTTAAAAGAAAACTTAAGGTAAATTATAAGAAAGAACCAAAAGACTTAAAGTAAAGTAGCTGAAAAGAGTCACAATAAAATGCGGTTTATATTTATACGTTTGTGAATCCTTAAAGTATTTTTCCGGCATTATTTTACTAATTCTAGAGTTATAGTTTTGATGGTTTAGTATATCGTTTGTTTTACACACTTCATATGGAAGACCAGAGGTGAGCTATGGCCATATTATTAACTACGGCCCACCCGGGACGGCTCAGATATGCGCCATTTTGGCCCGGACTACTGCCTCCCGTCTCCGGGCTCCCAAATCCGGACTTCGGAGGCAAGGCTCACCTATGGCCCCGCTATGCACTTTATGTGCAACCTTCGCACGGTGCTCACACAATAAGCCCGTAGCCGTACCCATTCCCACTTCAGCTGCCACGCCCTCAGATCCACATCCACATGGCAATCCCAGCTCCAGTGCCCGCTCGGGCTTCGGCTGGCAAGAGCCTTTGTCTTCCGCTGACTCCCCGCCTTATCTGCGTGGCAAAAACTTTTCAAAATTTTACTGCTTGCTGCAACATCAAAATGCCAAGTTTTTACGATTACGCTGCTGCTGCTGCTGCTGCTGCAATTTTACTTAATTTTAATGGGATTTTTTCTTCCGCCAACTGCAGAATGCATTAAACAGGGCCAGAGCATACGAGAGAGAATTACGCATGAGCGTGCCTCCCTGCCCCATCACAATCACCATCCTGGCCTCCGTGGGAGGAGCAGAAATCTTGGATGTGAGGTGCCTGCTGCCTGCGTGAGTGCCAGGTCCGTGCGAGTCCAGGTACCCAACCTATTCGCAACTAATGCCGCTCGCCGCCCATTGTGCGATTTGACGAAATAATAAAAAGTCGTAAAAAAGTTGTGAGCCAAGGTTGGTTGCTGTTGGGGTTGGGGTGCGCAGAGGGCATTCTTCCCATCAAAGTACTTGCTAATATATAGCTAACTCTCCTTGGGTTAGTCCATAAACCAAGTCCTGGTGTTGCCTTAATTAGAGGAATGCATTTTCGAGAAGGTTCAGCACCGCGTAGGGAGCACCTTCTCCGCATTTCGATAATTTCGTACGAAATGTCTAGATTCTAGATGAAATCTGACTACTTTGGACTTGGATTGAGAGTAATTAAATTAGTTTACTAAAAAAGGTATATTAATATTTCTATAATTATTCTTTTTTACTGTAAGTAGAGCAGAAAAATCGTATCGTATTTGGGTATTATTTACGGAGTCATTATTAGCAGGAAAATGTATTTTTGAAGCTTGAAAAGCTTCGAACTTACTTAAAATTGAATTTCTTATGGAAAAAAGAGCTCACAATTTATAAAATAACTAATTTATTCAATCAAAAACTAAATAGGATAGAAACCTTTGTAATACTTGAATCATATTTAATTTCCTAGTTAATTTCTGTAAGATTCTAATGTTCAAGGCTTTACTTTAAAACAGGTCGAAAGGGAGTCCTTTTTAAAACGTAACAAAAAATTAAATTATAACTGCGCCCAAGTGGGAATATGTGCAAAATAGAGTTCAGCCAGCTAGTTTATGGCAAAAATATTACTCAAGCTTGTTTTTGCTATGCAATTATTTGTGCCTCCTCTTGCCGCAGGTTTATAATCTGAGGGTTTGCAGGCCACAAAACCTCGACAATGAGTTCACGGTTGAGTTGACTCCGGTGACGGAAGAAAGCGGAAGGAAGGAATGAATGCCTCCGGGGGCAAAAGCTCGGACACGGACATGGACATGGGCATAGCTATGTCCAGCCCGATTACGCTGGACGCCTTTATGACAAACTGGTTGCTTATTATTTAGCGGGCTAGGGCCAGGCCGGGGACCATGATAAATCATGATTGTCTATATATGTGGATCAGATGTCTGGCACAAGTGGCAGCTTGTTGTAGCGAGGCGGACAGTAAAAATGACAGTAGCGAGAAACTTTGGGGCAGTGGCAGTAAGTAGACAAGAAGTAGAAGTTGACGCTGCACAAATATTTTACGATCCACCCACAATATGAAGTCGTAAAGTTGGAAATTTTTGCTTCCTGCTGCCGCTGGGTCTGCACTTTCCTATAGTTTTTAATAAGCATTGGTAAAAATGTGTTCGGGACGAAACTGGAATGGAATTCGCACTAGACTGGTTTGAGCCGGGGCCGAGCCATATGACTGCGATGACTACGATGACGGCCATGTGATGATGATGATGATGATGATGGTGATGCGGCCCGAAGCTCGTTATAGCGCCCCATACAAAATGGTGTACCAGCGAGTCTATTTTTTATGGGAAAGCAAAGAAAGGCGTCGCTGGAAATATGAGCGAACGTCAGGATATGGGAATGTGTCGTAAAATTATTTCCTGCGTCCGCGCTAGATTCAAAAGTTTAGAGTTTACTACTTAAATCCACTGAGTCACGCACAAGCCATGACGGCGCTACGAACTGAATAACAAGATTTAAAGCTACTAGAATCTATTAACTAATAACTTACTTAGTGGAGTATGGCTTAAAACTGGCTTATAAACGATCTCCCAAGTGGTTTTTTAAACTTCCTCTTTGCAGGTCAATTTGAAACCATAATTGTTGACAACGAAAGGAATAAGACAATATGATCTTATCTTATTAAAAACATGGTTTCATTATTAATTAACAGAAATAAAATAAAAAGCCTTGCCTTTTATAATTGTATTTGTTTTTAAAACCAGAATACTAATACTTTCCAGAATACTAATTTGACAACCAAAGACTTCTCTTATTTCTACAATTTAAATTAAGACACTTTGAATAATATTATTTAGCTAAAACCCCTAAAGATTATAAGCTTCTTTGTTGTCTAAAGTGAATCGCAGCTTGGGCATTTCAATAAAACTCGCAAATCTTTGGGCATCAAAGGTTCTCCCATATGTCAAGCTCAACCGATTCTTCCCTTACTTCGCGCACAATTCAACCATAAACACTTTTAAGCTTAATGGTGGCCACATTTACACGTCGCCATTGCCAATGCCATTGCCTAACCGGCGTAACCCACAGGGGAGATTGGAGAATCTCTCGGCGATTCCTAAAAATTCCGTCGTGACGTGTTTAGTGCCGAGAAGCGGTGTTGAGTTGTTACGGCCGGAGGAGTACGGGTATTCCTGGAGCTACCTGGTGGCGACCGGGGGCGAGGAAGACTAGAGCAGATATCCGCAAGCTCAAAGGTTCTACACTTCAAATTAAATATTTTACTCTAAGAGGACTCTTATGTCTTCTTATATTCCAGTTTAAACATATTCTTGTTAGTTTCCGCGATTTAAAATAAAAACCTTTGTAATAAAACATTTTAAATATAAAAATTGCAGTCTGCTAATATATTTTAAGCTAAACGTAGAGCTTGGTATTTTATTTCGCTTACTTTTTGATAAATCAGTTTCTGGGAATTTAAGGGAAATTCGGTTTTTAATTAAAGAATGTTTAAGCTCGAGCAACAATGCTTCTTATTTTTATTACACTATGCCGATGTTGCTTCGAAAGCTTGTTTAGTCTGCTTAATCAATTTAAATTAAAGGGGATTTGTCTAAGTTTTTAATTTAATTTTTTCAAGTGCAAGCCTTTTGGCTACGGTGTTGGCAATGTCGTAAATTTTTCGCATGCATTTTTCGGTTTAATGATGCATTTACGATCCCAGCAGCAGTGGCGACACAGGCTACTCCTGGTTCCCAGCTCCCAGTTGCGAGCTCCCAACTCCCAGGCTCCCAGACTCTGTTTCTTGGCATCGGGAAACTTCATCTGCTGGGACGTGCAACGGTAATGGTTCCGTGAAATGGCAACAACTTGAAAAGCAATCGTTACGATTTTTAATGTCATCAACAAAACAAACAACAGCTGATACTTTAACTTCGGGGAGGCTTCGAAGGATTTCCGAGAAGTTCGAGGTTTCCATTTCCATTTCATTAATCAACGCTAAACTTATCGCATCGTTTCAGTGATTCTGTTTAAGGAAAATAGTTTATTTCTGACATTTCAGGTGTATCCTGTTTTTTTTTGTATAATATTCTGCTGGGCTAGGTCTTACTTAAGTTGATAACAATATGTTACAATGTCGATGAGAGTTATTGTTATTATTAAATAATACAATTAGAGTTTCGCAAGACATCGATAGAGCTAACGTAAGCCTAAGAATATTTTCGTCATTTGTGCACCAGCTCACAACATTTACGATACCAAGATCCCCAGGATGTATATGCATTACATTACTTCACGGGTAACCCTTTAATTACCTTGTTTCGATACGAACTGACACGTAGAGAACGAACTTTTTGAGATTAGCTTTCAAGTCTATTTGAATGAGTAAAGAACGTCGTTTCCTTCATTATAATTAGCTGATAATTAGTAGTAGTAGATGAATACTTTGTACTTAGATTCAATTAAGTACTAAAGCGACCAAAGGAGTAACACGAGTTGTGACTGACGAGAATGGCTTTAATCTGGCTGCGTCATCGATAAAACATGCGAATTAAACATGTTGACCCGCACCCTTAATCCTAATTAGTTGTTTAAAAACAAAACTGAAGAAACGCTAAACTAAATCTTTACAACCGATGTGCGAAAGTGCAGAGTCGTAGGGCGAACTTTGTTGAACTTCAGGTTAAAATGTGGATAAGGGATTGTTGATTGTTGATTGTTGAACGTGGATTTGTGGGTAATTTACTTTGAAAATAATTTCAAAAATTTTAATAAACGTTTTTTCTTCGATTAGTTTTATTTGGGAGCGCCCAGTGTCGTTTATTTGCTTGTTGATAAGGATCCATTGGGGGATTGTTGATTGAAGAGAAGAGTTCAATGTTGATTGTTGATTGTTGATTAATGGCCGGTCATCAGACATCTCAGCATTGGGGTATTGTTGATTGATGAAAATAGGGGGCATCACACATCGATATATTTGGCTTGTTGATTGTAGATAATCCAAGTGGCGCTTTAGCTTACCGATAAATTCGATATACATATGTACAGAGGTTTCGCCTCTCAAAAAAACTCTACGTTACCGCACTTGCAAAGTTACGACAGTTAAATTCTCGCGCGATTTCACCGAAGCAATAAGCTATTAAGTGATGCAATAAATATCAGGGCAAAGTAATGAATTTACGTTACTCTAGTTCATGAAAAATTATCATCCACATTGCCGTGTTGCGTTGCGTAGCTCACCCCCGTCATAGATATTCAAATTGTGCTGACGGGAGTACTCATTCACAACGTATTGGCCTGGTTTTGGATCAGATCGAAAGACATTCGCCATTAACATTAAACGTCCACATAATCAGTGTCTAAAGGTAGTAAAGAGTAGGCCGATCGGCACACTTACCCTCTTCGATTCGCCGGGAAGCCTCCTCAATGTTGGCGTCTGCATCCTTTAATATCACATACATGAGCGGCATCAGCTCCCAGGGATAGCGGAATTTCTCTAATAGCTTTTGGCAATAGTCTAGGAAAACGTCTTGGCCTGTAAAATAAAACACCGAAGGAAAGGAAAGTCGTTAGTTTAGGCAATTAATCGATCAGGCATCGATGGTTGCAATTTATTTAACAATCGGTCTCGAAAAAAAAAATATACACCGAGTAGTACGGCCCACAGTTTAAACGTTAATGGTTCCTCGGCTTCGAGAGGTAACATTTTGCAAGCCAATTACCTTTTTTATAACTTGTCTCGATTCGAGGTCTATTTAATTTTCTGCAATTATCTGGCAGAATGCGACAGTTGTCTTTTTTTAGCACTTTTTGTTGTATATAATTTAAATATTTCTCACATAGCCTTAGGCCAAAGTCTGGGAGAATATCTAAGTTACAATAATAAACACGAAAGAGAAAATGGTCGTTAAATTTAGTCGTTCCCATGATTAACGTTTGATTTGCAATCGATCTTCGCTCCATGGGCAAATCTCTTTAGGAAAAACAAACAATTTGACATGAGTAGCCGCAGCCCCATAAAAGAGGAGCGATTCTTCCTTGAATTTCGCCAGGCTGCAAAATTGCAGCCATTGAATGTCGACAGACAGCAATATTGCAACGTAAACATGGCGGCTAAAACGTCGGCATAAATTGCAACTCAATATGGGCAACACCAATTGATACGGAATGGGGATATAAAAAGGTTACGATTCACAATTGAACAAATCCAACAAAAACGACTTATTGACTTAGCAGCCTGTTTTCTGGCATTAATTATTATTTTATTGCAAGACTTTAGTCTTACCAATCGATTTGGAGTCGAATTGAATCCACTATAGTTATGTGAACATTATCAATGATTATATGTGTATTTTTTCACATATCTATATCTATATTTAACATATCATATATATACACACAATGTGGGAATAAATAAGTTTGGTTTCACATTTATGTAAAAACTGTGAGATTTTAAATTCATTGTTATGATGATTGATGGGAAATCGAAAGAATTAGTCAATTTCCAAAAATATTATAAGAAACATTATACTGAATAATTTATAAAAATTAAATTCTACATAATAAACAATTTATTACATTAATAATATAAATATTTTATTTCAACATACTTTCCCAGCTTAGAATAATGTTTTCCCTCTTAAATAAAATAAGATTAAACATACTATAAAGATTGTTTAGTATAAAGTATATCAATTAATTGCTTTTATTAACCAATAGCCGTTTAGTGTTTATATTCAGCAGCTGGGTAATACTATACATCTGTATATTCATTGTCTACCCATTTTAGTGGCGTTAGAAACAGGTTTATTAACAAATTTCTTAATTTAAACCAACACCTTGGGAACCTGCTACTACTATCTATCTGCAGTTTCGCTTTCGCATTATTTATGTGGCCTCTGGTGTGTGTGTGTGTCTCCGTTCGTTCTCGTTGCTTCTCTCCTTCTCTCTTTCTCTGTCTCTCGCCGAGCTTATGCCATTATGCTCTTCGTATCGCCAGCCATTTTTTCTTTTTTTCCTGTTTTTACCTACACAGCAGCAGCAGAAGCAGCAGCAGCAACAACGCCGCAACAGCAACAGCAACATCGTTGTTGGTAGTTTCGTTGTAGGCGGAGCTTCATATCCATTGGCTCGTTTTATTATGGCTCTCAGTTGGCTCCTTTGATGTGTTGTTGTTGCTGCTGCTGCTGCTGCTGGCGTGCGAGTGCTGCTGTTGGGGCTGCCCATGTTGCTGCTGTTGCATGCAACACAGCGGCGGTTGCAGGGAGTTTTGCTGTGCAAGATTTGCATTGGCGCACTCACTTTGCGTGTGGCGAACTTGAGGCGAAAACAAGTTTTTCGGTTTGCGGAGCAGAGCCTCCGCCTCAACTTCCTGTTTTAACGCTCACCTGAGCTTGCACACAGACACGAACGCGAACACTTGCCTCGCTGTCTGCGCCTTTTTAATTTAGTAATTAAGCCATTAGTGGGCTATGCTGGATATATTTTTTTTATGTTTTCAAATTATTTTATTGGCCGCAAATAAATCTAATAAATTGATTTATTGCTCTTGCAACCGCGTCGTGGGCACGGAGCATATTTTGCATATTAAATTGCATGTCCAGTGGGCATTGTAAAAACAACATTTTAATAACACCATGTTAAATTATCGAGTGGAATAGAAATAATCTAGTCTCAATTAGTGTTTGGAAGCTCCAAATTGGAGCACAGCCGGACGGGAGCAATTATCAAATGCGAAAAATAAAACTGTATCATTTCAAAGCAATAGACCATTTCAATGGGGTCACTTTCAGTTTTTTTTTTTTATATGTCGACCTGAATAAATAATGTTAAATTGTGAAATTTCTTCAGATACTTACTTAGCAGATCCTAAGACTATAGTAATGTGTTTATATTTTTAACTGATGAAAATGGTCCTACAAAATCTTTTCCATGTTATAAATTATATGTTAGAGCGAAATATGAAAAATATAGGGAAACTACTCTATTAAACATGTAAATTATGAGTTTAATTATCAAATCTTTTATTAGGGAAATTCTCATTTAATTCATTTTGATATTAAAGTAGTTTTCTTAACCAGAATTCCATGCTTTCAACAAAATCAGATTCAGATTTTCGCCAACCTCCCAAGTAAATATCTTATCTTAAATTTGTGAGGCCACAGCCTGCGGGCACCTGCATGTCAATTCGAATCTTTCACTTATTTAATCACCGAACATTTTAGTCACTTTTAGCGCAATCGAAAATAATACACACATTATACAATATTTATATAAAGTGTTCGGGAAACGTTGGTAACGCCCACTTGGCACGAATATTTTGTCGACTTTCTCGCACGACAGGCTGCAGCTGTCGCCGTTGCACCGCCCCACTCGCAATACAGGGAGATATATGTACTACCATTTCCCCATATATACATCTACTATATATATATATGCATGTCGATCTGCTTGGCCAGATGCACGTAGATATATATATATGTATATGTATATGCACGTACAGTTAGCCAGTAAACGATGCCATTAACGCGCATAAAGCGACTCTGCGCAGGGCCATGTGGCAGGAGGTGCAGGAGTTACAGGAACCAAGCCCAGAGATGTATATGTATATGTGCTCTATGTACTGCGGGGTATGTGCCGGATGCACTGGTGTTGTTATTACTTTTATTACTGTCCAAACTGCAGCTAACCTTCCACTCGGCAGCTAACCGAACTCCAGTTCGCCGATTCTCCAGTCCCGAGACCCGAGCTCCAAGGCCTCCACGAGAGTCCTCGGCGTCGGCTTTCTCCTCGATTTCCCCCCGGATCGCTCGCTGTTCAATCGTCGTTTAAGTCGTTAGTAAAGTTTCCTTGGTCGTTTCTCTGCGCCTTTTTATGAGTTTGTTGCTGCTCCTGCTGCAGCTGCTCACGAAGCGCACTTTCTGGAGGAGGTTTTTATATGCATCATATATATGGCTCTTTTTACCAATTGGCAGGCATTACATGGCCAAGGAATTTCTCTCTCGGCTGCCACTTCGTTTTCGCTTTGGTAGCTGCAACCGACGTTTTTATGCAACGATTTCCTGCTTTCATCTAGATGCCTTCAATATCGATTTGAATGAGACCAGTAAAACCTTACTTATTTCAGATCTTTGGAAAATGTTATTCTAGAAATATCTAGAATAGTCTAAGTGGAATCCGAAAGGACAATATCATATCGAAAATATCATAGATATATCGAAATTGAACATATAGGAAAAATATCGAATTTATAGTTACAATATTATAGAAAAAATATCCCAAAAATGTGATTTACTTTTATTTATAAGCTTCAAACATTGCTAAAACTAAATAGTTGATAATTTGTTTATATTTATTTCCAACAATGATAGTGAAAACTAAGTTTAAGCTCTCTTTGACTTGGTTCGATATAATAAACAGAATATCGATTTATCGATTATTTAATCAATACAGTATTAGTATACCGATAATTTTAGCTATCCCTACTTAGTGTACTTAAATTATTAAAGGACTTGGCATTATAATGTCTAGGGTTTCTCAGTTGATTATTTATTTATTTTATTATTTTAATATGTAACAAGTATTCAAAATAAACCAATGAAAAACCAGGAATTGTATGAACAAATTAAAGGTATTTTTACGTTTTAGCTAGAAATTAAAAATGTTGATTTAAATTAATTTTCTAGTTAGTCATTTCGCACACGAATCTTTAAAAATTCATTTCTCACTTAAGTGATCGCAAATCCCAATTCGTGTGGCATGCCTGACAATTTTTTATTTGTTTCTTAAGGCTTATCTCGATCTTAAAGGAAGTCGTGTTAACATATCTTTCGCTGAGCTTTTTATTTCTTTATCCTGAAGCAAAACTTAGCTCGAATATTTACCAGATAAAATGCATTCATTTCGGAGCTGCTTATAAACCCGAGCACTAATCTCTATCTCTCTCCGTGTGGGGAGCACTTTGACATCGTGTTGTAAAATTAACTTGTGCAATAAAGAATGGTGTGCTGGCGAAATATTTTGGATAAAATTCCGTTGCGCTATGCAGCTGGATGAGGTTGCCCAAAAAGATGAGGAACTGCCGTAAATTTGCCGAAATATCTGCAGATCTGCCTCGGCGGCAAACGGAGTCGGAAAGTCGTAAAAACGTAACAACAATAAAAAATAATAAATCGACATATCCACAAAATGGCAACTCGCAATGCTCGGTTTGCACAGAAAGGAGTAAGTGGCAGGCAAATGGAGAATGCCACCAGCAACCGTCAGCCCAAAAGGAAGACGAATTGACGGAATCCTCTCGGATGGGGCCATGTGGTAAATGAAGCGAGCATCGGTATGCCCCGGACTCCGGACACCGATGGAGCCCGAGAGCCGGAGCCGGGCAGCTGGGGATCTGGGATGGGTATAATGCAAATGTGTGTGCTGTGCAGACAATTTAAAATCTTCTTTGGCAAGCGGAATGGGAATGGAAATAGAAGGGAGCAGAAACAGTGTTTTAATGAGCCACAACAGCAGACGCAAGATGTGATGAGTTCCCAGGAGGTGGCTAAGCAGTTGCTGATTTTCCGAAGGGAGGGGGTCTTGGAAATGTGCCATGCATTTTTCTCTTCACACATTCATTAAGATCTAACTATTTATATCGGTATTCCAATATGAACCTGTCGAAACCTTTAGTTTAATTATTTTAATTAAATGCGGATGTTTTTTAGAGACAGCTTGAGTTGAATGTTGTAGAAGTCTTTTGGTTTCCTTGAAAAGGTTTATTGAATAATATTTTGTTATATATATATTATTCTTCTAAGTATTCTATTATAATTATTTTGAGCAAGTGTTATTGATGCATTTTCTAAGCATTAAATATTATATTCTACAAACTTTTGTTTTTATGGAAATATTTCATTAAACTAATAATTAAATTGCTAGCCAGATTAATAAATTATTTTAATCTAAATAGAAACTGTTGTCCCCTTGTAAATCGAAGACTGACCTTATAATTTTACTAATAATAAAATTAATACTTAAATAATAATAATTAAAATCTTTCGCAGGAAATATACATACTTGAATTCAATACATAAGTTTAATAAAATAATTTATAATCACACTTTCCGGCACAAGGAAGTAAACAGTCTAGGAAAAACCTCGCCTAACATTCCTTAGAGGTAACAAATTTTCTTTTGTGTAACAATAGCTCCCACGTGTAGGAGTCTTAAAGCTATAAACTTTGAATGTAACGATCGCCGGATTGCATTCGCCTTTTCATTTGCTATTCATTGCCTCACCTTCAATTGAGTTAAATTCCCGAACACTAAACCTCTCAGCCAATATCCGCTGGATGGCTTGCCTTACCTTTTTCCATCAAGGAAGCGGGGAGCCATCCTCCTCCGTTCCAGGAGTGGATCTGAGCTCTTTGTGCATTCGTCAACACAACTGCAGTAAAGGCCAATAAAAGTGCATGTAGCATGCAGCCTTTTTACGATGGGTGGCTAAGGGGGGAGGGAGGACATTTGGAATGTCCCTGTCGCCTGAGTTTTTACGGAATTCGCAGAGGGGGAAAGAGAAGTTTAGGTCCTTGCCAGAAGGCGGAAGTGCAAGTTGGCTTTGACAGCGAGCAGCTCTATCGCCTGCCTTTTTGTTAGCCAAGTTAAGCTTGTTAAGCTTCGCACGAAAGCCGTTTTAATCTCAAAATTAAAACGTTTGCAATTTTCGAGCGACTTTACGAGTTATATAAAGAAAAGGCTAGAGAGCGCTTCGTTCCCGTCTTTGTCGTTTTTCCTCGTTTCTGTAATCGTTCTCGTCCTCGTTGCCATCGTCGTTTTCGTTAGTCGTCTGAGACTCCTCCTGCTCCGCGTCGCATTGTCCTTGTCGTCGTAATTCACTTGAACTTGTGTAATATTTCTGTCATATCCCCCATCCACACTTTAATCTATCCCCTTTTCCCATGCAGCATTTTGCATGCGTTTATATAGTTTTTATTTTTATTATCGAAAATAACAAGCTTTTTCTGTAGATTTATTTTTATGATCGCCGCGCTGTCGTTGCATTTTTACTGTTTGAACTTAACATTTGACTTCAACTTGTTCCCGGTAATAAAGTTTCTTTTTCCCAGGTTTTTTCCGTTTTCTTCTTTTTATTTGCAGTTATCGTTGGGATACAAATTAGCAAAGATTAGATTAGTTCTGGTGCGAGTTTGGTAACTCGTCTTTTGTTAGGGTAGCCATTAATGCCATTGGCTGAGGGCTTATCAAGCCTTCGTTACGTAGCCATTGTTTCTTTATCGACAAGGGCTTAGTTTTGTCTGTTGATAGTTAATACATATATGAATCTAAGAGCTTTCACCTAATTATTACAAAGAAGATTCGTAGAAGTCCTCTATGTACAAAATCTCACAAAATATGTTTTACAAGGCAGACGGACAGACAAGTTTTAGTCAATTAAATTAAAATGGAAATCGACAGGCTTGAGTTAAAAAATACAATTAACCCAGTTTTAATCCAAGTTCTCACTCTCTTTTAAATTTCAGGCTCATTTAATTTAAATTTTAATTGCCAGCATAAATACATGTGGGCGGAATGTGCCACCATAGCAATCGAGCTGCCAAATAGTTCTGTTCCGTCTTTCTTTTCTGTCTGTCTCTAATTTTATGACATTTTAATGAAGGCAAAAGACGGAAAGCATGCACCTACTAATAGGCATTCTCAATGCTTAGCCATGTTGTCTTGCAATGACAATTTATGTCTGATTTTTTGGGAGCGCGTGCTCTTGTTGACAATGGCCGCCTTACTTGAAAGCAAATGCAAAATACCGCCATCACAATTTGTAAGCTAAATCGTTTTTAAAATGTCTTCGGCTTGTAATGATTTCTACATCTTATTAAGAAATAGATATACGCCTTAGAATATTTAAATTAAAATACAATTTGATTTGAAAAGGGGGAGATGGTATTCTGCTCTTGACATCTTCACATCTTTACACATTAGTGCATAGATATTTAAGAGTTTGCACTTAATTGTATTAAATACCATCGTATTGTTACTCGTTATTTCAAATATAAAATAATTTACACTCATTACGCCTTCGAGAGCTTGTTAATATAAGGCTTACGAGGGCTTGTACTCAGATAGCACTTGTCTGGCAGATAAGTTCCCAGGGATAGGGATCTCTTAGGGCGGCAATTTCCCACCCAATTAACTCTGAAGGTCGTGCAAAAAAGCAGAAAAAAACGCCAGACCAAAGGCAAGAGACTCTACCCGCTAATATAGACGTCACAACGGCAAATTTTCACCAGAGAACCGCTGACAGTGCAGCCAAACATTGAACTCAAAACCAAGTGCGAGAAAATAGCCACTGGCTGACAAGCTGTTGATGATTTTGGCACTTGAGCCATTTGGCCAACTTAACGTCTTCATTTCTGTTGGCCACTTGGCCACCCACATCCAGTGACCACTGTGGAAGTGGCGCCCTGTTGTGGGGGAGTGCGTCACTCTTTATGGATTACACGTGTTGGGCATGCCAAGTTCAATATTGAGATCGTTGGCGCTAAAATATCAAAGGCGAACAATCGAAATGCCTAACCATTAGCCATAATTAGGTAAATTCCAATGTGAGTCAGGCAATCGCATGTGCGACAGGAAAGGAAAGTCGGTCTTCAATTTCCTATTATAACGCCCGCAGCAGGTGTAAAGAGATAACAATTTTAGAGGTAAGCTGTAAAGCAAAGACTTAATGTACATATTCAATTAACCAATTAGCCATAAACTTGTATATTTTTTTAAGGTAGGAGGTCATTAATGTTATAATTAACTAACTAAATACATTGAATATGACAAACATAAAGATAAAAGAACTGTGAATACCCATTAAATATTGTTTTATAAAGACATTTCCTAAGTAAAGTAAAAACAAAGAATTTTTCTATGAGCTCGCCATAAAAATCGAAGCCAAAAATTTATAAAACAAACATAAACGGGTGCAAGGTAAAGGTATTACCACTGGAGTCTCATAAACTTTCCAATTTTATTTCCTGCACCGCCACTTACGTAATTTATTCTGGCAGTTCGCTCTTCGCCATAAATATTCATTTGTGCCCACGTACATACATATATAATATATATTTAAAATAGAACTTGCCGGTATTGTGCTAATAAATTGTGCTCAGTTTGTAATTTCATATTCTGCAATTGGCGCAGGTTCAAGATTTGACGTCGCCATTGGAAATTGCGCGTGAATTTCATAAATACAAAAAAAAGTAGAAGATAAAGCTAGATCCTCCTTTCAAGATATATTTGTACTATCTAATGAAGCGTCAATCTGGCTGACATGGCCCGTGTAGAGTAAACTATAAATTATATAGGAAATTAGACAAATGTATGAGGGTCTATTTATAATTTCCCGGCCCCAAGGAACGCACAATTGTCGTTGGTTGCCAATTGCCATTATGCCCCAACACCTCCGCCACTTGTGTAAATTTGCCAAGTTGTTTCAAACATTTATTAAATTGGTCTTTTATTAAGTATTATTATTAGGGTTTCTTTTATTAAACTTTAATTTAGAGTTTATAATGTATGGTAGACAAATAACAATTAAAAATTATACGTGTAGAATTGAAAATTCGATGTTTTCCATGAACTCGTGTCGAGATTATCATCTTAATAATAATTATACAAACTAAAACAGTAATTAGTTTCCCGGAAGTACTCGATGAAGCGATTATTTAATTATTTAATTTGGAGAAGACTGCCAAGAATCTGATGGCTTGTGGCAACGGACGGTTTAATAGTCTGTGTACTGACAAAATGCCACGGGATGCATCCCTGGCTATATCATTTGGCAGCAAGTGCTAGCCGAAGTTATTTATAGTTGACAAAAACTGAATCCGAACCCGAAACCGAATCGAACTCAGCGAACAGGAAAATTTAGAGAATCAAGAGGGGGATGGGGCCCGCTCACTCTCCCTTTCAAATGCACATGTCCCACTCAGGTCTCCCCTTATCACGCTTATCAGTGCTTGTGCAAGCTATTTGCCCTTTTCCCGGGCCTGACGATGATCGCGATAAGCTCTCAGAGCTTAGGGTCCCTTATCGGCCAGGATTGCCAGGCATTCGGAATATGGAGAACGTGACGCGCCATCATTGTTGCATTGTTCCCACACTCACAGAAAACGACGGAAACGACAAGTTACTCAGCAATTTCTTACATAGAGGAATCTAGCTACATATATTGAAGCTCAGTTATCAGTTGTAATATATTTCTTAATATATATGAATGCAATGTTGTATTGATTTGTAATTATTATAAGGCTAGTATGATAATAACAGGTGCACATTTTCCGGATTTCATTTGCAATTACCTCAACTGCTTGGTAATTTTGTGAAATGTTCCGGATATCATTTTTGTTGAGTGCATGCTGGGAAGGTCTTAATTGAATTTGGGATATGTTCGTGTTGTGTTAGGTCCCGGAACCCCATTAAGCCCAATTGCCAATTGGCTCTGGCATAAGTGCATGAATGTCTTGCGAGAGAGATTTTCCCGCGGCTACTGTCCTCGTCCACTAATTTCATACATCATCGGAGGGTTCCGTTCCACTACTTGACGGGTTTTCTGGTGTTCCGGGAGGTAGTTGGAAGTCAATGCTTTGTCTTTGGGCTTAGCTTCCTTACCAATGGTTAGACGGACGGACGGACGGACGGAGGGACGTGAAATGCTTGCTAGACTGTGGCATCGTAAAGTTTTCCTTTTGCGCTTTTTACGAGCGAGCCCGAAAAACGTTCACGTTGACGTTGACGTTGATGATGACGACCCGAGCTGTACTTGTACAACAAGTACGGCAAACATATTTATTTGGCTTTGCCCGCAAGGTTTTCGGCGCTCGTAAAATTAAGAATGAAAATAACCGAAAACAGAAACGTTCCCAAGGAGCGTAGATTTATTTTTCTTTTTTTTTTCAAGGATTTTCCGCGTTGGCTGGGCTGGTTTTTACTGTCGCCAGTTACAGTCGCGTTAATTGCTGCGACTGTGATATAAATCAGTTGATATGACGCCCGTGTCCTCTCCTTACCACTTTAGATGCGAAATACGAAGGACCCCGGTCCTGTACGAGTGCTGGGTTGGACATCGTAATTGATTTTGGGTTCAACCCCTGAGTACATTTTTTATTTATCCCCTGATCCCCTGATATGTGCGGTAGATAGGCTTTGATCTTTAAAAGGATTTAGGCTGGCGATATTTAGCTCTCAATTTCGAATCAATTAATATGTTAATTTTAGTAATAATATGCATTGACTCAGATCATATTTTGTAAGACAAAACTGTTTTGGTTTAATGCTACGGAAAGGTTAAAACTCTTTACACAATTGATATATTAATCTTATAAGTTATGGGGCAGACAGCAAAATACTTTGTAGACTTTACTAAGCCCTATAATATTAGCCATAATAAAAAACTATATTCTACATAAAACAAATATTTCATAGTTCACTGAAAACTTTGAAATTCATTTACAAATACGTTTGCATTATTATAGACACAGTTTTAACGACTTTATTCAGCCTACAGTTCGCTCTTATGCAAATATTAACGAAATAAAAATTCTCATTTGACTGAGCGGGCGCTCATAGTTAAACTAATCTGAATTTGCATGCAAATTTCGGTGTATTTTGAGGCATATATGTACATGTGTATGTGTTTGCAAATACCCTCATTTGTGTTGCCATAAAAAATCGTAAAGTTAATGAATCTATTAAAGCCAAAATCCACGCTGTTCGGCCCAGAACCACCTTTTTTTTCTTGCCTGCCTCTATGAAAATAAAAATGCACTTTATTGCGCGTCAATTGGATGATAGGCAACATGTTAGTCGAGTTAAAAAACCTGCCTAATTGTCAAACAGTTGCTTTTGGCGGCCAACCGAGCTGATTGAATAAAAATGTTTGTTTTCAAATATAAATATATATATAATTTTTTAATGGCTTTGGCCAGCCAGTTGCATTTGGCTATTAACGAAAGAATGAATTAAATTAGACAAAGTGCACAATTTGCATGTAAGCTATTAAGAAGAAATATATTTAATTATTTCGCCTCGAACGGCGCGCAGGTGGGTGGTAAATAATATTGAGCATATGCCGTGATGGCCATAAATCAGAGCACAGAAAGATAGAGAGCCATAACTGCAGGCGAGCGGGCCGTCATAAATCCAAGACTAGTCTCAAGACAATTAACGATATAATTATAATTGCCGAGCATAATTGGCTGATTTTGTTGCCATCTATCCCAGTGCAGCCCGAGGCCTATCAAATTAGCCAAGGCTATAAATTACCCTGCCGATTGTGCATTTTCCCCATAAATATGTCGCAAAATTACTCAAAAAAAAAAGAAAAAGGTGAGACGGTCTAAGACACACTCGGTGCACTTAATGTATCATTTGGGAATTTCAAAATTGGCCGCCGACGTTGCGTATACGTATTGTAGTCGGTCGAGCATAAATTAATAAGACAAGTGCCATTTGCGTTGCACACTTTCTGTTGCCAAGAAAAAAGGCACGCCAGAACCAGGGAGAGCATTAGATCGAGTGCGTGAAACTTGTGTGCCTTTCCCGCTCTTCTCAAAGATATATATATGTATGCATGTTAGAGCCAGAGCACAGTTCTCGCCCTCGAAAGAGAGAGAGCGAAAAATGCAGCGGGAGTGCATTTGTTTGCGATTACGCCAACAAATTGCTTACACGTGCCGACTGTCATGGGCACAGGGGGTCTGTAGTTGAAGGGTAGGGGCTGTCTCCACACCCCCACCACTGAGTACTGTTATATCTATAGCTGCGGCGAGAGCGCACTAGGGTGAGACAGTGTGTGTGGCCAGCATATACAGCTGTGGGTGCGTGTGTGTGTGTCATAAACAAATGCATTTGACTTTGCTTTTGCCAGAGTGTACACACATCCGCGAACAAAGTACAGTGGCCGTTTCCTAAGGCGCTTCAAACATCAAACTAAATTATCGCGATTCGTAAGGCCTATTCACATTTTACGCTTGTGTTTGTTGCCTAATAAAGTGCACGACGCCACACATACGCAGTACAATATGGGTGTTAACGAATATAATTGTTACCCTAGAAGTCTAGCCAATGACTGTTACTATATCTTTAAGTATATCATCTATATTTGCTCTACTTCGCGTTGATTATCATTAGTTTAATGTACAAATTTAAAGCAAAGATTACTTAACCCTATAATATAAGATATTAAAAACCCTATTTCCCTGAAGGCAAAATTCCTTCATACCATGTACAACAATAGTATTTTACTTAGAGGTGGAGAAACATCGATATCGTATTCGGAAACACCTATGTTTTCACCTCTGTTAGAGAACATCGATGTTTTCGAAGAAAAGCAAGAATGTTTCTCCATCTCTACATAGCTTCTCTCGTCTATTTAACTCTTTATTTTCTTAATATATTCATTACTTTTTAAGTTAAGTTTAAAGTTGTGCTTGTATAGACTGTAACCTAATTTATATAAAATTCTGCTCACTTAAAGACTTAATAGCCTTAAAACTAAGTGTGCACCTTTAACGCAGCTTTACTGTAAAGAACTTTTAATTTTATACCGACTTGTCGATGGCACTAGGTATGAAACTTGTTTCCATCTTTTTGTACAGCACGCTTTTCATGTCTGACAATTTTGTTGTTGTTGTCGTTGTTGCCATCTTTTACTGCGTGGCCAACTGGCAGAGTATAAAGTGGCCGAAGAATCTCACCCATCATCAGTGTCTGTGGTCAATTTTAGCGCCTGTCGACAGCGAGTAAATAAATTTTCGCAGCACACAGACGTGTCTGCCACCGAACCGATAGGAACTCAGGTTCTCAGAGGTTCACCCAGTGTCTGCAACCCGTTCCAGTAAACTGTCAACTACGTGCCTCATTGCCTTATAATTTGAGTTGCATTGAGGAAGTGGATAGATAAATTGGCACGGCGTTAAAAGCGTACAGAAGAAACAACGTAAGGTTTCCTTTTCGTTGAATTTCCCCCACTTTGCAGCAATTGCAGTGCTGATAAGATGGTCACTAAATTGCTAAAGATGCTAAATGGCCCTCGATAGTTTTGGTTAATATTACAAATTTTATTTTAATACCTACAAGCAGGCAGAAGGAAGGGAATTGCTGAAATGTTAATGGACGAGAGTCTGTGGCCTGGGCATATTAAAATCTATGACCACACTCGTAAATTTCGACGGCTACACTCTCTTGGCTGTCTGTGGGGAGGCCATAATGAAATTACAAAATAAATCGCACTGTCTTTATGGTTGTCTGTTGGTGGCTCACCCAGGAATTTGATGGAACAGGAATTAATTAGCCGGCGGACAGGTTGTCAACGGTTTTGACAACCAAACTACTCATTCAGGAATGTCAAAAATCTTAAAAATATTATTCTTTACTGTTAGCTTTAATAAGGACTATTCAACAATATAAATAGTGGCCAAAACATTGTATTCAAACAGTTCTATCAGGTGTCAACCTGTTATATTTATTGTCTTTTTTAATTATTCAAATTAAATGTGCATAGCTTTTAAATTATTTTTATAACAAGATGGTGAGGTGTTGTTTATAGCCATCGTTAAAGTTTGCTTTACGGCTTCTTAGATTTGCTTTAAATATAGATTTGCAATGTAATGAGTTATGTGGCAAATTTAAAAAAAAATATATATAAATATCTTTGCTTAGTTCCATAAAATCCACATGTACACATGTGCAAAAATCGGATAGCTGTGGCGGCTGTACGAATTGAAAATAATTCTAAACAAAACTGACCAGTTCGATATAATTTCCATTTCAAATATCTGGCATTTTCACTTTCCCTCACTTGGATTCGGATGCATTGCATTTGGTTTGTGTAACCGGGGTCGAAACCACTCTACGTGTGTTAGCGCTCCGGTGTTTGTTGAAATGCAAATACCCCAGCACAGGCATATATATATACATATATATATATATATGTATATGAGATATATACACATATAAATATAAACACTTGGATATGAATAAGCAATGCCACGGCTACTAATTCAAGTTCAAGGTGAATTCGCATGCCGTTTGCCGCTCACCGCTCACCGCTTTTCGATGTCGATGATAATGATGATTCAATTCTTTCTGCAGATGTCAATATTCGAATGTTCATTCGGTTTCGTTATGTAGATTATGCAATATGTTTTCCCCCCGCCTTTCCCGGCGGAAACCCAGGCATGTGCACATAGAACTTGCATGTGTGCCGACCGATTATATTGACCAGATACTCGGAGTTCAATAGCCGTCTGAAGGCCGCACTTGCATAGATAAGATGCGTAAACATTGGCATATATTGGCACGTCTGTGTGGACCATGACCTATTATTAATTGGTTAAGTTCATTTCAGTTATTCTATTCTATATCAAACTGATTTTTTTAAGGGAAATAATAAAGTAGAAAAATAACTTAGCACATTTGTATCTGAACAAATAAAGGGTAAGCTAGAGAATAGGATATGTTTTCATTTTCCGCATTTAATAAGTTCTTATGGTAAAGTTTATTTAATCTGGATTGCTTCTTATTCCATACTTAATAAATATATTGGAATTTCGATTTTATAACAACTGGCATGCCTGCTCTACCCAAAAGATCTGCGGAACTAAGTTTGTGGCGCATAAAATCTGAATGAAATCGATTTAAAATTAAATCGCAACATCGTTTCGCAGGCAATCACAAAAGCCACAAGCAAAGCTAATTAAATTATTTGCCCAGATGTATGGCGAAACAGTCAGGGGCGCGTTGTCCGAGGTTGAGGTTGAGGACCCACCGGCTTAAGGAGATACTTTGGGCTTCCATCTTCATCTTCATCTTCTTCATGGATCTCCATCTCCATTCCCATCTGTTTGCTTCGCATTTCACGAAATTACGCGCTGTTAAAATCAACTTAAAAAGACTCCACGTAGTTTTATGTTTTTTTATTTCCCCCTTCGCCAGGCCACAGCCAACAACAGACGAAAAACAAAGTTGTAAATTATAATTTTATGTTTGAAATCTCAAACCAATAATGTGGTGGAGTCTGCGGAATGGAAATGATCTACGATGCTGGGCAGGATCCATGGGATTCCTGTAGATTTCTAAAATTGGCAAAACTAAATCTATAATAAAAGCTCTTGTGGTTATTAATGTGACTACACTATACAAAATATGTATAAATTGATTATAATTTAAACAAATATCTCATAAGTTACTTTATGACTATTTTTTGGCAACATTTCTTTTGTGCATCAGCGAGGAATTTGAATGCAAATAAAACTGAATTACACGTAGAATTTGGGGCTGGACTGGGCAGAATATTTTGTAAAGTGCACGGCTTAGTCGTAAGTCGTAAAGAACATAACAAAAATATTGTAGAAATTGAGCAAAGCATCGTAAAAGAAACTCAGCTCAGCTCAGCGGCGCGCGGCGCGCAACTCATTAAATGCGTCTGCGCAACGTAATTTGCCTTTGAGGCGCGCACGTTCCCAACGTTAAGTTCCTGCAGAGCTTCCCCGATTTTCCCGCACATATTCCCCATATATACTACATGCTGCCCATGGACACACTCGCACTCACATGCGGAGCACTACACATATTTACGACACAGCGCGACATTTACAACTTTGATGCCCAGGAACGGGATGCAAAAAAAAAAAAAAAATGTTTTCGAATTGTAAAAATGTTGAAAATAAATTAAAAATGTGCTTAAAATCCCGAGCAGCCGGGCAGTCGGTGCAATAATTATAGGCACGGCCGCTTTTATGGGCCTCTTTGCGAGCATTTTGGTGCTAGTTAATAGCTCCCACATATATATGCATATATGGGCGAATAACTGCGTGTGGGCGAGACCCAAGCTATGCCATCGTTTCGAATTTAATGAAGGCAACAAAAACTAATTTTCAAATGAGTCCCGAATACATGAACTCTCGTTTGCAAAATGCTATGCGACTCTTAATGTATTCAGAGCCTCTTGGCCGCTGTAAAGGGGAAATATCTCATTAAGACGATTGGCTTTAGGGCATGGCTAGGCTAGGCAACTACCTGATATTAAGGGTTAGTAATCAACACTTGTGTCTAAGGAAGTCTTTGTTTTTATTGCTAAAGAAGTTCAGGTAATGATATGGATATTATATACGGGAAATACACGGGTACTTTGGTTCTACCAATGGGTGGGTAAAATTATAAATTACAAGATTGAGTCATTTGCCTCTCGCGTGAGATATGTGATATGTGTTATGCGATATCCGAGAAATCTAGAAATGTGACAGGAAGCGCCACATCTCGTTAAGCTTCTTATCCAGTTAGGAGAATTTATTCGCATTCAGTTGATACGCAAGCGTGCTGCTGCTACAATTTGCCGGAATTTATGGCTCCTCATTCAGACACCAGCAGGACCAGTGTCCATTAATGTAAATCAACGTGTGTGCAATTTCATTTTCAATGCAACAATTTGTGGTCGCCACCAGGGAGGGCGGTGGTGGAGCTCTTATGTATCATTTATTTTTTTTGTTCGAAGTTGAAATCGCAACAAGTTTTTAATGAAGTGAATGGGGGTACGAATTGTGGAATTGCTGATAGACAAACGCGACGGAGGAGGTATCTGCGAGTGACAGGCGAGTAGCGTGTTGAGGGCGTTGTACGGCGGCGGAATATGCAAATTCGCATATTTACTTTAATGGCCATCGACATGCTCTATACAGTCTACGGTCTCTGGTCACCGGTATATGGTACGGTCTCCTGCCTACGGACGGGGGCTCCTGGCCCTGGCCCTGGCCTATCAATCACTGGATTCTGGACATTAAAGACCGTATTCGAGACGAAAATAAAGTCGTTTAGCTGGACGCCTTCAGCCAGGTCAGGATCCGTGGCTTGCATCAATCAGTTTAATGTTTTTTGGCCAGCCGATATCGATACCGGTTAGACCAGCCTTGCGCCTTAAGCGGCATAAGCTCTGCGGACTCATATTCAAGAAGTTCACGATAATATCGAACATGACCAAACAAAGGTGTGTGCTTCCTATAATTATGTCTTGTGCCTACGCCCATTTCTTTGATTTGGTAATTTACGAATTGGAGGTTCTGCACTCCAACCGACCATCATTTGGCATAATTAGCCGGCCCGAGGAAGTGCATCGGCGTAATCGAGGGGACTTAGTAGTGGGGACGACTAAGTGGCATGCGAAACTCGTTCGGTTATGTGCAAAGTATCTGAGAACAATGCATATTTATAAAGGGGCTGGTCTGAGGCCCCTTTCCTCTTGTAAAAGTGACTCTTATTGGGGGAAAACTGTATATATGGAGCTTAATTAGCAACGCGCATTTCGATGCAATGGTTGTTCTCTTGCCTCCAAATCGGTTCTGGGTGTTGAAAAACAATTTACAAATTCGCTGAATAAAATGCATATATAAATAGAAAATCTAATTTAATAATTTGCATATTTTGATGATGTTTTCTGCTCTTTACAAGCGATTGCCAATGTGCAAATTGGCTGAACGAATGGCAGGCTGCAGATAAATAAATGGTTGTACACGCTAAGGAACAATTTGTGATATTTATAGATTTCCTTTGCGGATTTTGTATTTAAAAATATAGCTTTTAGCCTCATCATTATGAATTGCACATATTTTTATTTAAATTTAATAAATATACCAATAATAAGGCTTTTATTAACCTTATTTTCTGTCGGTGCAGGGAGTTGCTGCTGTTGACATTTCGTTTAAAATGTTTACCTTATCCGAAGTGAGTTGGAATTCGAGCATTCGGAAACCTGTTTCGCATACGGCCTATAAACAGCTGATCGATGTAACTATTTCCGCTGCTAACTGTTCGCTTCAAAGTTCAGATAGCCTTAACTGACCACGGAGAACGGGCCGAGACGGACTGTAAGGCTGTCTCATAAGTTCTGCAAGTTATGGCTGACAGTTTTGTTGCCTCATGTTTAATTGTTGGGCCATGAAGCCGAATGCATGGCATTAGTGGGTTAAGATACACGCAGAAAGATAAGAGAAATAAAGGAAGATACTGTATGCAAATGATCAAGGAGAGCATTGAACCAGGCCAAAGATGAGCTATTTGGGAAGTTTGGGCTTGCCACAGAGCTTAAGATGTGACATTCTTTTAAGATATATCATAAGGAGCATCGTTATTAGAAGATTTTTTATTAAAAAGTATGATTTTTGAAGGACCCCTTCGATTTCTAACAGAGACCTCTACAAATGTGATTATTATCAAGCGATCTTCAATCACTCCCTCTCACTGTGCCCATTCTTAATGACTTCATCCAAAAATCGATTTGCTTGGAAATAACATATAATTTAACCACCCACTTTCAAGATATCAATCCCTCTGTAGCCAGTACCGTTTTGCCAGGGCAGAACTCCTTTTGATTTACTATTTGATAACTGCTAACACGTATCCGCAAAGGCCCATAAATCATTTTCGCCCGGGGCAAGAGCAATCACACACTCGGTTTATAAAGTAAGTTCTTAGCACCTATGGGGCAGATGCCTGCCATAAATTGCCAGTGCTTTGCTCTGCTCGATTTCATACGGAATGCCAGAGTGTAAGTGCGAGTGCGAGTGCGAGTGCGGGTACGTGAATAAATCTCCTCCGGGGGTGTTGCAGTTGCAGGTTGCTCTGGATGCGAACAATGCCTGCCCCAAGCCGGATCGTAAATTGCGTGTTTGTGGCAATGTAAACAGAACAGAAAGCCAGCGAAGTCGAGGTGGGCAGCTCGAGACCGCGTCCGATAACTAAGTGGCAACAGAAAACTGAAAAAGACTTGGCCCCGAATCTTTCGGGAGGTCCAACAATGTTGTCTTGAGCTTCGCCTCGCATGCAACTGCACAATTTGCCGGTAACAAGTTTTTTTTTTCTTTATTCAACTAAACGTGCTGCAGCGGGCTTCATAAATATTTTATAAATTTAATAAATTGAGTGGCAAAGAATCCAGCCGGGAGGCACAATTATTTTAAGTATTTTAATGAGTAGAATAAAAGAAAAAGGCGGGACGGCGCCATTAATCTCACAGCGCTTGATCTTGTCAACAGATTATGGTTAATGGCTTAGGAAGGGTCCTCTGCTCAGTCTCCGCAGCATAAGGCTAATGTCCAAATTAAATAAATAACTATCTTTCACATAGCCTCTTACTTAATAACTATTTACAAGAGATAATTTAACAAATTTATTTAATTAAAAGCAACCAGACATAGACTCTTGTAATTTTCTAAATGTGCTTCGTCCAACATTGCAATTTGTGAAGCCTCATATATTTCGCAGACAAAGTTCGCCTTTGCTTTTATTTATTATTTATGAAATTTTATTTAGAAGACAAATTAAAGAACTAGAAAAATGCAACACATTTTTCCTTCTAACATCAGGGGTTTAGACGGGGTCGATATCCAAAGACTATGAATAATCACGACGCTAGTTTTAGAAATACTTCGGTGACTCCGGCACTGCTTTGATTATTCCTGTACTATGAACGAACACCTTTGTATTCAGATGTATATATGTACCAAAAAGGGGTCGTTAGCCCAACGAATTTTAACAAGTTAATAATACACTTGAAATTAATATTTTTTCGTGTGCATATGATCGGTTTTCGTAGTGCTTTTCGTACCCCATAATTTCACTCACTTAAAAAGCCATTCAGTCTTCACACATGCGAATTTAATTTTTTTTTTTTCTGTTCTGTGTTCCTTTTTTTCACGGCATTTCACAGATCAACGTTGTGTATAAAAAAAAAAACACCAAGTGCAAAGTTTAATGGCCCGCATTTTGAGGAGGAACTTCAATTGAATAAGACCGGGCTTAAAATGGTGAAAACATTGGGCCGAAAAAGTGGGCTGGGTCCGTTAAGAGCCCTCTAATTGTGGCCTTCGGGACGATAGCTGATTATGCCAGTATTCGGATGCAAATGGCTTTGGCAGGTTGTAAATATTAGCGGCAAGGGATGCCTGTGCTTATTAGCACTATCCCACATATATATTCGCATATATATATAGTACCTTTATCGGCGCAGCTGCATCGCGTTTAGAGCCATTCTAGAGGGTCCAGAGGCCATTCGGCGAACTTCGTCTACACTAATTTTCTGCTCGTAAAAACAACTTTAATTGCGAAAAAAAGACAACCATATTTTTATTGTTCGTGTTGCGAAAAAAAAAAATAATTATTTTGTGGTCTGTTCCTGGATAGATTCCTGGCCATATAATTAAGCAGCCATTTGGGCCAAATGTAATCCGGACTCGGCCAAAGGCCGGCGCGGATTATTAAGAATAATGCCAACATATTAACTGGAAATATCGTAAATTATCCATCCAAATGACCTGTCGAAGCTGCCCAGCTACGGGAGCACACACAAGCCACATTGCTCATAATAAAAAAGAATATATTTTTAAATGCAAACTACGGTTACCAGTTAAATGCCGGCAAACGCCATGAAAGACATTTGAAACGAAATCGAAAACAAAATCAGACAGAATGTATGAGCCCTCGTATATACCAAAAAACTACATTTTACAACTTTATTTTATGAGCGCAGCAAAGTTTTTGTTTTCCGGCGAATTGGCGGCACTAAAGGTTCTACACAGACTAAGGCGCGACCGAGTTTCGGGCTGTGCCGGGTCTTTGGACCTGGTCAGGATCGCTGCCTGTCTTAAGAACCCAAAATTAGCGCTGGGCATTAATTTAATTAACTGAACTCCAAGTTTATCGATTGGCTGGCGGTCATGGTCACCTTGACTTTGTGTGCACGCTACCCTCAAGTTTTATGTCTTTACAATTTTTATATTTCTATATAAGGTAAAAAAAGGATTATTACCTTTTTGGCTTCAGGATATACATATGCACCAAATAGTTACAAACGAATTACAACTGGCAATTAACTTTGCAGCTGAGCAAAAGTCATGCCCTTGAAATTCGTTAATTTTTATTGATGTTGTAATGCTTTCGTGGAAAATAAATACGTCCTCGAAATGAAACGAAAGGAAAAACGCAGTTGCTTAGAAACTAACTGATTAACAGAAGGATTTCAAAAAGACGTCCTCATCCTAGTCAAGAAACTTAAATAATTATTTATTTAGAAGGAAGGGAGGTTTCCAACACATTTCCTTCAAGAAAAACTCTCTTTAAAGAAAATTCATTAGTGGATTCATTGTGGACTCTATTTTTGGATGTGTTCAAATCGTAACTCTCTCTTTTTTTATATAGGAACACCATTATAACTCGATATAACTAGAATAGGCAGACTTTCGAACTAGATGGACGAAATGCAACGAATTAAAGCGCCCTTAGCCTTAACATGATTTTGAAATTACCATCGATAAATGAAAAACCAAGAGGAATGCGATGCTGTACTGGAGCAATAGATTGTTCTACACGATGGGGCACTTAGCCTTTATCGGTGGGATATGATACCCATTAAAATTAATGACAAAATGATAGCCTTGGTGGGCCAGGAGACCGGTGGAGAAGTGCCAAGTGGGTAACCTCGCGTCTGGAGGTGTATCGAAAGCCGGCATGACTAATTCCGGAGTCAGGACTCGGGACAGCGCCAGTGTGGGCAGCAGGCAAAGCTAATGAGCCGAGCCGTTCGACTTGTTTTCTTCGCCGGGAAGAAGAGAAGATGGAAATTGCAACAAAGTTGTACGTGGATAGAGCGCGAACAAAAACCCGATCTTGGTTCCTGTTTTAAAGAGCCAGACGAGTTGGGGCGATAGAGATTATGAGTAAGTTTACACGTTTTCCGACATCGGGGCCACAACCTAACACATCCAACGTGGCTACCGTAGGATCTGCAGGAGCCGGAGGAGTTGGCGGAGTGGAGCAGCTGTGTCAATGATGAATTGATTGACGAACTGCCTGCCGCAATTGACAGACGCTGGTCGTATTGTCTGCACTTATGCTAAACGATCACCATAATGTGCGATCCATGTCTGGCTGCCATTACCGGTAGATAATATGCATAAAGCAGTCATCGGCGAGTGGAAAATGCAACTGTGAAAAGGTTTCATGCCTGCTTAGCACCTTGATGGATGGTCATGTTGGATTGGGCCGACAGGTTCGCTTGTAATTGTCCGGACTCCGGGATTATGCTGCATTTGTATGCCACCTCGTGTGCCGCGATGCAATTAGGGGAACGTGGTCAGCCGACCGTTGTCTTTATCCTCATAGCACCTGATTCGCCGGACTCCGCTCCAGCCGCATCCCGCACCCTTTCTAGACATTATCTAGGCACTAATGAGTCTGGTGTGGGGACCGGGGGGGCGGCCCTAAAATATGCCAACTCTAAGTTCTTGGGAATAAAGCCACTAAATGCCTATCAGACGGAATCAAGAAATTGTCTTATAGCTAACTCAATAAAAGAAATTATTCATGAGGGATAGTTTTCCATCCCATTTGTATGTAAATGTGCTGTAAAATATCAATTGCATGTCAGCATGGATTGTAATCATTCTAATAAAAAATATTACAGCTTGAGGATTTCTTTTTATTGATACAAAACGAGGAAGACAAATTAAGAGGTTTTTACAGCATTATTCTTTAAGATTAAATAGAATTTTGATCGTCTCTTTCCCCTTGAAAATATTTAATTGGGACTTTGTTTATAAACATCTGTTACTTTTCTTCTGAAATGTTTAGTCTCTTTTATTTATTTCAGTTGGGGAAATAGAAGAGTATTTTACTGTTTTATAGCCATTAAATAAATCTTATATTCCCTTGATTAACCAAGAACGTGTGCAATTGGTTCACACTCCAAATCTGTTTTTCCCACACATAAATTAAGCTTAACTGCTTTAAGATCGCGCGATCAAATCGTGTTGAAAATGGTAGGCGGCGCTTTTGCCTTCAGGTGTCAACTGTTGACAGCTTGGTGGATCTATGTTAATTGATTATTTCATGCGCCGTCACCGATGCCACTTCGCCGCTCCTTTCGCGCAACTTGTGACATGTGCCCCGGCTTGTGGATGCCTTCACTGGGCCAGCCTTTTCCCCTTGTTTTCTGCCGTTGTTATACGGTACTGGGTGCTGGCTCTGAGGTATATCGATTCGTTTTCGAAACACGTATTCCGTAATTTGTTTATAAAACCAGTCTTCAGAGGCAATCAATATTAGCTTGTCAGAACATGTGTTTTAACTTTAAATTAGGACATCATTATACTTAAGATATGTTACCATTAAAAAAATAATACAATAAAAAGAATTTGTTACTTTACAATGTTGTTTTAAAGTGAAATTTGTACTTCTTGAGACTGTTTTTAGCCACAAGAATAAGAATAAGAATAGTATATATATTCTTAGCCTTAACTTATATTTTATTAAAGATATTTCTGACTCCTTGAGTGCTTTTGATTTTAATAATTATTGTACTTGCTTCTCTACATTATAAATCAACTTTTGTGCTTTCACGAACTACAAAGAAACAGTTCCAGTAATTCGAATGCAAAGGACTTAACAAAGTATCCTACGGCTCTTCATAAATGAGGAAATATAAATGCGCATTAATCTAAGCAGTGGGTATTTCCGTGTCGAATCAGCATTCAGTGGTATGTCCGCCGGCTTCTTTTGTTATTTACTAGTCTGGTCGCCGGGAACAGCACAACACAACTTGATTAGGCCTTCTGTCGGAGGCGTCTCTCTTTGCCCTCCGCTCCCTGGTCCCTGCCCCAGATGCTCATGGTACGTGCCGAGACGGCGCGTCGTTGGTGGATCTGTCCTCGTTGCTCCCAGCGTCGGCATATGCGGCCTATAATTAGGTGGCAATCATTTAGAGGCGCGAGACGCATGGCCACTCCTTGCCAGAGACTCCTCTCTATGTCGGACGGGGCAAGGATGAAAAACAAAACAAAAGGCGGCGGGGGCAATTTTCTTTGGTCTTTTCATTTTCAATTTTCCCTCTGCACTTTGCTAAATGAGCCATAAATATTACTAGATATTTGCCAAGATCGCGGATAACGCCAAGTTACACGATTCATCATGAAATCTTCTTGGCAAAGTAATGTCGAGACAGGGACATGACAGAAACCACAAAGAACACTAGAATAAATTGTACGAAATGGTACAGAAGAAGATCACAAATAGTACATTCGAAGAACGTAACGAATTAAATGTAATTTGATAATATTTGCAAGAATATGCGAATTATCACATCTATGTTTAGAGCACATATAATGAACCTAAATACATGTCATTTTAAATGCCGCTAAATCGATAATTAAATCGAATGAAATATTTATGAGTTATGAAGACGCATTAGTCTTAACTAAAAATATTCACTCGGCATAGTTGTAATTATTAAGTTATCAAAGTTGATATATCTTTGATTGATTTGTTTTTAATCGAATGAAGTAAGTATATGGTAAGGTGAGTGATATTTCGCTTGTTCAAATTACTAAATACGCTTGAAAGCTCATTTGGCATTGATTTAAATAAATGGAAATTATGGAATGCTGTTGATTTGATATGCTAAATCATAAACCATTAATAAGGTCACTTCCCAGATAGTTAAATACTCATTTGCTGTTTAGATTGATTGCTATTGATTGACTTGTTAGGTTCAGGTTGTTAGCTTTAATTAATTTATTTGAGTTTTAGCTTGATCTAATGTTTAATAGTAAACATTTACCGAGCGACAGATTATATCAAGGTTGGCGCTAATTATATATTGCTAAAGTTAAAAGTAATAAAATATTTGGCACTCACCCAAGGGCACATTGGCGCCATTCTTGCGATTGACGGAAACTGAGATCGGCAAAATGGCGGCGCCGGAAGTGGATGATGGCGACGGCGATGACGAATCGCAGGAGCCCTCCAACGACTGGGCAGGCGTTGGCACCGTGCTCATGTGATGCTCGGCGCTGGTGATCACCGAGGTGCCATTGCTGCCGGTCCTGCCGCCGCCCACTGCTCCTCCTCCTCCTCCTCCTCCTCCTGACCCTTGTCCCGATCCTGATCCTGATCCTGAGCTAGCTCCTCCGCCGCCCCCACCGTTACTGCTGCTGGAGCCGCTGCTTGAAGTGGCGGCTGCAGTGGCACTGCTTGAGCTGGCCGCCGCTCCTCCGCCCGAACTGCTGGTGGCCGGACCCACACTGCCGCCGTGCTCGCTGTGCGGCGGAGATCGCAGCGCCGTCTGCTGGTGCGCCGGCTGCTGCGGATGCTGCTGATGCTGCTGCTGGAGGTGGTGGTGCGAGTGTGCGTGCGAGTGTGGGTGGCTCTGGTGCTGGAGTTGCTGTTGCTGGGCCACCGAGGCGGCAGCAGCTGCGGCCATGTGCACGTAATGGGCGTGGGCGTGGCCATGCAGACTGGAAGCGGCGGCGGCTCCGGTCAGATGCGATGGGGAAGCTGCCGGAGCAGTGCCTGCCACAGCAGCCGCTGCCGCTGCCGCCGCCTGCTGATGATGGAGCGACACATGACCGTGATGCGAGTGATGGCCGTGAGCGTGGTGGGCGGCATGTACATGGTGGGCATGGGCATGGACATGGGCGGGAGCAGCGGCGGCGGCGACATGGTGATGATGGCTTAGCAGTGCTGTGGTGGCCGTACCTTCCGGCGGCACCTCGTGCATGTGCAGCGCTCGCTGCTCGTCCTGCGCCTGGGCACGTCTTAAAGCCGTCTGCTGGGCCATCACACGCTGGCGGTCCGCGGTTAGGCGGCACTTCTCGCAGGTGCAGTAGCGAAATTTGCAGTACCGCTTATGACCCTTCAGCGTGATCTTTAGGCCGTGATTGCGGCAGCGGGCGCAATTGGGCGGCGTCCTTGGCGAGATGGAGCTGCCGCTGGAGCTGGAGGCTCCGCCGCACACGTCGTTCTTCGAGTCAATCATGTCCGAGTCGGACATGGTGTCGCTGTTCCAGTTCTCCTCCGAAACCATGTCTGCAGATTCTGGTGTCCTTTTCAGAGATTAGTTTGTGAGTGTCTAAGTATTGCTGCTTCCTTTAGGCCAACTTAAGAGGCATTTTCTGTAAGCTTTGGCGACCTAAGGAGATGTTCTCTGGATTGTTTGATTGTTTATTATTATTAATTTGATATATTTAAGAACTTTAGCAAGTCAAATTTTAGTTATATCTTGATTTCGATTATTGATAGCATTAAGTATTGCAGTTTATTTATAATTGTCTATAGATTATTGAGGATTATTGTAGATATTAGACCTTTTGTTTCACTTTTCATTATGTACTCTTAAGCACCTGGAAAGATAAGATTAATAAGTTGGTTCTAATTAATCCTCTTAACTTTCACGTTACAATTAAATTATGAATTCATGTAGCTTCCCTTCCTTTGGTTCCCTTCCTGCTATTTATTTTTTTTTGTTTCGAACAACTGCTGATGTAATTCCCAGATATAACTCAAGCTGCGAGCGAAAATATTTATTATCGTTCGGAAAGATTTGTATTTCCTTATTTTTTGCATGCTCCACTGGCGGTAGCCAACAAATTATATTTGTATTTATAACGCCAGCAAATATTTGCCATATTTTCGCAAACATCTCACTCCGAAATAAGTTAATTATATTTATATACAAATATATGTAGGCAGCGAACTTTGCCTCTATTGGCCGTGGATCATTGCATGTTAAATTGCAATTAGAAGATCAAAAATTAGTTTTGATTCGATCGACCACGCCCCCTTTGCATAAGAGCACTGATTCCAGATTGGCTTTCGAAATTAGTTACAACCCAAAGGTGGAGCCGGACATGTAGATACAATGTATCGATGGGATCTGTCACGGTACCAAACTATATGTACACAAATACTGCCAGCGAAAAGGTTCTAACGGATGCGCAAATATCTCGGGGTGAGAGTGGTATAATAGTTAGCCTTTCTGAACTCGTCAAACTATAAATTTGCCAATGCCTTTTGTGGGGAGAATTCATGAGAGACATTTACGTAGTACTGTTAATTAGGAGTCGTTAAATAATACATCAAAGATATATATTTGGTACGAAGTATATTCAAATATATTTAATTATTCAAAATTATTTAAAATTACCTTCCATATATGACTTATTCTTGCCCTATTAGGTATCGAATTGGTTTACTAATGCAATAGAGTTTCCTTTCACAAATATAAACAATTTACCGAATTATTTGAACAGCAAGATACCAAAGATAAAAGCATTCGAAGATAAAATTAAATATAACAACAAAAAAATAGGATTTCATGTTTAAGTTCTGATTGCAAATTTATCTTTATATTTGCAGTATAAAATGTACAAAATACTACCAAAAGTTTTTCTTTCCCCATTTACCTTTTAAGCATTAAAGTTGATCTATTTTTGTCGTATTTTAAATATTTGTATTAGCTTTGAAAATGTGTTTTAATTGTATTTGCAAAGATCCACTATTTAAAGTTAACTTGATATATTATTTAAGGGTTTTTTAGTAGCTGCTGATTAGAAATATGGCGCATTTGCCGGATTAACTTTTTAGAAATATAGGACAATATATATCTTCGGATTTGGATTAGCTTCGAAGATTTTCACACACAACCGCACTTGTATTCCACAATTCCAATTTTATACAGTTACTGTGGGCTGTATCTATTCAGATATCGATCAAGAATCGTCACACAATAAACAAAAAAATCACACTTGTAACTTTTTTAACGCGATCGCGCCTTGAGGCTTTCGAAAAGCCGCCGGTGAAACGAGCTGAAGAAATCGATGTGGCAAAGTCTGGCAAGTCACACGATTAATTCCGCAGCGCGAATAATCAATATTTATTGGGTCGTTCTGGGCCTGAATTTGTATCTGCAGCTGGATCTCTGAATTTAGTATCCGTAGAATCGAACTATTCGCGAGTCGCGAGCCGAGCTTTCTGTCGCTTTTAGCTGCTATGGCTGCTGCTGTCCGATCTGAAATCTTTGGCATGCACAAGGCAACTCACATTGGGCCGCAAGACGCCGATGCAAAAGAACTCAAAAACGCCGAGTTGCTCGGCTGGCTGTGTGTGTGTGTGCTAGTGCGAGAGCGCCTGTATGGGTGCCAGCCCCTGCTGCTGTGCTGGTGTGTGTCTGTGCTGTCAGTGTGCGCGTGCAAGCGGGCACCGCCAACGAAACGGAACCGAAAATCGCATCGAGAGAGCCAGAGCAAAGCAATCATGCAAGGCACAGTGGACCAAAAATCCTTGAAATTTGAGTCCAACGAGAAGCTTACTTGAAAAATCCCCCGAGTTTAAGTTAATCTTCTCAGATTTTAGCCTTCTTTTGGGTAATTTTTTCGAAATGTTTTCTATTTTCTGAAATATTTCCGATTCAGATAATATCTAAAAATAAATTGTCTTTTTTTATAAATATTAATCTAAAGTGGAAAAAACCTCAATATTATTATTACTAAATAATAAAAAAGTTTCAAACTATAATAATAAAGGAACACATTTTCTTTTTGAAAAGGACATATCTTGTGATATTTTTTTTTCATTAGGGAAAATATTTTTGTAATAAATAATTATAAGCTTTGTTTAATCACTTGCCCCCAAAAAGTATGCAATGCTTCTTAAAGTCGCGTGATATACATAGTATGGTCGGGGTCACATCGAATTTCTTTAAATTGAAAATTTAAATGTTTGAAAATTTGCTCATGCGCTCCATTTTTTCTGTTCTAACAGAAATTGTTAACTAGAAAATTTTGTTTAATGGAAAGTTCAGGTCGGGTCACATAAATACTTTGAAATTTTAAGGTTTTAATGTTTTGGAAATAAAATATTCAGTTCTTTACAATTTTAAACTCAATTTACAAACTCAAGACATATTTTAAAAGCGTATGAAATAGTATTTTTTGATATATTTAATGTTTTCACACTTCTTCAATATATATTAAAATATAATTCCAAAAATGACTGGATAAAGCCCTTCGATCTTGGCACCACTGTGCGACGTCGACGTTGTGTGCAGTTGGAGAAATGTGGGGGCTGCATGCACACACACACACACACACACCCAGACAGACTCCTGCTCGCACATGCAGCACACACTGACTCGCGGAAATGCGCAAATACAAACAGACGACGGCCCTTGTATATAAACAGCCTCACACACATTGGCTGGCTGTGTCGCTATGTTGTTGCTGTTGTTACTGTTGCTACCTTCGCTGCAGTTGCCTGTGGCCGGTTGCAGTCGCCTTGCAACTTGTTCGAGTTGCAGTTGGACCGAGTTGCAGTGCGTTCGGCTTAGTTTTTTGCCTTCCTCCACTTTGTTTAATTCATATTTTCAGCACATTCTCTTTGTGCTGTGCATTTTATTGCATTTGTTTTGGTTATTTCTTCGTTTGAAAGGGCGTATGAGTGATGGCACTGCGACATTGTCAGCTTTTCCAACTGTGCTGAAGAGTTTATATATATTTTTTGGATATGGTCTGATCGTTACGTAAATTAAGTAAATAACACTTAGAATTAGTAGGTTTAGGGTTTCCCACCATAAAAATAGTTTATACTGCATTTCCTAGCTCTATATTTTAATGCTTATCAGTGAGGAATTTTGAAACTTAAAGTCCAGAAACTGTTACTTTAAAACTGCCATGAAATATAAAATTACAAACCCAAAAAGGCTTAACGGATCTATGTTTTTTTTTAACTATGTTATTTTAACTAAATCTACTTAAAAAATAACGTTTAGTAAAGACATAACTATTAATATTTGGTTTCAAATATGATAATATAATATGGGTACTTATGTGTACATCGTGGCGTATGAGTAATATCTCTTAACTTTCATTAAACTTCTATATAAATCGAATTTGTTCCTGTTTAGTTGAGTCTCGATTTATGGGTTTTAAATCAGCGGACAAGACCTCGGGTAAGCAGTAACGCTTAGTTACTAAACATGCTAATCAATCATTTATAAACGTATTAAGAGTTTTTCTAATAAACATGGGACTAATTTATTATACAAGCCAAATCGCTCATATATATTGTATATTAGTTGACTGTACTATGGAATTAGAGACTATTAAAGGAGTCACACCCAAAGCCCTTTTTAAACTTGTATAAGAGCGATAACTACTTGCAATGCAAATGAAATCAGAGAAACTTGTAGGAATTGACAATATCTAACATATGTTCTTATCTCACTAATTGTTACAATTAATACAAGTAAAGGGCAATTATTGTATTAAAGTAAGCTCACTCAAAAGACATCATCAGCTAATTGAAATACTTTAAATATCTTATAAAATCAATATATTAAATCGCCACGTGGCAAAAATAGGTAATACATTCCCAATTGTTTATAGATCTTTTTTTGTTGGTTGATTTAGATACAAATGTTTTTTAACGATATATTTAACTGGAGCTTACTCAAATGTAAGCTTTATTTGACTCGAGGTTAACTCAGAGAGCTCTAACGATGCTTGACGACTGATTAGAACGGACCTTAAAAATAAAGACGTAGAGAAAAAGTGACAACAGGGGAGCAACTAACCGATGATTAAGTATGTATTTCAGCTGATTAACTGAACGATATGAAGTGTTAGTTTGCCTCATTCTTGATCGCCAGTAATTACTTAATTTGGGTGTCTAAAGAGTTAATTTACCATTTTAGCCAGGAGAGGTAATTGAGCATGAATGATATGTGGTGTTGATAACGGGTCTCTGCTGCTTCTGCCAGATGCCAGCCCCCTTTCTTCCATCGTCCCTCCCCCTCCCCAACCCAGGCGGGCACGGGAAAATGTTGTTACTTCTGCCGTTGTATTTAAAAAAAAAAAAAACTGCACACGATCGCTTATCTTGCATGTCGCGACTAATTTGTATTTGCGGAGAGACCCCGAGAGAGAGAGAGAATCGCCCCGAGGAGCATCATTTAAAGAGAAAGACATAGGGCCTATCAGTAGAATGGCATTCCTAGATTTGCTAATTATGCGATGCAGGCACTGGCAAAAAAAATAAGTCTATCATAATATATATACGAACCATACATAAATGGGCCGCATTAAAATAATCTTTCTAAAACGAGTATTTCTCTCTTGCTACAAATATTTCTTACATTCATTTAAAAATACTATTTTCCCTGTGATTCAAGTAAAGAAAATCATTCCGTTTAGTAGCAAATTTATTGCCTGTGTATGCTAAAAGGAGACCGGAAAATATATCAAGGAAAGCAGCTTTTGCTCGACGAGTTAAGTCGTGAAGCGTCTTCAAAAGTTAAATGGGATTACTCGCTGCCTGGGGCGTGTCTGCTTAATTAATTAATTTGTCTAAACCGGAAGGGATCTCGATAAGAATCCACTCCACAGGTTATTAATGGGGACAAGGGTAACGCCGCTTATGAATATACCCAAAGCACGTCATTATAAAATTAATTGGCAAAAAAGTACATGAAGACCATACAAAATTGATGGGAAATATAAAAAGTATATAATCGTGATCGATCGATTTATTTTAGCCAGTGGTTAAACCGGCTTGGGTAGAACTTTCTTGGCTGCCAAGCTTCAACTAACTTGATTTTCCATTTCTATTTGCATTTCCCATCATAGTCAACCATTCAGACTTTGGTCCAAATGGACTTATAAGCCTTCTTGGCACCGATCACCGCCTCCGCGATCCTAATGGTGTCTTGCGATGGCGGGGACTCTGGGGCAATAAAATCCAACTTGTTGCTCGTTTCCTGTTTAATTTGGTAGTCAGACAATGGCCTGAACCCCTCTGTGGACCCCCCGTCCTCAGGCTCTATAAAAGTCGCTCGCTCAGCAGTTGTAGATGGTAATCGCGGAGCGTACCTGCCGCTGTCGCCATTAAGGCGTGTACACACGAGCATTTATGTCAGGCAATTACAAGGCAGTTTGCAACGCCCCCAAAGCGGGACATTGGGGTGTTCCACGCTGCTCGGGGTGGCAGAGATACCGAGCAGAGTCATAACTCATTGTTCACTTACCAAGGGGACAATGGGGACAGACAGGCAGACAGCGAGACAGGCGCAATGGCAAAAGTATCTGCATCTATGTACATATCTCTGGACGTATCTGCATCAGCATCAGCATCTGTATCTGTATCTGTATCTGCAACTGCAATCTGCTAGCGAGGTGTTCTATACTCTTGGTTATGCAAGCGCGCGCAGCGAGCGGGACTGGGCGCGAGCACTTCGGATCGAGAGTGAGAGTGAGCAGGGAGAGCGTAAAGAGTGAGAGAGAGAGAGATTGTGGAGCCGGTAAAAATATTATTTGTTATCTGGAACCACAAACAAATTAGCTTAGATCTAGACTCCTCTTGAGGTCCGCGCACATACTAAAGATATTTTCAGACTTTGCACTGTCACAGAATAAAAGGCCCAGAAACAGAATGTCGGAATTCGTTTATAGTTTTGTATTCGCAACAGTTTGCATCTGATTCGATGTCGCTCCAGTTCTGTTTGGGTTTTGATTGCGGTTTCGAGCACCGACCGCGGGAACGCGCACGAGCGCAAAGGACGATCGATCCGAGCAAACTGGTTGCGGGGCCGCCAAAGCTCTGAGCACGACACACACACTACAGACCGGCCACAGTGAGCACCCGGACCAGTACCAGTCGGACTAGTGACTGGCGAACCGTCGGCAGACGCACGGACACGCGGACAGATGACTGAACAAGAGCCGGACAGAGAGACGGATAGGAAGGGAGCTGCGGAGCATGTGGTGCTGGCACAGAGACGGGCCCGCCGACTGTCGCCTTGTCGCAGTGCCTTCGGTATTTGCACACTCCGGTGCAGCGCGAAAAAATAACGATTGCGGGAGTGGTCGGTCGCAACGATTAACGAATGCTCTACAAATAATCAAAATTTAAGAGTAACAAGTTTGAGCTTGGATGCTTAAAAGAAATTAAATAATTGATTTCTGGACTTAAATCTGAGTTAGTTAGTTTGTTTGAAGATAAATTTATGATTTTCAACAACAACAATATATATTACTTAAGTTGTTGAGATTTTTAAGCAATTAAGATTCTGGGTGTAAAATTTAAAGAGAATTTAATTTTTAAAATTCATGAAGAACAAATATGGCTGCTCTAAAATCTTAATAAAAAAACTTATCCCTCGAGGTATACATTTTAAATACCGCACAAATTCTCATAGAAAAAGAAAACAATTCTTGTATACTAGTATTTATTTATTTATTTAAGTCCCTAATGAAAACCAATAAGCTCGTCCAAACATTGGGAACTCAAACGAAAGCAGCATGCGGAAAAAGAGAGCAACGATTGAGAGCAGCGAGTCTGAGAGAGTGGAAAGTGCATTTGCCTCATTATTTGAACAGAGCAGCGACCATACAATGTACTTGGCCCCATCGCTCTCTTAAGTCCGCGCTCTTCTTCTCTGTGCGGTTCTCCCACTGCAAGCTCCATGTGTTCTTTTTTCGCAAGAGTCGTGCCAAGCAACTTTGTTGCCGTACATTGACGTCTCCGCCTGCATGATCGCGAATCCCCACTCTAGCGCGCTCCCCACAGTGGGGATCTCGCTCTGCTGCCAACGTTCTCTTCCTCTCTCGGCAGATCGTAAGAAGAAGAGCTGCCTTATATGGCGAGAATCGGATGGGATCGGGTTTTGGTCGTCTAGCCGAAGGCCCTTGATATAGGTCGAACCACTCAGCTGGGCTGTGGTGCATCGGAATATTTATGCCACCTTCTTGGGAATCCGAAAGAGCTGATCAATCTACGTGTGTCACACACGCACATTTAACACACTTAAAGGTTTCCTTTCATCGTCGGCCGTTATAGTGGTCATCAGGATCGATTCTTCAGTCGGCAGAAGATAATTGCGGTCCAGCTTGGAGTCCATTAAAAGTTATTTTCTGCCCGGGGCAATGCATGCAGCGCCCAAAAAACAGATTCCCGATGGTAATGGATGGCTTAAAGACCTTGGCGCAAGCAGCTTCCCGCTGATAACCAAATTTGAGTGGAAATTATGGGTCAGCATTCGGGAATTATGACAGCTATTTACATATATAATTTAAGATTAATGTCCGTGTACTTATTATCACAGCTACATATTTACATACAAAATTTTATAATTAAATCCCTTGTACTTTATCTTACCCTTATTTTTTCGGGTTTTATGTCTACTTGATGTAAGATATATAATATATAATACTAATCCGTGAAGACCCATTTTAAGAATAATTCTTTTAATAATAATAATAATCTTAATAATAATTATTAAAATGGGATCTTCACGGATTAGTATTATATATTATAATAAACGTAATCGATAAAGTGAATTTTTCTTAGACGTTGACGGCCCTTACGACAACAAGCACGTGCTTGTTAGTGTTAAGTGTTAATAGGCGCGCTAGGAAAAATTATAGAAATAGTTTGCGAGGAATCAGTAGATACTGATATCTTTGTGGCATCCACATCCATGATTCACCGTTAGAATTTAAAGATAGCCATGCTGGCATTCCTTGTTCATATTCATAACTTGGCTCACACTTATGCCCATCTTGGCCAGCAATGCGACAGAGTGTGGAAAGAGCGTGGGGCTGCTGGCATCTCCAGTTGCATACTCGTAAATCAATTAGCAAAGAGCGGCGAGTGAAGAGTATCTCGCGGATACGCAGTCGAACCGAAACTCGTTTGGCTTCGCCTCCACGGATGAGTTCGCTCTCAAAAAACGCCAACAAACCTTTGGCAGAAGGGCAAACAGAAGAGCCACAAGAAAATGCAAATGTAAATTGCAAAATGAAAAAAACCGGCAAATATTTATATATGATTTGCTCTCTCCGTCCGCATCCGTGAGATACAGAGATACGGCACTCTTCGCCGGGACACGCAGCGACCCCCGCAACGATGATCAGCCTTTACCTCGAGTGGTTTATTTTTAACGATTCCACCGCAAGCGGTGGCGGTAGCGGTGGCAATTGCAAACATTTATACAAATTGACGTTTAGCTGTCGCAGTTGTCACTTCGCCAGCCGCACCAAAGATACGCGATGCAGTATTCCCTGGATGACCCGGCAATGTAATTCAAGTTGCTAACCGCAACAGACTGTCTCCGCAGATGTGGCTCCACCACTCCTTCCACCCTTTCCCTTGCCGCTGGCTGCCACAGCCCCAGTCTCAGTCCCACATCCACTACCGTTTTCGATTCCCCCTCTGACAACATCTCGTGTTCGTGTTTTATAATTGTTATGGCCATTTCTACAAGTTGTTGTACATTGTTGGCGCTTCGAGGGCTTTTGGCTGCGATTCTGGCCTGGTTTGCACAGCAAAAAATGTGAATTTATTATGTAGAATTTTATTAAGCTTTACTTGAATTCGGTTTATAAATTACAATACATTTTTCAGTATTAAAAAATCATAAGTTTCCTGTATCAGAGAAAGTATCTTCTTCACTGATTCTATTTTGGTAGGAGTTTCAATTTCGCCTTCTTTAAATTGAATTTCTTTCTGTGCCGCCTTAGTGGGTAGCTGGACGAGTTGCTTAGGCATGCGAATCGCACACATGACTGGCGCCTAGATCGCAAATGTATATCACGGATGTCTGTTTGTATTTCCCCTGAAAGTCAGTTTCGGAACGGCTCAAGCGCGTATGTATCTACACGAAGAACAAAGTAATAGTAGAATAGTAATAAATAATTAACCTTATTACACACCTTAGCCTCTTGAAGTCATTACAGAACCCATTATTTATAACAAGCTTTGAAAATGGCTCTTAATTATGTTCCAATCATTCTCAAGGATCCCAAGGATCCCTCTTTAATTACAATAATTTGTTAAATTGTCGTCTTGCATAATATATAATTAAATAAATCTGATAAATATGCTGAATATGAACTGGAACCGACACTTTAATCATTAGGCTTCCTTAGCCAATCTGAGCCTTTTTTTCGAAGGTCTCAACGCTGCCCTTTTGATCATTCCACAAGATGGTCTCAGCCTTTTTTCATTAAAAGCAATCCTCCCCTTGACCATGCCGATGGGAAATTTGAGACGTTTTCGAAGCCGAACAAATTGGTAGCATAATGACAAATGGAGTGCCAAAAAACGTGTTTTATGTTCATAACCAAGATACGCAGAAGGTATTTAAGCCGACGACGATACAAGATTCCAAGGGGTGATCGGGGGAGGCAAGAAGACTCTCCTCGCAGCCGAAGCCAATCTGCATATAAAACGTAACCGAAAGGACAAACCTTTTAGCCGGCCGGCGGGAGGAAACTGTGCGGGGACCAGGCACAGGCCACATCTCCTCCAGGATGGGCAAAGTGTGAGAATCGAGGAAAGGGGAGCGCTTCAAACAGAGAGTAATTTACGCTTGCATGCAAATTGAAAAACAGTCGAGAGCAGGCACTGGGACTGGAGTAGGAGTTCCTACAGAGCTTGTGGACTGATTGACCACCGAGGACGGGGTTGATGCATTTTAAAACAAATTGGCACAGTTTGTGAGAGGTGGCGATGAAGCTGTGTGTTTCCTGTGTTGTGTCGAGGCGTGTTTGTCACTCAATTAGATGCAACTCATTTAGCCGCTTTCGCATTTGGCCGCCATTTGTGTGCACAAAATGTTAATCAAAGCCTGATGGGATTTTTTAGGCCAACTAATGATGCCATGCTGTGTGCTGCCTTGATGATGCCAACAGGCTGGGAGTGGCGACTGGTTCTGTGGGTGGTTCCAGGGGTCTCCACACACAGACATATTGATGACAGTCACTCAATTAATATGCAAAATTTATGCATGGGAAAGTTCAAAACAAACAAACCAACCATAGCCACAGCGACACAGAGTTATAAAACATACATGTCGGTGTAAAAAAAAAGGAGGGGAATTGCAGGTCCAATAAAAAATCAATACAAATTAGCAGAAGCGTCATGTTATTTTGTTTTTGTCCACGGAATTGAGTTGTTGCACGATTGTGCCCCATAATCCGATGTAAGCCCCTCAAAAGAGGGTTCCATTAGGTTTGCCAGCTTAAATACCATGCGTGTCATCTGTGACACCTATTAAACTGTGGCTATCAGGTGGTTTCTGATTGTAGAGCTTCGGTGTAGTAGGGCGAATATTCATCTTATCTGAAGCACGCTATATTTAGAATTATGGGGAATAATCTTTAAAACCAACGAATTAAGGTATTTAAATTGTTCATAAGTGAACAACTTCACAGCTTAGTACTTTTGTTTCCGAGTCGTAATCCAATATAAAGAAATATGCACGTATAACGCAGTGGTGCCGAAGGAGCTGACCTGCAATTTTACAGATTTCTCTGCCTGACCTCTGCTGGCAGACGCACAGAATGTGAGCAACACACCAGTGCAGTCAAATTACAGTTTTGTGACTAAATCGAACTACTTTTTAGAATTAAATAGCTATGCTTTATGTCATTGCTATTATTATGAACTTCTTTACTTTATAAGTAAAGAGTTTGTGCTATATACTATACATACTAACTGAAAAGCCATTCCAACATGTAAATGTATTCCCTGACCACCTCTCATACAAGTAATATTACAAAAATATATTACCATTATTAAAACCAATAATTTAAAGTAATTACCTAGTTTCAGTTATAAGAAATTAGGCCAAGCAATTGATTTCATATTTAAAAGAAGACTTTCTCGATCAAAGAACTCTTCCAACATTAAAATCATTTTCTTATACCCAACATTTTAACGAAATTAAGCAAACCTTGAACTGTAGTAGCCAGCAGTCGAATTAAAAGTTTATTTAAATAAAGTTAGTTGTGACCATTACGCAGAACACATGTGTTGCACATTGCAATTAAATCGCTGGCCAGCCTGCGACAAGGATGTCCTGTCCTATCCTGCACCTGGCATGAAGGGTTGTGAGCTGCATTTGATGTCTGGTCTGATGGAAAAGTTGTAGCGACCAAATAATTTGGAAGCATACAAGGCCAGGAGGGAGGTTGGATATGTGGGTGGCGAAACGCACAGCGGGAGGAAGTGCAAAAGTTTGCAGCTCCGAGATGCTGATGATGATGATGGGGTACGATCTCTGCGCAACAATAGTTTGCATCTCGGAGATACACGAGTTGAAGTTATGCTGCTCCTTTGGCCTCGTCGTGTTTTCCTGTTATTCTAGCTCTTGGCTTGCCGCAATCAACTGCACTGCATGTTGCGGTTCCACGAACAACTCGCTATGCCTGTGTGTGTATCTAATCACAATAGCACGTGCGCATATCCTTTTAAAGGAGCCGGCGGGGGCGCAGTCCATCGGAGTCCCCAGGCTGCCATTCGAAACCGGGAGGATTGTGCAAACTAAAAACATTTTGGCCGCTTTGTTTTTGGCTCATTTCGTTTGTCGATTTTGATTATTCGTCTGTGGCTGGCCGCACAGCACAGACTTTTGTTTTTCCCAGTCCCAGTGCCAGTCCACCGCCCCACAACTATTTGTATCTCAAAGTTGGCCCACACACACGTATTCCACATGCGAATACCAACTATTTTCTTTGTGCACTTCAAAGTTTTCCACAAAGGCGCCCCTTCCATCTCGGTTTTGAATTTAAGACCAGAGTGATCCGAGCAGCGACCAAGATACCTCAACTCAGGCTGATCTCTCTCTCCCTTAACTGACCTATAAAACCATTAAAACTCGTTTGATTTTTTTTAAATGCAAGGAAATATTTTATTTATTTATTACAAGCGGAGAACCATGAAAAGTTCTCAACAAAGTACTCTTTAAATTTTGGTTTTGCGGCTTTAAATCTCAAAAGGTTAGTTAGAAGCAAGCTACTTTTGTATACATATTCTGTATATATTGGCCCTTAGGCAGCATTGTATTTGTTTGAAGTATTGTCGCAGGTACAACCATTTACTCCGGCTTGACCGGCACATAGGTCAGGATGATGGTGGAGTGCGGGGCCACCTTGAGCTCCTTGAGATTCACCTTGGCCGAGTGGGCAACCTTGACGGAATCCTCGTGGTTGTTGTAATGCTCGCTAAAGTAGGAGATGGTCATCTTGTCGGGCAGATCAGCGGGGCCGGTGAAGTTGCTCGACTGTGGGACCTCGGTGGGATTGAAGATGACAAAGTAGCCGGGGTTTCCAGACTTGATTCTGCGGGAAAAAATCAACAATTGAATTAGATTGTGTAAAGGAAATAAAGTAAATGAAAGAGAAGTGAACTATTATTATTAGATTCGTTAATGTTTTTACCTCTGCCTTCAAAGGACAAGCATGAAGAAACGTTTGAAAATTAGTACAAAGTAAAATTAGAGAATCAAAAACACAAATTACCTGGAGAAGGCCACCAAAGGATCGGCATTGAAGAGGGTCAGCTCGCCGTGCATGTAGGATGCAGACTTGCGCAGCATCTCGATCTGCCTGTAGGTCTCCTCGGTTACATTTGTGTACTCGACGGCGTCCACAGCAACCACGGGCACACCGGGCAGCAGGGAGAGGAACATGGCCAGAGCGGAAGGATCCTGGGGAGTGTCCACAAAGACATCCGCAAAGTTCCACTGCAGCCAGCTGTCATTGCCAGCCTGGAAGAGCGTGTTCTCGAGATTCTTCTTCAGCGATTTCTCCGGCCTCGACTTGCTGAGCACCTTGACGAAGTCACCGTACATGGGCAGATCAATGCCGTTGGCTCCGGGCACATCGCTCAATTGGTACACCTGTGGCTGGATCACATCCTCGGCCACGGACAAGAATGCCTCGTCCGAGACGTTCTTCACGATGCTCAGGTAATCATAAAGGACATCACCCAGGCCGTTATGGAAGGTGGTCTGCTTGTGGTCATAGAAGCCATAGTCTCCCTCTCCCAGGTTAAAGTCCTTGGGCACTGATGAGGGTTCCTCGTTCTCCAGTAGGTCGGAGAGCACAAAGAACTTGGTGTTCTTCAGACGAATGCCCTGGACACCAAGGCCAACCAGGTGACGCAAGACTCCTCCAAATTCGTTCCTAATTATAGTACTGTTCATCTTTAAGTCATAGTGACCGTCTTCGAACTGGGAGAGCAGGTAGCTGTCGTCCAGTTTCTCCCAGGCGGTGCGATTGCCGCCCACCTTCAGCCAGTTGGTGGGTACGGCTGTCTTTCCAGTCACCCAAACCAACGCAGAACGTTTCTCGGGATTTGCAATGGCATCCTGCACCAATTGCGAGTCCTTAGCGACGTAGTTGGGCGTCACATCGAGTATCACCTTGGTGTCACTGCCCACATACTGGGCAACCAGTCGCTTGATTTGCTCCTCCACCTCGGGCTTCTTAACATTGTAGGTCAGCTCGGCGGGCAGCTCGTAGATAGCTCCTGCGGCATGAATCTTCTTGGCGGTCTGCACATCTTGCGGCTTGGCAGCCTCGATTTGGGCGAACTTGGCATGAGGTCCGCGCTTATACCAGGCCAAAGGCTGGGGGGCAGCACATTTGGGGGCTCCGATGATAATCAGAATGGCACCCACCAGCATGCCCACCCAAATGGCCCAGAAACCCACAAAGAAGATCCAGCGCAAGCGAACCCAAAACGGATCGTTGGCATATTTCATGAGCTCCTCCTTGCTCATGCCGGTGAAGGCCTGTTGTTGTGGAAAAGAAAGATAGAAGAGGAACTCGTTAAACTAACATATTTTCCTTTAATTGTACACTTATTTGTACTAATAATATTGATAAAAGAAACCCAATTAAATTATAGAAAAATGTACTCACGGGCTTGCCTCCGTTGACCGGGCCAATGTCGATTTTGGCATCGCCATTCTGGTGATCGTTCTTGATGAACTTCACCTCATCTCTGCGCTCGGCCAGCTTGTCTTCCGCTCCGTTGAGCATCTGCTCGTCGGCTCCGTTCTCATCCTGGACCATGTCGGCTGGAATGGTGAACAATCCAACAAATGGTTAATTGGCTCTAATCAGTTTCAATTAAGCTCGCGCCGCCGAGCTTTACTCAAGCGATCAGGCGTGACTTTCTACCGCGTACAGCTTTTTCAGGTTAAGTCGAAAGAGAAGCCAAGCCACACATTGAATATTTATGTATCTCAATGCGAAGTGAAGGGTGGAAACTCCCTGGTTTCCATCTGGGATTTTTCGCATGCTGACGTCACACTTTGAGTTTGCGCCTCATGAGAAAATCGACCTGTGGCTTGCTTTTCACTCCGATAAAATAAATCAATACCAGCCTCCGCCTCTGCTTTTCTGTGTTCATTTTTCTTATCTATCTCTCCGCTGATAAGGCACTCCCAGATACACCCAAAAATGTTGTATGTACATCTTAGATATAGATATATAATTCTATGTTCTGTCCAGTGCAAAACCCCCGCATTGTTACGTCAGCTTTCCCATTTTTCCAATTTCTCTATATGCAAACGCGATGTGCTTTGTTTAATTACCTTTTTCGGGGCTCGGATTTCCTCCCAGAAACTTGTCCTCAGCTATGGTTTTGTAGACCTCTGGCGAATCGGCGGGGTTTGGTGCAGCTGCGTTGATTGTATTATCAGACGCGCCTAAAATACAACACTTTAATTTAGCGAGATGAACACGTTGGAAAATGGTACACGATTAAATAGAATCTTTGATAGAAGTTTTATTTCAGGAAAATGCAGTGTGACCGACAGGTTTTTCTGTTTTAATGATATGAATAGTTTAAAAAAAGAGGATATTTAACCTTCCGTCCGAGCTGGTCTCACTTCAATGACATTGGCGTTGCCATATTATGCAAGAAAAATAGTTGTGTTTATTCGCTTTTTCGCTGATATTTGCGAAACCTTCAATAAAGCCGAAAGAGAATATAGAGTTCACAGAATATAGAAGAAGTTAGAGAAGGTAGAGACAGCAACTTTTTAAAACAAACTTAAAAAAGGTTATAGCCTTGACAAACGGTGGGAAACTTGGCTTTGACAAAATCGATTGGCGCGAAACTTAAGCTGAAACCACTTACCAGTAACCGGCAATGTGACGGAATTCTGCAATACAAATATTTATTTAAAAAAAGAAAGTTTTCCATTTAGTTGGACTCACCTTGCTGGCAGCGTGGCCTAAGCGTTTTAGGCGTGAAAACAAATTCATGGTCACCACTTTCTTCTGGCTAATTCCTTATTTATTTCTGCAAGTTACTTTTGATTTTCTGTTTATAAAAATAGAACATATACAAGATTTTCTTTTAAAGTTGTTTTTATTGGTATTTAGATTAAATAATAATATTAGTTTAGTTATGCTATAATTTCCTTTACTTATAACCGATTTTTATATACATAAACATGATTTATTTACTGTTTAAATACGCACTCTTAATCACTAAAAACCATTCATATTGGTATATTAAACACTTTTTTTAAGTTTATAACCATATATTTTATGTACAAGCGACAATAAGCTGAAGTTGTACAGATATTTTAATTATCTTCTTCATTCGGAAGTAATATTTTACTAGTCAACTGCTTTTTCGAATTAAATTTATAAATAAGTTTCTAAACGTTCCTTCACGAAGCAGCCAAACTTCATAGATGATGCAATATAGATCAAATATTGAGTATATTTTTCACCTTATCTTAGGCACTATACACTGTAGTTTTCACTGTACTTTTCACTGTATATCTTTTGCGAGACCCGCCCGGCAAGAGGTCTGAATCGCGACTGCCGCTGCAGATTTGCAGAGCCTGCAGTGCATCGCTCCCAGAGGCACTGCCTCGATTGCGATCGCTTCTCGAATTTGATTTAATTATACTTTATGGACGTGTATGCCCGCGCCGTGTGCGTAAATGCGATATATGGCCAGCGGCGATCCGCGCCGATCCATGCCAAGCCCAAAAACTACCTGTCCGTGTGCCGGCGCTTTACCTGTACTGTCGTTGCTGGGCAAACTGTGGCGTTGACCAAGCCAGTTTCTGAGCCAAGCCAGCCAACAAGAGACAAAAAGTGCACTCGTCGGCACATTCCTGGTGAAAATGTGCAGCGTCGTCTGGCGATTCCGCAAGGTTGTTGTCGGCCAGAACCAAAATTACTGAAGCTCAACGCACAAAAAATTGATCAATTTCGACCAGGCATTACCTGGAGTCTGGCTTCCGATTATGTGACATGCAAGGGTCATTAGCTCATTAAGAGGGGGAGCTATATATGAAGCAGGCTGGGGACCTGCACCCACAAATTTAACACGATGGGCTTTCATGTGGGTCGACAGTTGCTGCTCTCGGGTTTCCTGCTGGTGCTGCTCCACGTGCTCACCGAATCGCAGGCCAGGCCTCAGGTGATTAATGAAGGGTAAATGGCGAATCGATTTGAATAATTCATCCCATTGCCAGGATGTTATCACCGGCGAGGAAACAGAGGTGGTTGTGATCAAGCAGGAAGGCGGCGGTGACGGAGATGACGATGACTCCTCGTCGGAGGAGACGGTAGAGGACTCGGAGGAAACACGTCGACGACGACGCGATGTGGACACGGACAACCCACCGTCGGCTCGGGCGGGCATTCCAGGTTTGCCAGATCCGGCCACCATTATTAAGATCGCTGAGCTTTTTCAATCCGTAGGCGAGCAAATAGTACCGATCCTGTTGCAAGCCGTCCTACCGGGCTCGGATGCTGCGGGCGACCGATTCGCCAGATCCGTGAACTTCCTGGAGAATCTGGAGACCGCACCTGAAGGGTTCGCCACCGAAAAGAATGAATAATCATGTATATCTGGACGGATCCGGAACTTGCTTGGAGACCGGATGTTTAGCAATGATCACTAGTGACCCATAGGCTAGAAGGTTAAACTATAACTTTTCCTTGAGATAAATTTTGGTTGCTTGAGCTGAAACTGTACAGAATTCTATTCATTTGATTGTGGTATCTCTGGGAGTGCATTCATATATTACAATAAACATTTATTATCATCAGATAATGCATGTAAATTTATACAATGGAAACATCTTGTCTTTATTTAAAAAACTAGTCATCATGCTTTTCGTTTTCCATGGTGGTGAGAACAAAGATGCCCTTGAATCCCTTCTTTTCGACACAATGCTTTTCGTTTTGAGTGGACAAAACACTCATGATGTTGCTGATGGCAGAAGACAGACTCTCTCCACACAGAAGATCTTCCGTAAATAGTTTGTGGACCAGTGGGTGAATGGGCTTATCCAAACATAATTGGTCGAGATGGTTTAAAATTGAACTGACCATGCCATGAACTATACGAGGAACAAGGTCCTTATCCTTGAATATCTTATCGCAGTTTTTATAAAAGGCATCATTTACAGCGCCCAACTGAAGTCCCGTTCTGTGCTGCATGTCCTTGTGTTTTGGGTCTAGCCAGTTTTTGTTTATTCCGTGTGTAGCTTCCATTATATTCAATAGTAGAACCAGCAAAATACAATATAAAATCGTACCACGTTGCTTAAAAATCAAACAAGAATTACAAATGAAAAAATAAACTATATTTAGCTACAAAATTTATTCACGGACTTACCATCTTTATTCCCTTAGTTGTGAAGCGCAATTGGTAGTCATTTGGAAATGTGGCACATTTTGCTTCACTTTAAATGTTTGATTTCGCGGTTTAATTTGATTTAGCTCAGTTTACCGATAAACAGATTAGACTTTTACCTGCTACTTACTATTTTTTGTTGATGAAATATCCATGTATCCTGCGAATCAAAGCTAATCAAAATGAAGGCATTCACTTCTGATTTGCATTATTAGGGCTTGTTACGTAACCCAAAATTCCTTAGTACACCTTTGACAGGCAGGAGTTCATCCAACCTAAGGGAATGTGATCGGAAGCAGGACATTAACTCCTAATGAAATAATTACGTATTGGAGAACGACCCTTGCCGGCTCCTATCCTGTTTTCAACAAAGTATGAAATAATTTGCATAAATTGAAGGCATTGAAAGAATTCAGCTGGCTTGATTTTTGCAACAGACCGGCAGAAAATGTATGCTCATTAGCCATAATGGACTAACACGCCCTTCGTGGGTTTCAATATCCCCAAGGGTTTAAGTCTTCTTTATCAAAAGAATATTCGGGGTGTAACTTTTTAATATCAGTTGATTACAGTGTTAGTTGAAACCAATTTAAAATCTTCAGTTATTTTATTGATTTTCTGCCAATCTCTGGTTGGGTGATGTCTTTTAAGCGAAATTAGATATTCTTTGAGGCATAACAAAAGATTAGATAGGGAATTTTTACCATTGAAATTATGATCTCAATTATGATCTCTACTTACCGTACTTGCTTTCCGGGCTTCGCAGAGGCAAAGATAATAAATGCACAACAATCGTTTATAAATGATTGCTCAAAAATATTGAATGGAGAAAGATCAGGGTTGTACTTTTTCCATTAACGAAAATAATTTTATTCCCCACTTGCACTTTTCAGTCTAAGCCGATTGTTGTTCAAGGTGGCGCCACTAGCGGCCAAGCTTGATCGATTTGGTTGCCACTGTGTAAAACAAATGTAAAATTTCAGATAAATATTTTACTTTACAATCTGTCTCAAAGAGATGCGAGCAGCAGGGCTGAAAAGAGAGCGATCTGAGCCGAGAAGCTCTTGTCCTCTCTTAAGATTTCCCTTGCTTTAGTTTGTAAAAGCTAAAGTCTAAGATTTCTTGATTGGTATAAAGCTGTATTATTTAATTTGGTATATGTATGTGCATTAAATATATATTTATGCGGACTTGCTCAGAAATATTGAATACAAATTATAATCAAGACAATTATTGGACAACTAACAACCTCTTATATCCATTTCGCTCGCTCTTTTACTCGCGGCAGATGGTTAGTCAAGTCTCTAACCAAGGTTTCGAAGTAAAGAGATATTAAACTTCTTTTTAATCATTTTATCATCGTTTTTATTTAATTTAAATTAATAATATGATCAAAAAGGCCCTTTGGACTGAGTAAGCCCCTGAAAACCCTTAAGTAGCGGGTATTCAATAGCTTTCTTACTTACTTATGCAATTATATGAAGAGCAATTAGCCAAATATATGTATATTAACCATTTGAAGCAACATTGACTATGACCCTCGATCTGCTTCAGTGCTTGCGCTGGGTGCCCCTGAGTTCGATGGTCTCCACTCCCACTTCTTAGTAGCGATAGAGCTCGGCTACAATAGGAGCCAATTATGATCCAGCGAGGATGCCTCGAGGTAATAACCTTTATTCCTAAAGGATTATAAGACATATCCCTTTTAAGTAACAAAACCACACAACTGCTGTAATTTCTGTAACTAGGTTTAATCTCGAATTTATTTATAAAATAAAAACACATTTCCTTTGTTTAAAAAACAATCCATCGACAGAATAAACACGCATTAAAAAAGCCGCTTGCATTACCAAAAATACAAAAGTACAGGGCGATAGAGAGGCGGACGGGATTTATAAGTCCTTGTGTCTCGTCCCGCAAGGATATACATATCATAAGGGACTAAAATCTATGTACATGCACATGTATGAGAAGGGATATATAGAAAGAGTTGTGGGGGACATAGGAGGACGTAGGATATAGAAATGAGTATGTGTATATTTTTGGAGAATAAAGATCTGCCAGCGATTTGTAGTGACTCTTTCGTGGATGTCCGTGAAATGATGTTTTCTTTTTTTTTTCTTTTGCTTTTCCTTGTCTTTAATTGATCTTGATTGCGAATTCGATTTGGCTTAGATGTAGGCTTGGACTCCCTATGCTTACGTTTAATTTAAATGTACGGTAATTTAATTGGTAGCGTAATTAATTTATGCTTATGTGTGTTTCTTGTTTGGCTGGCTGGCTGGTTGGCTGTGGCTGGCATCCCCATCCCGATCCGGTCCGAACCGATCCGATTAGGTCCGGTCAGATCCCATCAGGGCCTCACTTGTTGCCGGCATTCACGAGGACGCGCTGTCTCGCCGTTGAGTTGGAGTTGAGGGCCGGATTGCACATCTCCGTGGTGAACTTGGTGAAGCTATTGTGGAAGCCGTTCGCCTGGCCATTACGGATTGGCGCCGACGACACATCGCCATCCTTGAGCGCCTTGGCATGTCCGTTCGCATGTCCGTTTGCCTTAACCGCCGACTTATCCTGCAAGGAATCATTCAATATTTAATATAAATCTTAAAGAAAAATCTGGTAAGTTGCTTACCTTGCCCTCGCGCTTCACATAGGCGCGCTTGTAGAAGTTGGAGAAGAGGAAGTAGAACATCACCGCATGGGCGCCGATGAAGTAAGCAAATCCGATCGGGTAGTTGCAGTCGTTCTTGAAGAACAGCTGGAAGGAGTGCACCATCACCAGAACGAACTGGATCATCTGAAGCACGGTCAGGTACTTCTTCCACCAGAGATAGCGCTGCACCTTGGGACCCATGGCGGCCAGCATGTAGTAGGCGTACATAATGATGTGCACGAAGGTGTTCAGGAAGCCAAAGAAGGTGGAGTGGCCGCCGGGCGTGAATTTGACGCCCCACCAAACGGACACTGGCATGATGCCGTGATGGATCACATGCAGCGTGGACACCTGATCGTATCGCTTGCGCATCACAAAGAAGAACGTGTCGAAGAACTCGGTGAACTTGGAGAAGTAGTACCACCAGCAGCCCTCGGCGGTCTGCAGGATTTATAAGAAAAATATAGGCATTAGGAAATGTGCATTAAATAAAATATACAAATAAATACAATTTAATATGCGAAATAGGTTATTTTTAATATTTTGTTGCATGAACTTGACTTGGTCTTTGTAAAGTATTTTATTACAGGAAATAAAAGTTATGTAATAGGCTGTAAAAACTCATACTTTGCCTACATTATAAACTAATTACAAAGCTATAATGTAACTTTACTGCTTACTAAACGATACAAATATGTAATTACAATCTTGATTAAAATAAATACAAAAATATGCAAATATAAAGCTTACTTTCTTTAATCTCTGATCTCAGCGTCTGCTGCCTGGTTGAACTTTCTTATCTCTAATCTAAATTTGTGAATTTCCGTTAAATGATATATATAATACAATTTAAAGAGCCACAGCTGCCATCCATTTTCATGGCCAATATTTCATTGGTTCATTGTTATGCAAAGAAAGACCGTAGCTCGGGCAGATCGATTCCGTTTGCCCTGGAACTAACGGTTGGACAGAGCTCGAGCTTATCAATAATACAGAAAATGGTTGATTTGCCAAATCTTTGGCCTGTCAACTTTCTAAGACTTTGCCACTTTCTTTGGGTCGTTTACCCAGTTTAGCCAGCCTGGCGACACACGTGAGGCTATCTGGCAGAGGGCAGGCGCATGGCGATCCCTCATTCTCTGCGATCCACCGGCCACACAGCCGGCTTTTGCCGGCTTTCGGCATTTATTTCATCCATTTCTTTGCGATTCTGCGATTAGCATAGGTGGAGAACCTGTCGCTATTGCCGTTCTTTCTAATTTCTTGCCTCAGCATGGTCACAAACTGGTTGCTTACATAAAATCTGGCCCAGTCAACAAAAGACCTTTGCTATTTGCCAGTCCAGCCAAAAAAATCTAAATTTATATAGCCCCCGATGCCGACCGATGCTTGGCTATACACATATTTGCTTAGCACATAAGGAAGATGGGTTCCAGATCTATACTTACACGTATCGCTTTGGGCGAGTAGGAATAATCAACGGGCTCGCATCTCAAGTTATAGCCATTCAGCCATCCACCCAAGCAGGACTATTAGGGCGAGAGAAGAGCGTGATTATGTTTCAGTGGAATTCGGTAATTAAATGCTTTATTATTACCTCGTAAAAGAGCCAGGCACTGAAGATAACCTGCGCCGCATTGTAGACGATCAAGACTTTGCGCAGCTCGAAGGGCTTTCTGTTTTCCATGAGCTTCGGGCCGAGTACCTGGGGAATGGACATTGAGACGGGGGTTAGCAGTCCCACTGTAATTGCATCCTCTTCATCTGAGAGCGAACGCGTCTCTCATTTTAACATAATCAAATAGAGGCCAAAGCCTCTGTCTGTTGCAGCAATTATCAAATCAAATCAATCGACAGCGACCGACTTTGTCTGTTGGTTTTGTGACAAGTTCGTTGCCTAAGTCTTTTGTTTGGCCAACCAAGCCAGGCCCCCCCGCCCTCCCCCGATCCGTCACTCGATTTTAGCAGTCATGTGAAAGTAAGTTAAATGCTTTTGTAAAATTATGAATGTGAACCCAATGCAAAGCGGGAAACCTAAATAGAAATCGTTTTTTCGAATTGATTTTTTTTTTTATTTTTAATTTTTGCATAATCGCTGGCTGCCTGCCGGTGCTCTCAGGTCATATTTCGACACCAGCTCGACTCGTCTCCGCTCCGGTCGAGATGATCGTCGCACAAATCGGATGGCCCTGAACCTCATCTCTTGTTGCCCAGTCATTTTGCAATGCAATAAACCGAAACTAGTTTGTGCAAAGGACCAAACGACGGACACTCCCCATATAATCAGCGGAATCAGCCAGTTATGGTCTACGAAATCAACATTAATTTGCCCCTTTAGAATGATTCTGTTTTCGTTCGATTCTGCGCTCTGGGGTAGCAATTATAGATCGGTAGATCCCCCATTCTCGGGCCACTTACCTTCACGATATACGCGTATGTCAAGCTGATGGCTATCGTGGGGAACGGTGAGCTCATGAGCGGGTAGTCTCGTGTTCGCGGATCCGATTTGTTGTCCATCAGATCCCGCCAGCCATCGTAGAAGTTTGTGAGGTACTCCTGCAAGAAAGAAACCAGATTAATCACCTGTGCCAGTTACCGAGATCAAGTGTCAAATCAATAAATTACTAGTAGTAACAGCATGCTGCAACCATAGGTTGTCAAAGAGTTCAACAAGGCGGACACCTGATGGATTATGAGCATTCAGCTTTGAGCCTTTGGGTTTTATATTTCTGATTTTTCTTTGGTTTTAATTAAAGTCTCCCTGCCGAATCAAACACATGCTGTTGCAATACCCGAAACAAAGGAAACCCACAGCCAGGGGCATGGAAAGAAATCAGTTAGTTTGGCAAAATAAAAAACCATATTCTGCGCGAATTTCCGTATGCTGACTCCGTGATTTTCTATCATATTTGTGTGAACGGTAATTTCCAATTGTCCATTAGCATTCAGCGGTGCCAGCCGCAAAATCATCAAAATAAAAAGCAAAATACAGTTGAGGAAAAACTGGTGCAGCCGACTAGCTGCTGCTGGCGATGTTGCAACGCGCAATGGCCTCTTGTCTTGTGTGATTTATAACAAAACAAAACAATCTAGAAACGACTGACCGACTGACTGACCGACTGACTGTCTGACTGACTGACTGACTGACCGACTGACTGACTGACTGACCAGCTAAGAAGCGGCGAGGAATGCGGGGGATGCCAGGAAAAGCTAAACCAGTTCCGCGAGTGTTAATCGCCGCTTAAATAGTTAAATACCTGACGGATGGCAATTAAAGAAAACAACGCTACTCTTAATTGCAGCGAGGGTTGTTGCAGCCGATTTCACGGAGGGGTTAGGGTTAACTTAATTGATTTGAACGAATCAGGGGCGTATGTGCGGATGGCGGCGGAATGTCAAGGGAAATATGCGATTGGGAAAGCGCGGGCATTTATTATGCCAATTATACCAGCATAACTCATTTATTAAATTGAATTGTAGTCATTAACAAGTGTGTAATGGAGAACCAATCTAGTTCTGCATTTGGTCTTTTCCTCACCAAGTTGTAACCGTAATTAAGGAAACAATTCAAGCAACGCTCAAGCAGAATAAAGCTAGTAATTAAAGTTGTGACTAAGGTCTCTGTCCTCATTTTGATTTCCGCAGGAGGTTCGTCGCGGTTCATTTGAAGCGTAACTTTAATTTATATTAAAGAATTATTTGTATTAAAACGAAATAGTTTCATATGCTACAGGATATTATTTTATGTTTCTTTGAAAACAAATTTAATCAAATTTCCTTGACTTTAAAGTTGCCTGGCCTATTCAGAAATAATAATACAATTTAAAATAACGCCTTATGTATGAATACGATTCCAATCACGGGGCGCTTACTCCAATCGCGTTATGTCGATCGAATTGTATGTAATTTGGCCCCAAAAGACTTGCCTCTCGATTAAGTTTGAGTTACGGAAAATGGTAATTTTCAAGCAGTTAATCCAATTCATTCTCAGCCTGCCTCGAAGCACTAACATTTTGCATAACACCTTGCAACGAGCTTAAGCCTTGGAAATGTTTTGGCTACGCCCCTGGCTAAAGGCTGCTCATCCATCATACTCAGTGCTGGGATCGGAGGCTACTGAGTTGTCCCAGCGGAGCTCCACCAACAAGACATTCAAACAAGTACTGTCGGAAATAATGCTCATTTGTCGCCTGGCGGAGGAGGAGGAGCTGGAGCTGAAGCTGGCGGCTCCAGTACAGGTGGAAGTGGAGGCAGGGGCAAGCTGATCGAGCGTTGAAAGCCCCGTCATGCCGATTGTTCATTAATGAACCGAGTCTGCCATTAGGTGAACTTACTGACCGACTGGCGGCCACAGTCTGGTATGTTGTGGGTTGTGTGTGGTGGGTGTGGTCCATGTTGAACGTAATAAGTGTGTGTAATTGCTGGTTTTTTTGGGGAGAACCGCAGCGTTAACCAAACAATTTCCCTTCACGTTGCAAGATTTATTGAAATTTCAGCCACTCGACAGTGACTGGCAAAATTTCCTATTACACATCTGACGTAATTCGGGAATATATAGTACTTAGTACTCGCCGGCTTGGCCAGTGAAGCGTCTTAGGACGGACTTTGTCCACTATCCACGGTCACCATGATGATGATTCAGAGCTGGCTTATATGAGGTCTGGCCCAGAAATAGTAAAAATACCTTAGACAAGGCAGTCTCCGGACTCCGGAAGAGACAGCATCCCATCTCAACTATGTCGCTGTTGATTGCATCTAATTAAGATTCACTTTTCGAGAGAGTTTCGGGCAGAGATTTTCACTTTTTTAGGTGCGTGCTAGTTAATTGAATTCAAGGAAGGAGGGGAAAACCCAAGGAAAGTACAAAAGACAAAGTACTAAAAAAGTTGGTAAGCTAATAATCTAATAATTGATATTTTTACCATGTATCTCAGGCTGAGTTATAAAGTTAATTACTTAGTACTATCATAACTTTTATTATTGCTAATTATTTGCATAAGAAAATGTCTTAAATACCCTATAAAAAGGTTATTTAATAATAAAAACACTTGTAAACATGTGTACTACCTCAAGGAAATTGTACAATTAAAGAAGTAATAAAGTAAAACTTACTATTTGCTTGAGAAATAGAAGTATTGTGTATTACCTGCTTCTTGTTTATTATTTATATATCTCGTATGACTTATATTTAAGCTAATTTTCTTACAAAGTTTCTTACACTTTATTCATAATTTATAATAAATAAAACTTATAGTTTCACCTCACCTAATTGATATGAAATATGTATCTTGGTTGTACTTTGGTTGCTAGGGCAATGCTTCGACCTTGTTAGCATTTAACTGCTTCCGGTACTGCAGCACTTTTTTAGGTAATTTCCAAGCTTTCTCGCTTGGCATTAAAAAAAAATTGTGTGGCATTTGTGTGGGTGAGGTTGAAGTGTTTGTTTGTCCGATTATGGCACCAACAGCACACTGGCCACCTATTAAGCAATTTGCATTGCCCTGTTCCTGGCCCAGACTGACGAAGTGTTTTAATTTCACATATCTTATAACATTTGATTGAGGAAAATTACTAGCGATGAGCGTCATAAAACCCGTTTTCTCACACTATCTGGGTGAGATCTATTAAGATGAAAATAGTATGTACTTAACACGCATTATGGTCGGACAAAGTGCAATTAAATTTAATTGACAGTCGCAGTCTGTGCCAGTATTTTTTCCTTTTTTTTTTCTCGTGCTTAGCCACTCAAAAAAACTGTTAATTCTGTCAGTTTATGTCGACGCTGCATTAGTGCTCTACTTAGAACCGACATAACCAGCATTGGCAGGAGGAGGAAGTTCAATAGCCGGTTCCGGAACCACAGCATGGAATTCCATTCATAATTGGTGGGCTTTGTGGCCGAGCCGCCAATCAGATTATCCAATGATCTGTCATAATTCAATCTATCTATGTCCAGCAATTATTGTCAGGCCTGTAAGCTGACGGCAAGCCCCAATGTATGTATGTATGTAGTTTCTGTTTCTTGTTGTCGTGATCTGATCTGAGTCCAAACAAAAGACTTGGGACACGAACGTGGGCGCAAAGTTCGACAGTCATCGCTGCTGCTGATGGGTTTTCAAGTAGTGCGCACTTCACCTGCATTAATGAAGCGATTCAGTTTTATTTTTTTACAAAATTAGTTGACTTCCTAGCGCAGTGCAGCGCTGATTTGAATACACAAAACAAACTCGGGCCCACAGTCGTTTAAGGTGAATTATCTGAGCCTGAAGCTAAGCCATAAAAATAATTTCGCGATTATCCATTTGGGTGGTCGGCCCGAGAATAGAAGCTGCGAAGTAAACAAAATTAACTGGCCATCTGTAAGCGTCTCGCAGCAAATGTGAAATTAGACTTTTGTCGCGCAGCTCAAGCGGTTTGTTGAACTTTGTTTTTGCCAAAGCAAATTAAATAAAATTAAGCATAGAGCGAAAAAGGACAAAGTAAACGGGAACCGGTATTTGTAAAAATCAACAAATCAGCCTTTCATATACATCTTTAAATACATTTATATATTTATATATACTTATAATACATTCTAAATGATCATTTTCGATGAGCTGTGTGTGGATCTGCAAGAGCTTGGCCAATATTTTTGGCAAATAGTGATTCACAGACTTGGTAGCTTGTGTAATCCCCATTTTGTCGATTCTGCCGATTCACGGTGATGAAGATGATGATGTCTCGGCCAGAATTCGAGCCAAGCTTTATTTTTTTTGCCAAGTCGTCAGCTGTTAGGCTGCCGCCGCCGCTGCTTCTGCTACTTGGACTTTGGCCCAGCAAACATGGCAGTTGAAAATGTATTGTATTTGTTATTACATAAAGCCAGAGCCGGCTGGCTTTGGTCAGTTTGCGTAAGCCACAGCAGTACCAGCACACCAGCAGCAGCACCAGCAGCATCTCTCGCATCTCTTGGCCAAATGCTGACCCTTTTTCGCTTTCTTTGGTTCACACGCGCGCTCGCCACCAAATGCTTTCCCCTAAAAAGCCACAAAAATGCTTCCGTCAGCGACAGCGGCAAGTGCAAAGAGGCATTTGTAATTGTTGCCGCCGCTGCCGTTGCGCGTTACATTTTAACGCTTCATTATGCGCCATAAAGTCGGAGAGCTCCAGGGTCTGTTGCCGCCGCCCCACAGCCCCGGACAAATGAGTTAAAATTTACAGTCCCTCCCGCCGCCAGATACAGATACAGATGCAAGCGATGAGTTGACCATTCACCATTCATATCCATCATCATTGTTCGATGATGTCGATGTCGCCATCGAAGGCAGCGACGCCCCATCTAGGCCTGACCCACTGGTGGCCAGTGACTAAGCCGCTGTAGCCGCCAGACTGGGAACCTTTTGGGAACCGTACAATGATTGTTTTTAGTGGCACTCGCTTGCGACAAATCGTCGCCCTAATGTGTTGCCGGTGACTGTGTAATAAGCGATTGGCGCTGAAACGGCCACTTTGGCTCTAATCGCGACTTACTGGGCTTGCTTGGCCAAGCCGGACAAACTGGCTGTCAATCATTTTTGAATGCTATATACGTATATCTCAATCAAGTCCACAGAATTAAACAAAAAGTATATTGTATACTTTGCCATATAGGTTCGATGACTCTAGAGATTATTAATTTCATCTTCTAATCACTTGAAATGAATTTAAAATTATTATTCCTAAAGTGCTCTTCCATTTCGAAACCTAATAATTATTGTGAGTCAAGGATTTTCAGGTTTTGAGTATAACAAAAAATACATCTTAATTTTATAATTTGTTTACGAATTTTTAAATCTTTCTACAATGTTTAGTCTCAAAAATATCGCATTAGGTAGCTTAAATTGCGATTTTTAGATAAAGAATAAATTTAAAAAATATTTATAAACCTAAAGGTTTGTTTATAAAATGAAGATATACAAATTTGTTAAGTAAAATATTGAAAAATCTAACACCTTTAGTATTTAATCCGACTTCAACTATTTTTTTAATGTTCCTTATTTTGTAACGCCTCAAAAAGTTACCAAAACTTCTTGTAAAGAAAATATATTATTCTGCTACAAAGTAAACTGAATCTAACAAGTTTCTATATTTTTTTGTACATAATTTTGTTACCTAAATAAATCCCCATTTTGTATTTTCTCTCAGTGCCGCATCTAGGCGAAGAAAAAAACCCCAGACATATTCAGGGCTTTATGGTTCACATTCCCGCTTAGCTTTTGTTGATTCAACTAATTAATACCACTATACCGATTTCAATGCCAGCGTCTTTGGCTCTTTTCACAGTTTATTATTCATTTGGGCTGCTGTAAAAAACCAAAGGCATTCATCCCGAACCACAAAATGCTTGCAAAATACGAAATACGAAAATCCCAGAAATAAAATCCAAATCAGTGTTGGCTGCATTTTTGATCATTCAAATTTTAGTTTTTTTTTTTTTTTTTTGGCTTTTGCACAATTTGACCCAAAAGCTAATATAAATCAATGGCCCCGGCGGACAGAAACATATTTGCTAACATTTGCATTTGGTGCCGGTGCTCGAGCCGAAGTCGAAAAAGCAATTAAATTATCAGCGACAGAGCGAGCAGCAGCCACAATCGAACAACAAAAAAGTTATTAACACTTTACAACATGCGGGCAATTAATTAAATCAGACGTCCGAGCGGCAGATTCCTACTCCCTGGAACCACCTTTCCGCTTCTGCCCGAAAAGTATCTGACGGGTTTGAGTTTCAAATGCATAATTGGGAAGACAACAAAGATGTGGCAGACGAGGCGGAGAGACGGAGCGGAAGATGATAAAGGTGTTGAGGCTGCTGCTGAGATGGGATGTAGTAACAGACATCAGTTCAAATCTTAAAAATTGTAGTATGTATTTCTTTACAAGGCCAACCGGCCAGTCGGTTTACTGACTGCGATTTTGCCTTTTGGATTTCTGTTTCTTATTTTTTCTCTGTCTTTCTTATTTATATATATCTTTGTTTTTTTTTTTTGTTAATTTTTGCAATTGGCTTCGGGGGGAACAGGTAAATCTCTTTCTACTCTGTTGATTTGTAATTTGATTTATTTTGACGACTTTTATATAAGATTCATCTCCGTGCAATTTGCACTGTGTAGTCAGAGTCAGAGTCAGAGAGATAAAATTATGGTTTCCCGCCCGTATAGCCGCATAATTGTCCAGCTCAACACTTTTACTTTCCCAGCAGCCGCAGCACCCAAAAAAGAAAAAGCCATAAGAGTTCAGTTTAAAGGGCCAAACTGGTTTGCAGCCATGCGAGAGGATCGATACGATTCGATTCGATCCATTCCGAGTGAAGCTGCTCGTGTCGCACTTAATGATTTTCGATGATTAAAGAAAAAAATTGCTTTGAAAGAAAAATCAAACAGCGAACACACGACCGAGCAAGCGAGCAAACGAGCGAACGAACCTGCGCAACATTAAAATCAATTTATAGGTCAAGTTGAGCGCGGGAAAGAGAGGCAGAGCAGGGCGAGTATCTGTATCTGCAAGCGGCGGGTCTTGAAGCCAACATTCAGGTTCAGGCCGCCACTTTTACTCGACGCCATCTCTCGCTCGTCTAAGACATGACAGACGACAGGGGGCGGTCGGTCTGTCGGTCTGTCGGTCGTTGGTGATGCAACTACCCCGCTGCAAACACAGATCTTCGGCAAATGGAAAGCCATAAGGAAAAGCATACCGCAAAATACTGCTGGAAAGAAAAACAAAAAACAATAAAAAAAACCACTGGCTCGACGCCCAGCTGTTGTTGTGGGTCAAGTTGAAAATGCATTTTACTTTCGAACGAATTCCGAGCTGCGCGCGACTTGCACGCGATCCAAATCGCGCGCATCGGACAACGCGTGATTTCGTCAGAGATTAAGAGAAGCAGCGGCTGCAGCGGCAGAAACAACATTTGGCTGCACTTGCCACACAAAAACAACATCTGATATGAACCATCATATACTATATCCATGTGCAACGGCGCAGGCACAGTGGGGTTCAACGTAATAGTAATACTATAAAACTCTTTTGTATTTCCACGAAGCTAATTGAGATTTATTTTCACCGTTTTCAAATTAAATACTATAGTACAAATTACTGATAATAAATAAGTGGCTCCCTTAATTTTTGTAATTTGTTAAGCCATAAATTATAATTAGCACAATGTATTTCAACATTTGATTCAAATCTTTTATTTAATGATAAACATATAAAGAAACCTTTTATTTATTGTTTCACCATTTTAATAATATTTCATTTAATTTGTTTTCTATCCTTGAATTTATATTTATATATTTATATTTTTAAGCCGAAGGCCTTAGCTGCTATGGCTCTTAGCCCCTAGTTAGCTCTTAGTTTAAAACTATTTGTTAGCTTTAGATAAATAAATAAATAAATAAATATTTATATATATATATTTATTTATTGTAAAGTTTTTTAAGAATAAGAAATAATAGGTCTCTAAACCTAATAATGATTTATTTATTTATTTTAATCTACTTTCTTAAGAAAACATACAAAAACAAAGTCTTTTGACTAACTGTTGATGATATATTAATACTTATTTAATTAATATCTAGCGTATATATTTATATTCTTTCCATTTAACATCTTTTACTATTTAAAGAACCTTAAAAATTCACTCTTTTCACAACTTCCCAGAGTTAATATCTAAATTTCTCATCCAATTCAAGTACAAGTTAAGCTATAAAGTTCTGCTGGGCATTCTATCACACAAAAGCCTTTTAAATTCTGTCTTCTAATTAATTTGTCAAACATCTTTAGTTAAAAACCAAAGAATAATATTTCTTAACTTGTTTTTTACAAATTTCTACCATTTTGAACAGAGGTGTAATTTTTATTTGCCAGAGAAGACTTGACTTGGGCTCTTGACTCTGCAAAGCAGCTAAAACGCGTTAATTTGGCAATCGACTCCACTCTTCGTTGTTATTGTTTTTATTGTTATTGCAGTCGTCCACTTGTCGTTGGCATAAAAATCCTTACTTATTAGTGCAAGACATTTTTCCAAGTGTAGTAGTTGATGCCGCTCAAAGGAAGTTGTGTTGTTTTTCGGCTTAGGAGGCGGTCTTACCCGCTCACTGGACGCGCCACCGTTTCAGGTTGCAAGTTGTTGCAATGTGCACCGGAATTAACAGCTCATTAATTTTTTAATTTGTTTAATTTAATATAATTATTATATTATTAAATAATAAACTGAAATATGAAAGATATGTTTCAAGAAATGCTTAATAAAAGCAGAGTTGGTTAAAATATTTCATGTTTCTTGGAAGTTTTTAATGTATTCCTCCCTCGCAACTAATATGAGATTTATAAAGTTTTAGGATTTAATTCCTAAGAAATTGAAGTAAGTTTTCAGTGTATTACTTAATGTGCAATAGTATTTAGTTGCAGCTAGTAAAAAAAGTCAGTTAGTAGTCAAGTGCACAGCTGCAAATACTCGAGAGCCTGGCTCAAAGGTGCGTAAATGTAAGTGAGTTCCCCCAAATGCCATTTGAAAGCCTCAATTCAGATATTTTAGCTGATTCATTCCCACATTGCATCCGTCACTCGGCGAATGTTGAATGTTGATTTTGTATTTGAATTTTTTTTGTTGTATTATTTTTGTGTTGTTTTGTGTGTTGGTATTTGGCGCTAATGTTACCAGTCAGGTTGGACGCTGGCATTAATAATGGTACCTAACCAATTGACTCTTGATTCAGGTATTTAATATGCCATTCCGATTCGAATCTCGAACTTTGCATTTCGTCCCGACTGCCGTTTCCCTGTTTCGAGTTCCCTGCCCTCGCTGCCCAGTAAATCACCAATATAATTAAACAAGCAATGACTTTTAAGCGCACTTATCAGACTCATGCTGTCCCCTAATTTAAATGTTGTTTTCATTCCCACAATGTTGATTATTTAATTGTGATTTTGCTGGCCTTTAATTCTTTCGTTCATCTTTCTTTCTCTTCTGCGTGAATAAAAGGATCCAGTTTGTGTCGTTGATTGATGGTTCATATTAATATTAATTGAGTTAAATAAATATAGTGTTAGGTAAATTCATCTTATTTAAATCCAAATAAATACTTTCTTTTCTCGGCAAGCCCCAGCAATTATTTAAGTGTTCTAAAACCACCAACCTTGAATAGAGCCTACACTTTACATAGCTGAATTCCATTAGCTGCCAGAAATACAATATAAATCCAAGCTGATGTTAATTAGATAATTCGCTGGCTCAACATGACCCACAAATTAGTCTTCGATTCGATTTAACCCTTACAAAAGGGAATTTATTCAATCGACCTCAAATCGCAGCCATAAAAAAAAGTTATTCATTAAATATGTATTTTTTTTTGTAGGGGGAATAAAGGAACATCCAAAGAAAATTGCAAACCACTCAAAAAGCTGTAAAATCTGCCGACAACGATCATGTTCGCGAAAAAGATTTAAAAGCTGTTATTTTTAGTGTCTTTTAGCACCTCGTCGGGCTTATCTTGTCTGTCTAATCTCAAAACAGGCAATAATTGAATTTCAAATGACACTTACTTCAATCTCGGCCCGATAAGAGTCCATAAATATCGTCATATCGGAGTCTTCTTCTTCTCTTTCGCTCCTATATCTTTATCCGCTCTCTTTTGGTTGTTGTTATCAGTTTTCAATACTCAGAGAGACAGAGAGAGCTCCAATAGGTAGTTGTATATAGACAGACAAAATCGGAGAACAAACAATATTGCCCGAGACGCACGCACTTATTTCAATGTTGAACAATAAACCTTTGCCCAAATGGCATACTGGCGAAAAATAAAATAACTACTCCGCTGAGAATATCGCGCATACGCCGCGTGGTGCCAAACAAATCGAAATAGAGCACAAGTTGCCGATCGCAGAGTCACATGCGGCTAAAGCCTTATCTTTACAGTTGTTTCTCTCTCTCTCTCAGTGGATCTTACTAACAATTATTTTACGCTCTCCCCGATAAAACAGCTGAGCGTGGAGAAGAGGCGAGCCATAAAGCAACGTCGCCAACGTCGCTAAGTGTCTCTTAAATGTGGCTAACTGGCCAACAGGGGTTGCAAGCAAATCGACTGATTAAATCACATTTTTATTGTGATTTGTCGATTACCCACCCACCCTGCAAAGGGGGACTGCGCAGTTTGGCAGCTGGATGGCTTTAACCAACTGGCCTAGTGAATATATCGCCGCCAGCGTCTTTGCACTTTTCAGTGTCAAAAGAGACCAGAAACTCGACAAAAAATGCGGCAAAAGTCGAAAATAAATTCAAAGTGTAATAATTATTGTGTAAGAGGCGGGCAAAAGGAGAAGAAAACAACTCCAAGATTTGAATAAGTTTCGATTTCTGGTGTTTTTTTTTCCCCCCTAAAAAAATGGTGCAATGCTTGTGATCATTAGCCAGCGGCAGGCTGTGATTGGTAAACTCGCTGGTATATTTTTTTTTATCTTCTTCGAATTTGCAGAGCTGGCTGCTTGAATGAATATGAAAATCACGGGATTTCTACACCCGAAAAGCATCTGCAATGATGGGCGCAAAAAAGCTTAAGTGCACAGTGAAAAAAGGCTGCCAAAAGTCGAACTTTTAAAATTTTTTATTTTAATTATTTCATTTTCGGAAAGCAAGCTTTATAGAATGCTTACTCAAGCTTTAAACTTCTACGAAAATATATTAAAATGTTTCTTATAAAAAGAAATCTATACACTAATTTTAAATATAATTTTTAGTATTAAAAAAGGATATAAAAAATTTTTAAGAAACAGACAAAAACAGGCTGCCAAATGCGGGTATTTTTCGTCTAAATATTGCATATAAACTTTCAGAAAGCAATATTTTTTAAAATACTTTTTACTTAAACTTTAAACTTCTAAGAAAATATATTAAAATAGTCTTAAAAAAAAAAGAAATCTGTACACAAATGTAAAGACCTTTTTTTTAATATTAAAAAGGATCTAAACAATTATTATTTACAATTTATATTATTAGATCACACCTTGTTTAAATATAAACCTAAATCCTTTTAAATTGAAAATCTTGGAAGACTGTTTTTTTTTATCTCTGTTTCCCCCACTGATTTCTCTCCGTGTGTGGTGGATGAGGCAAGGCGATTGGCCTGGCCCTGAGGAGCTATCATTTCACTTACGATCGCGCCGGGCTTTAGTTATCCAGTTATCCCAGTTGAGATTCAAGGTCAGCGCTGCACTGCATTTCCGTGTGAAATGTGGTCGGGCCAGCTCCGTGAGCTGGTCAAAACCAAAAGCCAGCCTTCACTTCACTTGGCCATGCTGTTGCTGCACCGCAGACGTAACGAAGCAGCAGCAGCAACAGCAGCAGCTATGAAATAAGTGCAGCACTTGCATTTTCTGTGTGCACTTTTCGCGAAAACTCAAGTGCGAATGACTCTAGCAAAACAGAAAAGCGTTGGAAAAAGCGTCGAAAGGTCTGCGCGGCGTCGGCAAAAAATGCATTTGGCAAAAAGACATTGAAATAATGTACTTGAAATTGAAAACCAGTTGCCCAGTTGCCAATCTCGGTGTTTTTCCATTTCCAAAGAAAGCGAACAAGAATCAGGAATGGATAGCAAAGCAACATGCTTTTTTTATTAACTCTAAAATGGATAGGGAATAAATGGGGGTTAGCAGGGAAGCCCCATTAAACAGACTTGAATAAATATTTATTGCAGTGCAAATTACGAAAAAGTTTCCCTCAATTAATAATCACATCTCTCCCATTAATTGTGGAAATAAGAACCAGAAATGGAAAGGTTTCCTCCATGAATAATTACAACGTTGTCTCAATTAACTGTAGATATACATTTTACGGCAATATTTGCGGATGTGTTGGGGATTATTTTTCTTACATTTGTTTTTCTTTTTTTTTTTATTATTATTATCTTACTTAATAACAGCATACAGAAGTCGTGTGCAAAGGGTGATTTGTCAGTTTGATGGAAAGTCCAACTATTTGTATTCGGGCTTGCATGTGGCGGGTTAGGAATCAAAATTATAGGCTTTCAGTATATAGCAGGAGGAGGCTTAAAGGTTATCTCAACTTTTCCATTGAGTCACTTTGGGAACCCCTTTTTGAAAAACTCACTAATAACTCCAAAGATAACTCCAAATTATTATAAAAACATATTTTTTAACGCGCATCTTTTCACTTTATTTGAGTATTTTTTTGGATTAAAAGAAACTTACCATTTTGTTATAAATTAAAGGCACTAGAAGTCGGTTAATACAACGGCTGGTATTATTTTTTTACAAATATTTTTAATCCACTTGGCTAATTTACAGAGATATTCTCCGCTTTGGCTTGGGCTTTATCACTTCGCACTTTCGATCCTTGTTCTGATGGTTTTGATTTTTTTCGATATTTCAATATCTTTCAGTGTTTTTTGTTCTCTTTTTTTTCGATAATTTTTGTTGTTAATTTAGAAGACGCGCACACACTTTTGGACCATGTTTTCCTATGGGGGTGGAGGTCTCTATTTCCACATCACTAGCGGCAATTCGGGGGGGCAGTCACCAGCGGGAGGAAGAGCGTTGCGGATGCGACTGCAGCGGCTGCTGGACTTTACTGGACAGCAACTGGACAGCGACTGGGCGAGCTTGCGCTTTTTACATTCAAATCAAAAACACTGAAATAAGTTTGATTTCACGCTGTCGCTTTACTTTTATACGGCTCGTAGTCGTAGGAGCGGAGTTGGCTTAAACGCCGACGCCGGCGCCGACGCTAGCCGAGGCAGCGACGCCGGCGGCAACGCTCTTTTTTTTTCTTTTTCTTTTTTTTTTTTTTCGGTGAGCGTGTGAGCCGAAGTCGCAGAGCTTTCGGCAAAATTCTGAGCCTCAGCCAAGCCAACAGGTTGTCGGGTCGGCCGACGTTCGTGTGCGTTTTCGCTCTCGCTCTCGCCGCTGGCCAGTGGAGTTTGCGCAAGGATGCCGAGACGCCGAGGCAGCGCTGCAGCCCTTTGGAACTCACTCGGAATCTTGGAATCTCGAGTCTCGGAATATCTGTGGGCTTTCGCACCTGCCTTTGCACCCCACAAGCAACCCCAAGTGCGGCGCTAATTGCCGCCAAACCAAATATCGGTGCGGTTTTTTTTTTTTTTACTCCGCCTTAGCCTTAGCGATGATTGCACCGTTCAAAGTTCTGGAAAGAAATCCGTTAATTAACCCCTGACCAGGCCCTGCCTTTCCTGTCGCTAAAGTGTGCAAAAAGAATTATAAAACCTATTGATTAACTTACATATATTAGAATGAAGCTGTGAATCAGCTCAACGGCTGGAAATTGCCTTTAATTCGGTTGAATCTTATCGAGTTTCATAGGAATACCACACCTCATATTATGCAAATATCGAAATTAATGGTTTATATAGCTAGTTGTATGGAATTATTTCTAACTTGAGAAGAGGGTCGTCTTTGGTTCCAAGAAACACAGTTTATCCTAATTGTTACGTCGGAAAACATGTAATATCTTTAGGAACTATATAAGACTATAAAATATAAACTTTACAACCTTTTTGTAGTCTAGTTATAGAGAACTATTTCTAAAGTTGAGAAGAAAACGGTTTAGGTTCCACGAAACATAGTTTATCTTAATTGTTACGTCGGAAAAACATCTAAATATCTTTTGGAACTATATAAAACAATAATATATAGATATTAGAAGCTTTTTGTAGTCCAGTTGTCAAGAAATATTTCTAAAGTTGAGAAGAAAACGGTTTATGTTCCACGAAACACTTTATTTATGTTAAGTTGAAAAACAAGTAATTATCTTCAGGAACTCTAAAAGATTGTAATATAAAGATAATAAAACCTTTAATATAATACCCCTGAGTTTATTTTTTCTTTTAATATTTTAATATTTTAATATTTAAATAGTTCCGATTAGTTTCAATATAAATAACTAGTTCTATACCCTTTCTGTTTGCCATATATTTATTTTATAAATTCCTTGTCATTATAGTTCATTTAAATGATATTTTCCCCACATTAATTAAGAGAAACTGATCCTGAAGAGAGTTTGAAAACTAGTTTGGTCCATCAATGTTTTCAGTGTGTGGGGAGAGCAGAGAAAAGGCAAACCCAAATCGCAGACATTTGTTTGAATATGTATTTGGACAAAAGAAGCAGATGGACAGCAGGGGCTGCTGCTGCTGCTGCTGCTGCTTGGAAACCAGTTTTTCTCTTGGGCTCTTAAATATTTATGGTGCTCAAAGACATTTGGGCTCTTCTCTGTTTGCCATCGTGGTGATCAATAAACGGCGAAAATGCGCCGTGAACTTGTGAAACAAATAACGCTCTCTAATGGGACAACTCGGCTACTGCAGTCCGCCTGGCGTATACTTGATATTTGCGAGGACATGGCGTATACATAATGTCGTATTTAATATCAGATATTTGCTACGTGAACAATTAGAACAGCCTGATGCGTTTCCCAATTAACAACCACAAAAAATACTTAATTTTATTCTAATTTACCTGCTAGAAGTCTCACTCTCTATCTGGCGGCATTTTCAGTGCATTTTTCGACTGAGAAAACCCAAGCAATGCAACAAAGCAAACATTTGCATTTTTTTTTGTATTTATTTTCTTCTATTTTTTTTCGTCTCATAGTTCGCTGCATGGCCGCCGCGTACAAGATCTTTTAGCGGAATTCTAACCGAAACACGTATCTGGCCATGTAATCGGCGGGCCATATTAACATGTGCAAACAGTTAGCGGGGGAGCCGATGAATATGTATGACTCGCTTGGTAGCCCTTTGCTGATCCCATCCAACAGATCCGAAACACGCGTCATCCATATTGGGCGGCGGTCTTAAAAACACAATCTTTTCAAGGGCTTTTCTAGTGGCCGAATGACTAGGGGAAAAGCTACATTGGTCATCTCATAACACCACCAGGAAATGCCTTATAGGGTCAGGCAGGTTCTCTCTAAAACCCAAGATAATGACGGTAATTTTCCAAGATTCGGAAATTTTCCTTTTAAAGATAAATACGTTTTTGTTTGGTTATATTAGAAGCTGTTTAGGTTACTTTACGCTTATATTCGTTGTCAGATTTCCATTAAAAAAGCCATCAGTTTTGGTGTCAGCAAATTCTTTTTACAAATTTGAGTTTCGACATTTCTTAATTGTGCATGCTTGCCCCACCTTATCATATAATTTATGTAAACCAAATAACACACACAAAAAAAAAAACAAAACCACAAAAACCTGGCCTTGAGTTTGCAAATAAAAATTTGCATAAAATATCCAAATTTTAACCCAATCTGCAAAGTGTTATTAAGACTTGGCATGGAGCGATTGCAGTTTTTGATTTGTTTTCTCTTTTTTAGGATGGATAATTAGGGTTTTGTTTTAATAAGCATTTATTTGTATTTATTTTTAGGATTGATTCAACAAAATTTGTAAGTATTATCAATGTAATAATACTATTTATCTTAATATTTCCACAGTTGCAGTTACATTTCAAATATGAAATAATAAAGCTTAAAGGTTTGCTTAAAAAGTTTAATTAATTACGGAACTGATAACAACACCAATTCGAATTATGCATTCCATCAAGTTGAAGGAACTTGGCACATGTTTCGTTTATCCTCTTATGCTGGCCAACAATCGGACCAAAATAAACCTGCAATCGATGGCCGTATCCGTCCGGTTTTTTGTCTCTTCCGGTGCTCATTCCCTGGCCGAGAGTACAATGACTTTTTGTGGCTCCGGGGGCTTCGGCTTCTCAAAGTAATGTTGTTTTCTTCTCATTTTTTTTTTGCGAGCACGCGCTGCGTCTGCTTAATGGCACAACCTTCGGCCCAGAAAACAGAAACATTGACTTTAATTCAACTCCCAATCAGACGACGAGCCACCGCCAGGTGACGATCATAATGATGCCACGCAGATGGTCCGCGTCCAATTTTGGCCAGCATCTGGTGGGTGTCGTCGATCACCGGCCAAATCCATTGTTTGGGAGTGTTTTTTGTGGCTGGACCACAGCCACAGCTCTTTGTGGCGCTTGTTTTTATTTTGGACTCTCGTTAGTGTACTACTGGCCTTATCCGTGCATGGCGATACTAAAAAAAAAACCCCGAGTTCAAGGTTGCAGCTCTCGTAAAAATCATCAAATTACCAAAAACGAGTGGGGCACGCGTGAAGGGAGGAATTCTATGTCGGACTCTGGGTAATAAGCACTGGCTGCACTTACTCCCAGTCCAAGCCACTTGGGGCTGCACCTCCCAGTCGCTGTTGTGCAACGTCGGATGATTGATGCGTTGATTTCGCGTTGCCAAAGTCTCAATAGCCCTCGAAGCCGCAAAGGCAGGCGCAGCAGATGCTATTGCAACAGGTGTTTCACTCGGCGAAAATGCATTGCCAAGAATCTGGATTCTAGAATATTTTGTTTGCTTAATTTCCATTTATTTTTGTGTGTAAAAGAAGTTGGATTGTAATAAAGAACCAATACTATTACTACTACTGAAAATCTCTAAAAAATTAATATTGTATTTATTATAAGCCTTCAATTTTAAGTACAATAAAATAGTACGAGTTAACTAAGTTATTTAACCTATAACAACGCAAATAGATACACTTAATTTATCTTATTGATACAATATTAGGCTTTTAACTAGTGGTTAACTCTTGTTTAGCCTTTTCTTTTACATTTAAAACTTAAAATACATGTTTATAACAATGAATATGGTTATACATCATTCCTTAACAGTCGAGAAGCTATATAAACAATCTTCTATGGAAATACAATAAACTTGCGGTTTAACTATAACTAACTTCTTGCATTGTGCGCCCACCATTGTTATTGCTGGCTGACAGTGCTGTTTAGATTATTAAATAACGGTTAAGTCAAGTGCCATTTTCCGATTCTGCAAATCATTCTCGTCGACTTTACATTAACGTGGAATTTCAGTCTGAGGCAATCCAATCGAAAGTGTGAAATACCAAAAAAAAAAGAAAAGAAAAAAAGACAGCCGCCAGGAATAATAAAGGCAGATACAAGTCATTCTAAAGCAAAACTGGCCCTGCCCAAAAACCGGCGATTATAGCTCAAAAAACCCGTCCAATACACCTGCCAATTTTAATTAAACACCAGCTCCGGCGATTTAGAAAAGTATTGAAAACAATAAAACGTAGGAATTAACATGGCAACTGGACATCCCCACAGTCAGCGTCACTTCGACCACATTTGTCAACAGGCCCACGGAGCGAGTTCGAAGCAAATCGATCAGCAGCCACCTCGATCCGGGGAAGCTGGCGGCGCTGGAGGAGGAGATGGAATGGAGATGGAATGAAGATGGAATGAAGATGGAATGAAGATGGAATGGAGATGGCTTGGTGGTGAGACGAAGAGCAGATGATGGGATTTTAGTACGCATATATAAAAACAAGAGAGACATTAGAAATTGCGCAAGGCGGATCGCTGGCTCGTTCGTTCGTGTTTGAACATTGATCCGGCCATCGTGAAAATATATCAAGGTCAGCTGGTTGACACAGAAACCGAACGAATCGGCTAACTAACATTAATTGATGGATCTGTGCGTCCCAAGTCGGGCAATTTCGTAGCCTTCCAGCTCTTTTTTTTTTTTTTGTGGGGGGAATCGGGGGAATAATAATCTGCACTGCGTTAATCCGGCAAATCCGGTGATTTGCATGAGAAGAGACAGTCAATTTTATAAATGAATTCAATTAAGGTCTATATATTATATGTGTATATTGTTGTATTTAATTTACTTTGCGGCTGACACAAACTAGTTTTTATTCACATGCAAAGTTCGATCGTAAAACTGGGGAGTAACGGTGAATGAAATGCATTTACGATAATTAACACGCGCTTCGATTGTTTATGCGCAATTTGATTGATTTGAATGTGTAATTCAAATGGCGCGCTTGGCGGTAACCAAGAATGGGCAGCATTGTCAAGATATCGAATCAGTATATGTACGGGTCTCGGGGGTTCTTAAGGGTCAATTGGAGCGTCTTGTGGGTTTCCAAGGGTGTTTCCTTAAAGTCCCAGATGGAGACAGGCACCCGTTCCTAGGGTTTTGAAACGAAAACGAAAATTTTCATAGAGTCTGGCAACACTAAATGTCTGCAAGAGTTCTTCATCTATTTTAGTGTGAACAGTTCCCGCATAGCGAAAAATCCGCTACTTTTTCGCCGATTTATGGCATTATTAACGGAAAATCAGAAGCGCACACTGCTGTCTTATTGCTATCTTTTATTTACGGTTTTTAACTTTGATTCAATTTACTTTTCTTGGTTTCCTGTGTACACAAATCATTCCTGCTGCATCTCTTTGTTGACACTACAACGTTCAGGTATAAAATTCGTGAAACCAACATTGATCGGCGAATTTCCAGCAAAGCAATGACAGCTCTAAGGTCGCCGCGCAAAAAACTCATACGGACATTCGAATTTGACGAAAAAATCCTGTTAATCAAACAGGTTAGGTCTCGTCCCGTTTTGTGGGACATTAACAAAAAAAACCACTTCCATTCTGTCCATTTAAGGAAGGCTTGGGAGAGCGTGGCGTCGTCCCTAAATAAAGACAGTAAGTTATAATGTTATATTTATATTTGTATTATAAATTCATAAATTAATACATTGCAGTGACTAGTTGCAAGGCTGCGTGGAGGTCGCTAAGGGACAGCCATAGATATTATTGCAAGTCGATGCGGAAAAAAGAAGTCAGTAGGAACAGGAGCAATGGCGGCTGGAGGCTTGCTCAACACTTGGATTTCTTACCCAAGGAGTTCGGCGGAAGGAGGTAGGCTGCCTGAAATGCTACTTTATTTTATTTATCTAACGATCTACTGTGTATTTCAAAAGACAGATTAGGTCGCCATATAAGCACGCTGATCGGGAAAAATCCGAATCCGTTGATAGGGAAGACAGCGAATCCGTTGATAGGGAAGACAGTGAATCCGTTGATAGGGAAGACAGCGAATCCGCGGCAGAAAGAGATGATGATTGCGATGAGACAGCCTCTCAAGAGGAAACAGAATTAAATAGCTTTATTGACGACGTAAAGCACATGGAGAAGGATCTTTCGAATTGGACCGAAGACCTATACTCGTCCGTAAGTTGATTAATTCCAAACGTTTTGACAAAAGTATATTGGTTTTGGGTTACAGGTGGGAAAAATCAGAGAAAAAAAGGACCCATTGTCACCAACAAAAGAGGATAGAAGTTCGCATCAGCATCAGGCAACATTTTCCAGACCGATTTTCGCTTACTGGGAGTCGCTACTCAACAAGATGTCCCCGGAAGCTGCCGATTCAGCCGAGCAACAGATGACACAGGCACTTTGGGCCGAAAGTGCGGCATTAAAGTATAAGGATTTACATTAGATTTTAGTGTGTCACCATTTAGCACCTCCCTTCGTAAAATCGTACTATATTTAAGTTAATGTAAAGGGAATGTGATACTTTGTATTCTTGGGAACCTATTACTTTCGTTATATGAAAAATTGTGTTTAATCCGTGATAAGATCCTAATACAAATGTATCTATGAATTCATACGAATTGAGCTAATAAAATGACTGAAAGGATTCCCTGTTTTCTCCATTTTTTTGATTATAAATTAAATACGATGTCCTCCATAGCTAATTTCATAAATAATTATATTTAACAACAAATTGGTTGTTTTCAATTAAACAAAACAATGTAGTAGGACCAGACATGTTGGTATTTTTTAGTGTGTTTTCCAGTGGGATTACAGTAACGCTGTCTGGTCACATTGTTTCCACCTACATTTTAACTTAATTTTTGCATCCGATGCCAAGAAAACAGAAATGCTGCGCCAAAATCTGTTGGATCAGCTTAAGCACTTCATAGAGACGGTGAGCAATGGACACAGCAACCCCCAACTGCTCACCAACCCCAGTCTCATCAAGCTCGCGTAAGTAGCCACCGTCGGATTATTGGAGGCCGGATCGAAGTAAACAACTCTTGAATTGTTTCAGGTTGGGCTTTCTCGAGGATCTGCCCGCCACGCGGGACATTGTATTCGAGTACTTCGCCCTGCTGGCGGAGATCAGCGTTCAGTTGTATGTCTCCCCAGAAATGGCGGACCCAAAGACCGGGATGCCGGTGTCACAGATCAAGCAGGGCGGAAACCGGCAGCAACAGGCGCGTGCTACGGAATACGAGAGCTTCAACATCGTGAAGACAGCGCTGCAGAGCCTGGTGTGGAAGGGTCCACCGGCCTGGTCGCCGCTCATTGCCAACTGGAGCCTGGAGCTGGTGGCCAAGCTCTCGGACAAGTACACCCAGCGACGAATGACCATCACGGCCAGCTGCAATTACTGGTTGGAGTGCAGCGCCATGCACGGCCTTATGACCCTCATCAACAGCTGCTTCCGCAAGCTAACCCAGCCCGAGGAGGAGGCATGCGTGGAGATTATGTTAAACGCCTTCCATCGCTTCCCCATGACCTTCGACTGGATTGTGGCCAGGCTGGGAGGCTGTTTTCCCTACAAGATTATCATGCAGATCCTGCAGTGCGGGATCAAGCGATTCGTGGATGACTATAGGTGTCACCTTGACTCGGAGGCGGGCATCCTGGACTACATGACCTCATGCCACGAGCAGCATCTGAGGGCCGCCTTCCGCGAGATGCTTAAGGAGGGATTTGCGCCCAAAAAACCGCTAGATGTGGCCGTAGTGCCGTTCCTCCTGATCACCACCAACTATTCGGATGCGATTCTCCAGAGCTTGGTCAATGTTCTCGTGGATATATGTAAGGAATCAAACTCTTAACTTTATAATTAATTTTTAATATAAATCCCTTCAGACACCGAAGAGATGTGCGAAATAATCGTGCAAAAGTCGCCTCTGTGGCTGAGCAACAAGATGTTTGCCGACATGCAGCCCACACTTAACAACGCCGTCCTTCGGCTAAGCGAGCACGGCGCCACGCTGCTCATCACAGCCGCCAGAATGGCCGAGAAGTTTACGTGGTGCCAGGACTTCCTGGACAACTCCATGCAGGAGCTAGAACAGTGGGTTCTCAACCAGCGCAACTTTCCCCTGCTGGCGGATCTGGCCCATGAAGAAACCAAGTACAAGCTGTGGAAAAGCTGTCTCAGCACCAATCTCTTCGAGCAGCAGACGGCTGTTCGATTGCTGCTGGTGGTCTGTGAGTATAAAAACTGAAATAACCAGAGTTCTTTAATTATCTTATATTATGTAACACGAATGTAGCTTCGCAACACCCGCACATATACTATCAGACCATATCCCAGCTGCTGAGAAAGTCGTACGCCCAGAATCCCAATGGCATTGGCGCTCTCATCCGTCTGCTGGGTGGCCAAAGTGGCATTGTTAACTTTCCCGGCTTCACGCCGGGCTTCAAAATGGTCCTGGAGGACATCACGCTGCATGTGCAGGTTAACAGTCGCCTGCCAGTGCCACCGGGCACGCCCTCCGAGGCGTTCAACACCTTCTCCAACCTCAACATACTGGCCAAGTGAGCAGCAAAGAATCTCCTTTAATAAACATATAAATACCTATTTTATAATCCCATTTAGGATGCACAAAAGCAAGAATGTGGCGACCTACATTAAAGCGCAGCAACTGAATCAAGCTCTTAACGAGTGCCTGCCGAAAATCATTCAAATCTTTGACTGTACCGTCAATAAGTTGGTCCTGAAAATGGATAGGGATGCAGCCGAGCATAGTGCCGAGAAGTTCAAAGCGCAGCAAACGAACAATAACAACAATAACAATAACAATGACATGTGTATTGGCAAGGAATATGGCAAGCGACCGAAGCTGGAGCCGGGCGAAGTTATAGTGGAGGATGAGGACACCAGCCGCATGCGTTTGGCTCACCTCATTGTGGATCTGCTGAACAACATTGAGGCCGGCAGCCGCACGAATATCCTGCGCACTCCCATAGTCCTGAAGCTGGCCGTGCTCAGCGTCAAGTACTTCTTCGTGGGGCTGACGGAAAAGAGTAAGTAAAAAGTTAATTTTAGAGCTTATGTATATGTCTTATTTTTAAATTTTTACAGCCGTGATCCGTCGTGCTGCTGCCTCGCATCGTTCCTACAGTCTGCTGCAGCGCCAGTGCTCTGCTCGGAAGATCGCTCGTACCATTTGTCTGCGCGAGCTCGTGGAGGGAGCCCTCTTCTATCACGGCCATTTGCTGGGTCAGCTGGAGGAGTACGAACTGGATGAGCTACAGATACCCGAGCACGAGCTGCTTATACTACAAAACCTGCACACCAGTTCCGGCGCCAACTCGAATCGATCTGTGTTGCATTCTGGGATCATTGGACGAGGCCTGCGACCCGTACTGCCTACCAATGAGCGGAGTTGCGATGCGGAAAAGCAGGCGCTGTATCTGAAGGCATTGAATGCCTGCTGTGCGGATCTGGAGAAGCCCAATAACGTCGAAGGCTACTCGTTGGTGTCGCTGCTGCTAGTCGAGCTGGTCTCCACGGATGTCATGTACAACGGTTTGCCCTTTCCGGACGAAGAGTTCACCAAGGTCACCATGGAGCGGGATATGCAAATCCGAAGGGCGTTTATCACCTCACCCGTACTGTGGGCAGTGTTGGGATTGATAGCGGCCCACAGGCCGGCCCTTTGCTACTCCTCAGTCTTACTGCGGGCACTCTGCGCCACTTGTCTGCATCACTGGCGGGGCAAAAATGGTGAGCTTTCGGGATTACACTTCCACTTGTTTTCACTTCTCTTTAACTAAACAAAAACCCATCTTAGTTAACAAATACCAGGCCACATCGGCCAACGATGAGCTGATGCTGTGCACCAAGAAGATGCTGCAGCTGCTGGCCATGAGTCAACTAATACCGCCGCCACTGACCAATCTCCATCTCATCATCGATCACTTTGAGTCGACAGAGGTAGGATTTGTGATATAAATCAGCTTAGAGGCAGCTCTACATTATTTTTCCCCTTTCAGATAGCCCTGCTGCTGCGCGAGTGCATCTGGAACTACCTTAAGGATCACGTGCCATCGCCTGCCCTGTTTCACGTGGACAACAATGGCCTGCACTGGCGGAATACGAACACGCCGCTGGCCCGAGTACCGCCACAGTATGTGGACACGCTGCGCCATCTCATGCAGCGAAAGCTGTCCACGCTGGGCCCGCACTATCATCAGATGTTCATCATGGGCGAGCTGATGGAGGGGCAGTCGGAGCCAGATCCCACGGCCCGGCTGGAGATAGTGGAACTAGAATGAGGTTCTGTAGTTAGCCTAATGTTGTGTGAGCGCGTGAATGTGTGAAATGCAGTCTTTTGTATTTGATCTTCAACGGTTGGTTTATTTTCGTTTCATTGGTTTTTTTTTTTTTGTAAAAATTAAAATCTCGAACCTAGGCCTTGCAAATACTGTCCAGCAGTTATTGTGGTACCGTCGGCGCCTGAAAATCGCATCATGTTTTGTGTAGTTTAGAATATAACGTAGCCAACAACAAATATCCTTGAACGTTTCTCTTGAACATCAGCTCCTGCTCCTGCTCCTGCTTCAGCTTCTGCTCCTCCTCCAGCGATCCCCTGACGCCGCTTCAATACATCATATCATTAACGACTAATTTAGGCTTTCATTTGCTTCAAATATAATACACAGTATTGTCACATGGATATATAGCTTTCGTGTCGCACAATCGATCGATCGCCCGCCCCATCTCCCCAGCATCCTTGGGCCTGCTTCTATGGTTACAAATACTTCGCGAATGAAGGGACAACAAAAAATATAGGGAAAACAAAACCAAAAAGTTGCTCACACAATCTGTTAACAAAGTTATTACTTTCGTTTACGCTTAGCTTCTAGTTTAGGTGTGGCGCCTACGAAGTTCGGCAGTGGCTCAGCTTGCGCACGGAGATGCAGGAGGTCAGCTTCTTGGCGCGGCGCTTTAGCGCAGATCCTTTCTTCTTAACTGGTACCAACTCAGTGCTTCCGTTGGAGCCTGCAGCAGCAGCAGCGGCGGCAGCAGCACTAGTGGAAGGTGGCTCATAGGTGTGGCAGGCTGCATGGGCCGCCGCTGACTGCTTGGACCGAATTTCGGATGCTGCGGCTTGCGCTTGACGGGCGAGCTCCTCTGCAAAAGAATAAATTACTTCCTCCACCCGCAACATCAAGGATATAAGAATACCCACGGTTAACGTCGTGCTCGGTGAAGTAGACGTCCTCCTGGTCCTGATCGCCGTAGTGGTATGCCTCCAGGTAAGGCACCACAGTTGAACTGCGGTACTTGTCGCCCTTCAGCGGGGGAATGGGTATCGGTGGGCCGTTTACCGGCGGTGCGGACATAAACCAGCTGAAAGGAAAGATCCAGCTCCACGTTAAGCAAGAACGCAACACAATAGAAACTGTTTGCCACTCACGTGTCATGTCGGATCTCCTGGAGCGAGAGGCGTTGGCTGGGATCAGCCTGCAGCATGCCCAGAATTAGCTTGGCAAAGTCCGGGTCCAGCTGGTAAAGCCACTCGGGCGCCACCCACTGGCCCCGCCCGATGTTCTCCAGCAACCGGTATATGTTGTCGCCCTCGAAGGGATACTGTCCAGTGGCTAGGTTGTAGCTACCAAAAAAAAAAAAGGGGACATACAATACGGATCTACGGATTGAGTTCATTCCATGTGCTTACAGTGTCACGCCGCTGCTCCAGATGTCCACCTTGAAGCCGGCAAAGGTCTCGTGTCCGTTGGCAATCTCCGGCGGCTGAAAGGCGGGCGATCCCTGGCCCGTGGTGCATGTATCGTCCACCGAGAAGAGATCCAGTTGCTCGGCCACCCCAAAGTCGGAGATCTTTAGGGTCTGGTCAAGGGAGAGCAACAGGTTGCCCGGCTTGATATCCTTGTGGATTACCCGACAGCTGTGCAGGTACTCCAGTCCGTCGACCAGCTGGTGGAAATAGCCGTGCGCCTGGAACAGCGGCATTCGCTTGTCCGCCTGATAGTCCACCATCTCCTGCAGCCCGCCGACGCAGTACTCCATCACCAGGTACATCTTTTGTTTCTCCTCGTTGTACAGCACGTCCATCAGCTCCACCACGTTCGGGTGCTTCAGCTGCTTGAGCAGATGAATCTCGCGCGTCACGTTCTGCTCACCGTTGGGGATGCGGCGCAGTTTGCGCTTGGTCAGGATCTTGACTGCTAGCCGGCAGAGGTTCTCCGAGTTCAAGGCCTCCTTCACCTTGCCGTAGGAGCCTTCGCCCAGCACATCGCCCATGATGTACTTGCCAACCATCTTGATGTTCTTCTTCTTCTGCTGATAGATTATGTCCTGGCTATCGACGCGATTGAACATGTTGCCCATGTCCAGAGTGACGCGATCCAGGGTCTCGATCTCGTCGTCGTTTAGCCAGGTGACCTGCGGATGAGGCTGCTCCTCCAGAAGCTCATCCTCTGTATAAAACGCCACGCTACTCGCCGGCTGCATGTCCACCTCGCGGCTTTCGTGGCCCTCCTTAAGTTCCACGAACGGCTCATCCAGCGCCGAGGCCGTGTCGAAGTGATAGTTCTTGTTGGTCAGCAGAACGGTCATCTCGTCGCCAATGGGATCCTCCTCGCCCATTGCCAGGGTCTTCTGCTGCTGCGCTCCACCGCCGCCGCCGCCGACCCCGCCCATGACGTGATGGTGTGCTGCATTGACTGGTGCCTCCATTGTGGTTACAGTCATCTGGACAGGCTCTGCCTCTGATCGCTACTCCTTCCCCTCTCGCTGCTGGGGCTAATGCTCCGGCCTCTTCCACTCCCTCTCCTACTGCTGGCTCTCCCCGATCCCGCTTCTCCCTCTCCTGGGCGAGAGCTAGAACATTGCATAAACCTGCGGACGGAAGGGCCCACTGCTCACATCGTACGTCGCACCAGCCGGCGGAATGGTGTAAGGGCGCGAACCGGATCGAATTTGCTGCGTCGTCCAAAGCGTATTGGGTGGGGTGGGGGGTGTTATACCTCCTGCTCCTCTCTCTTGGCTGGCTGCTCCTCGGCGCCTCGTTTATCGCACACACCTCTCGAAATAACTTTATTTTTGTAATCAATTCGCACAGACACACACGAACATGAATCGAGTCGACGTGAGGTTGCTCGAGGTCTCTGCCGCTCGTCGCGAAATCCGTCGAAATGCCGCTGCCCCCTTAGCCGCACAGTTCCCAGCGACTATGTTTTTCATCAATTTCTGTTAATTTCGGTGTTTACTCGTTTAATTTGTTTTTCCCTTTCCCAAAAAGAATTGTTTAACAATTATTTGTGGTCAATTTGACAATTGCACGATACGTTCACACTGTCGCACGCGACCAGGGCTGCACTCTTTCACAATTTGTTGATTTGTTTTTTTATTTGTTGCTCCAAGCAGAACGAGGAGATTCTGTTTTGAAATTACTCGAATATCGAAGAAACGAAAAGTCATGGCCGCTGGGATTACCACCAAGGAGCGTTTGGAGCGTCTGATGGCCGCCAAGGCGCAGCTGGAGGCGCAGATCAGCAAACACGGACAGATCCTAGCCGCAGTGAGTAAAGTCGCGCATTCATCCACATACCCTGTGCAGATTGTAGGGCATATCAGCAGTACGAACAGTTTGTCATTCTGTAAGGAAGATCTCGAAAGTGTTTTGCGAACAACAGGGTTATATTCTTCAACTAAAAGAAGAATATTTGTTGATTTAAACGCTCTTGTGAGCGTGGTTTTCCACCGAATAACTTTCAGGGGCTTTGAGGTTGCTTTTATAGAATCAGTCATAACGTCATGTTATCAAGATATATTAAGATATGTATATCGTGCTTTATCTATTAGTTCCATAAAATGTTGACCTATGTTTTTATTAATTTATTACTTTCCCTTTTAGAACGACAATGTCGGCATGACTGGTCCGCTGGTGGACTTGGAGGGCTTTCCGCGCAACGACATCGACATCTATCAGGTGCGTCAGGCTCGCCAGACCATCATTTGCCTGCAGAACGACCACAAGGAGCTGATGAACCAGATCCAGAGCCAGCTGAACTTGTACCACAGCGAGATTGCTACCACGGATCCCGAGCTGGTGAACCGTGCCTCCGCCCTGGACTTGGATAGCGAGCGAAACGCCGGTGGAGCCAATATAACTGACATTGCACCCGCTCGAGCCTTTGTCGTGGTTAACTTAGTCAGTCCTGATTCTCCCGCTGAAGATGCTGTGAGTCTTAGGATCAGTAGAATCATCTTTCAGGCACCTAATATAATGCGTCATTTCAGGGACTTCGTGTGGGCGACGGTATCCTCCGCTTTGGCTCCGTGAACAGCAACAATTTCAAAGGAGATCTCGGCCAGATTGGTGAAATAGTTCGCAATATGCAAAACCAGAACGTCCAACTAAAAGTAAAGCGCGGCGAGCAGCAGCTGGATCTGATCCTTGTTCCAAAGACCTGGAACGGACGCGGCCTCCTTGGCTGCAACATAGTCCTGCCCCCGGAGGCCATGGAGCACTGATTTCCTTAGCTTATAAGATTTGACGCATTTGCCAGTGTACATTTGCTATTCATTTAATTATCAACTCATGGCCAGGCCACAGAACATGTTTGCACTAAATGGTAAATATTGATTTTAAGATTGTTGGCCTGTTTTCTAACTTCGGGCTTTCCAGGCCAATTTGGTCGGGGCAGTAGAGTTGACTGACAGCCGGGTTACTGTGCCAAGGAACAGCATCAGCTTGCATCCGATGCAACAAGGTAAGGTAAGTCAAGGCGACAGGTAAAGGGTTTGCGATTACTATTCATTGATGACGAGTTGTCTGAATGCGGTTAGATTTTGTTTACATGGATTTTAGCACAAGCAAAAAGTAGTTTTAAGTTTAAATTTAACAAATAAAGAGTTCTAAAAGATGAAAAGCTGGAGCAGCTCTAAATATAATACATTTTAGGTAAATAAAAACTAAACATCTTTTAACTTGACATGATCATTTAGAAAGTTCATTAAATAAAACATTAAGAGGTGCTAAATATATTGTATTCCTTTTTAGTTCTGTAAATATCGTATAGAATCTACATTTTGATTTTATTATTAATTTTTAAGTGAATATTTTTCATTGATTCTTTATTTGTTATATTACAAAAGGGAATTTAATATTTAGTGGCTTTATTAAATTAAGAATAATTAGTTTTATTTTAAGGGACATTTCTTAGAATTTGCTGTTAAGCCTATCTTGACTTAACAGAGCCTCGAAGCTTATCTGAATATGTAGGCTAGCAAAGTTCTCAACCCCTCATTAACATAAAACGGGACTCTAGCATAGACTCAACCCCAGAAGAAGCAGGACTCTCGGCAACTTGTTACGGTCTTTACCCAACCGGTTAACATCGAGAGAGAAAGAGAGAACCATAGCAGGGAGAGGATACTTTGCGAGAAGAGAGAGAGATATTCGCAGGACGAGCTTTAGCATTCAAAAATGTATTTAAGCAACACGCAACGTGAAAGTTATTAAACAATTTTCGACCGCGCCGCAGCTTCCGTTTGCAATTAAAATTATATGAAAATATAGAAAAATATCATTAAAAAATGCAGAATCAAAGCCGAGACGCGATAATGGTTTCTGGTTAAAGGAAATATTTATGATTATTGTGATAAATTGTCCTTCACAACCCTGCTGGCAGAGCAGAGCAGCAGCCCGACAGTTGTGCGCCGGAGCAAAGCTTCCGCCGTTCCGTGCCGTCGCGTCGAGTCGAGAGCATTACGGATGCGAATCCGAGTGGCGACACAAGTGGGGCCCAAGCGGAGCCAAATTACGGTAGTGAAAAAATTGTGGGGCGCCCAGCATTTTGTGCAATTATCGTGTTGGACAAATCAAAGGATTCGCGCGTCGACTGCAAATTACGCCTAACTCCAAGGAGCGGAAACCCACATGTGTGCGTGTGCTTGGTGCTTTACATAATGGAACAATTCAAATGTGAGAAGAGTCCTCCTCTTCTCCTTCTCCGTCCCCTCTTTTTTTTTCTCTTTCTCGTCGGGATGAGATGTGTTGGTGGGACTGGGAAATGGGGAATTCTCTTGCTAGTGTCACTGTCATTGCCAGTGCATGGGAGGACGTGTGGAGGAATGAGGACACAAACAGAGGAGGAGGAACGCAGGATGCGGGGGAAAAGCTGCGCGAAGTGGCACAACAAACAAGCAGCAGCAGCAGCACGGGCAGGGAAACTAACAAAAAAGTTAACTAAGGGCTGGCATGGGCATGGGCAACGGCATCTCGGCATCCTTTTTGGCTGGCAAAAACCACCCCACACAATCCCCGCCGAAGGAAGGACCAACATTTTGGCTACTTTATTCGATAAATTAAAAAAAGCCCATGCATGTGTGCCTGTGTGCGTACACTTCAACGCGCTTTGAACCTCACACACACACAAGCACGCGCGCAAACACACTCGGAGATGTACACACACAGTTGAATAATTCAGAGACAGAGACTGCTGCAATGCTGCCTCATTGTTCATCAATAAATTGCCGTTAGATGGCCACCACACACAGACAGACACATACACTGGCTCCGCGAGAGCTTTCATTTTTCGGCGTCTCATTATCTCCCGCCTGTTAACTGAATTATTCAACAATTACAGCTGAGATTTTGCAGCTTCACACGTTGCCAAAATGCCGTTTTGCCAGTGTGTCCACAAATCCTTACGCTCATTGGCGAAGGACACATGCAAATGAAAAATTCATTTGCATGTTTGCGAGCGATACTTGTGTGTGAGTAAGGTGAGATGAAGTGTACACACAGCAGCGGTCAAAAAAATAGCTCTTACGCCGGAAAAGGTACACATAACTCACTCGGTATGCTATCTGTTTAAAGATGGTACTTAAGTTGCAAAATTAATCGAAAAAAAAGGGAAATTCAACTTCTTGCTAAAAAACCACAATCTAATTGAATTTCTATTAATCGTTTTATAATCATAAATCTTTAGTTATTCACAGAAGAATTTAAAAACATCAAAATAATAATAGTTTAAAATATCATATAGTTAATAAATATTTTAAAAATCAGAGAACCTTTAAGAATTCAGAATTTTCTAAATATTTCTAATCCTTAACGTGATTATTTTGTACCAAGAGGAAAACTCCACAAATAGTTATAGGAATAGGTAGGAAACCCCTCTTTTATTGACCACGACTGTTTGGGTTGAGTTCTCCTGGGAGGAGAAGTCGGTGGTAGTGTCTCCTGTTGGGCCTGATATTGATGATGACAGATTAGTTGCAGGCGTTATTTTTAGCACAGGACATAAAACCTAATTCAAGCCATTTCACGCAGGAAGGACGCGGCCACAACTACAGCGAGATGCCGCCCGTCAGCAGCAGCAGCAGCAGCGAGAGCAGTGGCAGCATCCTTGGGAGCAGCGGCGCCCGATGAAGGATTGCAGCATGGCCTGCACTCGCACATGCACATGCACTGGCACATGCACATGTACATGCAGCACAAATAACACAAGGACATGGAAGGCGCAACGAACGCGACGAGGACAAAGGCCCACGGCCTGTGACAGAAATAAACGCCACCTGCCGCCAGCTCCTTCTCCGCCTCACCACTAGCAGCAAAAGCTAACCAACTAAAAACGTGAACGCCCCCGAGTGATATTATTTTTAATGCAATCAAAGTGCTAAGTGAGTTTGCCAAAAAGCAGAGACTACGTAGAACTACGACAGAGAGTGGGTGTGGACGTGAGCGCGGTGTTAACCCAATTTAGGCAGTTCGTCCTTTCAAGGAAAAGGAACGGGCCAGAGAAAAGGTGAAGACGACCCATCCACCCTATGGACGAGGGCGGGTGCAGCCTGCAGCAGGGGAGCCAGTTGAGCCAGGAAAAGCCCTGCAAGCTGTACCGCAAGCGGAGGCGACGCCACTAAATGCATCCGCAACCGACGCATCCATCAAGCAACGATCAAGAACCAATACTCGCCTAAATGAAGAATGAAGAAACAAAATGTGCGCACGATATCCTTGATCGTGTGTACATTTACCTATTTGCTTGTCGGCGCCGCCGTCTTTGACGCCCTCGAATCGGAAACGGAAAAGCGTCGTTGGGAGGCGCTGCAAGGTGAGTACACACACTTGGGTATACACTGAACAAAATCGAACAGATTCCGATTTTAAGCCTGCACATTATTAGATAAAATCCTTATGGACTATAAATACAGAATCCAAACGAATGCTTTTTTTTTATATACCAAACGCAATTGCATTTATTTTGAGACCGTTAAAACGTTAGAAATATGACACAGGACTTGGAATTTCTTCGGCATTGTCACTGGTAGTTCCTGGCACTTCCTGGTTTCCTATTGATCTCCTGAGGCGCCGCGCTTGTGGATCATCTGTGCAAAACGCTGTGTAATTAGCATAGAGGTGTCGATGAAGCGGTCAACGCAGTTGCTTAGACAGGTCTCGGTGGCCTGGTCCAGCTTGGCACTTGGCTTCCCGATGCATTTCTCCCAACAGACCTCGTTGAACTCATGAATCTGCGCCTTGACCTGTGCCTTCTGTTTTTCGATCATGATGAAGTCCTGCAGCTCCTTGTCATTGGCACACAGGTTCGCAAGAGCAGACATGGTGTTTTTTTTAATAAATACAAGTCTTGAAATTTTGATTTTATGTTTCAAATTTTATAAAGACGACCGGAGAGATTTTTAGAAACAACAAAATGAGTTCTATCCGAAAGGAATAAAGATAAATAGTTTTTAGTTATCTTCATTAATTTTATTTTAAGTTCAAATGATAGAAAGCCTTGAAATAAGGCCGAGTGTATGATGATTGCATGTAACTGAGAAATATAACGACCGGCGGGCGGCGTCGGGACTCGTGTGAGTTTGTTACGTCATAAACACGGTTGGCTTTTATGCAACTACTTGCAGATGCCGAGGACATGATAATACGCAAATACAATATATCACAGGAGGACTTCAAAGTCATGGAAACTGTAGTGCTGAAATCGGAATCGCACAAGGCCGGCCAGCAGTGGAAGTTCACCGGTGCATTTTATTATGCAACCACGGTGCTCACCACCATAGGTGAGTAATGCGACCTACTGAGCTATTGGCCCTCCTCCAAAGTTCACCCACCACCCCATCATCATTATTGCAGGCTACGGACACTCGACGCCCAGCACAGTGGGCGGGAAGCTCTTCACCATGTGCTATGCCATTGTGGGAATTCCCCTGGGCCTCGTTATGTTCCAGAGCATCGGAGAAAGAGTGAATAGACTGAGCAGGTGAGTAGGTCTCATAATATATTTAAAAATCGACTATAAAATAATGGTTTGTTTACTATAAACTGTATTTTCTTCTTGGGCTCCAGCTACGTTATCCAAGCGGTCCGCACCTCGCTGCGCTGCAAACGGACCGTCGCCTCGGAGGTGGACCTTATATGTGTTGTGACCACACTCAGTTCGCTGACGATAGCAGGCGGTGCTGCGGCCTTTTCGAGATTTGAGGGCTGGAGCTACTTCGATTCAGTATATTACTGTTTTATTACTTTAACCACAATAGGTGAGGCTACAAACTAATTTGAAGGCTGTTACAGAATTCTAATCATGATATTCATAGGCTTTGGCGACATGGTAGCCCTGCAGCGGGATAATGCACTGAACAGGAAGCCCGAATACGTGATGTTTGCACTGATATTTATACTGTTCGGCCTGGCCATCGTGGCCGCCTCGCTGAACTTGTTAGTACTTAGGTTTGTTACAATGAATACCGAGGATGAGCGACGCGACGAGGCCCAGGCCATGCAGGTGAGAGATCAGGACGCTTGGTCCGCTCGGAGTAGCACTCGAGCCACTGATGCCATTTATATTACCGTAGACTTGAGGACTGTTTTTCAATTTTTTGTACTACTACTACTAACTACTATGTCACTCGTACCATTCTCATTCAGTCGAGCGAGTACGCTTCCCTGTGTTTTGGTAGTCAACCGCTTTTCTCTACAGTTTTAACATATATCCTAATAATACCAACGCCTCACTGTACCCTAGAATGAATCCATAATGTGTACAATTTTGTAAACCTTTTTCGAATAGCTTCCATTTCTTCCGTCTCATACTCGTACCTTCGAACAATTTGCTTCATTAATTTACCTATAGTTTTGATATATATATCTTGCTTGACACTTTGCTGCACACTTGGCTATAACTCTTGATCTTGCACCTTCGGTTTCTTTTTCGATATTTACTATTGTACCAATGATGTTTTGAACCAATTAATTTAATACAATTTATTCAATGCAGGCCCAAATGCGAGAAGAGAATCGAATCTCAAATAAAAAAAACCTAAATAAATATTTTCTTTTTTGGCATATTTTCGGTTGCTTTTGACTTAACGAAACGAAACGATAACGATACGAAACGAATCAAATGCTAAACGCGAGCTTAGTTTATGTCCAAGTCCAGTTTATGGACCAACGAGGTGATTGCGGTTTTTCAGATTCCAATATTTTTGACTAACTCCCACCACAAACTACTTCACCACCTGGCTACTGTACCACACTGAACAACAGCACCACCGAAACCACCACCCAGAACCACACGGACACAGCTCCTCTGCTTTCAACGCTATACTCCACTATACCCACTCGGCATTCGAATTCCCGTTCTGCATGTCCTTAATTAATCGTATCACCCCGTTGCAGGCGCTCCAAGTGGCTGTGAAGCTGGAGGGCGATGTGATAACTTCCAACGGATCCATATTGAGCGGCTACGAGGGACATGACGGCCAGTCCCTCGATGGAAGCAACACCTCGTCCATGTGCACGTGCCCTTGTCTGAGTCTTAATAGGAACCGGCATAAAAAGTACGTAATCGCACCGGGCAGGATGCCATCGCACGATTAAGAAAGGCTTAGGAATAGGCCAGTTAACGCTGCCCTTGTGGAGGGGGTAGAAAGTGCAGGAATTTCCGGCTCTAGTGTGTGGAGAGAGGATAACGTGCCTCGAGAGACAGATACTCGGCATAATGGGGGCTCGACAGTGTCTGAGGGCTTTTAAAAGAACTTTGACCTTCTCCTCACATGACTGGCCTTTAAAATTTTATTTTTTTTTCATCTAGCCCGAGGTTACATCTTAAATCTAGTCTGAGCAGGAATATTAGCCCTTATCATTAAATTTAACTTAAATATTGCAAGCAAGACTAAGAGTAATTATTGAACTATGGATTATAATAGTAATTATTGAAATAAGGTGTATTCTTGCTTTATTTTATTAAAAACGACGTCGAAGCACATAAGGAACCCCTGTAACATACATAGCTCCATGTTTCTGCAGGCATTTCACTATAATTCTGGAAAAAACCTATTCTTTCACACTAGCTTTTGGAATGTTGTTTATCTTTCGTAAACTTGACCTATTCCTAAGCCATCTTAAATAGGTATTGTAAATGTGTGTACTCATTTTGGTTTTCATCGCGCTCTTTTCTCATGGACTTCTCCAGGAATAACCACTTGACCAAGAACGGCGACGCAGAGTAAGCTTTCATTTCATCCCAGTATATCTCAGTCCATCCTGCATGCCTTGTCTATTGTCTATATTTTATTGGATTGAAAACTTACCACATTTTCCTTCCCTATTGGCCCTCAGAAATCAATACAAGCTGAGGCGATCGCCCACGCACATGAGACACCTGCTGCCGGAGGTGGTGCCCATGCAGGATTTGAACTATGACTATGACACACAGAGTATGCACACCTTGGCCGATCGGGGGACCGTCGACAGCAGCTATATGGGCGTGGATATGGTGGACACAACAAGCAACGGATCACCGATGCGACCGCACACATTGCTGAAGCGCAACGTCTCACTTTTATCCTTTCGCATCTAGGAGGAGCTAGTGATGTGGCTTGCCAGTGAAAGATCCAGGTGCAGCGGGATGCAGGAACAACGAAGTGGCGGCCCCGACCCTGTGTGGACCTGCTCTCGCCAAAAACGACTTACAAATCGAAAGTGATAACAAGGCTCTAATAGTACTTAAATACTTATTTAGATTCATAACTGAATGTAGGACACGATTGAGTTGGGCGGCGGTTGGCTTGGATGGAATTTATGTGCGCTCCCCGAGATGCTATATATGTATGTATGCATTTACCATGTGAACTAGTGCATAAATCTATATACCCATAGTGGGAATGATAGCGTAAACCTATATGTATACACGTACTACCACTTAAACCTAGGGCACTATACAATTGAATGTAAACCACTGCCATTTCTCCGAATGCGAAGTAACCCAAGAGCCACGCGAAAGAATTAAGGAACGGCACAACTCACTGGAAGTCTTTCTATTTTAACACTAAAGAAATCGATTTTGAAATTGAAAGCAGCATCGCTATGCTGTAGTCGTAATAAAATCAAACCAGGCATTACTACGTTTATACGTGTATTATTTGATAAAGGAAGACATATTTCCTTTTTTTTAGCAACCTTTTTCTTAATACAATTGGTCAACGGAAAAATCAGCCACTAAATTCTCAAAGTTAAACCAATTTAAATCAGATAATAAGAATGAATTGGTATTTTTCCTAGAAAGCTTTAAAAACGAAGAAAATAAACGAAACAAAAATTAATTCAAAATTTCCAATACTTTGAATAATTTGAGCGTATAAACGTAGAATGCATGCAAAATGCCAAAAAAAAAGAAGGAAAGAATGTGTCAAAAGAAATGCTGTAAATTCTCCATAGCTGTTTAATGGTAGATGACGTTTAAAAATCCATTTTATTCCGATTTATGATTACGTAATGTTTGAATGCAAACTTGATATTAATTTACGATTACTGTACGCGTATTGTAGTTAGAAAAGCCGCATCTAAGGCTATATATCCTCGACATCCAGCTCGATCTAACCCAGTGTCAAATACTTAGCTAGAAGCCCGAAACATTTCAGGCAACTCCAATGCTCAAGTGACTCCACGATGTGCCAAAATAAACCCCACTCGTACGTGCGATGAACGAAACATGAATGTTTGAACCGTACGTGTTTTAGACGACAGAACGACATGCCGTCTCGGATCACAAGACCTCCCCTTATCGCATTTATGCAAAGAATGCATTTAGTTATAGTTGTAGATAATGGCGAACCGAAGTCCCCACACTTGATGATGCTTCATTTGAGCATTCCATGGATATTGTTTACGGCATTTGCATTTAAAATAGAATTTACGAGAATCTGTTCTAGTTAGTTAGACCATTTTTCAAGGCCCCCTTGCTCACTCGAGACGTCAAACGCTTCAAGAACTCTCTTTTATTCTTATGTGCTTTGTATATAATAGTGTATTTACATTTAAAAAAATAATTACTTTAAATAATGATATGCATATATTGTTAAAACGGAAAGATTATCAGCTTAAAAAACTTAGTTACGTACTTCATTTAACTTGACGATTTTTAGAATGCTAATTAATTTCCAAATTTTAAATATTAAACTATATTAAATTTCAGCCAATGGGGTTAGTTCAATTAACCTCGGGAATTTCTTTAAATTCAGTATATAATAAAAAGAAATAAAAATAGAAGCAAAGGAAATTGTAATTTTAATTCAGGCAAATAATGCGAAATAGTTAAAATAAGACTTTGTAATATACTTATATTCCGGAATTACAACACATGAAAAAAAAAACAATAAACTAAATTTATATGATTACTTGATTCATTTATTTATAAATTGGTGTGAAATATTAACAAAGAATAACAATTCTTACATTTCGTGTAACAGGCGAACAGAGATCAGTAGAGTAGCGATGCATCACTTATCTATGTGGTGACGTCGGTAGCTCTCTTCTTAGCAAGCTTGCGACTGGCCAGAAAAAATTAGAGAGATCAGCTCTCGCGAGAGCACTAAACTGTTTGTAAATTATGGTCACACTGAGCCAATTAACCTCCTGCTGCACTCTGTGCGCCTGGTACTTGGAAACCTGAGTTTGATAAATTTGTATTGTAATAATTTCCCGCTTCCCACATATCGTGTAACAGGAGAACAGAGATCAGTAGAGCAGCGATCGTTTGCTCTCTTTTTAGCAAGCGTACGACTGGCCATAAAAAATCAAAGAGAGCAGCTCCCGCAAAACCACTAATCTGTTTGTAAATGATGACCACACTGAGCTGTTCCTCCTCCTGCTGCATTCTGAGCGCCTGGTAGATGACTTCATGCATTTCGTAGCATTTTTTACCTAAATTAATCCAGACAGAATGGGCGAACGAGTGATCTTCGTCGCACGTCGGACAACACATAATTCAGCCCTATTTTGTCGATACTTTTAAGGACACCTATCTGAAAAAAAGGCTTTTCTAAACAATACCAATACCAACCCCATTAATAAAAACATGAGTTAAATTTAATTTTATCCGTATTTATTGAAATTACTCATTCGTGTAGACAATTTACGTGGTTTTTCTCTTGCTCGTTTCACAATTATTCCATAGGCAAGGTGTACCCTTAGAAACTACAAGACGTGTATGTTGTTGCTCGGCCAACAGATCCCAACAAATGGGATGCCCAAGGTGTCGACAGAAATTGTTGAACATATTTTTCATGTGTGTGTGTGTGTAAAAATTAAGATGCCTTGGCCCGGTTGTGGTGGATTGCATGTTTTCGTAAGTGGGGTTAGGGTAGTGTAGGTGTCTGGGCGTTTATGCTTGTAGAGTAGTTGTTATAGTAGAAGTCTAAAATCAAGTGTTTTGTTAAAATTAATGGGACAGCTAACTAATCTAATCGTCCATGCTCTCGTTATTGCGTTCTGGCGAGGCATTTCCATTTTTGGGCGAGGCCGAACGGGAGCGGGAGCGCGAACGGGATTTGTTTTCAGCTGATGCGGACCGATCGCTGCAATAGAGAAGCATTTTAATAATCTATAGTACGTGCTTTTGAACCACCAATGTTGTTGGAGGGCTACGTAGAGGTGCATCCAAACAAAACCAAAGAAAGCACGAAACGAAAGAAAGAATCGTGAACTACATATAGAACCAGCAAGGTAGCGGGCCTAGAAAACTTACCGTGAGCGGGAATCACGACGGTTCGACTTGGATCGTGAACGGGAGCGCGATTCACGCTTAACAATCGAGCGGGAGCGGGAACGGGACTCGCGCTCTCGCTTGGGAGAACGGGAACGGGTGCGGGAGTGCGACTTCGACTTGGACTTGGACACATCACGCGATTTGCTGCGAAGAGAAGAGTTCAAATAAGAGAGGAATATAAAAAGAATACAGCATCGGGGATTTTATCAAAACAAAAAAACACCCATATAGTATAAAAGGGTTTAAAGTTTCTTCTTACTTGGAACGCGAGCGGGAGCGAGAGCGCGATTTGACCGGCGACTTAGATTTGGAGCGTCCGCTGCGGGACTTGGAGCGGCTGCGTGACTTAGACCGTGAGTGGGACGAGCGGCGAGAACGAGAGCGCCTGCGCGAGCGTGAACGCGAACGTGAGCTTGACGAACGGGAGCGTCCACGTCCGCTTCCGCCACCACCGCCACCGCGTCCTCCACGCCGATCCTCGACCAGATGGACGCGCCTGCCGTTTAATTCGGTATCATCCAGCTTCTCAATGGCCGTCTTCATGTCCGACAACGAAGCGAACTCGACCACACTGCCAGAGGAAGAACAATCCAGTTAGCTTCAAGGATTAAGTTCGGATTTCAGATTAGAAACTTACCCTTCATTGCGACGCTGCTTGTGGGCATCCGCATAGGTCACCTCGCCGGCCTGGCGCATGTAATCCTTGAGATCCTGCAGATGGCGCACAAAGTCGAAAGGGGAATGATGAGAATTAGTTAATTAAGCTGTGGCAGGGAAATCGCATCAGCATCGTCAGCTTTTTGCGGCAGTAGTTTGGTTGCAACTCAAAGGATAGTGCGTGCAGCAGATGGAGCGTTTAGAATGGTTCCAGGTTCCAGGAGCTAGGCTAGTGCGCTTCCGGTCATGGTTTATAACCAAGCCTCAGTCTCTCTCACAAGTCCCTCTCTTTCTCTCTCTCTCTCTCTCTCTCTCTTCGCATTTAGTGCCCTGCGGCGTTCTTCTATCCTGTGCTATTCGAGAATCTCAAGCCGGATGAAGGGATCGATCGATCGATATGTCGGTCGGGGAGGTAGGGTGGAGCCCCAAGTCCGGCCGGAACATTCAAACACTCCAAGCTGCACGCTGCACAAAACTAAAGCGCGATCAATCATGTGGGTAACAGTGGTTTCGCAATAGTTTAGATAGTAGTTGTTGATTTGATTTGTAAATTATATGAAAGTAAACAAAATAGTTGTAATTGAATTCTTACTTAATGCGCGTTCAGAGAGAGGAGGACACACACATCGTTTCTACACCGAGAGTTTAGATTGTCTGCCTAGTAACTGTGGGCCAATAGCACCAAGGAGGACACCTCATCGAAAGTCCGATCGAACTCAACCAGGCAGCCAGTGAACGAACAGTAAGTAGCCAGCAGGCAGGCGGATGAGCGGATGGATGGCCCGACCTCGTTTGGTTATGGTTTTGGTTTTAGTTTTGGTTTTGTTTTGTTTTTTTTTTTGGTGTACAACAGATTCATATTAGATATGGCAAAAAAGGTATTCAAGTGTTGCGGTTTCGTTTCGTTTTGGAGGTAGCCACTCCGGATACAGTCAGGAGGAGGAGTCAGATCAGATCAGAGCAGACATCGCTAGCCAGAGCCACCGCACCAGAGAGCCGGAGAATGGAGGTGGAGTATTTGGAGCAGTTTGCCGGGCAGCGTCGGACAACCAGCGGCTTCGGCGCGCGTCCCTCTCACACACACATAAACGAACTGCAAAAATAAGAAATACGTTTCGGGGGGACGCTGCTCTCTGCTCGCTGCTCCAACGGGTGTTGGTTGTCTAGTCAAGTTGTCTCAGCCGATAGCCAGAAGCCGGAGCCGTAAGCCAGTAGCCAGTAGCCGGTAGCCGGTAGCCGTAAGCCAGAAGCCAGAGCCGGAAGCCACAAGTACCGGGGATAGTATTGGGGGGAAGGACTAAGTTCAGAGGCACTAGCCAAAGTTGGATACTGAGCATCTCATCTCTCGTCTTTGATCGATCATCGTCATCGTCTCACGATCATATCTCATCGTCGCCAAGACCATCATCTCATCTCTGAATTAGCGAACGCAAGCTCCTCATCATCTAACCACACTCGACTCGATTCGCGCGCCCTCACACTCACAATGGCTATAAGGAATTTGACAATTCTTTATATAATATTGTTTTTTGATTAGATTGTGAATGATTTTTTTTTTTTTTTTTAGCAGAGAATTAAATACCTAACGCAAGAGACTGGCCCACGCCTTTGGTCAGGGGACGGACGTGCGTGGGCAGGCCTTTTGTCATGGTCAGCTCAGCAGCTCATCGTCGTCCATCGTCATCGTCGTCTGGTTTTGTTTGGGTTTCAGTTTTGGTTATACATTTCATTTCTTTCGATTCGTTTTCGTTCGATTCTGATCGATTTTTGGTTCTCTATTTTGGGATGGACGGATGGATGAGGCGGCGGCGGCGACGGCGGCAGTAGGTCGTAGGTCGCAGGTCGAAGATCGCTGATATTGGACCCAAGTGGAGCGGCTCTGCGATACGGTTTTGCGATACACACACTCCAAAACGTACGGGTCACTAGTTTGTCTTTCTCGTAGCGATTCAATTCGATTCCCTTTATCGGGGGATTCAATTTCAGTTCAAGTTCGCTTCTAAACTCTTTTTTTTATTTTTTATCGGTTACGGTTGGTGTGTGCGCGAGAAAGTAATTGTGGAATGGTAGATTACACCGATCAGTACCAGGGTTTTAGCAGTATTTATCTTAGTTTTTGCGATTCACTTATTTCTAAGTCAACTGTACAGCTTAGAGCTAAATTACAGATTAAAGATTGCTGGATTCGTGGACGGTGGGGAGTTTGGGTAAACACAAAACGGGGAAAGCACCGGGAGTAATTTGAAATCATAAAGGGGAGAGAGTTTCATAAAAAAGAGGGAATGTTCGTGGGGTTAGTGGGGGGTAATTAGAGGGAGATCCATATCAATCGGTTAGCTGTTATTATGGCTAAAGCTACACTCCTTCCTCGAATCTAGGCTACTGTTGATACCAGGCCAAGGGCCCGGAATCGATCACTTACCTGCCAGCTGACGCGACTGGACAAATTCTCGACAATCAGGCGGTACTCAGTGCGCAAGGGCGGCCCATAGCGGGAGGATGATCTGGAATTTTTGTTTCTGGTGAATAATTGAATGGATTCACTAATTAGTATTGACACTGCGCTGCTGCTCGCTCCCTCAGCTCCATCACAAACAACAACGGATATGGGACGGTGAATATATTCGAAATAAATGCATATTTACACTCGGTTAATGCGCAAAAAATTGTACCTACTGTGAGGGTTAACGTGCAAAAATAGGTCAATATAAAAAATATATGCACAGGAGAGAACGGAGCGTTAAGGAAATTAAAAACTTATAAAAACAGCAAGTCAGTGTCTTTTTTCGGTACCCTTCCACACGGAGTACAATGGGTTAAATGCGTTAAATTATATTAGGAAGAACTGCATTCTTTTATTTAATTATATTATGCCTCTAAAAATATATTTATGTTACTTTTTTTTAATTATTGCATTTTAATCAGTAAAATATAAATATTATATTTAAAAAAATACGATTACAGCTAGTTTTGAACAAAATATAATTACTAAACATCCCTAATATAATATAGCAAAGGGTTTATTTATAAATTCGCTAACTTTGTATGCCAAATCAAGCTATAAAATTCATTTAAAAGACAATTAAAGGGCAAGCCAAAGAAAGCAATAATTATAATTCGCATTTTATGCCAATACTGTGTTATAATCCTAATGCAATTACGCAATTTAACGAGTCGCATCGGTGTGGATGGGTTATTTCAAATGCAAATCATTGGACAATGCTTATACTAGGGCAAACTTCAACTGAAACGAAGTTGGAGGACGGGCTGGACTCATTATCGCAGGCCGGTCTGTACTTACTTGTCATTGTAGCGACCGCCGCCGCCACGACGGCCACCGTAGCGATCGTCGTAGCGATCGCGATTGCTGCCACGAGCGGTTCCTCTGGCGGGTTCAACAACCACGCTGCAAAAGTAGAACAAAATAGAAGACCATTGATGAATGATGAAAGCCACATGCTTTACGGTCGCGTGCCCACTTACCGCTCGCCTAGCAGCTCTTTTCCATTCAGTTCATACACGGCATCGTCGGCATCACGATAGTCCTCAAACTCCTGAAATTTCAATTAATATTTAAGTATTGATTTTAGCTGTATTGATACAGTGAACGCTTTAGGTAATGTACATTCTAGTTGATTATGTACATGAACTATTAGGTTAAGGAATGTAAATGTAAAATAAATAGAAACAAATTGTAACTTTAGTTTGATAAAAACTTAATTTGGCTTTTATTAATTAATCGTAGATAATATATAATATATTCACTATCAGTTTGTAGTGGCCACTCAACTATGTACCACTGTGGTTTCCCTCCCTTTTACTCACCACGAAGCCGTAGCCATTCTTAATGAGAATGTCGCGGGTACGACCGTAGCCTTTGAAGAAACGCTCCAAATCGCGTTCGCGCACTCCGTACGGCAGACCGCCAACGTACACTCGAGATCCAACCATGATTACGGCTTTATTTGTATCTCCAGCAACTGCTGCAAGACCAGAGAAAATATATATTTTATTTTTTAGCTTCTATTTTGCTCGACTGTCCCGCGCGCGCGTGAATGTGTGTTTTGCCAAGATGGCGTCCGTGATATACAGACACAGACACACACGCGCACGCAAAGTACCGGGTGGACAGACATTGGCAAAATAATCAATATGTTTCTGCACTTTCTGCTGCAGTATTTATTGTTGCTTAATGGTTTTACACAGACACGAACCGTTTACTCAAGATTATTACTGGTAAATTCACAATTTACAGACTCTCTACACACACTTTTTTCCGGTTGTTCCTTTCGACACGAAAAAAAATGCACACACGACGAAAACGGAAGTAATAGTGACAGCTAGAGCTGGGAGAAACTGCGATTTTACATAGATATATCGTTGAGCTCCCGGCTTTTGTATGATATCGATAGTTTTACTATACGCTACAAAAACATCGATGTATTCTTCGTGCTCTACGTTGGAATATAGAGAATGAAACGATGGTTTTAATTTTTTTGCGATATATTTTCCGAGAACTGATGGCACAGGCTTGGAAAAATGAAAGGATAGTACAAAAAAATATATGTAGGGAGAATTAAAATATTTTATATCCTCAAAGTGATAACAAAAAAATATATTGTAACTATTGCGATAGTATCGCCAATCGATAGTCGCACTTTCATTCCAGCTTTACTATTCAGCACTCGGTCACTTTGCATCTTGACTTTTCTGTACAGTATTCGGACGTACAAGCGTAAAATTAATTATTAGCAGTTGAAGCCAGAGTTCTACAAGTAAAACGTACAATAATGGCAGATTTAAACGATTCGAATGGAAACTATGACGACTGCGACGAGGTGAGTGTTATGTGAAAAATAATGACGCCGACAAATTCGCACCGCAATTAGCATGCGGCGTTTTCTCATACAGAAGAATAAATGCCATTGTTGGGGTCTTCGATCTTCGTCCGGACTCCTCCGGCGGCCAATGACACCGCAAAAGTTGAAGGACCTTTTTGTTCCGGCAAATACATTTGATTTAAGCGAACGAAACCGGCTGCAAGCACATAGTAAAAAAAAGAAAAAAAAAAAAACGCATACACGCACACACACATACTTACGTGCTGTCATGGCGGTGCAAATAATAAAAAAGAAAATGGCGGGCGGCATTTTCATATGCGGTGTTTTCTCCTTTATTACATTTAATACAAATCTATTTTTAATGATTTTGCATTGATAATGACTCATTGTCGATTTCGTTCCATTCAATGCTTAAGCACATTTTCCATAAGCAACAAATGTATATTTGATTGCCATAATTTTAAAAGCCTAAACGGATGAAGGGTTTTCTAACCTGTAAAGTGCATTTAACTGATTCAAATAAAATTAAAAACAATAAAGATATAAGATATGCTTGTACCCAAACTATGTATTTATCTGTTTATTTCCCGAATTATTCAGTTTTCGTTAACAGTTTCAGATTAAAATTTCTCCTAATACAAATCCTGATCGTACATTTCCATTTTTAATTCAATCCCCAGATCACCGAGCCGGAGCAGCTGCGTAAGCTGTTCATCGGCGGTCTGGACTACCGCACCACCGATGATGGCCTGAAGGCACATTTCGAGAAATGGGGCAACATCGTGGACGTGGTGGTGATGAAGGATCCCAAGACGAAGCGCTCTCGCGGCTTCGGCTTTATCACCTACTCGCAGTCGTACATGATTGACAACGCCCAGAATGCGCGGCCGCACAAGATTGACGGACGCACCGTGGAGCCAAAACGTGCTGTGCCGCGGCAGGAGATTGATGCCCCCAATGCCGGGGCCACCGTAAAAAAGCTATTCGTCGGCGGACTGCGCGACGACCACGATGAGGAGTGCCTGCGCGACTACTTCAAGGACTTTGGCCAGATCGTTAGTGTGAACATTGTCTCGGACAAGGATACCGGCAAGAAGCGCGGCTTCGCCTTCATCGAGTTCGACGACTACGATCCTGTGGACAAGATCATCCTACAGAAGAACCACACCATCAAGAACAAGAACCTTGATGTGAAGAAGGCGATTGCCAAGCAGGACATGGACCGTCAAGGCGGCGGCGGTGGTGGAGGAGGAGGAGGCGGTGGTGGCGGCGGACGTGGCGCTCCCGGCGGACGCCCAGGTGGTGGTCGTGGCGGCGAACGCGGTCAGGGTGGCGGCGGCGGCGGCGGCTGGGGAGGTAACCGTCAGAACGGCGGCGGAAGCTGGGGAGCCGGCGGCGGAGGCGGCGGCTTTGGTAACAACAGCAACTTTGGAAGCGGCGGCCAAGGTGGCGGTTCCGGTGGTTGGAACCAGGGCAGTAGCGGCGGTGGTGGTCCATGGAACAGCCAGGGAGGCGGTAACAGCGGCTGGAACAATGGTAGCAGCGGCAGCGGCGGCTACGGCGGAGGCGGCAGCAACGGAAGCTGGGGCGGTAACCAAGGGGGCGGCGGTGGCGGTTTTGGCAACGACTACCAGCAGAGCTACGGCGGCGGACCGCAGCGCAACAATAACTTTGGAAATAATCGTCCAGCCCCATACAGCCAGGGCGGCAGTGGTGGCGGCGGCGGCGGTGGCGGCGGCTTTAACAAAGGTGAGTCCGTGGACTGACTGATGATGAAATTGTATTACCTTAATCCTCCAATAGATTAATGCCGAAATATCAGAACAAATCAAAACAAAGATCAAGCGAAAAATGTTAGTTTTAAGAAAATACTAATCTCTAGGTATAATCTGAACATATTTATTTTACTCACGATTTGTAATCGCAATCGATCGTTCAAGGTAACCAAAGTGGAGGACAGGGCTTTGGCGGCGGCAACAACTACAATACCGGAGGCGGCCAGGGTGGCAACATGGGCGGCGGCAATAGACGTTACTAGACAAGGTAATTGTATAAATTAAGTGGACTGCAGTCCCATGCCATTGTATGTTTTTTTTAAAACGCTCGGATCTTTGGTCGTTATCGGCAGCTATATAGTTGGAAGCCATGCAATCAATCTGAATCGGAACGAGTCGAAGCTAATATTAAATTTTCTCCTTTCTCGCAACTAGGTAAACACACGTAGAGAGAGAGGGAGTGTCAGTTCAAGCTAGACAAGCAGGCAGTCTAGGCAGGCAGTGGCGCAGGCAGGAAATCAGCGACAGGTGTGGTTCTCAGGCCAGGCAGACAATATCAGACCCAGTCCCAAGCGCAGATCCCGAACCAGGCACGAGAGCAAGCAAACAAGCAATAAAAACTTTTCAAGAACAAACCTGCAGGCCAACCTAAAAATCTGCAACAATCAAACAAACAAAAACAAGATTATAAATATATATAAACTGAACAGTGAGAAGCGAACCGACTCCAATTGTCCACAGTTTGGCTGCTGCTGTCTCTCTTTTGTAAACATTAATTCGCTGATAAATTCTTGTTTAGGATGTTAAGAACCCTGAACGCTTAGTTTTAACTATATTAACAAAACAAACGAAAAGAAACAACCATCCAACCAACCAATCAACAAAAATATAAACTAATATTATTTTATTCAAATTTGACTACCATTAGAAACGCAGTTGAGCGACAAATTCTCAGCGAGAATCGGTTGCATCCAGGGTATCATAAGGTAGATTACCTTGAACTTAATTCATGTCGTCATGGGAGGGCGATGGCCCACACAGCTAGATGTATTTTATATTTGGTTCTTAATTTACACGGCGAGAGAACTCGAAGAAATCAAATAGAACCATATTTTGTAATAACCTTTTTGTACATTTAAGCACTTTTTATATTATGATTTATTTATCGTATACAAGACCTCGATTCCTCGAGCAGCGAGCGCGCGCCGCCACACACACAGAATTGCAGAATTGTGTCCATAGCAAGCGAAAACACAAACCTATATACAAAACATACCAACTCTGTTAGCCCCTAAGAAGTAGATGCTACGCTAAGCCAGAATTGACTTACAAGACACCTCACAAATGTTCTGTAATTAGTTCGTTGCGCGACAAACGATGGCGCTGAGAGATTTAAACAAAAATAAAATGATAACCAATGTTACCAACCCACCCGAAACAATCACAGGAACAATCTGAACTCTTAAGACTCCCCAAATAGGAGCTGGAACAGGAGCAGCAGAGCACTATCGGGGCTACAGCAGCAGGGCGTGTAACCCAGAGGGTTCCCCGGTGATCGATCCCTCCGATCCGCAGGGTAGCGAGCAGGGCTAGTTACCGACTTTATAAGAGACCCCCAAATTTATACCCAGGCAAACCGCGTACTAATGCACTGCCTATTTCTTTACAAGACTGGCCTGGCCTGGCTGGGCTACGGACGGATGCTCCCGGACCGGATTCGAATTCTGCTCTTCGCTCCGGTTCGTTTCGTTTCCCAAAGGGAGAGCAGAGCTCCCGCCCTCCCCAAAAATATGTTCTCAGTTGTAGCCGACAGTGCGGCGGCTTGGACCAACTTTGCGACTCCTTGGGTTTCTGGCTATACTTGCAGACTGGTTTGGTATTCGGAGGTAAGTGCCAGCTAGATGGTATGTAATCCACTAACTGCTTCTATATTTATGAATTTTCTTTCAATAAAACCATATTGATTTCGTTAAATGAAAACGTTGTTCATATTTGGGTGGGAAAATATAGCTGGGGCGGGCAAGAAAGATAACGAGAAGAGCGATTGCTCGCAGCAGTCAGACAAAACAATACACATTGGATTTATTATTACAATCTTAAGATCGCGGCATCAACACAGTTTTTAAGTCTCTGCGACTCCAAATTTCTGTGCATTTGTTTTTGTAAAGTTTCACGGGTCGCTGAACTATTGTAGGAATGAAACAATAAAAAGAATCTGCAACTTCTGAATAAGGCCAATAAGGGAATTGTTTTCCAGTGTTTACAACGAATATTGTTATTTATTGTGTTTGTAAGCTGCTATGTCATTTTACTTTAGTCAAACGCAACGATTGCTCAGTGGGTATTCTGACCTCAAAGTAATGAACAATTTTATACAGTGTCTAACCGCATGTCGTAATAATCGAATCCAAAAAACACCCAGTCTGGTAGCTTTTACTTGCATTCCTTTAATGCAAAGTCATATCAAAAGTGTTGCCAATTATGGTAATACCAGTCTGGTAGCTTTCACTTGCTTTCTTTTAATGCAAAGTCATGTCGAAAGTGTTACCACTACTGGTAGTAGGGTTATGTTTGCATTACAATACCATACCTGATTGTCAAGTCCTTTGCCGATAGTCCATATCCAGGCATTTTGACATTTAAATTTTTTCACTTAGCTATTTTCACTTCACCAACGACCGGTGACATTGTCAGGTTCTTTTCTCAGACTGTGCCAATATTCTTCTATAAATAACAAAAAATGGAAATCAAATGTATTGCACCTGATACCTGCATCCAGCGCGAGGTGGGATCTTATCGAAATTGATCAGGTATCGAAGCCTTAACCAAGTTTCTGTTTTTTCTCTCGTTTTATAGCTGAAGGGGACTACCGGTACCGTAGGTAACGGCATAACCCATCCTATGGCTCCTGCCAAAACCCCAATGACCAATGAAGATATTAAGGAAGAAAACGTGGCCGAGCATTTGCGCAAGATCTTTGTTGGTGGCCTGTCCACCCATACAACTGCAGCCACAGTCCGTAAGTACTTCGAGCAATTTGGAGTCGTTTCCGATGCATTGGTGATGCGCGATCCGGTAACCAATCACTCGCGAGGCTTTGGATTTGTCACCTTTGTGGAGTCCCGGTCGGTGGATAATGTGCAGGACCACAGGCCCCACTGCATCGATAATAAGTAAGTTTCAGAAAACATCTACATCATTATTCATATTATTATTATATGTCATAATTCTACCTACATACTTATTGTACATATGTGCATATTATATTCCATATGAATACTAATTATTTTTTATATGAACAAAATCTCATTCAGAAATGTGGAGACCAAACGTGCTCTGCCACGTCATGATTTTATAAAGGGGGGAACAGGCGGTGGCCGTGCCTTCAGTGCCGCCAGCTGTGGCATGGGAATGGTTGGCGCCAAGACCGGCAAGATTTTTCTGGGCGGCCTCAAGGACTGTCACGATGAGAAATCCATTTGCGATTACTTCTCACAGTTTGGCAAAATCTCGAACGTCAAATTGCTGTTGGACAGAGAGACCGGACGCATGAGGGGATTCGGATTTTTGGAGTTTGAAAATCCATTATGCGCCGAGCGCGCTTTGGGTTAGTTTGTCGCCTTACTTTAATATTCTTCTTTACCAATTTTTCAAAGGGGCTTTATTATTAACTAAGAAATTGAATTTGATTTCCAGTCCAGTCCAAGCATTCGATCAATCTGAATACCGTGGAGGTGAAGAAGTCCACCCAGAAGCCATATAACTCCAATCGTGTCCGTTTTGCCGTGGGCGGAGCTGCCCGTGCTGGCTATATTCCACCGCAGCCGGCCACTATGGACTGCTATGCTTACAACAATAACTACAATCCGTATCTGGCACAGTCTGCCCTACCGCCATCGGCTTATATCAACGGCTGGGCCGCTTATGTTACCCCCGATGTGTCTCTTCCGGCCACATTTAACCCCTACGTCGCCGCCAATCACCGTCAGCCAGCTGTACCGCGTTCCCATCCGATTCCATCGCAACCTTCATCCGCATTCGGGCCGGAAACATGGGCCGCCGCTTCTCCAAGGTCCAATAAATTTCCTGTTTACGGGTGGACACCCGGCAAAGATGGGTATTCAAAGACTGGGCACAAGCACGCCCTAACCTCGACCAATGGTACTACCAAGAGCGCTGCACCGGAGGCCAAGATCGATTTGGGGGCCGGAGGCGATGGCATAGGGGAAGTGGGAGCTGCAGTAGCCAAACTCTCGATTGGAACTGGGACCACCGGCAAGAAGTGGCCCACCGATAGCTTCAAGATCTTCAAGCCGGCTCAAAATCCAGGCCAGCTTTTCAATGTCAAAATCGATGATAATGGTTCCCCGCCGACATACGGTAGGTTGTGTCTCATGTAACCAATATCATCATATAATACTACATCTTTTTTCCATCCTGTTTCAGGCGTCTAAGATAATGGATATAAGATCAAATGAAGTCCATAAATCCCTAAAATACTGAACATTTTTTACAGCGAACAACGAACAGCAATCCTATCCTGTAGGAATGTACGATATCCTACAGGGTAGATCGATTTAATCAGAAATAAATACACAGGATAGAACGATTTAATCCGAAATAAATACACACACTTAATCATTTGAGACTTAAAATCGTAAACTCTTGTTCTTTATTTTTACTATTTTAGATTTTGTTATCTGTTTTTTGTTTGTTTCATTTAAAGTTTTGCATGAGTGAATTGAGTTTGCATTAATTGTTTTATATCTGAAACGCTATAAAACGCACCACTGAATTATTTCCGAGACTCTGGGGGGATCGGAGAGTGGAGAACTTGTGATTTTATTAAAGTTACTCTGCAAATTGCTTGCAATTGCTTGGCTTTGTGCGCATCAATTTCATTTAAATGCTGAATGCTCTGTAGTTTTAAATCAAACGCAAAGGCAATGGAAAGTGGATTCGAATTCGGATTCAGTCGCAGGAATCTCATTGATAATTACAAATAAACGTGGCATTTTTCCTTTTCAGATATATATACTTTATCTACGATATATTGGTGTTGTTTAAGGAGTAATCGCATTTACCAGAAACGAAAGGCTATGAGCTGAGAATCATATACCAAAGACAATATAAAGAGTTACATACATATATGCCTAACAAGAACTCTCTCTCAGACTTTTTGAGAATTATTCAAGAGAGCCTAGAGCCTGGCACAATTTGAGTGCATCGTATGGCGTTACGCTTCTTATTCTTTATATTGTCTTTGGTCAGATACGATGAAGGTTGAATAGAAATGAAACAAGAAATAAAACAAATCATAAGTTTTTTTCTGGTAAACACGCTGAATCTTTGTGGTTGTTTTATTATTATTATAATTATTTTGTAGTTGTATACATATAAATTAAATTATAATTAAGTTCCTCTTTATTCTTTACAAACTGCAGTGTTGTGATTTCTTCTTCGAATGAGCATGATCTTTACTTGTTTTACTCTAACATTGATTTAGTTAGTACCTCTCTCTGACTGGTGTTGTATCGTTTTGATGCCGTTTTCTTGTGGGTTGATTGATTGATTGATTGGTTTGTGTGTGTGTATGTAATAGAAGAAGCACTTCCAGCACTGTTCGTTGAGCTAAGATTTGAACACTAACATTTTTGTCTTACAAGAAATGTATTAAAATTGCTTTAGTTCCGCGTCACAGTGCTAAAAATGGCTCTGGCTCTGCTTTTGGCTTGTTGGTGTACCAATATAGTTTCATAAAGTAATTGATTTAGCGATAGATTCTCTAGAGCAGGCCCCGGAATTAAACAAAAACAAATGATATGTTCACAACGAATCAAAGGGTCTTGAAGCTTTAACAAAAATGGGGACATAGGCAAATATGTATTGTATGTGGGTACAACTCAAGATATTAAATATTTCCACACATTTTTTGATGTTTTTTAGTTTAGTTTTTCTCTTCGCCTCTTGCCTTCTTACTTTGTTTGCTTTTTGCTGCAGTTATATAAATATATATGTATGTATATATATTTATGTATATTTAGATTCTGGTAAGTCTAAAAGTTAACATTAAATTATATGAGTTTTTTATATATATATATATATAAGTATATGTATATATATATTTGTATATATTTCTTGTTACATGTTTTGCTTGTTTTTACCTTGAGAAAAATGTTAGTAGCTTGTGTTTCGTCGTCGCCTCCCGCCTATTATAATAAGTTGCTTTATTTTTTTTTATATAAGGTTCTCATCTTCTCTTTTTTTTTTGGGCTTTTTGTTGATTTTATTTAAAAAATATGTACTAAATTTTAGTTCACAACTGCGTTGGAAACACCAAATCGTTTAAGTTGCTTGACTTAGTTTGGTTTACGACCTTGAACTTCATACACAGAACGGAAAAAGAAAAGCGAAAAACTAAATCCCGCCGACGCGTCCGTCCCCATACCGTCCCGTCCCTCATCGATTGCATCGACCACGCCCCCGCTGCGGCGCCGGCACCGCATTCGCCCTAACACGCTCTATCGCTCTGATCATATTCCATTCCTTCCATTCCATTCCATTCCCTACATAGACTAGCTAGTTAAATGTGTTAAAGTTGTCTGCAAATAATGATTTAAGTAGCAAAAGGTTTTCAGTTTCACAGGCTCTAAAATGCGGCGGACTTTGGGGTGCACAAAAAACGTCGGCGTTCCTCACTTTTCCCATTTTTCTGGCGGCTCTTCTTTTTTTTTTTTAGCTAAATTGATTTCATTTTCAATGTTTTTGTTTAGAGGTTTGTGTTTGTGTGTGTGTTTTATATTGTTTGTTAAACCGCGCCTTACATTTCTCTCGTGTTACCATTTTCTTCTCTTCTCTTCTCTCTTTTTTTTTTGTGTTATTTTTAGATTTATTTTTTTGTAAGTCTTTCTTTTGCTCTTTTTTATTGCATTTTACAAATGTTTTTCATTTTTTTGTTTCTTTTTTTTTCTTCTTTCCTTCGTTTACATTTTGTTTATATCTTTTAGCTAAGTTCTTCAAGTTGTTGTTTTAATTATTTCCTTTTTTTAGCTTAAGTATTTGTGTTTATGAATGAAAAAAAAAAGAAAACAATCGAAAAACTTTTGCAATTCCTTTCTTTCTTTCTTTTGGTGAACTTAGGTTACATTTTGGTTGAAAGTGAATTGCCAAACGAGAGCTGAATCTAAAGTTTACATTTACGCTAAGATGGGGGTTTGTGGTGTGTCTGTACTCCAATGTATGCGTGGCGTGTGAAATGTTCGATTGAGACTTAAACGTAATAAGTGCTGGCGAGAAAAATGTTGGTGCTGGGTGTGTGTGTGTGTGTGGGCGAGCTGAAGCTTCTTGTTTCACAACAGAGATTTGCACAGAATTCCGGTATCTTTTGGCACGAACTGGCTGGAAAAAAGTGTGGGCCTAACGCAATTAGACTAAGTAAAGACCCACCAAGACATTAGTCTTTTGTGTGTTTTGTTTCGTTTCGTTTAAAGCTCGATGCCTCGAGTTGTTGCTGTTGTTGTGGATCACACACGCTCAGGAACATTTAAAGGACAGTTGACATTTCAGTTGCTCCAACTACTTTATGTTAGTGTGTGTGTGTGTGTGAGTGAGTGTGGATGGGTGTGTGTGTCTTGTGAGATGTTTCTGAATGTAATTGATTGATTGCATTGTGGAAGAAGTCGATGTTCTTAAACGTTGGGTTGCTGATTTTCTTTTAGTTTCTCTTGCTACTGCCTCCGCTGATGTGGTGCATTGCAGGTGGAGTTTCTCTGTTCCCTCCTAGCGACGTCCGTAGTTGCCACCGCCAGTCTGTCCATTGCCGGCACCGCGCAGCGGTCCGTTGGACTGATTGTTGTTGCCACCGCCGCCGTTGCGGTTATCCTGGCGCTGACCAAATCCACCGCCACCCAGGCGCGGAGCTCCATTTCCACCGTTTCCGCCACCGCCGCCGCCCTGGCGGAGATTGTTTCCACCAGCGTTGTTACGCATGATACCACCGCCGCTGGTGCCATTGTTGTTGTTCATGGGACGGGACTGCGGTCCATTGTTGTTGTTACCCAAACGATTCATGTTGTTGTACTTGTTATCGCTACCCATCGGCGGACGAGGTGCCATATCGTTGCGAATGCGCGGCTTCTTCTCTTCAACATTCAACTTCTGGGCATCGGGCGAGTTCTCCGGGAAGTACAGGGGCTGTCCATGGGGAAGAGGCCTCGTTAATAATAGTTAATGGTTTATAAATAATCCCCTGTTTACTTACGCAATTGGCCAGGCACTTTTGCACCGCCTCAGGATCGTCGTAGGTTATGAAGCCGTAGTTCAAGGGACTGCGCATGCCCGGCGGCACCTTGTTGCCAGCCTTGGATAGAATTCGCAGCTCCAGAACGTTGCCAAAGCGCGAGAACAGATCACGCAAGTCATCCTCGCTGGCGTGATGGGGAATATTTCCCAGGAAGAGCTGCTGGTTGTCGCCAAACTGCTGCGCATTGCTCGGGCGACGCTGCTCGAATTCTGCAAAATTAAAGATCATTTATTGTTAATTACTTTGTGATTAGATTAAAAATCGATGAGTACACATTACCCTTGTTGTTCCTCAGCGAATTGTTGCGTTGCGGCAGCGGACCGCCGTTGTCCAGTCGGGAGGAGTTGCCATTGCTGTTGTTATAGGAAGAGGCAGTGGTCGAGTAGCTCACTTGAGCGCCGTTGCCCCCAGCCGCGGAACCTGAAGACGAGGAGTTGTAGGTGTTGCTGCTGATTGTCTGCTGCTGTTGCTGCTGCTGCTGGAGTTGCTGCTGCTGCTGCAGAGCTGCGTTGACAAAGCCGCTGGGCGAGGAGGAAGTGGACTTGAACAGGTTCGCGTAGGTCTTTGGCTCGTTCTGCTGCTGCTTGGCGGCCTCATACTTCTCCTGCTGCTGCTGCTCGTGGATTGTCTTGAAGTCATCGACCGGAGTCGGTGGCTTCTGCAATTGCCGCTGCGGCACCTCCGCTTCCTCGGTCTCCGTCTGCGACTGCTGCTGCTGCAGTGGCTGCTGCTGGATGGGTTGCTGCTGCTGCTGTTGCTGCGGGGGCAGCTGTGGAGGTGGCTGCTGGAGCAGTTGTGGTGTCACCAGAGGCGACTGCTGGAAGGCCGCACTTGGTACTGGGACAATGGGCAGCACCGTAGCGCCGCTGGGCTGCACCAGAGGAGATACGCTGGGCGGAACCAGCACTTGCTGCTGCTGCTGCAGTTCCTCATGCGACACAGCTCCATTCTGGATGGGCAGTGGCGGTGGGACATTGAACTGCGCCGGCATAGGAACCGCCACCGGACGTCCGGCATTAGCTCCTGCTGGCAATGGCATGAACATGTGCTGCGGTGCAGCCAAGCCGGCAGTTCCTGGAGCCACCTGCTGCTGCTGGGCTACCACCACTTGGGCCTGTGGCTGCGGAGGCACCTGCTGCTGCTGCGGCGGTTGGGTCTGCTGGGTGCCAACTTCGCCTGCCACTTGAACTGCCTGATCCACGGTACCAGCAGCGTTACCGCCCACCACCTGCACGTCATGCTCCTCATCGTTCTCCGAACGCGACTCGCCATCTTGCTCGTCCTCGATGTACATATCCTGGTAGCGGAAGATGTCGTTGTGCACGTAGTACTTCTTCGGCGATTGGGCAGCCAGAACGAATGTCTGCGTGAACCGTCTCATGGGCTGGCCATCGTTCGACAGCTCCCCGGTGACCTGCACCACCACACCGTTACCCAGGGTGGCCTGGGCATCAACCTGGCTGATCTTTGCGTGGCAATCATTGAAGTTCAGCTGCTGAATTCGGTTATGGATCTCCCGCTGACCCACCACCAGCTTCGACTCCCCGTGGATGTACGACGAGTTGTTGTTGTAAAAGCGATGCAAGTGGTTGGGCGCCTTGTTTAGCAGCGTGTAGTACTGGCGGACAAACTCACGTCCCACCGACTGCGGCGAAGGCTGCTGCGATTGGGTCGCATCCATGACCATTGCTGGCAATTGGTTCTACTCTCTGGATTATGGATTCCTCAACGTCTCAACGCCGGTTCTCAGCAGTTTTTTTCTTTTTTAGTTTCCGACACAGTTCCTGCCTGCTCCTCTTCTAGCTGTTGTTTAATACCCCGACACGACGATGGATCGATCGAAGTCAAGAATCGAATTTTAAAGTCTGCAAGAGTAAAAAAAAATAAACATATATATAGTATTTATGGTGGGGGTTTTTTAAATATAAAAACGTGAATACAAAAAAACTGAGAGAGCGGATCAAGTGTCGACTTGCTGCGATGAAAGCAAAGTCAGCGCCCACTTCTGCTTTAAGGAAGGTGTCCGATTACGCAGCTGCGTTGAAATAAACACAGTCCGAAATATTTATTTAGGAATTAATAGTCTGTTATGAATCATTATTTGCTTAACAATTAAATTGCTTTACTTTCCAATCTGCAGAAAATTAACTTGTTTCCTTATCATAAAACTACACAAATCTAAGTCCTAAAACACATTTACAATTGATTTGTTTTCTCATTTATCTTCATTAATGGTCACATTTTAAATTAGATTACTTTGTACAGTTATTGCGAATCAAATTCGATGGTTTTCGTTACAATTTAAAAGGTAACTACACTAGAAATACGCACCACACAGCCTAATTGTATATTAATTTCTTTCCAATAGTTTTAACAGTATTTTAATAAATAGTTTTCAATCAATTTGTACTCGGACCACACGAAGTATGCTCTCCTCCGTGGGGGATCTAGAGTTTCGAGCTCCTTCTATGTCGGATGAGATGGGGGGAGGGTCACAGGAAAGGAGCTCATTTTACCGCAATGCATATATGTATGTATGTATGTATGTTTGTATGTACATATGTACAATGTATAAAAAAGACGCAGCGCGATGCAGTTTGACCCAGTTTTATCATAACACACACACGCAAAAAGGGAAAATTTCGTGCAAACGCAAACAAGAACAAAGTGCAGCTGTCACCCGAAGTCCCATTTGCCGTTGTTGTTGTTGCAGTTCTTCTTTTGGTTGCTATTCGCCTTTTGGCAGGATTTTTTTTATTGTTGCTTTTCACGTGTTTCTCTCGTTTAAGCTGGCGATCCTGGCACAAAGGACACCCTCTGTGTGTGAGAGCTTTGCAAGTAAATGACCTCATACATACAGATGTAAAAAAAGACGACGCGAGTCGGGGAGCATGAATTAGTTTGAGGTTATGTTCGGGCTTCAAGGTTGAGCCGCCGCCACTTTGGTCTTAAACGCATGTGTGTGGGATTTCATTGAACTCAAGACTCAAGCTCTTCGAATTTGCAAATAAACAAAGAGGTTTCTACATGTGTATGTAAAGAAGGTTAAGTGCATCCGAAAATTGTTTACATGTTTAGGAATCATAATTTATTTTAGTTAAACACACCCCACCCTGGGGTGTTCAACAAATATTATTTGCCGATAAACCTAATAATGCACAAAGAGTTGCGGCCGCTAAATACACGCACACACACACACACACAAACGCGGTTACGAACGCGCCACTCTCGCTCTCCCATTCTCTTTCTGCTGGCGAACCGCGTGTGTAGGAAGAACAAAGACGATAAATGAAGAGCAGTATTTAAACAAATTTACAAAAACAATTTTCTGTCACATTTTTAGGTTATGCACAGCGCGATAAAAAAGCCGCTAAAATGGAAAAAGTTTGGGAACAGGCAAACGATAAAATACACGCCCAGAATGCATTTTGTCTTTTTTTTCTGTTCCACCCCAATGAAAGAATATCGAAAATGCTAGTTTTTCTAGAACGCACGCACACACACACATACACACACGAGGTTACCGGCTCACCTTTGGCGATTTTCCTTAGATTTTCCGATGGATAACGCTTGCTATTGTTGTAATGCACAATGTGTATTGCTTATGGGTTGAAATTCGCCGAAAAATTTGCACTATTTGGGTCCCACTTTCTTTATAATCTTCCGACGCTGAACTTTGGAGGGGGCGGGGTTGTGAATTTCAATTGGAGCGCTGAAATTAGTAAGGATTTTGGTTTACGAATTATAAATTTGTAACTTGCAAAAAATGCAAACTTGCAATCTGCACACAAATCACATACACACAAGCACACATACAACGAGCCTTCTTCTTCTATCTTCTACACTACTTTGTTGCAATTTTTTTATAACTAACTTGGCAATTCTCGTGCGTTTTGTTATTTTCCGATGTTTGGCGATCACAGTTGTTGGTTAATTAAGTTACTATGCATTGGTTGTTTTTTGAGTAGAAAATAATCGCAAACGCAATGAAATTGGACAAGTGATGAATTGAGAAGAGAACCGACTCTTTTCGCTTTTTGCCTCTTATTCCTTCCTTTTTACTTCTATTCCTCTTTTTTGCCTGTTTTTTCGCTTTTCGCATATGGTACTACTTTTTTAGTATTTTCTATTTGACAGTACTTTTTATTTTTTGACAATTCGGGTGTGTTCACACTTTGCACAGGCCTCTAACATCGATAAAGAAAGTTCAGTTGGACGTGACTGAACGGTTTCATTTTTCTTGACTTACTTAGTTTGATTACATCCTTGTTTAGATCAGCTGCCGCAGAGGTGAAATTGCGCTCATTTTTGCAAACTTTTATTAAAGTCCATTCAGTGCGGTCACACTGGCTCTAGGTGGTCACGCCAGTTTTGTAATTTCCGTTAATTTCCCGTCAGATTTGGCTTTTTTCTAGTTGATTGCGATTTAAAAACAGAGGTTATATTGGTTATTATTGTCAAGTTCCTTTTTTTTTTAGTTCGACCACGCCTATGCCCGCCGCCGACATATACTTTCCGTTTCATCTACATTTAATATTGAGGCGGAGCCGTATAAACCTTTATTTACCAACTGTACTGAACGTCTAAATTGGCAACATTGCCTTAACAAAGCTGATTGGACCACCTTAAATAGTTTCACCATGATCAAGGCAATGATGCCGGAGTGCTAAAATTTGTATTCCATTTGTTAGTATTTCTACAATAAGTGTGTACATACTTTGTTCGAAAACAGAACTGCCAGACTGCAAACTGGCTAGTCACGCGCCTCGTCAATTTATTGTTTATATGATTCGAAAGTCGAAAAATAATTTAAATTAAAACTTTGACTATTTTGAAAGTGCTGTATAGCGCTCCTGCAGACGGCTGCACCAAGAACTAAAGGTTTTCCTAGAAAATACCAACCCCGCTTAGGTCGGCTCTTGACCGAGGTGGCAACGCCACACCTATATACACACGCTGTCGTAGCATTTGTCATTTTCCGGTCGTCATTCGTACGCGCGACTTTTTGGCGAGTGTGTAAAGTGCTCTGTAAAAGTGTACAAATAAGCAATCTGCTAGCCCAAATTTGCACAAAGAAAGTCGAAAGTCACACATAATAATGTCCGACAAGCAGCAGGAAAGCGAGATGAATGGCGAGGACTTCACCAAGGACGTGACCGCCGACGGGCCCAGCTCGGAAAACGGAGATGGGGCTGCCGCCGGCTCTACTAACGGCAGTTCTGACCACCAATCAGGCCAGCGTGATGACGACAGGTAAGTGGTGTAGCGCTATCGCCAGAAAATTAGCTTTTTTCGGCGGGCAGTCGGTGATCATGTGCCCCCTGCGTTTTTTTTTCCTTCTATATTGCCTTCTCTGTTACGTAAATGCGAAGCTAACGTCGTTGGTCGCTGGTGTTTAATGGGTTTTACGGTGCTTGCGGGGGAAGTCGGAGAGTCTGACCCCCTTTGTGTGCTCTCTCTCTCCCGCTGGCTTGCTGGTGTGTGTGTCGGTGCGACTGTACTTCAGCCGCTGCAGGCGGAATATTAATAGAATCTTCGGACAAATTCACCAGTTTCCCTGTGTGCAATGGAAAATTTTCAGCGTTACCCGTTCCAAGCGAAAAACCAGAGACTTACATACGTTTGCTTGTTAGCTTGGGAGCACATTTTGCCCCGCTTGTGAGGTTATGTTCGCTCCCCACGTTGCTCGACACACACACATCCATTGCCTTTCACTTGCGAAAAAAAACGAAGAAGAAAAAAGTTAAGTTTGTATTTGCCGAAGTATTCTTTTTTATTCGCATTACTCTTTGTTTCGGCTATTCGTTGTTATTTTCTGGCCTTCCAGTTCTGTACACAAAATGGCGGACGCATACGAATGTTTGTGTATGTGTGTATTTTGCAGTTTTCACTTATTCTCTTTGCTTGCCGGCTTCTCTCCCTCTAGCCGTCTCTTTCCCCCGTGAAGTGACGGCCGGCATCGATTAGAGTTACCAAGGCGCCAAAAAAAAAGGAAAAACCGTCTTAATATATATTAATCTTTAGGGTTTATAATTGTTTATATATATTAAATTCCCGATGAAACATTAAACCTTACTTATAATTTGTATAAAGCAAAGTAAAATATAAAATCGCTTTTGGATAATTAGCTAACTTTAATTTAAAAAATACTGCGTCTTAGATATTTCGATAATGAGTTGCTTACGATGTTTAAAAACTGCGATAGGTCGATAAAAAAAGAAGGGGAGTCTCGATTGGGAAGAGTGGTTCCTTTGTCTTGCTTTTTGTTTACCTCCTGGTTTTGTTTTTAGGCGTAGCATACACATCATTTGTCCATCCTACTGATCATTTAATATCTAAGTTTAATCTTAAGTTACACGAAGCTGTACAAAAAAAAAAAAACGAAAATACGGAAGAAACGGCCGGAGCCCCAGAATGAAGGATGGAAACGAGTGAATCAAATTAAATCCAAAATAATAGCTTATCCTGTTGTGTTGTGAGCGAACTAACCTTGTTCCTCTCCGGCAGGTCTTGAGTATAGCTATTCTCAAGTCGGAATGGGATTGGAATGCGGATTCGGAATCGGTTTCGGATTCCCGTCGCCGGCAAAACGGATTCGGGATCCGGAATCCGGGATTTGGACATGGAGGATCACTCACCCACTCCACTCTCCACTCTCCAGTCTCCAATACTCTCCGCTCCACCGAGATACTGATGCTGATGGTATTTATCTAACCAAAACTAAATCAATCAATCAGTCAGTCAGCCAATATATAGAACTATCGACACACAAAATTATCTCGAAACCAACAAATTATCTCGATTTCAAATTGGATCCATGTAAAACTGTATATGAGTATATATTGTATTGTATTATCTTAACGTATAACTTGTAAATTACCAACCAAAACTAATTATATATTATATATATGAGAAGTATCAAGTTATCGGAGACAGAGAGAGACCGAGTGAAGGAGACTCGCAGTTTTTTCCTTTGTTTTGTTCGTACCTCAGAATATATCATCCGATGAAAGAAACACAAAGAAACGAATGTAACGTAATGAGTGCACAATCCAAAATTGCAACCGAAATTCCGCCGCCGTTTGACGAGACTGTTCCAAAATTGCCCGGGAATCCGCAGAGAACACGCAGAGATATCACTTTCAAAACCCCAAATCAATGAGAGTAACGTACATCAAAGTAAACTAAGTGACTATGCATATTTTCTTAAACACTTTTTTATATAAATAAACGAAAGATAAAAGAATAAAGTGAAACCAACCACAATCCAGCATAAAAAACGTTGCATTTTTCTCATCCTATCGAATAAAGACTAATTGTTAATTGTACAAACAAAACTTAAAAATTATAAGTATACCCAACAAAAAGAAAAAAAAAAAAACAGAAGAAAAAAACCAAAAACTAAATAATTCACTCTTTGCATATCTTTATATTACTATATATCTATATATCTTTCGCTCGTTTTGTGTCTCTCGATCGATCGCTCGCTCGCTCCTCGAACTCTTTCGCTCATTTCCGAGTTTGCAAGTTTCTTGTCACTATCCGATCAAATCTTTGATTGCAATACAGTAACTAAAGCAATTTTTCACTTCAAATTTGGTGAGTTTTTTTTATTCGTTTTGTATTTTTGCTCTGTCATCAATTCTTTTGCAGCCAATACGAAAAACAGTAAGAGAAGAGAAATTTAAATTAAATCAAGAAAGTATTCTATTTGCCACGCGCATTAAACACAACGTATTTTCGTGCCCGATCCCCATATTTTTCCCAGATCCCCTCAGTAGTCTGTGAAATGCACTGCTTATACGTTACAACTAACCAATTAATCTTTGACCTTTCGCAGAAAACTGTTTGTTGGCGGCCTGAGCTGGGAAACGACTGAAAGTAAGTATATATTATATTTATTAAACTTTTATCTGAGAATTATACAAACTTACACTCTTGTTTTGCTTTGCAGAGGAACTCCGCGATCACTTTGGCAAGTACGGCGAGATCGAGAGCATCAATGTCAAGACAGACCCACAGACCGGACGCTCTCGTGGATTCGCCTTTATTGTGTTCACAAACACCGAGGCCATTGACAAGGTCAGCGCCGCCGATGAGCACATAATCAACAGCAAGAAGGTCGATCCCAAGAAGGCCAAGGCACGACACGGCAAGATCTTTGTCGGCGGCCTTACCACAGAGATCTCCGATGATGAAATTAAGACCTACTTTGGCCAGTTTGGAAACGTTAGTATCCCTTAAATCAGGGAAAAGGATTGTGTAATATAATTTATATTATTTAAAGATCGTCGAGGTTGAGATGCCATTCGACAAGCAAAAGTCGCAGCGTAAGGGCTTCTGCTTTATCACCTTCGATTCAGAGCAGGTGGTCACGGACCTGCTGAAGACGCCCAAGCAGAAGATTGCCGGCAAGGAGGTCGATGTGAAGCGGGCAACGCCCAAGCCGGAGAACCAAATGATGGGTGGTATGCGTGGCGGACCACGCGGTGGTATGCGCGGCGGACGCGGTGGCTACGGAGGACGTGGTGGTTAGTATTTGTCAATCGGCTTATCCAGAGTATTATTACTATCTAAATCCTTGTATTGTCCTTGCAAACAGGCTACAACAACCAGTGGGATGGCCAGGGCTCCTACTCGGGCTATGGCGGCTACGGTGGATATGGCGCTGGCGGTTATGGCGACTACTATACCGGCGGCTACTATAATGGATATGACTACGGTTATGGTAAATACAACAAACCACATAATAATGCTCAAAACAATTATTACAATAACAACACGTCGAGTAATTACCATCCAAACAAGAACAATAGTAACAACTATCAGCAGTTCTAAGTAGTCTAGCCGCAAACAAAAACAAAAACAAAAATGAGCTGGCCAGCAAAAGAAAACAGAAACCAACAATTTAAAATTTAGCAAACAAAGCAACACCTACAACAACAACTGCTAAACACCATATATTATTCAACTTTTGCCATAGACCTGATCTGATTTGATCCAAGAAAATTTCCACGTTGTTGTGTTTCCCATTCAAACAAAACTGAGAGAAAAACAAAAACAAAAAGATATATAAAAACGTTGTTTGCTGCATTTCGATATGACCAAATGGTATATATCTAGGTGAATGTACGTGTACATATGTATGATGTATGCTTGCACTCACCTCTGTGTAAATTCCATGCAGATATCCCAGAACAACAACATCAACAACAACAACTACAAAAGCAACGTCGCTAAAAACAAGAAAACTTTTAAATATTGTAGAAAAACGAAAAAAAAAAAAAGAAACTAAGTGCTAACATATAAATTTTAAACATTCATTTTATATTGAACAAAAAATGTGTATGTTGACAGACAATTTTCTTCATTTAATATATATATGAAAAAGAAAACAAGCAAGCAAATTTTGGTAATTTTTATATACACATTTATATCTATTATATACATATATATATATTATAACTACGTATAATTTTAAAGCTATATATTTGATGTTTTAAATTTTAAAGCGTACTTTTTAAACGAGAATTCACTTAAACGAAAAACATTTAATTACCAATTATTAGTTCGAGTAGCATTTAAACATAAAACTGACGAAGCGTGTGTATAAAAGATTGTGTTGTTTAAAGAGTGAGAGATGAGAGGAGCGAAGAAGAGTAGAAGAAGAGAAAAGTAGACGTGACGTTCAAGTTGAGGCATATATATGCTGGGATTGATCTATTCTAAATATATGTGCGACCACTAGACCACCAGACCGGACCAACAACAAACAACAACCACAGCAGCGATGTTGTCGCGAGGTCGCCTTCAACAGACTTTCCAAAGATGACAAATACCTCAAACGCAAAGGGCAGCAAACAAACAAACAAACAACAACAACAAACAAACAAACAAGACATAACAACAGACAAACAAACAAACACACGAGGAGCATGTGCCAATTATGTGAAACTGTGTGAAATGCCAGCGTTTTTGGCCTTTTGCGCAATTGCAACTTGTGCCTTTTTTAATTGTTAACTAACTGTTATTGTTTGAACCAACTGAAACCAAAATCTGTTGAAACACACACACACACCACCTACACACCCACCCCCTCCAACATACCCAACACCCTGCACCCACTCCCATAAAATAGTTATTTAAATAGTTTCTCCTTTTGTTTTGTTAAACAAAACACTAAACAACACCAACAACAACCAGAACAGAAACGATAACAAACAAAAAAACAAAACAAAAGAAAACAAAAACGATACGAAACGCGTAATCAAAGCTTTTGATTCAATGTCTATTTAAAAATATATATACCTTATATATAGCATATAAATATATTTTTAGAAACATATTATTATTCCGGCAACGGGATAATATTCACGTTCTTGCAATGCATATGTTTTCGTATGCACCATACGTCAATATACCTACCATATATATTTATATCAAATATATACAAATGTTATATATTTATACATTAAAGAAACACGTAACATTTAACTATGGTACTATTTTTGATAGTATTATTTTAAGGCAAATCCTTGTAAAAAACAACTACAAACAAAAACGAGAAGAGTACAACAACCACACACAGCTCTTAAGATCTAAGGGCCGGGGGCCCGAAATAATATTCAAGTGTTGTCATTCGCAGCGGATAACCGGAATGGATATTTTATTATCCACCAAACTCCGGCCAATACATTCTGCAGCACCCCCGGCCCAATTCGTGAGATCGTTCTTTTATTTGCTTTATTTGCATTTCTGCTGCACTTTCTTGACAAAACAAACAAACAAACTAACTAACGAAACAAAACGATAAAAAGAAAGAAATGTATTTTGCGTGAGAGACCTTTAACGTAACGTAATGTCAAAGAAACAATCCATTTCGAGACTTGTTTTAGTTGCACCGCAAGCGCATTGCGGCATTCTGCACGTTCATACGTTGATTCCCAGGTTAATGAACAACAACTAACTTACTGAGCAACAACGACAACAATTAGTAACAACAACTACAATAGCTAGCAACAACATCAAGGAGAACAACATCTTAATTGTAGCAAAAGAATAAAAAGAAAAATATGAAACTTTTCCAACAATCAAAAAAGCTAAACAAAAAAAACACACTTCGTCAATTTTAGTAATTTTAATTCAAGCATATATACACATACTTATATAATTTTTTCTTATGCTTTTTAAATAAATGTTAAGTCGAACAACACCACAAATCACACATACACTAGCATTGCTGCTATTCGCAAATGTATAATATAATGAACCTTGTATAACTCGTACATATTTGAATTTGAAACGAGCCGAGAAGCAGAGCTAAAAGAACCTGAAATTTATCTTTTTGCCAACTCAAGTCATTTCAAATGTTGTCGACAATTTGACTGTATACCAATTATATATACATTTGTACATTTATACACATTTTTTTATATATATTCATACACTTTGGGTGAATTATATATTTTACAAAATAAAAATGCATGTTTCTCAATGTTTTTAGCAAGTTGTCTGTATACAAAAAGCAAACTAAACAAAAAAAAAAAAAAAAAAAAAATCAAACTAAACTAAATAAGATATAATATTGACTTTATCCCCATAAAGAAAATTGTGCAAGACAGAAAAGTTTTTTATACATTTTATGCTCTATATATTTTTTAATTAATTATACCGATTTATCTACTATGATGTTTAAATGTGTAAACAATTTTTTTGAGATATAAAACAAAATTTTTGTATACCTCTTACATATACTTACAATTATATAGCAATAATTTTGTGCCCCCCCCCACTTTATATTAAAACCTTAACACAACAATATATATTCTTAATTTCTTTATAATTTTCATTTCCGTTAACTCTACCAACTTGAAAATTCTTAAACTAACCAACCAACGTTGGAAAAGCGCGGGGAATGGGAGCTCCGAAACACCGACTATCATCTCCTTGATAAATATAGAAAAAAAAAACGTTGTTAACTGAGCTGGGGTTTCGATAGCCTCCCTTTCCCTACGCTTTCCCACCTACTTATGTAATGTTATTTTTGTAATCATGATTTTGAACATATTTATATACGATTATACAATTGTAATACCGAATTTTCCGATGTTTCGCCTCACAAAAACGATAAAAAAAAGAGAAAGCAAACTAAACTAAATGAAAACCCCAATGAGAGAGTTCAACTCGAAAAAAAAAACATAAAAATCAGCCACCACAAAACCACCCAAAAGCGCTAATCCAAAAAACGATCGCAGGCCGCGCGTTTGTCTTGTCAAAGTTAATCGATAACCGATAACCAGCGGTGTGTCCGAGGCTCGTAGAACCGACATCCAAGCCAAGCAATCAAGCAAGCAAACTACCAGGCGACCGCCCAAGCAATCAATCGAGATATCAAGAACTCGAGTTATCGAGAAATCAAGAAAATCGAGCAATCCTCCGCCAAGCAAAACCGCACCAACAGTGTTAACTTTTCACTTAACTGTAACTGTAACGTTTTTCATTTTTTACTTAAATCTTCCTTTTTCTATTACATTTAAAACGTATATATTTACAAGTAACTTAGCGTAATTAATATTTGTTTTTAGTAAAATGCATTGAAAAACTACAAAAACAAAAAAAAAAAAAAAAGATAAGATATGAAACCTCTAAAGTAATATTATAATGAATTATATTAATATTGTCAGACCATTTCTGAGACAATTCTTAAGCTACAAACCAGTTTTCTTGTTTTTAACAACAGCTACAACAACAACAAAAAAGAGAAAAAAAAAACACTGAGTAATTATTATAATCAATTATATTAACTCGAGTATAAAGTAAAAACTTGTTGACTATTTGCATTTGTTTTTGTTTTTCGCAAAACGTTTTCTATTGACACACAAGAATATTCGCGCCAGACTCCGCATCGACCTAATTCCTCCCTTCCCCAAACCCCTGACCCTTGCAATCCCCATTAAAGGAACATGAAAAAAAAAAAAAAAAAAAAAAATAATAATATTATGAGAGAGTAAACAAAAATGCAAAATTTTCTAACTTTTTGCTGAGGTGAGACATTCAAAATACACACACACAAGAGCAGCAAATGAATTCACAAATTTTTCTTTTGGCAAAAATCGCTTTCCGAAATTATTTTCAAACAAAAAAAATCAAACATTAAAATATATATAAAACTATATAATTTGAAATTGAAATGCTGAAATTGTTGTGTGGAAGAAAATGAGGTAAAAATTTGAAAAAATAATAAAAAACATAAATGCATTAAGACGAGTGCTGTAAGATGAGAAATCGAATGAGAAATGAATTGGGAAATCCATTGCAATACATTGTGAAACATGTTAATAAGTCGAGTCGAGACAACTAACAAAAATCTGAGACAACAACAACAACAACAACAAGAGTTATATTGTTTATAACAAAAGACAACAACAACAACAAATCGAACCGCATGTATGTGTGAGCGCCGCCTTGCGCCTGTTTCCTCTTCAGGAGAGAGAGAAAGAGCGAGAGTAAATTGTTTTTTAAATTTTTATTGTGTACCAGCAACCAACAACAACAACAACAAAAAACAACAACCAATTGTTTAAGCAACAACAACAACAACTTATTGTACTTTTGAGCTACAGCAATAACGGATAAACATTTTAACCATCAATCTTATAATCAAAAATCCACAAAAACGAGAAATGAGCAAATAAAAGAAAAAACGAAAAAAAAAAACCGAGACAACAATTTTGTGTGTATTTCAGTTGCCGCCCCCACCCCACTCCACGAACACTCCACTTCCCCTTAAAGTGCTCCGGATACGGAGCACCAACCCATTCCTTTCCAGCTATCTCTTGGTATGTGCTATTTGAATTGTCTCCCCTCGGCGCGGCGTCGTCGTCGTCCAAGTTAAGCAGCAGCAAAAATTTTGACCAAACTTAATGAAATAGAAAACCAACCCATCAACCAACCAAACAACCAACCGAAACCCCGATCCCAGTTTAGAAACCACAGCCAACACCAAGTCACAAGAGTTGCCAACTATAAACTACACAGATTATGAAGAGGAGTACATTTACAGCAGAGATGTTTATAAACATTAGTTTATTTATTTATTATTTTAGGGTATTTTATTATATATTATATTTATTTTAGGGTACTTAATGCGGCAAGAGTCAGTCTCAGTGTACAGGCCATGATTAATTAAGGAATATGTACTTGATGTACTTGCGTTTGATGTTTCTATTACCAAAATTATGTATTCATTAATTTATTATTCCCATTTTCATATATTTTATCCGCCATAGATGATCATAATAATTCGTCGTTTCGCATAGTCACAGAATTTTGATTTTTCGAAGAACACTACTTTGAATACTTTGAATGAAATCATTTTTAAGTTCAAATCCCAAAATGTTACACTTATAATTTCTGGACAACAAAGAAACCCGAATATCTATAGTTTAAATTAGAGTATTATATATATTTTTTTAGGCATAACTTTACATCTATTAATTCAATTTCAGCTATGACATAAATTAACACAAGTTAGTTTAGTTTTCTTCTTTAACCAAAATCGATAATCTATATATATTTTTTTTATTCCTATGAATCTTTATGCATTTTTAGATCGTCTGACAAGCTTAAAATTAACTCTGTGATTTCAATTAATTAAAATCATATGAAAGACTTGTTTTGAATATATTTCGAAGGAGTTAATATATTTAATTTAAGAACAGTCCGCAAAAGTAGAGCTGATGAGGGTTCTTGGCTTGAACCGATACATATTTGAACATAAATAATAATAACAAAAGTAGTTAAATATATATTTACTTCTACAGCAGTCCATATTGTTGTTAGAAACAACATTTGTTTAGCTAGTTGGCAACACGCGGCACTTCACCCTTTTTTTGTTTGAACCCTTTTTACACCATTTTATAAGCTCAACTTTGTGTTCTCATCAATCTTCTATTCGACAAAAAAACAAAAAAATATCGACCAAATCAACGACACTTTTGTGCGATTGAACCACGAAAACCCACGAAATGCCATCCATTCATCGTAATCTAAAGAGGGCTATGGCTACGGCGGCGGCTTTGAGGGTAACGGCTACGGCGGCGGCGGTGGTGGCGGTGGCAATATGGGCGGTGGTCGCGGTGGCGGCGGACCCCGCGGCGGCGGCGGCCCCAAAGGTATTAACACAATAAAAAGCGCCCAGCAACTATCTCCCAATTTACCAATCTACCAATCCGTTGAGCCTCCATCCTCCATCCATGTATATCAGTTGAATACGTTTTTTTTTTGTAAAGCAAAAAAAATCGATTTCAGATCTTCAGTTCCATCGTTTTCGGTTGTTTACCATCATTGGCCATTTTCCAAAATTTTAGTTTAGTTTATTTTGCTTTGCCCCCTAGAGTTGGTCAAAATTTTCCCCAATATGAAAACCAATAAGTTTGGCGTAGTTACCGAAATCTTTAGATAGCCCCCAACTCCTCCCACCCGCTGATGTTGAGCATGTATTCCTTTCCGTTTCTTTAATCTTTTGAATTACATATTTAACTCTACAATGAAAATGCTTTTTGAAACAGGCGGCGGCGGCGGCGGTGGCGGTAACTTCAACGGTGGAAAGCAGCGCGGTGGCGGCGGAGGACGCCAGCAGCGGCATCAGCCCTACTAGACGGGCGGGGGGCGTGGGCATTGGGTATCTCGCATTCTCCAGATAACTGCAAACTATTTGAATTTTACCTAGTTTAGTTTGTTATGGTGAGTAAAGAAACATTAATTAAAGTTAATCCTCTATAAACCTTATATTACTTTTTTTTAATTTAATATGATTTTTGCAATTCATCAGGCTTTTGTTTGTATTTATAAATATAATTGATCGTTTTATGGCTCAGATAATTTATTAAAAACGTAAAATTAGTAATGGAAGTAAGAAGAAATCGTCTTGACTTTTTAAAATAAAATATCTGTCTTTTTGATCCGCTGATTAAAACAGTGGTGCCCGCACGTGTACATTGACACGTTAGACTAGCATTTGTGTGAGTTAGACCGTGCTGCTTAAACTTTCGGTGTGAGCAGAGCACGGGCAGCGATACTTGCATACTCGTGTGTCTATTTGTAGGGCATCCCTGCTTAAAAAAGTTTTTTTTTTCAGTTGAATCAAAAAATTTGTGATTTGAGGCTTAATGTTGATTACGACGAGTTGACTTTGTAAAATATATAAACCATATTTATATATCTTTCTCCTTTTACAGCATTACTACAAATACAACACACACATCCATCTGAGTAACCGCATATATACGAACTTGTATATATAAATTAAAAAGAAAACGGAAAAGAGGGACTCATTGCATTGAATAGACTGGCTGGCTGGAAGCAACAATATCAACAGCGCGGCTACCTTTACACACCTCTACACACTTGTTGTGTAGCACCATTCCAACAACAGCAACGACTACCGCGCAGTAACAAACATCAGCAATGGGAGCAAAGCAGTAGCAGTAGCAGCCGCATAAGGAGCAGAAGTAGAAACGCATCATACACACACAACACACAACACACCACACACGCAAAACACAAAGCACACATACGTATAGTTAGGCCTAGAGAGATATAATTTTTCAGCAAGTGGCTAATTTTTCATAGCCACACGCTCATTAAGCAGGCAAAAAGCAACCACACAAAGCAACAAACCAACCAAGCAACCTTCCACCCTCCCACCAACAATCCTTCAACCCTTGGAAAACCCACAAGACAACCTTGCAGGGAAAACATAGCACACAACATTTACCAAACTAAATAATGCCATGACCCGCTCACGTTGTCTGTGTGTCGAAACTAATTTGTTTTTCTAATGTAGTTCCATACATTATGCGAGGTAATTGTTTAACGTGTCAGCGCGGAACAGGGAAACGGAGACAGAAACAGAAACAAAACAAACAAGCATACTTACGAAACAAAAACAAAAAACACATACAGCTAAAATGTTTCATACATTATACAATAGAGAATAAGTATTTGTTTAACTTTAATTATGAATTAACTGTAATATGTAATAATAATTATAAACCAAGAAACAAACAAACCAAGCAAGCAACCGTTGACTGGCTGGAACATCGAGTTGCATTGTTTCCGTTCGATTGAAAAAAAAAAACGAAAAGAAAAAACTATATACGACAGAATACAACCTACAAGAAACAAACAAATCCACCATTAAAATAATACTGAGCAGAAGAAAGCGAAAACGCCAGAGATTGGTTTTTGTTTTCGGGTATGTATTTACGCTCATAGACTACATACATATATATATATATCTATATTTATATACATACACACTTCTAAAGGGAAGAGATTTATATTTTAATAAAAGTCTAAAGCCACACAAGAACATTATCTACTTACCCTTACTATTGTATAGACCACAGCAAGATTGCGAATTGTTAAATCAAATCTATGTATACATTACTATAGCTATATATATGAAAAATCTATATGAAATCGTCCGACAAAAGCTAATTGAGAGAGAGAGAGAGTGCAGATAATAGTTGCCGATGGTGGTGTGCAGGATGGGCAAGTTTAGGTAGCATTTCAAGAAAAGATCGATGCGTGTGTAAGTGTAGTTTCTCCCCCTTAAAAATAAAAACAAAACAAAAAGAAAACGAAAAGAAAAACATTCTCAAGCGAAAATACAACCTAACTTTACTGAACGATAAGAGATCAGTTTTAAAGCGAATTACATTAAAGAAACTCTCAAGTAAATACGTTTTGTTGTTTATTTGGCTAACGAAAGAACAGTTTTTTTTAACGAATCATACAGATATCTGGTACACTGAGAATTTTTGAGAGGGCGGCGCATTTAGAATCGAATTAATAGTTACGCTTCACCTGGTTGGTGGTGAACAGTACGTCCAGGATCTTGAGGAATTCGCGGTAGTTGAACTCCATGCACATGCCCTTCTTCACGCCGAAGCACTTGCAGATGGCCTGGAACTCGCGACTGCTGAGCATTACGTGCATGTCGCGCACCGTGATGCCGCGCAGGAACTGGTTCTGCGTGATCGATCCGCACTGTTCGCGATCAAAGTCCTTGAATACCTGGCTCAGATTGGAGATCTCGTCCGGTTTGCGGGCCAGCTTCATCAATGCCTGCGAGCAGATAGTTCGCTCATCGAAGCTTAGGAAGCAGTCGACGCAGTCCAGATTGGGTAGATGGAGCAGTGGCACCGCTGTCACCACCTCGTCACCCATATTGGTATCCAGCTGGATGAAGACTTCGTCCAGGGCCTTGCAGAAGTCGCGGTAACGAACACAGGCGGTGCGACGGGCAGAACGGAAGCTATGATTAGAAAAATGAATTAATTTATCAGCCAATAAAATATTATTTAAAGCTGCAGAAGTATTTCATGTTTGTAACTTACATGTTGCACAGGATGTTGGCCTCCTCCTCGGTGATGATCACACTGGAATTGTCCAGGGCTCGCTTGAAGTCAGATTCCAGGATTTCGCCCTCGCGATGGCGATCATAATCGGTCATAAACTCTATGACGGCCACGCTCTTGACGAGAGCCTGGCGCTTGCAACTGGTCAGGATGCGCACGATGACCTCCTCGCTGGCTTCCTCCTGCTCCACGTTGTCGCGCGCGAAGCGCGGGCACTCCACCAGCTCCTGCTTAGTGACCATTGCAGGCATTGCATACTCGGCAGGATCGACATCGTCCAGAAACTTGGTGTAGCAGAAGCCCAGCTCGTTGCCATAGCGACTTAAGACAGCGTCCTGCTCCTGATCGGTCAGCAGAATGCCATTGGTGCGGAAGATCTGCTTGGCTATGTTGCAGCGCACATGGCCGCTGTTTAGCCTGTCAGGGAATTAGTTATAATTAGTAAATGGGGCCAAAATAGGAAATGGAATCCACCCACTTGTCATAGCTGCGGAAGAACGGATGCAGATAGAGCCGGCGATTGCGGATGCGTATGCGTATCTTGGCCATGGCATCCTCACATAATTCACGGATATTCATCGGAACAGTTTGCCAGTCTATGGCACCAGGTCGTGGCATCTCCTGGATGTGACGTAGTGGCGACTCCACGACGCACTGTGGCATTTTATCTAGATTCTTGATGGTGAACACTGGAACGGAAGGAATTTTTATCAATTAGCACATTATCCCTGTTAAGACTTCACACCCAACCTGTGTCGATTTCGTCCACAAAATTGCGCCAGCGCACTCGGTTAATGTCCACAGGATCTGTGTAGCGGTCCAGCAGGATGCCCAATTCGCGTTGGCTTAGGTATTTGCCCACACCCATGTTGGACAGGCCCCTCTCGAACTGATTCTTGGTGATGCTGCCCAAGTTCAGTATATCGAAGCTCGCCAGGAACTCGGAGGTGCGCACTTGGTTCTTGTAGATATAGTTTTGGATGCAGAAGATTATATCGCACTGGTTGCGATTCTTCTTCGGCTGATTGCAGGCATCCGGGAAAATCGGCTGCACAAGCTTGCAGCCATTGATTGCCGGTAGCTGCGACAACTCCAAGTCCACCAAACGCCCCGGGAAGTTCTCGATAATGTCCTGTTTGTGGTTGTTTTTTATAACTAAATAATTTGCTCTTTTAAATGTTCTTACGTGTGAATTATCCAGAAGATGATGTTCACTCAGATAAGCCACGATATTGTCGATGTGCTTGAGAAAAGCGACATAGTTGACCAGATAAGAGTCCTTCATGTAGCGCCTCATCAGCAGCAGGAAGTCCTGCTCCGACAGCGGTATCTTCATGAAATGCAGTACTCGCGAGAAGTGGGCCACGGTGACTACACCCACATTTTGGGCAATCTGCCAAGAACATGGATAGGTAAATAGAGATTATTCTATTGGAAAATATGTTTATTAAGAATTAGATAGAAATTTGTAATAACCAGTTCGTAGTCCTGAAAATAAGGCATTAGTGGTATGTGCGTTTCCTTGGCGATCTTCATCAGGATCAGGCAGAGACGTCGCCGATCCTCTGGGTGTGGAATGACATTTACATGCCAGGGATCGTTCCACTCCAACCCAGTGGCCAGGTCCGTTTTAGGGGGCTTATGCAGGGCTAAAATGAAGTAGTTTTGGTGAAGATCTGTTTGTGGAACTGTTGGTTAGGAGAACTCACTTTCGCTGCAGACCACTTTACAAAATTGGCGATACGCCACTCGTCCATCCCGAATTTGGAAGTAGTCGGTGACATCCCGGAGCTCGGTCTCCGACATTCCGGCCACCTTCCGATACTTTCCCAGTACGGCCGTGAAAATGGGTTCTGGAGAAGTGTGGGTGGGTCATAAAAGGGTCATAAAAACGGAAATGGGCCCGACGAATGTTGTGCTCACCGGACACGAAGCCGGTGCAGCAAGGATCATGCTGCTTTATATCGGCACAGATGTCCAAGTTATAACGGAAAATGGCACCCTGGATTTTACGACATCCTCGCCAGATTTGGTTTAACTCCATGTCCTCCTAAGAGCGGCATTCAAATTAGCTTGACCACGTTTAATGACCGACCGACTTGTGCCTGCTGCCAATCGATGTCTCTGATTCGAACTCACCCTGTCATCGCCCTCCTTAATCTTGGTAGAATGCATCTTGGCTCTGAACGACTTTGATAACACTTTTCTAGTGATTTTTCTTGGACAGCAGAAATGCTGAAAATTCTCATACAAAAATTCCCTACAAATGTGTGTTTGTATGCAGTTAACCCGGTGAAACAATGAAATCAAAGGCAACTCAGCCAGCTAGCAGCTCCCCCATTACAAATTGGATTTCTCGGCAGCGCCGTGTTTGCTTTGTTCCTGCTCCCGGGATCCGATCCGACTCACGCAAGGAAGCCGTGCAGGGGCCCGTACACTAATCACTTCCTTCGCTTGTTTACGGAGGAGGAGGGGGGGTTGGGAGCAGCTCGCGGAACAGGAAGGAACCGCTAGCCAGGACCTATGCTCACCTTTCTACAAATCGCCTCCAATCACGCGCTCATTCGTCGACCAGTTTGTCGCAATGCCACCACCAACACTCTTATTCAATTTTCTATAAATGGATAGAGCAAAAGGAAAACAGCGTGGGAAAACAAAACGGAAGGAGCATGGGGAACGGGCGAAAAAATATCAGAGTGATTGGAAAAAACATATCCTGGCATCATCAAATGCAATTTCACTTTATTGGAAAATCGCTGGCCAACCAACCAAGCAAACCGCATCCAAAGCCATCCCAACATTAACAGTTCACTGAGAAAAATGTATTAAAAAATGTTTAAAGATTCGTTGTGAGGAGAAACTTATGACAGGGTACTACAAAAATCACAAGGGTTTTAAAATATCCTATTAGATGGAAAAACTATTCTTAAAAAGGTAACAAAACAATTTTACACTGAATTTGGTAGCACAAAAACTTTCTAGTATCTAGAACCACCTTTGCCTGAGATTTTAAGCCTCTAGTAATTTCGTTAAATTTATTTTTCAATAATTTTTAGCAGAATATATAACCAGTATTATCAATATTATTATTATTATGTTAGCTCTTTGATAAACTCAGGACCGTAAATCTATTTAAATTCAAATTTTCCCGCAGTGGTTTCGCAGCAAAAGGCAGGCTTGTGCGGATCTGGAACTGTTATGGTAGTGGCACAACTACATAGTGGGTCCATGACCCTTTCCACCTCCTAACGCCCAGTTCGAGTCAAGGTTGATTGGCGACGACAGGTGCCCGTACTACACCTGCCCACTTCAAGCTGGCCACTCTGGCCACTCGGGCCACTTCTGGCCACGCGACTAAAAATAAGCTAAGGGGCGGTCCACGTTGGCATTTCTAGTGTTTGCTTAGATGCCCTTTTCGCTCCCAGAGTCACGAATGTCGCACTCACTTATAGACTTGATGCAGGGAAAAGTCACGATAAATATACCAATGTTGTTGCAGCGATTTTAATGCAATATATTATTGTTTTCAACAAAAGGTTAACCAGCTATAAATGGAAAATCATCTAAGGGATAAATATAAACCGAATGTTATAGGCTATTTATTAAGAATTAATAATAAGAAGGTGCTTTATTTAATGGAATTATGAATATGAACTGTTTCGGATTCAAATTAAAAATCAGATTGATTAATGCTCTAAAATAAATCACAATCAAGCAACGATCCTGAAATAAACTCGTTTACCCAATGCGATTAATTAAATACACAAAATGGTAATCAAAATCCAATTTTATGTTAATTTTAAACTAAGATGGTTTAAAAGGTTTGATTTAAAATGACCCACTTGGCATAAAATGAACCATCTGCCGTAAATCCCTGCTTTTAATTGAATTTTGTAATATGCGTGCGCCGACAAATTGGGTTGGAGAATCGTAATACCCGGAAACGGTTAGTTGCTGGTCATAAAAATGAATTGCAATCATTATCGTTGCTTAGATGAGGTTTGCAGCCAGCCAATTGCCGGAGCATACCCGACACCCGACACCCGACTCCCGGAACCAGCCCGGACAAACCAGGTCCTGCTGCCACCTTTGAAGCGTGCTTTATTGCAATTTTTATTGCACATTTTTGATTTACCCTAGCGCTAGCCAGGCATCTAGGGGCTTTGAGCTGGCTGAGTGATTCAGGTTTTGGCGTTCGCCCATTCGTTCGTTCGTTCATTCGGCTTGCGAAATGTGCGTGCGATGTGCCTGGACATCGATTTGCTGGTATTTTGTTCTTATTGCCCAGCCGTTTGATTTGATGCCGCGTTAAATTATAATTACAGGTCGTGAGTTCCTCGAATGGGGTCGTCATCGTCGTCGTTGGTTGCGGTGAATGTGGGTTCACAGGGGTCGTGGAGCTTATCGCGCACAAACATATGGCATTTTGTCTGTTCGCTTTGTTTGCTTCTTGTTTTTTTTTCGCACTAAAACGGATGCATAGGGATATAGGTACACTTGTGGAAAATAGCAAAACAAATTGTGATGTATGTGAAAGGGGCTAAGACAGTCCTTATATATCTTACCCCATTTTATCTCAATTAATTAATTATTATTAAAAATACTCTAATTCATCTAAATTGACTAATTTAAAATAATTTAAATCAGAGGTTGTTACTTGAAGCATTGAATTTGACTAAATTTGGCTATTTAGTTCAATAATTTGGATTATTTTTGAGCAGTGCCTGCTGCTATGCCTGTATAGGTAGACAAAGTACTGGCATATATATTCATGAACCTGGTGTACATCTGCATAATGCATGGCAGCAGCAGCAGCAGCAGAATCAGAAGCAGCAGCAGTAGAAAAAGGAGAAGAAGCGGTGGCACTGGCAGGATACGCCAGTTGGTGGACTTTGCCTTTTATTTTAGCTGCTGCTTGGCTGTCTGCTGCTTTTGGCGGCCAACTAGTGCGGCTAACACATACACACACTTAAGCCGAGAGAAAGAGAAATATGGGGAAAAGGCAAACAATGGCTGGCAACCTAGTTATCGCCCCGCCATCTTTATTGCATGCAAATGCGCGAAAGGCGGCGCAAAAAGGAGGCGCGTCTGTTGAAATGGCTAACACACACACTCACACACACAAGGCCGAGCACACACACTAACACTCACCTTATAAAACCAACCGCATGCATATTTATCTTTCGCCAGCTCCTGCTCCTTTTGTGGCATACAAACACATCTACAGACATGCGAGTTTAAGAAATACGATATCTTAAGTGTTAAACAGGCGCTTTGCCAAACAAGCCTGCACTCTGCAAACCTTATCTGCTGTACGAATGTGAGCGTGTGTATGCCGGTTGGCCACGCCCACCGCCTTTCTGCAGCTGGTGATGCAGTCTACACTGTAAAATCAATATCACCACAAATGTATCAGTACAATACAAATAATATTATTTCTAAAATGACTCCTGCTATTTTTGTTAACTCTCAAAAATTGTCTGTGGTTTTAAATTATTTAAAACTAGATTTAGTTTCATAAATTAAATTATTTAGAGGTTTCAAAGCAATATATTTGGCGCTCGACCGTGGTCCATAAATTATTTGATTGAAATGTGAAATATATCAGTGTCGCACGGTTATAAAATGAATTGTGCAACATCATTCGCGTTTTGAAATAACTAAAGCAATTTTATATGCATGCTTTGATATATTTTTTATTAAAAAAAACCATCATACTTTGTTGCCTTCACATGCTTTTTATTGAAAAGGAAATAAACCTTAGCTATTCTAAACTTAATTCTAACTTAATGTAGGTCAATATTCCATTCTAATTTATGATTATATTATAATATTAAACCCAAAAGCTTACTGTTTGACACCTTCTCTTACGATTATAATCCTCTGGAGGTGTTCTCACTGAAATAAGCTACATTAAAATGAGAATTTCGAAATTCCCTGTTGTAAGTTTTTCTTTCCCGTGTTAGAATTCGAGGACCCACATATTTGGCGAGGAAAACAAAAAGTGGGGGGGAAATGGGCAAAGAAAAATAAAAACTACACCGCGGCAAATAAATAAAAATACTGCTCACTTCTGCTGCGGCGCGTTTTATGCGCACTTGCACTCACTCACACACAGACACACTGCCGTGCAAACAGGTGTGAGCTGGAGCTCACTCACACACAGACACACACAGGACCTCGCGCCCTGCTTCATTTTTGTAGTGCATACTTTCGGGCGCTGCTTATAATTCCACGCCAGAGTTGTAAATATTTGTTCAAGTATTTATTTATGTACTGCCTCCGCGCGCGTGTTTAGCCTGCATATGCGTGTGTGTGTGTGTGTACGTACTACGAACACACCCACAGTGCTTCCCTTTGGTCTTGTGTGAGTTGCGAGCCAAATTAAAATGCATTGCACTTTAGCCTGGCTTTTTGATTTGCCGCATTCCCAACTCGTATAACCATCTATGTAGTTGGATCTCGTACTTTCAATTTCTTTAATGGTAAACCAGGCAAAAACTCCAGTTGGGGGGGAAATCGTTTGTCACAGCGTGTATAGCGTAAATTCTTTCCGGAACTTAATGGCTAAGTGATGCCAAATTATAAACATAAAAACATTGAGGGAAATAAATGTTATTTCACTTTAAGATTCATAAGATATATGTGTTCTGCTGTATTTGTTGTTAGTTTTGAAGATTTGTCTTCACAGATTACTCTTACACTAAATAAATCTAAAATACGGGTTTAAAGTCCTTTAAAAGTGTGTCTAAAAATAGAAAATAAAATGTTTGAGAAAGCAAATTCAGTTGACATTTAATTTGAATTTTACGACGCTCCTTTAAGACCCATAGTATATCCTTTTCTTACATTACAATCTCATACATATATGCGAAAGATAGGAGGGTTATTTCCACTCCTAATTTTCCCCAATGGCAATCTCTCTAATGAAATGCATATGCAAAAATATTCTTAAACTGCATCTGGGCAAAACGCATCTGATTTCATTTGGATAAAAGTTCATTCACTGCCGACATTTTGACCCGTTGCAAATACTAATGAAGGAATTTCCAGATTATTTCTGAGTTGATAAAGCTGAGCAGTCATTTTATGCTTTGGAATTTTGGCCCAGCTTTTGGTTCCGTTTCTCGTCCTTGTCCATGACATGCCAAAGTTATAAATTTTTTTCAGCTGCTGCTCCCGTTGGCCACGGTTCATCAAACATCTTTGCAGACACTTCGTGGCATTTGGAAATTGATTTAAAAAACTTTTTTAATTAATTATGATAATGTCGTAGTGAGTGAGTTCTGTGGGGACGGCTGCCACGCCCCCAGCCCAACTTACCATCCGCCCAGCCGCCTCAACGACCACGCCTCAATTCATTTGACGCATTGCTGTTGCTCCTTCTGCGTCTGTCGAGTATCCTGACTTCCTTTATTGCTGCAAATGATGTTCGAGTTGAGTATTTCTTTTGCCGTTTCTTTTTCTTTTTTTGTATCATCGGAATGTTTGAGTTTTCACATTTCAATTTCTGGAATTTTCGCAGCAGCAACTTTGGATGAATCGCCCTGTACGTGTGTGGGTTAGTGCTCAAGTTGAAATTAACAAAAATTGGTGCGGAGGACGAGAACAGAGTGAGGATTGGCGGGGTGCTCGGGCGGTCGGTCGGTCTCCTCGGCCCTGCAAATAAGTTTTGTATTAATGAAATTGCAAATATGTAAAACTTTTATACATGTTTCTTTATAAACTGACAAACTAATAGACTGAGTTTTGGCATGTTGTGTCACTGGGTCGGAGTCGTTGTTCCTGGCACTGGTCCTTTTGGCAGGGACCTGCCTGTATGTCCCCATGTGTGTGTGTGTGTGTGTGTGTGTGTTGTATATATATGCATGTGCATGTGCAAATATCCTGGCAACTTTCTGCTGCAAAGTTTGAAAATGTATTTCAATGCATAGAAATGAATCTAATTTGTAAAATTTCATACAACAGTTGAAAAGTTATAAACGCGCAGGCACTTGCACTCGGCACACGGCACGGTTGGATCCAAGTTGCCACCCCAAGCCATCCGGCACCCCATTGCAATCCTGCCAGCAGTACCACTTCCTTATCCTGCAGGCAAAGAAATGGTACATTAGAATATACAGAAATATATCGATTTACCATTAAAATGAATTTATTCGAAATTCAGAACCTATTCGATTCATTTATTGTGATTTGTAAATAGTTTACAAATATTTTTAGCTGCTGAATAATTCTGTGTACCTCTACTCCTTTAAAAACGTGGAATTTGTTATTATTTTTAGTAAATATTTGTTAAGTTTCATTAAATAAAACTGTAAAGTTAAATCAAACACACAATAAGTCACTTTTAAGCTTTAGCAATGGCTTTTACTTGGCTGAAGTATTGAAATTGTCGTAAAATAACCATATTTTTTTCTGTGTGTCCAGTTTCCCATTTTCCCCGGCCTGTTTGTGTGAAAACGTCGACAACTTGGCATGCAGATTGCAAACTTTCGAATAGCATCAGCGGCGGCTGAGGCAGCAGCGCAAACCAAGAAAGGAAAAAAGTAAAATGCTGAGCAGATTTAAGTGGTGCTTTGTTATGCATAAATAAAATGCTTGGCAAGAAATAAGCAGGCAGGCAGGCAGTCAGGCTGGCAATGGCGGCGGCAACGGCTGGAAAAAAAATAAAACTGCATAGTACAAGCCAAAACATATTTTCAGTTTATTTAAAATAAATTTTACATTACTTAGCTTCCAACTAAAAAGCTGCAAACATGGGGTCATGCCGAGATCCTCGCCCACACCAATGCGGAAAGTAATTTACGCTCAGCCGACTTGCAAAGAACTTCTGCACGGTGAACAAAAACACACTAAGTACTTCTACATATATTTCATTGTTGTATTATTATCGAGAGTTAAATTTGTATTTGTGTCGAATAAACTTGAATTTGAATTTGCCTAAGGGAAATAAATGTTGCCTTAAGCTATTGTTTTAAAAGTAAAATATTTATTTGAATTGTGAATTAAAAGACGACTTGTTAACAAAGATATTAAGCAAAGAAAACACATTTTCAAGTGACTCATGTGTGTTATTTTATGTTTTTTATTTATTAAAAGATCTCTGGAATCTTGCAAGGCATTTACTGTCTTATTTTTAATGATAAAGATTTCTGCAGCTATAATTATTTCAGTTATACATAGCTTGTTATCTTGATTTTTAATATTTATTTTTGTAGTTTTCAAATTTCTAAATATTAATAAAATCACTTCTAAATATAAAGAGTGGCATAGACATGTCTAAAAGGTATTTGAAACATCATATATCTTGTTTACAGAGTAAAGCTTCTCTTCTGATATGAAGACCTTCCGAATGAGTGCTCAAATTTGGCGATTTTTTTTGGCCGTGTGAGTCTGAGCCAGGTCCTGAAACTGGTTCTGGTTGTGGCACTAGGCGCAGTCTACGGCAAGCAGCCAAAGACAATTTTGTTGGCACTAATTGAATGTAAATACAATTTTGCTTTGCTGTCAAGTCTTGTGTCTGGGCGACGTCGCCGGGCTGACGATGAAGATGACGATGACGAGGACAAGGACGAGGACGAGGACGAGGACAAGGACTGGGTGAACTGCTCTGTGACGACGTTGGCAATAAAACGAAACGAGCTGATTGTATGCTACAAACAACTGGTGCAGCTGCTGCTGCTGCTGCCAGGAATACCCCGATCCTGCCCAGCTCCTCCTCCCACAGTGAAATCTCTCTGTCTTCGGTCCGTACTCCTGCTGGAAGTGTCGTTGTAACGTTTGGCACACAGATCAAGTGCAATGCAACGTGCAAAGTTGCAAAAAGCGCAAAAATCAACAGTATAAAATCTTTTATTTAGTGTCATCATCATCAACGTTGCTCCCATCTTCTCCTCTTGCATCATTTTCACTCGCTGCTCGCTCTGCCATTTTGCCATCTCGCTCTCTGCCCAATTTTCATGCCCCAGCCCGCATCCAGTTTTGTGCAGAAAATGTTATTTGCCATTTTGAATTGATATTTACTTAAAATTTAATTACGAAAATTGTAAACATATAAGTAAGTATGCAAAGATACATTTACGACCATTGCTTTCTTAATAATATAGGTTTTGACGAAATATCTTTCTGTCATATTTACATGTATAAATATATCTAGAAAGGTATTTAGCTAATAGCTATATGTAATTTTTTAGGGCCCAACATCAGTTGATAAGTTGAATAAACATTTCTCCGAAAAGCCTGTGAAAATCAGTCAGCCCGAAGGCTTTGTCACGCGGCTCACAGGTACATGAGGCCAATCAGGACCAAAAGCTCCATTAATAACATTAAGCCCAACTCTCAATTCAATTAAAATACATTTGTTTTTAAATTGCTTACAAATTGTTTGCATTCAGGCGCTATTTTTTGTTACACGGTAATTGAATTACTTTTTGCCTGGACAATGTCCAGCCGCAGCTCGGATCAAGGATCAGCGACAGCATCTGGCGGAAAAATCGATTTAGTTGGTTGACCTTTTTAAAAAGCTTAATAAAATCGAACAAGGTGTTTGGGCTGTAGCGATATGATGTATCTTTGTGGATTTATGTAAAAAGGTTTAACATAAATAGTTCGCTTATGAGAGGCAAAAAAAAAAAATAAACAAAGCTCATAGTAATTTATTCATTTTTAAATGGTGTTTACTAAAAAAAAAAAAAAACAACAATCGATTAACTGCTATGATTAATATAATAAACCATTTGTACATTTATTATTGAAATCCTTTTTTTTCTTAAACAATTTAATAAGTGACTTAAATTGTTTAAAATGGCTAAACAAATATTTAAATAAGCGAATGGAAATGAGTTGAAAAGCAAGGGTGCTACCTGTCTTATACTTTAATATAAAACAGTTTAAAGCATTTCCATTCTGAACTTACTTGTTAAATACATTTAATTATTCCCCTTTAAACAACGTAAATATAATAAATCGACATGTTTTGTTATTTTTGGCATTTCATAATTATGCAAATTGTTAGCGGAATGCTTTATCTTTATTATCTTATGACCTACAAATTTATTGTCAAATCCAATTGCAAATAATCCGCTTTTAAATAATAGATTCATCAATTTCATAATTGAATGACGAAAATGCATTAGCGTAACTTCACATCTAACTGAGATTTTAAATAAATCTAGTAATTAAGGTTTTTTATTTCGGTTTATTATTATTCTAAAATTTGTTTGCTGTTCAGGAATGTTATAATTGATTTAAATAAACACAGGTACGTTAATTAAATATAAAGCCAATGGCAAAACCCTACGGGGGAGGTAAATGTGACTTTTATTGTTTGAATTACAGTAATTAAAACTATGTTTTTATGACTTTGAGCTCGCCATCCTGCCATTTTAATCGGAGTCTTTAAGCTCATCTCGGCGTTGCGTTGGATGGCATAAAAGTGTCGCTGCGTGCTGGGCGACAGGTTGTTGGTTAATTAATTCATTTATGCGCATTAAGCGGTCGTGCTGGTTGTAAGTGTTCATTAGCATTTTCCCTATTTGCATCTATTCGAATGCAATTTTCGCGTTTGCGGTAATGACATTCGCAACCATCGACGCGCTCTGGTTTTTCCTATTAGCGGCGCCCAAAATCTATGCTACAATTTCATCCGGAGATTCTCAAGCAAATTGTCCGCTACTCTGCGTGTGTGTGCCTGTATACGTTCACAGAGAAAAAAGAGTTCTTGAATTAAAGAATTTAAGCATTTAAGAAACTCTTTAAGAATATATTAAATATAAAGTATTAAATATTCGATTAAAAGCTGTTGTATAATATGATTTCTCCTGTTTACTATCTGTAAGATATATTTAACTTGATAATGTGAATGTGATTATGACACTATTGATATAGTTTGTTATGGTAGTAGTTATTATGGTGGTAGTTTTTATTAACAAGTATGTCTTAATTTCTTAATTTCTTAATTTATATTGTTTAGTGTTGCCTTGCAAGTACGGCAATACCGATTAAAAGAAGAAACAAAAACAAAACTACCCAAAACATTAAATTCCAATAATTAAGGTAATTATTCGTAATACAAAAATGATAACTGCAGATTTCATTTTCAACTGTACAAAATCAATAATTTGAAATGTTGAATATACATATATGCCCTCTTTCCCTCAGTGCACCCTTGTGTGTATATGTGGAATTTTTGGCGCCGAGCATAGGACTGTTGTTGGAGGTCCACTGGGCCGTTCCGCCTGTCTCCGAACAAATCAAATCATCATCAAATCATGCCGAAATCGAGTTAATTCATCTCCACAGTTCATTGCGCACTAACAAATGAGAGGGAGATGCCGCCAGAGCCGAAAAAGAGACGACATGAGATGGGAAAGGAGACGGGACAGAGCTTATGCACTTGCAAAACGCATTTCAGTGCGGTTTTTCGGCATTTTGTCTAACGCAAAATATAAATGCATTTTGTCACTGAATGGCCATAATAGGAGGGGGTGACAGCAGCAGTTATGGTGGATAAAAATGCTTGACTGGCAAACAACGATGCGTATACGCGATGCTTGATTGCGTTTCCGGTTTATGAAATTTTGTGGTACGCTCTATGCAATAATTTCTTGCGGCTTATGTGACGTCAGCTCATGGCGCTGATGGAATGCCAATGGTTGTGCGTGTGTTTGAGTGAGTGTTAATATTTTGCCGATTGGCGATGCAATATTTTGTCATTTGCCAAAGCCATTATGCATTTATTTATTATTTGGCCGAATGCTGCTCTGTTAGCTGTTGATTGCGTTTATTTCCCCCCAAACCACCGCCGCGTTTTCGCTGTGTGTATATATATATATGTGTGTGTGTGTGTGTGTTGGTGTGTGATTTTCAATTCGTTTTCGGCGTACGTGTGTTTTTAGCATTTTGCGTTAGCATCTGGCAAATTAAAGTGCAGGCAAGCAGAAATTCAATCTCTCGTTTGATTCTCCCTCGCGCTCGCTCTCGCTTTGTGCCAACTTTAAATGCGGCAAAAGTCCCTTTTTTTCGCCATCTCTCTCCGTCTGATTTAAATTACGAAAAGCGCACGTTTTATTGTTTGTTTCAATTGCCTGCTGACGAGCCAGAGTCATGGATTCGAAGCTACAGTCGAGCTTCCATAACTCGGACATACCCAAGACGTTTTCTTTACCCTTCTCTTACGAAATAAAAATATAATAAAATATGCGAGAGACTTCAAATTGAAGAAAATATTACAATTTACAATAAATTTACATGAGTTCCTTGAAATTTGTAGTACTTTTACCCTTGGAATTGTGTAATCTTGTAAGCAAAGCAACAGAAATTTTATTTATAAAGTAATTGTTAAGTATATTTTATTTATATTAAATATATAGGATGAATATATTAAAGACTGATAGTTTAGAGCCACATACATCCGTCAAGCATAATTATTTTAATGGTTTTACGTCTAAACTATGGACGTTCACCTGTATAGCCAAAGACCAGGATGTGCAGGACGAGCGTAATCAGCAAATGTGCCAAACGTCCTCCAAAAACCTAACCGAAAAAGGTAGGGAAACTCAAATTAGTTTAATTTGTACGAAATCAAGCAAACGTATGAGAAACGAAGGGGGCCGGCCGAAAGGAAGAAAAGCCAATGGCAAAGCCAAGGAAAGGCGAGAATGGAGGAACGGCTAAAACTGTCTTCGGTCTAATTCTATTTAGCATTTGCAAGGACATCGTCCTGCTGCTATTCCTGCTGGCCAGCGAAATGAACTTGGGCTAATTACTCAATGCAAATTAAAATTCATGTCAAGCAGATTGGATTATCCTCACGCAACATTTAATGTCGCACTTAGCAAATGGCCAAGACAGCGGCGAACGGTGAAAAGGCAGCGGGATGGCAGCGAACGGCGGACCGTCCAAAAAGGTGAACGGATGGCGAAATCAAGGGCGTGAAAATGCGACGACAGGCGGGGAAAATGCGATGGGAAAAAACCAAACCGAGGAGCCGAAGAAGAGCCGTGGAACCATGGAGCGCTCCAGAGAGCAACAAAGAAAAATCTCTTTTGAAATGCTAATGTAAAAATTCTTTAAAGAAAATTACGCAATACATTATTTTGGTTTATTTTGCATTAAAAGTCAATTTAGTGTTAAGGTCCCGGTCCCGGGCATGGAGGAAAACAGCACGCAAAAAAAAGGGCGCCCGGAAAAACAAATGCCGGTGCCGAGAGGACCGTAGAGCGACACACACACACAAAAAAAAAAAGAGCTGCAGAGCGTAAAGCGCGCAACAGGATTGGGTCCTGCCAATTGGATGGACAGCATCCCGGAGCATCTCGGACATTTTCGCCGGCGTGGGCATGACAACGCAGCTTGGCGGCCAAAGGTCCGTCCCATCCTGGCAACGGCGTAAATAAGCAGCCGCCGAACCCTCGGGTTTTTGTTTTGCATTTTAAGTTAGATCCGCAGACAAGGACACGAACTAGAGCCCTCACACATTCCAAGAGGGTCGCCAGGTGGTTAAGTGGGCGTCTTCGGTTCCAACCTGATTGTTTATCTTCATCGTGTTTTTACTGGCGTAAAATATTAACATTTTCCATTGAGTCTTCGGAACAAATTTGCCGCTTGCCATTCTGTTTTACAATTTATTTACTTAATCTTCTTGAATACCTGAACATTTTTGTTTAGCAAATTCCCAAGAAGCAAATATTTTATTAATCTAGATAGCTTTGAAAAAAAAATAAGGCAGTCTTGGATTTAAAAACATTCAATCATAATTGTTGACTAATGTTTTCAGCATGACTTACATTGATCAAATATGTATTTAAGCACAGAAGTACTCAAAAATAAGTTTTAAATTCCTTAAATACATTATTATTTTATGAATAAAAGATTTATTTGCATTGGTATTTCTTTATTGAAGTTGTTCCATTTTATTTTATTCTAAGCCAATTTAAGTGAAGCTCTTCTTTTAGCTTATACTTAATACTATTATGAAATACTTTAAGGCAATTAAATAAAAATCATCTAATTACATTTTATTTTACTTATTGATTGGTAGAAATCTCCATTTTAGCTGTGGAGTTTTTCGGAGGCTTTCAAAATGATTCTAAAATCCACAAATTCCCTGGAGGCAAATGAGATTATAAGCTTTCCGCATTTAACTTCACAATATGCAACAAAAGCCATTATTATGGCTGCCTTCCACTTAGCCAAGCGCTTTTTTTGGCAACATTTTCGCCACGGTTTTTTCCCATTGTCAGTCGGCGGGCGGCAGTCTCCTTTTTCGTCGAGTGTCCTGTGTGGGTCTCTCGTCCCCCCGGCGCGGCGTTGCCCCCGCTCTTTATCTATTAAAACGCCTTCCAATTTGCATATTTCTGCAGCTGTAACAGCTGTCAACGCTGGACGCAGCGCAGGACTTATTGTCGGAGGGATCGGGGAAGCTGGCCCAGCTCTTAAGATAATGTCCGGCGGCCGCGGAGTCGTCGACTTATGTCTGGGACTGGGTCTCGGGGCAAATGGAGCCAAAGAGGGAGCGAATTAAAGCGCTTCGGTTTGGTAGGGGTCCAATTTTGGCCAGAGTCTGGAAACGGGCACACAATAATGCGCTGATGTCCAGCAAGGACATACTCTAAGCATATTCGCTAAGCAAATAATTTTGAAGAAAACAAAAGATAATTCATTAATTTGAGGAGCTTGGTGTTCTATCTTTCCTTTTTAATCAGCGTAATTTAGAATGCATATCATACATAAATTGTTAAATAACATTCCAATGAATTTGTATAAATCTTTGAAGTTTTAACGGATTAATTCCGACTAATTGTTTAGGATTAGGATAGAGTTTGCTGTCGATATTAGAAGGGTGAAGAAATAAATTGCAGAGAGTTTTACTTATTTTAATTTTTCATTTGCTAAGCTCACGTAAAAACAATCACAGAAAGCATTTATAAAGTTTAGTAAACTCTTATTAATGGACCTTATATTTATTAACATATTGACAATGTTCTTGTACCCAATTTTAAACCCCAATAGGGCATTGTGAAGTCCACAATGGACCATGTTTCTGCCTTTTGTTGTATTTTGTTTCGTTTTATTCGGTTTTATGCCATTTTATTTCGTCGTTCCCTTCGCTGGCTTGTTACGCTGTCACATTACCTACATCAAGTGTCACTTTAAAACGCATTTTTCTTTCACCCCGCTCGGGTCTCACATTTTGAAGTGTTGCTCAAAGCTGTCGCCACTTTGCTTTATCTAAAGACCCAATGTCCGCCGTCCTGCGTCCTGCGTCCTGCCTCCTGTCCCGCCCGGCTTTTCACATCCCCCAGGTCTCCATCCCCCTGGTGGCTCGTGTTTGTAAACAATTCGAGGCACATTAAGTTCCAATTAAGTAACATTCCAGGCAAATCAGAGACGAGACCCTGCCTTCGGCATTTGTTTATGTTGCCGGCTAGCCCGGGGTGGCGAGGGGCAGGCGTCTGCGGCGGCAGCAGATTGCTTTGTTAATATTAATTTGTCATTAGTTTGGCTTACGAGCGGCTCGTTTAAAATGCATTGATAGGCCAAGTGGCTCTTATCACAGCTAGAGCTCCCCGAGCTGTGTACATAGTTACTACGGTTCGGGCGGTCTGTTGGCCGACCTGCCCATCAGATAAGTTTAATGCGCTTTAAACTGTTTGGCTAGGAGCTTGCGGCCCGGGCCAAGATTGGGGTTGAAGCCATCATCCTTTCGGCCGGGACGGAGGGAGGGGGTCCTTTTGAAAACTAGGCGCAACTGTTGCTCGGGCCACTTTGCTGATGAAAGGGTGCGAAGGTATTTCGGTTGCGGCCAAGCCACAGCCTCACCTGCACCTGCCGCAGGCACCCATCCCTACCTATTGGGTTTCACACTGAACGAAAAATATTATAATAGGTGATGGGAGTTTTTTTTTTGCAGGAAACTAATCGTCGTCGATTTAGGTATAAATTCCCTACCGGATTCTGAACCCCTAGAACCTTTAATCTTAAATCTAAAAGCATTTTCAAAATAAGTCTCATAAATTTATTGAATTCTCCTTTTTTACAGTGAAATTCGTTCTTTATCTGGACATCGGTTGAAGACCTTAGTTGGTGTGCTTTTTTTTAGGGTGCCACTTTGATGGACAGATCTTAGAGCACAAGCCAGAGAGATTTCATTTTCCGCACCAAGTCCTTTTCGCCGGACAAGCGAGCTACTCTTTGGGGCTGTGTTCTGTGGCTGTGCTTTTGCTGGCCATCGTCTTGTTTTATTTTTATTTATATTTTCTTTTTTTTTTTCTTTTCTATCCGGTCTTTTTTATTTTAACGCTTCAACACGGACGGGAGTTCGGCCACATTCACAGTATATACCCCATACACATGGCACTCAAAGGCTTCGGCCTCAAGTGTCGACGTTTTTTATTTCACGCTACTTTGAGTTGATATACATGCAAATACACACACATTGCGGAGGCCACAAAGCGTAAAAATGTATAAAGCTTATGCCAGTCGGCATCCTGCAGCGACCCACAACCCGTTCGGCCCACTGAGTCAGTCAGTCAGTCAGTGAGGCGCGTTATTTCAGTTTAGTTTAGCGCAGGAGGAGCTGCCACGCCTTCTGCGCACGGTGGGTGATTTTGTGTTTGGAGAACAGAATATTTTTCAAATTAAATATACCATAAGAAGGTAGGTAACTGCAGAGCATTTTTAATTTGTGACATTTTGCACGATACTTTTAGAAACAACTTAAAAGATTTTTCAATTCAGAGCGATTTCTGTGGCACAACTGTATGTTACCCATCTGCATTTCAAACGTGAACATTTTTCTAAATCGATATTTTCATCCAGATCCAGATTATTGACTTTCCTCCCACGGTACTCTAACCAACTACGCATAAAAAGCAAATATATATCTTCAATGCAGCAGCCACAAGCACCGCTGCTTTCAATAGCCGCTGTATAGTAGAGAGCTGAATATGGCGAAAAGGAAGGTGTTATCTGATTGCCATTTTAAACACAGCAGCGGCGCACCGGCCACAGCGATTTCGAGTGCAATTGGCAAAGCGCTGGCCAAATCAAAAGCGAAACCCACTGAAAGGCGGATCTCCGCATAAAAAGCAGTACAATTCAATGAATGGCTCAGCGTTCCCAAGCGTTTCTATGCCCCTCTAAAAACCCGGTGGCGAGTGCCCGCAGAAACATTAAAAGATAATCGGGTAGCGAGGAGATGCGCAATCAGAGTCAGACTCTGCCGGAGAGATACAAGATAAAAGACGAGTGGACGACACATTTTGTATTTGTTTACGGACCCGTCAAAGCCAAGTTGTTAAATGACAACTTTGAAACTGGGTACCCAAGCTAGACCATCCGATACGTTCACAAATATGATTTAAAAAATATAAATAAATGATATAGAAAGATATTCAATCTATTTATTAATGATTTCGCAGTGGCAACCAACAAAGAAATTGTAGCAAACCAACCGGAAATATTACAATCCAAGCTCGGAATACTAATATTATATTATTTTATAAAAACTGATATTGTTGCATTAAATTCAGTTGTATTTGGCTAATGCAATTAATTATTCTATTTGCATATTTAAATTAGAAATATTAAAAGGATTTTATTTGTTTAATTACAAATATAATTGTTCCACGAATTGCAGCAAGTCATTATGGTGAACTTCAAATTAAAAGCGTTTAATTGAAATGTGCCGCTAATTTAAATCAAATTAGGGGAACATTAGGATAAACTGAAAGCCATTTTAAATCTGCATTTCGGTTCTATACATTGTTATTTATTAATACCAATCACAGGGACTTATCTTCTAATAAGCCTAAATAAAAATAGTTGCCCTTTTCAATCGTTTAAACTCGTATTAGGATAGGATTTGGGAGTTAATTAACGGAATTATTAGCATTAAATCAGTAAACATAATACATTTATTTTAATTTATTTAAGGTTGTGAATATTCCAAAATGCATGTGAAACTTTTATTTATGCCCAAGTCTTTTTCAGTTGCATGAATATTTAGATGTCATGAAGTCATTAGAAGCGAAGGATTATTAATTTACGTTTAATTACATCAATTACAGAGTTAAGCGTGCAAGTCAAAGCACCGCAATTAGTTGACGACATTTCTGCGTGAATTATTAAAGAATCCCGCCACATGCGAACATGCAAATGGTGATGACTTTATTGCCCACCTGCAGTTCTTGTCTTTTTCCCTTCCCTGTTAATTGAAATAATAATTCATGCTCACATTGCTTGTTAGGGCATCGGACATTTCCCCCTTTTCTTCCTTTGAGGGGGCGGAAGAAGACACGGTCTTCTGTCTTCGACATCCTGTTGCTTGTTTTTCCTGTTTGCGTGCTCCGTGTGTGTTTGCCTACACTGAACGAAATGGAGCAACTTGTAAGTGAGAGCTGTGAGTGCAACGGAGCGTATGTGTAACGCAAGTCGTTTGAAAGTCACACACACACACACATACACCAATTAAACGGCACTTGGACACTCCGCTCGACTGCCCTGCGAGAGGAGTGTGCGAGAGTGTGTGGGAATAGTAGTGCTTACACTATCGGCAATTAAAATCTAAAAAAGCCAGCTCTTCCTGTCTGCAAAGCCAAGCTGCTGGCTAGATGTCCCCCTCAAAGCTGACTGCTATTTGCTTAAGCTTCTCAGGGGACGACCTGAAGGTAAATGAATGAGCGCTTCTCCTGTTACCACTGAGCTGGGCAAATAATGAGGTAGACCATCCTAGATTTTAATGAATGAAAGCGATAATCGTTGTGAATTGCACAGCAATTGGACTCGTCAAAGGAGCACTAAGCACTGAGTAAATAAACACCTTATCGTAGTCCATCAAAGTGAAGCATTGCCATACGGTTTGGTTTTTTTTTTTCGTAGTTGCTTACAAAGCTTATTCAGGATTCCTTTTCGTTTTAAAAAGAAGTCTTACTAATTTAAACTCTGCTTTTAACTCGTGTAATATAGACGAAGAAACTTATTTACAATAAATATTAATTAAAATGCATAATAAAGTTAGCAAAACTTTCAATCCTACAAAAATCGTACATAACAAGAGCATGTAGTTCAATTTAAAAAACTTCAAACTTGCTTTAGGTAATCCCACCAACTTCACTTTATATTTTAGGTGCTTAGTTTGCTTTCACTTTTGTTTACACACTTTAGCCCAGTTTGACCACAACTAGATTACCAGATTAAATGGTTTTTTTTTTAGTATTTATATGTTTTTTATTAAAGTATTCGTTTTTTTTCGTATTGGTAAAGCCACTTAAACGAACGGGGAAAATGGAGAAGCGCCGTAAACGCCGCCGGCGGTGGCGCCAAAGCCACCAATGGCCGGATATCCAATATTATAGCCACTGCCATAGCCATAACCATAAGGACGACCATAATATTCGCCCGACAGTCCTCCCAGGCCGCTAGAGCCATAAGGATAATACGCTGAGCGTATGCCAGCGTAGCTTCCATAGCCTCCGTATCCTCCATAGCCGCCGATTCCTCCGTATCCTCCATAGCCTCCATATCCGCCGATTCCACCGTATCCTCCGTACCCTCCGTATCCTCTGTAAACACCGCCGTAGCCACCCACAAGCGGATAGCCAATTTGGCGACTCACGCGCTCTCCCCGCTCGGAGGAAGAGTCCTCCGGTTTTTCTGGCTCATTTTGGTGCAGCGGTTGGCCAACTGTTGCGGCGATTAGCAGCGCATATAATCCGAATAAAAACCAGCTACGCATTATCCTTATGGCTCCTTGAACTGCTGCTTTGCTGGTGGCTTGACTTTATCAGTGGCCTCTTTGGGTGCTCCGCGCTGCGTTCGGTTATGTTGGCAACTGTGACCTGGCCAACTCGCGGCCGGTGTCTTTATAGCCTAGAACTTTGGGCATAAAATAGAAACTTTTGTTTTCGCCCCTTTCTGCACTGCTTCGAGTGCGTCGTCTGTTTGTTTTGTCGACCGACCGCTTGTTAGCAGAAATTAGATGCTAATGTAAATGCCATAAAACAAACTATTAAAATATGCGAGTACCCCGCCATTACCCGCCGCAAAACGAAACAAAAAGCCAATTCATATGGCCGGTCTCGGGGTATTTTTCGTGGCACGCTAAGTGGCGCTCATGAAATCGAATGGCAGCCAGTGGCGGTTTAAAGAGCAAAACATTTCACTTTGCGGCGGCACCAGCTCCTGTTCAGTGTTGCCCACCAAGCAGTTTTCAACAAGTGGCTAAATAAGAGGGTCGGAAATTCTCAAAAGCAACTACGACTTTGACATACCCCAAAGTATAGATTCTGACAAGCACGCCAAGTTACCATAATAATAAGAAACAGAAATATATCTTAGGTCCTCTTTTTGGAAATATAATTTATATTTTTAGGACAGGGCTTTCTGACTCCTCTCTTTGTTTTGAGTAAAAAATCAAAACGCCAGAAAACAATAAAAGATCGCGTAAAAGAAAGAAAGCAAGCTTACAGCTGTTTTACAAGGAAGCATCATCAGATCCTTTAGACTTTGGGAATGTTTAGTAAATATAATAATAATAATAAGAATAATACAAATATTAGCCATGCATTTGTGGAAGTAAAACCGCGACAAGAGTGCAGAGGCCGGACAGAGAAACTCGCTGGTTGCTATAAAGTTATACATTGTTTCTGTAAGATTAATCAAAGACGGGTTGGCCTAAAACCGGGAAAGAATACTTTTTATTATATAATATTAATTTTATCTTTATTTACTCTTCAAAAATTAAAAAAAAGATACATACATATATGTTTTAGCGGGATGCTTGAATCACAAGTGTATATTTTGCGAAACTCCATGAAAGATCAACATTTTTTTAAATATATAAATATATTTATATAATTCCCAACTTTTAGCAATCTGTACTGTATTTATATTGGCGATTTGACTCGAAAATAGCTTTGGGGGCAGCACTGCTCCTGCGGTCAGGTAAGCTGTGTAAATGTGCTAATTTCATTTGAAGGTTAGTTATGCTATTGACCAGTGGGCGGAGTTGGAGGTTGTGGCGTTTTTGGGGCCCACTGCCATACCCATTCCCATTCATAGACTTTGGGCAGACGCCTCCAACTTCGGGGTGCGTAAGTGTGAATTGCTGTTTGTTGTTGCTCTTGTTGTTTGCCAGAGTTCGGCCAGTTTGCCAGTTGGCGAGTTTGCCAGGTTGCCAGCTTGCCAACTTGCCGGCCTGCTTGTTTGCCTGTTTGCTGCTGTTTGGCTTCGCTGTTTGTTTTATGAGCGCGGACCGGCCATTAACAATGCTCGATGGCTCTATTGCCGGCTTGAATGGCTCTCAATTGGTTTATTGCGGTTTCGGCGCATGTGTTTTTCATTCAAAATCCGTTGCCTAATCCAAAGCCAAAGCTGCGGCGTTTTAATTCATTTATGCAAAACGCGAAATCTCTCCCTCTATCTCCATTTCGCTGCCCAAATTTGCTTATTCAAATTTAAACGCTTTTAGCCAGTCCAGGAAACTGGGTCAATTAACGATGTCAACGTCAAAATGATGCACATTTTGCTACCCACTCCGCTTACAAGCCCTCTGTGCCTTCCCAGAAATCCACTGGATGGCGTAAACTTCCGCATAAATTTCCACCCGTCTCTCGACTGCAATGAGAGAGGCAGAAAAAAGACCCAGACGCGGCGGCATAAATTAAAAATCCATTTTTAACTCAACCCAGAGAGAAAAAGTATTTTGACTATGATTGTCATAATCAGCCGAGTTGCCGAGGGGAGCTGTGGAGCCGGGGACCTGGAACTGGAGCTGGTGCTGGTGATGATGCTGGAGCAGGAAGCTAAAGCAGGAACTCGAAACTACAGAGTGGCCACGCAAACATTCACCCCACAGCCCCCGTTGGTCTCTCCCCTTTCTCAACGAACCGGTTGGCGATTAGCAAAATTACTAATTTACATTGGCCAGGTGTCCAGGTGCTGGGCTACCTAATTCATTATTTGTAGCCGCTGGGCTCCCGACCCGTTTCGCGGTTGTTTATGTGCCAAAATGTTATTCCTATTATAATGGATCCTTCGCCCTTTAAGGTGGAATTTTAATTATAATTTATTATTAACCAAAGCTTGGGCGGCAAAGTTTGGAAATGTCTGAACCATAGTTTATCTTAGATATTTGAATACAAATGCGTAAAATAGAAGCACTTTAGTCAACAAGTTCTCCTCTTTGATTAATGTAAATTATATTAACATGTTTTTCTTTATTTTCAAGCAGATAAAGAATGTTTTTTTCCCTTGCAAATGCTTAAACGTAATGTTAATGAAATCGTTTGAGTTTGTAATTGAAAACACTTTGAGCATTACCTTACAAACAAACATTATTTGAAAAGGATTTGTAAAAAAAAACGAGAGTATAAATATGATGTGTAAACCAATTTTTAAACGTATAACCAATATATATTTATGCAGAAAAACCAAGCAAAACTATAACTAATAAAATTGATTACATTAATATAAAAACTCTTCAACATCATCACTTGAATTAAGTTGAAGTTGATTGATTATTTTAAATATTAATAAAGAAAAATGTATTTAAAAAAATCTGTTTTTTATGGTGCTTCAAGTTCAGCGTGCTAATGAATAAATACTGAAGTAATCAGGTCAAACATGTCTACTTGAACCTTTATGTCATCATAAAAAATAAATGTCGTTACATTATATAACGGTTTTTTACCTGTTTAGCCGTGGACAGCTTTACCTTTTACCTTTTCCAGGTCCTCCTTAAAAGTTTTTAATATTTTCTTACTTGCATTTTGTTTGTTATTTCTTTAAAAAGTTCAGGCCAAAGTTTCGCGTCTCCCCTAGGAAGATGACTATAATGTCGTGAAAAACGTAGGCAGTCTTGTCATTTGCTTCACCTTTTCCCCTGTTGATCTGGCCCGGCCATTGACGGATGACAGGGCAGATGGCGAATCAGTCTTATGTATAAGTTTGAGTCGTTTCTGAATTTTTTAACGGTCACTTTGAGTAAATAATTGAATTAAAAGTTTGCTGCTCTTTGTGCTCTCTGTGATTTCTCGTTGAAATGAGACGGGGAAATGGATTAACAAACGGTTAAAGATGTTTAAGTTTGAAATTATTGTTAATATTGATAATGAATAACTATAAAATATAGTTATTAATATTTATGTTATCTAAATATCTAATAACGTTAGCAATTTCAAATCGTTTTTATATTTGTAAATGTGTTTGATAATAATGAGCAGTATCTAAGATATTTTTAGACAGACTTTAAGGGTACTTCCTGTGCCACAAATGCTTTAAAAGATCACTAGTAAAAAGTTATAAATGTTTACATAGTTTCTAGTGAAAAAACAAGAACAAGTTAATCAAAACAAAATTCTTGGAACTCCCCAATGCTGAAAGAGTCATTAGTTTGACATTGTGCTCAATAATCCAGTTACTCTTGCTTTGGAAACTAATGTTCCCCTCGGCTAATTAATAGCTTGCATTAATATTCTCAATATATACGAAATAGTAGAGACCAGACACGATCTAGGTGTGTGCCAACCATTGAGCAGGCTAATAACCAAGATGAGTCAGTGCGTCAGTCGGACTGAAAACGACAACATTGATGACACTTAAATAACAACCAGTTGCGTTGACTGTGTTTGCTCTAAGATTTTAATTAAGTCAAACAAACAACAGAAAATCCCCCCCCGAATAGCTTTACGCAATCTGAAAGATGAAGGAGAGACCCTCTCGAGAGTTGGTGCTTCCTATGAACACTTGGCCACTTGTCTATCGATCTGTTTTGTTGTGTGAGCCAAGAAACTTGAATGTTTTGCGCATTTGAATAGCTGTCCAGACTCTGCACTATGGGATACCAAAAGTTTCGCTTACATAACAAGAAAATAAATATCTATAATATATAATAATTATAATATTATCTCTAAAAAATGTAAGAATTATAATATACAAGTTTTAATAAGAATACATAGTAAGTTGGTTTTTTAAGACTAGTTTTTAAGTCTTTGAGTAAAACTGAAAATGTTTCTTGGCTACAGCCTAGAATTATTTTCGTCTAGCCCATTGTGCGCTGGAGAAAGCCCAGTCGGCTGGCCACTTGGCCCAAGATGCTTGAAGCCTCCTCTCCGGGGTGTTTGCCAAAAACTTTGGCTCTTCTTGTGCTCCATTTTCGTTGCCTAATAGGTTTTGGTTATTATTATGGCCACGGCTACTGGCCTACTGTCTCGGCCATTGGGATGGCGATTGTGTTGTTATTGTTGGCAGCGCTTAGCCAGACAGTTAATACGAATCGCCCGCTCTGCCCGTAGTATTCATTTCGTTTGGCGAAACACTCACAACTTTGATGTTCCGCCCCCCGTCCAACCACTTCCACATTTATTCGCTTCCTCCTCAGCCGCCGCCGCCGCCAGTCGATAAATTCGGAATCATATAAATTGCCGGCCGCAGAGCCGACTCTTCATAGAATCCATCGAAACTTTGTCGGTGATTAGTGGCAGAAGTTTCCCTGAGACCGAGCAACGAAATGCGCACATTTGTCTGTCTTGCCCTGGCGGCCATTCTCCTGGTCGCCGGGTCCTCAGCGGCCACCTATGATGCGGCTGCCCAGCTTCTAGACGTGGATGCAGGTGTCCAGGCACCGTCAGCTGCACGCCAGGTTCGTCAAGGCTTTGGCGGCGGCTTTGGAGGACCAGGTGGTGGCTTTGGCGGCGGCGGCTTTGGAGGACCAGGAGGTGGCTTCGGAGGACGGCCAGGAGGTGGCTTCGGAGGAGGTGGCTTTGGAGGCGGCGGCTTCCGAGGCTAAATACCAATCATCTGTGACTGACTTAGCTTAACTCTCTAGAAATAGAATGTGTAATCAAAGTGCAATCAAGCACGTTCTAATTAAGTTCGAAATACAATTGCCTCTGTTCTTTGATTCACTTAATTTCCTTGTCATTTGCATGGCTTTCAGTGATTGGCAGGGCTACTCCTCCAGTTAAATATGGTTAGGAAATCACTGGAAAAAAATTCGACTAGTAAAGGTATCAAAATGGGTCTGTTTTGAGCATTTAGATTCCCAAAAATATGTCCTGTAATTGCATTTTTTTAGAGAGCAAGCCAAAATAGTTTCAGACTTATTGCAAAATAATTTTTGTATCTTTTCTGGAACTGGATTATATTAGTAGATTACCAATATATATTTCTGTTTTATTTTGGCTCTGTCTAAAATAAAATTAAACATTATCTTTTGAGAATGTGGTTTTAGAAATGTTTAGAAAATCGAACTGATTGACTTAAGAAAAACTCGATAGGTTTATTGGTTATTTCTCTGTCTGTTTGTGTTAGCGTTTAATTCGTTCGCTGGCGCTTTCTTTCTTTCTTATTTATTTTTTTTCATGCTATTTATAACAAAGCAATCCATTGAAACTTAATGGAGGCTGCTGGCAGCGGGCTGCCTCTGTTATCCAACTTGGCAATCTCGTTGGCTTGGGAAAGTCGTTTAAGATTAAACGTTTGCTGTAAAATTCCTCTTTTGACAAGCGCCCTTTTATTGTTAAAAAATTAACTCGGCTTTAAATTTACGCCTTTTGTTATCCCTTGACCTTAGCGTAGAGGACACCCGCCCGCCCACTCATTCCGTTCATACAAGGGTCATACGCCAACATTGATAAAAGTTTTCGCTTTTTTACTCGCTGCCCCATCGCTCCCTTTTCATTTCACTTTTTTTTGCCTTCGTTGGCTCGTGAAAAATTTCTTGTTACTAGAAGGCAGTCTTGTAAAAGGGCTTTGTTAGTCTACACTTTCACGGTATACTCTTGGAACTTTGCTAAGTGGGGGCCAGGTCTTGTCCCCCTTTAATGACTTTGAAGAATACGCAAATTTTTAAATGTTGAGACACCATCGCTGGTATTTTATTGATGAATTCACATCACACTTTTGATGTTTGACATGAAACTTTTTCTTAAGAATATACTTATAAGGTAGCACAATATGATTATAAATTATAAATTTAACATGGATACATATTATTAATTAAATTAAATACAATTAAAGCTGTCTGACCCGCTAAGAGCATTCACGATTCGAGGACCTCTCTTTCTGTTCCATTTTTGTGTTTTTTTTTTTTGGCATTTTAGCGGGGCTGTTCTTATCGAAATCGTGTCTCAATAAATCTACGGCACCTTCGGATACACACCCGCCCACTTGCCACACACCCCGCCCATCCAAGGGCAACGCCCACGCGGCATCTGGCGGCTGGCAGCAGCATCTGAAGTGGGTGGGAAAAGCCGTTCGAACTGATTATCCTTGTTGACCGTCGCGGCAGCAGCCGCAGCTGATTGATTTGTTATTGAAAATATTAGGCCTGGGCCCAGAAGGGAAAATCGAGATGGCGGCGCGATTGAGGGGGGACTGGAGATTCGGCAGGATTCTGGATTCAGGATTCAGGACGCGGGATGTGGAACGTGCTGTGTGTTTGGATACGCTTGAAACTTTTATAACTTTATGAGGGCGTTGTAATTTGATATCGCAAAGTTTTTTTTATTGCCTTTTATAGCCTTATAATTTGGCCGCGATGTTGTTACTACTGCTGCTTTTGTTGTTCCTGTTGCTGGTGTCGCCACAAAAGGGAGACGAGCAGCCCGAGCTCGATGTGCCGAAGGGATGGGGAGTTGGCCCACCGGGCGTATACTTGTTGTTTGTGGCAGCTTTTTGTTTACACGTTATTTATGGCTTATAAATACGTATCGCTTTTGGCTGGGGCCGCTCGGGGCGGCTTCTCTGAATTGTAAACAACTCACATGCGGCCCGTACTTAAGAAATCTCTTAATGAGCATTAGATGGCGGCAAATAAAATTACCCAAACGAACATTTATATATAATTGGATTATAGAAGCTACACAGTTTCTAGTCCCGTCATTCCAGTGACGGCAAGCTTATACAATTTTGCACTCTCAAACTTATTCTGTGATTCTTTTTGGTTGCTTTCAAGCAATGATGAAATTAATCAATAAAAAAAGTACCTAGCAAAATCGTATATCATTCAGAAACTACTATAAATCCCCCACGGGTTGATGTCATGGCATTATACTTATTTTGATTATTTTTCTCTACCCATTTTCAGTCAGCAACCGATGACAGGTAATGGCGATTCATAAACAAAATACTTTTAAGGGGAATACTTTAAAATACCTTAACTACACACCCACTTCAGGTATTTTGGCTATCTTTCATAAACATTAATCATTTAGTTATCTTTAAAAACAATCTACTAAGAGCCATTAGTTAAAACCAGCTGTTTCTTAATCCAAATGAGTCAGTCACGTATTTAATGTCTAGCTTATGCTCATTACCAAAAACATATTAAATAATTTACATATGTTTATCCTCCTCCAAATATTTAGGGAGTGCATGTCAGTGTGGTTTAAGGCCACATAATTTTTGTATATATTTCTGTCACATGTCAGAATGAATATAAGTAAGTACTTCAAATGGTTATAATTCACTGGAACCAGTTTGTGTTCTAGTGCTGAATCCCCAGAACTTCAAATGTATTACTGTCACTCACTTGAAAGCTTGTGAAAAGAAAAAGTTCGCAATTTGTTGGCATATCCTTCTAATTAAATAGGTTTAAAGTTAAATGCTATCTAACTTAATAATTTTATATCTAAACCTTTCTTTAAAGATATATTTGGAATAGTAAGATGTGATTTGTAAGCAGTTTGTTTATAACTTATTTAAATAGAAACGACTTATTTTCTGAGGTGTTTAGTTGTTTAAAACCTAACTTGATTTTGTAATAAACTAGTTACTTCAGGTAGCAAATTTCGACAGGGTATTGACTTATCGAATTATTTATTTTATTCTCGTGCTTGGAGAACATAATTAGAAACGAACAAAAGGCTAGACTTGGAGTGAGTGAAAACAAGAACAGGTTGTTCTCACTGCGCAGAAATGATATTGTTATTTTCTTTTTTTTGTGTTTTCCCCCTTTTGTGTTGTTTACAATTTCAGCCCCGGGCCTCTTGAATGTCGGGGGTTTTCTTCGCCATTTGATTATGCTCAGGAAATTTAATTGTTTAAGGTCGCCGGCACACACAACTCGTTTAGAACGGACCGAGAGCTTCGCTCTGAGCTATATAAAGAGCCTAGGCGGGGGATCGGCTCGACTTCAGTCAGGTTAACGAGTCTGCGGAACGATGCGCGGCAACGTCCACCACTTGAATCTATTAGTGCTAAGTGCCGGCCTGCTGGTCCTGCTGGCGGAATCGGGGACCACGGCCACGGCGAAGGCACCCCAGGCGGATCCGGATGTGGATGTACAGCAACTGACTCTGGCGGATGTAAATCAGGCAACTGAACAGCAAGAGATGCCGGCTGTGCGCCTGGCCAGGCAATTTGGCGGCGGCAGGAGAGGCTTTGGCGGCGGCGGATTCGGCAGAGGAGGCTTTGGCAGAGGCAGGGGAGGATTCTGCTGTGGCGGCGGCGGCGGCGGGTTCCGGCGACCCGGTTTCGGAGGTGGCTTCGGTGGATTCTACCCGCCACCACCACCGCCGCCGCCCTTCTTCGGCGGCCCCTTCTTCGGCTAAGTGTTATTCATTTAATGTGCATATGTGATACGATCAGACCTGGATTAGCTGCTAATAAATCAACACGAGCTGCTGCTCTAATTACCCGACCAAGTGCTGAGCGAGCATCTTTTTTTTATCCATTTAAAAGGGGCTGCTCTTTAAAAATGTTGAACCCAGGTGCTTAGCCATCCATTACGTTGTGTTCTGACGGAAGCTGCTGCGAAATATAATGGAGTTCCCTGACAGAGATTTTAATGTTACACTCCGTGGAAGATATTGTGGCAGAAGACTTCATTTTGCACTTAACAAAAATAAACTTTTTATTGAGATGCTGATATGAAAGTGCAGAAAATAAACACAGGTTTTATTTTCAGTGCAGGATTAGAAGCCAAGCTTCTGGTAAAATTCCGAATTAGATTTCTGTTGATAAGTTTTTGGCTAAGTTCTTTAATAAATCAAAGAAGAATTACCTTACCTAATTGTCCTAAGAAGTTAAGTAAAGTGTTTAAGCTGCTTAAGCTCTTCAGATAATTCTTATAAATAGGACGGGAAGGTGGCTAAGAAATTATTATTATATTAAAAACTGTTAAGATGAGAGCACTCTCTTGTCTCTTATTTTTACTGGCTATCCTGCTGGCGAGAAATTCACTGGCTGAAGATCCAAAGACGCAGGATCAACATCATCACGGCCAGGACGATGGGAAACCTGCAGATGATGCTGCAGAACGGATACGTCGTCAGATAGGAGGTTACTTTGGCGCTGGTATAGGTGCCTATGGAGGCCGCCAGTTTGTGCCGATCGGATATCCCAATTATGGAGTTCCCTATGGAGGAGGACCATACCTTGGCCATCCCTATGGACCATACTACCAGGAGCGGAGAGGTTTCGGAGGGGGCTTCGGAGGAGGCCTCGGAGGGGGCTTCTATGGCTGAGTTCTGAGATTGTTCTTCACAATGTCGACTTAATAAAGTTAAACATTAAAAAAAAGAACCGGATAAATCCAGTGGATAAAAGGGTTAAGGGCAATGACGGGGCGTGGAGTTGGCCCTGGGGTGAAGCTGAAATTATAAAAATTTCATTTCAAATCACGTTGAGTGACATGCAGACGGAGCACAGGACAAGAAAACTTAATCAGCGATGTTAACGATGTCAGGCTGCGGGAAACAGGATGTCATTCTGTACCATCAAATGGCTCCATTCCGGGTCGCGTACTCGTATTTTATTTCGCTCTCTACTTTCTTTTCTTTTCCCTCCCTCCAGGTTTTTCTTTTTCCCGTTTTGCTTCTTTTTTCTTTTTTTTTTTTGTATTTTCTAATTCATATGCGTTTCAAGTTTTAATTACGTGGGAAAAAAGCGAATGAACAAACGAGCGGGTGCCAGGCAGGGAGCGAATTTCAGAGCCAGGACCAGGACCAGGGCCAGGACCACGGGCAGGAGCTCCTCTGGCTTCGTTTGGCTTGACTGACAGGCGGCAGCAACATGAAAATAACAAAATACGCCCAATCAGCTCAGCCAGAACGGAAACGAGACGATACACAGAGGGCAGACAGACGCCCAGACCTAGAGACAGACAGATGCAGACCGAATAAAAAGGGCAAAAAAAAAAAAAATTAAGTAGCGAAATCAGCGGGTAAAAAAAAAACATACACACACAAAAAAACAGAAGGAGCGGGACCCCAGTACAACACAAATAAAACAGGATAAAGGCGTTGCATGCCAAGGATAATCCGTGCAGCGCTCGTACAAAGACGAAACTCGCGGCTGACACAGAGGCGGAAGAAAAATGGTAGCACGCAAAAATTGTGAACTCACTTGACGTAGCTCATTCTGGCTGAGCTGCTGCCCCCGCACTCAAAGAAAATATTCCAGGACTTAAAAATGCTTTTTAAAAATTGCACAGCCTTCAGAAAAGTCAAGGGTGTTTAAATGGATTAAAGAAACTGAGAGATTTTCATTTAAAAGAATCATTTTAAATATTTTTAAAGAACGAAAAGGCCTACGATACTATATCTAATTAGAATACAATTTATTAACTATGGTTACTTTGTTATAATTTAGTTTATTTCGGAATATTACTTTATTTTCCCATTTTCTATTATTTTTTGTTATGAAAAATGGTTGAATCTTATTTTTCCGCGATTTTTAATACTATACTTAAAGGATTTATTATGAGAAATAAGTTCTTAGTGAAGGAAGCAAAAAATTCTTATAATAAACGCACTAGGATATTACAAAATTAAATTGAATTACCTAGAAATAATACCCATTAGTCTAATTAATAAGGAAATACCTTTTTGTTCAGTGCACACCTTATTTCTTAGCCCCCCGCTTTTCAACCACTGCCAAATGGCATGACGACGTTGTTTGGTGTTGACGTGTCTGTGGGCCGGATGGGTGGTCATCGCTTGTTAGCTGCGTGTGTCGGCCAAATCAGCGCTCCATCCGTGGCTTGGCCAGAAGATGTGGCCATAAGCATAAATATGCACGATCCACAGCAGCTGGCCAAATTGCTGTGTGCGTGCGTGCGTATGAAAAGGGGGAGAGACTGCTTCAGTTCTGTTCCGCAGCAAAAAAAAAGGAGAATAAATATCTGAGTAATTAACAATTACAATGATGCGAGCGAATTCTGCTGGCCAACAACTTGGGCCAGACCGGACCAGGTTCTAACGCTTGGCTGCCTGGTTAACGGACTGCTTGAGTGACTGACAGTTGCTATCACAATGTGAAAGGCTGTCCGTCAGTCCCTCAGTCCGACAGACCATCTGTCCGCCCTGTGGTTGTGGCTCTTACTGGTCGCATCTCCTCCAGGATGCTGACATTCCCACAGATGTTTCGTTTATTTCGTCCAGTGTGAAATAACAATGCGGCTAGGGCTAGGGTAATAACATTATAGTCAGCAGTTTGTAGCATTCAAAAGAAATGATTTTTCTATTGCGAAATAAAGGCGAAATAATGGCAAGAATACTTAGGGATTGGGAGAGGAGAATGAAGAGATAGACATCCATTTAAAATTATTTTTAATGTGAAAAAAAAGAGCCTTGAAAAATGTCTGTGGTTCTGGCAGTAAAACATAAATAAATATAGCCTTTTTATACAGCCTCTGAAATACATGTGTACTTCCCCAAATAGAGCCAAAAATTGTCCACATTTCTATTTCTAATTAATTTCTAACTACCTTACAGTATGCCAACTTCGACTTGCCAAATTTCCGAATATTCTTTCGATAAGTTTATGCTCGAATAAATGCGAAAATGGCAATTATTTGTGGTGAGTTTACTTATTTTTCAATAGTTTTGTAGACAGTTTCCCATCGATTGCCTTGGTGCTTAATTGACGTACTTTAACCGACAACGAGATTACATTTTATTCAGTTCTCAAGCAAAAAACAATTAAAACATTTCAATACGATTATTTATTGTATTTAAATGGTTGCTGCACCAAATTATATTTTCCGCTGCTTAAAATCTGTGGCGAAAATATAATCATATATGTTTGGAAAAAATGATTACATTTATATAAGATCAAAATTAAAATACATTTTTACCGAAAAACCCCATTAAATAGAGACGTGTTTTAATTCGCAGGCCGTCAGTAATAATATCATATAAATTAGTGCTCGTAGGAAAAAGCACTCAGGGACGCTCCCCCATTCCCCTGTTTGGTTTCCCCTTAAAAACAACACACTTTGGCCGGATTAAGGATGATTTTATTTTGGTTTCCCGTCTGCCACGTTTAATTGTATTTGCGGCCAGGACACACACAGAGCGAGCACACAGCACACAGCACACAAATACACACAGAGGGGCGTGTAGTAGTAGGCACACAGAAAGTTTCGCCGCTCAAAAATCTAAGAAAAAATCCCCTAATTAAACAGTTTGTCAGTAATGCAAATAAACTTTGGTAAACTTTTGCCCACAGTCAACGAGCAGGCGAATGGCAACAAAAACGTTTCCTTGCCTTCTTCTTCCACAGCTTGTTGCTTATTATTCTTCGGTTTCTTTCTTATTCAAAAATTTTCCTCTCTTATAATTTTTGTTTTCTTTTTTTTTGTTTTTTTTTGTTGGTCAAGCACACAAAAATGTAATTATTAAAAAATTATGCTAAACACGCAATAAAAAGTTGGTAAGAGAAAAATACAAAATTAACGAAGAAAACCAACGGCGGGACAAAGTACAACGAACACAAAAACAAAAAAAAAAATGTATTTTTAAAAGGCAAACGGTCAAATTTATATATTTACAATTTTTTGTTCAACTTTTTGTGTTCATTTTGCGTTTTGTTTTGTTACACGCCCGCATGATGATAGAAGAAGGAAGGAATAAAGGGAAATGGCGAGGCTGGAAACAAGAGCAAAATTAACAATTGTTAATTTGAAAATTGCACACAAATGCGTAATGCGAAAGTTTTTTGCGCTCCGCCAACGGACAGCGCGACCCGTACTCTGTCCCGGTCCCAGAACCCGGACCCAGAACCCAAGACCATCCCCGGATCCCGCCAGACTCGGCTTGGCCACTTGTTAAGTGTTAATGAAATAATTATGCCAACTTTGCCCGGTCCAGCCACTGGCCGCACATGGCCCATTCCGCCTCCAAAACGCCTCAGCATATATACATACACTGTGAATAAAGTTAAAGTAATTAGGATGTACTTGTTAACTATATTTTCTTATTTTATTTAGAGTTTTATCTATAATATTTGCTATTTTTAACAGCCAATATAACAATGCGTTGAAATGTAATACAGATTCTAGAAAAATACACATATTATCTTGTTAGAAATAATACCTTCGTTCAGTGTGGTGTGTACACCCCTCTGGAGAGTCCTTTGGCCCAGTGGCGCCCCTGCAGCCACTTCAGTTTTATTGTTCCCCTTCTCACCGAACTGGGAACAATGAAGTGTGAGCTGGCCAGAGCCCTTATGTAGTATGTCCTCCTGCCCCCCAACGCCTTATTGCTTTTTTTAATTCGATAAACTGCCCTCCGAAGACGCAGGGCAGCGACCTTGGGCTTGTGGCGCCCCCCAAAGCCTAAAAGCAGGCATTGCTTTTGTGCCGCCGAGGCTTTCAAACGCCTAAGCCGCTTAATTACAACGAGTCCGGGGCCCCAGAGTTTTGCCAGCTATTTGCTTAAGACGCGAAAATGTGATTAACAAGTGTGAAAAGCCGCTCGGCTCTCCCTTAATTTTTTCCTCTTTTCATTTCTGCATGTCTTGCTTCCCAAGTTTCTTTCGCGAGTTTGAGGGAGTTTAATTTTGCTTGAATAACTTTAATTGATTTAGTTTGAGAGGAGAGCGTGTGTTTGCCGGAGGAGGCGACGCCTTCAATTGCTTAAAAAAGTACCAGAGTGTTGGCACCAAGTTAACATTCTTTAAATTACGATTTTTCTTTTAGAAAATTCGCTGTGATTTGCTGTGGAAAACGTATTTACTGGGAATATATGTATTTTGTTGGGAAATTTATCTGTATTTTATAAAATTTTCATTACCATAAATACCTTTGAGCTTTTTTGTTTATAAAACAAAACATTGTATTTTATTTTAACAAAAACTAAAGTTATTCAAATTAAAATATAATTTACAAGACAAAGAAATGTATTTCTTTATAAAGTGAAATATTAATGCAATTATGACACGCACAAATTTTTTTTTTATTTATTGGAAACATATAAAGATGGAAAATTCCATAAAAAATACTTTAAATTTCTAGTTTTATTTCACTTTCATAAAAACGGAAATATTCTTTAAAGGGGACAATTTAGAAAGTTGGGTTTTCAAAGCTTATACTAAGAGGAAATTGTTGTAATATTTGAATCTCCTTGAATATAAGCTATTATATTGCAATCACAACACCTTCTTACCATGTACAAGCTTAAAAATTGATTGAAGTTTTGCCGTTTAAATGCTCAAATAGGTTAAAACCGCCCCGCTGACAGAGGACAAAGTTGGCAAAGGATTGGCGTAGTTTTGTTGGCCGCACCAGATGCATCATTATCAAGCCGAATGACAGGTGTGCGCCTGCCAATTTGGGCCAGCTCTAATTGAATTTAGTCAACTCCGGGGCTCCGTGTCTTCGGGTTTGTCTGTTTCTTTGGCTTTTCACCGGAGAATTTGGGGGGTATTGCGGAGTGGTGGTCCTAAAGGCAGGATGCCTCGGAAAAGTTTCCTGCCCTGTCATTGTAATACACACCTCGCCGAAAAAGCGAAGCGAAGGAGCACAGCTCCTCCATTGTTAAGTTGTAGTTGTAGTTCCTGGCGTGTCGAGCAAATCCCAAGCAGGACGTCTTCGTCGACAGCAACAGCGACTGCGACTGAGACAGCGACGCCACCGCCGCCGCCAAACAATTAACGTTAATGGATCATGGTAACTTTTTCGCCTCTTTGCCACTGTGAAATCCCAGCGGTGCGTGTAAACTGGCAAAAGTAGAGAAAGCAAACTACGAGCCCCGCCGCACCGCAGCACCGAGCTCCATCAAAGATGTGTACTCCTCCCAAATGCCGCCCATTTGCCCCACATCCTCATTTCGCCCACTTTCTCCTTTTAGCTGCTTATGCTGCATCTTCAGATTTGGCTGTCTAGGCACTTGAAAAAATATAGTTCCCTAATCTAAACATGAAGTCTATAAAAGAATTATTGCAATCCTTCCATAACCTTCCAAAGTAAACCTAACATGAATTTTAAGTTTGATAACAGTCTTAGTTATTCTCATGATATCGATCCTATTCCGATTATCAATAAATTAAATATAAGGAAAGTTGCTAAATATAAAATATTTATTATTTATAACTAATATAGATACATAGTGTTATCTAAAGTGTATTCTCCAGTCACCCCATTTCCGTTCATCCCGTCAGGATGCTATCTGTGATAGACAAGGCTGGCAGCGCTCCTTTCGACACCGTCGCCAGCCGGTTTTGGCCAAGTTTTGTGCTGTCTTTTGCTGTTTTGCGTGCTCTCGCCGCCGCGACTCCCTGCGCAAAGTTTTCCTGCTACTTTTCACTTTTTCTTTTCTCCATCGTTACTTTTCTTTTACTTTTCGATTTGTGGAACCAGAAAAGCTGAGGAAGAGGAATAGGAAGCGATGGAGAGCCGAGCAGCGAGCAGCGAGCAGCGCGCGCAACTTTTAACACACTCAAGTGTCGTAATTTTGGCTGATTTTTCGCACACAAAACAATATTAATGCTGGTAGTTCCTTGGAGCGGGATCAGAAAAGTCCCCCCCAAAAAAAGTTAAATGAAAAGTTTTGCTTGCGCTGCAAACACGTCGCTTTTCCTGTCGTCTGCCGCCGCCTGCCGCCGCCTGCCGCCGTCTTTCGGAATGCGTCGCTGATTCCACCGACTGACTTTTAGGCTGCGATGCGAGTCAAGTTCCCCGCCGCACAGGAACACAGCGTGTGTACTCATGTAGGCTCTGCTCCGCAAATACACGAGTGTGTGTGTGCTGAGGGTTGGGCTGTAAATGGGGTGTGCGGGCGTTGTGCACCTTCCACGCAACTACTAGCAAGTTGAGCAAGTTTTCAACAAGCCCGCCCTGCCGGGCATAGGCTGGGCTCTTGCCCCAGCAGCAACCCGCTGTGCACCGTGGTGTTATTCATGGTGAATGGTTAACTAACATCTAACACAGGGGTGTATCAACCGTATTTCATATTTATTTGATTAATAGATGCTCTCCTTTAAAATAGTATGCTAGATTTAGTAAAATACAATAAAAATAGAGATAGAAAGTTTGTACTACTAACTAACTATTATAAAAATGTTATAGCCTTTTAATCAAGCCTTAAACAAACAATGTTGTCTATTTTAAGCCACTGTGCTAAGCAGCCAAACTGAATGGGGTAAAAGCGGAAGTCGCATCGTCAGGCACGAGAGAACCGCTCGAGAGGGGCAGGAAATATGTGAGTGGCAAAAGGGGCGGCATTTCAGGCGACTGGGCGGATGTTGGCAAAAAAAAAAAGTTTGGGGCGCAGCTTAAAAGTTATTAGCGTTTTTCGGGGAACGCAGAGAGCTGAATCAGAAGCCGGCGCATCTACGCAGGCAACTAGAAAGCACTTTTGCCATGGTATATGTTAGGTGCGTATGCACTAAGAGAAATATCCTTAACCCAAGCTTAACTTAATAACCAGTTCAAGTTGAGAAGCTCTGTTTAACTCTTTTCTACCTTATTATGTTTATACAAGTAAAGGATTAATATAAAGTGGAATTGAAAGTGAAATATACTCAGTGGTGCCACAGAAATTGCTTATATCAGTTCAGAAATTTGTAGAAAGTTTCTGCAACTCCGCTACCTTATCAAACACCTTGCTCTTATTTTCTAATAGTAATATAACTTTTTTCAAGTGTACAACTGAGTTGGGCATCCGAAAAATGCTATCGGGCTTCGAGGTGTGAGGTTTTTCGGGGGCGTGGCTCGGCACTGGAATTCATATTTGTGTTTGAGGCTTAGTACGTTATTAAGTTGTTACGTTTGGCCTGCTACAAGCGGCAACAACAGCACCATTGCCACCAGAGAACTCAGCGGGAGCAGCTATGTTGGGGAATGGGGTTCCCCCGGGTGGTTTGGGGCTTGGGAGTAGTCGTCGTCGCGTGGGCACCGCGCTCAAGTCTCAAAGGTATTGCGTGATATTTCAATTTGTTTTTAGTTGTAAGTGGCTTAAAATGATTTAATAACTCATCAAGGGATTTGCTTGTTGTTAGGTATTTACTTTAGTTTTCGTTGCCGCTGCCTGCTTGCCAACCGCCAGCCGCCATTTCCCATTTTCCGACTACTATTTGCGCGGGCTTACCTCAGTCTGGAGGAGTCTAGAGTTTGGGTCTGGGATTTGGTTTTTGGGTTTGCGTTCGCTATTTCGGTTCTCCGGGCTCTCCAGTTTTCCGGGTTCTCCGGCTTGGGTTTGAGCCTGCGCCTGGATCGACTTATGGCATGCGAAAGTTTTTAAGTAGTTTTGTCGTTTCATATTAACGAAGTTTCGTATTAGTTTTTGCGCTTTTTCACCATCATTAATACAAATAACAAACTAAACTCTCTGAATATTTGCGGATGGCTTGGGTTTTTCGGCAGAGCCAAATATGTATTTTCAACGCCCCCGTAACCTCAGGAAAACCCCGGAAATCTCCTTTTCCTCCCTGTAGCGCGATGTTTGCCGTTATAATGAGCAAAATGTATTATGCATGTTAGTATTTGTGTGTGTGTGTACGTGAGTGTGTGCACATAGTTTTGCGGCAGCTGTGTAAATATTTTAAATGCCGCTTTAGACCTAAATGCACCCCAGGGACTCCTCTCCCCGCCTGCCATTTTCATTTCCATTTCCATTCCCCTCTTTCCACCTCTTATTTTCCACGGAATTATGTGGACTCATACACACACGGATATGGGTGTGCATTGTTTGTCTAGGGTTTTATTTTTTCGCCCCCGAGCCGAGGGGTATATTGTATTTGTTTCGATTTATGTTACCACCAAAAAAAAAAAAGTGGCAATAATTCGAAACAGCATTTCAATTCAAATTTATTTTCAACTTCAGCCTATAACAATAAAGTTAAATGGAAAACTCCTTAAACTTTCGGGTTTCCAACGAGCATTAAAGTAAAATAAAAACTTAGAAAGAAATATTTTTGATACAATCGAAGGTACGGAAGGTTATGTGAGTTTATTTTTATTCAATTGAACTAAATATATATGTTTTTTTTTTTATTATTATTATCAAAACAAAGTGTTTTCTTTAAAATTGTATGTTTAAATTTGTCAATAATTGAATATTAATGCTACAACACTATCTTATAAACAAATAAAATATTTAGCACCCCCGTTCAAGTCAGAAAACCTGTTTTCTGTTTTCTTTAAATGTTTGTTTTTCTTTAAATAATCCACTTTCTTTATTTCCCTGCAACTCAGTCATGTTTTTATTCGACTTTACCAACTAATTTATAAAAAAGATTATTAAATAGACCGTTTATAACTGTGCACTTAACTTTTAACTGGTATCATTAAGGAGTTCAGGCCACCAGACAAATTAAATTAAAAACTTTTCTTCGCCTAATAAAACTGTTAAAGATTCGCCAAAGTTGAGAGCAGAAGGTATTTTTCTAGTCGAAAAAGTGTTGTGTTCGTGGCAACTTGTTTTTTTTTTTCTATTTTGTGTTCTCCCTTAGCATGAACACAATATCCGTAACGGGGTGTTTGGCAAATTTAAAATGTGCACGAATTAAGCCAAATCAATTTCTGACCAACAAATTGTATAGGTTGTCCTGCGGGCAGCACGGGGGGCACTCGAGAGTCCCTAGTCCCGAACCCTAACAACATCTCTCCTTCCCCCTAACGCATTGTAACCAGTCACGTAGCACAAATGTATCGGGAGGGCTGGACACCGACAGTAAACTACTGACCAAAAAGGCTGGACCAACACCGAGAGCAACACAAACAGATGGACAGACGGGGGGCAGAGGGACAAACGGATAACGGACAGCCAAACGGACATAGGGACTCACGGACGGATGGACACTTGGGAAAGCATTCCGTCCGACTTGCGGACCAAGTAGTTTCCAAGTGTGTGCGTGTGTGTGTGTGGGGTGCAACGTAAAATTTGACAAGTTGTGAAATTCCCTGGCAGCCACAGAGCGCAGAAAACAAAGTTTTGGTATTCTTTGTATATTTCTATGCCAAAAATTCAATACGGCTAATTACCCAGCATCGCAACCAACCACCGGCCAACACTGCACAGTGGGCGGCAGTCTATCCATTCATTCATCTATGTTTAATTGGCGCTTGGGAATTCCAAACTGGAGATGTCAAATATTCAATTAGCTTGGTCACTTTAACCGATCGATATTGGGGTTTTTTTTTCTTTTATTGTTTCATACCTCGAAAATTTCTACCGTTATCGATTGCAATTCAAATATCAATTACAAGCAGCTTTTTGAAATGCCAATTTCAATGACGGTTTGGCTGCTGACCCAATTTTCATAGAAATGGCTGCTCCCATTGACCATTGTGCGATCCCTTGGCTTCTCGGAACCGTATCTTTGTGAATGCCGGGCTGTATTTCTGCACTGACAAAAAATATATCACATTCTCGAGGTTGCTACAGAAATTAGATGTTTTAAATGGCTTAAAAAGGTATCTTAAAGTATGTAATAGTATTTTTAAAGCATCACAATCAGTTTAAATATTGTTTCTTGTATGATATAACCTTTTATAGAATAGTTTTAGATATTTCCTTAAATGTTTAAATGCAATTAATTTTAATTTTAAGAGTTAACTAACTAAAGATTAAACCGAACCAAAAACTAATTCCTATTCCATTTGACTTACTGTAAGGATACATTTAGTAGATTAATATCTCCTCAATAGCTATGGTATTTTTCTCCGTGCACGTGTGTGTGTGCGTTTTGTGTGCAAGTTTTGGTCGTCGTCTTCATTGTTGGCTGTCCTAGTCCTTCGTCCTTCGGCGTCGTCCCAAAAGTTTCTCCTTCATGTGCCTGCTGGCGGCATGTGTTCAAGAGTTAAGTTGTGTCGAGTGTGACAAAAGGGGAGCAGGGCGGTTGGGGCTGCTCGGGCTCCATGGTGGGGTTTGTGGTGTTCTTTGTGTGCTGACTGCACGAATTTAAAGCTGCCACACACTCTGCCAAACTGCTTTTTGACTTCTTGTGAAGGGGGCAAAGGCAAAGGCAACGGCAAGGGCAGCCGTAGCCGTGGCAGTCAGCTAACCAGCTGATTACTTTGGCATTTGTTTGGGCAGAATGCGGTGAGCACTGGCAGGGCTGCTGCTGCTTCTGCTGCTGCTGCTGCGGGGCGTCGTCATGCTTTATTTATTGGCCGGCTACGATGTCATAAAAGTCAGGCGAAAAATAACCTTTTCGGGGGAAGCCCCAATAACGGGCGACACATTAGCCGACACTCGGGGGCTGCGAGACAGCGACAATGACATCGCAAAGTGCCCTGTCATAATAATAATAGCAACAACAATACCGTGGCGGATCGGCGGCAGAACAACAACAGCCATAACAATTAAGCTATATCAAATTGAAAAAGTTACTTTTTGTCTCGCAACCTGTCATTACCAATGGCCATATAAAAAAAAGAGAAAAGGCTGCGGGGGTGTGACTGCCAAATGATGATTAAGCAAAATGCGCCCTGATGCGAGCATTATAGATCAAAGATATGTCCACGGAAAGAAACGCAAATAAAAGTTAAAAGATTAATATTTATAATAAATATTTGAGATTTAAAATAATCAAAGATAACATGATTATATCTTTATCATATATAAACAATAGAAAAAGCAACAAACATTGTCTAAATCTTTAAAGTTATATAAACATAACAAAATAAAAACAAAAATGAATCATCTTCTAGCCTTGACAACCCTATAAATAATAAATATTTATTTTAATTTAATTGGATTGCAAATTTATGTATTTTTGTAAGGATTTATAAACCTTTTAACCACAAGTTTACTTTTCAATAATTATAATCTAAAAATATTAACTTGATCATCCTTTCTGTGAGTTTCTGATTTCAGTAAATTCTTCAACTCTGAAGCATATTTTTGTTCTGTGTAACACACATAAACATATTCACGTTTATGCCTTCAGAATGGCTCAGCTCTTAGCTCTGCTTTATGACCTGGTAAACCGTAAATCAACACTAATTAAATAAAAAAATTGCTGCGCCATGGATGTGGAATGAGGTAATTGACTCGCTCTCCTAGTTCGTTTACCAATATTAATACAAAACTTTCTCATTAAGTGTCATAATACGGTCGACAAATGTCAAAACGCAACTTTTTGTCGAGCCAAAGTCAAAGCGAGAAAGAGCGAGGACAAAGGAGAGTTTCCTTCCCTGTTTTTCCCATCTATACCTCACCTCAACATCCCCCCTCACAGAACTCTAGCGTCTCGGTAGAGGGTCCTGAAACAAATATGTTTTTAATAAAGCGCATGAGTTGCATGCAACGTTTGCGATTGCCGCACTAATGAAACAGTTAATTGAATTTTGTGCGCGTGTGTCCGCAAATGAATTGGTTGCCAGGCTTCAACTGCCAATATGATTATAATTATTAATTAAATTTGTATTGTGTTGCACTTTCTGGCGTTATTTTCCTATAAACTTATAACCGTTACCAAGGAGTGAGTGTGAAAAATATACAAAAGGAATGCGAGTGGTTAAAGGTTAATTGAGCTGGCAATTAATGATCAGACAATAACCACAATAAAATGATTTAACTTATACGAATTTTCTTATATGTACACTGCCTGAGGCAATCTTCTAGTTAAGTTGTGCAACCAATTATTACGATTCCATTAAAGCTTTACAATTTCCTAGAATCTTTCGGTCCCAAACAATGTACAAACTTTAAGCCCCTACTTTGTTCGACTACAGGTTGGGGGTACGGTTCACATCTACGCAGAATTCAATGAACAGAATAGGTTCATTGATTATACAACGCTCAAGGGTTTAACTGGCTCACATTTGCACTTGTTCTCGCTGGCCAAGTAAAAGTGGTAGCTGAAGACGCCTGGCACGTCATTGAAGATGTTTTCCCTTTGAAAATGGACGAGTGTATTCAAGGATTTGGTCTTATTATTCAGTAGAAGAGGGTCGGCTTGACCATTTCCTGGACCGAAATTTCGCTTCCAAGAAGCCAAGAAGATGGCTGCTTACTTGACCAGTTAGTTGCCCGGCTGCCTTTCGGTGGCCTTTTATCATTAGTTTCTATTTGAGTTAAGCTCTCTCCCTCTCTCTCCAGCACACTGGCTGGGCATTTAATTAACTCAACTCAAAGTTTGAATTTGACTTGCGTAAATTAATACATTGGCCATGTTATTGGCCTCCTGTTGAACTTGGGGGACCACAACTATGCCATTGCCTATCCTTGAGATACTCTCCTCTATACCGTTCCCATTCCCGTTGCCGATATTCGGTATCTTTGGATGAGCTGCCTTTTTTGGGGCAAACTTCACTTACCACCACCACCGAAACCTTATCAAGTTTTGCCGGTGCTGGTGGCAGTGCCACTGCGTCTATCTAACTTTGCTTATAAATTTCATTCGAGTCATTTGTTGACACACAGATACTAACTAACCCATACGAGTGCAGTAGCACACAATACTACGGAAAAGTCGAAAGTCGCGAGTCGCGGAAATCGCGAAAAGTTGCTGAAGTTATCTAGGCGACGCAATTTCTCGTTCTCGTTCTCGTTCCCTTCCCGCTGCCTTTGTTTATAGTTCGCCTTTGTATTCGTAAGTTTCGCCCCCGAATGTGCAAATAGAATTAAAATGCGACGGCGAACGGAACTAACCCAATTCTGATTTCTCATTGCGGGGTGCTTTTCCTAACGTGATTACTATACTGATTACTATACTGAGGATATTGGTCAACAGGAAGCATTGTACTTAGTTCCTTGGTAATGCTTTGACAAGTATTTTAGTTTCTAATCAATTAATAATTGATTATATCATGTTTCTAGAACATTTTTATTAAAAAATTAAACTATTTAATGTTTGAAAAATATGTATATAAGGTTTGACTTGTTCTTACGTTCAAATATTCTATTAAAAACTGTAAATGTTGATGGATTCACCCATGGGAGACAAAATCCTTAAGCTTTGTTAGCTTTAATAGAAGTATTTACAGCTTAACGGGTAGAAATTAGTCGAGTAACCCTTTGAAGCTAGTTCACACTTTATCCCTTGCTGCGGGCACTTGTTAATCGGGGATAAAGAACTCGACGACACCCACAACAGCGGGCCATGACTTTCCTTTATGACAAATATATTCATTTCATACTCGTTCAAAGGCAACAAATCGCGTGACACGCTGACAGCGGTACTTGCCCCCTTTGGTTGTCGCTTTTTTCACTTCGCTCTTGTAGCGCTTGTTGAGCGGAGAGTGTAAAACTCAACTATTGTCTTCATTTTTCTTGCAAATCATGCAAGGCAATCTAAAATGTTGACACATTGGCAAACACATACACGCCGCCGACACGGGGCCCATCGACACATCATCGCCGTTGCCTGCCAGCCTGCCTGCCTATATATGAAAAGGGAGTGAATACTCAATGGTTGCAAACAGAAAATATGTAGCTATAAAAAAAAAAGAAAGGAATACAAAATAAGAGAGAGAAAATAAAAACATCCGGCGCCCTTTGCCCATGTCACTCAAGTTCAAGGTTCGCACGCTGTCGGTTAAGGTTACGCTTTTGTATTATCGCTGAATTGTCACAAGTCTGCGCTTTGTCTCGCAACGAGCGCTTTGAAAAATTACAATAATTGTTATTTACGCATATCTGAACATGAAATGTGTCAATTGGCAACCAACGAGCTAGCAAAGAATGGAACAACGTGGCGTATGCGTAATGTGTGAAAAGGGACACAAGGTCTGCCAGTCAGTCAGCCAAATGACAGAGCAGGAGTGCGTGTGTGTGAATGTGTGTGTGTGGGGGGGAGGGGTGTTTGCGACAAATATCAGACAAATGCTGTCATGCCTTCATAATGCGGTTCATAAAGCGATTTCGGGTATAAGCATCTACCGAGTGTTTTCAATCTCTCCGGTCAAGCCGCAAAGTCAACCACCAAGATGTATTCCATACTTGTAATCCGATTGAATAGGTTAAATAATATCGAATGCTTATGGCTCAAATAAATCCGATTTAAAAAAGAGCATTCTAGCTTCGTGTTAAATGTTTTTTTTTTGGTGGCAACACCACATTGATTGCCCTGTCTAATGCGTCTCATTTGTTAGAACATTTTTGTCTTCGCCCACTGTAACTTCAATGGTTTTTTTTGTCAGGGTTTGACTTTTTATTTCCTACACAGAGAAATAAAACTTAAGCTTTGTTTAAAGCATCAATAAAATCTTCTAAATAAGGATTAATTTCAGTTAATATAGGATAGCATTAAAAGAACACTTAAATTAAGGAGCTTATCCAAGGCTCATAGTTATAGTTAAAATATTTATTTCCATTGATTGATTGTTCTTCCCTTTTTAGCACTCATTTTATACAAATGTAATTTTTGTCAAAGTTTTTGTTCGTATTGAACAATTTCCATTGGCCTCAATTAGCGGGCTTTAAAACAAACGTCAATGGTGGTGTTGGCATTAAATTGAAGGCGGCTTTACCCATATATAAATAGGAAACATCGCCGACCCTTTGACTGGCAGTTGTGTGAAGAGCATTGACGCGGCTTGTCGATTGAATTAAATATAAATATCATATTTTCATCGTTGAATTAAATATTTAAGTATTTTAAATATGCGTCGAGAGCGAGTGTTGCCGCTGGCGCAGCCTCTGCTGGTGCTGCTGTTGCCATTGATGGTGCTGCCGGGCACGCACTTGAGTGGCGCAGTGGCGGCGTCGGCGGCGGTGGCGACGTCTGTTGACAAGGATGTGGCACCAGTTGGCGATGTAAAAACGGATTTGCTGTCATTGGAGCAGGAAATTGGCGGCTCTGCGGTGCGGGACGGAACCGTGCGGAATCTGCTTCCGGTATGGCATCAGCAGCAGCAGCAGCAGCGGCGGCGGCGGCGTGGCATCTTCTTTAGCGGCGGCTTCAACGGGTTTCCCTTTGCGGGCTGGAGTGGCGGTTATTCCTGGTCATTTCCCGGTTACCCGTACAACTACTATGGCAACACGCCCGGCTATTATGGCTACGGCAGCGGCTACTATCCCGGCTACCTGGGCTATCAGAAAATTATCATCGGCTAATGCAGGTCGTCTCGGAACTGAGTAAAATAACGAAGCGAAAATCATTCAATGTGAGATTATAAATAATGCGCAGGAAGGCCTCGGGACCCGTTCGCAATTTGTTATTTTACACTGAGAAACCAACTAGTCAAAATAACAAATGTTAATTGACTTTCAAACGTTGTGTTTTAGAAGTGAAAAAAAAAAGAAATTGTATTGTTTCGTCTGTGAAATAAATAACTAACAATGTTATTAATGTGACAAGAAATTAAATAATAATCTAAATAATAATCTAAAAAGAAATTATTGTTTGAAAATAAGTTTACTAGTCGAAACCCTTTTTGGAGTGGATTTTTGAGTGAAACATTTTGTTATATTCATAACATACATAAATAATAATTGTATAAGATGGAAAACAATGTTTTCCAATACCAATAACAATAACCTAAAATGATTTAAAAAATGAATTTACAAATATGGTTAGCAGTTGTTGGAACATTTTTGTTCTCAGCTACATAGTTTATTTCATAATTAATCCTTCATTATGATTTTCTTGTTTCTAATTTACTTAATTTACCCTTTTTGGAGTGGATTTTTGAGTGAAACATTTTGTTATATTCATAACATACATAAATAATAATTGTATAAGATGGAAAACAATGTTTTCCAATACCAATAACAATAACCTAAAATGATTTAAAAAATGAATTTACAAATATGGTTAGCAGTTGTTGGAACATTTTTGTTCTCAGCTACATAGTTTATTTCATAATTAATCCTTCATTATGATTTTCTTGTTTCTAATTTACTTAATTTACCCTTTTTGGAGTGGATTTTTGAGTGAAACATTTTGTTATATTCATAACATACATAAATAATAATTGTATAAGATGGAAAACAATGTTTTCCAATACCAATAACAATAACCTAAAATGATTTAAAAAATGAATTTACAAATATGGTTAGCAGTTGTTGGAACATTTTTGTTCTCAGCTACATAGTTTATTTCATAATTAATCCTTCATTATGATTTTCTTGTTTCTAATTTACTTTTTCTCGTGTACTTATTGTGTACTTGTGGCGATTGTTGTTGTTGCTGCTTTTAAATTAATTTGCCGGACATAAAAAGTTGTGCTAAGTTGGTGCCGGGCCGCCGAAAAAAGAACAACATGAAATTGCACAATTTATATTCATTTTTGTTGCCGTTGGTTATTCGGGAGGGCACAGATTTTGCATAAATCATTTCACAGCCACCGAAATGAAACGCGTAACATAATTTTTAACCCTTGATAATTTTTTATGACAAGCATTTTCGTTATATTCCCTTCTGTCTGCGGGTCGTCGTCGTCGTCGTCGTCGTTGCTGCTGCTCCATGGGCCGCAGTGAAATGCAAATAAAGCGGATCAAAAGTTTGCTGTTAAAAGAAGATTAATTGCAATTTGGTGGCAAGACCTGAAACATTTCGTGACCCCCCGCATCAGGCAATGCCGGGGCCCCCGGTTGGTAATTAAATATTTTTAAGCTGTAAATGGTTTCCATTTGCGTGATGCTGTTCTTATTTTGTATTTGCAATCAATAAAATTCATTAAACGCGTACTTCGCCAGAACAACAAAGCAACAACAGCAACAATGCGGACAAACAAAACGGGGGGGTTGGGAAACAGGCGAAAAAACAATGGAAACCATTTCGGCCGTAGTCTTAGTTTCAATTGCCACTCGGCAGTTGTAAATTGTTCCACTATAAGTGCTGCTGGCCCGCAATTGTTGCAGTTCCGCAAGTGCCTATTGTTTATTCATTCATTCAGTCCGTTTCATAATCATTTTATTGCCGAGGTATGCTGTTTTTTTTTTTTGTTTTAATCAATTTACATAATTTATGTACTTTTTATGGACCCAACTCCCAACGGGCGGGCGCTCGGCTTGTGAATTGTTAAAGAATCGTTATGTTTCAGTTTTGATAGTTGATCTGCTGTAATATTGAATTATCCTTACATAAGCAATTGTCACATTGCAAATCATTAATAATTAATTATTGATTCAACAGTGGGATAAGCGTCAGCTACCGCCGTTATTTGGTTGTTTCATAAAGAGTTTAATTTTTTTGTTGTTAATTACATTTAATGGAATTTCATGTTTGACTTTACAGATTTTTAATAGCTATTAAGTATACTTTGGCTTGATTATCTTGTTATTACAGTGAGTTCGTGGAAGCTAAAACTCCCCACGAATCGAAGTGCAGGTGATAAGATAGGACAAGGGCGTTGCGGTCATGCGGGAAGAAAAAGAAAGAGAGAAAAAACTCTGGGAATGGTCGAACTTTGGACCTTTGTCTTATTATTTTTTCTTCCGGTTTAATTTAGAGTTCAATGCAATTACAATATTCCTTCCGTGTAAAACTTAATTTCATGTTGAAAAACATACTTTTAATTTTAACTTGTGTTCTTTTTATTAAAACTTCTTTGCTGGTAAATTTTCGAGCTGGTTAATGAGCTATTTAAGTCATGCCAACTCTATGATTAACTACTTGAGCAATTAATAGCTCACACGTGTTTCTGTGGTTCAGCCCACACTCGTGGCTAGATCCCATCCTTAACCCTTTTTTTTTCTTACTTGAACCCACCTGTAATTAATAGTTTCCGACTGACCATTTTTTGTATTGTGAAGGAAGGAAGGGCCAGTAAAATGAACGCTATCCGCGAAACGAGGAGGCGGTCCAAATTGAGGGTATTCGAAAATTTTAATAGAGCTGTCAGTTGGCCACTGGCACTTCCACTTTTCCACTTTTCCGGATGGGCGGACCGACCTCCAGCCGTTTGCCATCCGTCCAATCAGTCATCCGGGAGCTGCCTGCCTACTCCGGCCGGCACTTGTGCCCATTGTGCTGGCTTTTCATAATTGAAACGAGGTCAAAACCAGCGAACCTCATTAAAAATTGAATTGTTTAATTTTCATTTGATTTAATTAAGTTATTTGTTGGTCAATTAACCTTTTTTCCACAGCTCCGTTGTCCCGTTTGCCATTGCTATTGTCTGACATATCAATACGAAGTACATTGTAGTAAATATGTATTTATATATATGAATATATGTATATAAATATATGTTTATAACTATATATACATGTGTCGGATGCAGTTGTTTGCGCTGACATTATATTGTTATTGTTGTGATGATTGCCCTTGTCGGCGGGGCAAGGGAATATTTTAATGCCTACTTGCAATTATGCGCTGTGCCCGGCGTCAATGTGTTGAAATTTTATTAATTAAAAATACTTTTCAATTAAAGTTAATGCGCTCAGCATTTATGTAATTCTATGTGTAAATACGTTGTAAACTCTTGAAATAACGCATAATGAAAATAACGCGGGCAGCCAATTTAAGGATTTTTAATTCCAAACCACACGCCCATTCAATCAGAATCAGCTTTAACACTTGTAAGCTTAAAAATGTATACTTTCCCAATAATTCCATCAGCATCCAATCAAACAATTTAAGTTTATCAATAACTTAAAAATTCGTTCACCTTTCAATTGTAAACCTTAAGGTACATATTCTCTAAGAAATACGCAATAACTCTTACAATTTACAGTCTTTCCATTAAAATTCTTTTCCAACTCCTTTTTTTCGAGGGGTTAAGAGCAAAAACCACAGCGATGTCAAGTGTGTAAAGACCATTTTTTTTAGCCCTTTGTTATGGCCTCAGTTATTTTTTACTTAGCACTTAGCAAGAGGCTTAAACTGCGACTCAACTCCGGCCAGCATCCGGCAATGAAATCGGCTCAGAGTCGGAGTTCAGGGGTCTGGAGTGCGGACGGGGCCTGAAGTCCGGAGAGTCTGAAGTCTATCTCATTATGCTCAAATGCACTTGCAATGGCTGGGAGCTCTGAGCTGCTCACAGAGCGATAAACAATATTCATGATTATGAAAACTTGTGCGGCGTTCGCCTTCGCACTTCAAATCTGTGAAAGCGAGGGCGGATTGCAGAGATCAAGGGCTAAAATGAAGAACTTTTAATTTAAATCCCTTTCATCCATTGTTTGAGGATAAGTGGCAAGTGCTATGGAAGGAAGCTTTGTAAATATATATTGTGGAGGAGAGTTGGTTCAAGTTGTTTGTAGAAAATGTAATGTGATATAAGGTAAGTCTATTAGGATTACTGATGTAGTTTGGCATTTAACAAACGATTTACATTGTAATAGTTTTGAAAACTGAATTAAAGGTCTTAGGCATTATAATCTATGATAGTTTTAATACAATATGAGAGTGAGAATAACTATTTTCAGATGTACAAAAACATAACATGCATATCTTTTAACATATCTTATAGTATCTTTATCTTATTCCTATAATATTTATACAAACACAGCCAAGCCTATACCAGTACGTTATGTTCAAAATCATCTCACAGCTTCCTATATAACTCCTCAGGACCTTTGTCTTTCCCTACACACCACCGCTCAAAGCAGATGTCGTTCCAACTTCAATTGTACTTGATTGTCAAAATCCCAGAATCCGAGTATCCAAGAATCCGACAATCCGTTTACCTTTCCAATACGCTTCAAGCTGCCCTCCTTGGGCTGGCCAGAGTTTGCCTTTGGAGCAACTCCATTAAGCGAACGCACTGGGTGGGCTTCGAATAATCCAGAGCTGGCTATTTCCTCAACCAAAGGCTCCAGGCAATGACCACAGATACGGATACATCTGCAGATATGAGGCAGGCATGTGGATGTGTACATATATTTTGGCAAAGCATCGAGTCCTTGCCGCAGAGGCCAACTGAAATGAAGTGTCATTGTGACTGAGCCCCAGCAGCTGCAGCAGCAGCAGCAGCAGGGGAACTAGCAGTGCTGCTGCCAGCGTACAGCATCCAAAGGATCCAAAGGACCCCAAGGACTCGCGCAGTGCCCGGGCGACACATTTACACGCACTGCTGCAGCCGCAGAGCAGCCTCACGTACTCGGCATTGTGACAAATGGATTTTCGCATGAAATCCCCAGGATTTCTTCAAGTGTAATTGCGCACGCTAAAAGCGAATGCGAATGCGGATGCATTTGGCGGCATTCCTCTCCCAAAAAAAGTATGGAATGTTCCAAAGCCAAAAAATTCCAACCCGAAATGTACCCAGTATCTCATTGAAATGTATAAGTAAAAAATAATATATATTGTGTGAATTGGGAATGTTATTCGGAAGCAGTGGATTATTCAATTTAATAAATGATTTTTATATTTTTATTTAATATAATTAAATATTAATTGATTGTCATTGGGAATAAATAATGCAATATCTCCGTCTTGTTATCTTTCTCGTTGTTTTTACACGGTGTCTTCACTCGACGTCTTTGCTCGTTGTCTTTACTCGTTGTCTTTACTTGTTATCTTAAAGTAGTTTGCTCGTTGTATCTTCTCGTTGTTCTATGCTCAACCTCGTCGTTGTAATCGTCGTTTTCCTTGCTCCTCCAACCATCATAATTCGAATATACTTCTATTAAGTAGTGGGTAGAAAAATGTGGATTTGAGTCCACTAAACGAGCATTTAATTTCATGCACTTGCGAACGTTTATTGCTCTCGCAGGATAATTTTGCAGTACTTTTTCGGGATTTTCTTTTTTTAACCATCGCCGCTGCAGAATGATCACCCAGGTGAGCCGGAGTTGACTCAGCCGTGCCAGGATGGTGCACGGGATGCACAACGATTCAGCCAGCATATGGCGCAGCAGGTTTTCGCTGCTCAGCAGGATGTGGAGGACCCCTAGCAGCATCAAAACCACCTCATGGATCAGCTGTAGCAGCGAGGTAGCATTCTACAGACAGAGACCAAAACGGAGGGACAGGCTATAGAGAAGTCTAGTCCATCGATCCCGGATAGTTGCAGATAGTTGGCCATCGGAGGAGCCAGAGACAAAGGACAACTCGAAGCTGGAAATTTGAAATGCAAACTTTGCCTTTGGCGCGTGCCATTTCCTTCGATTGCCGTCTCTACTCGATTCCACGTTTTTGTTTTCAAATTCGCCCGGCTTTGACAAATTTTGTAGTATAGCCAGCTACTTACTTGGCAAAGGTGTCGTTCGTTGTCGTTTTACTTTTTTCCCAGACCAGCAACTGCTGCTACTGCTGCTGTTGCATCGTAAAAGTACTAAAAAAAAGTACAAAGTTTATATTGCCAAACATTACCAAACAGGGGGCGACATTACTGGCAACTCGGCCCCACTCTCTGTTCCACACGGCGGGGCCACCCCAACAAATCACGCCCAGGCTATTTGCAGTGAATTGAAATTGATCAATTTGGGTAGTTAGGGGAATTGTTTGGCTTTATGTACGCTGCTGGCAGCTTTAATGGATGAATTCGCTTATGCCATCGGGACTGTGCCGAAATGGGTAAATTGAGGTTGCCACTCGGGGAACTGGATCCGCCAGAATGCCAAATACATATATATATATAGCGAGCGGAGTGGAGTGATGCCCTCAAATCGAATTAACGTTTGCCCTGCGGGACACGTCTGTTTTTGGTGGGGAAAATCAACCAAATAATTCAGCCAAGTTTCCTCCAATTTGACAGGCGAAATTATGAAAAAATCAATTGAAGTCAAGGCTGATGTTTCATCATCATTAAAACCGGTAGTGATGGACTGCGGTTTAATTAATTATATAATGGGCTACTTGTTTTTCTTTTAAGCCATTTTAGTCTATGCAACCAAAAAACTTAAATAAAGCCTGCCTTCGGCTAACATACCTGATTCCGGTACTGTGCCCGAAGGCTGATGGCATTTGAGTTTGCAGTTGGATGCACTTAAGCCTCGAACTGCAGTCTTTCAGCAAGCAGCTTACTCGCCTGTTTCGGCCCTCTTCCGCCCGGTCTTGGCCATTTTTAAGTCCCAGCATCTCAATTTCCCACTGTCCACTGCCTTGTCTTTGTGCTCATCTGTCCTGTCCCCACTGCATTATTTCCAATTGCTCCTCAGCTGGCCGACAAAAAAAAGAAAATAAAGAAAGAAACTGAAGGAAAGAAATGGTGTTGAAAAAAGGCAAGGCAAGTACGGATGTGCGGAAGTACGGAAGGGGAAAATCTGCCTAATTCAAAGGCGGCGTCACCAGGGGCGGGGCAGTGCTTACAACGCAAATCTGCGAACGAACGGAAAGAAAGTGGAAAGTGTAATGACAAAAACCCGGATTAAGAATGTGCCGCATACAAGTTGCACACTTGCGCCTTTCTTGATGTCCTGCTCCTTTTATACAAAGGGTTTGGCGTTAGGGTGGACCAGGGACTCGATCGGAATTTTAAATCTATCTTTTATAACTTTCAATTTCATTTAAAACTTTTAAAAATAAAGAAAATGCTGATAAGGCTCTTGAAACGAACTTAAAAATCTTACAAACCGTTTATACCATTTGTGTATTAATCTAATAATATTTAATATTTGTATTTCAATTAAACAAAGGGCAGTATACTCTAGTTATTTAATATACTTTTGAATTTAATGAATAATATAAATAATAATTAATAATTCTACTTCAATTAAACAAAAGACAGTAAACTCTTGTTACTTGATACCTTCCAGCATCATGGTTTCCGCTGCAATGTCCACTGAATCTTCCGCCTTTCGCATCTGTCGCCATTTCTCCATATATATATATAAATACGATATATATAAATATACATAGCGATGAATGTATATTTTAAGCAAGGCTTATCTTATCAAGCGACATAAAAGACGCCTTTCAGCGAGCGTCTAGCTACAATTGTTAGTGGCACCGATTCAGGCCCCCGGTCCGGTTTCAGATTCAGATTCCGATTCGGTTTCTGTTTCAGACTGGGACTGGGATTGGGACTCGTAGTCGGATTCAGGGCCGGATTCGTTTGCTTTGGCGCTGGCTTGGCATCAGATCTAGGACCAGATTCCGACTCGGATTCGGATTCGGATCCATGAGGCGGCTCCTTGTCCGCAGGGCAATGCACACAGCTGGACATTCATTACAAAAACGGAAACACTCGCACAATGACAGAAGATAAATGGACCTGCACTTGTACGTGTGTCTCCTGCTCTCAATCCATCCCCAATACCTCCCTTCTCCCCGTCCCCAGTGAGTCACAGTATGTGTGTGTGTGTGTATGTGCGGTTTTATTTAGTCGCTTGTTTTATACCAACATCTAACGAAAAAAAAAAAAAAAAAAACTGGAAACGAAATCTTTGATGGTGGAAAATGGAAACAGCTTATACTTTTCCTTTTTCCCTGCTGCTGTTGCTGCTGCTGCTGCTTTTAGTTTAGATTTTTAATCTGTGCATAGCTTTTTGTTGCCTTTTGTTTTATCAGCAAGCAAAATCGGCAACAGCAAACACCGAACAACCAACCCAACCAACAACCAAGAGCGCTTCATATTCATTTGGTTTTTGTACCATATTTGTATGCACGGAACAAAATAGATATCATTCCCCAATCCATTCCACGATATCTTTCATCAATTTCGAGTTGATATGGGGTTTAGAAATATCACCAATGCGTTATTTAAATAATAACAAAACGGTATCATTGACATAGAAAAACACAGACCACTCACAGGCTGTGATTTCAAATTAAGGCTTTGATAATTTAATTACTTATTTCCGTATAGCAAATTTTCGAATTTATTTCTCAAGAACCTCAATAAATTATCCGAGTATTTCTCATTTATATTTGCTTTCCTTCTCGACTCAGTTAAGAATGTTAAATTGTGTGAATACTTTTATTTCGAGTGCATTCCCGCTTGGCTCTGATGCTGATGCTACTTTTTGTATGCTTGTCTTTTTTGATTGAGATATTTATTATGGACATTTTTTAGCTTCTCGTGTACCTAGCTCCCCTACCAATTTCAGCATCGCCTTTTTGGCCCAATTTCAATTTAAAACTTTAACCATTTGTTTTGCGAAGAGCGCAAATTTATCAGCTATTTTTACGCCATTTTTGGCCAGCTCGTTGCGAGCGTTGGTTGCATTCATCAAAAAATTTTATTCCGACGCGCTTCTAACTTGGTGGTTTTTTATAAGCGCACTTTATGTCAAAACCACAGCGACACCAACACACCAACAGACACATACAGAGAAATACCAGGAAAAAAATGCGAGATGCACCACTAAAAGGAATGCGAAAAAATATTTATTTCCTCCCCACGATGGCCCCAGACCTCCTCTTCTATAAAGTCCACCACACCCTCTGTCCGGCGACAAAAGACAAAAGCAAAGCACACCAAACATCGGCGGCCAAACACAGCCAAAAACCAAGCCAAACCAGAACTCAACCTAACCGAGCGCAAAAAAAGCTAAAGGAAAATAAAAAATTGAAAACAAACTGTCAAGCAAGTGAAATAAATTAACAAAATGGCGCCATAAAGCTAACATATGAGCGAATACTTGATTTTTGCAGCAGATTCTCTCCCACATATAAATTTCGGAGATGAGCTCAGTGCATCGTGCACCATTTCTCCTTTCTTCGCCACTAACTTTTCTATTATTTAGACATATATGCCAGTGACAGCGTTAGAAGACAAAAGCCGAAGAACTTCAAGAAGTTTATATAATAATAAAGCCTCGGCGAACTAGATACCGTGCTCGTAAAGATCCTTAAATGAACCTGTCATTGTCGCAGAAAACGGATTCAATTGAAAGCGAATCTCTGGCTAATAGGACATAAGAGGAATTGTCACATTAGAGACAGAAGCAAATTAAACTTTGTTTTACCTTTTGAATGGCTTTCGAAAGTTTTCTGTGAGGTTTCTCATTAATTAAATGAGAGCTCCAATTATACTCTGTGACTCCTGCATTTTGCAACAGTGAGTAATTGAGCATTTGAACTGTCAATTTCGAGTGTGTTTCACTGACTATAAAATTATTTCGGATGTATGCATGTTGGTTGTAAATATTGCTTTCACAATTTGTTGTGGTGTTTTGGCTTAAGTTACTTTATTTGTCGCTTCAAGTATTTGAAGTGGATAGGAAATGCTTCTATTTTAAGTTAAATTTCACTTTTAGTTTCAGATTAAAATCGATGTACGCTTCACTCTATCATTGTAACTAGAAATAGGAGGTGTCTTAAAATTATAATTATAAATTGGAAAAGAAACTTTAGCTTCTGTGGATCAGCTAATGAGCCCTTAGAAAATTAGTCAAGTTCAGAATTTAAAACATAAATTCGTGTTTTAAAACAAGACACTGATTCTGATAAAGATTTTCTTAAACGCAGCATACCCCTAGACTCGCTGCAATCCCAACAATGTTGCATTTTGGCTTTAACTTTAACATTCGCCAACTAAACAAAAGAAACGACTTTGTTTTTAACTTTTTGGCCATCGAACGTTTCACGCGACATATGAGCCGCATGTCACAGCAGCAGCAACAGCACCAACAATAACCAATGGCTTCAATTTTGTTGATTGGAGTCGCACGAGCTTGGCCAATACCAATACCAATGCCAATAACCCGGCCCAGGCGATGGGAGAGTCACAGGACTGTGCTCCCTATGGTTGGCCAAACGGGGGGGGACTTTTTCGCTGGCAGAAAGCTTATGGTATGTGAATGCAATTGCCAATGTGCCGGCGTGCAAAGTATGCCCAAATGCATTTTAAAACATTGTTTTGGCTACGCTTTTTGCCACATGGCATCAGCTGGCTACGGGCACCGCCAACACCAGCAGGCCAGGCCAGGCCATGTTGGCCGGGCCAACACACACACACACACACACACAAAAGCCAATGCCAAACAGATAAGAGCGCGTATTTTATTTGCATACTTTTAGGCTGACTTTGCGAGCGGACTGCGGCAATGGCGGCGTTTGGAAAGCCATTTGCCAGCAGAAATGCGACGTTGGTTGACAAAAGAACGCAACAAAAAAATCACCAGAGAATACGTGAAAAAATAGCGCAAAAACGCTGGCTAAAAAATTGCCAGAAATTGCAAAAGCAACAGAAACACACTCATACACATGCACAAAGGAAAACTGGGAAAAAGTGAAGGGGGTCGAGAAAATATGTGAAATGCGAACTTTTACAAAGATTGACAAGTGGCGACTGGCCCGTTTAAAATGTCAAATACGTATACTGTTGCCGAGACTTTCCATGGAAAACCAAGAGCGATTTAGCCGGGAAGGGGAAGGGGGAATGGGTCTGGGAAAAGTGCTGAGAGGGGGTTACGTGCCGCTGGTTTTCGCCAGCGATTTTTGTTTTGTTGATGTTTTGATTTGTGCGTGCGTGCAAATGTTTGCACTCGCGCCGTTTGTTTTTGTTTGCTTTTGTTTTCTTTTTCGGGGTTTTGTGCTTTGGACAAACCACCAACTAGCCAGGACTCCCTCCAGTCCACACTCCTTCCCCTTCACGTCCAGCCAGCCATTGAGGCACTCGAAAAGCCCCCTGGCTTTGCCGCCTTTTTTTCCGGCTGGGAATAAACTATAGTTCAGCCACATATACATATATTCCCACGTAGATACATATATATTTATTTTTTTGCCAGTTAAATTTTCCTTGCCTGTGGTCCCTTGCATTGCGTTGGTGCACAAAAAATTACAGTCAAAAATTAAACTTACTTACATCATGATCTTCACATTCATAAGTATAAAACATTAAGGTTTGTTTATAATTTTCTAAATTTATGTTTATTTGAACCTATTATGGATACACTTCTTTTATAAAACTTACAGCTAATTTAATAGGAAATCAAATAGTATCCTAGGATAACCCTTTAAAAATCTATCTTACAAAATGCAATCAAATGTTTGAGGTACCTATTTAAATGATTTACTTTAATTTAATGATTTTAAAAACCCTACAGATTTCTGTAGCGCCTTTCTTATTTGTTTTTCTAAGCTACAATTTTAAAAAATAGCTCCTAAATAGCACTACAAAATTCCAGAGAATATTAATATATTTCAGTGTATCGTTGAAGTTGTTGTTTTGTTTCGTTTCGTTCGCCCGGCGGGCTGTGTGCGTGGGTGTGCTCATCAAAATGGAAACTGTGCAACGTGCACTAAGTGTGACTGATAGTGTGGTGAGTTAGTTGATTCTTTTTTATGCCTCGCAGCCCCAAAAATTTCCCCGGGCCCGAGTCTGACAGTTGCAAATCATCAGAAATTTAAATTGACTTAAATTGTTTATTTTTTGTTTTGTTTTGGTCGTTACTTGTTTTTATTTTCGCTTGTGGGCCTGCTGGTTTTTGCCGTGATTCGTGCAGGACTCGCTTCCTGCCCGCTGTTATTTATGAAAATAATAGATATGCAAATTAATTTGGCTGGCTCTGCGATAACAAAAACCATTGATAAAACTAGCAATTACATAGGTTTGGGGGGGTCGGCAAGGCGCACTTTAGACCTTTAAAGCAGGCATACGTACACACCGGCAGGGTAATTTAAGGCTCCAATTAGCTGACCCAAAATGCTATATGCTGCACATAACGTGGCTGCGACTTCATTTGTTCATTGTGTATGGCTTTATCTGTGGCAAAGGCCTGCGGACTGTCTCTACGCTCGATTGAGTATTAAGGCAAATCCATACACTCAAAGAAAACATAAGAAAACGGATGAAAACCTATTAAAAATGATGCAAGATAAACCACTTAATTATTATTTAATTCCTGCAGATTGATATAGGAATATATGCTTAAGGATATGATAAGGATATGATAGATCAATCATGTTATAAATATCTATAAGTTCAAGGATTTATTTTAAAGTTCTCCTATATTTTATCAATCCAAAACGTTTAGTTTATTCAGTAAAAAGAAATATAATTGTATCTAGTATTTATACTGGCAGTTTTCCCTTCGTATTTGCTTTTAAAATCAAATCAAATCTTTTTTGATGGTGTACATGTATCGTATATAGCCTTATGCCCTGTGCAAATGTGTGTAATGTTGCTCCTTCCACTTGGTCCTTTTCTATTCGTTTTTGCTTTGATTTCGGGCAAATAATAAAATATACAATTGTAGTAGAAATATGTCAGTAAAATTCACAAAATTCACGTTTCGCATCTCCTGCTGTGGTCTGTTTCCGACCCCTCATCCCATCCCTGTGTCTGTCTTTCCCATTGTCTCTGGTTGTGCTTGTTGACTGTGTATGTGTGCGTGTGATTTTTATTTTTGTGGCTTTTGCGCGCATTGCTCTTTGTTTTTATGTATAAATCATTTATTGTTTTTATGTACGACGTTGCGAGCTGCCTCGATGGCTGGCTGGCTGGATGGCTGGATGGCTGGCTGAATGCCAAATATGAGTGCCTGTGTCTGACATTAATTGGCAGTGATTGAGGGATTTTTGTATGCTCCCTCCATTTCTCTGGCGTTCCCGACTCGCCGCTCAATATGTATGTGTATGTGTGTCTGTATATGTATTGTCTTGGCTACGTGCGCCTTTATGAAATATTAATTGGCCTTTCATAGGGCTCCCCTCAGCTCCCGAACGTGCCAGGACGGCCCATAACCTGCTCAATGTCAGCACAGCGGAAGGCCAATACCAATATAAAGGCACTGTATTGGCCAGTTCCGTTGGCTACCTCGTGAGGTTGGCATTACGATTTGCCCAATAAGGTGAAACAAAAGATAGACCCCGAACACGATTTTGACTGCAAATTGAATCAGCTTTTCATGAAAATAGCCTGAGAAGCCGAGAAAAACGGAGTAATACGGCAGGAAAATATTTTGCATTGTAATTTATATTCAACTCTTCGTAACCCCGTAGCCGATAATTTGTTTAATGTAAACAACAGGAAGCTGCACTTTATTTACACTGCTGCGTACTTTTAATTCAACGTCAAAGCTTTCGTTAAATTGTGTACGATCTGTTCAAGGCCTCTTTGAAATTGTTAACATAATTGTAATCAGTTTTCCATACTTACTTTTATTTGATGTGTGCAAAGTGGAAATGGTAAGTGCTTTTATATATTTTCCATTCCCATTCAATAACTGAATGCTGCCTCGAACTAATGAGCATGGTTTGTATGCCACTTCATTAGCAATTCAATTTGCAAGATGTCACATCTTTCGCTGGCGCTGAAATAGTTTGAAAGCTAAATTAAAACAACATTTTAATACACTTAACTGCTTTAGCCTTGCAGATCCACTTAGATTGCTTGGAAGTCACTAACCTCGATGTGGAAAATACAGTTCCTTTGCTCCGCTCGCTTTCCGCGCCGAACAAAGCTGACGACTTAACCTTGAAGTTGTCGTCGGGATTGCTCTGCACTCGCTCGAGTACATTTTCCACATTTTCCTTACACACCCACAATTTCCAAGCTCGGGCGCCGGTTTCTGCACCAGCAGCTGCGCTTTGCGTGTTGCCAAAAGGGCTTTTTGCGTTTAATTAAAAATATAGAAATGCTGCACAAGTATGAGTATGTTTTGCGGCTGGCGTCTTTGGCCTGGCCCTGGCCATGCAATAGAAATGTTGCTTGCTTATTGCTTTCGCCTGTCAGTACACTGAACTAAGTATTCCAAAACAAGTGCATCTGTTGTCTTGAATTGCAAAAGGGATCTCTAGATTACCTAGTAAACTGAAGCTTATCTTGTTAATGCTACCCTTTCATCAAATGTTCTTTGTCTTTAACGAAAGAGAACGATAAGATATTATCCTGATTATCCTTATTATTTTCCGTACAATGCTTTTTCTCAGTGCAATTGTAGTCGTCGTTGAATGCGCTACAGTGCGTATTCGTGATTTTCCACGCCTCGAGAGTGTTCAGCGCACGAAAGCGAAATTTAGCTGTTAGCTCCTGGCTCCTGCGCCTTTTGTGCGGAATTGAATCTTATATTAAAGATGGTGCAAGGCGGCGCTGACGACAGCCAAGGATCCGCATCCGCAGTCCCATCCGTGTGCGTGCCAGTGAGTGTGTGTGCGACTCAAAATAATAACAGCGCGATGCTAACAAAGGCGCGCACAATAACCAAGGCAACAGCTGCTGCAGCTCGGCCAACAACAATCTGGCTCCGGCAACTCCTGTGCCGTTGTTGTTGCCGCTCCAAGCGGAAACTCAAAGCGCGTAAACCGGAAACGGCTGTTTAATGGCGTCGCTGCGCATGCAAAGGCCCGCGCCCGCACCCGCACCCGCATCGAGCTAAAACCTAAGCCCAAGCCCATGGCCCAAACCCAACCAAACCAATAGAAACAGCAGCAACGGCAATAGAAACGGCAGCCAGGGAAATGAAATTTAATTCATCGCAAACAAACAGAACGAGCCTGCACTGCTAGTACTGCACAAAATGTAATTAAAATTTTCTATTTCAATTCGCCTAACCTTTTCAGCGACCCCTGACCAGGTTAGCTAGCTGGCTTGCTATTAAGTTACACTAGTTGACCGAAACGAATAATTTTACAGGACTTCTGGCCAGGTTAGTTGGCTTGCCATTATATAATTATACTAGTTCGAAACGAATTATTCTACATTTGTCGATTTCATATAATTAAAGAATGCTTTGGCTTTAAATGTTTGCATATTCTCTTTATAATTTTATTAATTTATCGAGAAATTTAATACAAAAACTGGAAAAACTTTAGTAAATAATATTCTATGATCCTATTAGAATTTATTACATATTCTTTCGTTAATACAATACAACAAAACAAGTACAATTCAAATATATATATATATATATATATTGCCCAAAAATTGGCTGAAATCGGTGACTTTGCTGGCCAGTGTGTTTTTCCATCTGCTGTGGGGGGTCGCCATTGTTTCCGGCTCTAATTAAAGTGATAGATATGGCGGAGCGGAAATCCCTCTCGATTGAGGGATGAGGATGGGGGCTGTGATGGATTTTAGGGATTTGCATTTAATTTCATTTGATAATTCTAGCAGAAAGTCATTCTTCATTCTTCAGTTTTGCTTTAAAGCCAAACGAAATGCCGAAAGGCTTAGCGCTCTGCTCAGTTTACCATCATCTCCAGCCAGGATGCCATAATTTCTGTTCGGTGTGTGTCCTTGTGCGCTTTTTGTTACTGCGGGTCAGGCAGTCAGTCCTTCGACATTCAGCCACTTTCCCTCCGGCCTTGTCAATCAGCAGCGGGCTTAGACCAGTCGAAAATGCACGCGTTGGCATATTAGATTGCCATTACTGCTTGTCAAGGATTATGTGTCTTAATTTCGTGTTAAAGGATTTGCGCTGCCCTCCGCTCTCCGTTCTTCGTTCTCCGTACTCCGTACTTTCGACATTTGCCATCCGCCATTGGGGATTCTGCTCTTTGGGGGAAGAGCATTTTCTCCCATTTTCTCTCATTTTCGTTCGTTACACTTTTTGTCAGCTTAATGCTCGCCCGCTTATCAAAGCAGCCAATCATCAATGCTGTATCGCATTGCCATTTCGGTAGCTGCTTGCCAAGCGTAGCTAATAAACTTGACAGCAGTCCCTGTCTTCCTGTTTTCCTACACTGTCATAAAAAAGAAGTAACCAAGATAGGACTGAATTTCAGCCGTAACATTTACATAACACAATATTAAAGTAAAGTACTGATTATTTTTAAAGGGGTTCTTAAGTATTTATGTTTAGATATTCTCTATTGCGCTGTTCTCTTGCTTTTAATTTTGTTTCATTAAGGACATTAGTAGGTGGGCGTTAATAGAAATAGTTATTATTTATATATATAAATTTATGATTGGTATTTTAAAGATCTTCTATATTTTAGTAAGGTATTTCATTTTTGGTAAGAGAGGGAAAAGAAGAGCCAGCAGCACTTAATAGAAGAAATCGCTTGAGTAAAGTTGTGTTCGTAGAAAACGATAGACAAAACAAGAATGAAATTTTAAATATGTGTAGGTATATGCAACGTATTATCATTTTTCTTAATATTAAAGAATAACAGTTCTGTAGTAATCCGAATATTTCAAAATAAATTTCCCTTGCTCTAAAGATGATAATATATAATATTTGGTGCTTTAATAGATAGATATTTTTTTAGCTGTGTGCTCGTTTATCGCTTGGATTTGGTCTATTGGGAGATGAGCGGGTCAATAAACATTCGAATTCGGCTCTTGGCCATGTTCTGTGTAATGCACATTTAAGGATGAAAAACTTGCTGGCTTGGCCGACATCCTGTCCGTGCCGATTCACACATTAATATTTCAAATTGTGGCATCGCCAGGTCAGTTGCATGGCTTTCCACTTGATTCTTATTCTCGGACACTCGGTCTCCGTCTCCGACTCCAGCTTGAACTCATTGAGGGGCAGATAAATATATTTCTGCTGTTGTCATGTCCGAAAGCTGATGAGCGAACTGTGTTTTGGCGAAGTTGGCCAACGCATTTGCCACCAAGCCACCATTGCCACTTACCACCTAGCCAACCATCCAGGCCCCATACCGCAAACTGAACAACGAACAGTGAACACCGAACAGATTCGGAGACGAACTTCAAAAATCTTGTTTCAAGTTAAAAGCAAAGTAATAAAAACAGCAAATGGCTAACAGCAAGCTGCAAAAGTTTTGACAATTTCGAGTGTTTTACTTTTTTGTTTCTCCTAATTTTCGGTTTGGTTTCGGTTTTTCAAATCTGACTTGTGTGTGTGTGTATGTGCGTGGGAGCGTGGGCCTTCCATTTGAGTTTTTCCTGTTTTTGCTGTATGCTTGCTATGGTATTTTTTTTTTCTGTTTGTTTTCGGTTTTGTTGGTTGACACTTTAATTGAGCCAGTGGAAAATATTGTGAACAGCAGCAGTTGACAGTAATATTTGTGTCCGATGTTATTTTAAATAAAAGTTGCAAAGTGCAAACGGGGGCATTAAGGGAGGACTAATCGAAATGGAAACCAATAATTTGCTACATTGTCTGCTGAACAGCGGGGAAAAGGGACAAGGGGCAAAGGGGGGGAGGCGTGGCCGGATGGCAGATGAAACTAATTTCACATGCTGTGTTGTCTTTTGTGGCTTCAGTTCATCGCTCATTGTCACATTGTCACATGCGGAATGGAGAGGACAGGATGGGACAGGACAGGACATTGCTGACTGTGGTTTCATTTCCATTCATTTGCCAACTGACATTTTGTGTATTTGAGCAGAAATTTTGATTTGTCTGCAACCGGAAATCCGCAAAATAAACTGCAAATATATTTGCATTGTGTGAGGTCTGACTCTGTTGCTGCTGCTGTTGCTGTTGCTGCTGCTGATGCTGCTGCTGTTGCTGCTGGCTTAGCCCAAATGCTCTTCCATATGGCTCAGCAAAAGTCCTGCGAGCAGATGAGCTTAAAGTTCAGTGCAGCCGCAGCAAATTATCAAAGGCATTCCATAATCCTTCAATCTGTCAATAAATGAACAGACACAGACGCACACACACACACATAGACACAGGACAATGCAAATGCCAAATCAGCAAATCTTGAAACCCACTCAAACCCGCCCGCCACTTTTCCTAATTCGCCCGCATCTGTATTTGACTTTGGTCTTAGAGCAAAACGCCTAATTTAAATTGTAATATGCATGAATTATTTGCACTGCACAGCAAATTTGATTTAAAATTTTGCACCATTTTCCCCAGTACACACACGCACACTTGTTCCTGGAACAAATATGACTTCTGGAGAGTACTTAACGTAAACTTGGCTTGGCCTTAGATTTTGTTTGTCGGAATCTACGAAATTTTGCGGTAAATATTTGCCTTTGCAAAACTTTGCGTTCTGTATAATTGCCGAAAATGTGCGCATTTTCACATCGGAATTTGGCTACCTAACGGTGAAATGAGCAGTGAAAATGCTTTTCCAGCTTTCCAAACTGCAAGTACCGAATGTTGTCTAGGGCCTCATCGAGCCAAAGCATCGAATCTGACAAGTTTCTGAGGCAGAATTGAAGATGGGGCAGCGGAATAGAGAGTACTTAACGTGAATGGCTAGTTTGGCATTGAGAACTCTCAGTCAGAGTGAGTGGCATTCCCCCTGCCCGGCATTGTGTTAAAATTCCTCACATATTTCATCATAACTGGGATTCATTCTCACCCCGGCAGGACTTTGTCCATTTCCCTTGAGCACGAGGACATTGGCAGAGGACATGGCATAACAAAAACAAAAAACAGAGAAAAAAATATGAAAATGGGAGAGGGAAAATATGTTGCATACTTTTATGCTAATGCAAAATATGTCAATGTCAACTGTAACGTATACGCACCGTCGGCCGAGCAATTCATCATTAAAATCCCCACAACCACACCCTACCCGCCCCCCCCTGACCCATTTTTTGTCTTCCCCCAAGGGGGAAAACCTTTCGAGATAAGAAAAGCGAGCAGCCTGACTCTGGCCATCGAAAATTGTCTTAAAGCCAAGGTGCGGTCCATTCCCAAAGTCACGACAGGGCAGAAAGCGTTCTGGCATTTCCTTTCGTCAGTCCTTCTTGTTGGCGAAATCGCCTGTAAAACTAGTTAAATATGCCCCTACGGCAATTCCAAGACATTCGGCCGCTCGGACTTCAAAGGTGACCCACACTCGGCCGGGGCTTGGCCACCTTAAAATTGAGTGAAAGCCACTCGACGCATTAGGGAAATGTGGAAACTTTGCTTTTTTCGCCCTCAATTTTACTTCCTTCCTCAACCTCTAAGCGTGTGTGTGTGTGTGTGAGTGCGTGGGTGTGAGCTTGTGCGCACGTGTGTATTAGTGCAGAGAAAGAAATAAATATGTATAAGTATGTGATATATTTTATAGGACTTTTATGGGGAAAAAACTACCATCTTTTTAGTTTATCAAAATTTCTTATTTTATTTTCATAGAAATATAGGTTAAAATGTTTTAAATTATCACAAAAATTCAATTCTTTTTATTTGGGGTTCTTAAATTTATGATTCTAGATTGATAAATGATTTTAGAACATAAAATAATTCAATCAAGCAAGCAGTATTGCATAAATTCAATAAAAACTACTAAAAAGATAAATTAATGTATTTTTTTACTCAAATATGAAATAAATTGAACAATTCAACAAATTTGTGGTTAATATTACCTTTATTATTATAATTTAAATGATGTAATTGTTTAACTAATACATAATAATAAAAAATAAAAATCCATATAGTTTATATTGTATTTTTTAGCGTGTGAATGTATTGTAATGGCTTTTGTATTAGTGTCAAAACACGTAAATTGTTGCGTGGTGCTTTGTTGCCTTCTCCCTCGGCTATCCGATTTTTCCCCCCAACTTGTTTGTCCTTCCGCTCTTCGCCCCCCTCTCTGTTCCCACCAAATTGAGTGCGTGTGCGATTATGAAAGTGTGCGAAAATGGGCGGGCGGGCGACGGACGGACATGGGGGCGGTGACAGTGGGTGCGGCCGTGCGAATATGTTGTTCATTATAATCTGCTCATGTTGCTATTTTAGCTGTTTGTTGTTATTGCCTTATGTCCCAGCCGCTGTCCTTGGTCCTTCAGTCCTTTCCCGATGTTGTTCACATGGCCGCTTGTATTGTTGTTGTTGTATCTGCCATTGTGGTTATTTTCATTGCTCTGCATTATTGTTGTTCTGCCGTGTTCGGTTGTTGTTCTTGTTGTTGCTGTTGTCGCTTGTGTGTGTTTTCAACAAATACATAATTTTGTGGACATAAAATTGTCACATGTCGTTGAATTTTGATTTGATTTTATGCGTGCAAATTTATGCATGCGTTTATGTCTGCTCCGATCGCCTCGGGCATTTTCCGACAGAGGGACGGACGGGGCTTTGGTTAGGCTTTCTTTGGGGGTCAGGGGATTTCCCGGGTCCTCGGTGTGTGTTTAGCTGCACGCAGAGGCCGCAAAACACATGGACAAACACACAAAAACAATCAGCCTGTTTGCTCGCTTGTATTTGCATGCTTTTTATGACTTGCCATCGCAAAAAAAGAAACAAACTAGGCAGGCAAACAAATGCATAAATACGTATCTATGAGCCAGTAATAACTCCTCTGTTGTTGTCCATTTGCATGCACAGCTCTGTCGGTATTTGGCTTTCACAGCGGCAATTGCTGTAAATTTACACCATGATTTATATTTGATATTTTAATTGCTATTGTTTATTGTGTCATTATTCTAACACTTCCGATTGCGGTTGATTAAATTTATTTGGGCTTAGATAAAACTCCAATGGCGATGCATTGGCTGGGTCCGGGGGGTTAACCGCATTGGTTTTTGCGGACAGAGCGGAGCTTTGCGCATAATTTATGCAGCGCAACAAAGAGCATAATAGATATGGCCTATAATCGCCCGGCCAGATTAACACTGACGCCAAAAAGTTGGCCAACGCAAATATAAATAATATTATTCAACGAGCCGGGCGCAATAACAATGGCCAAAATCAGTTGCCAATGGCAATTGGCCTTCGAGCGCGTGATTTTTGTGGCTTAGTTAAGGTAAATTTTTTTGGGAAATAACAAACCATTTTATTGTTTGCAATGAAATGTATGTTAAAACGAATCAGTGGTTTTTCTAAACGTTATAAAATACTTATTGTTATTATTCTGAATGGAAAACGCTTGATTTATTATTTTAATCTTATTATTTTATTACTCTTCCCTTGCCGTCTTTTATATTCAGAGAACCTTCTATGTGTGTAAGCATTTCTATTTGCATATCAAGGATTGCATTTCCTTTTTGTTTTTTGTTTGTTATTTTAAATGTACTCTTTTCACCACAGAAAATTCAATTTCGGTTATTTTCGCATTTTTGAGGCTTCCATTGTTAGCCCTATAAAAATTCGTTGCAATTATTTATAAAAGCTTTAAGGCCCGATTCAAACGAAACGGCTTAGAACTCAGCTTAGCCATTAAATTCATGTAATGCCCTTCTTGCTCTTTGTCTTCGCCGCTCACTTATTGTTTATTAATTTAAGTTCTTTGCTCAATCTTTGCAAAATCCATGAGTGGACCAAAGTAAAATAGAGCAATGGTCAAGCAAATATGGCTTATGTACTTCTATTATTGAAATTAAATCACTTGTGTGTGTTGGGTCTCGGGCTTTTAGTGGGCAGTGTAGTGGCCAACACATATACAAGTATAATGCCATATTTGACTTTGGCAATCACAAAAGCGTCGATTGGCTTAAGCTGTCGTCGTGGCCAGATATGGGCTATGGCTGTCCGCTTTGATTTTGGCTTATGTATCGAGCGATGTTGCGTATACGCCACCAGGCCCAAATTGAAATGGCGGCCGGGGCTTGGGGTGGGCGATCGACCGCATAAGCACGTCGCTTTCGGTGGAAAAAACGTTTTATTGGCTCGTTTCGAACAAAGCGCAAAAATTAAATCATACAAATTATTCAAAACTCCGGGTCCGGGTCCGGGGGCATACAAATTGAATTCACATTTCGGACTTTTTTCCCGCTTTCTCTACTCGGCTAAAAAAGGGTTGCCAGTTGCCCGTTGCCGTGGCGCAACAAGACAATTTTACAGTTGCCTGGCAAAAAGGTAAGTCCGAGTTCGAGTCCACTGGCGACTTATGTAAGCCTTTTTATGAGCCAAACTCGTGCCATTTGGCCATATGGTGGCTTGGAGTCTTGGCCAGCCGGTTCTGGGCTCTGGTCCGCAGAGGACTGCGGGATATATATATATATATATATTCGATTGTTGGATGAAGGCTCGAGGGCCTCCGGCCAACGGGCTCTTTTTGTTCTCGTCCATAATAAATTCAGCCCATATAAAGGTGGCACCAGCTGGTCAGCGAGCCAACAAATAAAAAGGCTGTAAGGCAAACTCAACTAGAACAAAATAAGTAAGCACAATTTAATCGAAAGTTTGGAACAGACGGATACCCAATGGCATCGATTCATGTTTGCCAGATATTAAAACAAATTATTTCCCAATTTGTTGGCTTAAAATTATAGCCCAATAAGAACAATATTTAATAAGGCTTGGACTTGACTTGAAATCAGGTAATTTTTCAACAGCGTTAGTCAAGATATCTTATAGTTAAATTATAATTTACTGGAAAGAGTGCATTAGTCCTGAAAATGAAATTATAAATACTTTTAAATGTGGTTTCTGTCACAAAAATAAAGAAATGAAAGTTAGACACAAATATTTGTTTATATCTCAATTAAATTAAAGCTAAACAATTAAATTGCAGTGTCAAATGACTTTGTCTTCGAATCAATTGAATGAAAGAACTTTGCCTTACTTACCTTTGGCAACCACGAAGTCAATATGCCCCTTGTGCCCAAGGAGTAGGATTGTGCAAAAACGTATAGAAACTGAATTGGCAAAGGCAAGAAAAGCAAAATTCACAAAATTCAATTAAAGTTAAACTAAACAAGCTTGGAACAAATGCGTTTAGCCTGTCCTGTCCAGAGAGCAGCAACAGGAAAGCAGGAAAACAGGGAAACAGGAAGCTTTGCCGCTTGTCAAAGGAGCGGTAACTGGACGTTTGTTCCATCGGATGGATGTGGATGTGGACGACGACGTTTCGATGGGAATGTGGATGTCGATGTGGATAGGATGGATGAATGGTTCGATGGGCGGACAGACGGAGACGATATAGATGGATGGCCGTGCGTATGGGCTAGTCTTTTGGTTAGTTGACCCAATAGATGGATAGACGGACGGATGGATGGATGGATGGATGGATGGATGACTGCCTCGCTGATGCTCCATTGCTGCTCCACTGTTGCTCCTGCTGCTCCATTGCTGATGCCCCTGCTGGTTCACAGGCTCCCTTTTGGCTGCTAACAGGAAACGGAAGCTGCTAAAACAAACGCAGTGTTTAGTTTGTCCCTCCATCCGGCGTGCCGTGCTCTTGTATTTGTATTTGTATTTATTTGCCGCTCTTTTTTCCACTGGCCACTCGGCCAGAAGTTGCTGTCCCCTTACCCAGTGTTGTTGTTGTTTTAGGCAAGAAATTCGATTTACTAGCTGATTGCTGTTAGCGCGCACAAAATAAAAAAGGGAAATCGAATCTTCAAGGCTCGACTGCAGGATGCCTTGTAAAAATCTACGAATAATATTATTAAATATTATTTTTTATTAAGAAATTTAACATTAAATACTTGGTTTCTCTCTTGATGAGTTAAGAAAACAATTTACTGTATATTCTAATTTGTTGATTAATAATAATAGTGCAGGCCAATAAAAAATATTTGTAAATATTTTAATTGTGAAACAAATCTATCCTAAAATTGATAATAAAGTATTAAAAATACCCAAGTAATAGGTATAAAGACTACTTACTTATAAAAGAGACTTCATTGCATTAAACCAACTAAAAAGGGCCAACAAGCTTCCATTTCGGCCGGCTGCCAGGATGTGGTAGCATCCTCGCAACGTTGTGCGTAAATTTAAGCGACAAGGCTAGGCGTATGCTTCATTGATTTAAAGGGCGCATCGTAAATAAATAAAACGCCATAAAAGGTTCTCCCCGAGACCGGACACTGGACATTCTGGCATTGGCAGGCGTTAACCGAAAAAATGAACAAGCAAAAAAATAAAACATACAACAAAAAGAAAAGCAAAAAGAATAAGGAGCCAGGACAAATAAATAAATAGAAGCAAGACGAGGGCAGCAGACAATTAAATTTGTACAAATTGAGTGTAGAAATGTTGGCAGTCAGGCTGGCAGGCTGGCTGGCAGGCAAACGAACAACAGTCAGTAATAACAACAGCCGGCAAAAGATGCCAGTCGATAGCGCATTTTTATGGCAATTTAAAGCACTTCAACCAGGAAATGGAGCACAGAGAATCGAGGACGATGACGAGGACTGGGACGAGGACGATGGCGAGCGCGAGTGCGAGTGCGAGTGCGAGGATGAGACTTGGACGAGGGCGATGTGCAGACAGCCCCGGGCAAATGATGCGCCCATTACGTGCACGTTGGCGAAATAGTTAATTTTATCGGCCGTTGAAGTAGAAATATACGAGTATACGTAATATACTTGGGCTGGGGAATCGGTGAGCTTGACTTCATAACCCAACCACATCAAATAATATGGCCTGGCCGAAAAACTTACGCTCAATAAAGTAGCCGACTCGAAGGAACTAACTTCCATTGTACTTTGCGGCCAACCGTGGGTGTGGGTGTGGGAAAGTGCAAAAGGAGGTGGGCTGGTGTGGCGCCGTGGTTGGTGCTTTCTGCTTTCTGGCCAAGTTCAATAGATACAGCCGGCAGAGTCTGAACGAGTTTGCGAATGCAGCCAACTGAAGAGGTGCGCTCATCCGTTCATTTATTCATTCATTCAGTCATTCATTTTGAACCGTTCATTGGTTAGTCAGTCAGTTCGGCAGGCAAGGCAATCATTCAGCCAGCTTCGCGATTTTCCCCTTGCTGCCCTCCTCAAATTTTCCTTCCTCAATTTTCCCCCTACATTCGCCAGCCCGATTTTCATTTCCAATGCCAATGCCAGGCCACGTCCACGTCCAAGTCCAGCTCTATCTGCTGTGGACCAGGACTTGGAGCAGCAACGACAGCGGCAGCACTTTCAACTGACGATTCTATATACGCACGTGAACTGGGAGAAAAACATACTATATCAATGAGGATTTTATTGAGACTGATTGTTGATATTTGAAAATATTTTTATAGAATATATTTGAGTTAAGAAATGCTTTTTTTTTTCAAGAACACAAGCGGACCTTGTAGGAGATACTCGTCTTTACCATGTGTTTACTTTCATCTTACATCTCCTTTTATTATTAAATTAATTAGAAATCTCGGCTAAATATCTCCTAGTAAAAATCAGTTTGTTTCAGTGTAGAGACGTACTACATGCGAGCATAAGCAGTCCCCAGTTAGCAATAGCGTTCGTCACTCGTTAACTGAATCGTGTTTGCCTTTTATTTCCATCTGGCAGTGCCCAGGATCCGACAGCACAAGGAGTGGGAGTAGCGTCCTAGCTCCTGCGCGGGCTCCTCTTTGCTTTTTATTGTATATTGTTTCTTATGCGCTGTTTTATTTGCAACTTTGTGCAGATCGGCGGCCCAGGGAAGGGGCTCCGTCTCTGGCTTTCGCTCCGGCTCCATTCCGAGCAAGGGATTGGCATTCATCCACCCATTTTTCTCCATCTTTTTCCCTTTTCTGATGCTCGGTCGTGCACGCGCTCGTTTTGGTCGCTCCAACCGTTACAGTTTCAATTCATTTCTAGCATATTTTCATTTGGAATTCATATTTTCTTAACAAAAGTTTTGTGGAAATATATATATATATATATATGTACATACTTTTTTTGCTTCAGCTTTCTGTCCCGGTCTGGGACGGGTGCAGGGAAACTTTTCATTCTCTGCATCAAATGAGGCAGAAAAAATTTATACAAAGGCAAACGTCAAGTTTGAATCACTCAAACGTAACGGACGAGAAATGAAAACGGAAGCTGCAACAAATGTTTAAATAAATATTAAAAAATAAAATGCTTGCTGAGGACGGAGGACGGTTGGCGGAGGACTCGAAAAAAAAGGTAAATGGAAAAGTTAAAGGTAGCATCCGCTGGGCGGAGGAGGCTGGGCTGGATACCCAAAGGAAAATGATGCTAATGAAATAAATCATATGGAAATATGCATAAATCAAATTTCACCGGCGACAGCAGGAGCTATGGCAACAGCAATACACTCGCAATAAAAATTACTTTTCTATTCAATCCGGTATGGAGATCAATATCAAAGTGAATGACTTTTGTTCTAGATAATTAGTGTTGAATAACTTATGATTTTTATTCCAAAGAAATATATTTAAATGGAATGAACAAGTAATGATATTATAATACTAAATATTTGTTTACCTTATTTGAGGTGTTTTTTTTAAGGTTTTTAAAGAATTTAAGCATCTTAAGGGATTCAAGGCTGTTACAAAAATCGCGGTGGACTTAGGATTAATTTATAAGGTATAATAAACAATATTATGCAGCCTTCTTTTTTTAACGTTTTTCAATAATACCTCAGCGTTTTCTGTATCATCCCTGATTTATTTTTAATACATAAACGCGTTATATAAATAAAATATAACAAAATTAGATAGATAATAATAAAGTGGTAAACCATAAAGTAAATGTTACGAATGACAATAAATGAATTCCTCCTTCCTTTCTCAAAAAAAAAAAACATATTTTATTTGCATTTAAAGTGTTTTTTTTATGGAATTATTTACATTTTTCCTTGCTATATTCTAGAGGTTACTTTTCTGCGAGTGCAGCTAGAGCTCGACTTTCGTTGTGTAATGGCTGTGCTGAAGGAAATGATCGGTTAAAATAACAACGCATATCGATTTCCACACAATTGCAGCGTCGACGACAATTGCGAATAAATTGCTTGATTTGGCCAAATAACCAAATAAGCGAGCGCATCATCGCGCGCCAAAATGGCCATAATAACGGCTCACACAATGACTCCACTCCGCTCCACTCACGTTCGCATTCAGTCCCGTCCCCGGGACTCACACCCGTACTCATTGTCGCATCCTGTACAGGCATGTCGTGCGGCCTGACATGCCGTACTTTTCACCCGGACACAGACCCGAGCCCAGGACCGTAGCCGTAGCCGTAGCCCGTACAAATGTGGCTGAAAATTCATAAGAATTGCCACAAATATTCATATATGGACTGGCAACACGCACACGGGCCAATAAACGACATGGCATACACCCAATAAACGTCCCCCATCTCCGGAATGGAGCCCGGATCCGGAACCCAGAAGCGGCGTACAATTGCACGGAAGTGTCATCGCCAAGTGTCGTCGAGGCAATAGGCATGTTGTCAGGCCAACTCCAGCCAGTCCTTCAGTCCGTCAGTCAGTCAGTCATGCCGTCAGTCAGTCAGTCATTCAGAAACCGAGGCGACTCATCGACGTTGTCGTCGGGCCTGCACAATGGTAATAATAATCAAATTGGAAATATTCCCATCACCTTCAATTTGGCTGGAAACCTCATCGCAAATTATACGAAGGGGCGGGTAATTTGAGGAATGCATATTTTTACGGCAATCCTAAATGGATTGTATAAATAAAATTTTATTGCACCCTTTTTTATGTACATATTTAATTGATAAATGATGACAAGATTTGCGGAGAGAGACTTTAGACTTTATAAATACATTAATAATTTCCTGGGCAATTCAACATTTAAGTAAGTAGCAAAAATATTCAGCAAGCAAACATGGAAATAACTTCCTAAAAAGGCTTTGATTGAAGCTGTTTTTTCTTCAAATATAAATCTCTGTGGTATTTAAAAAATGAACAGAACTCTTAGCATATTTTACAGCCCTTAAAACATTCCAATGGCATACACGTTAAATTTATAAATTAAATTAAACGCACACAAGGCAAAGTGCTTGGCTAACTTATGGAGTTATAAATAAGCGTGCAAATAGAATTGTCGTTACTCGGAAATGCTGTGCGTATGTTTATTCCTCCATTATATCTTCAAAAGGATTCCATTCCCATTGTACGCGATGCTCTCTCTCTCTCTCTCGTGGTATATATTTAATTTTAATATTCTTCTACACATTTAGCCCGACACCCTTGGCCAATTTGTGCAAACACGGCCAAGAACAAGTACGCTATGATATGTGTGCGCAAACGAGAATATTCCCATACACACGGGGCGTATGGGTAATATATAGGTTCACACACAGCTATTCGGCCTCGTGTGCGGTCTGTGCTTGTGTGCTGCTGTGTGTGTGTGTGTGTGTGTACACATTTTTTGCGGTAAATTGACATTTTCGGGCGGAACACCCAAAAAGTAAAATAAGCAAAAAGCCAAAGCCAACACAAAACCGGTAAAATACAAAGAAAAAAAAAAAACAGCCCTCACACACACACACACATGTAGGAAATTCGAGACGCGTCACACATTGTAAAATCCTGCGGCATCGGTGTCCTTGAACGTGTCGCTGCCACGGCCCCGATCGTCCTGCCCCCGATACATCCGATGCCTCCTGCAACGACCCCGCTTTTTTGGCATCCAGCTTAGCGGCCGCCCCGAAAGCCGCAAAACGTCGACGGAGAAGCGGCTCTCCACCAGCTCTCACTGCTCCATGCCACCATCCCGGCAGCGTCACGCTCGCCTGCCACAGGATGTCGTCCTGTCGGCTGGGGAAACTTTTCTGCGGCAGGGCATGCTTTTAATATTGCAATTGGGTTAGCTCGACGACGAGAACGAAAAATATGAAACCACCAGACCCGGCATCGGTGCCAAACCCCAGCATCAGCATTCAGCCTCAACTCAGCTCGACTCCAAAGCTAATCCCGAAAGGGGAGCCAAACAATTGGAATTTCATACGTTAGCATTGATACCCACTTGCTCCTCTGCAGGGAAAGAAAAACTCCTTATAATTCCTTCACCTGGTTTTAATTTACTTTTAAATAGGCCAACAAATTATAAGCTGCTTACATTTTCTTTTCTTTTTTTTAAGATAACAATAGAACCTTTAAGGCGACGGAAAATGTTTAATTTTCAAGTACACAAAAATCCTTTAATATGTGAACGCTCCTCTAAGTGTTTATAAAGCTATAGAGACACTGTTACTTTTAAAATAAGGATGCCTGACATAATAATGTTATATTTTTTATATTTTCCATCTATATTCTATCTAAATTATTATTCAATTTCTGATTTATTACTATTAATTTTAGAATAGGAAGAGTTAGATATATTTAGTATCTTTTTTGGTGCTTCCTTTTTTTCTGACTCTGTACTCGATCTAAGCCCACTCGGCTTTGGGCCCTCGCCTTACTTTGGCGTTGGCTTTTGAAGTCGCAGCCAAAAAGTCTGACATATAATGACGCGTTGTCAACCTTTTGCTGGCAGCGGCTGCGAATTTATGTATTTATCGTCACCAGCATTGATGTTGCTGTTGGTGTTGTGGCTGCGGCTTTTGTTGCAAGCAGCAAAGCGGTGCCAAGGACACCGAAAGGACGGTAAGCACAAGGTCCTGGCTAAAAGGTTCATATCACCTTGAGTGTTTTGTATCTTGAGACTTTGACTGACTGTCGCACGGTTAGCTGGTGCGCTTATATATGGATATGACATAGTCCTGGCTGGATTTGGCCAGACAAACCCTAGGTCCCCCCACGCCTTTTCCTGATTTTCAACCAAATTCCAGCCCTCACACTTGGCCAAAAAACCTATGTATGTCGGTCTATGTAAACATACAACTGTGGTGAAGAGGATAATATCTGAGTTTCGAAAGGTAAATGGCAACTTAAAGAAATTGTATGCCTTTGAATGGAAGCTGATAAGGCTATTTATTATTATTAATTAGTTATTCCCTTAATAATTCTAAAAAATAATAATAATTCTTCAAATATCAGTAGTATCATAAATATTTCTTTACGTAGGAATTTTAATATTACTCTTTGCATGGCAATAAATACATTTTTAATTTATTTCGTGAATGGCTATATATAATATTTTCGTCTTTAATTGAAAAATGAATAATTGTTAATATATTAACGGACACTTATCTATTATCCTCAGCTGTACGTGTGTGAGTGTGCGATTTTAATGTGGGACCGAAAAACGTTCGTTGATTTATTATGGCATGTGGCGTAGATTTCGTTTGTGATAAATATGCTTTCAAATTAATAACGCTCGCCTCATGAATAATTGGAGGCGAGTCCACGCGTGACATTTGTTGTTTAAGCAGATGCAACAAAAGCAAGAACCGGCAACAGTCAAATATTGAAAGCTCAGCCATGCCATCAAGTATTAAATTGGTCTGGCCGGGGTCTGGGCTGTGTGCTCTGTTGTGTTGTGTTCTGTTGTTTGTGTGTGCTGTGACCAGGTGTATGCGGCTTACTTAGCCTAAATCCAACTAGGCACACAGATACGAACACACACAGGCACTCGGTACAGCCCGGACACCCCGAGCATAACAAACATTTTTGCGCTGACTGTAAATAAACAAAAGCCAAAAAGTACAATGGCGGGAAATCCTGATGCGAATGTTCGAATATGGCAAACAGAGAGTTGCAGGACCTGCAGTCCTGCAGTCCTGGCCACTGACTCCTGGCTAACGGTTGTAGGCCATATCCTACCCACCACCATCACCACCACCCGCTGTGGCGCATTATTTATGCATTTCCATGGTCAACATATGTAGTATGTATGGAAGTGGTAGTAGTGTGTGCGAGTCGTTAGGTAGCTACCAAGTAGTTAGTCCTTTCGCCCATTTTCCCCCGCTTCCTCTGAATTTTCCTCCGCTTTAACCCACCTCTCCCTGCCCAGTCGAATGGGCTGCGGTTGTTGGCTGCGCCTAACATTTGTTGTAAATACCAGTGCATGGCATTGTTAGCGGTAAATTGCACTCATCTATATGTACTATTGGACCCCACACTCCACTCTCGTGGGTCTGGCCGGCACTGAGAGGAAAATTATCACTATGGGAAAATAGAAACACTATCGGAAGCTATGAATAGGAATATTTAAAGAATTTCTATGAAATAATATAAGAAATAAATGTCGATTCTTACACAGATAGCAAGATAGCCCAGTTAGTCAACAAATACGACTCCCTACAGACTGTCTGAGCCATAATTGACGAAGTTATAAAGACAAGAAGATGCAGAAGCTAGTCTGCTTCTGTCCAGCCTTCGTCAGGATACAAAATGTATCTTCGAGTCACTCCATTCGTGGTAAATCTCAACAAACCAGAGCAAAGTCCGATTAGGTTATTAAAATGTATAAAAGCGACACTTTTAAGCCGATTTTGGCTACGTTTTTTCCTGTGTGTTTAGTGAGGCTCTCAAAATATCAGTGGAATAACAGCAAATAGTCCGCTTTTGAGCATGCGACACTGTCAGCCGCAGCAGCAATAGCTGCAATAGCAGCAGTAGTTGCAGCAGCAGCAGCAGCAGTAGCAGACGTTGGAAGCCGGCAGGCAATTCATTTTGTTACCTGGGAAAAATTGCATGGCATGGCATGGCCATGGCATACCGTCCGAATGCAGGAGTTCGGGACTCCGGGATTGGGGACTGCGAATGCGATTCGGGGAGTGGGATGTGGAGGGGAGTGGAGTGGCATGTAGGTGCAGGCCTCTAAGCTGGCGTACGTGTGCACACTATGTGATTTTTGTTTCCAACGATTTGCACAAGGACCTACGCGTCCCGTCCTCCCTCAGATACCCCGGGGCGGGGATCTCCTTCGATTCAGATGCGAGTCAGGTCAAGTCAAGCCCAGTTTGGTTCGGTTCGGGCAATCACAGCAGTTTTAAGGCTCCTTGCAATCATTGCGCACAATAAACAAACGAATGACGAGCCTTTAACTGACTGGCCAACTGACTGGTTGACTTCCCGTCCGTTCGCCCGGTGGAAACAACTTGTTTAGCCGCCCGCCCATAGCTGCACCTGACAGACTCACCTGTAAACAAGAGATGGGCATAGGTCCCTGGACTGGACCAGCAGAAGAAAGGAGTAAATTAAGCGCAGCATTTTTAATTAGTAACTGTTTGGGGGCAGCCGCAATTTCTTCGTTGGGCGCCTATTAACGAGCATCAGGAAAATATCTTGCGCCAATTTGCGAAAAGTCATCGAGAGACAGCTGTCTCGGTCTCGACCATCTTCTCGTTCGTTCTGTCTGTCTGCTATGATATGCAGTAAATTGCAAGCCCAGAAAACCCAGAAAACTCGAAAAACTCTGGCTTTGGCTCCGCCTCCTGCTCCGGCATCAGCGCCAGCTCCTGCTCCTTGCCTGGGCTTGGGATCGCCTGCAGTGGCATGTGAAATGCTTGTCTGGCTTGTCCTGCGCCCCACGTTTTTGGGTTGAGTACATTTCGCAAACAACTGCGACTTTCCTGGCCTATTCCTGTAGCTAGACCGCTATCCCCACCTGTGGGCGGCAAAGTTGGCCAACGTTGCGTATGAGCAATGCACTGCAGTTCATTGTATGCCTACGTGTGGCATGTCGTAGCTAGCCGCTCCTGCAGCTCCGGCTGCTCACTTTGCTGGCTCCACGTTTTCTGCTGGCGGCTCTAACAACCAGTTTGGCACTGCTGCAACCTGACCGCCCACCGCCCCTTTGGGCAAAAAAAAAAAAAAAAATCACACAGCACAAAGCCAAAAGTAGAAACACACAAACAAATGGGGCCCAGATGGAAACATGGAGCCAAGTGGTGTGCTCCCAAAATTGAGACTTGGTCATTGGCATCAGAGATGGAACTCAAGGGCTGGTCAGAAATTATAGAGTGGCCAAAAATCCCATAAATTTATTAATCGATCTGGCAAAAATTTCCTGTTATTGAAATGCTTTGAGTATATCAGAAATTTTGGGAATTCCATCATATTAAAGTAGGCTTAGCAAAGGTAGTAGCAAAGCTACAACTCAAGTGATTTCATATTTTCTTGTGGAAGAAGATAGCTCCTTAGATGAAGCATAAAACGCTTGACTAGCGTACTTTAGAAATTACTTTGCGTACGCCGTTTTCAAATTAAACTTTGGCCTTTATGGATGGCAATCAAAAATGAAAAAAAAAAAAAATGAAGGCAGACAGGAGGCAACATCAATTTGCCAGCTTGGCGGAATTCGGGAGTGTTGCTAAGGCACGATTCCGGCGTGACTGGACGGCGGCATCTCTATATGGAGTGGAGGGAGGGGAATGGCCGTGTAGGAGCCACTGGAGGGCATGTTGTTATGTCTATTGTTGTTCCACTTGTTGTTGTTGTTGTTGCCCGTTGCTGTCGTCCTTCAGCCTCGACTGTCTCATCTCTCGTCTCAGGCGTGCGCTCAAACTGCATTTTAGGAAATTTCACCATTCAATTGCCATTCCCAGAACAAAAACGAGAAACTGAAAAGCAGAAAAACAGAAAAATCGGACAGGACGAAGGACGAGGAAGGCAGGACGGAGGTTGCATGGGGGCAAACAACAAGCAGCAGGCAAAAACTAGTAAAAGGACAAAGCGGAGCACTGCAATCGCATGCATGGGCTCGGCTCGGCAATTCACCGCCTCCGGATACGCCTCCCGTCCACGCCCCCATCCACGCCTGCCATTTTCAAATGCAATAACAAAAATTTTGCTCGTTTTTGATTTTTGCAAGGTTTTTTTTTGCCTTTTTTGCCATGTGTGTGTGTTGTGCTGACTCTTTTAGTTTTATGCACGTCGACTGCACGAATTGGCAGCTTGTCTCTTCGGATGTCAGTCAGCCAGCCAGCCGGCCTGTGCGTGTGTTGCTTCTGCTGCTGAGGCTTTTGAGAAAAGTGCCATTTAAACTTAAATATAGACATTGGCAAATCGAAGGGGGATATAGAGAGTGAGAGAGAGAATGAGAGCCCTCCGATTTACGGCCATTTGCCAGTTGTTGATTGAGTGTTTCAATGAAATTATCAATTGTGCCAATTGTGCCAATTCACCTGCCTCACCTCCTACTTTGAACTGGGCTCCGTTCCGTTACAAAACGATTGATGGCCTTAAACTGGTGTTGGCCATATCCTAATTAAATGCTTCAGACAAATTAGCCAAATGGCTTTGTCGCCATGCTGCTAATGGCCCAGCAGCGCCACTAGGGAAGGGAGGAAGTCATGTGAAAAACTAAAATTGTTTTCATATTAACACACACGGTCGGCCTAGTCGCATAATTAGTTGTCTGGGGATACTGCATAATGAAACTGCCATTGCAATGCAATTAAAAGCGTATAAATTTTCTGATTCTCGCCAAAAATTATCATTATGCATTCCACCTAGCCCGCCCGGCCGCTTGCATTCCGCAAATGCACACCAAATGGTTTTATATTGAAATTAAAGAAATATGAAATTGAATTTGCATAAAATACACATTAATGCACTTAATAATAAATCTGATAAAAGGCATCGACAGGGCGACAGGACAAAAGAGTGACCGCTAGGGTTGAATCGCATCGGCAGATGCGGCTCATTAACGTGAATAAATTACACATTTTTCGTTGGCAAATTACAGACTTCACACCGCACCAACAACGGACGAACCGAATGATGAGCCTTTGAGCCATTTTATTGGACAACTTCAGCCGATCGGTAAAGGTATTTAACACTCCCGCTTATTCAAGCACTTACCTTTGCCGAGGTGGCCAATTATCCCCCGGAGTCTGGTTGCGTTAAATATATGTTTTTACCAATGTGGAAAAGCAGCCTTCAACAATAATTTGTAATTCAACTTGTTAATGTTAAAGGTTCGGAAAAGTTATAGGTACTCGTAATAACTACTTGTTTCCTATTCATTAACTTCTCAGGATGTTACCAGAAACGCAATTTATTGAAGATGCATAAAATAATTATATTAAAATATGAATCAAGCAAAAAAAAAACGAAATAATAAAATGTCAATACAAATCACTACTCAATTATTTGCTGGTCAGCGGTGCGTATGATTAATATATTATATTTAAAATCAAAGTTACTTGTCATTTAAATGCTCTGCGCTCATCTCACGAACCAAATAATTGGATTATTAAAGGTAATAAGCTTTCACAAATGATTATTAATCAAATAGAAACTGATCGGAGTAGACACTATACAAAAATACTGAAATTAATCCTTTCATTCTTGAGCAAATGTTCATTTAAGTGCGAATTGAAGAGGAGGCAAGACAGGAATAATTCAGATACAAAGACCAAACAATCAATCGCTTTCCCTGCCAGATAAGGACGAAGAGAATGCCGGATAAAAAGAGTAAAAAAAGAGAACAGCAGTAGTACTGACAAAGAACAGATGCGATAATTGTTCGTAGATGTTAACGAGACATTGAAAAAATCGCATCCAAAAGATAAATTCATCGGAAATACAGATTAAGAGATGAATTGCAGCGAAAGGAACATTTTGGGAATTAATGACAGTAAAACGTGAAAAGGTTTAAAAGGAAAAGAAATACTGATTGCTAAAACTACAAAATAAACTTTAAAAACAAGTGAAGATATATATTTAATATTAAATTTCAAATAGTGATATCTAAAACTTACATTTATGTTTCTTTCTCTACTAAATTGAGTAAGTAATCTTGCCAAAGAATGGAAGCAAACTGCAAAGTCACAGCCACACATCATTCGTTTCGGCAATCTCAATCTCAAGTACTTTCAATTCATTTAAAATGCTTCTATTGATACACTCTCGAAAAGGAAAGCTTTCCCTCACTTACCGGCCAAATTCAGCAGTCGCATAATATTTTGAGAGCAAGGACTCCAAGGAGCAGGAGATAAGCACGGCGAAAAGAAACAACTCAAGGGGTGGCTTTGTTTTTCCGGCAATAAATCAAGTCGGGCTGCTCGTAGGTCTGGCCCCAAACCGAATGACAGCTTATTGGCTTTGGAATCATCCAATCCGATCCAATTGACGTTGACGTATATCACATTATCATGGCAGCGGTAAAGTCATGACAATAAATGCTGCCATTGTACACGGTTCCAGGTATTTGAGGCACTTTAAACTGAATTTCAATAGGAGGCGTGGTCCATTGCCTTATTGTAATATATATAGCGAATGAAAATGATAGCCAAGCCAAGGCCAGATTTATACCTTTTCTCTGGGCTTAACCAGGTGTGGCTAAGGCAGTTAATCAGAGAGCACTTCAATAAATAGGAAAAGACCTATTTCGCAACATTAATCCATCCGTTGTACTATTAAATAAATTTATATTACAATTTACCTTTATTTAATTTCCCGTAAGAGAACTAGACATTAACTCAATGGCCAGTTAATATTTTACTAATATGTCCATAAAGCCATTTGTGCCCTTTAAGATTGAATTTGAAAAGGTGGCTTACTGTGGCTTAGAGCAGTAAATCTTTGGTTTATTCTCACATTCAGCCAACAATGGAAAAGTTAATTATGCAAATGTCTTGCCAAAATTATTAATAAGAGCTTCCATACGCACGTCGGCAACAGCAGCAGCCCACAGATTCGGTGTCTGGTCCGGGGGATTTATGCCACTACGACCTCATTTGGCATTTACCAATTGGCCAATCAGAGCCTAATTAACTGACCAACTGGCCGTGAAGACGGCATTCAAATGGAATCTGATCGGTCTTAAATATGCAAGACGCAATGTGTCAGGGTCAGAACCTGCCCTGTGTCCTCTGGCCTGAATTCCGAATCGGTTATGCCCGAGTGCCTATCAAATATTGCCAATAGGAGACACAGCTGTCACACATCCGAAATGCCTCTGTAATCCGTAATCGTCTGGTCCCAGCTGCTGCTTGAATGCGTTTGAAATTGTCATCACTTGGTCCGGACGGGCTTAATTATTGAATCACCTGTTAATGGAAAAATCTTCGTGCTAATTATGCACGCATGCCGCTTGGCCTTAACACTCCTCGTTGCTCTGCCCTCCCCCCAGGCCACTTAATTGATGGCGAGTGCTGCGAACAAAAGTTAATTCAATCATAAAAGCGCGCTATAACTATAAAAAAAAATGAAGAATAATAAAAGAAAACTCCCGCTTACCCATAATTCTGCATAAAGTAAATTGGGAAATGTATGATAAATGACAGGGCAACAGCACTGACTGGATGCGGAGGGGGAGTTGTGGCATGTGGGCTGTGGAAGTGGAAGGAAAGAAAAATTGGTCGGTAGGAAAACCTTGTGAAATATTAATGCGCCGGCATATAAATAAAATAAGTAGTAATTGTGGCTAGTGGAGCCTCCACTCAGCCGTTCTGGAGGGGATTGCCAGAGCCATCCGCTGCCGGGTCCCTCCCCTGTCCCTCCCCATGTCTTTGCACAAAAAGTTATGAAAATTGCATTTTAATCTGAAAACGAATTGTTTATTATTTCGCTGAGGTTTAAATTTGTTGAAATAATTGCATTGAGCGGGTGGCGGTGCCGGCGGGTCCGGGAGTCGAGTTCGTAGTGGTGGCGAATTGAGAGGAAACAGCAATGGAAACGGCAACAATCGGAGGCAGCCAGGACGAACGAGAACGATGGCCACAGGAATACACAACAATGCCATATATGAGCATACACACACACACACACATGCAGAACAATTGCCGGACAGGAGTGGCAGGAGTTGGTGCTGGTGCTGGAGCGGGAGCGGGAGTGGGTGTCGGGGGCAGTGGCAGTGGCAGGATCCTGGTTCAGTCCAAGGGACTTGCTCCGGCATCGGCGAACAAAGAACGGGGCAAAATTGTGCATGTAATCAGTTTCAAGTGTGTGCTGCAAGAGGGTTATTCGAGAAAGCCATTCCGTTGCCCCCAAACTCCACCGCTGCTGCCCCGTTTCCCATCCCGTATTTCCCACGGCCATTTCCCCATTTTCCCCATTTCCCCCCCCCCCCCCCCGCCTCTATCGCCACCACCCCGCCAACCCCCCACTGCTTGTCATCTGAAAAGTATGCAACGTTGTCGTCGTGGACGCGACTTTGTTGCGCTGTTGTTTTATTTCGCCTTTGCCGTACTTGCCATCACATACCGCACATCCTGGCGGCGAAAGCGGCCATTTTCGACAGGTGAAATCCAGGTGAAATGACTGGAAACTTCGAAATCCCGCTAACTGTCCTTAGTTAATTAATTCAGAATAGAATTCTACACCGAGAACAATTGAACTAAACACTATCGAGGGACTGTGGGGACTTTTGACTGATTTTTGACCAGGTAGGCCCACGTTTTCAAAGTTAAATCATACTTATAAGTTCACTAACAGCCTTGTATTTACTAAGTATAGACCATAAGGAACTTAGTTATGTTTCTTTTATGATTAAGAAACTATTATAAAAAAGAAACTACTTATAAAATAACATATTTAAGATACCCTTACTGTTTAAAACTAGGAAAAAAGTTTTAAGAAAATAAAGTTACTAAATAAACATTATTTGTATTACTTTTGTAATTGTATTGCATAATGATTTTGTTTATATATGTATTACATTTAGTGCAGTTTTTTTTCGAGCGAGGAAAATATTAATTTGTTATGCTATTCAAATAAAATTTAGCAATAATTATTAAAGTTTCCCTTCAATAGGTTTACACCTGCTCAAAACAACTTAAATAATCTCCACTTATTTCTTTTATTTCTAGGATATAACCAATTCGATTCGAGGTGCCTTTTCCACACTTTCTTGCTTGTTGTGTTGCTGTTTTATGCGCAAAAATTGATTTTTATGCACTTTTCACTCACACCAAGGCACCATCACACACACTCACGGCGGCACTCTCACTCCTGCCTTTCCATACACGTATGAATTATTGTTCATAAAGTATATTTTATGAAAGCAACGACTCACAGCAAATTATAAGGTATTAAGTGAGCATGGATGGCGCTCGCACGTATCCACCGTTTCCTGCCAGTGTGTTTGTGTGTGTGTGTGTGTGTGTTGGCCCGACACTTCCTAGCGAAAAAAACAAAGGCAGTGAAAAAATGTCATAAAATATGAGTGCACGCTCTCCAAGCCCCCTTAGTATTACAATAATTGCAAAATTGTGTAGGTGAAAGATTCTGAAAAAATGATTTCTCCTTAAGTTGCCTGGCAAATTGAGTAGTTACTCACACACACACACACTGATTGCTAATGAAGGCGTTAAGCAAGTCCTGGGGAACCCCGCACTACTCCCGTCGAAAGTTCTTAGGGAATTCCCGAGCACGGCCAGCCAATTACGGGAGCGCGGTTCTTGGGCTCGTTACGCAACGTGCTAAAAATCAAAACTCCATGAAATAAACCAATTTAAAAAGTTCAAAAACTAATTTTGCGCTTAGTTTGTCTGATAAAAGAAGACGACGACGGCGACGACGACGACAAGATGAAAAAAATCCAGCTACCGGAGAACTCATCCTCGAGTGTGTGTCACTGTGGTGTGGTGTGGAACAGGGACGAATCTGGGACATGTTGCCGTACGGGGATATCTATTAGTTCAGTAAATAATATCAAATATAGCTTTTGCTTAGGTAGCTCTTCGATAAACAGCTTAAAAGTGCTTCAATAACCTATTTAATTTTACCGTCCGAAACACATTACGACACCTTTAATAGTAATTTGAAGGCAGTCAAGATTCCCTTTGTATAATTTTTCAAGTCTACCATCTGTAAGGAGGGCTCTTGACCCGCAAAACCCCCGTGACTACGCCCATGCGCGGTGTGGAGAATGGGAGAGACAGAGATGTCGCTGCAGCAGTTTGCTTTCGGGTTTAACACACAGCAAAACATGTAAAAGTTCTGGCGTTGTCAACGCCGCTGCTGCCAGGAGCGCATTTAAATATTTAAACGACAACACGTGTGAAAACATTGCCGATGCCATTGGGCTTTAACTCTCGCATCTCCTCCTCTGGCTGATACGAATGCGAATGCGAATTTATATATATATATAGATATTACGTATACGCCCGAGACACACCTTGAAAGCGCAGAGGTCGATCGGTGAACAGAACTGCTCACTTCTCACTTTTCACTTTATTAATTGCACAAGTTTGCAATTGTTTTTGCTGTCACTTTATTTTTATCGCGAGCGCACTCTATAAGCGAGTGTGCCTGTGCGCTTGTCCGTGTGCGTCAGCTCAAAGTTGCCAACTGCAATAATTTTTGCGACTTCAGCGATTTTTTTTGCCACTCGAACGCGTAGAGGAGAGACAGCTCTCCAGCAGCTTTTCCAGTAGCAGCAGCCACTCAAGGTAGCAGTCAGAGCCCCCCTGCTTTCCCCTTTATTTTTTATACCCATCGCCCCTTTGTAATATTGTAGCATTTGTCTTTTAGTGGAAATCTCTTTTTGAGTGTGTCTCCTCGCACTGGGAAGAAGTCGAACAGGGAGCTAGGGGAGAAACCTAGTGAGAGTCGTGGGAAAAGGAGCCAGGACATATACGCACAACTGTTGGCGTTAGAATAGGTGTTAGATTTGGAAAAACTCATGAAACTACATTTAAATAGAACAAATAAAAGGGATAGAGTTTTGTTATGACAATATCAATGGAATTATTTTTTAAATTGAAGAGATTTTGTTTCATATCATAACTTAACTAACTTTAATTCTTAGTTTTGTTAAATTCATATTTATCTCATTTTTATAACAAAAATATGGAAGGGAATGCATGAATAGGGAATATAAAATAAATATAAATAAGTTGGAATAATTATCACTCGTAAAAGTTGTCAGGAAATGTTTATTTTTCATAGAAACCTATTCAAATATTCTGTTGCTTTAAAGCTTAAGCCGTTTTTATATTTTTCTTTATTAAATCACAGTTTGGAAACAATTTTTAATTAACAAAACATTTAAAAAATATGTTAAGCAAATATATATAATGATATCGTACAAAAATGATTCAAGCTGGCACTGCCCCTATTTCTGTTGATTTTTTTTTTTCAACATACAGCTTTTACACTATTGTCTCACACACATGTGTAGCTCTATTTGCATATAAATGCTTGGCGGCAGGGGGCAAAAAGCATTTGCATGTGAAAACAATTGTAGCAGCAAGCGCCCCGCATCGTCCTGCTCCCTCACCATGTGTCTCTCTCACTCTATGAGCCATAAAATAAATAGCCAAAATGATAATAAGTTTAGACATAGACAAAAAACTTGAAGCCAAATGAAAAAGTGCAGCGGATTTGGTTGCAAAGCTTAAGCTGTTGTGAAAAATGTGTGGCATGCTTTTAGGCTGCACTGCCAAAGAGAAAGAGAGAGATAGAGACAGAGAGAAAGAGAGCAAGTGGAGAAATTGAGAAATGGTGAAAAAGAGAAACAAACAAGCCGGCAAGAGAAATGAAGCACGCACAAAGCCAAACAAATTTGATTTGATTGCTTTGTCAGAGGAGCGGGCACGTTGGGAACACGGCGGGGTGGGGAAGAGGCGTAAAAATCGGGTCGGGAAAATGGAAAATGGGGATCCCAGCGTGATAGCTATGGCTTGCGGTGTTTTATGGCGCCTCTTTTTTAATGGCTTAATGCCGCCAAACAAATATAAAACAATTCGCATGCGACGATGCCATCTCAAATTGGCAGCTAATTTCAGTTTATGTGTGTCATATTTCTTTTTACACACACAAGCACACCGGCACCACACTCGTGGCCAAAACGCATTAAAGCCAACCAGCATGACCCCGGACTAAGTATCCATCGTTCCCGCACCTTCATTTACCATTTACCATTTACCATCTTCCAATTCCGCTTGCACCTCCATTTCCATTTCCACTGCCACTTCCACCTGCTCCCCCTGTCACCTTGCACCTGCAGCTCCGCTTTGCCGGCTGAACTTAAACTTTAGTCGCAGCCTCCGCGTGACACGCCCTCGGCTGCCATTAACATTTAAGTAAATTGATCAGCACATTTAAATGCGATCACGATGATGATGGCGAACCGCTGGGTCCAATTAGTGGCGTGCTGTGTGCCGTGAGCTTTGAGCTGCTGCTGGTAGCTGCACTGAAAGAAACTACACGGCAGGTAAGGTCTTAGCCTTGACTTAGTGGATGCTTGAATCTGATATAGCCTTTATATTTTTCTCAATTATTTTATTTAAGTTGGTATTTTTTCGGTTAGGATTGTATATTTATGTACAATATTATTAAGCCACATTAAAAGGTAGCTGTACTTTAGACGTTTATTCCTGAAACGTTAATAAAAAAATACAGTCTAGATTCAATTTTAAAATAACTAGTAAAAGGGGTTAAAGATTATGAATTTTTCTTTTTATTATTGATATTTATTTACCTAAAAGTTATCACTTAAAAAGGGAAGTTATAAGGACGAATTAGGAAAGGAAGAATAAGGAAGTTAATTAATTTATTAGTTATTTTTAAATGTTAAATTATTAAGCTTTCTTTTAAAAAATATATTTTTAAAGATTGAGGTCGTGTCCTTATATAAATTATGTTCAGGAAAAACTAATATTTAGTAGCAGCATATATCAGTTGCAGCTTTTAAAATACATCTTCGTTTTGTATCCCCAAAAACGAACACTTCCTTTTATTATAATTCAACATTTTCATAATCAACCTATTGTGTAATTGATGTTCATTTTCTTCAGTCTTAACCTCCTCCTTATTACGATTTCTCCCAGTGTATAGCTCGGCTGCTGGGTGGCGTTGTTATTGGTGGAATGCAATGCGCACGACGACCGACGTGCATTGAATATTTGCATATAAATTTTCTACACAAACTCATAGTTTTGGTCCCGGGGACCTTAGTAAGATATGTACGGCTTTAGAGAATATGGCTGCCTATATATGTATACTAACCAAATACATCTCTACACATCGCCAGTCCCAGATCTGCGGCATAAATTTCAATGGGCGGCCGGGGACCTGGTCGGGGATAAATTGGGCTGGGCGCTGGGTCCACGAATGTGCCGCTAATAGTCAACATATTGGATATAAATTTAGACGAACGTGACACAACTTAAGTCATAACCTAAATAAATATCACGCAATAATGAGGGACATTTGCGACAAAATAAAATAACAAAAACATGGCCGAATAACCGAAAAACAGGCAAAAACTCCATAGCCGCCGATGCCGCCAACGCCTGGCCTAATGTTTGATCATTTTGTTTGGCAATTTATTTTATTGGTTATTGCATTTTAAACCAAAAGAAAAAAACTCAACGGGCCACGCACAGCGGCCGTTGCGAGCCGTTGCTACGTGCGTCTCGCCATTTGTTTGTTTTTAATGGAAATCATTTTTGCATTTAACAACATAAACAGCCCGTCGTCACCTCCTGCAGCCCAAAAGTGAGATGCTCAGTCAGTCAGTCAGTCGCTCAGTCAGACAGGCAGGCAGGCATTCAGTCAGCCCGGCTGAAAAGTTCAAATTCCGTAAACAAACATAGACGCCGCGGAGGAGTAGGAGGATTGGTAGCGGTGGCTCCCATTTTATTCCCTCGGATTGTCGATGGCAGCTGCACCTGTCATTGCTGAAATAAACGATAAACAGACATGGATTGTGGACCGTGGAGTTTGGAGTTTGGTCTGGTGTTTGGTACTCCTCCATTCCTCCTCGCCACAATGGCCCCGAAATTTATGTCTGGGATCAAACAGTTCTCTAACCTCTGAACCGTGCAGGTGATAGGAATCGATACCCCCTAGCACAGATGGGGGCGCTACGAGATTTATTAGTTCGACCAAAATATTGATGAATAAATTAACAAGTGTTTTAGGGTTTTATTGACAGATGAATGGGATGCCAAGTATAATTTGAAGATGGAAGATAAGTGCGCTTGATAACCTCATTTTAGATCCAGTGAGATCTACGAAATTTTCTCCGCTGCATTCAATTTTGTTGCTTTCTTTAAATTTCTTTATTTTCTTTTTATATTAACGGTAACAAAAGGTGCAGAGCTCACCAAGCAATTTGATTTTGTTTGGGATAAAAAGAAGAATTCATTAATTATAATCAAATCACTGTTTAAGTATATTAATTCATTATTAGATATATCTTGTTTGAGACACTAAAACGTCGTGGCCTTAGAAAGAGAGTTATCGAAAGATTGTTTTAGAAATTGATACTGATATGTTGTTTTTGATGTTCTAATCCCAGTGCATCTCTCCTTCCCATTGCCTTACAGCTCTCAATTACAAACGAATCCCATTGATGTTTTAGCTTATCACCCTGCTTGTCAGTCATCAATATAAGTGATTTATGTTTGGATTTCCAGCCCGTAACACCTCCGTTTAACCTCAATTAATTCCTCCATAATTTATATGAGAGCAATAAATATTTTTTATGCCTTTTCGTGTGCTGCGTCGTCTGTCAAAAATGTGATTTTATTTCGGTTGTCGTTTTCATTGCACCCTGGCAGGGAGAGGCAGAGACAGACCCAAATACACATACGCATAATTCCATAAAATGACAGAAACATGTGTACGAATTTGTTGCCACAGACAGACTGAGATATCTACGCAATGTAACTACATTTGTTGCACTGCCAGTTGGCCATAAACAAATTCGTGGCGAATCTTCGGGCCATCCTCAAATGCAGATGGAGATGCAGATGCTGATGCACATGTACTTGTAGTTCCAGATGCAGATGCAAACGGAGAGCTCCAGCTTCAGCTAAGCTGTTTACTTAAAGCCGGAGGCTAAATGGGTCCATGGGTGGCTACGGGGGGTGCAGGGCCTACACTGAAGTAAAAATCTTGTTGTAAAAAATTTGGAAACGTATCTGTGAATTCTTCTTTATGTTCTTGCTGTGGATTCTATAATGTATGGATAATAATATAAGTTCTAATAGATAGTTTACTCAACTTATTTCTTTAATAACTCTAAAATTTATTGAGCATTTTTCTCTTAGTGTTTGTGGGTCGTTTGCCGCTCGCCTGCACTTGCACTGAACCGCCCGAAGGCGGCTTGGAAAACTCCATCGACGACGACGCCGGGTCTTAAATGTAGCGCAACTAAGCTCGATTTACAGTTCAGCAAGCTTTTGATTGCTGGCTGATGTGTTTATTTGATTTTAAATATGCCGCTTAAATATTTTGACTATTTATCAGGGGGCATTAGTATTAGTTCACTAGTTCGCTTGAAGTGGCTGCCGTTGCCCTGGCTTTGTTTCCATTGTCTTCAACTTACGGGAGCCGCTCGTTTTCCTCAAGTGGCCCAAACGCTAAGCGGCTTAAACGCCTCGTAGCTGCGAGTTTTTTTTATTTTTTATTTTCTTCTTTAAAAGCAGACAGTTAACAAATGATTACAAACAGTGCAACAAATTGCTAAAAATAAATTATCGTTTTATTATTATTTAAATGCCGAGCGGAAACCGAGACCAGCTGGCCGGCAGCATTTAAAGCGGAACGTCAGGGCCATAATTCAGAGCCGAAAGAGCCAGGGAAAAAGTGGTAAAAGAGTGGAGAAAATCGAGCTAAACGCTGCGCACTTTTTCCACTGCAGTGTGAGCCCCCTTTCGTGTGTGTGTGTGTGTCGCCTGGAACTACAAAAGACCGCATTGTGTGTGATTTATACACCTTAAGCTTCGATGAACGCTATTACACAAACAGCCAGCAGAGTTAGAGCCGAGGTGTCCCGGCCTCCCTTCTTTTTTTTTCGTCTTTTATTTGGCAAGTTGGCGCATAGCCACCAGACAAAGCGGCAGACGCCGACGTTTGGCGGCAATGAAGCCATAGCCATGAAATGGAAATGCATTCAAGTGTGTTTAAGCCGGTGCAGCCTCCCTTCTCCAATCTCTCTCTCTCTCTCCCTCGCTCTCTATCTCTTTTGGGCCAACTCCCACTGCTTTCTGGCCACGGCCAAATACGTATGCGACTACAGATAAGACGTGCTCGATAAAGTCCACAGAAAAAATGAACTCATTTTACGCCTGCATCTTTGTGACTGTCTGGGCTCGCCGTTGCCCCCGGTCGCTGTCATCTCTGATTTTGGACACTGCGAGAAATATATATTATATATTTGAATATATACTACAAGCATATGTGTAAGTAGGGTCCTGATTATCTCTGATGAAGTTTAGATTTATTTAGGCAATTAATCAGGAGAATCTTACAAATTTATATTGCTTTTTGAAGTAGAAACTTCTTAGTTTTCAGCTTAGAAAGTCAACACAAATTGGAATTATATTAGAACTAATCGCAGTAAGGAATCTTTATTAAGCTTTATCTAATTGAAATAATTTAAATTGCATCCGAAAAACAGAATTATATTAAACCCTTCCTTTCCCTTACCTAAAATCAAGCAGTTACATCAATCTCCTGAACAACTTTGACAATAAATAATCATTATCTGAAAATAATAGCTACGGCGAATTCCTGCCGTGATTGATTTGCTGTTTGAAGAACGTTATCTAGCCTTTCTGCCAGTGTCGTTGTGTGTAGCCAGTTGACGTTAACAAGCACAAGCGTACGACGGAATTGAAAAAAACTGTAGGAAGGAGTTTATCAAGTCAATTGAGACCTGCGACAAAAGACCAAGCACGGGGCAACATCGGCATCAGCAGCAGCAGCAGCATCAGAGGAAGCAGCAGCAGCAGCAGCAACATCATCAGCCAGGAAAGCGACTGCTTTTGGTTGCAATGTCTGAATCATCAGCGTTTGGCAGCATTGTCGTGTGCATGTCGTCGGTATCTTTATCAGAAGGCCCGCAGCAGCAGCAGTAGCTTCGCTTCTCCGAGCTCAGTTTTAGATTGGCGGACAAAGGCGAGAGACAGTAATATCGAGAAGGAATCTAATTTGCATGCAATACGATTTTTGATAAAAGCTTTTACCCCGACAGCGAATAAAACGCCAATGCAACAGCACACTTTGGCGTCTGCAGATGTGTCCGTGCCCCGGCTCACTCGACTATTCATAAGAATAACAGCCCAGAGTCGGATAAGAAAAGCCAGAGCCAGCGACAGATATAGATTGGGTTGGGCGGTAGGTATTCTTTGGATTTGGGGGCCGGGGTCCTTCCAAGGAGCCCGAAGGCAATCAGAAAAAAAGTGCATTTGCGTGTGCCGTTTGCTGTCGCCTCGAGCAGCCGCATCCGAATACGAATCCGCATTCGCCTCCGCATCCACATCCGAATCCGAATCCGAATCCGAATCCGAGTCCCCCCCAATCCGAATCGTCTCCGGGTCGCAGGTAACTAGTTGCGACTCCCGGAGAGTGCCATGAACTGCAAGTCACAATTTGACACATGATCCATGGCATTGTCGTGTCTGACACGCGTTTTATCTCCGCTCTGGGAATCTGTGGAGCCGTGAAGCTGCAGCGGGGAGTTAAGCAAAGTTGCGGGGGCGGAAGGCACAAAGTTAGGGGCATGGGCGTTGGCGTGCACATGATGTGCATGCATGCGTTTTCCTAAATGATTTCCAAAGAATTTTTATTGGGGGAAAAGGGCGAAAGCGAAAACGATGCCACTCAGAGAAAATGTTAAAGATTATTGAAAAATTACTAAATTAAATATTAAATGCTGACTGGTGCGCTGAAATGATTTATTTTAAATTTTATTTTCTATTTTAAAACGTAAAGATATTTCAAAATATAAAGTTGCTTTAATATTTAACAAATTAATAAGGGAAGAGATTCTGAAAAAGGTCTATATAGTCTTCAGAATAATGTGGTTCTTTTTATCTAATATTTGATACATTGTTTTATTATAAATATTAAAGACTTTTACATTTTCTTCTGTGCACAAAGCAGCATTCAACGACAAAGACAGGGATCGATGGAAAGGGGTAGGGGAGCATAGGAAACTTTATTGGCGTCTTCAAATTGTCAACTCAAAGTTCCGAAGTGTTTTATTTTATGCTTTGTTTCTCATATTTTCCAATGCCTTTTGTTGCCCAGCCCGGCCAGCCCGGCCAGCGTTGTTTTATCGCACATCTGTAAAAGGGCTGCTACGCCGGCTCTCGGTTTCAGTTCCAGATTCGGATACGGCATACACTTGCATATATACTTGTATATATATGATGGGGCTTATATTAGCGGCGGGGGTGAGTATGCCAATGGTTATAGGGCCATTGATGGAGCCCCGGAGATGGAGCTGGAGCTGGAGTTCAAGTTGAAGTCTATGACGAGGGCTTTTTATTATGCGCATTTCGGTTTTTATGCCTCGGTTCCGGCATGTTTTCCAAACACATATCTAAATATCGTACTTAAACGCTTACACATGTGAGCGAGGCGACGGCAAATTGAAATGGGAAACCGCTCGGCATTTAGTTAGCGGAGTCGGAGTGTCAATATTTTCATTCGGGGAAAGGGTTTTTAATGATGTGGCTGACTTTATGGGCCATCAAATGGCTCTGTCAACACTTCGCCCTCTCTGTTGTGCAATGCCTTCGATAATGTTTCGATGTCCATTAAATCAATCATTATTTGTCTTACTCCACAGAAGGATAATATCGATAAAAAATATGTGCAACGTTGTTTTTTATTAAGTATACGATGTAAAGTTTCGCTAAGCGGTGTTAGGTCAAATTTGGGTAGTAATATTATGAAACAGTGTTTGATTGATGTAATTTTTAATTGTATTATCTCTTTTCTTTAAGAAAATTAAATAATAAGAATGATTTTCAGCTAAAAACAATTAAACTAAAGCACAATGCTCATGCTCAGAATGTCATTATAGTTTCTGAGAGTGCCAAAAACTTTTTCTCTTTTGAGACTTGTCTAAACATATATCCTGATTTTGGCCCGAACTAAAATTAGCAATAAAAACCTTGACAAAAATCCATAAAACCAATTGGACTTCTGCTCCGTCCGCTGTTTGAAAAGAGAACAATACACAAACGCAAAAAAAAGGACAAGAGCATCGGGAATATTTAAAATGCAAATGAAATAAAAACTTTTCTTTATGGCCGCAATTATAATTCGATAAAACCGCAATCTCATCGCAACGCACGCGATGTGGCACAGAGCGTGGAGGAGGGGAGTGGCACCAAATTGGCATGACATTCGGAGGCATCCGAAAACTTTAACCTGGCCAAATGATACTTTCGATGCGAGTTGCGTGCACCGCCTGCGATTGTGTGTTGGCCAAGTGGCTCCTCGGATGCCACGGGATGCTACAAAAACTGCCGCCAAGTTCATAACGAGCAATACTTTTTTATTGGCCTTTCCCAGGGCCAAGAGCCCCTAAGGCAACTAAAAAAATTTACATTTTTATTAAAATCTCCTCTTTTGGCAGGCGAACACCACTATACCAGCTCACACACACGAGCGCACATGTGAGTGTCTGAAATTGAATTCGACTGTGATTTTGGCCAGAATGGCAACCGAGAGAGAGAGAGAGAGAGAGGGGCAGAACAGGGCCGTTCTTGGCAATCTAAGCCGGGCCAAGACAGCAAGTGAAGGCATAAATTGGTATTTATTGAACAATGGCAAAGGGCGCCCCGAGGATACCTAATTAGGAGGTCGGGGGTGGAAAGGCCCCTCAGGTAAGCAGCTTATAGAAACCAGGCCTGCACCCCATCAATCACGCCCGAATATGGCTATTTGACAGCTAAATATTGGTGGTGACTCTGGGGTTTTCTTCCACCGCCCAGCTGCTGGCGGAATTCATTTCCAACTTTGCAATATATCTACACGAATATGTATAATAAATTTCCATTTGCATTTGCCGCCTGCTTGCTCTCTCTCTAACGCTAACGTGAACGTTAACGCTTAACCCCACGCCACCCGGCAGGCGCGCGGCATAAGTATAAGTTCAAACTGGTACGCGCCGCCTTAAACATGTGTTTATGGATGCTGCTCTACGGTTGCCCCCGCTTTGTTTACATATTATGTACATATTTTTGGCCTCTTGTTTTGCACGCCGTCGATAAGAGTGGCGCAGCTCCCCGCTCCCGCCCCCCCATTTATTCCGCTCGCTTATCAAAAGTTGCCCAAGCCCAAGCTGTTTACTTGAGCAACAATCTGGTGCCTCGGTCCCGGTTTCGGTTCCAGCTCCAAGACTCAGTCTGGCATCCTCTACTCTCCATCTCGGAGTGAGTTTTCGCCTCTTAAAGCTCTTAAGACTTTAACGCGACTTTAATATATACATAGCCGTGCATCATCATCCTGTCGCCTCCCAACTCGTTCCTCCCTCGTCTCGTACCGCTGGCCGGGAAAAGTCTGTGGCGTAACAACTGCTTCCGAAATTGTAAATTCACAATGCGGCGCACATCCCGATTGATTCCGTTCGGTTTCGTCATCCTGCTGCTGCTGCTGCTGCTGTCGACATTCGGCCACACAAGTAAGCCCCGAGATCGCTGGCACGCCATTGATTATGCATATATATCCACAGAGGGAAAAACGTAACAAAGTCCTGATGTTGTGTCCTTAATTATCACTAAGCTTTGCTTTTACTAGGAAATTTCAGGCAACAGAAGGAGATGATTACTCAAAATTAAGTTTTTAAGTAAAATTTGCTCCTAGTTGGGCACGTAATTAATATGTGAAAAGTATGTCTTTTGTATAACCACCCAGAGTAAGACATGCAAGGAAGCTACAGTCGTGTGTGCTCTATTGTGAGATACCCTGTACCCAATAATAATTAGGTGAAATTAATAGGGAGTTTGACATGACTAATACATATATTAAGACGGGAGTTATTAATTTAACTGGAAAACATTTTTATTTAACTTTCGTTTTCTTAGCTCAGAAGTATGTAAGGCGTAGAAACAGAGTTCTAGTTATTTCCGGAAACTCTTTCCATTTTCTATACAAGCATGATAATAAGACTTCAACCCGCCAGCTAAGTGGTTATTTCCGGAAAATATCTGCTCTAGAATTCGAAAAGTAGAGCTGTGGAAAATAAATGAGTTTAACTGATAGAAATAAAGAATGTTTTTCAGAATGCTTAAGCTTATTGTTGTTATTACTTAAACTAACCTTACTGGCTATAGTTAATAAGTAAGAAATTTAGTCTAAGAGATAATTCGAAATATTTGTTGTGATATTTTCTCCATGTGCCGTCTGAAGTGGGGCCCAGCTGCCTGACGCCGGAGAAGACCGACGGTCGTTGCGTGCACTTCAGCGCCTGCCGGCTCGTCCTGCGGCATTACGCGATGTACAAGGAGCACATGCCGCCGGCGATAATGCGATTCCTGCAGAGGGCCCGTTGCAGGCCCAAGACCGAGGGCGTAAGTTGTATGCCCGGCGCGATAAAAGTGTCTGGCTGGAACAATAACCTTCTTCGAATGGCCCTGATTCTAATGAAATTTTCCCCTCTCTCTCTCTCTTTTTAATGCGGAATTCGGAATGCGGCGAATGCGACTGCGTATTTCTCCCCTGGCAACGAACAACGAACAATATTAACATCACCATCATCATTCACGTTGTTGCCATCAACAAAGTATTATTTGTGCTGCGAACTCAAAGATGTGATTCCCGCGAACGCGAACGCCAACTCAAAGTTAAAGTAAATCAACTTCAAAGTACGTCATGTGCTGCGTGTGGGCTTTGATCTGCGGAATCAGTTGGTAGCTTTGTTTGGGCCATAACCGAAATGTTATGGCCGGGCCACATCGCATCGCCTGTAATTATAATGTGTACACGAATTACTCGCATGTATTATGTATTAAGTGCGCCTGCCCCACCCCTCCCGCCAGTCTCGACAGGCAACAGCAGCAGCTGCTGCTGCTACTGAGACATAATAAAAATAAAAAGTTTAGCTCTAATCTTGGCGGCTCTCCGTGGCGAGGATTTCGCCTTGAGTTTGCCGAGAGAGTGTGTATTTTGATTAACGCTCCAGATTTGCTGGGGAATTCCATATAAATTCCTTTAGGGACGACCTACACTGGCCTTGTAAAATTCAATGCCGAATATTCACTCGTTCGGCGTAAGAACATTTTTAATAAGCCTGCAATTTTAATATGAAATGCTTAGCTTCAGGGTTATTCATCAACTTTGCTTAGTTGAAATTCCCAAATCAAGTCGAGTTGTAACTCCGACTCTTTGGGAAACTGAACGATTTTATTTCTGTAAAATATGAGATAAATAAATATATATGGAAAGCATTTAGGTTAAATTCTGTATTTAATTCGGCATTTAATAGGAAAGGAGTCAAGAGGAGAAGCAAAGCTTGGGTTCTCAAGGATGTTTTTATATCAACTTGGAGTATAATGGAGCACCCAATACACTGCTTTGTTTACTTTACTTACCTTATTTTTTGAATAAATGTTTTTGTGTAAAGCAATATTCCATCTCAAGGGGTCTAAAAGCCACTGTGATTCAGCATATCAAACATTACTATGTTGTCAAAGGGCTTCTCGTAGACACCACCTACCCCCACTCCTCATTTTGCCTGCACTTTGGCCTTATATTCATTTTAATATTTACCTGAGAGTTGGATTTTATGTTTTCGGCAGACGAACCTTTGTTTGCTCAATGTTTAAATTTTGCGCAAACATTTCGCCTCTGTTTTCCGACAAGGGTTTCCACTACACAAAGGCAGGCAGCCCTGTGAGTTCATTTTCCCTGTTATTTAATTTTGATTTATGCTCGTATCTGGTGTTGAGGCAGCGCCAGCTCTCCTTGCCCTTGCCTCCCCATTTTTGTGTGTGCTTTAATGTGCCAGATTTTAAGTGACATTCGGGCGACGCTAAAAGGCCGTCTAAAAATCACGCAACATTAAGATGATTTATGCGGAATAATTTCAGTGTAAATGAGGCAGACTCCGGTCCGGTTAGTGGTTGCCCAGCCCGGCTAAGGAGCTGTAAGTCAGTGCTGCCAACCTGGAAAGGAGAACAGGTCGATATAAAAGAAATCAGGGAAAGGAGAGGATTTCATAGTATATAAACAATATCGAATTAGATAATCATTTCCTTTTAATTATGATTTTTAAGATGAAAGAAACTGTTTAAAAGATATACAATATTATGTACATTTTGTTTTAAATATATCAGTAAAATTTTAAAGGATAAAAAGAAAGAGACTGTAGCTTAAATTTAAAAATATTTTTCCTGACAAGTATATCGTGAAAAGCAAAAGGTTTTTGTATAGTTTCCTTCTGAGTTCCTATAAAAAAACGAACCAAGTGGGCAGCACTGCTGAAAGGGAGACTGGGACTGGATTGGGGCTTGGACAGAAGTGGGTCTGCAGCTTTAGCTGGGGCGTTGAAAAGCAGACACCTTGTGCGCGCACGTTGCTCGAATTTCAAGCCAAGTCTCGAGGCTGCAGCTTAGCTGATGTTGCTGCCGCTGTTGCTGCAACTTGAACGCGCCGCCCAGTCGCTGAAATTGCAGACAGCGGGCAGCAGATGATAAATGGCCTGAAAACACATTTGAGCTGCAGCTCTGCTGCTGCTCGCCTCTGCTGTTGCTGTTGCTGCATCTAGTGATGCTGAAGCCTCCACTGATGCTGATCTATTAGACAAACGCACGCCCAAGGCGTCTGCTCGCACATACATAGTATCATCGCCCATCACCCGTCACCCGTCGCCCCCATTGGCTATTTATGGAAAGTTTACCCCGAGATAAAGTCAGAAAAACGGCAATTTTCCTGATTATTTTTGTCGCTTTTAAACTAAAAATTTCTAGCTGTCAGAAATTAAATGGGAAGCAGCTTCTAAAGCTGCCCGGCTAATGCAGCTGCACAGCGCGCCCGGCTTTGGTCTTTGGGCTTGGCTATCTGTTTGCCTTGTTGCCCCGTTGCTCTGTTGCTCGTGTTGTTGCTGCGGTGCAACAAATGTTGTTAACAAGCATATTTTGACAGCTCAACAAGATGTTGCCAGATGCGCGAACAGCATCGGCTACAGCAGCAGCAGCAGCAGCGGCAACAGCAACTATAGCTGCAACGGCAACGGCGGCAATGAGGCCATCTGCATATGTTGCCGGCGTTTTAGCTGCTATAAAAGGCAAAACAAAAGTAAGACAAACCATGGACTATATGGGCTTCTATATGGGGGTGACTATGGGAAAGTTGTGGCTTTCCATGTGCCTTCGTCGGCAATTGAAGTTAGTGAGGCGCAGAGTCCATTGCCTGCATATGTGATGCCGATGTTGCTGCTGTCGTTGGTGTTGCAGTTGCTGCTGCGGGGACTACTCCACAGCATAAAATGTGGAGCATATTGTACTTGGTGCTGCTGCTGCTGCTGCTGCTGGGCCATAAAGAGCTGAGGCTTGTTTTTAAAAACTATTTTGTGTGCCATTTAATAAACATTGCAGTGCATTTAATGAAATTCAAAGAGACAGAGATAGAGCAAGTAATAGGAAAAACACAAGAACTGAGGCATTGCGGTGACCAGTGCTGCCGACAAACTATTTTGAAAGCTAAGGAAAAAAGAAATTTAAAGCAAAACATGGTTAAAATTTAATAGAAATAGAGAACGATTTAGAAAATATATTTTTATTAATTTCTGACATTGAATAGCATTTTAAAAATGTATATTTATGCTTACTTTTATAAATTGTTAGACATATTTAGAGTTGAAAGATATGTTGTTATTTTTGCCAGCCTAAAATTTATTTTGAAAAATAAAACTGTGCCGAAATTATTAAAATAATTATATAAAGTGTTATATTGTTAAAAATTAATACTTTATCCTTTAAAATTCACTTTAAATAGAAAACATCTCTTGGGAAACTGGATAAATAGGCTGCAATGGCATCGGGATCTCTTTCGCTCTCTCTTCGCAAACTCCTGGCCACATCTATTTGCTAATTGCATTTCGTTGTTGTTGCCTCGATGTTTGTTGTTTCTGCGGCCGTATACCTTTCACGCGCACTGTTCCGGTTTAACCCCTTCCCACTTTATAACCATACCATAGCCATACCCAACCATTCAGCCACCCAAGCACCCCTTTCCATGCTGTCACCTTGGTTAAATATCGCTTTGTTGCAACTGTCGCAACTGACACATCCGAATGTCTTGTCCTTGCGCTCAGTACTCAGTCCTCAGTCCTCAGTCCTCGGTTCTCAGTCCTCGGTTCCCAGTTCACGGCACTCATCGCACCGCATCGCATCGCAGTGCATCGGCTGGCATCACATCACATCACCTGGATACATGGATGTGTTGTCGGAGTTGCAGTCACTTCACTTCGCGGCTTGTCTATCACCTGGCCAAGGAAAATGCAATTAACGAGCGCCATCAAAATGGCAAAATGGCAAAAGCAAATGCACAAGCCTGCGAAATGAAAGGCGGGCAAACAAATGGCTGGCAGAGTGGCAAATTGCTTTACATATTTGCACGCCAAATGAGAGCGGCGAACGCGTGTGCTACATGCTGCAAAAATTGCCATCTAATGCTTGAAATTCAAGTTCAATGGTTACCAGAAAAAAAGTTTAAGAAAAGCGGAATATTTGCAGCTGTTATTAAGCTGAATTTCCAGAAAGACTATAATAGAGTTTTTCTTTGGGGAAAGTAAGTAAATAAGTATGAGACCATTTGACATGATTTCTCTTATTTCCAGGGATTTTATTGTCCCTTTTTAGTTTCCGGTTTTCATTGATCAATTTTGCCTGCCCACAGTCGTCTTCTCTATTATTATTGCCCCAATATTCCTGCCTCTTTTGTTCATTTAGATACTTGAATTGGCTTGTGAGGCATTCCATTTCCATTAGGAGCCACTCTTTTTGGCCAAGTTGCGTTGCTAATTTGTAGAATGGGCAAGGGAATTGATTCGGCTTGACTGCAAATTGCTGAAAAATGCAGCTTAATGAACCTTGGGTTGACATGCAGAAAATGCTGTTCAAAACGAGGACAAAAAGCGTTTGCTAACATTTTCTGCCAATCACGAAGGGCAGCAAAAAACTTGTTTGAGAAGAAAGCAAAGCCAAATTGCAAGCAACCGCAAATTCAATAAATTTGAAAAGCAATTAATAACTGATTGACAAGTATTTATCTACGAGGAAATGGCTGGCGAACGGGCGATCGGATGGACGAGTAGGGAGGGAAGGGCAGTGTACAAAAAACCGGATGCGGAAGTTGCAGCGGCAAGGATGCAAAGAGCGCACCATGGCCATGTTGTTGGCCGGGGGAAATAAAACCGAAAACGAAACCGAAACCGGGCAAATAAGCGTAATACGTTGGCCAAACACCGAAACAGTAACAGAAGCTGAAAATCGGTGAGGAGGAGGAGGAGGCTAGGAGCGAGCTGGCCACCGAAGCTGCCGGGAAATGAACCCGTGGGAGCTGGCGGAAATTCAAAACCCAAAGTCAAATGGAACACAGCAATATAACGCAACGAATTGACGGAGATGAGATAAAAGAACAATCAACAATACGCCAGCAACAACAGTGGCAACATCGGCAGCATTGGGCCAGAGTGGCATGAGTAGCGGGGGTTATGTAGCATAAAATGTAGCGAAAACTTTGGAAAAATCATTAATAATGCTGGGGCAGCGCAATGGCATTGGTTTTTCGAAAGGACAAGCGCAAGGACATGCAGCCAGCGGAGCTCCAGCACTCAGCTCTCAGCTCACAGCTCTCCGTCAATCAAAGCGCAAACAGAAACAAAATGAATGGCAAACAGCGGCGACTCGGACGCTCAACGTTGGCCAAGTGGCGATACTGCACTCAGCGAAAATATGGCATACACTTAATCGATAAATAATTATAATTAATATCATTATAATAGGAAAATTATATTTAATATTTTAGTAAAGCTTAAAATGACATTTAATGTCTTTAATGACTTCCCAAAATTGTTATATTGCTGATAACGTAAAAGACAACTTGAAAATCATTGATTATATTCTAAGAACAGTTACTGTTAACTTAAATTGAAAAGATATTAACAAGAATATATGAAATGATCAATAAATAATAATATATATTGTTATCTTCGATTTCTTAGGGAAAACTTAAATTTTTTTGCAAGTGCCAGATTGGAGACAGGGCTAAATCCAACGGATGTCCATTGAAAAGGGGTCAGTAGTCAGGCTGGCTGGGCTAAGCGACTGTTTAGCTGCTTGTTTTGTTGCGGTTGGACGACGATGGCTATGGCGATGGCCGAGCAGGCTGAACTGGCTGGACTGGATGGAACAGGACATTCTGGGCACGGCTGGTCCGGCTGGCCCCGATGATGATAATGATGATGATGTGCAGGATGATGACGAAGGCGGCTACGAATGAGCAACGTGCCCGTCGACAACTGGGATGACAATGAACCCGATGATGACCGGGACCACGACGATGATGAGTATAAGGATAACTGCGATGATGATAATGGGGCGACGGGCAACGGGCGACGGGCGACATTGAGCGAGCGATGTGGAACGGATGTGCAGTTGTTGTGGTCGCCTCGACTGGCCTCGCCTAGCCAGCAAAGCAAAGAAAAGCACAATTATTCATTTGCACAATGTCACAAAAGTGTCAGGCGGCAAAAGGAGCAAAGGATTCTTTATCCGATGCCCGTGGCACACTCGCCCGCTCCCTCTCTCTCTCTCTCACTCTCTGAGACAAAAGCTTAGCGTGGCGAGCGATAATGACGAGTTCGGTGCATGGGCATTACAAGGATAACGGCTAAGGATGTCTAAGCTGGGGCAAGGAGATGGAGGAGACATCAGACATCGGAAGCCAGATGGATAACCCCGGCTTGGGGCTGTGAGTTTGCGGTGCATTCAAGTAATTAAGTTAGCCGAGCAGCTAGTTTCGAGCCGCACCGAAAGTGCATTAAAATTAATGCATTAGCAAGTGCAACATTGTTATCGGCATGCACACATGAGCACACACACACCAACTCCTCACGTGGCCACACACGAGCGAGTCCTGCCAACGTATATGCATTGGGCCACCCTCAGTGTCCACATTCCAAACCCAACCCAACACCCCACCCCACCCCCGTTTGCATGCCCATATAACACTCACATATTACTTGTAGTAATTTCTCACGGAAATTCATAACCTTCCGCAACTATTCAGCATTTGTGTGGCATACTATGCCGCGCTCTTGTGTCGCTCGTGTATTTGTCGTCGTCGGAGCCATCCCTCGTTTACCTCGTTTGCCTCGTTTTCCACGTTTTCCTCGTTTTCCTTGTCGTCGCCCAACCATTGGCCTACATCCGCGATTTTCGCAAATGCCGACACATATACACCAGACTTCAGAGCTATGCCCCGCATTCCCTTGCCCACATTTTTCGAACTCGAATCGTGCGCTCTTAAACTTGGCAGCGGCACGCTCTTAAACCTACCTACGATATTCGTCGCTGTTAGCGGCCCAAGAGAGCGGACAGTTCGAACTGGAGAGTGTGTTGCTGCTGGGGACTTACTTTAATGTTGCCAAAGATGCTTCCCTTCGATCCATAATGTTTTCAAAACACTTGCCGCTGACTAGGCCAACATTCGGTTTACAAGGATGTGGATGCAGGAGGCGAAGAGGAAGACGAAGGGTCGTTCCTCTAACCCATTTAGTGGGCTTATGTAAGCTTTGCCGGCAAATTGGGTTGCTGTCATAAAGTTGCTGCCTCAAAAATCGAGAATAATGCTCCGAATGATGCCATAGCTAGCCGAAAACTTAATTGCATTCCTGCCACCGCCATGTAAAACGGCTAGAAAATAATATCTAAAATCAGTTTATATGGATTTTTAAATAGTAAAGCCAGAAATAAAATAAACAAATTTAATTATCCGGTTTATTAATCTAATAGTTCATATTTATTTAATTATTTACTTAACTAAGCCATAGATGAGTTCAAGGTATTTATTATTATACAAATAAAATATGTGTGGCGAAGAAGTGAAAGGAAAATTTGTCGTTTTTTTATGTTGAATTATTTTTATTTATTTTATTATTTTTCTTAAATATAAAATATGCTTCGCTGCCTTAAGATACACTTCTTATAAAGCAAGAATCAATGTAAATTAAAATAAATTAATCAACTTTTATGGAAATTTCATTACTCCTAAATTCTTTGATTAAACATCAACCCTTTGAATTGATCACAAATAATTATTTAGCAATTATTCTAAAAAAGTTTGGATATATATTATGGATTTAAAATGTAAACGTATTTCAATATTATAGTTACTTATATTAAATTAAAAACGCATTAAATAACTGTTATATATATTTATTTAAAATAGTATGTAAACCATTAAAAACTGCACTTAATTAAGCAACTTGAATTCGAATCGAGTTGCGTTGAGTAATTCATTGTCGAAGAAGTTTGCTGGATTAAATAAATATTTAATAATGTGAACTTGGACTGCTGGAATATCAATTTCGGCATTATTCTTACCAGTGATTTATGTCTCGATCCTGCCCACGTTTCCAACGAAATTGTTTCACTTGCGGCTTGGCTTGTGGAATATGTAAATATTTGATGGACTCACTTTTTCTTGCCCAATCAGTATCGCCCCGGTGTCGGATCGAAAGTGGAAACCTTTCGCTGGCCTTATCTGCCGCAAATACATCATGAATTTCTTAATCAATGGCCCGGCGGCTACCGGCATTTCCCAAGTGGCTCGGATGAACCCAAACCAGATCCAGATATCGCATTCAATCTACTCGGCGGCGCTAACCTGTTCGAGATTGGTTTAAGGCCAGCGACGTCGCACATTGACAGTTTCAATTTCGATATTTCGGATCGGTTTGTTCGCTGCACGGCTTGGGAAAAGGCAAAGCCAAAGCCAAAGCAAAAGGCAGCCCCCGGTGCACACGCCCACTAAATTAAGTGCCACTTAATAATCAAAATTACGCGACGCTCAGATAAGCCGCAGATGAGGCTCGAGGGGATGGGGACTTGAATTCGGATTGGGATTGGGTGACGGGGGTCGAGTGTGCCAGGTGAGCGGCAAGCGGCAGTAGGTCAAACGACCGCCTTGGAACGGATTTGTTGCTGTAGCTGCAGCCGTTGCCATGGTGCAGCGGGACAAACGCAGCTCGATAAATTCCCATTAATAAATTAAAACACGCCCGAGTGCCTAAGCGGCTTTCGCGGCGGCTTTTTTCCCCATTTTCACCCATTTCCCCGCATCGATTCTCTTTAGTTTTAAACGTTTAAGGGGGTAAGGGGAAAGGGGGGCGTGGAGGGACTGCTGCCCATTGAGCTTTGATTGCAATTAATATGCATACAGTGGGAGAAATTTTGAGGCAATTTAGAAGTCAGCAGGGCAAAGTGTTCCGACAACTTAATTTAAAGTCTGGAACTTATTTGTATATGTTCTTTTAACCAATAATGCTTTCATTCCATTTTAGATGATATATATCGAAGCTTAACTCATTATAAATTTAGTTTTTGAGTCAGAAAATACAGAAATACTGATCTACATCCAAGGTATTAAGTAGAAAATATTATTCATCACAATTCAAGTATTTTTTGTTAGAATTTCGGGTTGTAATCTTAAATAAGTAGCCACTAAGATTATATAGAAGTGAATTTACAAAAATATATATAATAATACTATTATTTAAGCTCTTTTAAGTTTAAATTTAAATACAGATTGTCTCAATTCATGGTCAATTATATAAAGCATCCAAAATAGTTCTTCAAACTCTCAAAGGAAACCTATTTATTTACCTTTAATAAGTCCGAATTTATTAGTTTATTTAAACAACCTTAAAACCAGTAGTAATCTAGAGTGCATCATAATTTATTCCATCAATATTGATGCTATTTTTCATGAATAAGGCATAGATGGTATTTTTTTGATCAGTGCATCATTGGCGGCGCTGGGATCGTTGTCAGCTCGAATTAAACGCCCGGCTGAGTGCTGCGCCGTCTGCCATTCTTCAAGCGCCAGTCGCATGTGCAATTCATGAATTTCAATTAATTAATTAGGCCACACAAATCTGGCGGGGAATGGCTCGGAATGGCGGCATGGATGCCAGCAGCAATCGAAGCTCCCAATCGAAATGTAGTTGCAATCCTGTGCTGCCGCTGCTGCTGCCTCTGCTGCTGATGTTGCTGTTCCTCTTACTGCAATTTCTGTTGCAGCTGCCGCTTGACAAAGTAGCTGTTAGATTGCATCGCATTTGCCTGCCCTGCTGCAACCTGCTGCTGTTGCCTGCACCCAAAACCCACCCACTTGGCCTGAGCCTGGGCCTGGGCCAACCCCCTTTGGGCCTCCTTGATGTCGCATGTACTTTGCATGCAACAGTTCGCTGCTTTTTCGCATACAAGTGACCCAATTACCGCGGGGGTGAGCTACCTCCTGGAGAAAGGACATGGGGAGCGGTGAGCGGTGGGCGATGGGCGATGGGTGACGGTACAGCAGCCTTCGTTACGGCTTGTTGATTTATGTAATTTAGATTGGATTTTGCGGCGGAGAAATTAATGCGTTGTAGATTAATGAGTGGCCGGGAGGACATGGAGGAGAGCATGCTCGAAGGCGGATAAGGTCGCCGCCGCCGACGCCGCCCATCAAACCGCATGACCAAAAGCGCAAAATCTCTTAAACCTTTTAGTCAACTCTTTAAAACACGAGTCGAGCGGAAACAAAAAACAAAAATCTTGTACAAGTCCCCAAATTGCCATAAAGTACGCACACCTCAGCATCCCAGTGTGCGTGCGTGTGTGTGTGTGTGTGAAAGTTGCTTGTTGTTTCCATGTTGTTGGTCCTGTGTGAGCCTATTTTAATCTCATTAAAAATGTAGCAGAAGGGAAATGGGCTGCCGAGGGGCGGCTGCTCTGGTTATGCGGCTTCAAGTTGTCTTTAAAATTGACTGAAAGCGAAAATCAGTGTAAACGCTCCGTTGAGCGCAGGCCAGAGACACTCTTTGCCAGTTCCAGTTGTTGTCAGTTGCCAAAGGACCTCGGCGTCGCCATCTTGGCTCCACGTGTATCCCTGGCTTAGTAAGCCGCACACACATTATAACACTGTCAAAAACAAAGGGTTTTTATTGGAACTATTTTTAAGACATTTTTAAAAGTCTTAAGATGTTCATTTACTAGCATTTTAATAGAAGTTCCAGGCACTATTCATTTTCTTCTAATCAAACCCATTTTAACCATATTCAATCTATCATTATTATGGGAAAATCTTTGGGCACAAGGACATCTCAGATCCTTACAAATAATATATTAATTATACATCTTTATAAGGAGGGTTTTTATCAACTTACATGATGTGCTGACAATTAATTATAGAATTTTATAAGGAAGGTATTCAGGTGTGTTTTAAACAGATTTCTCTGCGTGTAAGCTTACCCCACATGTGTAAGTGTGGGTATCTGTGTTTTTGTGAGTTCCTGTTTGTGGGCTTCCACTTTATTTCGCGTTTATTATTTTACGCCTGCTTGGCAGCCGCCAAAAATGTAGGAAAACAGGAATCGGGCAGACAATGCGGCCGTCCCTCACACCTCACGCCCTTTCGGGGGCAACACCCGCCCCCGGAGGACGCCTTCCAACACACCGACACCCACACCTAACCTTAGTTAACCTCAGTCGGCGACCGCAGTGTTGTTGCTATTATGATTATTGCTCGTGGTTGTTGGGGAGCACGCGCATGCTTTGTTTTTATTTCGGCTCAATTCTCCTTGTTGATTCTTATTTCTTTCGTTTTTTCTGACTTTTTTTGTTGTTGTTCTGTTCATTCGCTTTATTTTGGTTGGTTGTTGCTGTTGTTGTGTTTCTTGCATACGTACTGAGCGGCGGGGTTTGTTATAAAATTTATGAAAAGAAAGCAAAATCAAAATTATAATAAAATCAGATTACAGCCTCTCAACGTTCGAGAGAGAGAGAGTGAGATGGGAGGGAGTTTTGCTTAGCAGCAGCGACCCCTTGTTGTTGTTGAGTTTTTTTGTTTTTATTATGCTTTTCAGTCAAAAAATTGTTTGCTCTTCATTTTATGAAAACATAAGCAATTTTTGATGCCTCTGATGCTGTTGCTGCCACTGCTGCTGTTGCTGCTGCTGCTGCCGTTTTTAGACACTGACACCCAGCGACACTTGTGCCACCATCTTCTTCCGGTTGTTGGTGGGGCTGCTTCCGCATTTCGCTTTTCGCGATTTTCCCAGCGGTGCGTTTAACAACGCTCCACTTTTATGTGCCAGACATGTGAAAGCTCTTCATTTCGTCCAGCCTTCACTCCCACGAAGGACTCGCGGCGCTTTGAGTCCTGCCTGACTTACCTCGTCGTCGTCTTCGTCGTCATCCTGCCTTGGCGTTGATTTTATGGCATTTTTTTCTGGTGCAGGTCGCAGGTCGCAGGACGTAGGGCGCAGGACGTGGGCAGGATTTTCGGGCGCCTCCGAAAAGAAGGGACTTTATAAAATATGTACTCGAGGGTAGTCTGTTTTATTGCAATTACTTAAGATTTTACTGTCGGCGTTAATTGAGCATTGGATTACTTTATTTTCGGCGCGGCAGCCATGAAGATTGATTGCATTGTTCTCGGCTAGGAGTTGGCAGCATTAATCTAGCATTAATTATTATGTAATTGGTCACCGCAGCCTGGGCAAACAAAGGGATTTTAATTAAATTTTAACCATAAACCGACGCTGACGGGCCGGAGAAGCTGCTTTGATGTGCGTGTGCCTGTGATGTATGCAGCTTTAAATGCAAATCAAATATTTATTCCGCCCACACATCCTCGCACAAACGCACAAACAGAGGCGGCGGCCATTGTTTGAACACGTCTATGTGTGCGTGCAAACAAAACAAAAATAATTGTAAATTCAATTTCATTATTAAATGTTCTTGTCCGCAGTTTTGTGTGTTTGTCTATTATCTCAACGCAGCCAAATAGCCGCAGTCCCCATAGTTAAGCCTTTAGACCCGCTTTTAGTTTCGTGTCTGTGTGTTCTCTTGTTTGTGTGTGCGAGAGTGGTGTGTTTGCACGCAGTGTGTGCGGTTTCGATGTATATTTAAACAAATGCGGTTAATGTTCATATTTCATTTTAATCAGGCCCACGGATATTGATATTGGCATCGTCCTGCCCGCTTGCCGCCAGCCTGTCTCTATCTCTGTCTGTGTCTGTGTGACTGCCTGCAATAGCTGTTAATGCGCATTTACGTGCCGCATTATGTATTTACACTCACACACATACACACACCTATGCATGCCTACACACATTTGCTCTTTAGTTTGTCAAAAACAAACTTTCCCTAGTTCAACCACAAAACGGGCAACGCAACGCAACGCAACGTAAAGCTGGAAAATGATTGTAAAATTTAACAACCGACAGCCAATTACCATAGCTTTTTATTTGATTTTGCACGGTTTAGCTTTTTGGTAACGAGTTGGATGTTGCCGCCAGCTCTGCGACCCCCTTTGCTTGCCGCAAAAGCCCCCCCAAATACCGACAAGAAAGGAACAACAAAAAAAAACGGCCGACACATGCCGCCGCAGCAACAACAAGGACAACAACGTGCAACGTGTTCGATTTTTAAAGGGAAAAGAATGACGGATATTAAAATGGTTCAGCAGCTGATGGTTGAACTTAATGCCTGGCCTGAAAACCACAAATTCATTTGAATCGATTGGGATAGCATCGCTGAAAGATAGAAGTACTCATCCAAAATGATTGCAATCGGGAAAATTGCTACAGGATATGTTATCTCACGCACGTGGGAGCCCGAATCATTTTTGTACAGCCTATGTGCGGGTTGTTTGGTTTATTTTTAAATATTTCTTGAATATCCTGTGACATTTCTCGGGTCCTTAGGTTCATCAATCATGCTATAAATATAGCAGTAAATATTGTTAAAAATTAAAGTAACTTTTTTGCTTTGAGATTTTTATTCTTATTGAGGATTTTAGTTGAGTTAACTTCTAAGTGTGTTACGGTTTTGAGTTAATCAAGGCTTAATAATAGGCCCTGCTTTATTTTTGTCATAAAAGGGTTAAAGGGATAATATATAAGACCTTGCAATATTAATAAGAATTTATTTTTAATAAGCATAAGCTTAAAAAAAGAATATGTCACACTTCGTTTAAATATGTTGCCTATCGCAATAGAATAAAATTAAATAAATATAAATATAATATAATATATATATATATATAATAATGTATATCGAAATATAAGCTAATCTTATTAAAGGCATAGATTTGAATCAAATTCGCTTATACATATGTTATAAGGGAACTTGGGAACATAGGGAAATGTATAAAAATGACATGAAGAGGCACATCCGATAGCATACAGCATTTTTATTCCTTATCGTCATAATTAACACTTTAAATAAATAAAACCAAGATAAACTTAAAACCATTTAACCACAAGTTTAATTTAAGTTGCCATACCGCTTCGGGGATATATTATTAACCATACTTGCAGAGCATCCTAGATGGATATCGAGCACCACTAACTGGAACAATAGACACGATTGCAGGCAAATTTCATTTGATTTCATTTCGATTGAACACAATTAAATTTTTGTGCACCACAATCAAGTTGGCTTTTGTTGTTGTAGTTGTCATTTTCGCTGGTCAGATGCGAACAATGTTTTGTAGTTATTGATTTTCCGCCACGCCCTTTTTTTGCCGTAGTCGTCCGGTCATCCCGAGATTCCCGGAGATGGGTACACGCACGCTTGCAGGTTTTATTTATTTATTCATCGTTTGTCGGCGGCTTTATTTCTTATTATGCATTTCTTTTATTTTAATTTCGGTTTGCATTTATATACACACACGCCGACGCACACACACACATAGAAATTACGGTTGGCTGGCCGAAACAAAATCCATTAATATCCTTTATCCCGCCGGCTATTTATGGCCGCAAATGAAAAGGCAGAAAGCAAATGTGATTGCCGCGTTAATTTCGATGGCATTATATTTAAAATAAGCGAATTCATCTATTCGCTGGCTAATAAAATCATGATTCATGAAATGTATTTGAGGTCGGCCAACCGAACGATTTTGTTTCGGAATTGAAAAGAGTTCTGGGATATTGTTGCTGCCAGCGTTGCCTATATCCGGCTTGCGGCACGTTTCCGGCTGCCATTTGCCGCTGCTGCTAATTTCACAGTTTTGGCATTTTTGGAATTTCGACTGCCACACGCCCCCGGCCCGAGAAGACCCGAAAAAAGGTGGCCAAAACGCTTGACTGCTGGCTGCTGGCTTCTGGCTGCCCGGCCAACAATTAACTCCCACAGACGCCGACATAGACACACACACACCCACTCGATCCAAAAGCGAAAGCTCTGCAATTCTGTGGTTAAGTATCATTTCTAATATTTTGTGCGACATCCGGACGACACTTTGGCATTTTTGGGGGGCTGCATGGTGGCGTGGCGTGGCCTGGTAGCTGAGGCTGCGGGTTTTTAGCCAGGCTGCCAGCCACATTGTTTATGGCTCACTCAAGAGTTTCAGGCAACCCCCGCAGCAACATTTAAACAAAACCTGGCGCCAACGCCAGCGCCAAACACACAAAACACGAAACAAAAACAACGCAGCGCAGTTTGGAGGCGGAAGGCGGGAGGTGGAGCCGAAGCCAACGAGTGGGGCAAAAAGTTTTTAAGTGAAAATAGTCATTCAAATTTAATTAGTCCAAAACAAAGCCAGAGCGTAATGAGCTTACGCCGGAGCTGGGTTACGGATGGCTGGGGAGGGGGCTAGAGGATGGCTCCATCTCAATCTGAAATTGTGGTTATTGCACTCAGCTCCCGTGCGCTCCAGTTCGGTTACCAGAAAAGGGTGCCAGTGCCGGGTGCCATCCGCCAACAGAAGGGTCATGTGCGACACAATTACGGCAAAGGTGGAGCCGGAGTCAGAGCAGAGGAGCTTTGCTGTCACATGCCACGTGGCCGCAGGAACTCCCCCGGCCACGCCCAACCCCATCAGGCACCCATTGCCACACACACATACCCCCGCTGACACACACACACACCCACACACAGAAAACAGCGAAACTGAGAGCAGCAGCAGTTTCAAAATATTTTACGTAATATCATTGTTCGCACTCGTAACTAACTTTTGCCAGCACTCCATGCCGGCACAAAGGATACGGCTCCATGGTATTCCTTGCCCGATTCCCGATCTACGCGCCACTCCACCCACACTCCTAATACTTGCCAACTGTTTAGCGTGTGACGAAACTTGCACATTGCGAGGGTCTATTAAGGAGTTTTTTTAAGAGGAAATAACAAAGTTTATTCTTGTAATAAATTTATTCGAGAAATTTCGTTCGTTTGACTAAACTTTTAATTAATGTTTCAAAATTGTTGAAAGGAAGGGTACGGCTGGACTTATTTAGAATTTACATTTACTTTTTAAAGTTAAAGGAACTTAAACTTAAATATTTTCATAAAATTTCTTAAATAAATCAGTGTTTATTATATTTTCCTGTGTCTTTAAGGTATTATTTATTTATTCACTGAGTGCCTGTACACTTTATTCTTTTTAATTGATATTCTATATTGATTTAATCAGTTAAAAAACGTGTATGACTAGCGATTAATTTGCCTGATAGAATTTGTACAAATAAAAGCCTCTTTTTGTGTTTAAATATTGCAAAAACAAAAGATGAAATTTATACATGACGGAATTCATATTAATATTAATATTAGGCAGTGCAAATAAGCGAATAATATTTAATAGTTGTGAGTTTTCATATCTCAAATTCTTGAAAAAATTAACTTTTGTATAATGTTCTGGCTTTCACAGATAAAAGATTCGAGTACTTATAATAAAATGTGGCCAATCCGTAGTACAAACATATAAAGCTGCTTTCGGATTCCTTAATATTTATGGCTATTTACCTTTTGATATTCGTTTCTGTCAAGGACTTCTGTTCGGCCTGCCTCCGCGATTGCTGCTCCACATGCCTGTGTGCGACCATGCAGCTTCACATGGAAGGGTGCTCCGTTGGATCGGAATGTGGGTGTGGGATTGGGAAGTGGGTGTGGGTTACATGGGGGTATCCTGGTCTGCGCTTGGTCTGGCCTGGGTTTTTGGCGCTGCCGCATATGATTCGTATCGCTGATACTATTTCTGCTCCAATGGTACAGTTAGTTTGCATCCTACATACGTGCCTGCTAATGTATGCTGGCTACCTTTCTACGTGTCCTGCGCCAGTACTCCTCCATGGGCGGGGGTGTCCGTGTGTGTGCTGGCACATCCGTGTTAATATAAACGCATAACAGCATTTTTAGCTGTGAAATAGTTTTGCTGTTGCTGCTCCCGGAGCCCCGAAAAATCTCATTCCATCCCCACCCGTGTCCTGCCATTGTCCTGTACCCCGACTGGCTCCATCCTGTAGGTGTAATTGTGGCCGTTGCCGGTTGCCGGTTCCCATTGTCGACCATGCGGTAGTTGTTTTTGTCGGACGGGCGGTCGGGGAAAACCGGGTAGCACCCAGGTTTTCTCTAAATTAATACATCACATGCACGCAAAAAGGACGACGACGACTACGACGACGACGACTACAGACGAGGACGAGGACGAGGACATGCATACAAGCTTAATTATGGGATTTAGCTGGGTTGTCTTCTTGGTGCGGTTTCGTTTGGGTTTTGGTTTTGGGTTTTGGTCTGGTCCCCGGCCATCTAACTATCATATTTTGGGTCGCGTATAATTGGGATACATGCAGATCTGCCCGTAAATATTTTAATTTAGTTAGGTGGACTGGTGGACTGGTCATTAGGAGAAGGATTCTCGGATGTCAGCTGCCATTCTCGTCTCGATGGCTTTTGAAAACATTTCACGTGGCAATTTTTAATGGCATTTTGGTTGGCCTCTGGGTGCGCTGATGCACGCTGATGAAAATTTGTAATAGGGAGAGCACTTGGGGCTTAGATGTTTCCGGGGATCGGGAATCAGAATCGGGATCGGAAAAGGGTGAGTGGAAATGGCAACTGGGACGTGGGGTGTGGGGATCCCGACAACGGAACGTGCCCGTAGTTCGTTAACGGATTCTCGGAGCTGTCATTACCATTAACATTTTGGCTTGGGCAAACATTTTAGCGTCGCACTCTCGAACTCATTTGCACTTTTGTTTGCATTGGATTTGGACACTGTCAGCGCCGACGGCCAAAACCATTGACATGGCCACATTTTCGGTATTTTCGTGTCGCTACAGTTATTTGATTAGTTAACATGGACGGCGTGCCAGGGATTTCGGTGGGGATTTCGGTGGAAAGCAGAAGGGTTTCGGCATATTTGGACGACGGCACTGTGTTCACTTTCCACGCTTCAACGGGTAAACTAAATGGGGAAAGTTTAATGCAGTAATTGATTGACATTATTTGCTTACTTTTACCATTGTCCACACTCAGGCGCTGTGTGTTGATGTATCATAGTGTCATAGTTGGGGCCACTTTGGTGTGTAGTGTACTTATCATTGATTTTTCTTTCATTTGACTTTACTTTACAGAATTTCCGGCATTAAGGTTAACAAGTCTGCCTTTGTTCATTCGTCAAGATATATAAATATTTCGAATTTACTTAGCAATGTTTAATTATAATGTGCAAGAAACATCGCCTGTTCAAACGTCTGAATATATGCACCAAATACAGGGCCTGTATCTTCTGGGCAGTTTTAAATATTGTTTTCGGAATTGCTTTCATTCGTAAGTAGAAGAAATCTGTTGTTTATTAATAATAAAAACTTAATTCAATTCAGCTCTCCTCATTGAGTTTGTGAATAAGGAAAATCAGCCCAACATAATGTTGATTTTCGGCTGCATTTGTGGAGCTAATTTGATATTGTCCGGCATATTGCTACTAGTTGGCGTTCTTAAGGTTATTTTTTGTTTGTATTCTTTAAGAATTATATATAAACATTATACAAACAGTAATTATTATTGTTCCTTATAGGGGTTACGGAAGCTAGTGTGTGCATCTATAATATTTTGCGGCCTCGGAATATTCTTCATTCACTGGTTAATTATACCTCTAGGTGAGTTAAATGTTATTTATTATTATATTAATTTATTCTATCTTGTGTTTTTAGTTCTATATTTCATATTCTCCTTTGTCGTATTCAACTATTATCAAGTGGATATGGCTCCTGATGATCGATATCGAGTACCAAGACGATACTCTTAGTTAAGGTTCTTAATATCTTAATCTCTTCTTAAATATAAAATAAACTTTATAAAATAACTCATTTGTAAATAGAATATCATGGAAATCGTGGAAATATATATTAAACCTTCATAAAAAGAGTTCTTAACATTTTTGGTCACAATTTCCACAGTTCATAAACTCGGAAGACAGGAAGTGTTTCACATACTCGAATTTATGTTGGCCACTGGATCAGTTGGCTTTAGCATTGTTTTTTTTGGCCTCAATTGCAATTGTCTTCTGTCTGCTTACGGAAATGTTTACTCCTTGGCCGAAGTAAGTATCTCTGTATCGCTAGCCCCTGCAATCTACTCCAAATAGCTGCAATAGTTTTATGGCTCATCATGGTGCTGGGCCTTTTTTTTGGTCGGGAAATCCCTTGGCGAGGGCGAGTTCAATGCTCCACTTTTTGTGTTTCTATTTTTTATATATTTCTTTTTTGTTGGTGGGTCGAAGGCTCAGTTTGTTGTTGTTTTTGGGGAGGCCGCCGACTGCTCAATTTGCCGTTACAGCGGCCGGACCAACACACAGACACACCAGTTCATCACTTACACGCCAGGGTAATTTAAAACAAATGCCCCACCAAATCGCATTTGGCTTTGGCGCTACAAGTTTTTATTGCCGCTCTCGCATATGAAGCGGCAAATTTGTTCATCCACTACAATTTGGCATGCCATTTATATTGGTTCCATGTTAATGCCGGCGCCAAATCCCCGACTTGAACCAAAATGCCACTCGCCGCCATGTACTATATAGTTTCTACACAGGAAGAAAGCGAAAGAGTTCTTGTATTGAATATTGAAGTCTTTACTAATTTTATTTCCTTAGAAGACTTGATTGTTTGTAAATCCTTTCGATATAAATTTGCAACTATAGCTTAAGAACTATTAAGATTAAGGAAAAGATACAATAGTCCTTGAATTTTAAGTATTAATTAATTATAATTTATAAGATTATATTGTTTATAAATCCTTTCATAATAAAGTCGTACTATAGCTTAAGAAAGGATACAAGGCTCCTTGTATTGACTATTGAAGTCATTATTAATTATTTTTGTATATTCTTTCATAATAAAATTGCAACGATAGCTTAAGTAATTCCCCCGTGTATTTAGATGCAAATATTATTGAGTGAATATAAAGTCCCTGTTTCTACCTGTGCATACCTTTAGTTGAAACCAATTGCTGTCGCAGTTGTTGTTGCTGCTGTCAGTTGTTGATGCAGCTGTTGTATTTTTTAATAGACACATTAAAAAATAATTTAACAGACAGACACAGCGAGAGTAGAGTCACACCAGCCGCCTCGTTTGCTTCGTTTTGGTCGCTGCATTGAATAAATCATAAATCATTCAACTTTCGGCCAGCGAGCTGTGAAATAAAAATGGACAGAAGAGAACATGTGACGTGTGTGTGGGGGTTGTGGGTCGGCGTTTCTATTAAACGATACACGATGAGCAGCCAGGCAATTTGTCCAATTTTTCACTACCTCCCCCCCGACAGCTCCTCCCCCACTTGCCCGTGGATGTTTTTTCGCCGCGTATGTGTGTGTGTGTGCTTACTTTTTTACACATCATAATTTTTTATGCTAGTTGACTTCTGGACACTGCCTCGTCCTGGTTTCACATTTTTTTCTTGTTGCCTCCCTTTCGCTGCGCGCCAAAAAGTTGTTGCCATGTACAAATTAATAAACGAGTAACTGACAAAAAGGTAATTTATTATTTTATACATATTTGACAAATTAATTTAATGACACTGCGCCGTCTCACACTCGCACATTAACGCACATGTCCCACTGGGCCGGATCCGCGTCCGCGTCCCCGTCGGTGGCTGTCCTGTGGAGCCCTGGCTCCTTCCCGCTGCCACACATAATAATTTCTCATTTAATTTTTCAATTTTAAGCGTCATTTACACATGCCATGGTACGGCATGGCAGTGAAGCTCTGTCCAGATCCCCCGATGCCGGGATTCCCCTTCGGGCCAACGCTGTTGTTACTCTTCTTGTTTTCTGCCTTTATTTTTGTTTTGGCTCTGTTTTTTTGTTGTTTTTTTTTTTCCTTTGTCAGCTTGTCGTTGTTGTTGCTGCCATCGCTTTTGATTATACCCTGCGTTTTTTAGGGCGTGTCCGACGCCAGCAGGCGGCATGCAGTTGTCAATCAATTCAAACACGAATCCAAAACAGGGCAATCAATCACATATTATTCATTTACAATCACAAGTTGTGAAAGATTTATGTATAATTACATTTATGATTTGACAACAATTAATGATTATTGTTTGGAAACGGAAATTATTGAAGAATTTCCTGATAAACTTTAGTGACTGTTTTATATTTCATTCCCAAGTTAATAAAGTTAGCCTACATTTTTTATATAAATCACTAAGAGCATCTTGTCCTCGACTCTCTGATCTGTGATCGCTTTATGTTGTTCTTTCATTTTTTTTATATTTGCATTAAAAGGTAATCATCGGGAGCGCCGCTGCAGTGCTGTTGGCAAAGGCAAGCCTTGCAATTTTCGCACCGTTGTCGCATTTTGTATGACTGTCATTAAGTCGTCAGCGGGTTCAGTAACGAGAAGGACAATGCCGTGAGGGGGGGAGCCGAGTTGGGAAGTGGTACTGGAGAGTGGCAGGACGCAATCAGTTGCTCACTCAGTTGGCGACGCATCAGTTTAAATGACTCGTCATGCCCACTGGCAACGATGGGGGAATGGGAGGTGTCGGTATCGGGATCTCGGGGATCTAGTGGCTGCAGGAGGCGGTGCCCCAAGGACGCAATGGATAAGGAGAAACACTAGGATAAAATACTACAAATGGTAGTTTTCAATAAGTGGTGATAATACTGAGAAATTAAAGTGTAATAAGAAGTATTATAAATATATAAAACAAACATATATATTCTATACTTCATACGCTTTTTAATCCCATTTATGATTTTTAAATCCATTTCCTGATTGTAAAACTCTCTTTGTCTCAGTGCATAAAGATACGGCGCGCATTGCACTCGAATCGGTCTGGAAAGCTCGCACGTTAATGACACTAGAATCAGTTTTCATTAACGATATAACGTGCCACTGGCCACTCGGAAGCGGTGAGGGGCTGACAAGGGGCCGAGAGCCTGAAGAGTTGGCAGTAAAAAACAGGGAAAACGGCATGAAGGGATAGCGGGAAGGCAGGCGGTTGGAGGGGAAAACTGAGGGAACCGCATGCGTGCATTGCTCGCATATTTCTCTTGGTGGCGGCGGCTGCTGCGGCTACTGCGGCATTGGCGCTGGCAATTAATAAAACACACACCTTCTGTGCGGCCTTCTGCCCCTGCCCACCCTCCGGCGGAGCAACTGCACCTCGACTCCTCTGCTCCTGGCAGCACAGTGGTCTAAAGCGCTTATTTATGCAACGGCTGGCCTCGACATCACATCGACATCGACGGCCATCGGCATCCGAATCTCTCGCTCCCTCCATACATCTGCAACTGGCAGTGGAAGTTGCATCTGAAAGTGCAACTACAACTGCATCTGCGCCTGGGAAATTGAATTTAAAAATCTCAAACGCTGCAAAATATTTCACACGCACACCGCCGGGGCGCTTGTTGCTGAGATTTTTCGTATAAATCACATTTGCCGGGCGAAAAAAGTATAAATAATATATATATATAGCATGTGTGTGTGTGCATGTTCCCGTGTGTATGTGTGTGTTTCTGCGTCGCCTGCATAAATCTTTCAGTTTGGATTTTCACTTTGGCGGCATAAATTGACACTGGCTGACGACATCGCCGCCACATTTGAAAACCGCGCTTAAAAGCATGCCCACCCTCCCGCACTCGATCGTTCGTCTCTCGCAAAACTCCACTCCTGCATTGCAAATTGCGTTTTTTGTCAGCTTAAATAAAGCAACGCGCGCTGACAGTAAAAACTCATTTACGCGAAATTAAATTAAAAGTTAATTAACGCTGTCAATGTGCAAAGCACTCCAGAAGGAGGAAGCAGAGAGAGAGAGAGAGAGGGCAAGCCTAGCGACTACCTGAAGCTGCAACTCTGCGGGCCAAGTTGAAAAATCACCGCAAGCAAAGTTAAGCATATGTCTGCTTAAATTGATGCGAACTGGTTTTAAACGCCAGCTTGACAATTCGCCAGTTTTTTTTGCGAGTCGCTCTTGCCTCAGTCTGGCAAGTTGTTTGCCTGGAAACTCTGCAATCGGTTTGCCGGTGTATTTCAAGCGGGGACGCGGCTGTGGACATGGACATGGACTGGGGATGTTGCTGGGTATGGAGATGTGGATGTGGGGCTTTGCTGACAGTTCGCTTGATTGCTTGACTGGCCGGCAGTTATGCGCTGCGCACACAGTGCGTATGGTTAATGCGACGTGACCGGACAAAGTCAACAAGAGCGCGATCCAAGCAGGCTGATAATTAATTTTTAAGTAAAACTGAAACTTACACCGGACCAATCAGCGATTAACCGACAAAGAGACAGATCTGTGCGAATAAATCAAATATAATTGGTGGCTCCACCAGTCAGCCTGGGCCTTTAGTTTCCAGCTAAGCGGACGCAAAGGGGCACCGGGACCACAGCCATCTAATTGGCGGCACTTTGGCAAACTGACCGCGAAATGCAATGCGCTCGCTTGATTAATTTGCCAAGTCATCAATTGTGTCCGTTCTTCCATGCGTATTGCTGGTCAAAAGGGCGAATATCAAATATTGGTTCAAACACAAGCGGCAGCCATGGGCTTCATATTGGACCTCTGACTGGCGAGGCTACCACAAGGAAGCCAATATAACTCGAGGTTGTATGCGTAAGGTATTAACTATTTCGCATTTAACTCCCAAAATTACTTGAGAAATTATACTAAATCATATTTTTTGTATATGTTCGCTGTTAGAATATCTTTTCTATGTGATTAGACAGAACTTAAATATGTAATGTTTAGTAAGTTTCAAGATGCAGCGTTATGAAATATGATTAATTTTTCCCTTCCTTGATTGATTCTTGTTATTATTTTTTGTGAATATCTTTATCTAATTTTGTATCTATATATTTATTTTCTTTTCTAAATTTGTGATTTAAGAACTCAAGATTAGTGTTGAAATATTTCACTTTTCATATGCTTACTGTACGTAGCTTACCCTCTTTAAGTCCTCCAAAGTTTAAGCTACTTGTCTAACGCTTTTCATTAGAGCCAAGCTAATTCTGCTGCCCAATTGGCTGTATTCCATCTCCAACTTCTCCCCTTCGAAGCAAGGAAGTAGGACTCCTCCCTACAGTTTCTACCAGTCATAACTGAGAACTCAAGTGGCTCGGCTGTCCTGGCTTAATGACAGTTCGGGCTTCGCATCGGGGTCGAGCAGGGGGCGGCGGCAATATAAATAAATATGCTTGTTGTCTGGCAATTGGAACTGCACTCCCACGGCCAATTTCGTTGTGAAAAATTAAAGATAACATAAATGCGGCGCGCCGGGCACGCCATTCGGAGCTAGGCCCGAAAAGCGGAAAGCGGAAAGCGGCCAGCGTCGAGCGCCAAGCGGAGGAATGCCGTGCCAGGACATCAATGTCGGGACTCTGGCGTGCTATTTGAATTGAACAAGTGTCAGCGTCGAGGGGAAACAGCGTCGAAGCTGTCGCTCCGCAGTAACTCTGCCCGCGACCTCTGACCCGGCCATTTGCATGTCCTGCCAGGCCTGGCAGGCCTGCCACTCCGCTCTCAAAACTCAAAATATTAACACTTTAACGCCAAGTTTTTTATCCGGCTGCCGGAAACAGACAACACAACGCACACAAACACTGGCGAGAACACAAATACTACAGCTCTCGGCGGCGGCGGCAAAGCGCCATGTTGGATTATTCAACTCGACGCCATTTCGCGTCACAATGCGCGCTATGCGCCGCCATCATTGCACCCGACAGCGAACGGCACCCGGCAGCAGCAGCAGCAACAACAACAACACTGCAACAGAAATTGCAGCAACAACAGCAATAGCAACAGAACAGGAACAGGAGCAGCCAACAACGGCTAAGGGCTACGGCGGCCCACACGGCGGATGAAGTTGCAATTCAAAGTCATAAACACGTGGAGCGTGGGCGCAAAGTCTCAGCTAAGCCGCGAACCGGCGCTGCCACTGACAGCGAGGAAAACCAGGGAAAAGTCGAGGCTGTCGAGGGGTAAAGGCGGGCAAAGCCGGGAAAGCGGCAGCGGTAGCAGCACTTCCTGCCCCGGTATTCCTAGCCCGGTCCCCTTTTTATTTCCAGACCATTTTGTTGTCTATGCTACACGGCAGACAGAGGGTATCAAAGGCATATTAAATCCACTCCATTTAGCCACAAAACTGCAATCGACAGTGTTGGTATTCCCTTTGGCATCCACTGGATTTGTTCGCTATTTCCTATTTTATTTGTTGTATATATCTTTTGTGCTCTACAAGAGCTTAGCTCAGACTTAGCCGTGTAAGAACTTCCTTTTACGTACAAGCTTCTAAAAAGGATATATTTAAGAGTAAAATTAAAATAATCTGCACTATAGTTAAGCTAACAGTATCATCTTTTAAAATGTAATAAGTTTAATTAATTGCAAAAGCCTACCAACTGAATAATGTGTTTTTTGAATAAAAAAACATGATTTCGATAGCCTGATCTGACTGTGAGGAAAAAACTGATAGACCAAAAGGAATGTAATATCGCTGACACATATTGATATGGATAGTGTTGAGGCCGATATCGGGTAACCCATTGGTCGATCCTTTTCAATGGCGTCCGAATCGGGACTGTTATTTTTCGGTTGGCGCTGTTCGTTTTTCATTTGCATGCGAAATTCAAACATCAGCATAAAAATGCAATTTTTATTGCGCAACATTTCTCAATGCCCGCTGCAAATATTTTCGCGGGCTTTATTATATTTTTTTGTTTCTCCTTTGTATTGTTTTGTTTTGGCCGTGCTCAGGACTTGGCTTGGCTGTTGGTGTGCAGTTACCAGTTCCCGGTACCCGGTCCCTGGTCCTTGGTCCTGCCATTGTTGTTTGTTTTGGTTCGGCTTGTTGCTGGCTGCTCCTGTTCCTGCTGCTGCTGCTCATATTTATTTGTGCTTTTTATTCGGGCGCCGCGGGGCGATTCCACCCACCCGCGGCTTTATTATGAGCTGCACTTTATGAAAATGCAGTTGCCGCTGTCGCTGCTGCTGTTGCTGTTGCTGTTGCTGCTGCTGCTGTTTCTGCCGCCGTAGTTGCCACTGCTACTGCCGGCGTTCGAGTACATTGCAAATATTTTATTATTGCACAATTTCACCAACTTATCCCGCTCGCATATGAATGGTGGGGTTGGGTGGGAGAGGACAGGAGGATCTCCTGTTGGCCGCTAGGCTTCAGGAAGGATGCCAGCCAGCTAAAATAATATTTCGCCGCTGTTTGTTTGTTCGTTCGTCCGCTTGTTGTTTGTTTTTGTTTGTCGGTTCGTTTAGTTGAAATTACGTTCTGTATGCCACTGAATTTCATAGCGGCGGCAGCAAAAACAACTTGAGCCGAAAAACTTGCTTTCGGTTGTTATTATTCTTGCGTTTACTCCCAGCAAATTTTGCCGTGTGCCGCCTCCTTTGGCTCCTCCCCTGGCTACCCTGGCAAAATTTCCTCTTCATGTTGTTGTTGTTATGGACACCGCCTTTCCCTTTTCCCACTTAACCAGCACGGGCACTGTATTCCGTTACACCACCCGAAAAGCCAGCCATCAAGCCCACCCACAGACGCTGCCCCCGTGTTTTTGGTTTTGCTTTTTTCGTGCTGTTTTTCCAACATTTTAACTTCCGCTCAATTTACCTTTAGGCCAAGTAATTTAAAAGCTGACGTGTTTGTACAACTACAATTTCGACTCATGTTGCCGTTGTTTTTGTTGCTCTTGCTCCGGGTCCTCGTCCTGTTCCTCGTCCTGCCGCTGGTGCTGTTGCTGCCGCTGCTGGCCGTGCCTGTGTATAGCACTTCCTGGTGGGGATTTCTCCTAGGTTCTTCGGCTCTGGTTCTGGTGTTGGCTCTGCTACTTCTTCTGCTTCTGTTAGCTGCTCCTGCTCCTTGCCTCTTGGATTTCAATCTGCCTCGGTGCGAGTTGTTTTCTTTCCGTTGGTCAAAATATTAAAAACAACACAGAAAAATTATATTGGACGTGCGAGCGTAGAAATTGCTACCGCTTTTGGCATATATTTTTGTTTATTTGCCCTCCGTTTGACTGGCGCTTGGCTCAAGTTTTTTGATGCCAAGAGGTCGGCCCCACTAAGTCACCGGACTAAAAGTCAAAACATCCGCAGAGCTGTTAAAACTGTTTGCCCCGGCTAATAGTCGCCTGCTGAAAGCCAGCTGAGGGTAAATATTAATTAAAGTCGATAGTAAATGGCCGAAAAGCGTTTCGCCCACTTTCCTCCTGTGCCTTCCATCCCATTTGTCCTGTTTTGGCAGTCCCTGCTTCCTCCGTTCCCCGTCCGTTTAACATGTGAGCACGCAATTTCCTTGATTGGCAACGCAGCGCCAGAATGAGATGGAGGACGAGGCCGAGGCCGAGACGGAGTCGCAGTTGAGGCCAAAGGTGAAGTTGAATGATTGAAAGCGCGCGCTGCTAAGCTGTCGGCGGCGCTTTTCCAAGGCATCTGCATAACGTATCAAAAAGCGTAGCATACTTTTTTGGGGCCCACAGTGCATTAAAGCCGCCAACTAGCGCCGCTCCTGCTATTGTGTGGGTGTGTGTGTATGCACTAAGAGAAATATCGAGTACTTGAAAAAAGTCAGGCAAATATGATGCCAAAAAAAGTGCCTAATTTCACATTGATTTTGCTGGAAAGAAATTAAATTTCAAAGTATCTATACATTTTTAAGTTGATGCTTTTCAGAATATTTAGCTTTCATTCTGTTGATGGGCCTGCATTTTGTAATATACTCATATTTTCCCGCTGTGCTACTGTGAGTGAGTGGGGCTGTGCATGAGCAGTTAACGCCATTGTTTGTGTTAAGCTCAGGCGAATCTGGCAGCCGAGGTCCTCTTCCCGCCTCCGGTTTTACCCGCCAGCTCTGTACTGTTTTTCCCGCAATTTCCATCCCTTCTCCCCCCTACTCAGACGGCTGCCAGGCAAGCCAACGAGTCTGTTAGCCAAGCCGCAGGCTGAAGCTGAAGCAGAAGCTGAAACTGGAAATGGAGCTGAAGCTGAAGCTGAAGCTGGTGCTGGAGGAGCCCGAACCGAGGACCACAGGCTGCCGCTGCATTTAGTGAAGTATTGTTTCTGCTAGATTAATCCTGTTTTAATTAAATATACACGCTGCCAGCAGAAAACCAACAAGAAGCCCGGCGCCGGCGAGCAAAAAAATGGGAATGAAGAGTTCAGGCGCCGGCAAAAACAACAGCTCCACATCCCAATCCCTTGCTCCACGCGGCCTGCAGCCCGCATCCGTATCCGCATCCGCATCCTTCGACTCCTGACGTCATGCAAATGTGTGCTGGCTGGAGGATTCTGGATACAGGATGCAGGATGCTGTTGATGCAGCCGCTCCACTTGGAATGACAAAGTGACTTGACTGACTGGGCGAACTGTTTGAGAGCAGAACGAGAGTGGTGCTGGTGCTGCTGCTGGTGCTACTGCTGCATTCGACCTCGGTTTATTTATTTATGTTTCCCCCCTTGCACACTCCGGCGGCCAACATCATCCAGCTTTCCTTGCGCTTTCAAGAAAAATACTTTTTCTCACGCAGCTCGCTTGTAATTTCTGTAGTAAATTAAAAATGCTGCGGTATTTTCTTTTTTTTTTTTGAGTGCTCTACACAGAAACAGCTCGGCGCTCAGTTCATCTCATCTCGGGCCGGCTTTGTCATGCATGTTCTGCATTCAGCCAAATCCTAAGATCCCGCTCGAGAGCGCCGCAAGTTTTTAAGTTAATGAGCTGAAAGTTCCTTTAGCAGCAAGCGGCGTCTTCGGGCTGTGCCACTAGTGCCAAAGTGCCAGAATGCCAAAATGCCAGAGTGCCGGAATGCCAAAATGCCAGAGTGGTGCACAGGTAAAACAGGTAAGAAAGTGAGCTGCTATTCAGGGGGAAATATTTTTTGCGCTACCTTCTGCTGATGGTGATGAAACCGGGTCTGAAAACATTCGGTGCAATTAAGAGGCTGCACCAGAAAAAAACAAATTAGCTTCAATTTGGGACACTAAATATATTTATACTAGTAGGAAGATATTCTAAACTAATTTAAGCAAAGATTATTCAACAGACCGATGATAAACGTAATATTATCTTAATAAATCTATCATTAAATACATTGCAGTTGCTACAAAATCGTAATAAATAATACTCTTATCGGAATACTACTATATTCAATATGTAATTTAATCTAAGTTAAATATTTTATCGCTGTGTGCCTGGGTGAATAGCTAACGTCGAGTTCTTGGCTCTCGGTATTTCATCATGCAAAACCCGCAGCCACTTCAACTGTGCCAACATCTCTCTCTTTATCCGGCGAACTGTCAGCGGATCAGGCCATATCACAACTTATTTGCCGGGATAACCGGCAGCTAATCAGTGCTGCACTCGAGCCACAACTTCCACTCCCGGTTCCAGCTCCAGTTTCGAGTCAGGCCAAGCCAAGGAAACCTCAACCTCCAGACGTTTTATTGAGTTTGTCGTGCTGCGAAAGTGCGGAAAGTGCAGCGTAGGGTGCTTCATAAACGGCTGCCGTCAAACAATCTTAACGTTTGTTGTTTGTTTTCGCCGTAGTAGCTGTTGCTGCTGTTGCAGCCACTGCGCTGGCATGCAATTTCGCTCCATTAAATACGACGCGTACTTAACTGTATAAGTAAACTTCATTGCCAGAGAGCGCTACTGCGTGTACAACTGCATAAGTGTGTGTAAACATATACACGCACTCAGCGGGTGTGTGGACTTGCGGACGGCGAGGCGAGAGGGGCGTGGCCCCATACAAGTGTCCATTAAATTTTGTCATTAATTTTCGTTTGTCCTTGCCTTTTGCTGTTTTACTTTTTCATCAGCTTACTTATTTATCCAGACCCAGACACACTGAAGCAAAAATTAGTCCCGAAAGCTACTGTTGCGAATTAGTCTTCATGTTTCTGCACAAGAACGAATATGTCCTTAAGTTAAGTTTTATAACAATTCAGTGTTCTCGCGAGAACTGCTCATTGATTTTATTCATCAATCGTACGCCCGCTAAAAGGAGAGCAATTGATCCGACTCACATATACAAAAAACTGTAAGAATATATATATAAGAATATATACACTGACTTACTGACACTACTGGTTACATATAAATTAAGCAATAAATGAAAAGCTTCTTATAAGCCCCCGAATCGCAACAGTCGGCCATGGCAGGTGCATCCTCTGGCTGTGGCAGGCCAAAGGGATCAATTAATTCCAGTGCAAAAAGCATATTTGGCTGAGATAAAACCTGGCTAAAAATGCGCATTTGATGCTGTTTTACCTATTGGTTTCGCAATCCATTGGCTGGCTTAGTACGGTTTTTGTAGGCTTGCGGAATCCTGCAAAAATAAATATCTCCATGCATGCGGCAAGCATTTATTTATAAATCTCGTTTATTAGTTCAATTTGCTGTTAGTATAATCGATGCACTCGTCTTCAATAAAAATCAAAAACATAAATCTCTCGATGCACGTATTTAGCAATTGCCATGCCCAAAAATGTATAACGAGAAACACAAGAGAGCAGAAAAAAAAGCATAAAATAAATAAAAACAAGTACACAGTTTCGTGCTGGCAGAAACCGAGATGAAAAACATTTTGCAGCACTAGAGGGTAATGGACCGTGGGATACCCTGCAAACAATTGCCAGAAACAATTGAGAACAATCAAAAATGCATAGAGAAACTTTCTCCCTAGTAATGCTTTATTCGGGGCTCCTCGGCCACTTGCTCCCCAGCCCCTCATTTGGGACCAGTTGAGATGCTGAAACTAAAGCGAAACAGAAACGGAAACCAAGGAAGTCGAAAGTTGTGCATTTCGGGATGTGAAGTTTTCTCTCGACCAGCACACAAAACAACGATCATTAAGTGGCTTTAAAATTGACTAAATTACTTGCCGTCTTGGGAGGCATAATTCCGAAGTGAATTTTTGTTTTGGTTTTTGTAAGGGATCTCCGAATCGATTCACCTTTCGGCCTGGCAATTTAGTTCTAGCACCACCAGCGGGCATGGCAAAAGCCCGAACAAGTGAAAAATCGCCATGAAAATGGCAGGCGCTTGGCCATGTAATAACCAAAATTGATAACAATCAATATGGCCATGTGGCGGCAGTGTTGTTAGTTCCACCCACATAATACTCGCACCTCTGTATCGGTCGGTTGCTGGCCGTGTTGGCCATGTTGCTGGCATTTAACCTGCAACCTGTCGTTGACAGGACCACGACCAGGACGAGGCCGTGGCCGAGGACCAGAACCACGCCCACATCGGGACTTATGCGAATTTCACAGGAGCGTGAAAGCAAAGTGCACGCATTGAGTTTTGATTGCCCCTCCCGCCTCTTTCAACTCCGCTCGCTTCGCAGCAACTTAGTTTATTTGAAAATGCACTTAAAATTTAATTTAAATGTAAATTTGTGCAGCGGAATGTTTTTGTGTCGAACCGAAAAAAAAATAAAAATGTTTATGTAAACAGCGTGCGAGTAGAGAACGAGTCCAGGGTGCGGGAGGCGACAATAGCAGGCAAAAAAAAAGTGGAATAGAATGCAAATGCAAATATTGGCAACAGCGGCGGTGGTGGCTACAAAAAAGAAGAAGCGAAAAGCGTGTGTAAGCTGACTGCCTGCCGCCTGTCGGAGTGCGAACAAAAATGAGAGGAATTTATATGCAGATGTGAAAACATTTTGCACCCCATTCGCCGGCAACAGTCACCACCAGGAGGAGCAGCGCCACCAGGACTAGAAGCCGAAGCAGGAACAAGAGCTGCCTGCTAGGTTTGGGGCATGTGCATTTATTTTTCAGGTTCAGCAGCGAGCGTGGCGTGCGTGAAATTTAATAAAGCTTAAGCTGCTGCCCCTAGCCTTTAACCTCCGGCTTCGGCTTCGGCTTCACTTCCATCTCCAGATCGAGCTCCCCCAGGTCTTGGCACACAGTTGGTGTTGATGTTTATTAAATTTCGTAAATTATGTAATCTTTGAGCGGGGAGTCGACGCCCGGCAGCGACGCAGCGACACTGCCAAATGCAATTCGGAACAACTTAAAAAGCAAACGCACCGCAATAAAAATGTCGTCGCCTCACCCCCTCAGTTTCCAGCTCTGTCATTCGTTTCCTGGCCAAGCTGCAGCTGTCTGCGAGTATGCACCGCCCAAAATAATGTCCTGCCAACAATGTGTACATCTGTGCCACTCAAGTTTAAGGTGGAAAGCAACTCTTCTTCAAAAAGAACACGAATAAAGGTGGAATAAGGATTTACGGCTCTTCTGGAAATGCCAATTATATACACAAATGTAATAAAGAAACAATAGAATATTTATACATTAATTTCCATAAATGGTTTTTGGATATTGAATTCTTCTCTGAAAATGATTTTACACACACTTATGATCTCAGACTTTTCTTTCCCAGTGTCCGAGTGTGTGCGGATAGCGCACCCCTGTAGCGCTGTTTTCACATTGTTGCTTCACACTAATCTTCTGTCAATGCAATGCCAGGATGAGGATGAAAGCGACAACAGCTTGCCGACGACTTGGTCATACCATTCGTCCGCCAGTCCAGCATCCCTGGGCCACCCTAGTTCACCATTCCCCCAAGTCCGGCTGCCGCAAGGCTGCATAGCTGCAAAGACCAAAAAGTACAAACCGCAGCCGCAAACGTTTCAATGCTGCAACTCCAGACCAAAAGCTTGGAAAGTGGGGAATCTCCTCTCGGGTAGCTGGGCGGGGATTTTCGCGCCCTTTCTCCATCCAACAAGCTGGAAACTCCCACTTCCTAGGGAGCTGGGTAGCTGAGAGCTGTGTGTGTGTTTCGGGCGAATCTCTGGTTTTGTCTTTAAGTGTAAAAACATTTTGCTTTCGGGCAGGCAATCCCAATTCGGATTCTGCTGCTCCTACTCCTTCTGGTGCTACGGCTCCGGCTCCTGTGGCAACATGTTGTCGCCGATGTAGAAGCGTGTCACCAGCTTTGGACCGCTGATGCAGTCAAGTGCATGTGTCCTGTGGGTGTGCGGGTGTCCTGTGGGCGTCGTGTTACTGTGTGTTTGGATACGTGTGTGTTACCAGCTTGTCGGTTGTTGGGCTGTCGCTGCGGTTAATGCTTTTAGCCGCTGCCCAGACGCCAGATCCCGAACCCAAAACTTAAACTGACCCCCAAGGCCTGCCACGAAACCTAATGCAATATTCTTATTATTTGGCTTGCCTTGTTTGCTCTATTTTATTTTATTTAATTTGCTTTTGATTCGGCCCTGTCTGTTGTGCTTTTGGCTTTGTTTATTGGTCCAACATGCAGCTGCTGCTACGGCTACTGCAACAATTTGTCTTGCCCATTTTTTGTTTTTTGCCTTTCGGCCAGCATGTGTGTTTCGGTTCGCCTCTTGTTTGCCCTGTCTGCTTGTTTGTTTGTTTGTTCGTCCGCTTTACACTCTCTTTGTTATTGTTTTATTTAATGTAATTGCTTCTACACAGCAGCAACTACGACTACAGCAGCAACATTAGCACGCCAGCAACATCAGCAGCAAAGGCAGCAGCGGCAACATCAGCAACACGAAGTGAATTTTTTTAATATTTCAGCAACAGACGCCATTTGTCTTGTCCGCAAACTGGACAAGTATCCTGGCAGCCTGTCCTGGTTAGCCGTTTCCCGACTCCGGCACTGACACCGACCCCAGCTCCTTCTTTGATTCGGGCAAATTAATTTCGTATTAGCGCACTCTGACAAATTAAAACCGCATAGTCAACAGCCCGACAGGTTCCACATTTAAATGTTGTGTGCCTTTCTGCCGGCAAATCAATGGCAGCCGAGAGGCGGGACTGGCCCACAAATTATATGCAAAGTAACAACTAATAAATATTCAATGGCTGTCGCATTAATCTTTGAACACCAGCTCCACTTTGCAGTCAGCAGCATGTCGGGGCAGCCAGTATAAAAAAAAAAGAAAAGAGGAAACACATTACTAATGCCAATCTTTTAGCCGGACCCGGCACACTGTGTTTATGGCCCATTACTCTGGGGCCCGGTTTCCCGATTCGGGGTGGATTTGGGGATTGATTGTTCTAGCGCACACGCTGATTTAATTGGAGGTCCCGACTAGCTCTGGTGGCCACACAAATTCTGTTTAAAATTAATGAAACAAATTAATTATATTAGTTTGTACCAAACTCATGTCATATTGTAAATAAACCAAACGATTTTAGTTCAATAATATCTCTGAAAATAAGATTTAATATATAACAAGACAATATTTAATGAAGAATACAAAGGTCTTTAAAAGTTAATTTATTCAACGTCTAATAATAAATTACAAAACAACTTTACACAAAGAATATAAATGACTAAATTTTATAAACTGGACCTAATCATAAAAGCATTACTAGGTCTGTAAGTTTGAAACTATTTTTAAGCTAATACTGTTCGATAAAAATGCAAATAAATTAATGATAATACGGAATTGAGTTTTCACTAATATTAATATATACTTTTTTTTAAACTAAGCATACAAATTAAATATTAAGAAACATTTTATACGAAACTTAGCCAGATTTCTTAAAGCATTAAAGCCCTTTGTCTCTCTTCATGTATGATTCTTCCAGAGGAAATCGAACTGCAGGTATTATCCTGCTCCAGTTACCTTACCTATATACCCCTTTCTATATACATTCCCTCTAGGACAAATCTGAAGAACTTCCCTAGTATATATTCAAGGAATTAACACCACTTGTCCTTGAGCAGTGTTAAGACTTCCAGAGGGTATCCCCCAATCGAACCGTCCGTCGTGTCCGTTTTGTAAATTTAACAAATAGTCACTGAGGTGAAAGGGGCGCGTGCTCGGGTCGTAAACAAGCAGGGCCATGGCCAGTGGTCCGTTGTCCAGTGTCCGATGTCCGAAGTCCGCTGGCCGTTGCCTGTTGGCTGTTGGATGTTGGCTGATGGCAGCAGGGCCTCGTAGAACGACAATACCTGACCGGCCTGACCTGCTTTACCTTTAGACCTCGGCACACAGCACACACACACAACTAGGGTCGGGCGGTGACCACAGTGACGCTCTGGCCACTCAACAAAACCCTCAGGCACTTTTTAATCTAACAAAATCCAAAGAAACCGCACGTCGCATAAATAATGAGACTGATGAGGGTCCATTATGGGCACGTAAAACGGGGAGCGCTGCACGCTACCCCCACATCATCGGAAAAGCGTAAAGCGGGAACCCGGCTTTTCCGGGGGACTAGTGGGAGCTGGACGGTGGAAGGTGGGAGGCGTCAACAGTCAATGTTTGAGCAACGTGTTTTTAAACAGCGCTAGGTGTGATAACAGTTGAGGTCTGGGCTTCAAGGAGCCGGGATCGAAGTTCGGAGGGGTCAAAGGTATGACAATGACAGCATAATTGATTTTCGAACAAAGCGAGGCAAGAACAAGGTGGCCGCAGTCTTGGCAAGACAATTTATGAAATGGGTAGCCCCCATATATATGTATATATATAGATATTCCTCCGATATGCAGTGTATTTGTATGTATTTGGACTTTGGCCTATGTATCTGCTGGCCGACAAAGTTTGCCCGGCCAAGTAACAAACGAAACTACTCTGATTTGGCTTACCTCTGGAGCAACTTTATAAAATTTATATAAGCCATTGCTTATATTCGTGTGGAAATAGAATTTTGCCTCACCTCTGGATGGGCTTTCTATATATATACCGAAATATCTCTCCTCTTTTTCTGTAGGTTATATAAATATTATAAAAGTGGAGCGCATCGCCGGGGAATAAATGGCAAATATTTGCCACATTTCTGTGCTCTGTGTGGATTTATTGAAATTATTATTTATTGATATTTGCCGCGCGCATTTGTTAAATTGTTTGATCATAATGTTTTATAGCAGACCGAATAAACAAATATGTAGCCGGGGGTTTATTAACTCTATTATGCCAGAATTAAATAAATACTACATTTTTCTTAATTTCAATGTTTCTTTTCTTACTGTAGGAAACTAATCGTTTAATCTAATAAGGTCGTGGTTTTTAATAATTAATGATTTTATATTTCCAATACTTTAAGTGTTTTATTTCCAAATCCTCTTAGTTTATCAATAGTTTTGATAATATTTACAAGGTTTCAACGGCCATTTCAATATTTCCTTTATCATGTTTCCCTATGAGATCAATTGGTTTTAATTAACCTTCCCGTAGATAAATCCCTATCGAAGGGAGTATTTGATCTTAATTAACCTGCCGCAAAACCTTAAAAATCAATGTGTTTTTCCAGCCATTTCCTTTAACTTTCCAAGCGCTTTGCCACTAGTTTAGTCACTTAAGCTGTGGCCAGACTGCACTCGCCACTCTTTAACAGACCCCGCTCGACTGTGCTTTATTTAAAATTTATTTAAATGAAGCCGAACGTATAAATAGCGCCACTTTAGATGCAATCAATGGCTTAAGCATTTCAACGCTGCTCCGGAGTCAAGATAGCCAGCGAGTCGGACGGAGCGGAGCGGAGCACTCGAACATGCTTCAACAAATTCAAACAGATAAAATATGCAAAAATTAATTAAATACTTGCGCTTTGCATGTTCCTTGAAAACAATTTGCCAGACACCAAGGCTCATGTCGAAGGTGGCTGTGGCTGTGTGTGTGTTGCTCAGCTGGAGTGTTTGTGCGAGTTAGTCCGGACTCCGGAAGTAACTGACGGCGCAGACCATGGCCGAAAAGGGGCTACTGGCCGAGAAGGGGACCAGGGGCGTGGCACCCAGGTCGGTGTTGAGTTGTAGCCGTGGCCAGCGATGTCGACGTCGGCCTGTCCAGGTGTGGAAAGTGTGCTATATAATTTGCAGCCAGGAGAAAAACACAAAAAAAAAAAAAGAAACGAGAAGACCTGACGAGTTGAAGAGATCGACAAGCCGAAGTTTCAATGCACTGACCTTAAAAAAAGCACCGGTGGTGCTTAGAAAATATTCTATAAATATACAAAGTATCTTTCTAAGGATAGCCATAGAATTGGACATTTTTTAAAGATTTGCTGCACCATCTGCGCCCTTAAACCCAACTGAAGTTAACAAGAAAATATTTTTAAATCCTATACTCAAGCCATGTCTCCTTCAAAGCGTTACAAACGTCACAGCAATGTTAAAGTACCCCCTTTTAAGGTATTTAAGGCAACAAAAAGCGTGCAGCAGGAGGGCCAAAGGAAAATACCAACAACAGCAGCATGCCGGGCCGGCAAAGGCAACAACAACATCGATTGCAATTTACTGCCTGATGCACTTAAGAAAATTTATGCAAATACCCAAAAATACTTACTTTACTTTCCAGGCACAGAGCGGGGTGAGGGAACGGGAGAACCGGAGTGAGCTGGCGAGCTGGCGAGCTGGGAAAAAGGCAGACGCCTCAGCAAGGACAAACGGTATTATAGCATAAATTTTATACCGCCCAGGGTCTACGAACCAGAGCTGGCCGCCGAAGGAGAGGAGAGGACGGGGCAGCACGTTACCTGGGAAGGCATACCAAATGAAGCAGCGCCCACAAAACTGCAAGCGCCTGCTGCTTCATTACTTAAGGAGAGCCCTTACCAGACACCCCGTTCGCTTTTTTCTTGTTTGAAAAATAGTTAAGGACAGCGCACAGAATGCGGAGCAAGACGCTCTCGTGTTATATATGGCAAATTGAGCAAGTCGACCGCCGAGAATCCGAGAATGCCCCCAGGTCGTCAGCGGGCGAAGTGAGTTATGTAACCTGGCGGCGGACACTGGACATTGGACACACTGGCCGAAACAGCGAGCACAATTGGAGGCTGACTGTCCAGCCACTACACTCTGGTTACCTCCTCCATGCCATCCTCCATTCTTGTCCTGTCCTGGTTTGTTTTTTGTTTGCTACGTGCGCCGGCCACTCCGCAAAGTGGGGCATAAATCAGGGGCCAGCTCAGCTCAGGCTGCAAAACTGACAGCGGACAAATTTCTACCGCCGCTTGACGCTGCACTAATTTGCCCGGGCATTCGCTCATCTTGAGATCCTGAGCTAAATTGATGTGCCTGGAGCTGCAGTTGCAGCGAGCTGAGAGCCGAGGAGTGTCCAGGATTTCGACAGTGGAGGAGGAGATGGAGATGGAGATAGAGATGGAGATGGAGCGATGCAAAAATCAGAGGCGGCAAGAAATATCGTGTTAACCAAATGTTGAAGCCAAGTGTTTGGATGCTGCCCTCAAGGGCCATGGCCAAGTCCCAGGTCTCGTCGGAGCACAGCACAAAGTCACAGCACTTACACTTACAAAAAGGGGTTTAAGTAGATCACAAAGTGGCCTAAATTGTCTATAAATAAAGAATATTAATGAAAGCTATTTAAACGAAGTTAATAAACTGAAAGATACTGCTGGACTTAATTCAAAATATGCCTTACGGTTTTATGAATTGAGTTTCTTGTCTCCTTAGACCCAGGCATTTCTTTTCATTTTTTTTGTAGTGCATTTCAGTGCCGGTCCAGCTTATTTCATGTGCTTGTAGGCACTTGTTGGCGACTTGTGTGATGAAGTGCAGGCAGCCAGGCAGGCATCCGCAGCTTTCAGCTTTCAGCTTGCAGCTCCCAGCTCCCAGCTCTCGCCTTGCCACCCGCATCTTGGCCAAAAGAGGAGGCAGCAAAGGCGGCGGCAGCTACCTGACTGGTTCCAGGGCCTGGTTAAATAACTTGCAGCAGGTGCTTTTTACACATTCTCCAGCCAAGTCTCGCGACATGAGAGAAGACAGCTGCATCTGCAGCTAAACGCAATGCCGCCACCCGGGGTCGGTAGTCGGCGTGTGGTGTGTGTGTGTGCGTGTGTACATAACTTGAGATCTATGAGGATTTGAGGTTGTTTAGTGCCATGTACAGAGCAGCTCTGTATATGAGTGTGTGTGTGTGTGTGTGTAGGTGTGCTCTCTTTTTGCGGTGCTGGTGATGTGTTGTGTGGCCCGCACTTAAGGTAATTTGCATTGCAGAATTTCGCAGAGCCCGAGCCCCTTCGCTCGGCCAGCGAAGGAAGCAGAAGCAAGGCAGCGAAGGAGCGAGCCAACGTGCCGGGCATGAATGAAGCAAAGTGCTACAAAGGATTATGCAAATTAATTATTTTTCGCAAGGCACCCGCTGGTTAAAAAAAAAAAAGCGAAGGGAAAAAAAAGCAGAGGAGCCAAGCACCTAGAAAGTGTAACGACAAAATTGTGGGCGCAACACGCCCCCGGCGGCTGCCAACAATGGCCAAATAGCTGCAGTCACTCCGCCATCTCAATCTCTGCGCCTCACTTTTCCCTCGGTTATGCCCTCCTCCGCTGCCCCACGTTTCCCCCAATTTTCCCACGCCCTCGAAAACTGCCTGGAAAAGTTGTTTAGTTTTTAGTAGAAGCAGCAGCAGCAGGAGCTTCGTGGTCGTTTTTTAGTTTTGTAGTTTTTAGATTTTGGTTGAATGCATTTTAATAACCAAGTGCTCAAGGTTGGCACTTTTGATGGCATTTTATTTAGTTTTTTTGTTGCTGCTGCTCCGTTTTCTGTTTTATGCAGGCGACAACCACCCCCACGGGACCCACACCGCCCCCGACAGCAGCCCTCTTTAGGGGTCGTGGCACAGGTTGTAACTAACTGGGGTGCTGCTGCAGCTATTAAATCCTGCAACTAGCTCGTCTCCAGTTCGGGCTACTGCTGCTGCTGCGGGCAAAGTTTTATTTAATGAAATGCGGCAAATATAAAACCAAAAAAGCAACAAAAAATATATATATGTAGATATAGAGAAAAATTCGAAAAAGAAAGGGAGAAAGCAAACCCGCAGCAACAACAACAAACAAGCCCAATAAACATTAAAGGGAAAACTTTACCTATTAAAATGCTACGTAAATTTTCATTTTTTTCCTGTTGTTTTTCGTGTTTTTCGTTTTTTTGTGTTGTGTTTGCTTGTTTGTCTGGTGTATTGGTAAATGTGTTTAAGCCGATTGACCGGCTGGTTGCCTCGCATGTGATGTGCATGCTGAAGCAGGAATTAAACCTGCCCCTCGGCTAGATTCTCTCTGTGTGTGTGCGTTGATTAGTTTCACCCACACAGGGACCCGAAAGGATACCTGTGCGTGGCGCGGGTTTTGGGTGAGCGTGTGCGTGAGCATGCGTTGTGCATTGTGCACTGCAGTTTGTGTTTTGATTAGTTAATTACATTTTATCTGTGTTTTTGTTTTCCGCATTTATTTACATACGCTCTCGGCTAGTTTTAATTAATTAAATAATTGCCATGTAATAGCCGTGGCAAATGCACGCTGCACGCTGTTTGCCGCTTCAACGCACTACCCCCGGAAAAAAACGTGGAAAATGCACGTGAATTCGCTACGAAAGAATGAGGCGCCTAATCAAATTAGGCCGGGGAAGTATCCTCTGATTTTGTGACAAACAACACTCTGAAAGTAATTTCAACGCTTGTGGCCCTTAAAGTATTAGCTAATTGATATGGAATAATTCTTTTACGGCTCTTAGCGTACAAATAATAGAGAGTTTGTGGCTTGGAGGTGGAAATACCAGTTAAGAGGCTTATCTAAAAATGTTTATATATTTTTATCATTGTTTAAGTGCGTTCATATATATATTTTTTGTACCAGGTACTCGTAGAGTGAAGGGCTACTTGTATTGAATCAAATCCCAACACGTGTTACGGTCATTCATAATATTTTTTTTTTTGTATTCATTTAGATTTGCACATTTCTCAATTAATTTTATTTTATGTCACAGGGATTTCACGGGATTTTAAATAGATTTATTTAGGTAATTCCTTTTTATTTCATATAATGTTTATTTTATGTCAAAGAACTGATTTAGGTCTTTTAAATGTTATTAAAAGGTTTATCGGGTGAACTAAATATTTTCTTACTTCTAAGAAACTCCTAAAAATAACATTTTGGCATTTGTATTTCCGGTTATCTATTTTATTAAATTATATATTATTTGTGGCTTCTTCCGGCGCCTTAAACCTTAGGTTCTTCACAGATTAGTGAGGAAAAAATGGTCAATTTCCAAATTGCTTGCCCAGATGGCGAGGGAATTAAATTTCATAAGCCTTTCATTGTTTTCCATTTACTTGTGGTATTCAATCTAGCAAAGATTGCCCCAGCATTTACACAAGCAATATTAAATTGTATGTTTTTCTGCAAATTAATCGGCTTAACTTTATTGGTGTGGCGTCATTTCAGCATTTCTTCAAGCACAGGAACCACAAACTGCACTGCCCGTTGTATTTGATGCACTATAAAGGCATTAGAGATTGCATGGGAGAAATCCGATGCAGGCAATTATGTCCTGCACTAAATGGAAATCGAAATGGGAATGGAATACGATTCGGATTCGGATTCGGATTCAGAATCGAAATCAGAGCCAGGACCAGAAGCGGGCTTCTAAGCCTTTAAAATCGAATTGCCCAATCGTCCGCGCTCCAGTGCCTTGTGCCGCACAAAGGCAACAAAATTTAATACTTGGCCAAAGTAAATAACCGAACGAGTGGCCATAACCCAGCCCCAAATCGCTGGCTGGAAATGCGATTCCCCACGCATAATGCCGAATGACTTCATGAATCCAATAAATTAATAAACTTTTCGAAATTCGCTGAGGTCACTGAGCTTATTGGGAGCGGGAAAGGGGAAATGGGAAGGAGCCAGGAGCCCACCTTTCGCCAGGGACCAACCCATTCGCAGCACGCCCACTTCAACAGCTCCACCAACGCACATTAATCATTGAATTTTTGGTGGCCAACTCCCTGGAGAGGCCACTGAGCCGGCAATCCGCACACACAACAATATACCCACAGCACAACCAACACCCCAAGAATACCGCCTGGCCGCCGTACCCACCGCGCGTGAATAAAATGTACACAAAATTGACTTATTGCCGGTCAAACACCTTTCAAAAAGTGCGTCTGAGCCGCTGTGTGTTTTCCACTGTGTACGCGTGGAAAACTCGACGGGCGGCGCGCCATGGCGGTGTGGGCATGTTGTGGGTGGCCCTCAAATTAAATATGAAAAACTTTTTCCCACCGCCAAGCCGCCAACGAAACCGCCGAGCCCCGAACACATTTAAAAGTGACGCAAAAACGCATGCAGGCAGCGGCGAAACTTTGGCATTAAGTCTCGCTGCCAGGACAAGTCAATAAATTCTTACTCATTACTTAATGGGTATAGATGGCTGCTTTCGTGGTCGGAAGTTCGCTGAAGTAATGGGATCTGCCTTGGAAATTATGTACAATAATGCACTTTATTTCACTCTTAAATTACGCCCTGCTCTCACAATTATTATTTACTTTGTAAATGTATTTAAGTCGGAGGAACTTAAAGCCGCAAAAAGGGTTTTTTTTTTCGCGACAAATAAAAAATAGGCGCAGCGAGGATGAATTAATATTTAATTGAAACTGATTTGTTAAAAGATAAATATATATGGTAATCAATTAAATCTTTTTCTAACAGCATAGGCTTTTTGTTGACTTTTAACACAATAATAAATTTCTATTTGATGTAATAATATATAAAAATTAAACCTTTTAGTGTAGAGTTTATAAATTGGTGCCTGGTAATCGATAAAACTCGGTACATTAAAAGTAAGAAAAAGTGCAAAGGCTCTGTTTGTGTTTTTAAAGAATTTAATGTGGCTTAGCTTTCTCCAATCCAAACATTTATATTTATTTGGCATATCCTCGGCGAGTATAGATTCCTGTGAGATTCGGCGATCCTTCCTCTCTCCCAACCGCACGTACTGGCCTAATGGGAGTTCCTGCAACTGTGGCGCAACTTAAATTAGAATTTTGTTTTGCTCATTTCCATGGGATGTTTGGGTGGAATGCCGGGTCTCGCTGCCAGTTGTTTACCTTATCACAAAATTAATAAATTTCAACTTGCTTTAACGCGCCTTGAAGTCCACTTGTTTGTCTTGAAGCGCCTCCTTCCCTCAGCCTTGACAATATTTCTCCAGTTTGCGCCATAAATTTGTGTATTTGTATGCCGGGTCCGTTGTTGCTGCTGTTGCTCCTGTTTCTGGCCGTTATTGGTCCCCCTTTGTTTTTGGCTTTTTTTTTCGACCAGGACTAAACATATTTTCAGGCGGCCAGGACAGAGGGAGCCTGTGTCCTGCGTCCTGTGTGCGCTGTCCTGCGGTTGTTGCGCCTAAAAGTAGTCAAATTGTGCGGACTAATAAATTTTGTTGGCCGTTGTTGTGGCGCTTGTTTCGCTTTTTGTCTACCCCGCCACACCCACACCATCGGCATCGGCATCGGCATCGCCATAGCCGTCGCCATCTCTCCGTGGCCATCCTGCTTCCTGCTCTTGGCCCCAAATCCCCTCTCAAATTCGGGGGAATGCCACTCCATTTGCCCTGAGCTGCCCGCCGGCAATTGCTGTGGATATGGCTGTGGATGTTGTTGTTGCTGCCGTGAGTGTTTTTCAAGCGGGAGAGCACATCCTGGCACATCCTCGCCGGGCGCACCTTGTTGCTCCTTCGACCTGGCGCTGGCTGCTGGCTGTAAGCTTTTACCTTTTTGAAATGACATTCATTGGCTTTTACGTGTTTATTTGGAATTTCATTAAAAATTATTAGAAGCTGTTTTGTTTTCGTTGCTCTCTCTCCTGCTGTTTTTTTTTTCCCCCGCCGGCCCGACTTGCGTCCTGAATTCGGTTTGGTTTTGCTGCTTTCTGTGGGTTTTGTGGGCTTTTAGCCTGTGCCGTGGCCTGTGTGTAATGGCGCTTTCATGCTTGTGAATTTTATTTGAAAATTTCTTGCGTTCGGCTGGTATCGTCGCTGTTGGTCGTTGTTTTCGGCATCGCTCCTTATTGCTCCTTTTTTTTTTGGGGGACAGCATTTTAAATTTGTGCATACTTGTTGGCTTTTGTTTGGCTTCGGCTCTTGGCCCCCGGATTTTGGCTGCAGGCAGCCAGGCGTCGACATTTCGACGGCGTTTCTGTTGTCTGGCTATAAATTTTTAATAGATAATGTGCGGGGGGACGCTGGAGTAGGGGGGCCATGTGAAGTGAAGTGGGCCGTGCCGAAGCCGTAAAGCTTTTAATCGTCGCTTATTGTTATGTAGATTGTCCTGGCTAATGCCACGTCCTCCATTCCCCTTACTGTCGGCAAAATGGCGCCACGTGTTATAGTGTGTGTGTATGTATATGTATGTGTGTGTGTGGCTTAAAAATTTCTGGCTTGCCCTTATAACTGTAATGCATAAATTAGCCTTTTACAAAGTCATAGTTGGTAACGAGGAAGCGCGAAAGGGCGGTGCATTTGCGGCTAGGGCGCTTTTAATTTGCCTGCGTTCGTGCGGTTGCCAGTGTCCTTTCGCCCAGTGTCCTTCAGTGGCTTCCCAAAGACGAGCTTCCCGGGCTGTGTGCTTTTGGCTCGCTCTTAGCCATCCGTTTGACAGGCTTATTTTAACCCATTAATTATCACTGGAGTTTGAGAAATCGTTTAACTGTCACTGGAATTTCTATAGAGATTTTAAAGTCGCTTGATGGCTTTGTAGTTATTTAAATCTTATTTTCTGACTGCTCTAAATTATGGTAATAATGTGCGAAACTAATATCAATGCTGTGAGTATTTGTAAAGAGCTTCACATTCACTTAACCGGAACTTATATTGATTGGGAAATTACTGAGGTGGATATTGAGACTTGTCTGGATTTCTCTGCATTCGTCCATCGACCGTGGCAGCTAAATTTAATGGGTTAAAGCCGACTGAGCTGGCTATGCGCCTCATTAAGCCACTGGCAGTGGCACAGCATAAACTTGGCTACAGTTTGGCTCCCACTTAGCGCGTCTGTTGCGCAAATTTTCGATTGTTGAGTCGGCACTTCATATGCAAAACTGAAACGAGCCAAACTGAACAGAGCCAGGCGGTCCTCGCTGGGCTGCAATGGCAACTGTATATGTGTGTCTGCGATGCTGAAAATCTGGCATTTGCTGCTTTTGACTTTTTAGCCAGCACACGCACATGCAAACTCGTACACACACACGCGCTCGCAAAGTTCTGAAGCGCACTTGGCAAGACATGAATGCGTAATAACCAAAAGCGGAAGCAAACAACTATAAAGACATGGCGGGGGGCGGCTCTGCCAGCGGGTAGGAGAGGTTATTCCAACACATATGCATCAAAAGAGCTAGAAAAACAACGGGCAAACAATGCAAATGTATTTAGCATAATGAGACAGGAGAAATGTGCAAAAATGCAAACATTTGCGGGCAGCACGAATGCCGGAGAGGAGTGGGGATAGGGTCCTGGACAAGGATATGGACTCAGGGACTCGGGACTCAGCAGCCGGCTCACACTTTATGTGTGAACGTTGTTCCGCTCCGACTTTGACTTTAGTGCTCCCTACTCTCGCAAATGGCAACAACGTTTCCATCTCATCCGTTTCCGCTCCTGCCGCTGTGTGTGTGTTCGAGAATGCGAGTGTGCGAGTGTGTGAGTTTTCAAAATGAAAGTCATATGCCAACTCATAACTCAGCCTGTTGTTGCAGCATTCCCCCTGTTGTTGCCACCGCCTCTGCAGAAGTTATTTCATTTGGCATTTCAAGTTGGTTGGCATTTGAATGAAGTCATTACGAAGGTGGCAGCCAGAAGAGTAAGAGTCAGCCACTATATGTAGACAGAGGGGTTCAAAATAATAGGAGTTCCTCTTCCCAATCAATCTTTATCAATCTTTATCAATCAACGCATTGTTCGGAGCTTGAAAGCCATATATAAAAGGGTTTTTGTTCCTTCTAAACATATATTATACATATTTTATTAATTAAAACTTGAAAGTAGTCTTACCTAAGCTAAAAACTTAAGAGTATTGAATAGTTTTCTACCAAAATCTTAGGTTATCTTTATAAATCAACAATCTCCTTCACATTCCTGTTATTATTACATTAAATACTTTTATATTTTTCATAATTAGATCTTATTTTTGTGAACCATATTGTAGACGTACCCGTACGAGTACGTTTGTGAGTAAATGTGCCTGCTTACATTTTTTCGGTGCTTATTTGTTCGTTGGCTCGCCTGCTTCACGTACTTTATTGCCAGGCCAGTAACAATGAAAGCGTCTAAATAAGCATTGACTTGAAAATACCAAGCCAGCTCGCACACACATCCGCACAGGCCCGGGCACACCGGAGAGCAGAATGTAATTAAAGTTGAGTTGGGAACTTTTGCTTTTATTCTTATTTATTTATTCATTTTAATTCCCAAAGAGTTTAATTGGGTATATTTGTGAGAGGCACTTGAAAATTGCTTGGCAATTTATTATTATTGATTTTTCCAATAGAATGTTAACAAAAGTAGTTCAAACTACTGTTTTCTTAACGAGTTTTTATCGCTTGCAAATATGTTATTGCTGGGTATCCCCTAGTCGATGGGTGTCTCACCTTTTCCTTATGTAAATTGCGACTTTAAAAGCACTTTCAACGGCTTGAACTTGGCTAAGGTAGCTCCCAACCGCAATTCCCCAACCCCTTCCGCTACCCCTACGCACCGAACGCATTAAAGCAGCTTAAAAGTTCGTTTCTCTTCTTTTTTTTTCACGCACGCAACCTGGAAAGTATGCAATGCAAAATGTACAGAGTTTGGGGTGAGCCAAGGGTGCGGACTGAGCAAATACAGGACCTCACACTCAGTTCCCTGTATTTGCATGTAAGAAAAGTTTTTACCACAGACCCAGACAAACAGACAACGTGAGACTTACAACTCCTCCTCCCGTGTGTGTGTGTGTGGAAGCTGCGACATTAATGCTGCGTGCGTGTAAATACCATGAATCTGTTGGCATGTAAAACACTTTTGTTACGCCCAAAGCCAGAGCGCAAAAACCAAGGGGAAAAAAGTAAAATATATTGTTGCAGCAATTTGTCAAAAAAATTTGCTCAACTTATTGTTGCTCCTGCAGCAGCAGCAGAAGCAGGGCAGCCGTAGCAGGAGCAAGTTGCAGACTTAAGTCGCATTTCAAAGTTGGCAAACTCGGGCGGCAAGTTGGCCGAGGGTGTCGCTTATTTGTGGTGCAATTATCAAAATTAAAAAAATTCACACACGTGGCTTCTGCCGGTACCCCCTCCCCTCCCCAGAGGTGTGTATTTTTATTCAACTTTATTTTTTCGTAAGAGCAAACAAATATTGGGGAAGTGGGGGACTTGGCAGACTGGCGACTGGAGGCCGGAGTCTGCGAAGTCCAATCAAAGTTGAGAGACCAAGTGCGGCCGGTGCCAGGGTCCATTTAATTTATGCGCCGCATTCAAATTTATCACTGGGCGGGCATCTTAATGGTTCATTAAATTCATTATTCGTACGCCGAGCGTCCAAAAAAAAAAGTAATAATCAAATTGGAAAAAAGTGAAACGGAACGGGGCGAACGCAAACAAACGAATGAAATAAAATAATGCACATATTTGTGTTTGTGTATACGTCCACATGCAGGGAGCTCAGTTCTGTTCTGTTTTTTTTTTCCTGCCTTACGTCTGGGCTGGTTTTAATGAGTTTTTCCTTTACGTAAATTTATTTTCATTTGAATTCTTTTGCAATAATTTCAGGCGGCCGCGGGCCCAAATGGCTTCGAGGCGTGCACAAAAATGCGATTATGCATTCATTAACGAAATTAATTGCAGACAAATGCAGACAAAGAGCAATTACACACGCACCCACACGGCGGCACTACGTGTTCGTTTCGCAGCATTGAAAAGTATCCCAGCCCAGATTCGGGTTCAAAGGAGCAGCAGGAGCAGGAGTAGGAGCAGGGGCCCTCTGTCCCTGCTAACCTGTAGCTGGAAGCTTGAAACTCGGCTAACAAGCAGATCCAAAACGGACCGGCTTAGGGACTTAGTGTGTGTGTGTCGTAAGGAGAACATTACCAGGGCTTTTATCGTAAATGCCAACATCTTTTGCTTGTAATTTTCTGTTTCGCTCCCAACACACTCGCATTCGCATTCGCATTCTCATTCAAATAATAATGGCTGCCTTTTAGTTGTGCAATGATTACGTGATGCCTGCAGAGCCACACGCACACATGAGCGAGCACATCCATTAGATATGAGATTTTTGTTTCTGCTGGCTGTCCATGGCCTTGTCTTGTCTTGTCTCGTGTCCTGGCCACCGACCCACCACTGTTACCCATCCCCTTGCCCGGCCACGTCATATAGTGTGTGTGTGTGTGTGTCATACAGTTTTTGACTCTAATAACGACACGCACATGCACAAGCCCTCGCACCGATGGATATGCGATTTTTGTGTGCCACATAACAATGCACATTGTGATTTCGGTCCGCCCGCCATCTTATTTGTCCTCGCAAAAAGTATAACAATGCTGCGTATACGTAATATTTTCTACTTAGCTTGCCGACCCTAAAAAAATAACGGACAAGCTGAAACGATGGCTGCTTCCCCCGCTTCTGTGGTAAAACTCTTCATCTTGGCAGCTTGTTAGGGATAGATTACGGTTATATTTTAGTTGCAACTGCAGTGAGCAGGGAAGCTCCAAATAAAACAAAAAAGGGAATACTATTACACTAGGAAATATGTAGAAATATATCCATGTACACCTCGTTAGCTGCATATGCGATAGCTCATTAGGGATTGATAAGTATTTGCAAGCTTGACATGAATATAAACAAATAAAATCGAACTGCCAGGCATTTCGAACGTCAGCAGCATTGGCAGAACCCCTTTATAGAAATGTTCAATTATGCCTTTTCCTAATAATACGTATACGCCACGATGTGCGTCAAATGGGCATTAATCAGGCTTGATGGCAACTTGATGCAGCTGCCTGAATGTCAGGATTCCCCAGGGTAAAAATAGAAATGAGATGGGGTAAAACAATAGGATGTGCCACCGTCTGTCAGAGCCAGAAATGCAGAAAATACTGAAGCGCAGAGCTCAACTGCAACTCGGGCTGATGATATGGCTGCTGTTGCACTGTTCCTGATGAGTTTTGAATGCGTAACTGCCGTTGAAGCGTAGCGCAAGCCGAAGCCCAAGCCTTGGCTACACATTTGCCAGATACTTTCTTGTCAGTGGGACGCCAAGATGTGTGCCCATGCAGGGAGGAGGAGGAGGAGGAGCCTATGGTCTTCAGCGTGCGTGTATTGTTCTGCGCTTAGCCGCTTTGCTGGTTCGTTGAACGCATTTCTCATTTTCATGTCCATTTCAGCAAAATCCTAGTCATACGGCCACATGAATGTATTTGTCAACTACAAAGCAACGGCGCCCAGCAGCAGATGCAATAAAAACAAACAAACAAACGGGGGAATGACAAACAAAACAACCAAATTAAAAAAGTACAAGCTGAAAAAATATCTTAAGGGCATACTTAGGGCTTGATTTTTGTAGTGCTCTGACTTTTTGTCTTGCCCACGTGTGTGTATGCCGTTTGCTGTGGTGTCCTGTGTGTGTGCTGTGCTCTGCTCCCCTCGGCTTAAGCGGACAGTTGAAGCCTGCCTTGCACCGCCCACCGTGCAACAACCTCCTTCCAAAGCCAACCCCCTTTCATAGCCTTTGGCTTGCAGTCGCGCTGGTATTTTGCATTTGCAGTTTCTCATTGCATTTGTAAGCTGATATGCGAGTCCTGTCTCCGCTCTGCTCCGCTCCACTTCGCTCGGCTCCCGCTGACGTTGTCGTCGTCGTCGTTGTTGTTCTTGCTGTTATTAGTACAGTTGTTGTGGTTGTCATTGTTGTTGCACTGCTGTTTCTGGTCCTGTTTCGGTTTGGTATGGTTTGGTTTGCCTTGGTTTGGCACTGCTGCGCGGGAGCATAATAGTTTTGTAAGCTCCCTCTGGGGCATTCAACTATATGGCGGGGAATACGCCCGCAACTCCGTCTGAGACTGAGACAGAGGCAAAGAGAGAGAGACACAGGCGATGTCTGTATTTCCCAGGACAATCTTTCGCCACGAGTGTTTGTACACTTGTGTTTGCACCCATCAACCCCATCCGCTGAGGAAAGCCCACCCAGAGGAGCAACCGCCCATCCCACCCGCTATCCACATTGTGTACACAGTCGTATTTGGGCAACTGAGGACAAAAGTTTCCTTGGCTTTACAGCATCAACAAGCAAATACAGGCCGAGGTAGCAGGGGGACACAGGGCGGTACTCCAAAACTACAGAAGGGTTCAAAATAGTGGCACTACAATCATTTTAAAGAAGATTTTAATTTCAAGTGATCTGGCTAGTCAAGATATTACTATAATATACCAAATTTTACTCTTTATTTATCTGTTTATTACACAAATGACTCTCATTTCGTGGTCTCTACTTAAGGAGTACTTTTTATTATTTATTTAATTACTCTAATTAATAAGTATATTATCAATTGTTATTTATATAAAAGATACAAGTTACTTATTTCTATATCTTTGAATCTCTTCTGATGCCGCCCCCTACTATTATTTTAAACACAACTGTTGCCAGAGTTATAGGTGGGTATATACATAGTGCTACGCACCGGCAACGAGCGCTAACAACAGCGCTAGTTGTTGATTTTGATATTCGAAGGAAAAAGTTGCCCATGCAAAGGAATGTGCTGCTTAGATGTTCCGTTCCAGCAGCTCACCTGGGGAGCACAAAAGTGGAAAATCGGAGAGTTGGAGAGACAGGGGAGGTAGTGAACGGGACAGCTTGAAAGCGGCGATGTTGCATGCCACTGCAGCGTTAGCACAAGACATTTCTCCGTAGTTGCTGTTTAATCTGAGAATTGCATGCCCTATCGACGTAAAGCCAACAGCCAGGCGACAGAAACAAGGGAACTGTGGGGAAATCGGCTATCGGTTGCTATTGGAATAATTAAGAATCGGTTCTGGGCGACTCGTTGGCCGGATAAATGGATAAAGCCAATGCCGCTATGTGACAAGGGGCAATTACATCAAGTGCTCTTGCCATTCCCTACACTTGGGGGAATAGGAACCATGAATTAGAAACTGAAAACTTGAAATGCTGTGATATTAGTGACTTCCTTGATAAATTTTAATTATTTTACACTTAAAAGAATTATTTATAGATAACGTACTCTTATTCATAAAGGCATGTTCTTTGGTTGTTCTTGTAAGTGTATTAATTTGTATGCAATTTTCCTTATTTGCTTATATCACAAACCTAATGTACCCTACCTCAAGCAACCCTGGCTTTATCTAATCTATATTTTGGCCTCACTGGCTACAATTGTTCCATTGTCTAAAGTTGCCCTGAATCTTTAATTCCGGCTTTAAGCATATCCGCTGAGAGAACCATGCTCCCCTGGTTGATAGAGGGAGCCTGTGGAGGAGCAGGCACTGGGCGTCTCTGCATCTATGTTTATCTTTAAACTCGTTTGGCTCTCAAGACTTTTAGCGCCCATGCTTGCTCCCCCGTGGGCGACTTGGAGTTAAACTTAAACTTTCATCGCCCGGCTCGCTGGGCTTTGAGCCGTAGGTCAGACTCCGGCAGCTACATCAGCACCAGAAGTAGCAGCAGCAACATCTATGCGGCAGCAACGGCAGCAACCTAAAGCATGCTACTTCACAGCGACTTTTATGGTCATCCAAAAAGTATGACAACTCAGGCTATTGCTCCTGTTGTTCTCCATCCTTACTTAACCCACAGCTCTCAACTCTCTGCCCGCCAACAGCCCCAGCCCCAAACCCTTGGCCCTCGATTCTTGGTAAACACAATGCCGGAGCCATACACGTATACGTAGGGAGGGCTCTATATGAACTGCTTGTGGCACTCGTGGAACCGTACTTATTTATATACTTATAGTTTACGGCGCTGCGGGACATATTGTGCTCGAATATATATTTTTGTTCTAATGAAAAAGTTATGACCATCAAATAAAGTATGCTGCTTGCCAGTAGCAGCAGCAGCAGCCCAAGCACAAGCACAAGCACAAGCAGCAGCGGCAGCGGCAGGGGCAGTGGCAACAACAACAACCAGAGGCGTAACGAAAGCAGCTCAAAAGTGAAGCAGAACTGTTAAGTGACCGACCGTAAGACCTGCAATCGTAGTTGTTGTTGCCATTGTAGTTGCTGTCCTCCTTGTTTGGTCGTTGGTCGTTGGTGACCTCGTCGACAGTTGAGAGTTGACTCCATTGTGTGCTTCCTGTTTACGCTGCGAATTCATATTGTTGCTGCTGCTTTTCACTTGATGTTGCTTCTACAGAGAACCAAAATGATAACAACTAAATGTGACTTGAAAGTAGTAAAAAAAAAAGTAAAGCAGGTGACTTACAAATTATTATTATTAATCTTACTTTCTTAGTAAATCTTAATTTGAACGGCAATAGCCTCTTTCTATAGAATGCGCTTAATTTGCATTGTTTATTATTTAGGACTCAATTGCTGATCGTTTATGATATTAGTTTTTCCCGTGTACGGCTGCTGCTGACCCGTCCCTAGTCCCTTTTTTGTGACCGCCATTATCTTTTGTCTTGTGCCGGCTATTGCGTTTCTTGTTCTTGTTCTTCAGTTCAGCTCAGAGGAATTGTTGTTGCTACTGCTGCTGCTGCTGAAGCTGTGCTGTTATTATTTCCCATTCGTAGTTCGTTTAATTCAGTTTTCATATACACATGTCCCTCTGCGTGTGCGTGTGTGTGTGTGTGTGTGCGGGGCAAGCGAAAGCGTTTGCGTTGCCTTTGCCGTTGCCCACTGGGCGTATACTTTATCATACAATATTGTTTCGTTTTTATTACATGTCACTCAGACGTGGACGGCAGCCATCGCTTCTCCCTTTGTGGTTATTTGTATCTATGTAATGGCTGTGTGCGGGGGAAAGAGCGTGTAAAGTGCGTTCTTTGGTTTTATATGAATTTTTTAGAGTTTTTTATGCACTCAACATGAAAATTTGTTCGTCAAGAGTTTCGCCGCAACAACGGCAACGGCAGCGGCAACAACGGCAGTGGCATCAACAGCCACGTGCTGTTCCCAGAGTTCTAATTTGGATTTTTGTGGCAGCAGCCAGGGAGGAACCTGAGCTGAACCGAGCTGAGTAAGTATCCCAGCTTTATGCTCCTATATGGGATATTCGGTACTATGCCAACAACTAACTCGGCTAAGCCCACGTACTTGGCCCGGTCCTGCTTGTTGACAGAGGCAAACACACACACACACACAACACGGAAACAGGGAACCACAGATCCACATATATATTTTTAACGAGTATTACCATAAAATTACATATGCAAATATACATATTTCGAGCTGGCTTGAGCCGAGCTGAAAAACTGGGCAAATAGGCTGCAGAGCAGTCCAAAGATTTAGCTATTTGTCAGCTCTGCCAGCGCAATCTTCAGGCTGAGCACGTAATACGTGACAATTACTACATTTTGGGTAAAACATGCTCATTAAATCATTTCGGCTTAATACGGTAAAGGCAACTGCGAAATGTGTGCCAAGGCATTGTTCGTCTCCTGTTGTTCCTGCTCCTGCTCCTAGTGCTCCCGTACAAAAGCCACTACCTGTGCGCATAAAACCGCATCGTACACAGAGAGAACTAAATGCAGAGAAATCCAGAGCTATCAGAAGCCATTTTCAATATTTTTATATCAGTTGCTTCTTGGTGAATCCCATTTATATTGTTTTACAAACATTCTCTTCAATATATATTGTGGTTGCGCTAGAGCAAGCTCGTGCTAGAGCAGATAGAAATGTTACGAAACATACTACATTTAATTGGAACTGCGATTGATTCGATATCTAAAACCACATCAGTTTAATCCGTATCATGTGGGAGTTTTTTTTATATATTTAATATTTGGTTTCCGTGCAGCATGCTCCTGCTTAGCCTAGGGCTGAGCTATTAGGAGGCGGTGTAGGCCACGGCGGGGCCAGGCCAACTTGTCTATATGAACAATGGCCCGGCTGGCAGGCAAAAGTGAGCAACAATGCAGGGCCTGCTAAAGGATTTAACAAGGGACCGCGCCACGCTGACAGGCCTGGGTATGGGGGATGGGAGCGACGGCGAGCAAGGACGACGACGATGAGGATGAGAACCTGACCAAAAGCTAAAGCCGAGGCTGAGAACAACAGCGCTGATGAGTGGAGACACTGCACACACAAGTGCGACAACAGCTACATGCAACTATAAGGTATTTTCGCAGCAACAAAGCAGCCTGGCAAATGAACAGGCAGGACCTGCCTGTCCCCCTGTCCCGCTGTCCCGCTGTCCTGTTGCCCTGCTGCCATCCTGACTGCCTGCCAGGCACCAGGAAGTGTAACATCAGCGCTGCCATCCTGTAGTGTCCTTTTGCCGCACTTTGCATGACGTTTAGCTGGCCGAAGTGCTGTCCGCTCTCAGGTCTCCGTTCTCCGTTCTCCATGCTCCTGAGCTCCAGTCCACTTTGTTACAGCAAGAGGGTAAGAGGGAGCCTTGTCTCCCCACATTACTTATTATGATTATTATTTAATGCAGCAACAGCAACAGTTACCCCATTGTCCCGCTCTGGATCGGAGATGGCCACTCCAGACCCTCGTGATCGAATGAGTTAACATGGAAATCAATGGAATCACAAGTTGATATATTTGAAGAAAAGCTGTAAGCAGATTTTTAACTAAAAAAATGTTAATGGAAAATGGCATACTCTGTTTTTTAATCGATTTAGTAGAAAGTATTATATAAGAATTGTATGTATCAAGTATCTTAATTAATTCTCGTTCTCTCTCCTTCCAGAACAGAACCGATTTCTGACCTAAAGATTGTAAGTTACACCTGGCTAAAGATCTATATTCCTTTTCTTCTAATATTGAAGGTGGAAGTTTGGATCACGAGTGGAGAACTCACGCTTGCATCTCTGGTCTTTGGGCTCTCAAAAGTCTATTGTGGCCCCTTGTCCACTGCGTGTCGTTGGCATTGTTTTGTCTTTTCTTTTTTTTTTTGTCTGACTCACCTAGGCGGCAGGCGGCAGGCCGTTTGCTGTGGCTGTGGTGGACTGACGTTGATGCTGTGCATCTCTGGCCCACAACCATGTCGCCCGTCTGCGATTCTTTGGCCTGCCCTGTTATTCTTTTGTTGCGTGCACTTTTCTCCGTAGTATTTCGTAATATTTGCTAAGTATGCTTTTGAAATTGTGGTCTTCCACCATTATGTCATTCATTCAGAGGCACAAGAGGAGTTCCAGCTTCAACAAAAGGCAGCGCTGGGTATAGTCTCACCGCATAGTTCTACTTGTAGTTGCTGTGTTGGTGTTGCCGTTGTGGCTGCCGTTGTCGTTAGACTTGTTATTGAAAGAGATAAAGAGCGGTTACTTAACCACACGACGTCGCGCCGTTGCTTGGATGCTGCTCGTGCAATAATGTAGCATAAATATTACTAATTTCAGGGAATTTATTTAACTGTAGTTAAATTTAGTAGCCTGCAGTCACCCGTTGCTGCTGCAGTTTGCAGTTTGCCGTTGCCGTTGCAGTTGCATTGAGGGGGGGGCACATATATAGCGTATACGCCGCATTAGCCTGGACTGGGAACAGCCCACAGCCCGGGGCGTGCTGACAGCATCTGGCAGCTAGTGAGATATAGTGAAACTGTGGGGGGAAATGGCAGTGTAGCTCCGGCCTAGCCTGGCGGCGACTTTGCTCTGGGTCTGACTTGAATTTGACGGAGGGGCTCCATTGCATGTCCGCAGCCGTTGGCTGGCTGTTATTTAAACGCACAGCGTTTAGGCTTAAATTGCGGTCTTCTCCCCACCAGAATCCATCTCGGCTTCCTCTAGCCCAGCCTGCCCGCTTCCCAGTTTAACCCATTGCGTGCGGCAGTGTGGTGGTGGGCGTGTCATTAGACAGCAGCGGGCTAAAAGAGATAAATGGCGACAGTCGTTGAACTTTTTGCTTTGCCAGTTGTTTATGCATTTCAAATGAGGCGTGCAGCTGATGGGCGGGCGGGTAATACATTTTATTTGCAATCTTAACCTTAATTTAGTTGCAAGACTCAAGAGCCAGCCATGGAATCTGTCGTCTGAAATAAATGAAAATGCACAGCGAGCAGCAGTAGCAGCAGCAAGAGCCGAGGCAGCAACAAAAAGCGCAGCAATAAACATACAAATACATATACAAATACAAATACAAGGATGGCAAACACGGATACACACGCAGACAAACAGAGGGAGCACGCAATGCGGCGCCATCTTCACTCTTTCAAACGAATTGCAAGGACCCAGAATCCAGGATCCAGCAGCTAGGGCGAAAGTACGCCAGCTGAGGAAGCGGAAGGGCACTTTTACTTTGTGCCAAAAGGCAATGAAAATGACTAATTTAGAGTTTAATTAAAATGCGCTAACGATTTGGCGCTCAACAGCAGCAGCAGCAGCAGCAGCAGTGGCAGCAACAGCAGCAGTGGCAGCAACATCAACAACGGCAGCAACATCGCCTGGTATGCCGCCACTCGAGCAATGCCAACTCAAAGTCCCGAGCTACAACTTAAGCCCGCCTGTCGCTCAAGAAATTTTCTGGCGAAATAAATAATCAGCCACAATGGCAGCGAGAGCAGCGTGAGCAGCGCAGAAAGTTCAGGGACTGATGATGGAGATGTAATCCCCTGAAATATCTATTAAAATAATTGCCATTGAAATTACGTCGATAGCTTTGAGCTGGCCGTTGCGATGGAGACCTTATCGCAAGCTGGCCAAGATTCCCGGCAAGGGCCAAGAACAGTTTCAACAATAAGGCTTTGGGCACTTCAGTGCGATTATAAATCAATTCGACCTTAAAGCCCTGCCCAAATATGGCAAATTTGTTATAATTCGTAAATGGCTGATGAATAGCAAAACCGTTTTAATTGCAATTAATTGAACTTTTTAGCTACGCACAATCCATCAAACTTTTTGCAGAGCCCTGAAAGGAAATAAATTCCCAAACATGGCTTTTCTGCTTTTAAAATGTAGCCTCTAACTAATGCACCTCTATAAATTATTCGAAAAATGTCTATATTCATTAGAGAATGACACTTAATTGACGTGCTTTGTCAGTGTAAACATAATGTACACAAACCACAATTTGATGTTTGTAAAATATCCCATGAATTGAATATTCCCCAAAAATTAAACTCATTGAAAGTAAGTTACGGCTGCCTACAAATTGTATTTATTTAACCAAACTTGTAGTATTATCTCTATTAATTAAAATTACTTTTTATATCTGTAAGTGATTGATAATTGCCGCATATAACTATATAATCTCTCTGCCTTTATCCAAGTTTACACAGAAGCTTAACCCAAATCCCAGAAGTGATAAGCTGGAGGCCATCTTTCTTACCATTTACGTCGCACGAAATGCGAAATTAAGTAAGGTAAAATTGACAGAAGATTGAGCTCTATTTCCAAAACCCTCTTCAGTAGGAAATACCAACCCCACACCTCCCGTTGGGATGGCGAGAATTTTAATACACTCGAAAATATTTTGTGTGCAGGCGGCAGAACAACAGCGACAGAAGCCATAAATTGACGTCGCTTTGTCCTCCTTACTCGGCGTTAGCAGTTGAGATGCCGGAATCGGGAGTCGAGTCGGCGTTATTAATCGACTGGCATCCATAATTGTGGTTGCCATTATAATTGTCATTATGTACAATGCACGGATGGATAGTGTGCCTGTCAAGACGTCACTCGCTGTCTCACCGGCGGCCACGCGATGGCTGCGGTTCCTTGGCAGCTCCTCCTCCGGTTTCAACTTCGACCTCATCCTCCTCCTCAGGATCTGTGTGCTTGTGTGTTTCTGTGGCAATGTAATTGACTGTGAATAATAACCGCTATAATAATTTTCAGCCACAACGCCAAAGCCTGGCAACAGCAGGCCCAAAATCGAGCTGCCTGAACTGAACTCAACTGAACTGAACTGAGCTGGGCGACAACAATGCTGACAGTGTTGTTGATGATGATGATGAGCTCCAGGATGGGGCTATGAGGAACATAGGACCCCGAATATATAGTAGAATGTACATGGCACAAACGGGCACAGACAGAGGCACAATTTGCGATTGACAATCCTATTAATAACGAGAGCAGCCGGAAACCCCGGGCAGCATTCATAGTTGAACTTGCCGGCATAAATAAACAAGATGGAAGAAGAATTTATGACCAGCATGCCGAAGTGTGTATGATCTCGCTCAGCGGAATTATTCGCAGGCTCACCTGGGACTTGCGAAAAGTCAACAAGGCTTAGGATTTAAGGTGAGCAATTAGCAGATGGGGCTTTTCACAGAATTTCATAAATACATGAATTGTTGTGTTTGCTTTGCCGTAAATATTACGACAGCTTATTTATTAAATTTAACAGAAACTCCTATTTTTTGTTTGGAAACTCGAAAATGTAACTAACCTAATGGAATATGGAATTATAATAAGAACTTATGAAAGTTTATCTTTTAATTTACTGGAAATTATGATAATACAAATAGAAAAAGAGGTTATTACGGCTTAAACGAAATTAAAAAAAGTATTCAAGGAGAAACTCTATTTAATATTTGAAATATATATATTTTTATTATTATAATTGGTTTCTATACATAGATATAATATTTCTACTGAATTCTCTAATTCATTTACAAAAAATGGACCAATTTCTCAAACTACCTTTTGGTAAAAACAACGTCGCACACGGTGTGGAGAAGGACATATAGCCGGCGTCAGGATATCAGGATGTAAGCACAATTGGAAGAAAGGGATCGCTCCCCGGCGAGGGCAAGTGGCAGAACAATCATAAATGACATTGCTCAATTGCATTTGATTAACTTAATTGTTTTCGGGCTTATGGCCGGGCGATTAACAATGAGCGGCGCACAAATTTGACACGACTACGGGCTGCGTCTGTCGTTAAGTCGGTGGGTCGGCGAGTCGGTGGGTTGTCTGTGGGAAATCCTGGGGAAATCCAGGGGGTGGTGGGCTGGAAACACCACCCCCGAGCGGGGGGTTGACAAATGTCAGCAGTGCTGCCATATCTGTATTGAATTATTGACATAATTTACAAAATCTGTGGCTAATGGGCCGTATGACTGTGTATAAATACCCATGGCTATCTCTCTCTCTCTCTGGGCCCAAGTGTGCGGTCGTCCTGGCTATTTACCCAGCTCGTGTGTTTGTGTGTACATGGGCATGTGCGTGTGTAGGTGGTCTGCAATGCATGTCAAAATGAAATTTGTGTATTTTGCCATTGGGGTGGAGCAGGGCGACGGGGGCAACAGCAACAGGTTAATTTATATTGCCTTCAGTTTATTGAATTATTATAGCTCATTAATGGCTCCGCTGAAATGCAATTTCGGTGCGGCAAGGCGGCGCGGGACAGTGTCCACCTGAATCCCAAACGCGCCGCAAAACAGGACTCCCGCGGGAGTCGTGAATGTGCGGCGGAACTTTATCAGTGACATTTGCAGCTTGTTAGCCAAATCGAGCATTAGTGCGCCATCAATTACTCGTTTATTAAAGCCATTTTTATTGAATGCCAATGGAAAGGCTCGGCTCCGACGAGAACGGTGGAATGGGACTGGGACTGGGACCCATCTGACCGAAAACCGAGACCGAAAACCACAAACCAGCAACCAAATACAGCAGCAGCGCACTACTGTTTGTGTACCTAGAGCCGGGGATCTGAAAGTGTGTGTGCTGCCGCCAGTGTGTACAATGTAAACCATAAAACTAATCTTATTTGACAGATGAATTAATTAAAATCAGTGGAAAGCATCTAACTGACATCGGGGCCTGCCAGTCCGCCTGCCAGTTAGTCTGGCCCACAGCCACATCCACATCCGCGGATCCACCTATGGAAATGGCCCGCAGTTTTGGCTGACAAGGGAAATGCGAAGCGCGAGAGCAGCGGCGGACCATCAAGCACTTGCATGTGTTTTCAAATTAATTTAACACTGTCAATTTGCTGGCCAGCTTACAGTCGAGCACTGTCACTGGCCCTACTGGCCTGCACAACGAAAAAAATACATCTTTAGGTTAAGACAAAAAATATACAGACTATAAATACTTGGGAGCTCAAAACTACCAAATTAAATCAAGGAAATTGAGGCACAAGTTTAGCTTTCAAGAATGTTTTGAATATATTAACAGGTGAGATTTCTAGGAACCACACAAAGCATATGCTTCCCACAAATTAAGCTTAAATAAAATGAGATTGGAAAGGATACGAAGTAATAATTGAAGCAAGATTTCAAGGCACACATTTATTATAAAGAAATCTTGTTGAGTTTATAAGAAAGTTTAAAAGTTAAAGTATATCTTTATAAAAACTACTTTTATAATTTCAAATGACAAAAACAAAAATATAAATGTTTTCTCTTGAAATCCAAATTACTTAAAATTACCCAGAATTACAGGCCTCATGTTTCCTTGCCTGCAGCCTACATTGGGCCCTCTTAAATATGGCTTAAATTGGGCCCAAATGTTTGTGTTTTAGGCTAATTTCAGGGCTTTTAGCTCAGCAATGTTTCGAGTGTCACTCTGTGTTTTTGTTTCTGGCAATAACAGCAGCTCGGCGTTGGTAAACGTTAACTAATTCCATGGAAATGCTGTTGCGCGGCTGCTATTTGCATTTGCAACCGCAGCAGCAGCAGCAGTAGAGGCAGCAACAGCCGGAGTGAAGTTGGGGCACGTTGCCAGTACAGGGTGTCGGTGCATGCAATCCAATGCGATGCCCCTCGGCAAATTGGCGAAACGCTACTCGGAGTGACTGACATTTAGCATGATTTAATGACACCGCTGCTGCCGCGAGGCGGAACATGAAGCCAGCGATCTCTGTTCCGATTCCGATTCCCATTCCAACTCCTACATATTCCGAATCCGAATCTAATGAAATGCTCTGCTATGTTGCAAGATGCAAATGGCAACGGGGTTACAGGGCGCCGGTCACCGGGCATCGGGCAGCGACTGAAATGTAATTTAGCTTGTATGCAAAGTTGAACGAAGAAACGGCAAGTGGCATTGAAAGCATTGTCGTGTAGCAGCCACCCACACCCACTAAGCCCGCACCCAGATCCACTCCCTAATCCCTACTCCCGAGAGGAAGAACTACCCGAAAGTGACTGTGACTAACTATGGCTGTAAATGCTAATGACTTTACGTTGTTATCGATGTCAAAGTTTGCGCTAATAATAAACTTCAACTGAAACTAATTAAGCGACTTTGCGCTGGCCAAAGCGATTCTCACACACGAACAAACAGACCGCGTTGGCGAAGCGTTGGAAAAGTGCGATGGAAAAGCGAAGGAAATGCGACCAGCAGTGACAACCCGCTGGCCTTTCGGCCAAATAATTAATGAACTGCATCAGCGGGAGGTGGAGCTGCTGCTGCTGCTGCTCACACATGACGCAAGCGGGAGTTACGTACAAATAAACTCACTCTGGTTCCCATTCTACTGGTTCCTCCAATTCCCCCGGAGTGATGACCACTCCGAGTGGCTTTTCCTGTGTGTCCGTCCAAATTGTTAGAGGGTTGCCCCAGCAAGTTCCCAGAAGTAGATCGGGTTACACACGCACACACTGAGGATGTTTTAGGCTCGGAGTGCAAAGTGCATTATTGCACCTGATGCATTTGTGGAATATTCTCTGATTTATATTTGTAGGAATATTAATTTCACAACACGTTGAGTGCTAAATATGTTCACATATTCAAATTTTCACAAATTTGCCTATGACTTGTACCTTAAGGTTTACATCTTCCTTTGATTGCATTGTTGATTGTAGTAAGTAAATAGTTGGCTCTAACTATTAATTATATTACGAAAGATATTAGAAAACTATAATTATTTTAATTGCTAAATGAAGTTAATAATAGCTTAAGATGAAAGCTGGGATTAGTAACTCTCGTAAAAATGTTTGAAAAGTTTTCTACGCTTTAAAATAAATAGTATAAATATCTTTTAATAATCACCTTGAGATCAAACTGTTAAATGGCACCCGTTTTCTATTATTTTATTCACACCAATCGGTGGGGCGACCCTCGCCCTGCGGTTACATATTACTGACGGAAGGCGTCAGTTAGACAAGCGTTTGAAAACTATTAAACAGCGTCCAAAGTTCACGGGGACCGGGCGGAAAATGGAAACCGGATGGCGGAAAAGCGGATGGCGGATAGCGAAAGGCGCGTGCTGTTGCCTGTCAGAGTTGACTGCTCCGGGTCGCCGTCCCTGTTGTTGCCGCTGTCGTGTCGGCGGCGGTCTAGGGCAAACAAACTACAGCTTTTAAGCATTTGTGTAACATTAATTAAATTTATATTCAAACAGCGCGCGACTTAATTTCTAATTTCCGCCCACCCAGTGGGTGGCGCCACGCCTACAGGGTGTCCTAGTGGGTGGTCCTGACGCGGCAGTTGGGTGTCTGTCCCTGCCCGCCGGTTGTGGGTTAAGTGTGTATATATATGTGTGTATATATATATATGTGTATATATGTAAAGGACGGCCGGCGACTGGTAGCTGGTGACTGGTGGCTGGCCGCGGGTGGTTGGCACTTTAAGCAACCTGCCCGGGCGTCATTAACTTTAATGCTTCGCTTTATTTAGCAGCAAACAAATGTCATAACAACATCCTCGACGCACCACAAACTCAAGGGGGTGGCGGTTGGTTGGCGCTCTGAGAGGAGCAAGGCGCAAGGCCATCAGCATCAACATCAACATCAACACCAACACTAACAAGTGCGAAACGAGGTTGTTATGAAATTTATGCCAGGCATACTTTTGTCATAATTGCGCCTCCTTTTGACTTGTGCGCCCCTCCCCTGCCACCTCCTGCCAGTTTTTTATTTCTCTCGCTTTTTCTCGTATTTTTTCTGCCCCATGTTCCCAGCCTGGAGTGTCGACAGTTTTGAAATATGGGCCAAAGTAAGTTGGGCCGCATGCAAATGTAATAACCCTGGCATTGGCTCCAGTTTTCTCCATTGCTCCCTGCTCCCAGTACTAGTGGTTGGTTCCTGGCTTACGATTCCGGACTCCCGATTCCCGGCTCCTGTCACTGGGTCACCCGTCAAGGGTGTCAGGCTCTCCTGTCGGCTTATTGCCGGCTCAGCCGCCACCCGGTGCTGTGACCTTTGCCACCAGTTAGCAGTCCGGGAGCCGTCCTGGGCAATCCGGCAATCCAGCGCTACAGCATCCCACCTGGTCGTTCCACCGCAATCAGACCGGGGCAACCACCCCGGCTGGGACTGCTTCATTTTATGCTTGTTGAGTTAATAGTTGCTTGCCCAACTACCGCTTTCGGTGCGTTCTACGCCCCTGCTTCCCCCCATTCACTAAACACACTGCGGAAAAACAGGGGGTAATTAAGGCTACTTAAACTTTATTATTGTTAAATTTTAAAGTACAATTATATAAGGTTCTTTGAGAGGCGAAACTTTAAAGTGTCTTGACTTCCAAAAAACAAGGTAACCAAGTAAGTAAGTTAAATATAACAAAATATATCTACAATTTGGCTTACTATATATTTCATTAAAAGTATCTTTAATTAAAAGACTGTCTTAATTATGGAAATTTTCTCTTAGTGGCTTTTTGGTGTCGGTGTCTGAGCCATGGCCCTGCGATAGTGGCAGTGACTGCAAGTGCCGTAATTTGTAATTTCGGGCAAATGAATTTTTGGCTTTTCGGGCTCTGCGGCCGAGGACGATGGAGGAAGCCTTCTGACAGCAGTTCGGCAGGTCTTCCATGGCCGCTCTTCCTGGCTCGAATTGCAGGTCAACCAGCTCCGTCTACATCCCCACCTCCGGCTCCAAGTGTTCAATTGTCAAACGGACTGGAGTGGAGTCGAGCGGAGTCGAGTTGAGCTGAGTCGAGTTGGGAGTGACTTGCTTGTTTATCGCTTTGCTCGCCACCCGGCGGCTGACTTTTAAATAAACCATAAAACAAGACTATTTACTTCAGTTGCGTTGTGGCCATAACTACAGTATCGGGTGGATGGGGGGAACCTGGAGATGGAGCTGGGGATAGTGTCGGATGTTCTCGGATAGCCCAGCGTTTTATCTCCTTTTTATCGCTTCTTTAGCTGGCATTCTGGCCGATGTTTTTGGCTGGCCAACTGGTTACTCGGTTAGTTGGTCGGTCGGTTGGCGTTGGGCTATTTTTAGTGCCAGTCGTGTTCAATTACGTAGGTTCCGTTTCTGCACTTGGCCAGGTTTTTGTTTTCCTTGGCGTGGCCAAATCACACACATAAAACGGACACTAAAACCTGGAAATTGTCAGTCGACAGTCGGCCTAAAAATAGCTGCACTTTGGCGAATCCTTTGCTGTGACGGTTTCAGGTGCTGCCAATAATTAGCATTCATTACAGACTTTAGGCCAACTGTTTTATTTCTAAAAGCGTTAGCATGAGGAACCTTAAAGAGTGGACTTCCACCGGACCCGCATAAGATAATCGCACAGTGGAATTGGACTAGCAATTAATGGCAAGCTCCGGCACATGCGCTTAAGGTAATTGGTTCGGTATCACAGATCTGGATGTATTTTACACATGTTACCTTTTTAATTAAGGAAACCTAATTTATATATAAATCCCTTTCGGTGTTTCCCCCCCGCTAACTGCTAATGGCGACCGGCTGTTACGCCTATTCCCACTTAATTGATTTCCCCCGATGACGCCTCCTCCTGGTCGCCAATCAATTGTCATTGAACCGCCGCCGTGGCGCTTCGATGGATTAGTTTTCACATTTCACAGCCCATTGGCCATTGGGCCATGTAAATGCACCTGCAGCTCATTATGTTAGGCAATCAATCAACATCAGTCAAAGTGTCGTTTAAATGGATCCCACCAGATTTTCATATCGTGAATTCATTTAAGCCATCTACTCGATTGGGCCCATAAAGATAAGTGTGGGTATGGAAATGTTTAAATTGTTTATGGCTCGCTGGAATGGGTGTTTAAACTATAAAACGCGTTTTAATGGGCTTTTCACAGTAGATTGTCGTGGATAATAAATGGATCGTATTTATATATCTGTTCCTTTAAATTTTTAATTGCTAAGCCTTTGATTTTGATCGGCATAATCGTGAGCTTTCACATGATGTCTTTTAGTAGGTTTTTGTGACGTGGATTGGCAGTAAAATCTATGTCCAGATAATATTTATAGTTGGCCTCTTATGTGATTATTTTTGTATATTTATTGCACATTAATAATAACTTAAATACTTAAATATATAGTTAATATTTTATTGGTAATAAATGATTAATTTAATGTTTTTTTCTTGAAAAATATATCAGGAATGTAAATGTATATAAATTCTGCTTAGGCACATGATCCCTGCAGGATCTTCTCAAAGTCTGCTACATTTTCTAAAGATAGTGACCCATATTCATGAGCCATTCCATCTAGAAATGTTATGCAAATGCAACATTTAGAAAGTTGTCTCAGAACTGGTCGAAAAAATCCCCTTTGTGACCCATTGTGCGGCCCGCGTTGACTGCACCTCATCGTAAAAGTTTAAGTGTTTGCCAGACATTTTCTCGTTAACTGCGAGCACCCAAGTGATTTTGATGTTGTCCAGGCTTTCGGACGACTCCCTCGAAAGCAGGGCGTGGCCGATGCTTAAAAACTCTTCGTAAAAATCGGAAATTAGCTAAAAAGTTTCGAGAGGCGAAAGGCGACACTTGTTAAAATCGTTCGCCCCTTTGACTGTTATTGCGGTTTGTACACGGTTAGTACACTGCGAAAATATTTAAATTAAATTAAAATATTAAAATTAAATAATAAAATAATGTAATACCCAAGGCAAGGGGCTAAGATCCGTATCATTATTGAGTCAAATATAACTATGGATTAATCATGAAACATTTATTTTGAAACAAGAATAAGGAATTATTGTCTTGGATATCTTTATTGGTTATATCTTCTTTTAATGAGTACTACATATACCTACAACAAGAGTTCTTATATTTTTCCCCAGTGTAGTGCTGCTTTTGTAGTTGTGATTTGAATTTGTTTTGGTCGTATCCCTGCAATGCACTGCACTTTCCGTAATTCAATTTAAAGCCCGGCTTTATATGTGCCGCCCCAATCAAGTAATTGCCGGTGGAGTGCAGGGAGCAAGTGGGCGTGGCCATGGCATCCTTGGCCGGCTAATGCAGCTAAGCAGCTAAGCAGGCGGCCTTGTGCGGCAGTAAAATGAAATAAGCCGAGTCGAATGGGAACGGAGGGAGCTCTCCCGTTCGCTCCGAGCTAAAGGCAACGCCAAAGCCAAATCCATTTAATAAATGCCACAATTTTCTATCCATCCTACTTGTACTTGTACTCGAGATATTGCCACACGCTGGCATTGTAATGCACATAAAATATTTTCATTTTATTTTCAATATACTTTATCCATTCCCAGCCAGGACTGCCAAGTGGGAGTGTGGGTGCTACTCTGTGCGGATGTGTGTCTGTATGTTTTTTTTTTTTTTACATTTTACGACTACGACAAATAAAATGTGCATGATTTTATGATCTGTTGATATTCCATTACAATTTTGTAAATATTTTGTTGCTGCTGGTGCTACTGTGGACTTGGAGCTCTTAGTCGGCCCCACATCCTCGCACTTATATTGCTGTTACAATAGACTTACAAACACATTCCGAACTCGGCACATCCTTCCTCTTCCCGTAGGCCCCCTCACTTCGCCCTGGGTCCCTGAATATTGGGGCTTCTCCTCAGCAGCTGGGAAAAAGGATGTTTGAGGCTCTGCACGGCATTTCCCACAATGGTAAAGTTCTGATAGAAGAAAAATGGGGAAAACGGGCGGAGGAAACTTGGCTGGCTAGGCGTCTGATTGCTTTTGCTTGCCGGCTGCCGTCTGCCGTCTCTGTGAGGGAATATTTTTGTATTTTAAGCTTATTTTTTATCCAATATGCACAATGATGCTTATAAAATATATTGCTCATGAATATACATATAGACATATGTAGCCTGCCGGAGCACCAAGCTCCCCTATCCTATCCCGGGAGGGGTGTGTGTGTGATGCGAGATTATTGCATATTATAGCCTCACAGTATTAAATGCAACAATTCAAAGATCGAACAAAAGGCGAACACTAACAGCCCAAGCACAACACGAAGACCCAGTACGAGTCCGTCCAGGAAGTGGCTCTTGAATTTTTAACCAGCAAAATTGCTAAACAAATTTCTGTTAAATTTTTATTTCAACGCAAACAGCCAGGCAACTTGCATAAATGATTTATTGCCGCAAACAAAATGCCGTCGTCGCTTTTCGTCTGCCACTTCAGCTTCGGCTTCATTTCCAGCCTCGTCTTCAGTCTCAGCTGAAGCTGAAGCTGGAGCTGGAGCTGGAGATGTGGCTGCCATTGCTAGTCAAGCGTCAAATTTTGTGCCGTGACCAAAAACAGGCGGCCATTTGCCAGGACGAATCTGTATCCCTATAGCTGGGCGAATGTACGCCTATCTGTGTGTGTCCAGGCCGAATGCCCACGCAGGACGAGAGAGCTAACAGAACACTCGAGACCTTAGACGAGGCCCAGCCACACGCTCGTAAAATTTTATATCCAATTTTACGATTTCTGACGCAAAAAGTGAAACTAACCATTTCGACATTAGACATGAACACATCTCGCCCAGAATTCACACTGAAACCAGAGTTTGATGCTTTACAGGGAAGAAAGTAATTATAAAAACTTTTTGTTATAAAGAATCATCTATTATTTATTATAGCTGATTATTTTATTTATATCTATTCAACATTGCCAAGTTTTCCCAAAGTTAAACCTGCTTAATAGTGCAAGAATTCAAATTCACGGCGAAAGTTGAAATACCTTTACATTATTTATTCATTTCTGGTATTTTTTCCAAGTGCTAAGTGGAGGACAAGCAACAGCCTATGCCTGAGCCACAGCGACAGCGACAGCGGCTGCTCTGGGGACCGGACCGCTGGTGGTTTGTGGCACTGCCAGTGGCACCCAGCAGCAACAGCAGCGGGAAAAGCTGGAACAGCGGAAAATGCGGGAGCGGAAAGCTGCAGCAGATGGGCTTGGGCTTGGGCTTGGGCGTCAACGAGCGAACGAGAAACGTCAAGGATGCTGTGCATATTTTTTCGTCAGGCGCTCGCTTTCGTTTCGCCTGCCACTCCGACCATTTCCACTATTTTGTCCTTTTTTTTTGCCGGCTCCTTTTGGCTTTCGGCTTTTGCCTTTTCTGTTTTTGGTTATTCGATTTTGGCGATGACAGCCAGAGCGACATTAAATGCCCCGCTTCAGTTGTTTGTGCTTTGTGGTCGGTCTAGGCCTCAGGAATAAAAATGGAGCTGGAGATGGAGATGGAGTGCTGAGGCAGAGGAGGAGAAGCAGGCCAGATGGCCATCTGTCGGCCATCGGTACCCCACACCTCGAATTCCGCTCATATTGATGGTCATGGCGCCACCCAGCAACGCCAGCCTTCCCCACTGAGTTTTCCTCCGAATATGCGCCGTTGCTCACCAGTTTTACTGTCCGGCGAGGGCAGCTCTCTCAGTTGATCAAAAGCAAACAAGAAGCTTAATTTACGCAAACTCTGCAGTTCACGGAAAAAAGAAATAAAGGGCGAAAAATTAAAACAAGTTCCTGGGAAGTAGCAGGTGGAGTAAATTCTAATTGGTTCGGGAGGCAACGTAAAGAGATAATATTTTTCCAACAATAAAAACAAACTTTCAAAATAAAGAATTATTTTTGGGAGATATAGGAGTGAACATTCTCTTAAAGTTTTGTTATTTCCTGAGATTTATAGAACATTTAAATGTTAAACATGTTTAAGTTTTAGCTGCTAGATTTTTTTATGGTATTTCCCCTTTTTATAAAATGCAAACTATCTGCGCAATTTTTCTCTGTCAAGAGGACAACACCTCTGTACATTTTTTTGTTATAATTTCCAGCCAATAATGAAAGAAAAGTCAACTAAAATAATAAAATATTGTAATTTTTTTATATTTTCTAATTCATTTATATTATTTACTTTATAAAATATGATAAAACGATGGGCAAATCGTACAGGCAACCCTCGCTGGATGAACTATGTCCCATGCCTGGCCGGTTTTTCGGTATTGACAATCCCTGCGGCTGTGTTGACTCAAACGGAGTCCAAGTCATCGCCAGTGACGCCCTCTGCCTCATCCAATAGCACTGGCACTGGCACTGGTACAGGCACTGGAGGATTGTGGTCGAGGGTCCTGTGGCGTGCGAGGGTCCTGGCCAACGTAGCTCGTACATGTATTTGGCATGGCATGGTACATGTATTTGTAATGGCTGACCGGGTGTCATTAAATGCCTGATCGTTTAATGTCCCCCTCAGCACAACCGCCCAAGCGTCCACCCCTATTTCCCTGCGAAGGCTGCACCAGCTGCTCCTTCACTCCAACACCTCTCTCCACTCTCCACTCCTGCGCTGAAGGATGTCTCGGGTGGCGCTTCCTTTCGACCCGTCGGTCGTTGCTGTTTATCGTTTCGCACTTCCGCTGGTCAACTTCCTGCAGCGATTGGCCCCGGCGACTGGGGCCAAAATCAATTGGAAATTAATTTCATGCTTTGATTACCGGCCATGACGCACGTTTTATGACCTTGAATACGACACTTTTGTGTCGTCGCCGCTCCGGACCGTTGTCCGGGAGTCCTTTCGCATTCCCTCTAGCCCCGCTGCCCTTTCCCCCCTATCCGTCCACTTGCTCACTAAATTAGCCAGGCAATGGCATGAATTGAAACGAGTCCGGGGCTAGCTACGATTTTGTGATTTCTGGCGATGGCTCACTAACTGCTGATGGCCGGCATAGTCTGGTATTGCCTTCAATTTATCAAAGCCACGGCTCATTCGTCGATGCCTGTCAGGTAGGTAGGTTGGCAGGATGTGGGATAGGATGGGGATGTGAGTGTCGAGGTGGAGCTTGGAGCGTGGAACGTGAAACGTGGCCAACTGGGACGTGGGCGACTCGTTAATTGAAATGTTTATATGACTTTTTATGGCCTGCCAAAAAGGCCCATTACGTTAACGGGATTTCAATGGAGCGCCAGCTCCTGAGCACTGATTAAACTAATTCGCACCAATAATTCTCCGTCGAAGGAAAGTGCGAAAAAATTCCCCCGCTGCCAACTTCAAGGAACTGTGTGAGCGAGAGCTATGGTGGTATGTAAAAATATTGCATTAAATTTACTTTGTCCAAGTTTTCCCCGGAGGGAAACGGCGCTGCGTCTTTCACCTTTTTGCATCCTTTGTGTCAGCAAAAGTTTTTCTGCACGTTTGTGCAAATCCATTCAATATGGCTGCCGTTGCCGCTGCCACCGTCACTGCACTGGAACAAATAGGGGTCAATATGGTTACATATTCAATGTAAACTATAATTTAAGAAATAATTATACAGTATTAATCCAGTTTAAGGTCTAAATATACTTTTATATAAGGGCTTATACAGGATTCAAGCATTTCCTTGCTGAGTTTTGTTCAGTGTCCTCCTGCTTCGCCTGCCATTGCGGTGCAGACTCCGGGGAGGATGCCAGTTGGGGGCGGGGGCGGCGGATGCAGGAGCCAGCTCCAGGAACAGCACCTCCTGCGGACAATCTTAGGCTGCCGGCTGCCGCTTGTCGCATGCCAGCTCACTCGTTTATTCAATGCTTTTCTTCGATTCTGCAGCAAAGTTGGATTCCGCCCTTTGTCGGCCAGGAGAGTGCGAGGCGGCGTTTGGGGGGAAAGCGAACGCATTTGAGGATAACCAAAAGGTGCTTTTATATGCTTAATGGAAAATCTAATTTATGACCTATGGCTTTCTGTTCGTTGCGTTTTCCCAGCTGCCCTCTCCTTGTCCTCGTCTCCCGGCCCTTCTTCGTCCTTCGGCCATGTCGTCGTCCATCGATTTCGCAGACATTTCTGCTTTAGATTTGTATTTGTCCTTTTTGCAGCAAGGAGCAGCTCTCAAGGAGTCCAAATGGAAAGGGCGAAGGCAGCGGTGGGGCAGCGGAGCAGCAGACCAGCAGCGCCAGTCTATTCTAAAACAAATGAAGATTAATGCGAATCGAATGTGCTGCCTTTGTAAGTAGGAAAAGGAGTGCAGGCAGGACTCCTCCTCGGCTCCTCTGCTGCTGCTCCATTCCCAGCCACACACCATTCAAAAATTAAACATTCCGAATGCATTTATAATTTAAATGAATAACCCAGCCATTTCTTACCTCTCTGGTTCCATTCTTATTGCAGGGCACTGAGCGAAAATAATACATTTTTAACTTGCTGGAAATCGTTTCTACTCAGAGACTCATTCTTGCCTTTTTTGTACTAAGAAAACTGAGTTATTTTCAAGAGCAGACTTAAATATGGACAATGAGCACTTGCGTTTGGTTTATTTTTCTGAATCTAAGCTAATTTTTATTAAATTAAGACTCTACACACTGCCTACAAACGGTAAATACTATTTTATGAAAATGAATTGAATTCTTTAAAGAGATTTTTGTTTAAATTTGAATTTAAACTGTAATTCTCTGGATTTCTACTCTTCAAAACTACAAGTAGTCAAGTTTTCTATCAAAAGAAAGTGTTTTTAAAAATGTTTCCTACTGTAAAACTATCTTTACCAGCCCTGCCCGACTTTGCTGGCCATTTCTTTTGACTTGATTCAAGGGCCAAATAACGGAAGTTTTAGCGCATAAATTTGAATGAAAGGCTGAGGGCCCGGCTCTCCACAGCTCCACAGCTCCAGTGCTGCGATGTGTGGATGGCCAGATGATGAGTGATGGGTGCAGCACGCCGCCCTCGACCCCCGTTGGTGCCCCATTCAATAGCCTCCCCACACCCTCCTCTCAGGGCACGCCCATTTTCCCCACAATCTGTGCCCGCCCATCCAAACACGCAATAAATTGCCCAAAAATTATGTTTTACACAACTTGCCGCAAATTGCGCAATTCGAGGGAAGTTCGGCAAAAACGGGGCATTGCAGGGATGGGGCATGGCAGGGCGCTTTTCCGGGGGTAGTTGCTGCAACTGCTGCATTGCAATTGACGGCGATTATCGCGGCGAAAATAGTTTTGTTTGCTCTGCCGCTGCCCTGGCCGTGCGCAGTGTTTGTTCAAAGGTTTCTCGCTGGGTCTATTGGCATTTTAAACGTTATCGGAAACTAACCGAAAACTCCCAAAAACTCGACTATATCGAACTACTCTCTGTGTGTGTGTGTGCTCCGAAAAATTTATAAGCCCCAAAAAGTTGTTGCAGCTGCAGTTGCGCTTTTTGCTTGCGCGTCGCGAGTCCTGCCACGCCTCCGCCTCCGCCCCGATCCCGCTCCGATTCCTGGGCAGTTCAATTTGGAGCAAAGCGGAGCAATTAAGTGTAAAAATGCGAAACACATACGCGCAAAGTGCACACAAGACCGCCACCGATGTTGAAGCGCACTTTTCCGCCACGCCCCCGCACTGCAGCAGCGTTCTGAAAAACCACATGCCGCGTCCTGCGCCCCGCCCCTCATCCCATTGGAAAAACCACGCATGGGGGCCATGGTCGTGTCACCTTCTAAACGAAATGAGCAGCAAATTGGCAGTAAATTTGTTTGCTATTTTTCTTCTGCTGTTCGCAGCCATTTGCTGTTTTGCTCGCTCTCAGTTCTATGCTGCTTTTCCCCAGCTTTTCTTTTTAGCCTTTTCGAAATGTGCAACAGTTTTTGTTGCTGTTTGTTTTTCTTTTTTAGTTTTGTTACGGGAGCCAAACTAGTTTTGCCAAATAGCCCAAAGGGGCAAAGGAGCTAAAAAGCACCCTGCACTTGCCCTCCGTCCTTCCCGCGCCACTTAAACTTGTTCTGTGTGCAAATTTAATTTTTTCGCCGATTTTTTTTATAATTTTTGTTGTTGTTGTTTTAGTTGTATTTTGACCAACTGAGATTCGGATTACAAGCCATAAATGCAGACCGTTGTAGCTGCTGCTGCAGCGCCGACTGCAATAACTCGAAATCAAAACGCAGCATGCAGTCGGCAGTCGCCAGTCGGGGGCACTCTGTCACAGAGTCGGCAGCCAACGCCCTCCGACCCACCCACAGATATGTCCATACATGCCCCAACCCCCCAGGATCCCCTTACCCCTCCCCATCCCCAGACCCTGCGTGTATGTCCAGTTTTTGGCCGGCTGGACATCATTTACGGCTGCCGCTGACACGCGCTGGCAACTCGCCCCGCTGGGCAAACGGTCGATGACGACGGACGACGATGGCAGCCGCCGGACGTGGCTCGGCGGACACCGGACACTGGCCCAGGGGGAGGCAGTGCAGCAGGGGAGAGCACTGTGCCCGCGGCCTAAGGCTGACACTTGAAAAATTTAAGACCATAAAAAGGCTTTGTAAAGCCTTAAATAATCTAACAAAACTTTACATTTATATTTCTTATTTAGTGGAATATAATTCATTGAAAGGGCGACAATATTTGTATTACCTCTACATGCATTCCTCCATTAACTTTATCTGCTTTTTAATTTATTGTAAAATTCTGCGTTATCTTACAGGCTTTTAGTCATTAAAATTCTTCAAGTGCAGGGCCTGTAGGCCTCCATTGGCAACAAATGCCGTAAGTGGCCGGCCGACGCACATAGAGACAACAGGGACAGTGAGGACATGCCTCTGCATTCATGCTGGACAGGGAGGGTGAGATCGCGAGGGCCCAGGTCCCAGGTCCCAGGACCAGGTTCAGGTTCGCAGCCAGATTCAGCGCCAAGGCAATAGCCGACAGCAACCGCTGGCAGTAATCGACGTCGAGTTGGGGCAATTGATTAGAAGAACTAGCTGAAAAATGTGCCCATGCAGAAACATCGAGACAGGAACCAGTCTGCCACCGCCTCCCTGTCCCGCCCCGCTCCAATCGGATTCGAGCCGCTCTGTTCCCACATTGAGACGCCTTCTGGGGACCCGGTGTTTGGAACGAAAATGGATGGACCTAGACCCTGGCGCTGGACCCGCAAATTGGCGAGAAATATTGGCGCACAAATCGATTGCCCAATGAATATGTAGTGGCCGGCCGGCAGTAAGTATGTAAGTGTGTGTGTCCGTTGGTAACCCGAGGTGTTGTGCAGAAAATTGCAAAATATATTGCTCTCGGAGATGGCGCGGCATGAGAAATATGATATTAAATATTATGAAAGGCGAAAAATGCGCTGCACGTTGCCAATCTTGTTAGCAGCCAATCAGGGATGTAACAAAATAATTGTCCGTGATTTTACCGTCATTATTCACACTTTGTTAAACGAGGTGCTTCAATTAATTCAGCGATCTGATAGTTTAATGAATGAGTCGGCTCCGAAGAGGCTCAGCAGTTAAGGCCATAATTCTTATATAATTATTGGGTCACATTCTATTTAAGGCTTTAAACTAGGCTTAAGAGCATATCAGAAAGGTGACTAAGTAATAATAATAAATATAACATAATTTAAACAAATAATACAAAATAAATACCAATAAATAGACAATACAATTTAAAACACAATTTATTCTCTCCTGTTGTTCTGCTCTCTATTTATTTATAAATCTTTTAATATATTTCTATAGGAAATAGATATGTTATATTTCTTTATTATATAATTTATTTGTTGTACTGATTACTTGTTTATTTATAAATAAATATTAAATCTAATATTTAAATTATATCGTTGCCAGATAATTGGAAGAGACACTAGATGGCGCTTCAACGTGGCGCCACCTATACATTTATACATTCTACATATATCTGAAGGGTTTTAGAAGTAGAAGATTTGTATATTTTACAGATAGACTGCAACCTTTGCATTTTATCTTAAAAACTCCAAGTTATAGCTTACAGCAAATCCTTATAAATACTCTTACGTACTCGTATATCCTTTTCCCCATTATAATAATAAGCTTATAAGACAAATATTGAATTGCTGACATTTTGAGTAGTAGCTTTGCCCTTTAAAGAAGGCTGACTCAACAAGTGGGATAACTCACACCAGTGATCCAGCTTAACCCAATTATCATACAATATTTGTGCTCAGTAGCGGCATTCCTTTCCTAATCAGTTGTGCGTCATGTTCTGGAAGCCCACTCCCTGGGATCCGATGCAGCAGCAGCGGGAACAGCAGCAATTCGTTCGTTAACGAGCTTTTGATACACTTTCCCCCATACTGACCCCTGACTTGATTTCACTTTGATATGGGTGCCAGAAACTGCTGACTAAAGGCCAAGGCGAGGGCCCCGGCTCCAGTAAAGGCGTAAATTAATTAACAATATCGTATTTCCGAGCGCCGCAAGTGTTCTCTTGGCAAACCGCTCATAACAAGTCAAAATCCGGGAATCACACCCCGGAAACGCCCACCATGCTGGGGCTACAATGCCAGATATCCAGTTGCCCCCATATGCCAGTTCGGTTCCCTTATGTTTATTTGCATAAGTAGCTCAGCTACTCGCTGCCGGGGAAACAGGAGCAGGAGCAGAAGCAGGAGCAGCAGAGGAGCAGGAGCTGGAGTGGAGTGCTGAGTATGCGTGTACAAATTACGGCCAAAAAGAATGGCCTGACAGACAGCCTGGCGATGTCTGGAAGGGAGCAAGGGCGAAAGGACGGACGAAAGGGCAAAGGGCCGATTCAACTAGTTGAATGATGTCCTTAATAATGAAGGAGCAAACCAGAACCTTAAATAAACATGACCGCCACCGCCACCGACGCCGCTGCCGACTCCTGCCGTCGCCCATCTCGCATTACGAACGGACTCTAAGCGGAAATATTTGTTTTCAGACAGTTTTATCTTTCGGGTCAAATCATATGTCATCTTTTGCGTATTTATTTTGCTGGCAATAAATTTTGCAACAGCAACAGCCTCGAGGGGAAGTGGAGCGGGATGAATCCGACCCCGGACTGGCAGACAGACAGCCGGGCAGGTGGATGCGTATATGGAGATATATGGTATCGTATCTGTGCGTAGGGGTTGTCCGGGCCGCATTATTAAGAAAGTTTCCAGCCCGTTCTCGTCTCGCCTTGTCGGCAATGAAAATTGCGGTTTATGTTAATCACGGGACAGCCGAAAAAAGCGAGCAAACCGAAAAATTGACAAATTGCTCCGAATGTGTGTCTGTATATATATTATATGTATCTGTATACCAATGTATATGGATGGTTTGGGTAGAAAGACGACGTTCTCGAGGATTGATTTATGTGTGGGCGTGTGTGAGATGGCGGGTGGCCTACGATGGGTGTCCTTTTTGGGCCTTCTTCTGTCCCGGTTGCAGACAATTAGGCAGACGGTTTGTCAATCCATCCAATCCGCTTTCCCCTTCTCCGTTCTGCGTTCTCCTTTCTCCATTCTGGCGGAGCCGCCCTCAGTCGAATTATAGCACGTAGCAACGTGTTACAACCTAATTAAAATTAAAAAGGACTTCGGGTCCTTGACACGACCGCCCAGCGGGTGGTGGCCGGGGCTATAGAAGAGCCAGCGATACGTCACACAAAGTCAAATTTCGTGGCAGGCCCGGAGCCAAATGCCACTCAGACATGGACGTACTATTCCACACTTGTCGAAAAATGTCAGACTTATAATGATCAGTAGAAAAGCTTAATGGCTTAGTGCCTAAGTAGACAAATTCAAATTATATACTGTCTGTTTAAAATCCGACTTTGGACATTTTTTATTAAGATTTAAGGGGCTTGAGTTAAGGTTAAATTTTTAAATGTGATACTGAATCCTATCCTCGTTGGGTCCTAATGCTCCTCCATGCAAAGAAATATTAATTATACTTTAGTCAATAATTTCCCCGAAATTTGTAATCCATTTTAAACCATTATTTTTCTTCGACTTCAGCCACCGTATTATGGTATACCTATGACCAGATGAGGGCATCTCTAATGTGCACACAAAACGTGCTAATGCTAATGGCAAGCCGAGGGTGAGGGTTTCGCCACGATGGGGGTGGAGATCAGAGGTCAGGGGTATTTTCCTACCCGCACACTCCTGTGCCGCCGCAGCCGCCGCCGTTGTCTTGATGTCAAATGTAAGTGGCACTGCAGCCAAGGCTGCTGGCAGCTGACGACTGACTTCCAGCGGTGTGCCTCCTGTGCGCCTGCATCTATAGACGCATACATCAGCATCTGCATCCGCATCAGGCTCGCAAATCGTGCACTTTGAAAAATGTCAAATAAGAGGACTCGATAGCTGAAGTAACCAAGGCAAGCAGAATATATTTAAGGAGCCTTTCTTATTTACTACTAAAAATAAAAACATTAATTAATGTATTATTTTATTCTTGCTCTACTTTTATAAGGGTTTCTTTAGGGGATTATAATAATTGAAAATTGTATCTAATGATAAGAGAGGAAAGGCTACATTACCTGGTCCATTTAGAACCCCAAGAGAAAGCTGACTTCTAAAAATATTTTTACATTTAAGAAACAACGTTTTCCACTCTATGAAAACGTACATTTTTCAGAGATATTATAAGTATCATAATACGAATGAGCAGCCTTAACAAGAGCACACTGCCTTCAAGTGTAGCGAGGCAAGACGAGCCGAGGAGCTACACATCCGGATCTCCCGGCGGCAGGGCATAACTGTAGCGGTAGAATAGATTGTGTGTACAAATTGAGAGGATATATATTTTTTCTCATTTCTGCAAACTGAATCGCTGTTTGTCGGATGCTCACTGATATTGTAGTTAGGATGGCAGGCAGCGGCAGGAGCAGGAGCAGGAACAGGACTCCCCTCGCCACTCCCACGATTACAATCAATATAAATCACATTTACCCAGAGCGAAAATGCTTTCTACTTCAGTGGAGAAGCCAAAAATTCATACGCAACAGGGGAATTTGCTACTTTTTACGATATGCGTATATGTGTGTAAATGTTTATATATTGTACAACAGCAGACACAGTCGGTGGCAGAGGGGCTCCGGCTGCAGATGGCGCCTCCCACACACACACAAAAACTCCGCAACTCTCCCTAACTCCTACTACCATATTTCCACTTTCGACTTACCACGTCTATTTTTTTCCATTTGGCCAGGATAAAAAAAAGAGCCCGAGCGAATACAAAACCCGAAAAGCAACCAGGCAGGCCAACAGCAGCAGCAGCAGGCAGGCAGGCAGGGCAGGCAGGCAAATATGCAACAAATTCTCATTCAAAACACGCACGCAAATTTCTCCAATTCGCAGGGAGAAAGTGGCAAACGGGAGAAATGGGGTGGATACTGGGGTGTCCCCCGGCTTTACGAATGCGATGCGATGCGAAACCGATGCAAAGTGTAATAGAATGAGGATCGAAAACGTACAACAAAGGATGGCATAATAATAAAAAATTTAAGATGTGTAAAAAACATAAAAAGAAAATTCATTTGCGCCAAATTTGTGGATTTCACCTTAATCTTTTCATGGCTCTAGCCGCTTGCCGCCCGCCCCGCCAACAAAGTGTGCGAAAATCGATGTACCTATTGAGTGGTTCGCCATTTTCGCCCATTTTCCCGCAACAGTTACTGCCGGACGGGAAAGGGTTACACCCCTTCGTCCCCCTTTCATTCTTTTTTTTATTGGTTTGTGGCCGGCAGGAACAAGGATGGGGTTTTACTACTGCCAGATCCCATCGTACCCCATATCCCAGCGGTCGCCGTAAGAGCTATTTAAGTTGACTTGTCCTGCTCTCGAGTTTTACAATCGCTTATTGGGAATTACGTGCTCCCCGGGACTCGGGGCCCCCGCACATGCCATATCTGTACATATATAGTCCGTGGCCTATTAGATGATGTAGGCCCCGTAATAAGGAAGCTGAACACACACATCTATACATATGTATATAGATATATTACGAAAAGAATCTTAAATTCACACTAGAAACGGACGGCGATCCGCGACTGACATATGTACCTACTTGGCGAGCCGCTTCAATTGAATTAATTGAAATTCCTCTCTCAACTAAGTGAGCACACAATCTGTGGGCTCATGAGAACTTGTAAATACAATCTGCAATCACAAGTTTAGTTTCTTTACTCATACAAGTCTTAATTTGTAGGCCAGCTCGACAGTGCGGGGCATTCACTTAGCTCCAAGTACAAGTATTTTAAGGAATAATTCGGAAAGAATACGTTTAAAGTACTTAGCTGCTTACAATCTAAATAAAAGAAGTTCAGGCATAACACTAAGAGTACAGATATTACAGGGATCACTAACTCACTGAAGAAAAAGGTTTTAGCCTGACATCTAATACGTTTCGACTTCTTCAAATCCAATAATAGTTATGATCTCATTATGATTATATGCGTAGCTTACCTTCATTGAGTTATTTAATAAACAATCAGTATTTTTTAATAAATTCTGTAAATGAATACTACCGGTAATAGGGAAGGGGAAACGTGCACATTAATCGACACTATATATCACTTTCCCTTCAAACGATTTAATGGGAAAATTAAAGTAATTACTAACATTTGATCCCAGGAGGTCAATTTAATTTATTAAAACAATAAATAAGTATACCGCTCAAGGATATTTATAACTTAATTGGTACATAAGAAATTGGTTTATTTTTATTTAATTTAAAGTAATCCTTAGTGCATCAAACGCAATGCATACTTTTCGGTGACTCAATTATTTTCTTGGACATCGTTTTACTCGCTTCTATTAAACTAAATTATTAATAATTTAGTATACTCCCCTTGAATACCATACATTATACGCAACTGTAATGAATAACCTTTTTGCTTATTTGCTTATACATTAGAATTCTTTGTAAAATAGAGGTAGTTATGTATGTGGGGATGTCCGCATTACAACTGTAAGTGAATTCACTTAATTGAGCGTCGTTAAAATGTAATGAAATGTGTGTGAAGTGATTCTGCGATTAAATAAACCATGGCTTCCACCCCCTAGAGACTAAGTGTGAGAATGTAAGTAATTTATTTGCCACCTCCGTGGCAGCAGGGACTAGGAACCAGACACCGGGCAACGGGCACTGGGCACCCACATGCCCACACTCGTTCATCATCGTCTTAAGCGCTAAAAGTGCATAATGCCAGAATCTGGAGTGGACAAAAATTGAATCTGCCCCGGCATATGGATATAATCCCACCGAGCGTATTAGTGGCGAATGGAGGGGAGCGTAGCGAAGACAGGGGACCGGCCTGCCTAATCTATTATGCGCCTGGACAATCTGTTTGTGTGAAAAGCCGTCGGCGATGGTGATTTAAGATCCGAAGCCGAATCCAAAACCAAGTCCGAGATGGAAAACAGGCGAGCGAGAGAGTGCGCTAAAATAATCTCGCTTGAATGGGGAGGCGGCTATTTTCGAGGAGAGTCTGCCTCCATTTCAATTCCCTGCCCCTGCCCGTGCCCGATCCGACTCGACTATATGCGGGATAGTTCAGATGGGCAGCGCGGCCCGGCTTAGTCGCTAATCAACTGCAGCGAACGAGGGGTGGAAAATGGGAAAGTGGGCGGGGAAAAGCGGCCGTTGTGTGTTGCGGAATTGACGCTCACCAACACTCACTCGGCCGCTGGCCACGCACATGGGGGCGATCTCACACACACAGCGAGAGTAATGAATTGATGGTTATTTTCAAAAATCCAACAACTGTCCGCGCGATCACTGCACAAATCAGTTGTGGAATCGCCCTCGAGCGGCAATGTTCTCCGCGTTCTCGGAGCTCGGAGCTCGAAACTCAGACTCGGCTCGGATCTCGGATCCACCGGAATATCTGTGATCTCAATTCAGAAACCTAGCACTTCGAGAATCAGTAGAAATCGGTGCTTCACACATTTTCGACACAAGCCTCTGATCGTACATTAGTTATAAATAATAAATTCTATATACGGTTTTGCACGAAAGTATATATATATATGTTTGGTCAGTTCTCCGGGTGGGGTTAAGACCCTTCCCAGGCGCGATAATCACAATCAACGAAGTATAATTCCCGTCGTCGTCGAGCAGCAACAGAAATATCTGCGACAGCAACAGAAATACGAGCGATGATTCTACCCGGCATGTCGGTGACTCTCCCTATCTCTCACTCTCTCTCTCTCTCTCTCTCTCTGTCTCTCTCTATCTTTCTCTCTTTCTCTTTGCGATTCTCCGGAATACATAAGTATGTATGCTATAATGCAAAAAAATTTACTAAATTTAATGTATTTCTACTAAAAACAATTCAATATTGGAAGTATCTTGAGCGGGAAAGTAGGGCAGAGACGAAATCAGGTTTTAAATCTCAAACTAGAGCAAAATTATATTTAAAATATAGTAGATCGAGTAGAATAAATATTTAATTAGGTATTACAAAAACATATTTGGCGAATCTTCTGGACTTTGAAGGAATTAAGGTAAAAGGAATTTAAAAATTCATTTTAAAATAAATTTTGTTGAGTGAAATGCATATAAGTTATTTTGTTAAAAACAAAACGAAGACATAAAGTTAACCGTTTGTCTTTAAAGTATATTGCAGACTTTCTATAATTATTGTTTTTTAAATAATTTAAGAGTCAATATATACGAATCAAAAGGAAGACTTTCCTAAACTATTTTATATCAGCCCTTGATTTCTTAAACTTGACTTAATGCTGAATTATTCATTTAAATTTAGTTTGACGATAATATTTGATAAGTCATATAAATCATAGCTGATTCATATAAATCATAGCTAAATGAAATCTATGCAATCCCATTAAGCCAAATCAAAATCAGTTAGAACGAGAATAGGGGCGCAGTTAATGAAAATCAGGAAATGCAACAGATTTTTAGGGGCGACATTTTGTCACTGCTGCTGCTAAACTGGACTCACTTAACTAAGTGTTATTGTGCTCTGATTAATCTATGTATATTCTAATTTAGCTGATGAATGCATTCAGCCAGATATTTATTGTACTTTGTTTGTGCATCTTGCGATGACAAATTGCTGAATGCGAGCTTATAGCTGCCGTCGCATTTCTGCTTTCTGCTTTTTTGACAAGTACTTGACGCTTCTGCCCCGCAGCAACGGCAATCATAATCGAGCGATGCGGCAACAATAAGACTGTGTAGCAGCCACATTGTGTGTAGTTTTATTCGTTTAAATTCAATTGACTTTGAATGCTCCAGCAATGAAGGCATACACACAGACACAGAGCAGCAACAGCCACGCCAACAGAACGACAGCAGCGATGTTGTCGTCTGTCATGGAGCAATTTTGAACGCTGTCGGCGAATACGGGCAACAGGCAGCGGGCATCGGGCAACGGAAAACGAATGAGGGTCAATTAAGCCAATTTAAATTTAATAAACTTATGTATTATGTGCAAGAGGTTACTAGCCGTACACGACTTGCAATGATACACATCTACATACGGAGCGGGCTGCGAGCGGGGCGAACGAAATATTTATATATATTTTTTTTTTTCGAGGGAGGGAAACGTTTTAAGGAGACAGCAGCTGCCACAGAAGGTTAAGTATCGCTATCGTATACAGATATATTAATAACTCACAAACTAAATGGAATACATTAACCTTGCCCCGAGCGGATGGAGGCATCTTCAAGCTGTCAATTGGAGAAAGAGAGAGAGTGAGACCCGAGTACACTTCCCCACTATAATTGATTTATCATTGCAGGGCAGGGCGCATCGAGGAAACAGAGATCACACAGATCTGGCACCAGGGGTCACAGGTCAAGGAAGAGCACAGAGCCCGGGTGAATATGGAATACGATACTTACTCATTAGTTATCCAGGAAGATCCCCAGTGCGATGCCGAGTTCGCTTTCCTAAGTACTAGTGCCGCAGGAGTTAGGTTCGTGTCCGCAATACCTCCTGCTGCCCAAGTGCTTATTAAAGCGGCTAGATGCCCAGCCCAGTGAAAGAGTGATTCGTCTCCATTTAGTTATAATTTAATTGTATTTAATATTTCTCCTAATAGTTACAAAAACTAGGCTTGACAAATTATACTAATCTTTGCGTTTCTGTTCCTGCCCCCGCATGCACTTTGACAGTTTAAGTGGCGGCATTTCTCTAAGATAGATACACTTTATCCAGATTTATATATATATATATATACTATCTTCAAGCTGCGGAGGTGTCCGTTTCAGGGAAGGGCGTTTCGACGGGCTGGACCTGGACGCGGAAATTGATGTGACGTGTGGATAGCCTCGAATTGCCTGGCTCTGGAAAGGACACGCTCCCTTCGGATCGCTCCGAAGATTTGTACCTGTGTTGCGGCCTAGCAATTGTTCTATAAATGCTTAATTTACTCTAGATGGGGCCAACACAACGTACCACGTACTCGTCGCACATCGAAGCGAACGGCTCGGCTCTCCTCGTCCTCACAATAAATTATGAACTATGTACAGTTTACAGTTGTCGGGTTGGAGCGGTTAGACAATTACAAATTACAAATTATAGGGACCGGGATTGGGACTGGAACTGGGACTGGGACTGGGAGATGCCCAGAGTCGGCCTGCTGTATAATCATGTATGTACACTTCGCTTAGACCGATACTTAGGACTACTTAGCGCTAGTTAAATACACGTACGCGGTAGCTACACTTAAACACTCGAGTTAATCGAAACGAAAATCAATAGGTAATACTTTTCATAGAGGATATGGACATGATATTCTCACAAATGCGACTCCCGCAGAACTCTGCCGGGAACTCTGGAAGAGTGCAGGTCCTGTTCAGATTAAATGGATATATATATACGTTTATTGGTATACTAAATATGGCGTAAATAAGTTTGCAATCGGCTGGCTCAGCTGGCTTCGGCGCACAACAACTGACCATGGGTTAGCTTAGCGAGCGTTAGGATGTCGGCGATATGTTAAATTTGACAGCATTTTGATATATCGTTACCCTCGGGGATATGTGGGGATCAGGATAGAGGGGGTTTCGGTACAGAAGGATATGTGGTATGTGGGTGAAACAGTAAACGATATGTTCTCAAGAAGTAGTTTCTTTCGTTCACGGCCAGAATATCTCGCTTCGGGCATAGGACCTAGGGCTTAGGGGCTTAATTACAACAACAGATGACAACGATTATTTACAAAACGAGTGTATTGCAGTTACACTTTTGGCATTGCATTAAGTACACAAGATGCTTACGAGCTAGGAGAAGTCTTTCCTCAAACCATGCGAATAAGTACGTCTAGCTTCTAGGATATTATTCGATACGATGCGGTACGATACTCATGTATTAATACACTTGCCACGCTATATCATTTGGTTTTGTACACTCAGAAGTAAGTATGGGTGTGGGTTTGCTTGGGTTCGGATTCGGATTCGGATTTGTTTGCTTTATATACAACTTTCCTGTATGCGATTCGAGGTGGTCACGATCTCCGGCCCTGTGCGGAATCGGTACTCGCTGAGCGACGACGTCACCGAGGGATTGTTCGGACTCAGCAGACTCACCTCCATGGGCTGCGGTGTCAGGTGGTACGAGGACGAGGGCGTCGATGTGCTCACATTGTAGTTCAACGAGCCCAGCGGCGGACTGCAGGTGGTGATGCCCTTTTTGTTCAGTGTGGCATAGCTCTGTATCGGATGTAAGTTTGATTGTTTTGGGGAAGAAAGCGGGAGAGGAGAGAGGCGCCAAGATGAACACCATGAGGTTGGAAATGATTTCACCTTCACCACAAGCTTTCAGGCAGAACTGGCAAACTGCCAACTAACCAGAATGGTTTATCAAAAATTCTGGTTAATGTCAGTAAATTTTGCAGATATATTATTTGATTCGTCTTCGCAACAAATGATTTAACTATCGATTCTTTAGATAAACGTTGTGACAGTTTGCCAGCTCTTTATTTATGTTTCAGTTCATGTACTCACAATTTGCTTGCTGGGCCGGAAGGTGTAGTGCAGCACCTCGTTCCCGGAGCTGCTCATCAGTCCGATGCTGGACAGCCCCTCCGCTGCGCCCAGTCCTACATCGCTGCCGCCCTTCGCCAGCTCCGTTTCCCGAAGGTAGTCGCGCTGCATCAGGCGGTTCGAGGGGCTGGCAAAGCCCGGTGGGGAAACCAGGCTCTTCAGCGGACGTTTTTCTACAAGTAAATTATTTTGGAATAAGGAAAAAGGATAATGCATAAATATTTAAGTACTCCAGACAAATAATTACAGTAGTTAAAGCTTGGCATTTATTTAATTTCAACAAAATCTTAAAATTGTAAAAATAAAATACATCTATTTTCCCCCGCTATGGCCTATACCAATACTCACCATACTGATTTGGTATTACATCAGGATCGGTGTCATCTATCTCGGCCTGGTCGGCCATCGGACTATGCCGTGTGCGTGCCGTGGAGCGCAGTGTGTCTCCGGGCATGGCCACCAGGCCCATCGGTGAGTTGCCCTTTATGCCCCCATCCAGGCCCATACCCAAGCCACCGCCACTGCCTCCAATACCGCCGCCACCGCCCGCGTCACCCAATGCGGCGCCATCGCAATTGATGGGCAGCAGGCTGTGGTGTGGCTGATGGTTGCCGGAGCCGTCCGTCTGGACGCCGGGATGCAGCGGGTCCAGCTGGCAGTCCGCCGGAATCGTAAGCTGCGTGTGCTTGGCCACCTTCAGGTTGCTGTCGCTGCGCCTGCAATTTAAATGGGGCCATTAGGACGAAGCCACAGCCATTGCCCATTAGCCATTAGCCGTGAGCGGGTGCTGGTCTTACCGATTGGAGAACCTCCGGTAGATGGCCGCCATCATGATGCAGAAGATGGCGAAAAGCAGGCCGCAGAAAAGGGTGAGGCCCGCCAGGAACGGGGAGAGGGGCATCGAAAGGCCGGTCGAGGCGCCTGCGAGGCCGCAATTAAATTATTGTTGCATAATTCCCAATTAGAGCCCGGGCTGTGCCGCAACTCACCTGTGAACTTGGCCACGCCCTTGAAGTTGATGTCGTCGATTATGGTGGGCTCGGAACGACCTTTGGCATTAACGGCGAATATCACCATGCGATAGGTAGCGGCCTGATCCAGATTGTCTATCACAAAGGTCACCGGCGTGTGCTGATTAAGTTTAGGGAGATATTTATTATTAAGAAAAACAAGAAGTTGCTGCTTAAAAAAGGTCCTCAAGGTATCTCAACAAAAGACTCCCCTAAATCTACAATTTAATAATATACAAATCCAACGAATCCGCCCAAAAGAATGCAAAGAATATTCTGTCCGGCTAATCAGATGTTTTCCGGAATACTTAAAGGCCATTAAGCCATTTAATCTAACCCTCATTGCTTATAGAACCCAAGGATAAAAATGCTTTATGGGTCCGACCCGTAATTAGCTGTCTAACTTACCGAAACGGTGATGTTCCTGGCCAATCGCAGCGTATTCAGCTCCACAAGCTCCAGCATAAATCCCTGTGGAAGGCCGCCATCGAATCCCTCCAGGCAGTCGACCTGCAGCGAGTCCACCGACTGATTGGTAACCGAGCAGTTCTGCAGGGGAAACGGTCGACCTGCGGATGGATCGATTAGCTGGGATGATGACGATAGCGATGATGGGTGCTTACCGGCTGCCACAATCTGGAACACGCAGGGACTCTTCTGCATGCCGATGGAGTTTTTGCCCCAACAGGAAATGGTGCCGTAGTCGAGGTCCGTGCTGGGCGTGTAGTTCAGTCGCGACATGCCCGTCTTTTTAAGAGAAAAATAGGGATACGTGAGGGTACATGGATACACGGATACAAGTTAGTTAACTTGGCTACACCACTCAAGTGGCCCTCATCGGGGAAATCAATCCTACCTCGCTCGAGTGCAGGCGGGCTGGCAGCTCCGTTTGCTCGCCGGATGAGTTGAAGGTCCAGTGGAAGGAATCCGCCGGCGGCGAGGCATCCACTTCGCATTTCAGGGGCAGGGTCTCGTGCTTGAGGGCGCCCAGCAGCTCCTCGTGCTCCGTGGCACAGATCGGGGCGTCTATCGGAGGCGAGTGAGTAATTGGAGCACTTATTAAAATATTTAACGCCCTCTTAAACGGCTTGCACCGACCGAGTAGGGATATGCCGGTCGATGCACTGAGAAAAGGTGTAACCAATAATATTCCTGGCAACTAAAACATATTCAAGGTATCAAGTACAACTAAAAATGGTCCTTGTTTTTTATTTACTATTGCTTTTTAAAACATTTAATATTGCCCTATAGTATTATGGATTTTTTTCAGTGAGCCTCCCTAAACGGGCTTAAATTAATACCATATTCCGGATTTCGCCGGCACATTTTGGGCATGGAGATACCTAAGTCCGACCCCAGCTTCTGGTCATTTCGTGCCCGAGTCAGATTCAGATTCGGATTCAGATTCAGAGGCCCAGATCCGGAGGCAAGAGGCGAAGGCGGAGGCAGGGGGATACCCAAGAGTGCCAAGGCAATGCATTCATTGCGCCATAATCTTGGTCATTAACGTGAGTCGTTGGGCAGGGGTCGCGGCAATGGAGGCAGAGGGTTTGGGAATCCGGGGCCTGGGACCGACACACCTACATACTACGCTTTTGTTCTTGGCTGGGGGCCAGAACCTAGAACTGAGCCCCGTACTCTAAATACATTAAGAGCCATTCAAACTCAAGGATTAAATTGGAAATTACAGAGACGTTAGTTCAAAGCCAAACTTTGGTGACTTCGTGGAACGGCCTTGGGCTCAGGGCCGGGCTGTGGGCTGTTGGATGGGGATTTGGCAGCGATTTACTTACAGCGTATGCGCAATGTGACCGGATTACTGGGGCCCTTGCCCTCCGAGTTGACAGCCAGGCAGGTGTAGTCGCCGGCCGAGGCACGTGAGACGCTCTGGAGCACCAGCGACTGATCCGACAGGATGACGCCCGCGGAGATGTTATGCTGCAGCTCCTTGCCCTGCATAGAGCGAAAAAATAGATACAAAAGAAATATATATATACTTGTATTATATGCTACTGGCATAGCAACATGGAAATTAATAGAAGAAGAGGTTTCTTCTTAACACTTCAATAAAAATCGGTATCTGGCCGACTGAGTTATTTAATTATTATAATTATTTATAGGTAAACACAACCACTAGTATTGTATGATGATAATCCCTATTAAATGTTAAGTAATTTAAAAATGTAGTATTCGATCTACCCTTGTTTTAAGGACATTATCTGTGGAGTATCTTCTCCTTGCCAAGTTTTGTTTAATATCAATTTAAAGACTTTACTCGCCGTGTATGTGGGACACGTACTTAAAGGACTGACTTACGTTATGGAACCAGGACATCTTGTAGGGCTTCGGGTTTGCCAGCACAATGCACTCGAAGTACGCATCGTCGCCCTCCTTGATGTCATCGGGATTCAGCGAGGAGCCAATCTTGAGCGTCGTGGTGGGCTGGTCTGTGGGCACATGGTTAACGAAAACGAAAATGAAAACGAAAATCGAGAAACGAGAAAGGAAAAGCGATTTTTTTGCAATTAGGCTTCACCCTCTCGCTGAGGCAGCGGTTACGGGGATTTTCTTACAATGGACAATGAGTCGCCATTTGTCCTCGATGGCGCTGCCGTCGATGAATTGATTTTCTGCCCGACATGTTAAATATTTGCCATCGTCCTCGCGTCCGGGCGTAAACGTCAGGATACTTAGAGATTGATTATCGGGTTCATTAAACTAAAAAAGAAACGCAAACAGAGTCCATTAGGAAATGAATAATGAAACGGAAGCGGGTCGAAAGTAACGCAGCGCTACGAAATAGAACGGAACCAACGGCCAAGGAGCCAAGGAGCCCCAAGGAACCGAAGAACCAAGGAACCAAGGACCAAGGCCAAGGAAAATACATAAGCGAAAATGGAAAGGAAATTTGTGGCAATTATAAGCGACGCACACAGTACACAATATTAATTTGTATTTAATTAATGAGTTCGGGACTTTGCGCATTTATTATGAGTTTAGTTTGGTTTGGCCCGTGCCCGTGCTTATCCCTGTGCCCGGACTTACGTTTTTGGTGAGCTTCTTCAGTTGCTTGCTGCCCTTCCACCAGGTAATGAGCGCCGGCGGCTTCGAACCGGAGCTCTTGCACTCCACATCGTAGGTGCGATCCGCGGACACGAATCGATCCTTGGTAAGGATGTGCACGGCCATCGGTTTCACTGGGACAATAATACGTAATTAGGACTTATCCCTGGAACACTCTGTGCATCCTTTAGCTTACAGTTCACGTCCAGAACAACGACCTTGTTGTTGGGCGGCGTCAGGTTCGTGTTGCTGGCCACGCACATTAGCCTGGAGTTGAGGTGCTGGCGGCCCACATTGGGGTAGGACAGGTGGTTCACCGTCTTTCCGTCGACTCGCTGCTCGAAGGACTCGTCGATGGCCGTGTTGTCCAAGTACCACGTGACATTGGGTCGCGGACGACCTGGATTTCGGTGATATAAATAATTCATAAATGCAGATAAATAAATAACAAAAAATAAATAATTCACACAGGAAATATGTAACACGATTTTCGGGGGATGCTAACGGAAACGGCAAAAGAGTGTTTCGGAATTTAAAATTTAAGCATTTACAACTTTCTAACAGGAAAAGGTAACCCTTGGAATCGAAGGCTGAGGGAAAACTTTGCTGTAATCTTTTAATTGACACGGCCTTCCTTCGAAATGCAGGTCTACTTAAAACTTTCCGAGAAGCCTTTATTGATTGTTTTTAAAAGTTAAAGCAACAAGATTAAGCCTCGCAACAGGTTGTCTATTTGATTGGAAGTTAAACTTTTGAATTAGTATAGATTAGTATAGAACAGATAAAAAGGGGATTAGATTGATTGAAATTGAAAATATACTACGTTTTCCATAATATAATTTTTTTTAGTCTCAAAAATAAAACCAAACAAGTATTTTGTATATATTTCTTCCCATAAGGATATTCCCTTACCGCCAGAGACTTCGCAGGTCAGGACAATGTCATTGCCCTCGTTGAAGGATTCCACATTTCCCGCCTTTTCGTGCCTGTTCTGACCGTAAATGATCGGTCTGTCCGGCGGTACGATGACGGTGAGGTTGATCTTTAGGTTTCGGGTGGGCGAGTTGCGGAAGTCGACGCGGCACCGATAGACGCCCTCGTCCTCGATGCGGATGTTGTCGATCTTCAGCTGGGCGGGATGCGTGGTGCTGCTGAAGTGGGCGCGGCTGCCAAAGGCCGAGGGTGATGACCACAGACGCGCCTGCCCGAACTGCCGGCCCCGCACATCGAAGCTATAAACACAAAATAATATTTGAAATTTATAGTTTCTTAAACACTATAACACTTTATAAATACCAAGGAAAAAATATATCTAAGGTTACTGAAAAATATTCAATTTCTGTACTTACTTGTAGATGGGTTCGCCGTCGCCTTCGCGGAACCAGAGGACCATGTAGACAGCGTCGTCCCTCTCCTGCGGCGAGATGTCGCAGGGCAGCATCGCCTGCCGACCGAGCACGCCCTGCACCGTGGTCAGTGGCACCGGACGGTCCAGGTTCTGCATGAGCTCATCCTGTTCAATGTAGGTGCCAAGCGCCTGTCCGATACCCGCCAGCATTAGCAGGGGCAGGAGTAGCTGCCTCCACGCTTGGGAACAGGGGTATAGGCAGGGTGGGGATGTGGCCGCAGCTCTCTTTCTCCGGGAATGCGTCCCTCGATCTTCCTGCTCCTGCTCTATCTCCAGCTCGTGCTCATCCAATCTCTCAATCCGATGGCAGAAAAATCCTTGGAAAGATGATTCCTCGTGATGCATGGTTTTCGCTTTCTCTTTACTCAAACGTGTCGCGTTCTGGGACTATTCCTTTGGCCCTTTTCATAGCCATCGATAGTTCAAAGCATTTTCATCCATACTCCGGATTTTGTGGGAAAACTAGGATGATTGGCTGCACAAAGCAATCATTTATGTTATTAATTATTACTGGGAGATGACAAGTATTTTGTTTTAAAGGGTTAGGGTAAAGTTTCTTTATAATATCTGCATAATCTTAATAAAGAATTGTGTTCTTATTAAAAGCAATTATTTAAATAGAAATAATAACTTATTTATAAAATATTAAAGCTGAAGTTCAAGAACTTGCGTGAACATTTACTCCCATATTTTTATTTTAAATAACCCACATAGTTTTCCTCCTGTGTCTGAATTAAAGTCATGTCCGGCATGAAAATATAAAACATTGCGATTTATTTGATAAATTCATGTTTACAACATACATTCTTCTTTTCCTTTGTAGTTTTATTTTTGGCTTACTGTAGTCATATCAAATGCTTGGTTACCGAAAAATATTTGTAAGTTCCAGGCTGTCACTAATGAATCTAATAAACTGGCAAACCAAGGGCAAAGAGTGCTTCAATGTGAATTTGTAAAGTTGCTTTCCAAATATAATACAATTAAGTTCGCTTTAAAAGTTTAGTCCTGGGATATTTCAGATATTCAAGCAGACAAAGAGAATTTCGTTTGCACAAATTCTGAAAACTACGTTTGTCCTTAGAGAGAGAGTTGTAAAAATTTAAAAAGGCCTATAAATGCAGATGGGTTATGTGAATGATGACCATATTTCTTGACCAGATAAGAGCTTTAAACGTAAGTTAGACACTGGGAACATACTTGGGTAGAGAAACAATCAAGATATGAATCCGAGCATTAATAAGCCGGCACTCCGAATACTCAATTTGCAATGCAAGTACTTTACGGGGCATACTTCAAGGCGCTCCAAGCTTATTTCCCATTTAAAAGGCTTCAATAGATGAAACCGATTGGTGGTCAGCTTCAAGAGCATAAATTTAAATAAATACAGTTCTCCTTTATTCTTTTTGGTAAACGTGTCCATTGTCTGGTTGGCCACAATTAATAACTGCTGTCAGTGCCATTCATTTCGCTAATAAATCAAAAGTATTCAAGAGAACAATACGTTCCGGGATCAACACGTCCCACACAATTTCGCGATTTTTATAGAGTCGGTCTGAGTCTCTTAGCAAGTCGCTTAAGTGTAACTAATAGTTTTATTTATTCGCCGGTAATCACCGCTGCATCTGCCAACTTCTAAGAGGTATTCATGACTCTTCATGGCTCACGGCCAGGTTGGAATTCATGACGCATTTGCGGTCGCCTCACTCAATTTGCGGAGGGGTTTTGTCAACGTAATATCTTTAAAAATGTGAAGTCATTTGTTTGGCACATGGCTGACATGGCCAAAAACCGAAAATCAAAACTGACAGGGCGAGAAGAGCTGAGTAAGTTGTGCGGATTGTGGCCAAGAAAGTATGGCCCTGATTGGCCAGTCCTAGTCGTAGTCGTTGTCGTAAAAGATGATGATGATGATGGCCGGAATGCGACAGAGGCAAAAGGCCAAGGCATATGGCCAGGCCAGATCCCATCCGCCGATAACAAAGGCGAAAGAGTTATGGGTCTGGCAGTAACGAATTTCTGAGATTCCAGCCGTGGCTCATGCTCATATGTCCACTCAAAGTTATGGGCCTAATGCCCCTTTATGGCCATTTAATGTTATAACTTAATTAATTATTACGATATTCCATTTCCCCCCGTCGCGGAAAAGAGCTGCTCATAAATATGCGCACAATTTGCCTATGAATGTGATAGCCAAACACTTGGCCCAGAGACTCGAAATACAAAAAAACAACAGCCCAAAGAGCATAGGGATAGGTTTACAATGGGCATACCCTGATCGGGAGGGGTATTGTGCTTTCGATAGGAAACATACGGCTCTTTAAGTAATTTAGATAACATTCAAAATTATAATCAAATTCTGTCTCATCAATCATATGTTTTTTAAATAGTTCTGTGGCTTTTGCTAGTTCTAAACGCAGACAAAAGGTTAAAGGGAGTAGGGTCTCCGCAACTCTTCTTCAATCAATTTAGATAACATTGAAAATTAAAATAAAATAACGCCATATCAATCAGATGCTTCGCTAATTAAATGTATCTCTTAAATCACCCAACTACCTACCTATATTTTGATGGACTTCCAAGGGTATCTGTTGGGCTCTTTGTTGGCCTGTTGAGTCTCTCGATTCCCTTTGTTAGCCACTTTTGGTTATTACCAGCCAAATATTTTGAATGCTGACAAACTGACCCCACAGAAAAAAAAACGGGAACCGGTTATCTGAGTGAACTTGAATTCCACACTATTTAAAATTCATTAGCTTTTATCTGTTTTTATTGCCGCATAGAATAAACAATAGATGCGTTGATTTATTAATTATTTATTTCGATTTTACGTTACAAATAATGAAATAATATTTCCAGGCCCGACAAAAAGCGGCTGAAAAGCCAACAAAGCGTTTTTCCGATTGTTTGATTGAAGGTGTCGCATTAAAATTTAAAATATTAAAAGGCCAACTAAGCCTCGGACATCGTCGTAAACAGGAATTTCTATTTACACCTGTAATTTCAATTTCCGCTGGCTGGTGCCACTCAAAGACGCTAAGCGTCTTCTAATGGACGTAATTAAACTGAGTAGTCTCCCCCGCCTCTCAACCGGGAACCCCATCCTCCCCAGAAGTCGTAAACTTGATTTCCTATGCATCCATCCCGTCGCATTCCCCATGGGCGCTTTGTTCGCACATGGAGGTGCGAATTTTTCAGCCTGAAAGCAGATCAAAGATATTTGCATACCCCATCGAACTATGTATGTAGTATAGAAGGTTGGCCAGGGGGACTGGGGTGACTCGGACCCCTTGCTCTCATCGTTGGCATTAATAAGTATAAATAACTCTTTGATGGGCAGCCGGTTACTGGCTGGCCGGCGACTTTAGTTTGTTTAGTTTGCTGGCCATTTGTACAAAACACCTTTGGCTTCTACACGAAATATGACAAGAAATCAACCGAAACCGGTTTCGGCTTTCGATGTAATGTGATTTTTTGTGAGAAACACCCAGAAAAAAACACCACACTCGGAAAAATATACATAGATAGACGGACAAATATATTTTCCTTTCAAGAATTGAAGCCTACATTATTTTTAAACTAAAATTGAGATAAATACGCTCAGCTTATGTGCTCTCTAATACTTTTAGCATGGATAACAGTAAGTTATTAATTGACATTATATTCTTATCAATGCATAAATAAGAAAAAAGCAGTAACCCTTTTTTAATTTAATGAATATCATTTAATTTTTAATCCTTTTGTTAAGAAATATGGTATAGAAATATATCCCAAGTTTAATACAAACAGGTATGAAGTTGTAATCGCTTTTCAACTATTTCCGGTATAAATATCTAAATATTATTATATGTCCTTTTGCATAACTTGACGTTATTATTCAAAAACGGGACTTAACAAATTTTTGTTATTTAAAATATAAAAGCAAATTTATTACAAGTATATTTAAAACGGGAATAACTCAAAGGTCACATAAATACAGTATTTATTTACTTTATTCCAAGAAAACTTGTCTTTTTCTATTAAGATATGATGGAATATTATAACCCAGAACACACATATACTATTCATATAATAAATATGTATACAAGGACTACATTTTTCAGAGTGCAGAGAAAAACGGATACGTCGCGCTTGAAATGCTAAAAGATGTTTGCGGGACCGGGTCGCGCTGCTGGCCGATGTTGTCTCTGTTTTGCCGGTTGCTGTGGTGTTGCTAATTAAGATTACAGACATCGATACTTTTCGGAAAGCAGTGGCACGTACACAGATACACACGGAACAGGGTACACCTTGAGTGTATATATACATATATATATATATATATATAGCCGATAAGCGTGTGTAAAAAGATGGCCAGCAGCCGAAAGCAAAGGCAAAATCTGGTAAAAGGCCGAGCTGAGGTGAGCCCGGCAAAAGGCAGTTGATAGCTCCCCAAAGTGCTACATCAACGCCAAGTGACAGCGTCGAGGCTCGAAGTCGGGGCTCGGGCTCCTGGCTTATTAATTATGTAGCTTAATTTGCGATTATGCAGATATGCACGAGCATAAATTTTGAGGGAAATAAGCAGCCAGCGGAGATAACTCACCTGCTAATGTATGTGCATATATGCCGGCCGATTTCATTCAATATTCCATGTTGTTTTTATTGGTCATCGGTTAGTGTTGCTTTTGCTTCTGCTTCAGCTTCTGCTTTGTTTGACTTGGTTTGTTTGGGACTCCGATCCGGGCTCTATTCTGGGCGAGTTTCTTTTAATGAGCAGCCACGCCGTCTGAGATGAATCTGCGCGTTAACCGGAAGAGATACATTTAGAAACTGGCAACCGACTGCCCACCTAATTGGCCATGATTTACGTTCGCATTTAGTTTTTTTTTTTTTTGATTTCGTTCACCATCACCACTGGTGCCACTATTGTGGCCAAGTGTAATCAAGTGCCGCGCGAGGATCTCTCGAGTCTCCTCTCGTTGTGACAACTATTACCATAACAAATCAGCGCGCCTGCCACTGACAGGGCCAATTGAACCGCACACGGAGCGACGACAAAAAAATATTTACACGGCACCCGACTATCGGAGGGCTGTTCAGGGAGTGGATTCGGGACTCAGGAGGAGGAGGAGGAGATGCCGGGGACTCCGCCGACACGAGTCACCAAACAACAGAGACGGAGGCCCGTGCTGCGGAGGCCATATCCTTGCAGCCAGTATTCTGCCGGTTCCTTTTTTATGCCACAGTCGTAAATTCCAATTATCGACGAGCTCGAGGCACGGCACCGCAAACCGAGCAGCGAGCGGAGAGAGTCCTCCTGCTCTGGCTCCCGCTCCTCCTGGTTCTTCACTCCTTTCCCGGCCTGTCCCTTCCGAGCCGCGCCATTCCTCGAAGTGGAGAGCCACTGGAGTGCTGGCAACTGGAGTGGAGTGGCATGGAGCCGATTTTCAAAGTCAGCCACGGCAACGTTTTGTTGCTATTTCAGTCGCTCTGCATTTTCGTCCAAATTTTTTTAAATATATATTTTTTGGGGTAATCCTCAAGGCTTCAAGCAGTGCACTTAAAGCCCTTTACTATTTTTATTTATTTTCGGTTCGTTTTAATATTCTTTGGTTAAATTCCAGTCAAGGCAATTGCAAAGCGGTTTTATTTATATAGACAAGTTGTAAACATTGCCTTGAACGTGTTCTTTGGGGTTGAATATATTTTGTAGAGAATGCCAGATAGCAAGTTAGTTGGAATCTTTAAAAACAAAATACTAGAGACTTTAATTACATAAATTATAGTTATAAACAATAACAATTTAAAGCATTTAAAAATTACGTTCCTAAATGAACTTGAGACTTAATAATTGTTTGGAATTTATGAATTATTATTATTACAATGCAATTGCCTGGCGATTTCATAGGATATTTTTCTCTGCCATTCAGCAGCTACTTTGTAAGATGTATTTGATTAAGTTATAACATTTAACTTTCTGGAAACCTAATAAACAAGTTCGTGGAATTATTTAATCATTTTATTGGATTCTTGGAGTTGTCAGATAATTGTATTTTAACGATTCTCAATCGCTTAAAACGTATTTAAATTGCTTTGGTCACTTTTCGGGGCAATAACAATAACACTTGGTTTGAGGCACAGTTTAGCTAAACAACGATTTCATTATACTTTTGTTATTTATGTGCTGTTTCTTTGATATCAACATTTAAGTTAGTTTGCATATTTCTTTTTTTGTTTTTGTTAAGTTTCCATGAGAATTTTAAGTTGCCGGCTTCCTCGGCAGACTTTTTGGGGAGGGCACACTTTTAGCATTTTGGGGCTATGTTTGATTAAAGATAATTTGCATTTATCACTTCGCTATCGATATTGATGGGCTTGTGCCCGGCCCGTGCCTTTACGATGCTTTTATTAAGCACTTGGCCACTAAATCCTGTATCTGAACACAATGGCAAACACCTCAGCGCCTCAGCACTGCCGCTCGGCTCAGATACTCACACAGAGACACACTGATACACGAGGCACCGTGCACTTGCGTCCGTAGTGGTGCGTGCTCGAGTACGAGAGCCGAGAACCCTTGTGGGTGTGCGTGTGTATGTGTGCGAGCGTACGGCGTACGGGTGTGTGCGTGTGCGAGAGGAGCGCTTTAAATGGAAAGCCTGAAGCGAACGGATTGGGCTACATTTCCACTTGGGCCGCTCGCGTTTTCCGACAGCAACATGTGTACCGTTATGGGTTCGCGTATCTACTGGATACCCGTCGTCGTCGGCACGCTCGTCGATGCTTTGATTTCACTTCGAATCGCAGCGAGTTCGAAAACGATGGAGCCAACAGAAGCGAGCGAGTTCGAAAACGAACGCAAGAGCGACACTCAAAGAGAGCGGCGCCACTAAGCACGAAACTTGGCATACGATATTGGGGGAGCGATGTTAACATTAGCATATCGTATGTTTGGGCCCAACTACACACTCTTCGTCGTCGTCGCTGCGGGAAAATTTCGATTGACAAATTTCGCCGTTTTCCGCTTTCCACTCTCCGCTTTTCCCGCCACCAAACTCTGCGCTTATTTATGCGTAAAGATTGCCCCTCAAACGGCAGATATTCGCTGCGATGGGCGATAAAAGTTGTCGCTGTAAAAGTAATTAGAGCTAGACACGATTACACGATGTCCTATCCTATGCTGCGAACACATCGCTCGGCACAGATACAAATACTTGCCGCTTAACAGATGAATAATTGCTTTGCCAAATACCCAGCGAGCTGGCCCTGCATTGGTCAAGAACCCTGCTTTAATTTTGCACTTCTTTTAAAATAAATTAAATATTAGATATTTTATAAATATATTAGTATGATGCACAATTCTTAGAATGCTTTGTCATCTTTGCAAAATTAAAAAAACTCTTCTTATACAAAATATAATGCAAAAAGTCAAATACAATAGAAATGCGACAGGTATAATTATAATATTACTTCAGAATACCACTCACATATATGTTTATTCGTTGAAAATCAGGTTTTGGCGAATTTATTAAGCACGTTGTTGACCTATACAAACTTATTCAAAACAGGCAACAACAAAATGCTTATTCACCATTAAGTTTTATTTATACGCGAATTGATAAGGCTTCAAGATCAATATGAGGCTATGATCAACAATTATAACTCATTGATTCATTGTTTGGTTTTCTTTTCGGCATAATGGAAATCATTTTAAAACCTCTTAAAAGGGATTATTTATGTCAAATCTTGATCATAAACTTATATCAATCATTGATAAATACATTAAAAGCTTCGACAAGATATAGTGTTATTTGTGAACCATTTATTTAAAGTTCCTTTTGAACGGATATCCGAATTTATTTAGCCATTCAGAGATACACCGGACAGACTTTTTCGTATTAAAGCCAAACCAAATGGAGAACGCGGCGCGATGAATAATATTCCTCTAGCTCGGCCCGGGAAATGGGAAATTAATTAAATCGAACAATATTTGCTCGCCTGAATTATTCACTTATCAATCAATGTGTTTATTCTTTGACGGAACAAGTCCATAAGTCGGTGTGGCTTTTCAAGTGGATTTTCATAAGCCCCACGTACAAAGCACACATATACGTCCATATATATATATATATATATATATATATTTGCGGCGGAACACAGCGCCTTAATTCGTATGATTCGGATCCGCATCGGGGCAGATGTTATTCATCATGCGAGTGCGCCGCTGTTGTTCTTTATCAAGTGATTGATGCGCAATATCCACACAATTTGATATGGAAAGGAAGTAGTAAGGAAAGCCAGAAAGCCCAGGCGGCTCTCCGGGGCAGGGAGAAATCCCCATCGAGTGCAATCACCTGGGAATGGGGATCGAACTCCATTGGGCGCCCATCTCCAGCTCCAGGCTCCCACACCAACTCCATTCCCTCTGCCGTATCCATTCCCCGGAATCTGCGTCGGGTCGGTGCCATGCTGGGCATTAAATCGTTAAAGTAACATATACAAATTAATGCAAACAAATACACGAGTGCCGCCCGAAACGAAACGAATCGAAATGCATTCGCCTCCGTGGCAATTTCTCTCTTTCGTTTTTGTTGGTGCTCCAGATCTTGTCAATAGTTACGACTTTCCGATGTGCCACGGAATGCTAAACAGATCAAAAGCCTGGCACGTGGATGCGCCCCGTGTATCTCCAGCCGAACAAAAAGAAACACCCAAACCGACTCCCGAAATCGACCCAAAACTCCAGAGAAACTGCCGAAAAACCCAGACTGACAGCCACGAGGTGTGAGAATTCTCAAGTGAGATGGCAGTGCACTCAGGTCCCAGTCCCAGACGGACACCCACAACCGCCCACTCCCGACTAGCTCATGAGGTGCACTGAGGAGAATACTTCCTTAATATATAAAACTAAAAATGCTTAATAAGGATATATATATATTTCCAAGGTTGTTATGGATTATAACGATTTTTAGGAGGTTTAATGCTTAGTTTCTCTTGTAATTACTTAAATACTTACCTTGTTCTTTAACACAATCTCTTAAATATTAATACAAATATACAGATATAAAGTAAATGTAATTTTAAGCCCCCAAATAAATTTTCCTAATTTTCTAAACATTTTCCCTCCGTGCACAAATACCAATCGCGCGCCGCTCCAGCCGCAGTCGCATTCCCCACTTCCCAGCGACGACGACTGGCTTCCTCTTTTATTTTGGACTTAGCACCAGGGATTTGCGGCTATTTTTGGCACCGACCAAGAATCGGGATTCGGGAGATAGCCCATAAAATAGGTGTGGTCATATCGTCAATAAATATTCTCTGACTGCCGGGGCTGTTCTTGTTCAATAAAAAGAAGAGCAACGAGCGCAAATTAAGAAGAAATACACGGAATGTTTGGAATTGAAAGAAGTTATGCGGGATGCAATGTAAAAATAGCGACGTAAACAAAAACCGCACCGCGAGATGGCCAGATACTAGGCGGCCACGCACAGATACACAGATACATCTCCTGCGGTAATGGATCGCGTGCTGGAATAGAACAACTGCAAGCGATACACTCTGGAGCCGATTCCTGGGAAACTGGAGTCCATTGTGTATACCATTCGCATTTGCATTTGCCGGGCATTCGTCATGGGTCTCCCAGTGCCCATCATCAGATACTCCTGGGTCGAGAGTAGGTTCTCTGGTATGGGTATCCCGTATCCGTATCTCGGATACGTATGCAAAACCGGAGCCGGGGGCAAAAGAAGCGGCAGCCACTTGGGCTTGAGCGTTTAAAATCCCATTTCCACATGCCTTACATGTGTTCCGAGCGACTCCAACATTTATTATACCAATCGCTGGAGGAGTGTCTGCGACTTTGGCTTTCTGGCTAATTTACATACGAGTGTATGCCAAATGTGGGCTTTGTTTTTGTTGTTTGCCTGTTTTTTCGTCGCTCTCTGTCGCTAACGAATTGCTTGTCGAAGGCAGCAATTAATGGCAGCATCGCACTGATGACTTAATGACAACTTCCTAATAAAAGCCGAAGCCGAAGCCGAAGAATTTAATCAATTTATTAGCCTGTTACAAGCCAGATACATGCGATTATTTGGCCATTAAAATTTGCATATCAATGGCGAACACTCGCTTACAAGATCCCGCCTTGTAGGAGGACAACCAATCCATAAACATGCCATCAATTAGCATGGGAATCACACGTTCCAATGAATTACAGAATCGGCGGCGGAGTTGTGTGTATTTATTGACGTCGCTGTAAGTTCCTCGGTGCCTCGCATAGAGTTGACCTTGCCCCACCTCGGGTGCCAGTTATTTTGGGGTAACTGTAACTGCACAGAAAGGAAAAATGTGTAGGGAATGTTATTATACTATTTATTCCATTAAATTGTATTCTGTTCTGAGCAGCATTATTCTGTATCTAAATTGCTATTACTTCTTATTGATTTCATTTGTTTCCTGTACCAACAATTGACAAGTTCCTAATAAAATGTACAATTCCATTCCATTTATTGTTATTAACACTTCAAAATGGTGTGTTATTTGTTTCGGTGTACGCATATCTGAAACGCTGCCGTGCTGCGGCTCATTAACGTTTATGGGGACTGATTCTGCTTTGGGCCCGAATGGAAGTGAATGTGGATTGGATCCCGGTAAAATCTATACATCGCATCGCTTCGCATCGCATCGATTTATCGCTGCAAACACACACATGGCTAGGCGCCCCCGGCCACGGTCCTAATACGTGCTTAACGGTAACATTTCAATTTGCAATTTTCGACCCGCCGTCTGTCTATCCACCGGTGAATACGTCTCTCTTTCGTCTCCCTATATACGCTATGGGCTATATGCTATATGGCTCTAGTTCGGTCTGTCTGTCGGCGTGGCTGGCTGTCCTGTCCGCCACGCACTTGCCACGCCCTGCATGCTAAAATGTTTTTCAAACATGCAAAGATCACTGCCACAAATACAAACGCACCTCCACTCACATAAATACCGGGCTACACTGAGAACTAATCTTTTAAGCATAGGAGAAATGGTTCTGCAACACCAGCACTGATATAAAAATAAAATAAAGTAAAGCAGCGAAGTCTTCTTCTCAGATCTGGCAAACATAGACCCCTGATTTCTTGCTTTTATAATTAATTTGTTATTTCTAGATTTTAGCTTATAAATTCCAGATACTATTCCATCTTTAAGCCACATTTTTCCTCTAGTGCAGCACGCAAACTCCCAGCTTAGGCCGACTGCCCGCAACAGAAACCAAACCCTTTGACATTGTTTTGGTTTTTTGTTCGGAGCTCGACCCGTGCGATATATAATCAGAATTCGTAGGCACGCATTATTGAATGGGCCCATGTCCCGCTCCCCCTTCCCAAACCCATCCGCCTAAACATCAACAAAAAAAATGAAAAAGGAAAAAAAGAATACAACAAAAAAATGGTGCTACGACGGTGTCGTGCCTTATATGAGTAGGAGATTCGGAACTAGAATGAGAATGAGAACGAGAGCGAGTATCGTATCCGTATCCCATCGCTCGCTCAATGTTCTTTCGCCAGATAAGATACTTTATTGACATTGCGTGTCTAAACACTTTACCGCTACGTTAGTCATTGTTCTTGTCGTTTCTGATTGCGATTGTGCGCTTTAAGCTTATTTGCATACTCATATTTCTCCATTCGGCGGCGGTGTGTGTTGTCCGGATTCCGGAGTGCGTGTCGCTGAGCCACTCACGAGCATGTGTATCTATTAGATAGATTCCGAATAGTTTTAATCAGAAGAAACACACTATTTATTAGAAATTGATTTCGACATGTGACACGAAAGTGGATTTATTCATCTGATCGCACACGGCCAGATTAGGCATGCTTTGAGTGGGCAACTTCTAAATTAAATAAACACATGAAAATAAAGCAAGTTATTTGGGTCAAGTTGACAAAGGAGTTCTAGTTCTATTATTATTATTATAAGATAATATCTATTACATATTTGTAAAATAACCTCTATAATCTTAACATATAATTCCATTAAACATTTGCATATAAAATCATTTATTTGATCTATATTATGTTGTTCACCTACAATAGTTTGACGATCCAGCCAGTTACCTATAAATTAAAAAAGAACAATATCATATGGCACCTTGATTGAATCATTCCATCTATTTGTAAATTTGTATAGACGCAAAGGCCACGGAATTAATAACCAAATCCAATCGTATCTTTTTTAATTGAGATTACATCCAATCAGGTTTCAAGCTTGACTTTGCTCACGGAATTAAAATTTATGATCGCACTTCATCATTAAAGGGCTATGAAACGGAGCAGAGTAGGCAGATTATAAATTTACGGGGCTCATTGTTATGTATGAGACAAGTTTTGACATTCGCCGGGTTTCCGGTTTGGCTCGATCTGTCCGAAAGCCAAATTAGGGCCTAATATGATCTAATTTGGTCATTGATTTCAACGCTTCTTTATTGCGGACACGTTGGTTAAATAAATTTGCCCACAATAAATAGTGTTTTTGCGGCCATTCAATTTTCTTTTAGTCGTAAATAATGGAGCAAAACGGGTACAGGTACCATAAAAGGAAAATTCACAGCTTTGAATAGATGAGGCAACGCCAAGAATTTGTCATGGGAATTAAGATGCAACTGCGGTGCAAGAAACAGGTATTCATTGGATGCAAAAAATACATAAGGATACACTAAAATATTTACAATTAAGTATTATTATTTTACTTTAGAATCTGCTTTATTTAACCTTTAATTTAAGATCTATTTCCATTGTCTTCTTTTATTTGCCAGGTGGGGGGCCAATTGCGAGTGTCGGTGGACACGTCAAGTGTCAGTCAGAGGCAATGAGAATGACGCCGTCGCCCCAAATCATTAATTTCACAAAACGTGACTTTTTTGCCATATGTGGAATTCTAATTCCACTCATTAGGCGGCGCACCGAGTCCGCTGCCATTCTAAACATAACTTCAAAAAGGTGCAGACTGCACTTGTGACACGTTTCGTAATCTCTTGGCTGTTTGGCTACTTGGCTGCTTGCTCGGCTTCTTGGCAGCAGGCACCAGGCATCAGGCAGCAAAGCAGGGCTTTTTTTACTTTGCTGGCATTTTCCATTTCCCATTTTCCATAAGCAGGCAGGCGTCGGCGAGCAACACACGACGCCGCCGCATCCTCGAAGAAGCCCAGTTACAGATTCGGATGCAGATGCAGTTGGAAAAACACAAGCAGATACAAATACAGAGGCAAAAACGAAATGCTTGCGTGTACCTGCATCTAAGGACACGCTGCAAGTGGGCGTGGACGAGGAGGATGGCTCTTTGGTGGATGTTGTACATGGTACATGGCACTGGAGGACCCCTCAAGGAGATTCTATTTCCGCAGCGCAAGGCAGCCCATTAGCTCTTGGCCAGTGGCGAATCCAAAGGGGGTTTAAATTGTCCTGACATATTTTAGTTAATTATATATTACGAGTAAAAAATGTATATAACTAAATACCCTTGGTTTTTAAAACATTTCCATATGGATTAGAGGATTATACTCCTTTTAGCCAACTGTGAACTTTTGAATGCCAGCGGTCAACCGCAATATCTGAGCAATTTTAATGGGGGGAAACCCCCCGTGAAAGTATTCGGGACCCTCGTCCCTGCTGCCATCCCTTCTCTTATCCATCCCAGATCCTGGGCAGGAGTCTAATTAAAATAAGCAAGCTGCCAGCTCCGCACAACACGGGGCTAAGAAAGGTCGCGGATTAGTCCGACTTGGCTAGTTGCAGTTGGTATAGTTGCTGCTGAAATTGCAAATGCAAATGCGAATGCGAATGCAGATACAGATGCAAACACGCTGCATAATTGGCCATTTCTGGCTGCAGTTGCCGCACATCGTTCTCAATCTTAATTAACAAATATACAAACGAATAAAAGTGCGAGCGCCAAAAAGCAAAGGGATGCCGGATGGGGGGAGAGAAGGTCGGAAAGTCGGACAAGACAAAAAGCCCAGCCACCATGCGACATAAAATGCAATTTACGACTTGTCATAAAGGGAGACCCGCCATATAGTAAATCATTTTTTATGTAGCCAAGTTGGGAGAGGACATCGCGGCCATAAGTAGCTGGCGGGGCTACTAAAAACGCAAATAAGCCACGGTTAGGCCGAACATAAAATCCTTTAGCACCTTTCGAATGCGCGGATGAAGGGATGCCCTGGGTTGGGATTCGAGTGGGATCGGGATGGGATTGCGATTCATCCTTCAGGAATATGGCTCACCAGCTAAATGCGAAATTTACACAATCAACAAATGACATAAAATTGTTGCTGAACGGCACAAAAAGAAAACGGACAGCAACAAAAACAAAAAATTAAATTGCATGACAAATTCCCCAGGCACACGGGTCCAAAGAATGATGGACGATGATTATGGAGGAGCATAAGAACCAGACACCGACAGAGACGGAGTCCCCAGGAATCGGATATGGCGCACGGAGCGAGACAGAGAGCGGAGACGGGAGCGAAACAACATTTTAAGTCCTCGAATTCCAACATGTGGAGCAATAATAATAATTTTATTGTTTTAACAAAGGCAGCCAACAGAAAGTTGTTTGAGCCACAGCTGAGCGGCTTTTAAAAACAAATCGCAAGGTGAACACGGCCTGGCTTCCTGCTGCAAACACGAAGGCATCCGGCAGGATTCTGCACCAGCAGTATTCGGGACCGGGTCTCGGGATTCAGGACTCAGGACCCAGGATGCGGGATAAGTGCCAGGCAAGCGGAAAGATACGGAGCATACATATAAAAGAGGTTTTTCGCCGGCGACGCGACGCTGGAAAATGTAAAAGAAAAAAAAAAGCAAAAAAGAAAACAAATATAACAAAGCCAGGAGGGGTTTTGTCTCCCCGGGACTAATACAGATGCACACACATAACTCCGACACGAAAACAAATAAAAATGGCGAAATAAAGCTGAATAAGATCTGTAGCGAAATATTTTTATTGCCATTTTGGCGACGTGGGCGGGCGGACTGTCGGTGTGTGTGTGTGGGTGGGCGGTGAGCCTGGCGATATAAATATAAATATAAATAGAAGGTGGAAAGCGGGAGCAACGGGAGCTTCGGCGGCAAGCCCAACCAGCCACCATAATTTACGCGGCCATAATTTGTCATTAAAATCTTCCCAAATAATTTTATGTTGAAATGCAAATTTTAAATATACGACTTTTTCATGCGAATACAAATGCACAAAATATATATCCCCGGTTCGGGTACGTAAATATAAATTGTTTCTATAAATTTGCCAGAGATACGAGAGGCAGCAGCAGGTGAGGAATGGGCCCGGGATTCGGGATTCCGAACTCCGGATTCTGGTTCCCGGATCCCGGATCCCGGCTCCCGGAATGCTAAGCCCGGGAGATTGCCTTCGTGGCCTTTGATTTAGATGCATGCGCTGCGGGTAATTGACTGGAACCATTCGGCTCCACATCCACATCCAGATCTAATCCGCAACCCGATTCCCCTGACCCTGTCCAAGTCGTTCATTTGCGTAAATATGGAAATACTTTGTCTGTGCTTGTGTGTTTGTGTTGCCTCGGTGTGGGGTCCTTTGAGAGCGGCGCGCCAGGACTCGCAGATTGAATTCTTGCATTCGCTGGAGCCAATCAATCTTCTCGCATTTTGCTAGTTACAACGAATTGAATCAAATGTGATTAAATCAGGCAAAATACGATTGAATGCGGGTAATATGGGATGCAACAAATGGGGAGAGTGAGTGGTCATAAAGGTCAAAGAAAATGCATAAAGGTTGTCAGTTTCAAGATATATTAAATAAATAATATTTCCAAAATATTGGTTTCTCAATTGCTATGCAAATAGAGACATTTAGTTATTAAATACTAATATATAAAGTCAATTTAAATATCAAATATTTAGCAGGATATATCAATTACAAATATATATTTCTTCACCTTAGTTATCTCGAGATCTAATCAAACAAGCCTTAACGTTTTCGGTTCGGAGATTCTAGAGAACTTTCCGCAACAACTTTGCTTATCGTTAATGTTAAAGATCAGTTTCTTCCAAATCATCTGTAGCTTATCCTTTTTCTTGACTTCTTGGATTACTGGCAGCATTGTATTTTGAGATATCCTTTTTATATACTTTCGTTCAGCTTAAACCTTACTTAAGCAATATATTTCTCATCCTTAGTAGTTAACCTTAAATAAATTTAATTTTATGTATCACTTCCTGTAAGAAAAATAAAAGAAAACTTCTCTCAAACGAAGTGATAGGGTTTCCGCTGACGATCCCATTTTCATTGGCAGACAATTGGTAAATCTATAACAAAGTTATAACCAGTTTACAACCGTTTGGCATGACAATTGCCACACATGCTACACATTGTAAATATTTTATTTTATGCCAGCCGGCAAATATTTAAAGAACTTCACACTTGATATGCGAACTCAACTGGGTGAAAGAGAGGGCGACTTGTGTTTTATGGCCGCCTGACTGACTGACGGACGGGTGCAAAAGCAACAATCTTTGTTACTACACCCGAGTTTAATCTTTATGGCGCCCCCTCACTCCACTCCGTCCAATTTCCCGAACTAAATCATAATCACGGGAGACGTTGGCAAGCGCTGCGTGTCATTTGAGAGCACACATCATAAAGCAGCAATTAAGACAATGTTCAAATCGTAAGCGTCAAAAATGTCATAGAAAATGCGTAGCACAATAAAAAGAAGAACACCCATAAAACTGTGCACCAGACCCACAAAAGCGAGCTGGAAACGAAGCCTGGTTGGGATGGGATGGGATGTCATGAGATGCTACAAGATGGCATGGAATGGGGGTGCCAAAGGTGGGAGTCAAAGAGACAGTTGGCAACGTTGCCAACGCCGCCGCTCCTCTGCTAATTGTCTGTCAAAATTCTATGCACAGTAACGGAGATGAGATAAGTGCGTAGTAACCGAGTTGAATGCACAAGATATCAGTCCGTCTCCTCCCAGGGAGATGGCAGATGGAGCTGGAAGAAAAAAACGCAGCCTAGAAAAATGTCCTTAGGTGGGCCATTCACCCGGGCTCTGGTCCTGCGAAGGATGTAATGAAAGCCCCACAAAGGACGACAGTCGTCTTTGATGGCAACAAGCGATGTGGCTGGCATTTAAAATCCATGAATGAATTGAAAGCCGCAGCCGAAATGAGGAATCACTTTCATAGTTATATTATTTGTACATCTATATTAATGTATAAATGTAAATTGGTGGCAATTTGTCAAAGACGTGCACTGGAATAGTATTCATGAAGAATTTTGTGAAATTTTGTTTAAAATTGTTTAATATCAACATAATTTATTAAATTATTTTGCAGCCATTAGAACCTCTTTTATAAATAAGTATCCCTCACTATTTTTAATACAGTTAATAGCTTCACTTTGTGTTAAAGGCATTTTGTAAACTTGAAATAATTGAGACAACCCTTTACCAGTTCGAAATTAACCCGAAAAGACCAACTTTGTCACAAGGATAGTTGCAATCATCCCTTAAAATCAGAAGTTTCCATCACAAACCAAACACTTTCCCATTTGCCAGACTTCCTCCTCCGGTCCCCTCGGAGCCGTCAATTTATGATGTTTTATACTTTTGACTATTTACATTGGCTGAAACACTAGCAGCAGAAAGCCAGGCTAAGACTGTCGAGTGCTCATCGCAGGCACTCCACGTAAAGTGGAGAAATATGTCAAGTCAGTGGCAAATATTTGGTCCAAATAATTGACTGGCTCTTACATAGTAAGGGGATATGGCAAGGGGATGACGCTGTTCAGGTCTGGACTCCCCTTGACTGGACTGGGCTGGGCGGTAGCATCTTCAATCTTCCCGCTGTCAGGCAATCTTCGGGCCAAGTCCACTCTCGACAATCCCATTTCGATCAAATAGATGTCGCAACAATCACCGCAAACCGCACACATGAAGCATCTATATCGGGCATATGAAAAACAGTCGCCTGTCGCCCATAAAGGAAACGGAAATGACTCTTAGCAGCAGGCCAGCCAACAGCCAACAGCCAGCAGCCAGTGATTCCGTATCCGGGATTTGGGATTTCGGTTTTCGGATTCCGGACTGCGGACTAAGGACTACCGACTGCGGGACTTCCAACTATTCGGTGTACTAATGCCGACCTAAGGCAAATATAATTGCGTGTGTGTTTCGGGACATTTGCATGCAGGCGTCATCTGGCTGGGGTTTTGCGGTGGCCATGTGGCCATGTGGACAGTAGGGCAATGGGGGACGGCACAAGGACATTGGCCAAGTTCGACAATTGTGCTGATTCTAAGGATTCGCCTCCCATTACACATCATCTTTTGGGACAACTGCTGCTCGTGCTCCTACTGCATACGTGCCCAACAAAATATTGATTTAAATGAGTTTCGGTTTCTCGGCCCGCTTCGGTTTTCATTTCCTAACGCAAAACTCCAGCAATCAGCAAATTGTGATGCTCAATAGTCCCACTTTTTCCTTGATTCCTCGAGCACTGCCTCCGCCACTCTAGTGTCCAGTGGGCACTCGTTAGATATCCGCAAGTGTGTTTGTGTGTTGTCGGGGCAAAAGATGCATGATAAGCAGAATATTGCACATCGATGATGAGCTTCATCCTTGCCACATTCCGGGGTTGGGGAAGAGCGTGTGTGTGTGCCGGAGGTGAGATTTATGTGGCCAGCGGCTAGCTGCACTTGGCAAAACATAAAGCCATTAGATCATAAAAATATTATTTTCTATGAGAATAATAATATAAATATATTACTTGAAAGGAAATTCGTTTTATTCGTTTAGATATAAAAATCACTGTATTATTTGTTGTAGCATTCAAAAGTGAAGAATAAAATGTCTTTAAAATTGGTTTTAAATAGATTTCCTCTCAGTGCAACGCCTGGGAAGGCGATCTCTCTTCCCGCCTCCCTAGCCGTACCGTAATTATGGCAAATCACTTGTCAAGGCCTTGGCCGGGGCTATAAGAACACGTCAATAAAATAAACTACAATTTAAAGTTGCTGTTCTCGGTTATAGTTTTGCAGCTTTATTGCCGCCGAGGGCGCTCAGATGGCTTTTTGTGTTGGGTCAAGAAGTACGAGTACGGCAGATACTTCCTGTAGAGATGGCCAGATGGCCAGCAACTCCTGCGTTTGAGTGTAAATAGCCCGAAAAACCTTTGGAAGTTTCTTCGATTCCTTTTTTCAAGGTTTGGGGATGAGAGGCGAGGGCGGCCTGAGGAGAGTTGGGGCAACTTGGCAAAAGTCATTTGAGGCGGCAAAGCCGCAGACAGTGAAGCAAAACGAAAGATGTTGTAAAAGTTTTGGCTTAGTTTCGCCTACCTAGTGGCATAGAAAAAACCGTTTGAATATAATTCTAATTTGCATATTATTTTGGCCTCAAGAGCCATCCCCCCAAACATTTTCGGGAGTCGAGAGCTGAAAGCTGAGGGTTGGGAGCTAGAAACTGAGAGCTGAGAATTGGGAGAGAACCTTTGGCGTACATAATGGCGTGGAAAATCTTATACAAGGCAACGCAATCTGCAGGATTGCAGCGGCCACAAAGCTCTTAAAGTAATTAGTGGCATAAATTAAATCCCCTGCCCGCCGCCGCCTGGACTTCTGCCCCGCGAACAACAATGGGCAATTGTTTGAATGACCCTTGTGCCACTTTTAATTGTTGCAATGCTGCGAAACTTTTCGACCCCACTGCCCGGCCGGCCGGTGGCCAAAGCGAAAGAGTTGCGGAAAAAGGCCTCTAGCTTTTTGTCACCGCCCAGGGGGGTTGTGGGGTTGAAGAGAGAGGTAAATTGGGGAGCGATTTCCACGACGGATCCACCGAGGACACTCGCTCCCGAAACGCACTGCAACAAAAGCGACCGACCGCGGGGCATAAATAACTTTTTTTATGCGTTTCATATGGGCTTTTTATATGGACAGAAGGTCGCCGGCCGCACCAGCGACCGCACAAAAATGCGCACAAAATGAGGAAGAAAGTTGACACTTTTTAAATTGAATATAAAATAAAATAAATTGTGCGTAATTTAAAATATCACCCTTACGAAGATGCTGGGAATTTTTCATGGCCGCCAGCTTTATGTGAGCCTAATTGCTTTCACTTTTTTTTCCACCCTTTGTAAGGGCTTTCCACATTGATTTACATTTGATTTTGTGTGTTTTCATTGCCCTTTGTCACAAAAAATAATTACCAGACAGAAGTATCAGTCAGAATCAATTATGCGAATATGTTTTCCACAAAAGCCAAGAGTCAGAAGTACACACTTTTAAAATGTAACACCCAGAAAGCATTTGCTCATTAAGGAAAAACAGCTACCAATCTGGAATACAAATATAAACGTGTTGCTCCCTCCATTAATTAAGCCAAATTACATTCCCCTTTTTGGGGGTGAAAATGAGAGCTAAGGGTCTCCCTGAAAACTATTGCAACATTGATTTCCAATTGATTTTGGCTTTTGTCGCCTTTCTGTCATAAAAATACTCATCGAAAATTACATGCCAAAATAAAACAAGCTGTTGACTTGCCAAATAGCCGTGAAATATTCCCCCAGGGCGTAGGTGAGCAGGTAACGGCAATCGCATCGTTTTCCCGGAGAATTTCGCTGAGACAACAAATGTCGGTCGCCCACTTTCCTACCCACCCACAGCGACTGGCTGCTGCCACGCCCCCATTTTGGCCCCCACATTTGGTGGCCTCCACTGGCTGTGCTCCGGCGTATCTGTCTCCGGACAGTAACGAGCCCTGGTCATGGGCGGAATGCCGGAGGAGCAGCAGAAGGCTGGCTGTATGGCTGGATGGCTGCCTGGCTGGATGGCTGGCTGGCTGGCAGGATATCGTAAAGCGACACACAATCACACATAAAATTTTACAACACGAGGATGTTTTTTATTGCACTCGTCCCCAGACTCCCGGCTGGCTTCGCTCTCGCTCGTCCTTGTCCCCAATCGAAGGAACTTAAGTAGCCAATTACTGAAAAACTTCGAATTCCACTCCGGCCATGAATTTCGCTCCTTTCGATGGCCGATATTTATTTATTTTTGCTGGCTACGACTCCGCACCGGCAAGGGTTTGTTAGCACGCCCATCAGCCCGAGTAAACAACAAAACATTTTTCTATTTAATTAAAATGAATTCACCTTTTGGCCGGTCGGAACAGTGTCGCTGATTTATGGATGGAAGCCAATAAATTTGCACAGCTCCGCGGATTCTGATTCTGATTCGGATTGGGATTGGGATTGTGAGTTCGGATTCTGTTGTTGCTTTTGCTCTTGCTGAGCCGTGAGCCATTTAAATCACAAGCTGTGCTGCGGTTTTAATTAAAAGGAATTTATTTTCCACTCAACTGCAGATAAGTGCGCAGACAGTTGGAGCGCAGCATCCAGCATCCGCAGACGTCCATATAAATATAATAGTTTACCTTTGCCTTTGTGCCACCCAGCACCACCTGGCGCTCTCTGCAGCACCGCCGAGCCACCGGGGACGCCGTCCCACCTCTTCCTTTACCACACACTCACTCCAACGGACACAAATATTTGCCCACCTCGTATTACATACCCACGACTTGCCATTATCGTTAAGACAATACAAATGCCGCATGTGGCACGGCGAGAAATCAGTCTTCTGTAGATGCTGCTATATACAGGAAATCTTATAACACAAGAAGTCAGCCGTCAAATATATTCCTTAAAGTCCTAACTTAAAATCGCATCAAAACACAATCCAGAAGTTAAGGGAATCAAAAGCTGAAAAAATTTAGCTGGAAGAAATGTTAAAGAATTTTTTTATATGTTTTGTTTTGTCAATTTCTCTTATTTCTTTAGCGTTTTTTTACCAAGATTATAGTCTCAAGAATAATAAATAATGTGTTTTAAAACAAGTATCAATATTTATTTCAAATGATAGTCAAAAAGTATTTAATACATAGGTATAAAGATATTCAAATATTCAATCGGAAATAATAATAAAACAGCCACATGCTGGCTTGAAATAAAACCCAACAAATTTCCTTATTAATTTAATTAGTGTATCAATAATAACTTGACATATGTCTGTGCTAACCATATTTATGCACTACTAAATTGTGAATCGGCAGATGAAAGAAGATATGGCATATCGTTAAACAAAAAATATAATGCTTCAAAATTAATTTTTGTAACAATGTCCTGAGGATTTTTTTTAAGATGTGGAAAATATACAAAAGAATATTGTTAAAAGCTAGTTAATATATTTTTCAGTGCATGTGCGTCTGAACCTTGTATGCACATGTGAATACGTATATATTCGTACTGCCGTAACCCTTTGCAAACATGTCTATTTTGGTCAATGGCTACGATGGCAACGAGAGCCATTTGTTAATTGTTGCCACACCCCTGGAGCAGGGAAAATCGAGACGGTGCCCTAACACTGGGGATCTGGTAAATGGAATCTGGAATCTGGGATCTGGACTCTGGAATATTGGATGTGTGGCCGGGCGCCCCGGGGATGGGATGTGGATATGGTTGTCTTTGGCCGCCTGTCATAATTACGGAACAGGCTGCTCAAGTTGCCGCAGCTGGCACCTAAGACGTTGGCCCAGACCTGCATCGTCGCCTGTCGTGTTATTATGGATGGATGGCCCCCCCATTCCCCCGTAGAACTACTGCTGACCACAGATCGGGTTTCGGTATTAGGCGGTAATTAATCATGCGCCTTGTTATAACGGCCATTGGGGTAATTACAGCCTGTGCGGGGATCTCTAATGCATTCGATAAAAATGTAAATGCAGCTGATATCAGCCCCGATAGCCGAAGTCGGGCCAAAATTAATGGCCAATAAGCGAAAATGAATCATGCAATTGGCGCTCAATGGCTTCAACTTTTCGCAAATGTTGTAAAGCCCACGGCCCCGAAACCGAAACCTCTCGAGGGCCCACTAAAACCCCGATATAAACAGAGCCCGCAGCCAAGATGTTAAGCCACCCTCGGTCAGCCCACAGCACCCCACTATACTATACACATATACCGGAAATCGTCGGCGATAAATCTCCCATTTACCTTTAAACTCGAAATACGACTACCAATGGGGCGCTTTCGCCAGCCCGAGGGGAGTGGAAAATCGGAGGCTAAATCGGAGGCAAAATCGGAGGGAAAGGCGGCGGCAGGAGTGGACACTGTTACGGCCTTAAATCCACTAACAAATAAAGGAATAAATTGCCCATAAAAAGGATTTCGCAAATGCCGCCTGCAACTACGGAACCCACTTGTGTTTCCTATTTTACAGTTATTGTGCACTTCTTTCTAGTTTAGTTCCTCGCACTAAACTTAAAGAATTGCGCGACCACAAATGCCAACAAGTTTTCTACGGGTCCTGTCCGCCCCGAAAAGTGTACTTTTTATGATTAAACTGTTGGCTTACGATCAGAAACGAAAAATAATGTCTGGAATTTATTAAAGGCGCCTTTCAAATGTACTTGTTGAGCTTTTTTTGGGGTATTTTATTTTTATTTTCTTCTCTTTAACAATGAGGATATAGTCAAATATATATTATACTTATACACAATAACTATATGTAAATATAAAAATACCTAATCTTAAAAAATAACAGACTATGATAAAAGCCAGTCACTTTGAAAGTAATAGCTACGGTATAAATCTGTATAAAAAATCAATGTTCTTTATACAATTTGTAGGAAATAAAATATTAAAAACGTCATAAGAGTTTTCTATGAAAATAATAAGAACCATAAAAGCTAATATTTAAATAATAATAATAATGGTACAATAATATAATCATTCAATAATTCAATTTAAAAAGTGAATTTTACTTAGAAAAATTTTATTAGCTTTGGGAACTCGGATATTAATAACCAACTTAATATAAAAAATTTACGACCTTTTGAATTATGCGCTAAAAAAGACTTCCTCTAATAATGGGAATCCCAAATATGTTTTTCTGCTGTATAAAATAACGCATTAGAACAATTCAAACTATCGTCCGCTCTAATGAGTTTTTAATGAATGTATTTTATACACATTTCTATGAGTTATCAACATGTTCTACGCTAAAATTCAAATCTTTTTTAAAATATAATAGTTCTTCTAACTGCTAACTGTACGTGAGGGAGTTAGGACTGCCAACTAGTCTTTCAATTTAGTCGCGGTACTAGGATGGACAAGTGCAGGTTTGAGTCACCGCTAAATTCTGGTATATTTTGGTACAGTTTCCTGGTTTATTTTAACGGTTGAGCTGCGGTCACACTGCTAAAAATATCAACAACTACGGGCAATTCTACATTCTAATAAAAACACAAGTGCACTTAATTTAGCGTAAATAACAACAAAATAGCATAAACCAAACAAAACAAAGTAAATGCAGCTAATACGCAGTGTTTTAGATGCAAGGAAACGTGTTCGGTAGTCCAGAAGAAACGCCTCGCAAAACGGGAACTAACGTGTTTGGCCAGGCCAGTTTTCGTTTGGTCTTTTTGTTGGAAAAGACCTGGCTAGCAGCGCGATTTCGGGGGGAAAAAGTGGCAAGGTAGACCCGCGGAGAACCGCTGTAAGGAGCGCCCAGTTTTGGCAGCAACTTTGATTGCAGCAGCTCCCCAATCCCGGTGGCCAAAAAAACCGAGGAGAAACGAAGAAAAACGGCGAACGGCGAACGGAGGAGGCCACCAAAACGGGGGCGTCTGTCTGCGCGAGTGTGTGCGTGTGTTAGCCAGAACTAGTTGCCCTGGTATTAGTGTATGCCCATGCAGGTGTGTGTGTGCGTGTGCTGCTGGGTTTCTTGATGTCTGCGCTGTTTTTACCCAGCCGAGAGGTGAGCACACAGGTGAATTATCGGTGCAGCCAGCGACAGCCAACAGCCTTGGCAACAACAACAACAACAACATCAGCAGCCCGTGGCTAGCAATAGAAATTACAAATACAAGTGCACGAATAGGGCAGCCCGGCAGCGAAAATGTTGCGTTTTCTGAGCCGTCGCAAGGTGCGCAACAACTATGTTGATAATTCCCGGGCGGGCGGTGGCGGACCTGGTGGCTCCTCGGGGGGCGGCGGCGGAGGCGGCGTCATTGCCAGCGGCTCGCAGATAAAGCCGCAACGAATCGTCGTTAACAAGAACAAAATCGACTGCCGCGTCATTCTGCTGGACAACACTGACCTTTCCATCGAATTATCGGTGAGTACTCTGGCTATATCGAATTACATTAGACGAATGTCTTCGAACTGCTGCCGTTTGCAGTAATTGCGGAACCAACAAATCAACAAATTGGTTTAAAAGGCGGGGCAGATGCGAGGGCTAATCCCTGGTAGGAAATTTAAATAAAACAATTCGATATAGGCACTTAGATAGAGCCAAATGGATACCCCAAGTAGCGGTTATGTTTGCCTAATCATTTTTGATTTAATTTATTCAAATACTTAAAGTAATACTAATTAAAAGCGACTCAACATCAAAGCATTTTTATGCGCTCTAGAAAAACTAAAGATTTCTAGCACTACTTCCACTTTCTATTTCCAAGAAACTAGGTAAATGTATTTCAGCTAAGAAAAAGAAGACTTCCAGAAGGTTTTTTAAGTAAAATGACTCACTAAATATAGAATTAATATAATTAACAAATTAAACATTAACTATAAACGTTTTCAATGTCAAGTTCAGCGATTTTCCTATCCAAACGTTATATTGATTTTAAAGTTAGAGTAGCAAACATAGAAACAGATGTTAATTAGGGTGGCACAATTTATTATACTAACGACTTTTCAAATTCCAAGTCTAAGTTTTCAGGCAATTTGTAAGCCTTATTTTTATACAGATTTATTAAATGTGTTTCCAAATATTTAAATATATTTGAAGCTATTTTATATATTATTATCTTTATATAAGGAAATGAATTAATATAATAATAATTGAATGTAGATGAGGCCATAATTCAATTAACACAAGCTACCATGTCTAAACCAATTTTATATAATAAAAACTCATCATATATGAACCCCAACCTTTAGTTTCTTGGGAAAAAATAAGCTCAAACAATTGACAATTACTTTGAGTCCCCACGAATTTTATGTTATTCAAACTAGTCACATTGACCCACCCTAACGAAGACACTCGGCTAGCTATCTTGCATTGCCTCACCTCATGTGATAAAATAAGCAAATTGCTGCTGATCAGCACATAATTTAACCCGCCAAGCGAACGTGATTAGTTCAGGGTCGCTTTGATTTACACCTGCCCCCCACTGACGGCATTAATTTTCTCAACTTTGCGCTTTCGCTTGCAGAAAAAAGCACTGGGCAGCTTCCTGTACGAGCAGGTATTCTACGCACTCGATATCATCGAGAAGGACTACTTCGGGCTGCAGTTCATGGACGCCAATCATGTCAAGCACTGGCTGGATCCCACCAAGCCGATCAAGAAGCAGGTTAAAAGTGAGTAAATGTGGGAATACTATTTATCCCAAAGAAAAAAACAAAACAAAACAATACTAAATTAATTGCCGTGTTTCCCACAGTCGGGCCACCGTATACATTCCGTTTGAAGGTGAAGTTCTACTCTTCGGAGCCGAATACACTACGCGAAGAGCTCACCCGCTACTTGTTCTTCCTGCAACTGAAGCAGGATCTTCTCGAGGGGCGTCTCGACTGTCCGGATGACAAGTCCACCGAACTATGTGCCCTGGCATTGCAATGTAGGTGTTACACAGTTAGAGAGCTAATAATAACTTAGTTTAGAAAGCGATTTCCGAGTTTTTAACTCACATATATGTCTGTTTCCCCTCACAGCTGAATTGGGTGATTACGACGACCAGGTGCACTCGGCGGCCACCGTCTCCGAGTTCCGTTTTGTGCCCGAGCAGTCGGAGGATCTGGAGATATCCATTCTCGACGAGTACAAGACCTGCCGGGGCCTCACGCCGGCCCAGGCGGAAACCGCATTCCTGAACAAAGCCAAGTGGCTGGACATGTACGGCGTGGACATGCACACGGTGCTGGGCAAGGACGGCTGCGAATACCACCTGGGTCTCACGCCCACCGGGATACTCGTATTCGAGCGTGATCAGAAGATTGGTCTGTTCTTTTGGCCCAAGATCAGCAAGCTGGACTTCAAGAAGAAGAAATTGACACTCATTGTGATTGAAGACGATGACGAGGGCCGGGAGCAGGAGCACACCTTCGTCTTTCGGCTGTACAACGAAAAGGCCTGCAAGCACCTGTGGAAGTGCGCCGTGGAGCATCACACATTCTTCCGGCTGAGGGCGCCCGTCAAGGGACCTTCGGCCCGCCAGAACTTCTTCCGCATGGGCTCCCGTTTCCGATATTCCGGCCGAACCGAGTTCCAGACCACGCAGCAGAGTCGGGCCCGGCGAACAGTGCAATTTGAGAGGCGCCCGTCGCAGCGATTCGCCAGCAGGCAGTCACATCTGCTGCGGGAAAGGCAAAAGGCTTCCCAGGAGAACGCTGCCTCAGCGGTAGCTTCGGTCAATGCTCGTGCCGCTGCCGCTGCTGCGGCCGCTGCTGCCTCTCAACAGACCGTGCCAGTGGCCCCTATAGTAGCAAGCAACGTGGCATCCCCGGCTCCGAGCCACGACAATAACAACGACCCCTTCGACTCTTTAATATCCAACGATCAGTTTATGACTGTGACGCCCTCGCCCTCGGTGCTAACCGTCATCCAGAACTCGGCCATCATCGAACCGGACGCTGCCTGCAGCGGTTCCATCAGTTCCTCCTCCCAGGCGGCGGCAGCCACCTGCGCCTCCCTGGGCCGCAACTCCCTCAAGTCCAACTTCAGCAACGAGGACCCGGCGTACAGCAAAATTGGGTCCATTGGCAAGGCGGCGGGATTGACTGTGAAGTGAGACCTTAATTCTTTTTTAAGTGTTTAGTTAAATGTATAAATAATGCATTTAAAATTGCAGGTTGGATCCGGAGTACACGCCACCTTACTCACCGAACGCCACCAAGAACTTTGACGAGACGAATCCGTTCCGAAATGCCTCATCCTCCCATCATGGCAGCTTTGGCAAGGCATCCATTAGCTCTGGCCAGCTCAGGTAAGGCTCTCGAGAATTGCTCACCTGTCTACGTACATCGCTTACACTTCCCGATTGACTAATGCGCCTGTTTCTGTGTTTCTCACCTGTCTTTCTCTCTCTGTGTGTGTTGTGTCTTTAATTGTGCAGTGTTAAGAGCGGCTTGTCGGATAAAGATAGGGAGCTAGACTCATTGCTTAAGTCCATTGTCAAAGAACCATCCCCATCAGTGCTAGCAAACGAAGCCATTAACGATGCTAACAGTATCAGGTAGCGTAATCAGCGTCCAGCTAAGGTAACATATTGACTAGAGTTCGAACCATTCGACAGGGTGACCATTAACAAGACCTTTGACATGGACCACAACACGGAGACACTGAAGCGGCTCTCGAACGCCAACGAGAAGCCCAACAATCAGGTGAAGCTGGCCAACGTGAGCACCACAGCCCTGCCGCCGGGCAACATTAAGTGCAATATTCTAAAAGGTAAGTCTTTAGATTTCATTCATTTCTCTTATATTTTGCTCAATCATTTCTAAATCATCGCAAGCTAGATTAGGCAAATTAATTACTTTAAATTATATATGTACGTTGTATTTATTGTTCCTAATTATATGACACGGTCCGTGACTTAATTTCTGGATAGTTTAGTATTTAAATGTGTATTAAGCTTGAGATCTATTTAAAGAACACTTTTATTTAAATTGTAAGGCACAAACCCTAATTAGAAATGTAATTCTCTTAAAGGTTAACGAGTAATTAAATTTGTAAATAATAAAAGTCATGGTGCTAAAAGCATTTCACAATGACTCAAGCTGCTTAAAATTTATTGGCTAAAAAACCTGATACTCGAATCTGAGTTATATTAATATATGTTTTACATTTTGAATCCTTTAGCTCGCGTTGAGGAGGAACTGGGCGCCGGAGGCAACGCCAAGCTCACCAATCAGATGTTCGTGCCAGCCGCCCACCCCAGCAACATGCATCCGAGCAACGCTACCAACTCCAACACCAACAGCGGCAGCGATGGACCGGATTCCCTGAACGCCACCTACATATCAGTGGTAAGTGGTCGGCCATCGAACCAGTTTCAGGCACAGCATTGCACTCGTTTCATGCCTTCTGTTTGTACGTTTTTATTTCCATTCGTTGTTGTCCGCACACTTAATGTTTATCCGTGTAATTGCGTGTGTTGCTTGTGCTTGTGTGTGCGTGTGTGTGTGTGTCTGTATGCTCGCTAAACCACGAAAATAGGGAGGCGATAAGCTGACGCTCAGCATACCGGAACAGAAGCCAACGGCAGGCGGCAGTAGCAGCTCCAGCAGCACCTCGAGCACCGCCGCTGCCAGCAATGGCACAGCGCCCTTCAGCAATGCCACCTTTGTGTCCGGATTCGTGAGTGGACCTCTTACGCCGCCATCATCGCTACCGGCAAATCTCAACAACACGGGCAGCGGGGTGGTCACCAGTGTGACCACCATCAGCACGCCCAGCAGCCCCACCACTGTCTCGGAGACGGCGGCGGCACCCGCCTTGAGCAACGCCTCGGCAGCCGAAATACTCATTAATGAAATATTCATTAACAACATCATCAACAATAATGCCACAAGCGGTAGTGGCAGTGGCAGCGGTAGCAACGTTACCGAAACCGCTGCCAAGCCGGCGGGCAGCAGCGGCTCAGCAACAACAACGCCCAGTGCCGGCACCCTGCTCTTCTCCACGCTCAGTGAGCAAGAGCGCCTGGAATCGCAATTGAATCAGAATCTTAATCAGAACCACAGCGAAGTCGATGCGCCGCCGAGTGAAAAGGTTTGAGCACCTGCGAGCTTATGTTTACGCTTTCACTGTCTGTCTCTAAACTGGCCTAATACTATTACTAACTACTACTTGAATACCCTAGCAGAAGGCATTTCTGTTTCTGACTGACTCATATAGCTATAGCTGTCCGTCTGCGCGATAAATGTTATTAACTGACTTAAAGGAACTCAAAAAGAGTCATTTTATTATTCAAATTTCTCAAATTTCAATGTTTAATAGCGGAAATTATTTATTTTATTGGTATTTACGTTGATTTTGGTTTCAGTTAGATTCTAATACTATTTATTTATATTTTACCAGAGAGCTAATTATTCTGTAATATTTCTTAAGCCAGCTAAAATTAAGAAACCTCATCTGCCAGGGTATACAAACTTCGGCTTGCCGCAGTTGTCTTGCCTTCTCGTTTTCCCTACATTTTAATCTGCACTCCACACTAACCATTTGTGGTCCGCCGACCCCACGTGACCCCCCTCGTTCTTTTTTTTCACACTCGTTTTGATCTTTGACACAGAAATCCACGAGCAATTATCCGGACAACAGCCGCATTCCGTACCCGTCCAGCAGCAACAGCAACGATATGGTGTCGCCGTGGCTGGTTTCATCGGAGGTGGTATCGGCCCCCAAGGGACGCGAGCCGACCATCATTCGCAAATCCGTTATTACAACCCAGTTGTAATTATTGTTTAAATGTATTCCCTTCTTTGTGTGTAAGCTAAATGTTCGTATTTATATTCGGTAGCTATGGCAATGTAGGCAGCGTAACATATTCGTATTTTATCATAGAGAAACCTAGACAAGTTTTAAGCATTCCAAGCGAGAGCAGCGACAAAAAGACAATGAGAGAGCAGGTCCAATCAAAAGTAAACTGTCCATAAATGTGCCTTAATGATCTATATATTTATATACTTAACCCTTATCATATATACACTGAAATGATATCGAGAGAGGAAACGAAATGTGCTAAACTGTGTACTTAAAATAAAGTATTCAACCGCTAACTGTAAGTGTATAGACTGGATTTTAAACAAAAAACAAAAAAGAAAAACTAAGAAATCGAAAAAGAAACGTGATGATGGGCGTTCTGCTTAATATACTAGGCCTATATTATAGCTAGGAGATGTGAGAACCGTTTTTATGTGCAGTATTCCAATTAACGACTAACAAGACCACTAGGAACAACGAAATTTTTGAACTGCAGCAGCAAAATTGACTGAAAGTGTATACAAAACTAAAATTATTTGAATTGTGAGAGTATTTTTTTCCAATTGTATTGCCCGCCGCGGGTCTTAGAACCGAAAAAAAAGAACCACACTTACCACTTACCAACGAGAAATGTTAAGTGCAAGGGGAATCCACTCAATTTATTTTTGTCTAAGCAAACAGCGACGATGTTGAAGCATTTAAATGTATAAAATATTCAATAAAATGTGCATTTATGCACCATGTATACAGTACCCAGCATGGAGATCTATTTATAATTATGTTTTCGAATTAGGCAGCCCATTCCAGGAATCCCGAGGAGGCCCATCTGCCTGCCTGTCGCCCGACTCCTGCCTTTCCCTGCCTCAAGTACAAGCGGCACAGCCCAGCCACACACATGTACTTGAAATTCCAAGATATTTTTGCAGCCCCCGAGGTCGTGGCACTGCAATTAAAAAAGACAGCCGGCGGTCGCCTCTCCCAGCACCGATGTTGATTCCAAAAAAGACCCGATCTTTCCTCTGTCAGCATGTGTACAGTGGAACATATATGTAGAAGGAAAATTGGTCCGTCAGGGACACGGAATTCCACACAAAATGCATTGCCTGTGTAGATACTTAATTAAAAACCAAAAATGAAACTTATTTGGTAAGTAGGAAAATCTATAAAAACTGTCAAGTATTCAACGATATTTAGGTTTGACTGTAATTTTAGAAAAACATTTGTTGATGCTCTTCTGTCATGTTGTTTCGCTCTGGCTTTATTTTTAGATCCCCGACGTGGGGGCAGCTCCTGCTACGGCTGTGGCATGAGCAAAAATGGACTGTCTTGGAGGCGTCATGTACACCTATAAAAGGCGCCTATGTGCATGCACCTCTGCTGCTCGCCGCCGATGAGGAGGGCTCCTGCGGACTCCCCTTTTTTGCAGTGGGCGTGCAAAATTTCGTAATTTCCTGTGCGAGACTAAAAATAGGGCCGCTTGCAGCAAATGAAAGACGCGATTCGTTTAAAATTTAGATTTAATTTAAAGAGGATGCTAGACGTATAATTTATTTGTTAAGGCTGTAAAATTTTGCATTCTTGTGTCTCCTCAACTCTCCTAACTCGCGCCAGCTTGCGGCTCGGCTTCTCCAATAAATATTAATATAAATATAATACATGCTGTGACATCGGTTCGCGGATCCTTCTAATTTTGCTCATTTTATCGGTTGGCAGGGCAGCAAGAGGCTTTAACTTAAGATTAATCATCATTGGCACTAGGCTCTAGATCTTGTTTGGTTTTGCTTGTTGCTGTAGTTGTGGTGTGTGGTGTTCTGTGGTGTTTGGTGTGTGGTGTGGATGGGTCTCAGTGCCCGTGTGGCTTGCAGTGTCTGTGGCGAGCGAATCGCTTAGAAGCACTTGCGGTGAACGATGCCGGGGCCGGACTCGTCGTATTCCTGCTTGGAGATCCACATCTGCTGGAAGGTGGACAGGGAGGCAAGGATGGAGCCACCGATCCAGACGGAGTACTTGCGCTCTGGTGGGGCAATGATCTTGATCTTGATGGTCGACGGCGCCAGGGCGGTGATCTCCTTCTGCATGCGATCGGCAATACCGGGATACATGGTGGTGCCACCCGACATCACGATGTTGGCGTACAGATCCTTACGGATATCCACATCGCACTTCATGATCGAGTTGTACACGGTCTCATGGATACCGCACGATTCCATACCCAGGAAGGAAGGCTGGAACAGCGACTCTGGGCAGCGGAAACGTTCGTTGCCAATGGTGATCACCTGTCCGTCGGGAAGCTCGTACGACTTCTCCAGGGAAGTGGAAGCGGCAGCGGTGGCCATCTCCTGCTCGAAGTCCAGGGCCACGTAGCACAGTTTCTCCTTGATGTCACGCACGATTTCACGCTCAGCGGTGGTGGTGAAAGAGTAGCCGCGCTCGGTGAGGATCTTCATCAGGTAGTCGGTCAAATCGCGACCAGCCAGATCCAGACGCAGGATGGCGTGGGGCAGGGCATAACCCTCATAGATGGGCACGGTGTGGGAGACACCATCACCGGAGTCCAGGACAATACCGGTGGTACGGCCGGAGGCGTACAGCGAGAGCACAGCCTGGATGGCAACGTACATGGCTGGGCAGTTGAAGGTCTCAAACATGATCTGGGTCATCTTCTCGCGATTGGCCTTGGGGTTCAGAGGGGCCTCAGTCAACAGCACGGGGTGCTCCTCGGGGGCGACGCGCAGCTCATTGTAGAAAGTGTGATGCCAGATCTTCTCCATATCGTCCCAGTTGGTGATGATGCCGTGCTCGATGGGGTACTTCAGGGTGAGGATACCACGCTTGCTCTGGGCCTCATCGCCCACATACGAGTCCTTCTGGCCCATGCCCACCATCACGCCCTGATGGCGAGGACGACCCACAATCGAGGGGAATACGGCGCGTGGCGCATCGTCACCGGCGAAACCGGCCTTGCACATACCGGATCCATTATCCACGACCAATGCGGCAACCTCATCGTCACACATCTTGGCTTTTGGCTGTTTTTACTGCAAAAACCACAAGGGAACGGATACTTTAGATGAAGAAGTGGAAGATGTTTGTGTGGGAAGTTTGTGTCTGTGTCGAAGGATCACCAAAAGTTGTGTGTGACTTAAATTGAAGAGGTAGTCTCTCTTTTAAAAATATTTAAAACAAAAATTGATCACGAAACATTCGGAAAAAAAGCTTTTTTTGTTTTAATCTTCAAGAATCAAAATCAAAAATATTTATAAAAGAGAGAAATATTTTCCCGACATTTCAATAATAATTTAAGAGTTTAAAAACATAAAGTATTTGGTAATAATTATTTAAAAATCAGAAACTAAGTTAAAAGTATAGTTTTAAGTCACAGATCCCAAAAGGATTTGAGATTTTTGTAGCTTCCTTTTTTATATTTTTTTCCATTGCCACTTGATTTTTAATACTAAATTCCAATATCTGAATGTGCTTTGAAAAAGTCAGTCACTGGACACTTGGAAAATTTCTGAAGTATGCTACATTCAAAGAAAATGTATTATCTTTTTAAAAGTTGCGATTTGTTTTAATTTTTCCGGTAATTCAGACACTTAACACACGAATAGGATAGAAAAGTCAATCAGACAGACAGACTTGTGGGGGATACTAACCGTTAAGAGGAAAAAGTATAAAATCCAAATCAACACTTTCGCTGTAGAACTGCGAGTGGCCGCTGGACCGAGATGCGCTAATATTTATACCATTCAGGCGACCCTCAGTCGGTTTAGATATTTTCCAACACACACGCGAGCGATCTCTCGAGCACACACACACTACACGAATGTGCACATGGATGCACATTGCGCCGATGGGGGGGAAATTCGGAATTTCTTTTAAAAATAATTTGTTTGCGTTGGATTTTTGTTTTTGGACTTCTGCTCGCTTCGTTCATAATTTCCGAGATGGTCCACTGGAAGGAAAATTCCACGGAAAAGTGGAAAAACAACTAAGTTCGTCTAAGGAGAATTTAAAATAAAATATAATAAATAATAATAAAAATAGCAAAGCACATTATTCTTAAAATTTTAGTAAATAATAAATAAAGGGAGAATAAAAGGTTCATCATCCAAGAAACTCTAACATTTAAAAGAAAACATTCCATAAATATTTATTAGTTCTAAATTTCATGCTTTTATTAAAATATATAATCAGCATTTAGTCAATATGTTATTAAATATATTTTCTCAGTGCAGACGATGAGAAAAAGACGCTGCTGAGCGCCAGGGTAAACATCAGCGTTATTGCTCACCCACAGACACAGAAACATGTGGATATATCCTCCGGATCGGAGCATCCCCATCGTAGGCGTAGCATTTGCTCTCCATCTGCGCTTGTCTCTGTATCTTTATCTGCAGCTGCGACTGTGCCTGTATCTGTATCTGTAGCTGTATCGGTGCTCCGTGTTGGTTTTTTGTTTTGTCTAATTTTTAATCAACATTTGCACGTTGGTCCAATCCATACATGGTTGCGATGGAAATCTCTCGCCGCTGATGAGAACGCACTCGCAATTAGAAATAAGAATTTCAAAACAAAACCAAAACTATATATCGCGGCGCATTCTCCTCTCGGCTATAATTTGCTGGGTGTGGGCCGCTTTCCTGGGTGGGTGTGCTTTTGGCTCTTGCCTGGTTGGTTAGGGATTCAAAAGCCATAAACGTAAACCAAAAAATTGTTAATAGAGCGCGCGGTGCATTTATAGAATTGCCAGATTGTCGGTCGGCAAAACTGAAATCAATTAAATATGCTAGAAACTATTGCTTTTCGTTTTTCTTTTGGCACACTCCCATTAATCACGAACGAGATCATTAAAATCCATTCAGTTAATGATCAAAATACACTTAATTGACTTATATGGTGCTCTGAGAACTCTTAAAAATAATAACAAAAAAGAAAACATTCGCTTGTTGTTTACACAATTCTCACAGAAAATAATTTTCCAAGAGAGTGCGTGAGTGGGTGTGGGGGAAAATCGAAGGGAAAAGCAAAAATAAATAAAGTAAAAACCGTGCGCTCTCACGTTTTTGCAAGAGATTCTTTGACGCTTACGCGCAGAAACGTATCTAGAGTATGGAATTCTATTTTTAATACAGAACTCACGAAATTCTTATATTATATTTAGATTTAAATAAATATGCGATTGGCCAGTTATCGCAGGTGAGGAAGCACATATTTCTAAATATGGCTAATTTGGATACCCTGCTAATAAAACAAATATGTCTAATATTGATACCCTGCTAATAAAACAAATAGTATATAATATTTAAAGTACCATTAATAGCAACCTTGAGAAAATGTTGACTTTATAATTTTTAAGCAACTACAAACATTACACAATTCTGTGCGTACAATACCAAGCTTAAATTGGGACAATATTTCCTTTTAGGATTACTTCCGAAGCACTCCCCTAACTACCCATTTTCCCCTACCATATATTACCAACTTGACAGATTTTATATATGCAATGACGCTCTCAAAGACCTCCTAGTATTCAATAAATTATTTCTAATTTCCGCCAGATATATGCGTTCATTCACTCTATTTTCCCCACTATCAGCTGAGTAATCGGCAAACATTTTCACAACGCCTTGTTGGGTGCCATTCATTCAGCAGTCACTCTACCACAACGCTGGGTTGGTCAGCAACAATATAGAAATATAACGCATGCATATACATACATAGATATGTATGTTATCGCCTGTGTATTTCGGACATTCGTTTTCGGCCCACATTAGCTGGCTAGCAGCTGATTGAATTGTGTTGGCCAGCAACAACAAAAATCTGCCAATTTGATGATACTGCAACAAATGTGCTGCCCGAAAAATATTATTTATAAAATATTTACATATACACGAGCTACTAGATTTTGTTGGGACAGAGCCGCCAGAAGCGGAGGCACCAGGCCGGACCAGAGCGGAGGAGCAGCGCCGAGGAGGCCTGGTCGGAGCATTGGGCCGCGCCACCACCTTTTAAGGATGCGCCAAGCGACGGAGGCGAACGCCGACGACAGCTTGACGTTGGCGGCGTGCGCGCCTGTTCGCTTCCCTGACAAGCAGCCGCAGCGCCGGCAGCCAGTTCTATAATGAGTTCGGATACGGATTTGAGTACCGGACACTGGGAATCCAGTTTTACAAGTTTTTCTCTTTCACTTAACATATATATTCTGCAGGCTTCAATTAATATTTCAATTCTTTCTTACAATTTTAAGGTATCAATTTTAACATTTACAAAAAATCTATATTTAATTTAAAATCAAATCATTGATACATAAAAATATGTTAAATATTTTTCGCTGTGTACCAGCGACGTAGACTGCATTCCACGGTGTATTGCAATCTGTATTTTTAAATCAAATATTGTGCCAAGAAAATATTATTATATATAAGCATATATTTATGAATATGCTAAGGCAAAATTTCGACATATTTAGTACTTAATTTGTATTTAATGAATTTTATTTAATGTGCGTTTGTGGCATCACAACCAACGCATATGCTGCAAAAAAATAGTTAAAGATAATTATACTAATAAACTAAAACGTGTTGAATTTAGTTGAAACTATTACTGTTGACATTATTAATGTTTTACTTCGCAAATTATATCCCACTAGGATACAAAATAAAAGGAATAAGCAATCAGATTATATTTATTTTCTTATATTTTTCGGAGAGAGTTTACTGTGGAATATTTAATACGTAATATTTTTTTATTGAGATCTTATCTTGATGTTCCTTTTCCGAGATACTTTTCTCTTGGCCAATTTTCTCATTTTGGCTCGATGGACATACACGACATAGCACCACTCCAGGCCAAAGACACAACTAGCCATTAACAGAAGACCGGAGGAGAAGGCTATGGCGCCACGAAACTGGTCAAAAGTTAGGGCCTTAAAGGGATCCTCACGCACGCGATTGATCTCCTCGTGGATCTTGCGGCGCATGTCTAGGTCCCGGGCCCACTTTTGCATGTGTCCCGATTCGATAATGTGTTGAATCACCGGGTTGATCTGGTGCAGGAGATGGTACTTCTTCGGCAGCAGCATCGTCACGAGGTACACATACAGGGACTCCCGTCGATCAAAGCAGTAGAGCCTGTCCCGCTGGATGCGCGGATTGTAGAAGGAGTGCTGCCGAGAAACAACCACGGCAATGTGCTCATTATGAGCGGCATCATTGAGGCACTCCACCAAATTGTAGCACATCTGAAACTTTTCGCGGATGTACTTGAAGATCTGGAAAGAGGTCTCAGAGGATTATGTAACTCTTCAAAGGAAGGGAGTATTTCTAATAGCAATTACTCACCTCCCCGTCTTTGTTAAGGTGGCGAACATTCTCGGAGGTTCCCATAATGGTCATTTTATGGCTGTAGATCTCCTCCAGCGTCTTAATCTGATGGGAACTGCGCGGTGTGGTCAGTGTACTAATCAAGAAACTCTGATACGTATTGCTAAAGAAGAAGCCCATTAGGAAGGAGAGAGCGAACAGTTGCCTTAATGTCAGTGGAAAATCCTGAACGGGAATGGCCTGATTGAGCAGGATCCCCAGCACCCTCAGACAAATCGGGATGTATCCACTAAGATTGCGAAGCCGGAAGCCGGAAACGCGCTGCGCCACCAGGACCACCAGCGAGCACGTGATCACAAAGAGCCCGGTCAGGAATCCAGCGTCCGCATTGAAGGTGGCCACAAAGTTAAAGAAGCCATGTCTACGCTTCGCCTTGGCCACGCACCAAGTGAGTTCGTCCTGGTGATAGGGTATGGAACTGGAAACGAACTGGCTGATGCTCGGATCCTCATCTATCCCGCCCACAATCATCTCAATTTCCCTGCAGCAATATAACTGTTCATAGCAATGAAGTAATCTTTTGAATATAATACTCACCCGTCGATTAATTGCTGAAAAAGATGATACAAGTTGCTGTTTTCGCCCTGCATTTCGATGTTCACGTGCAGCCGTTCAGCGATGGTCTGCACCATTTGAAACTCAATGCCACTCAGCTTGCTATTTGCACTAGCCTCAGTCTCTGTGTCGGTGTCCAGGCCGTCGCCCTCTACCTCGGGATCCCCATAGCTCTCGTCCTCTGGCTCGCCGTAGCTGGACGTTTCGTTGTAGTCATCCCCATTCCCCCCTAGGCCATAGTAGTAATCATCCACGGGCTCCTCTTCACTGTTGCGAAAAATATACGGCTCCCAAGGACGAAAGGCAGCGGTTAGCGGACATCCACTGAGATCTTTTGGGAACTTATCCTCGAACTTGGCGCGATAGAACTCCTCGATAATGGCCTCTGGCTCTGACAAGTTGGATTTGATTATTTTTTCAAGGCTGTCATCATCTGTATCATCTTGAGAAGATTGATCAGTTGTATTCTCATTGCTGATCTCTGTGGAACTAACTACGTCGAGGGCAGCCTCAGTTGTAGTCTCAATTTGATCATCGATGGTTGCTTCGGTTACATTTTCACTGCTGTCACTATAGGATTTAATGGAATAATTATGATATCGTTGATATATATCTGTAACTTCATAATCTTCTTCGTTTTGAGGATATGCATCATTAGCTTCTTCGCTTGTCGGTAGTATATCAGGATTGTTTTGATCATTTTCATCTTCGTTACTTTTATTACCACTTTCTGTATTGTCTTGACCATCTACATCATCGTTAGTATCTTCCTGACTAGTTTCTCCATCCCCTTTATTATTTTCCACGCTTTCTATTTTATCTTGAGGATACTCATCATCACCATTCTTTTCAGGACTTGAATTTACATCATTTTCGTAATCATTCGATGGCTGCTCCTGACTTTGGTCCGTGCTGTTACTATTTACCTCATCTTCAGTGCCTTCCTGGTCTCCACCTTCCTCCTGGCTTCCACCCTCTTCACCTTCTTCGTAATCTTCGTTCTCCTCCTTCTCCTCGTCTTCTTTCTCATCACCCATATAGTCGCAGGCATCCAGTAGTTCCACAGATATCACTCGATTACCACAGTTATTATCCGGATGATAGGGAAACACGCTTTTGCCATAGAAAAACTCATTTTCCTCGCTCTGCCCAATCACATTGACATTGAAAATCTTCTTGTTCATAAAGGTAAGGAGTAGTTCCACCATCAGGTCGGTCATCTCCTCATCCGTTTCCTCCATGGCGGCCAGATAGACCACGAATTGGGCCAGGGGATTCCAGTTAAGCATGCTCTTCCAGTGCTCGAACATCTCGTCGAGGTCCTCGTCATCGAGACTCTCCACAATGAGGAAGTAGCACTGCGGCTTCTCGTGCATCAGGAACTCCGCCGGGGTGGCGCCTTCGCGGGAATTGGTGACTAAGAGAGTCCAAGGATTATCTGCGTATGAATTGATGTCCCTCAGCAGCTGGTCCTGGATGTTGTGGTGCTGGTAGTTCCGGCTGAAGCAGAGCACCGAACCGGAAAGTCCATCCCCGGAGTCAAAGTACTTCCGTAGCAGGGCCAGGATGCAAGCCCCCTGGCCACGATCCTCGGGTTGTACCTTCATCAGATTGAGCCCGAATCCATGGGCCCCAGGTCCCAGCTGCAGTCCGTGGAGCAGCAGCAAGGTCGCTACAAAACGATACGCAGGTGTGGACATGCCGCAAGCGATTGAGGTAAATGTGGACCACGCCCATCGGCCACGCCCCAGACCCATTGGGGCGGGAAACGCACTCGCCGCCCCAAGGGACAAGCCCCATTATTACTACTGCAATTATGTTAATTTTTCAATCTCTTGCCCGATATGGCCCCTCGGCTGTAGCTGTGGCTGTGGGCCACGGAATACTTTTCCCACCCCCCCTGTCAGCGACGGGTTTGTTTGTTCAGGCCAGGTTTTTTATGGTCCCGTCATAAGCGCTGACGCTCCAATTGAATTGCGACAAGTCTTATCGGCAATCTCCCCAATATACGCTGCCTCTGCCTCTTCCACGGCCTCATAACTCCAGTCGCTCCAGTTCAGTGTTAACACTTTGGCTATTTTTATGCTAAATTTGGTTTATATTTGGAGTTTTTAAAAGACTTTGAGTAATAAATACAATTGGGTTATTGCCTTTATTATCTTATCAATAGTTCAGGACGTCTTTATATTTATTTTCTTTGTCCATAGATTTCCATTATTTTAATTTGTTTTATTATTTTATATGAGCTTCAGATTTCGGCTCATCTTTTTATGAACTTTTTAAGTGTAAATTCGGTCAACACTCGCAGAAGCGATACCATTTATTCCCATGGTATGGCGGAGTTTTACCCATTTGACATTAAAGCCGGAGCCAGCGGGGACAACAAGGCCTGACATTTTCAGCTCATAAATAACATCGTTCCGAATGTGAAAGAGAAATAAACAAATTGAATAAAGCGCGTGTGCCGAGAAATATATAAAACAACATATATACATATATCAGTATGCTGCATGCAATGGTAAGATGTTGTTTTTCATCTAGCAAATTGCAATCAGTTTTGTTTGCCCCATATTTCATAAATTATTTTTTTTTCACGATCTTACATTGCGTAAATGGCAGACTTTACATCTAGTAATAGTCCGAGCTACTGACAAAATTCCAAGTTGTATTTACGGAGAGGAACCATACAATTTAAAGCAATTAACACCTGGTCGGAAAACATAAATTCTTTTGTATTTTACTAGCTGCCGCATCTAGATCTAATTAGTTAATTCTGAACTAATTAAGATAACATTGTTGCTAGAACTAAATGTATTAGTTCGAAATCAATTGATTTATTTTCAAATCAGACAATTGTTCAAGTTAGTTAGTGTGTCCCACCCGGCTGGCGGTAAATAAAATAAAGCCAGTTTGGGTTCTGTGGTCATGAGCTACAAAATATGTTAAGTATGTTAGATATTCGAAATACATTAACCCGGCGAGTCATACGACACGCTGATTGTTTTTGTTATGTCTGGGATCTCTTTCTCTTTTATGTTCTTAAATATTTTGAATTGAATTATTGAACCGCAAAAAAAAGCAACGAAAAATCACTTGATCAGTCGGTATGGTAATTTGTTAAAATATGTTTTTGCTGAAGTTCAAAGGAATTGCTTGCTTTTGTGTATAGATTGTTGATTAATACAAATTAACAAATGTATATTATTTTGATACTCTTAAAAGCTTTTAAACTATGAACTATGGACACTATACTGAATTTAATCACTAATTATAGTTTGAATTTAAGTTTTAGTATAAACTCAATCAAAAACTGGCTTGGTGACCTATTTATATATTATTCTTTTAGCTTACCAGCTTAGGCTTGGGATTAAGCAATAATTTATGTTTCTGCCCATAGCATAGGAACATTTTTTTAATGACTCACTTGAAAAAGGTATTCGGATTTCGTTATGCCACCATGCAATTCGGGCAATTTATTAGCTTGACGTTTGAAAACAAAGCCAGCATGCAGTGTCCAATGTACTCGACTTTAGCCCCTCTGTCCATTTTGTACACAGAGACTCAAAAATAATAACAAATTAAAATTATAGCAAATATTTAGCAAATTTAAAAATTATAAATTATGTAAATATAAATATTTATTAACAAATTAGACGTATAATAAAATAATTGTTTATATTAATAAGTAAAGAACAGAATAACTTTGATTGTCTTCACAGAAGAATAAACTGATTTTAAACTATAAATAAAATTATAATAATTACTATAATTAAAGTATTGAATACCAAATTAAGACTAGGTATAATATATATATCTTAATGCTATAAAAGAATCAAAAATATATTTTAGTAACTAGCATTACTTTTGATATCAACTCAAAGCAGTTTTTTTTTTCAGTTTTACACCTACTTGCTATGTGGTTCGCTCCTTTTCTGCAACAAAATGAGCCAAAAAGAGATTTGGTGAAATACTTCATACATTTTTTTGTGTGCATTATATCGGTCCAGTTGAGTCTGAATTACCTCGCATTGGCCACAGGCGTCAAAGTCAGAGTCAGTTGCAGCGGCAGCACTTTTGGCATGGTGCTGACCTTCGTCAAGAGAATAGAAATACTCATATCTGAATATTTGTCCATGTATATATGGGGTAAATAGCGGCCGTATATGCTCCGAGTTTCAAGATTGATTTATTGAGCAAACCGCCGAGTAATAATAACTCTCCAACCGCACCAGGGCAGTCCGGTGAGTATTGGTACTCGACTATCATTGGAGGATATTGATAATCCGGTGGTGGTATCCACAATCGCCGGAAAACGAAAGTGAGCGCCACACGAAGTCAGACAATAATACCATTGTGGCCATGCATATATCTGTGTCTGTGGGAAACCGGCTGTTGGCACACCTTCTGCGGAGGTGGAGCCTTCAAGCCACATTGGCCTAATTGGTCTAATGGTCCGCATTTATGGAAAACCAAAAGGCAAGCACTTAAAGAGGGCCATTAAAAGTGCTTAAAACTGAGTGCTGATCGCGATATTAGTTGATTAAGATCCGGTACTTAGAATGGCTCACTCGGCGCAAAAGGGTCCGCCACAGCCGCCAAAAACGCCCGAAATGTTTACCAAATGTTCGGCGAATTTGTCAAGACCTTGTCGCGCTGACAGAGCCGGTAATGAAACTGTCAACGGGCGACAAGAGTTCGCCTCCGCCGTTTGGATTGATTTAATTAAACTCACATTTGTGCGCACAGAATGCGCAAATGAAGCAATTGCACGTCGTCGACCACGACTGCGATGACAAGGCATTCGGAGAATGCTAGTGGACTGGCTGTCCAGAAAGCCTCAATTCGAGGCATATTTAAAGTTCATTTCGTAATGGTCACAATAAGAGGAGATATGTGATTATAGCATTAAGATACATGACGAAAAATTAGCTTGCAATAATGCCCTGTACTTTTAAGTTCCTTCGAACGGGTGGAATTTAATTCTGACCGGTTTTATAAAATTAATTTAATTTATTCCACGCTATAAAGGGATTAGACAAACTACATTAATTACTAAATTATATATTGTTTTCCTGAGTTTGCTTTCTAAATAAGATAATATCTTTAGGAACTGTCTAGAAAAATATATATTACATTTATGTTTTAAGAAAATTACTATTTACTAAGAAAAATACAACGTTTTATTCATTTAATTATACTAAATATATTTCAAACTATAGCTAATAATCATATTTAAAAAGACCCTTTCTCTCTGTGTACCCTCTAGTGCCAGTGCAAGACGTTGCGGCTATTAATCTTCAAGTGTTGGTTGTATCGTCACCGAGTCATATGGAGCGAGTGGCCGGCAGAAAGACCTGCCACAGATTTTGTTTCCCCGCAGATTGGTTACTTTCGAAATGGCCGAGCCGAACAGCTAATGAGCATCGGTCCAGGGCGTTGTTGTGAAAGGAAACACAACTGTGCTGTGATAGTTGTGATAGTTTTGATAGCCGCGAATCGCCCCGGGGCAGGCACAAACCACCTACGTTTCCGCCCGGCTCTAATGTCGTAACATAGGACGCGGACTGCTCCAATTACATTGTTATATCATACATACGTGACCATATCGGCTGACATTGACGGCACAGCCTTGAACTGGCAATCGGCTTTAGAACCGGTACCACATAAGTGCTTATTTAGATCGTAACTTGGCATTAACTTTGGTCAAAGTAAGTATTCTCCGAAAAGCTGAACAACAAAAAATCCACAATTAAGAAGAAAGAGTGCCAATAACAAAGTGAATGTCTACGTGTGGGGCTTGGCCCACGGGGGCAGTGAGCTTACATTTGCTAATTAGAGTAATCATCGGGTGATAATGCCCCCAATCTCAGCAGCACTCATCCACGCACAAATTTGGCTCGAATGGGATATTTGGGAGGCAGTAAAAAACACACTCCCATGTGTCACAATGCAAAACAAATACCGAGCCGGGGCAGTTAATGCTAACTTGGCTAATTCTGCCCGCAAACCAGTTTCGATCCAGCAGCGGCGGCTGCAGTCACCTTTTTTGCATAACCCCTTTTAAGTGGGGCTTTTCACGTTTTTTGGGTTAGCTCAGGCAGCCAACGAGATCAGAGGCAGAGAACATTTTTTCGGTTTTTCGGATTATCGTATTTTCAATTCGAGCACCGAAAAAAAATGTAAATCGCTCGAATTGCTTTCCATTTTCAATTGGGAGCAAACAAGTTGGTCCCTCAGCAGTGTCTCGAAAGAGCCGGCTCCTCGGCCCGTGGGCTTTCACTGGCTCGATATATTGGTCAAATGTAAATGGGTTCCTGGCCAGACCGACCGACACACCGGCGACCGTATTATGAAACTCGAATCCAGTTCAGTTCGCTCGACTAGCCTCGTTGAAAATCCAGTCTGAGTGCTAGTTGAAAAAAGGGAATTAAAACTGAAGATATTATTGCAAATATGAATAATTATTATAATCATAAGAGGGCAGAATATAAATCTTAAGTTTGACTGGGCAATTACTAAAATTTAAATGCAGTATATTCTTTACATATTCGCAAAACAAATCTTCAATTCAACAGGCCTCTGGAACAGGTTGTGGTATTTTAATTGCCCCGCCGCTGAGTACATTTAATTTATAACTGTCTGTTTACCTTAATTTTGCCCCATCATCGGGTATCACCCAGTACAATGGACTCTCGCTCTCCATTGACAAAAACACCCGCCATTCGATATAAATACCAATGAATTCCCAAAAATGCGAAAATAAAATCAAGTGACTTATTTATTGGCATTGTGGCTGGCGACCGATAGGCGATAATGAACTTGTAAAGAGAGAAACACCAACCCCCAATTGCCGCTGGCAAAAATAACAACTGAATTACAACAATTGGTGGCCGCACTTGCCAGCGGCAGCGTCATAAGCCCGCGCTTTTTAATGCAAATGTGCGGAAGCCAACGGAGCGTATGAGCGATGTCTGCCGCTAAGCCATGCGACACCTACAGCCTGTATAAGAGATGCAAAGGCCGCTTGCAGCGGAAAAACGCGAGCAAGCAGGAGCCTCAGACGCAGACAACTTTTGTCTTAGACACCAACGACACTCTTATAAAATTCGGTGCGCCTGGCAAACGGAGCGCAGTCGCTAAACGGCAAGCGCAACGCTCAGACGTGTCGCGCGATCGGCAAGAAAGTCATTTTTTCAATTCAAAGCAGCAGCTGCAGCAGCAACGGCCACCGAAAGTGTCTCACAACAGTAAGCAAATGCCAGATGGACCAGCAGCAAATTGGCCTGGCCGCAAAAACAAAATAAAGAAAAAAAAAAGAAAAACAAAAGACTTAGGCAACGAACGCGGCACGTCGCGGAGTGCGGTTTCTAACGGTTAAAGTGCAAATTGCCATGCATTTAGTTATAATGCTCGCCTGCCGCAGTTTCGATTTCGGATCCGCTTCAGTTTCGATTTTGAGGCGTTGCCAATGCCACTCTCACCGCCCGCCTGAATTCTTTGATACCGAAAGGAAACATGTAAACAATGCCCATCGGGTTAATTGGCAAATCAATAGCGATATAGCCATCGCAGCCAAGGGTACGCTACGCGGCGGTTGCACATTTCTGTGAATTATTAGCCAAATGCGCCAATCGCGTGTGTCAGTGTGTTTGTGCGGCCCAAAGAAGCCGCTGCCGGAGAACGGAACTGTGTTAATTAGGTTTAGTTGGCAAACGCATTTTGAGTTCGACTTGGCTTTGTTTTGGTACCAATTAAAATCGATCGCTGCCAAAAAGTGCAGCCAGCCGCCACTCGACGTGACTTCTGATTTAGACGGGATTTATGGCCGCGATACACATGTCTGGTATTTGGTATTAAGGAAGCTGTATGACGACGACCTTTCCCGCTGCCTGCAAATAAATAACGAAATTTACAAGCAGGTGTTAATCAAAATTTGCAAACGTGCCTTCCGCTCAATTCCGCAGCAATCGGATGCCTTTATGAGAACCCCCAAAAATAGCCAATTCAAATAATAATAAGATGGCGGTAATAGTACAACTCAATTGTGGAGAGGTGGAACAGTTTTTTACTTGCAATTTTTTGAATCCGTGAAACGCGTGAGAACACGCTGGCTGGCAAGGTGCAAAACAGATTCAGATAAGGCAACACACGATTGCTCGGCTTCATGTTAACCGCGTTACTTTGTAGTATGTGGTACTAGTTAGTGCAACTAGGTTGAAGTTATTTTTCTTAATTGGCCTCCGGCGTCCGTCCATTCAGTTACATCACAGCTGGCACTGGGAATACCTCAAAGGGACCTATTAATAAATGACCTGTCCAAATATGGCCCACAATGTATAAATTTCTTTTTTTTGTTAACTCAATTGTCTCGCCAAGATTTATGTTCGAAATGCCAGATGAAATATAAAGAAAATGAACCTATTGTGGGGAAGTTAATCAGTGAAGAGATTTATAGAAAGAGTGGTAGTTAATAATCGGATGGTCCATTGTGCAGCTTTATAAAGAACTATCTAAAAATAAAACTACAAGATAGATTTATCATAAAGACAATATAGTTACCTAAATTATTATAACATTAGGAATAACATAGAAGGACTTTACAAACTTAAATTCGTTTAATAAAATAATATAATTAAATCTTTAAAATGTTGCCATGCATTGTCTTTAAATATTTTCTATTAACCTTAATTAACCAGAACTAAAACGTGAATTTTATAGCGATCGAACTTGCATGTTCAAAATAAACCAAACCAAGCCATTGTTGAAAAGGTTAACTTCAATACCGGTATTTCATAGTTTTCCTGTGAGGTTTCTATCGTGCAGTGAAGCAGTTTTCAGCTTTTGCTTTCAAACCGCTTCGTGCTCAAATTTAATATACAAATTAAACAAAAATTAAGCGAAATTTCATTGGCCTGCCATAGCTCATCAACATGAATGGCTATCAAGCGAAATGCGAACATAACCACAAACAAAACATGAAAAAACACAATAATAACATGTAAAAAAAAGTGAAGACAAGTGGCTTTGCGGTTTCGCGGCTTGTAACTTTTGAATTGTAAACTTTTTAAATGGTTTTGTTCCGCTTGCCCTCCTTCGGGTCCAATACTTGTGACAAAAAGCCAGGCCGTTTTTCTTGGCTTTTTCTCTTCTTTTTTTTAGAGCTCAATTTTCATTTATTTTGCTGGGAAGCCGTTTGGATTTCCGCTTGGCGTTGCACAAGTGTTATGTAAAGTGCACAGATACGCAGAAATAAATCTCTCTCATGCGTGTGGCGCCGGGATCAGCCTTGACTTTTAACTCTTTTTTTTACACAATTCATCAAATAGCACACTAGCTTGCTGGAAATTACAAAAATTCAATTATCTTTAACTGCTTATAACGGCACGCGCCAATGAAAGTTTCATGCCATGTTTGTCTGCAATTTGCCAGGCCCAAACAAGTCTAGGAGTTGGTCGTAAATAGTAATAGTATGTGATTTAAACGGGATTAGACACTACTGCCCACATTGGCCAAAACCAAAAATATTCAAATGTCTGAGCACTGTCCGATCAAACTGTCAGTTCCTTGTAAACTGAAAATTGCAAAGCTCGAGTTGTAATTAAAAACCCATATGTATTACAGGTACATTAAAAGATACTGACAGAAAATAAAAAATACAAAAATACTTGTCAAATTCAGGAACTGGCACACATTTATATAACAATACATTTACTATCTGCATTAATTTACGTCCTTTCTCCGTTTCCATACAGGGGAAGTGACACTTTTCCCAAATGGTTTTTCGCAACCTATTCTTTAAGCCCTTTAAATGCAATTTTTGCAGTGCATATTCTGCAACTGGGTATTTAGTTCGTGACTGGGATACCATTGGCGTGAGAAATTAAAGCACACACATACGTCATTCCAGTCGCACGCTGTAAGCCGGCAACAGATGCAGATGCAAGCGCAGGTATCTGATGGATACGGATACTTCAATCGCTGCACTCGGGTTGACGCCTGTTGAACTGACCCAAACTCATTTGCATACAATCGCCAAGCCCACACGGGTTTTTCTGCAGTCTGCAATCCGCATACCGGCATCTTGGCACCGGAATTGGCACATTTACATGCAATCTATATCAACGTCAATATCTGCAGCTGAATCTAGTTAGAAAGGGCTTTTGTCTGATATCTGGGGGCCATTACATTACGAAGTACTGGCACCACTTCGTTCTATGGAACTGCCTGGGAATCCTATGAAACAGGCGAATAGGTATTGTATGTAGATTATAAATAGCCAATTAGAAATGAATCGTCTGCAATTGAATTAAAACGACTTGCTAATCGGTCGGGGTTAATTCATACAAAATCACGATCCAGGGTCTCGTGTAGTTTTCTGATTGATTATTCATTTATGGCCAGTGGTTTCCAAAGTTAATGCACTGTAAAAAGTAAGCCGATGCTAAAAACAAGAGTGCTGGAATTAAAATCAGTTGAATATTTCAATATAACTCTAAAATATATTTATATTTTAGAAAATATATATAGAAAATAGAGGGTAGCTTAGAAAATGAGCTCATGATCCTAAAAACGATCATGACTTGATCAAATACAGTTTTCGCTTTATTTCAAGGTAAATTTTAGTTATATTCAAGTTAAAATAGATTTACTTTAAACGCAGTACTGCTTTTTTTTTTTAACGTGTTACAGCTTTTTAATTATTCTCAATAATCATAACTATTTTAAGCTGCGATTTTTATGTTGGGAAAATCTCTGACTCCGATTTCCTCCGCTGATGATTGTCCGGAAAGAAGGCCGGAAATAGAAATGATAGATAAGCGGCTGCCAATCGCAGTTTGAGGCAGTTTAAGTTCTGGTCTGGGTGTGACTGCAGCAGCATCAAGTAATTCCAGTTTTGTGTTCCTTAATTTACAGGTTCCCCACTTGCCATGTTTCGAATCCTCGTCGGAGTGACTTGTGCACTCCTTTGGACGCCAGCGAGTCAGGCTCTGACTCCTGGCCTGCAGGTGGCCAAGCAGTGGAAGCTCCTGCGCTATAATTTCGAGCCCCAGGCGCCGGTCAGCGATCCCAATTTCTTTAGTCCCCAAAATGTGTTGATCACGGGAGTAGCTGTAACGGATGATCGCATCTTTGTGGCCACGCCGAAGCTCTTTTCGGGCGTATCCTCCACCGTGAGTTGGGTGTCCAAGGCGCAGTTCGGGGATTCCCCCACCCTGCAGGCCTTTCCCGATTGGTCCTTTTCCAATACCGGTCGCAGCGACTTCAACTGCAGCGATCTTATCCTAACCTCCGTCTACCGCCTGCGCCTGGACTCTTGCAATCGCATTTGGCTTCTGGATGCCGGTGTTTCCCGCTCCCTCGAGGACTACGAGATCACCTGTCCACCGAAGATTCTCGTGGTGGACCTGTCGACGGACCGAGTGGTGCGCAGAATCGATTTCCCGCCGGAGGTCCTGCGCGGCGAGTCCCTATTCACCAACATGGTGATCGATGAGACGACGGCCAAGGGATGCGACGATCTGTTTGTCTACATCACCGACACCGTGGAGCCGGGCATCATAGTGTACGACAGCGGAAAGGATGTAACCTGGAGGGTGTCTCACCCGGCCATGTATCCCGATCCGGACTTTGCTCAGTCGGAGATCCAAGAGGATCGCTTCGTTTTAATGGACGGAGTTGTTGGTCTGACCTTTGACGAGCGAACTGGCGTGGTTTACTTCCAACCTTTGGCAACGGATAGGTGAGTCATCGCAATAAAAAATTAATTAGTTTTGAAATTACATTATAATAAAATAAATCAATCCTTCATCCCTTTTTACAGAGTCTTCTCCGTGCACAAGAATGTCCTGCGAGCGGGTCCTCTGCCCGATAACAAAATGCTGGACGTGAAGCTGGTGGGCAAGAAGAGCTCTCAAGGCATTGGACTCTCCGTGTCGCCGTTTGACAGTAGCCTGATCTTCAGCCCGCTTAGCGAAACGGCGATTGCCTCGTGGAACCCAACGACCAATCAGCAATCCGTGCTAGCCTACGATCGGGATCAGCTGCAGTTCGTGGCCGATATAACCACCACCAGATCGGAACCGGGCGTCATCTATGCCATCTCGTCAAAGTTCCATCGATTCTTCCTAAAGAACCTGAATCCGAGTGAGTTTAACAACCGCATTGTCCGGCTGGAACTGCCCGCTGGAAACTCCCTACTGGGCCACCGCGTAGCCCTGCCCGCTCCGCCCACGCACAATAGTCTGCTGAACTACGGCGTTTACAATACCCACGCCCAGACCTCGACGAATGCCCTGCAAACCTACTTCACCAGTCCGGGACTGACCACGCCCTTCACCACCAAGACGCCCTTTAAGTTTGAAACTGGCGGCATCGTCAATTATGCCGCCCGCAATCCCTTTACTGCCCTCAACCAGGGCGAGGCCTTTCCGCCCAGCAAAGCCACCAGGGACAACTACCAGCGGTCCTACCTGGACACCCTGGTGGGAACCACCGCTCCGGCGTCCACTACTCGGGTGGTTTCATTGCCACCCACCGCCTACACTACCCGACACAGCGGGTACTACTATCAGCGCGCCACGAGATCGGCGGGACAGCATTAGGAATTGCTGTTCTAGCTCTTAATGTGTGTGCACGCTGCGTATGCGCAATGCGAAGAGCAGCTGATGTAAATAAATCTCCGTAAATGTATATTGATTAAATTAATTTAAAGAAAAATTGATGCACTGTTTGTTTTAAAGGAGAATGGGAATTATTTGTTGAATTTAAGCTACTAATATAATAGATAAACTTATTGGTTGTTCCAGCTAGGAACCAGAAATGTTTCTCAGTTCCTCAGTTTCTGTTAATGATTGGGATAGTAGTTGTGGATGTAAAATACCATTAAATGATTTAAAGCTCTTAATTGAAATAAAATATTTTTCTATAATAAGAATGACAACTACAATAAAATAGATTTGGTCTATAATATAGATTAGAATGTTGCAGAGGCAGCTAATGGATGCATTACATTTTATTATCTCTAAAGAAATAATAATTAGGGATTGGTACTTATCCTATGTTTTTTTCATATCCTCAACAAACACAAAACTAACATTGGTATCAAATTGTAGTTTCTGATCAAAGAACCACCTCAAGGACAACATAAAATCACCACTTGGAAACGGGAGGAGCAAAAGTTCAGGTTTTAGATAAAATCCCTTAATAATTTGAGGGCCCTGGTAAAAAAAGGAAATAAATATAGTATATTATATGAAGAAAAGTATGAAAAACGTACCACGAAAGGACATGTGTGATTGATATTCGAAAATTCTTTAAAGAGCCCAAAGACTATTTTCGCTACAGGGTTATAGTTCGCTCGCATAAAACGGCAGCAATCCACCATCACCTTTATAAGCCAAGGCTTGTAGCCGCTTTCCCTTTTGTATAGATTACTGTTGACATGGACGTTATTTACAGAATGGAGAACAGTTCCGTTGATATTAAGGATAACCTTATCGCGAGATACGGCCTTAAGCCGACACTCATTATACTGGAACCAGGATTTGTTGTAGCTCTCACAGACAACATTGGTAAACTTGAAAACAACTGCACACTGTAAAACGGATTTCAACATTTGATTTATTTTCAAATGTTATTTCACAACTCACACTTAAGTCTGATGCAAATACTCCAAGTAGAGCACAATAAATACAAGTCCACCGCATACTGCATAGAGAGCAGAATCTAAATATCTCATATTTTTTTAAAAACATATATTTATATATTGAGGAACAGGAAATATTGCAATTATAGTGTCATTAAACCATGGCTAATGAACCTTTACATTTTCCCCACAATTAACGCTCTGATTGGGTCACAGTAATATGTACTCTTCGGATTAAGAGTTTTTCGTTTAATATTTTCAAAATGAGTGGTTATTATAACTATTGAACCGTAATTCTTTCCCAATGCTAAATAATAATAATGACGGATAGATGGATGATGAATAATGGATTTGGTTATAAAAGTAGCTAATGCATTTTATGAACTCTTCTCACAAATTATCCTCAATAAAGACAAAACTAACATTGGTGTCAAATTGTAGTTTCTGATCAAAGAACCACCTTAAGGATAACATGTATTCGCCACTTGGAAATGGGAGAAGCAATAGTTCGGGTTTTAGATAAAATCCCCTAACAATTTGTGGGCCCTGGTAAAAAAGAAAATTATTATAGTATATTTCGCGTAGAAATGTAGATAAAACTTACCACGTAAGGACATGTGTGATTGATATTAGTAAATTCTTTAAACAGACCAAAGATTAGTTTAGCTATTGGGTTATAGTTTTTTCGCAAAAAACGGCAGGATTCAATTTTAGTATTTATGAGCCACGGCTTGTACCCACTTTCCCTTTTGAACAGCTTGCCTTCGGTCTGAGCATTATTTACGGAATGCAGAATAGTTGCGTTCATATTCAGGATCACCTTCTCCCGAGATACGGCTTTCAGGCGACACTCGTGAAACAGAAACCAAGATTTGTTGTAGCTTTCACAGACAAAGTTGGAAAACTTAAATGTAACTGCATGCTAGAAAATAGGTTCTATTAGTTATGTTCCACTTATATGTAGGTGTTATGCCACAACGTACACTTAGATTTGAGAAAAATGCTCCTAGCACAGCACAATAAATAAAAGTCCACCGCATATTATGCGCCTAATATTTATTCTGAGCACAGAAAGCAGAACCTATATACCTATATATATATATATATATATACATATAAATATTGCAATTATTTTGCGATTAAACTGGTTATTTCTTGCATGATTGGCGTTTAAATTTCAGACAATATGGGCTATTAGATAGATTAAGACTTAAGGATTTATATATTTTAGCTTGACCCCAAAATAGCGAAAAAATGCAAAATCATTTCAAGTTTAATTATGCCCAAATAATAATATAATCGTAAGTGGAAAAGGGAAAAACCAATAAAATTCTTTGAGAATCTGTTGGCCGACATAAAGACACTTGTGATTCATATTGAGAAATCCCTATAGAGCCTCTTTGAATATGAACCAAGAATTTTTGTAGCTCCTACAGATCACATTTCTGAGCGATCTAAGTAGTTAATTTTGTAATTTTTTATATATTTAAGTATTATAAAATCAATCTCATACTGTGGTCTCCAAAAATCAAACTAATTTTCGATGTAGCAAGAACAATAGGTAACTGCCGAATTAGATGCACTTAAGCGCAGTAAACTTACAACAATTAATTTCTGATTAATATATACATTTTTTTAATTTGCCAGTTAGTATTCTTTGTATTTTTTTCATATATTTCAGAAAGCAATATATTTTAGTTATAATTTAAATTTAATCGATCTGTGTTTTGAATTGTAGTTGAGCTCTTTTTGCAAATACCACAATTCTCTCTAAGCAAATAGCATTATTTAACCTCTGATACGGGAAGCAATGGATAACCAGTAGTAAACGTTTCCCAAACACATTAATTTCTTCTTTAATCTTCAATATATTTCATTATTATTATCTTCTCTTGCAAGGAAGCTCCCAAGTATGATAAATGTGACCAATAATGGCAACTATTTATCGCTTTCAAGCCAATTAAATATACGTTAATATCGGCAGCGATACTTAATGCTGGATTATTTTTCCATTTATATGCAATGAATGGCAGTGTCACAGCTTAGTTGATTATCAAAGACATTAACTATAATGTCGAAACGAGTCTGCCACCTGCCGCAGATTACTGCAGTCACCTTAGGAAGCCATATCTGGACCAGGGTATTAGAGATTGGCCAATACTTCAAAGGTGACATGCCTGCTTCCGGCAACTCAAGCTTTGCTTAAATCTTACTAAATTTGGGGGATCCGTTATTATTTATTATTGTATTTTAACACCTTGCGGTTGTATTCCTTGAGTTTTTCGCAAACTGGGGTAAGGTTAAGCCAAATGTGTGAAGAATATTACTGGGCTAAGTCCAAATGTAGCGACCAGTTTCGGTCATCAAACAATATTCGCTTTTAAATGCCATTAATAATTTGAGGCTTAAACCGGTCGACGGCAGGCGTCGGTGGAATTAGATAGTATCTCCTGTATCTTCGGACAGTAATTGATGGGGGAAACAAGAAACAAATTGTACAGGGGCAAGGTGGACAGATATTTGTATGTTATACCAGATTGCGATTATTGCATGCAGTCAAGCGTGTGGAATTGGTTAATCGATCAGGAATTGAATGGATTCACTTTCAAATATCGAATATTAACTGTTGCAGAACTTGGTCGTATTAGAATCAGATCATTTTAATATAATTATGTTCCATGTATTTCCCTTTCCATAAAAAATTCGTTAATTAAAAACGAATTTGGTAACGAGGAAGCGTTTTCTGTTAATTGATTTGAAATTTAATTTTGATGACAAGCCGACTGCATTCAACTGAATCACTTTCTAATTTCAGTATATATATGAGATGTTTATATATACTTACAAATCGTTAAATATTAAAAATATATCCGAATTGGCTGAAAATAAGAAAGAGAGGTGGGTGACGAGTTCGAAACCATAAATATTTTATGACTTGGCTCTCATTCGAATCGAATGTATAAGCTGCATCAATTAAGTTTCGTTTGTACATTATGAAAGTGCAATAAAAACGCTTTTAGTTTCGTCACTCTATGGAGGACAGAATATCTCAATGGACAAAATGCCTTTAATTAATTAATCAAATTTAGCCAAGTTACCAACGACGACTTCATAGACTCTGCATTACTCTCGGCTGTGACATTAATGAGGCGTGAAATGACAGACCAACTAGTTTTTCTGCATTAAGTGTGTTGACTTCTCAATTTTTTCTGTCTTGCGGCTTAATTCTTAGTGGCGTGCGCCTCCATCAAAGTAATTTGCATATATAATCGGAATCAACTGTGGTCATAAACCCACAATGATTTATTCATTAACGATTATAAGTTATGTTAACAAACTAGTTATAGTTTTGTCTTTCTCAATTTTTTTATTTGTTCATCTTAACATAGTTAACAAATGAGTGAGTAATTAAAACATTATACATTTTCAGGGAAAGTCAATGTAAACTCTCAACGAAAGGTGTAAATTATTTATTTAGTTCCCCTAACTATTTTAGGGATATTACCTGAAATAATATCGAAAGTGACATAATAAATAACATATCCGATTTTATTTGCATGACAAACGGCAGCATCGGTAGCCAAAATTCGGTGGAACCAATAAACTCTAAGCACCCATTGGATTATTCATGAGCGATTGGATATTTATAAATCGGTTAGCTGCCTGATAACAACTGTCCGTCGTATTTTCAATGTCAATACATTAAGTCAACACTTTCATAGCTTTTGAACTCCATTTAGTTATGTATGTGGTTCAATCCCATTAATTAACCTAATTCCAAGAATCTAAGATACACTTACTCTTCTCTGGGGCTTACAAAATTAAGAAACTATTTAGGAATGATCTTGAAAATATAATTAAATATTATTGTGGTAAATTCTTCTTCTTATTTATTTTAAGATTACAATTTGCATTATATTCTAGCATCTCGTTATTGTTACGAACTTTATCCCACACCTAAAGTACTCTCAGAAAGAGACCGTCATATTTAGCGACGAAGCTTTAGAGGAAAGAGCAAAAACACCAACTTATACAATATACATTTTAAAAACCAGTTGTGTTATACAAAATGAATTTTGTTTTTGCTATTTCACAATGTTTACGAAATTTTGGCGTCTGATGGTTCAGTATAATGGCAAGAGCCCTCGAGTAAGGATCACTCTTGACGAACAAAACCTGAAAATGTAAGGGAATGTTTACTTTCGATAACCTTAATTAATCCGAACTTGTTACAGGCTAATTCTACCTTTTTTTATATGGTTAACTTCACAAAGTCTTTGCCTGGCTCAGTATCACTATAATATTAATCGCCCGAAGCATAATCATCCAGAGTTTAAGTTTCCCTCGGAATACAAGGAGCTGCAAAGAGTTTACGAATGGAAGAATCTTCAGTATGGCTTTCCCAGCGACCAAGAACGGCAGGAGGTGCTGCGAAATGGTCGCTATAATCCCGACAGTCCCATACCGATCGATGTTGATGTATATTACCCAGGTAAGCACACAACAAACAGCTTTAGGGGAGTCACCGGAATCAGAGTTTTTGAGAGTCACTGATTCTTCTCAATCGTAATCGGATTATAAACATTTTTACTAAATTTTGTTCAAAGGTATCGGATACATCGCATTGATATTTAAAAATCTATTAAGTACGTGTTTTATTATCATGAATCTTAAACCATAATATATATTTTCAGAGCTCATCTCAAGGCATTCGCCAATCACTCGGTTTCTTTTTAAATTCCTGTTCTTATCGAGATTATAATAAAACAAGAATTCTTTGACATTTTAGGTAATGGCGCCCGTGCTCGCCTCTTTGTGACATCACCACGCTTTGGTCAGGGTGTTCCCTATTCCTTGGCCTATGTCACAGATGTCCAGGGGGAAAATGGCACGGAACTCCAGGCCTATCCCAGTTACCAATGGCACAGTAGCCACGGAGCCAACTGCGATGGCCTCACATCCGTTTATCGGGTTCACATCGATGCCTGTGGACAGATGTGGATCTTGGACAGTGGAGAAATCGAGTTTGTCCAGTATTGTGCGCCGCAGGTGGTGGTCTTTGATTTGGCCACCAATCAGTTGATTCATCGATACCGACTGCCAGAAGCCTCCTTTAAGGCAAAGGTCAGCCGGTTCGTAAACATATTCGCGGACATACGGGATCCGCCGCCTCGTGGACAATGCAAGGATGTGTTTGCCTACCTGGCCGATCCCACCAGCAAGGCCATAGTGGTCTACGATGTGGCCGCTCAGCAGTCGTGGCGCATTGAAAACAAGTTTACCTATCCGGACGCCAGATTCGGCACCCACACGGTGGCAGGCGAGAGTTTTGAGTTGCTCGATGGACCCCTGGCCTTGGCGGTGACGCCTCTGGGACTGGGACTACGACGCCACTTGATTTTCCATGCGCTGTCCAACGACCTTGAGGTGGCCATTCCCCTGGATTTACTCAACAATGCCACGAATTGGAAGGGGGGCCTCAGTGCCTCCCTTTCGGATTTCGTGACTCTGGGCAGGCGGGGAGTTCAGTGTGCCTCGCATGCCATTAGCCGACAGGGATTCTGGTTTTGCGGCTTCCTAGAACCCATCGGTATCTTCGGTTGGGACATACGCAGGCCCTACACTCGCGAAAATGTCCAGTTGTTGGCCCTAAATCCGGATACCCTGCAGTTTGTGAGCGGCATGAAAATAGTTCAAAGACCCGGCGACGGTCGCGAGGAACTCTGGCTGCTGTCCGACCGACTGCAGAAGATATTTGCCGGAACCATCGACTATTCCGAGATCAATTATCGGGTACTACGCTGCGACGTTGACGACCTGCTGCAGGGGCGGGGCTGCTTTTAGATCCGATATCCGAGAGACTAAACACCAGAGACCCTCGAGAACTGAGAGTCTGGGCTAGCTGGCAGTGCAAACACCATTTAAGCGGCCATAAAAGATGTCCAACCATAAATCTTTGAGCTATTCGAAAGTGTTTGTTTGGTCGCCACAGGTACACGACCTTTGTTTAAGGGACCGCTGGTCAATTACACTTCGAAAAATGCCTATGCCTCAAAATTGAGGAAAATTACTTATTATTAAGATAGCTTTTAAAATTCACAAAACATCTTGTAAGCTTATAGTGAAGAAAAAATGCGTTTTCAATATATTCACAATAAATACTCTGAAATTATCATTTAATTTATATCATAAATAAAAACATTTTAAAGTTAGATCTAGAGGATAATATTTTTGCAGTGCAGTCTGGACCAAAGGCTAACACCTCTATCGCGCCTACCTGTGCACCTCTTCAGTCTTCGGCGACCGTTTGAACAGTATGGATCTGTCATTCTGTAGGTTCTCAGTTAGTGCCATGATCGCAATCCTTCTCAGCTTGGTCTGTGCAGTTCAGGGCCAGAAGCTGGCTCTCAAGGAGCTGCACACTCTCCACCAGTGGACGAACTTGAGTCTGGGAGATGACCAGGCCTTGGGCAATCGCTTCCTACCGGTGGACGTGGATATTGAGTATGGAGACGAGGGCAGGCATCGCACCTTTCTCACGATTCCACGCCTGGGAATGGCCACACCCTTCACACTGGCCACCGTGGTGTCTGATGACAACGAGGTGGTGGAGAATCCCAGGCTGGAGCCGTATCCCAATAAAGATTGGCATGTTCCGCCCAACAATTGCTCTGGCATTACGTCGGCCATCAGGACTTATGTAAGTTTAAGTGATGCGAATCCTTATGAAAGAAATTCTAGAAATCTATAGAGATTTCAAAGTCTATAATATAAAGTTATAATATTATAATTATGTATTATATTTCCTACAGATCGATCAGTGCTGGCGACTCTGGGTGGTGGACTCCGGGCAGGTCAACTCCCTGCAGTTGTGCCCGCCGCAGGTCCTGACCTTTGACCTGGTCAGGGACGAGCTCATACAGAGGCACTCACTGCCCCCGAATACCTACACGCCCAGCGTTTCCATCTTCACCGCTTTGGTTGTTGATCTTGCTGAGAGTGGCACACCCAATAGATGTGTGGGCGGCAAGGCCTATATTGCCGATGCCTGGGGGTATGGTCTCATTGTGTTTGACTCTTTGACGGGCAGATCCTGGCGCATAGAGCACGAGTCCATGAGACCTTTGGCGTTTGTGGGACTGGCTCGGTCCACAAGCTCCCAGGCGGGAATATTCACCGTAAGCTTGAGTCCCAACGAAGTAGAGGACAGATTCCTGTACTTCCACACGCTAAATGGCTTCAATGAGGTGAAAGTGTCCCTTGCGGTGATCAACAATGAAACCCTCTGGAAGTCGTCTGATACCAATGCCAGTACTGCACTGGATGGATATTTCCGCATCCTAGGCACCCGGGGTATCCAATGCGAGTCCGAGGTAATGGATCAATCAGGGAATCTCTTCTGCAGCCTCATTAGCTTGGGAGCGCTCGTGAGATGGGAGGAGAGCTCTAATTATACAGCGGACGACCTGCGAGTGGTGGCCTACAATCCGCACAAGATCAAGTTCGTCACGGGCCTGAAGATCAACCGGAATTCCCAGGGAGAGGAGGAACTCTGGGCCCTGAGCAGTGAGCCGAAACTCTTTGTGGGCGGTGCAATGCCGGAGAACGGGGTCAAGTTCCAAATTGTTGGCTGCCGCACGGCTGACCTTCTTGCCAATACACCCTGTACAGTGGGTGTCACTGAATCCGCGTCCACTAAATTAGCAGATTAAGTTAAATTACACATAAATATTAAGATTTATATAAGCTATTTAAAAGTTAGTTGATTTTTTTATGAAACTTTTGGAAAATACCGCAATGAATTCTTCAAATAGAATTAAAATAAAATAATCAAAAGATAATATTTATTTTGTTTCATTATTGTATGTAGTTAAAAGTATTTCTTTTTAATTTTAAAATATTAAACATTTCGAATCTGTTTCGAGTCTGTTTTCTTCATTGCTAGCACTGCAAAGCTGCCAGCTATAACACTCTTTTCTGCTTGTTAGTATATTTGCTACACCGCCACAGTATATTTCGCCCGGCAGACCTACGGTCACACTTCCTCTCTGTTTACGTGTATTACTTTATTTTGGATTTAGTTTTATTTACCCCTAAAAAATTATTAAATATGACGAACCTCCAACGCTGGCTTTTTTATGCCTCGCTCTTTGCGGTGCCCTATCTAGCAATTGTTTTTGGAACGGTGCAAACGCAACTTACGACGAAGTATTTCCTGCACATTCAACTGCTCCCCTTGCTGCTTCTCGTGATTTTTGGCGTAAGTTCAATGGAAATATGCTGCAGATAACTCCCGAGCCTCTGAGTAATAATCATTATCTCCCAAACACAGATCTTTTCCGTGTGGACTGTCCTGTATCGGACTTTTACCTTCAACGACTGCCCCGAGGCCGCCAAGGAGCTGCAGGCTGAGATTCTGGAGGCACGCAAGGACTTAATAGCCAAGGGATTTCGGTTTCGAGACTAAGGTGGGGGGATCCGAACTCCTCAGGACTTGTGCATGTTAATCTGTAATTCCATTATTTATAAAAAGTTTCGCAAACCAACCTGAGACCGTGTTTTATGTTTAGGGAAGCCTTGTAAGGGTTGATTTCCCCAGGTGGCAAAGTTGGTAGGACACGAATCTGTTGTTGAGGTTTTGGTGGCTAGGAAAATTTTTTAGATTAACCAACAATGAATATATGTAATTAAATAAAAGCGAGAATCATGAATTTAAGATGTTTTATAACTGAAAATCCCAAGAACCTGCAGAGATGTCGATTTTACCTATACGAAGTTTACGAAGTTTACCTCTCTGGTTTAATTTTCTTGCAAATTTGAGATATTCAGATCAATTTGAGCTGTCTTTTTTTAAATTGAAACCTTTCCATGATACAAAATGTTTATTTTCGGTGTTTACTTAAAATAATACATTAAATTTTTTATACAAAAAGTATTTCTGAAGGAGTATTTTAGTCTTAAACATTTTATTAAATATTTTAATGTTAAATTAAGTACCAACTGAAGTTTTTTAATACTGACAGTGATGGCTTTACATTTTTAATCTAAAATATTTATTTATTGAAGTGTTTAACGCGTAACTTTTTTATTATTGTTGATTGTTTTATTAAGTTTTTGTTATACTTAATAGCAGATATATTAGACTCCCATCCTCGTTTTAAAAGCTGCGATCGTGCGCTTTAAATATCGATGTGTATACGATAAAACGAAGCCCAGCCCACATTATGCATGCAGCTCTGGCTCTTGTTTCGACGCAGCGCTCAGCGACAGCGTCAAGCTCTCTTTTCCCCAACAATCAACAGTTCGCGCTTAGACTCCGGACCGCTCACAACGTGACTGTCGCTCGAAAGCACACATAAAGGAATAAAATAAATTGAGAAAAAAAAACAGTAGTTCCCCGAACAACAAGAAGCCAGAAAATGAGTCACAAAATCGCCGCCGTGTGCCTCCTGATGAGCTGTTTGTTTGCCGCCGTCTACGGCGCCGCTAAGGTAAGACTTTCCGGCAAAAACTAACACATATGTATGCAAAATGGCTAGGCTAAATAAAAATCATTACACAACCGTAGCGAAGCGTGTCAGGGCCGCCGAAAAGCAGTTATACTTAGTATGTAGGTGAAGACGTGCTTAAGGCGCATAGAAAATTGAATAATATACAAAAATCGCTTTAGAAAAGCTGCACCCTTTTCGTGGCAGCAACAAGTGGCATTTCACGAGTTGAACGACCTGCTCTAGCTTGGAAAATGCCGCAGCGGAAAAGTGTAGAGCATAGAGCATAGAGCATCGAGCATAATTGACACTGTAAATATGCCACCGAGCGCCCTGTTGCCTCTGCTCTGTTGTTATTTTCGTTTGGTCTCCGGCGAACCGGTTTCGAGACCAGTTTCCATTTCTCACAGACCAGCCAACCGGTGCCGGCAACCCAACTGCAACTCCATTGTACACACAGAATAAATTAGGCTAATTTTCAGACAGATTCGACCTTTTGTTCCATTTAAACTGCAGACCAAAATATGTTTTATTTTATCTCACTTTATTTTTGCACATTTTGTGACATCTGGCAGCTCAGTTACTTAGGTTTAGGGATTAACTTCGAGCTTTTTATTACTAATTTAATTTATCTTAGATCATTATCGCAAAAACTACATTAACTACTAGAGTTTTAGTTTAAAAAAGGATAAGAAACTTATATACTTAAACTTTAATAAATTTCTTGTATAAGTAGATAAATTAAATTCTTTTATAACTAAAACTCATAATATTTAACTTCACATTTTCTCTTTACTAATAACATTATTAAATAATATATATATATAATTTATAGCAAATACTCCCTTGAATAGTGAAGAATCCCATAGCTAACTTGCTGGTCCAGCAAGGTTTATAGTTTTTTTTCCGTGTAGCTACTGTTTTTGTTCAGATCGGTAAGAACGCTGGGTTCTTTCAGCGGTGCGTCAGCAGCATTTATATAACTTCCAACTCCAGCAAATAAACAATTTGCATTTGTGTGTATACGTATATACTCGTGAGCATTTTTTGATTATTTTCTTTTTTCTGTTATTTTTTCCATTGCCACTTTGTTTGCCATTGTTAAACCTATTGCGCATCAGTCACGAGTTCTAAAAAAAAAACTATTATAATAAATAGTCATTTTATCGGTTAAAGCTCACAGCAATTTGTGTAGATTCATCTGTAATCAGTTTTTATTTGGGTTAATATAATCAACTGTAAATTGCAATTACAATTACGATAGTTTTGTTTGTTCAAGGCCGGAAAATATTGCATATTTGAGATTTTGTTTAAAAGCCACCTGTAACTAACGTGTTTATAAACGTTAAGAGAAGTCTAAAATTAATTGTTGTACAGATTCGTTGAAGGGGATATGGACTGTAACCAGTTAAACAAACAAAGAGCTTTATGATGGTAGATTGCGCTTAGACTAAAATTATAAGCTGAGATCAGCATTATTTTTGTGGATTGAATTAGGGGAGTGTACGCAAAGAATGTCGCTTGATTTTAAAAACAACATGTTTAGGGAATGTTTAAATGGGTAAATCCATTGGTTCACATGCCAAACAAGACCTAATTATTTGAAATTATAGTAAACTATTGATTGTTTTGTGCTAGAAAGTAAACAACAATAGTTGTAACAATACAATGAATTAATTAATTAAGTTCAGACATGCGTTTAAATCGATTTCCACGTTTTCAATTTTAATTTCATAGGTTAAAGTCGAGCAACTTAATAAATGCTTATTTAGTTGGGCAGTAATCAAGACCTTTTTAGATCCACATTATTTTAATCACCTCCCTGATTGATTCGTTACAGAAGCATATTTTTACCTTATCTATCATTCTCATACGCATGCCGGTTCAAGTTCAACAATATTTTGGCTTGTCAACTGGAGCGTGTGCCAGTTGTTGTCCCCAATTGATAAACAAAGAGTAACAATATTTGGACCCAGTCCATTCAGGCGCATGTGATTTGCATGACTCGGCTTGGCTGCACTCTCGAAAAATGCAAATTACCGAAGGCATCCCCCAATCAGACTTGAAACGAGTGCAGCAATTTGATGCACCGAAAGAAATAAAACACTTATTATTAGGATTCTTTATTCATATTCTCCTTGGCATATTTATTATTAAAATAATCTCTTAAATTAAGTTACTTTGCTGAAAATATTGATGTTTAAATCAGATTCTTATTAAATGAAATCTTGTTATATTCCTTAGGTGCCCGTTGCTGTGTATTACGAGTCCTTGTGCCCGGACAGTGCCAAGTTCATTACGGAGCAACTGTATCCGGCGGTCCGGGGAGATCTGCGCGATGTGGTGGACCTCACCCTTGTGCCGTTCGGAAAGTCTTCGGTGAGTGTCGCCAGGCCTTGTACTTCATATTCCCTCTGCCAGGACAATGGCTCATTTGCATCGTTCCTCTTTGCAGTTCTTAACCCAGGGCTCCGAGGTGACCTTCACCTGCCACCACGGGCCGAATGAGTGCTATGGCAACAAGGTGCATGCCTGTGCCATCGAACACATCCAGGCCAACTCCTACCAGGTTGAGTATACGCGCGAGACCCTGACGATCGACTTCATCAACTGCCTGATGAAGGCCGGCAAAAACTTCCCGGACAATGTCTATCCCGGCCAGCGGTGTGCGCAGGAGAACCATATTAACAACTGGGAGAACATCAAGACCTGTGCCAACAGCACCGAGGGAAGTGTCCTGCTTCGCAAGGCGGGCGAGACCACCCAGCGGCTGAAGGAGCCACTGACCAGCGTGCCCACCATCCTCTTCAACGAGGTAAGTTACAGTTATATTAAAGCTAAATAAACAATGTATTAATTATGTGTTGCCTTATATTTTCAGCAATTCGAGAAGAAGGTTAATGACCGCGCCCAGTCGAACTTCGTCGGCACCCTCTGCCAGTATGTGTCCGCCCCACAGCCGCGCATCTGCAACGCGCACAACGGAGCCGCCGCCACCTCCTTGACCAGCGTAAGCGCCATCCTTGGCTCCCTGCTGGGTCTTTGGTCTATCATCCGCCTCCTCCACTAAGCTGTCACCTATCTCCCACAAGCCCAACTTCAATTTCCAACTCAGCCAGAACTCTGTGCAATTGGGAATCTCAACAGTTAATGCCTTGTTTTACTCTTCCACCTTTTGTTGGTTTGTTTTTAGGCCAACTGAAAGCCAAGCCGTCCAATTGTCCAGCTAGAAAATGTCTATCAGAGATCAAATTAGTTTTGCCAAGAGCTGGTCTAAATGTAACACATTTAATAAATTCTAAAAAATAAAACATTAAGCACGCTTTTGAATGTATAATTAAAATGGGGTAAGTATACGATTGAGAGCTTTACTAATGCAATTTTTACAAAATAAAACAAACATATATTTAAATTAGTCTGAGAAAACCTTTTAAAAAGAATCACTTCATCTGAAAAAATGAAATTAAAATCAATGTCAAATATTTGCAATATGCAGTCGCCTAAAAATAGGCATACATTTTCCAAACTGCATTTATAAGTACTAATATTTAAATGGCTGCAGCACGGTTTTCTTTTTACTGGTAAAATATTTTATACAAATAAATTTTATAATTTGAACGAATTATATATCACCTTTCGCAGTGAAGCCATTTGCAATATAGTAACTTTTGTAATTACAAGGAGTTATATTTAAAATCCGTAGCCCATTTAACCTTTTATAATCTTTGAAGTCTGGAAATTAATATGCATATTATATATTTTTTAATTCTCTACAAATTCCTATATAAATATATATAATTCATTAGAAATCTACAGTCCTTATATACGGGTTACCCTTCCCTTTAATAAAATATCAGATGGGGTTAGCAGACTTGTTTTCAGTGCTTCCAGATGCAGTTGATAGCTGGCTTTCCCCCAACCAGATGACAGATGAGCATCGGTGGGCAATCTCATCAGATTGTGGGAGCTGAGCCTGAAACCATGTGTTTGTTGTCAAATATTTTGATCGGCGAGCGGTTGAGCACCGTCAGCTGGTTATCGGCTAATTTGTTTTTGGCGTCGATATAGGTGTCCAGCGATAACCTGTGGGTGTGAGGGTGGATGGCGGATCAGGGGCGTATATTCACTGTAGCAACAGGCCAATCCCGAGACTATGGCAATCGCATGCAACCGGACAGATTACAACAGATGGACATGGAAACGGAGGGCAGGAGGCGGCAATTGTTGTAAACAACTCATTAGCGAATCAATTTGTAGCGCTGTTGAAATACAATCAGACTAAATATCAATTTGCTCCATCTAAGTGATATTTAAAGTACGTTTTAATGTGTTAGGAGCGACGGGGAAATCACCAAATATTAAATCTGTATTCTTGTATAGAGCAGAATAAATGTTAACAGGCTTATAAAGCCAAAGGAAAGTATCACATTTTAAAACAGGCCCCTTAAAACCTTAATTTTTAACGAAATGCTGATTAAAGCGGAAATTAGACCTTAGACTATAGAACATCTGTAATCTGGAAATGCAATAAAAATCAATTTTAGCTGAGGTGCTGATATTTTAACCCGACTTTGTAAATGCTGAGCAAGGAAAATGTTAAATGAATATAATAAATTTACATATATTCTGGAAATTTGTTTCTAAATTAATAAAAAACTTAACAATTTTCTTTGCATTTGGTGCCCAAGTAAAAAACATATAAAATGTAACCCAAGGAGTTTATTTTCAAGGAATATGATATATTTTTCTGTCCAAAATATATTAAATTTCAGACTTAATTATAATCTTAATATACTTTATGTTTTAGCTAAAGAAAAGCAATAGTATCATTCACTTTATTTAATTTACAAGAGGTTCTAAAATGTAAAAAACTAATAGAAATTACAAATTCAGAACCATCTCAAAGGGAGTCCAAAAGGGCAGCTCTGAGGGAATCACTCGGTTGGATTGTGGATCAATTAAGTGCTAAGCGCTTGAGGGCCATGGTTTTTCGGGGACAGAGTGCACTCTGTCCTCTTCAATTTCGGCAACTACGTCAGCAGGTGGTAACGCACTCGTGGCACTCGATGAGCTGCCAATGATGGCAATTCATTCACATCCGCGGGCGAGCAAATAAATCTGGGCGCGTTGGCTAAATTTGACGTTTCCCGAAGCGACTCCTCCGTCCTACTCGTTACTGCGGGCCCACGCACTAAAGTTAACCGAAAATATCGCAGCATGCTTCTAGGCAAAAGCACTTCGTGTTCGCCGCTCGGCTCTTGGCTCGCTGCTGATTGGCTGCCGCGCTCCGGCCCACACACATACACACACACACACTTACACCCATGTACTCGGGGGGCCTCAGGTGCTGCAACAGCAGCTATAAATGTGGCCTACTCGCCTTTGGCAGCACCAAAAGAACTCCGGCTTGCAGTCGAACAGCAGCAGCTACAGCATCAGCGAAACCACCCGGCAAGGACGAGGACGAGGACCAGGACGATAGACGAGGACACTTCTTTTGGCCCCAGCAGTTTACCAGTCAAGTGAAAGTAGGTGTCGCCTGATAAAAACAGTGTCCTTTAGATTGTGTTAAAGTCCCTCGACTCCTATTTAACTTGGCAAGGGTGAGTTTTCGTTAGCTGCGATTTTGCCATTACGAAATGTGTTAGAAGGTAGGCAAATTGCAAGTGAATTTATTATAAAAGATAAAGTGATTTAATCTCCATGTCTGTGGAAAAAACTAAGGATATTTTCTGAAATATATTATTAAATATAGTTGAAAGTAAAACAATTTACAAGTTCAATTATGTTAAAATTCTTTTAACTCTCATATTCTGTAATTTTTAAGATTTCTACCTAGAAGGTAGTTCATTTTTAACGGCATTCATTCTGCTATACTTTATATTTTCAAGCCGCCACATATATTGCCAATTTATTTAACTTTCGAACATTCTGAAGTGAAAATATAAACCTTTTTACGCCCATTCACCTTCAGCTATTTATTTCGAGAATTACTATAACTTCGAGCACGTTTTCCTTTAATTCTATTTATACAGAGTTTGAAAGTCTATATTCTGAATTGATCTGTAAAAAGTATACCTAAAACTACAAGCAACTTTAAGACTAAGGACTTAAGGATCTTGCAAGTTAACATACAAATTGAGTTAGCAAACATAGTAAACATAGTAAACTTTTTAAATTGCAAATAATGGTACAGTAAAGAAATGTAATTATTTATCCATGTGGTTCCTTTATTATATTCAAGTGAAATATTAATGTAGCATTTCAAATATTCAGAATATAATGACCTTATATCAATGTATACAATGTATACATTCTCCGCCAGAGAATATCTACAATATACATTTTTAATTACAAAATACGTACATAGGAAACGTTTTCTAGGCAATAACTTCCTTCGATTACGATAAAAGCTACTTACTTCCTCGGTTTGGTTTACATTTGTTGGCAATTAATTTGCCAATCCGCCTGAGGTCCTGTTTGGGCATCGACCGTTTTTGTTTATTTGTCTAATCTAATTGAATCAAATTAGATTAGGAGGCATAATTATGAAGACTCCCGGCCTCTTGGGTGGTGCCTTTCAAATGCCTCATCTTCCGCTTTGATTTATTTTTGATAACTCCCACTAAATTGCTGCTGGCTATTGTGTGCCCTCCGCTGCCAAAGTTGAGACTTCAAGTCACCGCAAAACTGCTCGTTTTCCGCCTCCAAAGTTAAAGATACAAAAAGTCAACACATTCCTGGGAGCAGCTGTATAAATCAGGCATTATCCTTGGCGAGGAAAAGTGGAAAAGTCAGACGCAACTTGTTGCTTTGGCTAAAGTTTCGCCCTAACTTGATTTGAGTGTTTTTCCTTTTCCCGGCGCAGCGCACACTTTGCATTAAGAATTCATTGCGCTGTAATGGGAGCTCAGCATGCAAAAATGCGATTGCTCCCAAAAGGGATAATATTAAATTATATCGTCTAGTCATAAAGGATTCAATAAAATATGCAGCATAATGGGCATAATGAATAAAGGAGATGAACGGATCCAGGCAAAAATTATGGCAGAAAGATTTTATGAGAATGCAGCGAAATAAACATAAACAGTCCAAGTTGGAACAATAACAAGGAAATAAATCTTCAAATTACTCCCACAGGCGCTGACCTATTTAGTTTATTGCCAAGCTTAACATAACTCAGTAATTTTGATGAGGAGACAAGACACTCTGCTCTTCGCAATTTTCAGTGGACTTCCATTGAATGTAACTTCCCAACAGGCCACAGCTATCAACTTTTAGCTTTTAACTTGTCTGCCGACTTTCCTCAACCGCGGTAAACAGCAAAAAGTCTTGACCTGACTTAGGGTACGCTTTAATTTGAATTTTTCCTGCCCTGCTTTTCCCCACATGACCAAGCTGAAATAATCTGTTAGATCTGAGAGCAATCTGATCCGATTTGAAACGATTTGTGCCAGAGGCACGCTTCCATTGCCTGACCTGGTTAGCAGCTGTTTGCTTTGTCTTTGCCAGTATTATCAGCCGGGCGATTAGAGAATTTCACACGGAAACCGATCGTGAACTTTGAATTGGGGGTTCACTCAGAAAAATTAGCTATACTCCAAGTGTCAGTTCAGAATTAATTATATTCAATGATAGACTCCAAAATGTCCTGATTTGTACTTCAACCTACTAGTTATTTTATATGTTAGTTATGGCACATTCTGCTTAAGAGCAGGACTGACAAGACAATATTATCCTAACAATAATATTTCCTGCTCGATTATAATCTCGACCCTCATATATTTAATTATAGGGGTAGCAACTTTCTATATTGATTCCATTTGTCTGATAGGGCAAAATATAAATTTGTTAAGTGTATAAATAATTCAAGAGAATCCCAGCACCTGTGGAAAGTTTTTCGAAATTCGGAATTTACGGCCTCGGGAGCCACACGTTCGGGTATTAGTGACAGTGTCGACGGGAGATGTGGCAGCAACAGCTCATTAAGGCATTATTATCACAACTAAATAGCTGGGAAAATTGATAAGCCCCAAGGGTCGAGTGTTGCCACCGCCCTGCGGCTTTTGGTAAACAATTATTATTATAATATATACAACATATACATATACTTTTTTCCGTGTAATGAGAATGCTGTTATTGTTTTCGCAGTGCGTGGGTGTTTTTGTTGTGATGATTTTTACTGCTCCAGCGGTAGCACTCCTCCGGTATATATTAATTTCCACTTATCGGTTGGTCCATAAATTTAGCCCGGCTCGCGTCTGAAAATAGCCGGGCGACAGCGGGGGGTAATGGGAAAAAGGAAAGCAGGCGGAAAAGCTGAGGTAGTGGGAGTGAGACGCGTGACACGAATTGCGTGGAGATTACGGAAGAGATCGCGGCTTATCAGCGGGCCGCAGTAAGAAAAAAAGGCAGAGTCGAGATTCCGAAGGTGGCATATAGATCGGGCGGAGCCACAGATCAGCCTCAGTCGCTGGCGGTAGCTTGAAAATGTGAGATCGCGCTTAGGGATTCGGATTCGGTCGGTGGAATTGCCATATCAAAACTGAAAACTGGCAAAAACATCCGCCCCATCCATATCTGTGTTTCTATATAGTAACCAGGTTACGGCAAACATAATAAAAATAAAATAATCGAATCCAGTGTGTAGTGCTGCTGGCTGATTAGCTCGGGAAACAAAGAATATACCTGCTGTATATATTGCAAAAAATATAGATCAGCTAATCAGCAAATCGGTCTTATTGAGGTGAGTTTTCCAGGATGCAGTTGAAGGCGACACGCGACCAGGTTCGGTTCTTAAATATTAACTTAGTCCGGCGCACGAGGCGTATGATTGATGGCGACATCATCTGATATACCTTATGTTATCATTAATAGTAATGTGGAAAATGACAGAAGACTAATAAGACATCAACGTGAGTTATTTGGCAAACTAAAAACATTTTAAAACATGTTTTTTACATTTTTTATCAGTCCCATAAATTGATTCTGTTCTTAACTCTCGGAAACGGATTCCCTCTACGTTTCTCACTAAAAGTTACTTGTGTTAAAGCAATACAATAAATACATAGGTAATCCCTTCAAAAAGTGCACTTTGAGGCGACATGCGACTTACTTCTTAATAAACTTAATTACGCACACATGTCGTATGATTGATGGCTTAAAGAGAGACATCAGCTGTTCCCACATTTTAATAGGTTTAATTTCGTTCCTTGGCCCACGCAAACCCAAACATTTGGTGGGAGAATTCATGCTGTTCCCCGCAAATTAAATGACTTAGCTTTTATCTTTGAATATTCTCCGAAAAGATGTCCGCAAGCTGATGAGAGCCTTTAAGAAATTCCAGGCACGTAATAAACAAATGCTTGCGGAACTTCCACCTTTTGCCCTCAAGTCCTGCGCGTATGTGTGTTTGTCCATGCTAATTGTCTTTGTGTTTGTGTGGGCGTTACATAAATCATAGTTCAAAAGTTTGTGCCAGGATTAGCTTCTTAAGCGCATGTGGACTTTCGGATTCGATTTCAACTCGACCGCCGCGATGTGCTCGGATTTCCTAATTAGTGTGGCGTGCCCGGGGGAAATACTCCTTTGCTTTGTCAATGACAGACTCCCAGACTCAGGACTCTAACAGGTGTGCTCATCCCTTTGTCTTCCGCTCCTCTATTGCAGGTATCATGAAATCCACAATTTCTTTGCTGCTGGTCGTCATCTGCACCGTGGTCCTGGCCGCCCAACAGAGCCAAGCGAAAAGTAAGTACATTGCCAGAAATAAGTCAATATTACTTATCAAATCTTTACTATTAGTTAGGTTTTAAGTATGAGTGTCATTAGAGAATTAATTTTTCATTTTTTGTCAACTAATTATGCCCTCATAAATTTATTTATTTACTGATTAGAGCGTTAATCAGGCTAGTTCCGGCTTTCAATGATTTAGGGCCTTTAATTGATAACAATACTAATTAATGTTTTTTTCCCAAGAGCTTGGAAATACTAATTTAGTTTCATTTCAATCGCAAAAAGTAGTTTCTTATTCTATATAAATTTTTAAAGAACTCGAAATATTTCCTCTCCTGTTTTAAAGTATCTAAAATTGGTTTCCGACCTTTCAACAAGAAACAATTCTATTAAAGTGACCCCACACTCGCACTTTTAAAGCTTTTCTCTTGAAAATATGCAGGTAAAGTTGCCATGAAATATTCATTAAATTTAGCTCGAAAAACAAAGCCATAAATGGGTCTCGTCACCGATACACATATGCATCGCACATCCGCATCATACTCGCCCATAGCGGCGGCATCAATTGTTGCAGTTTAATACAAGACAAACAAATGTGCCACACGGGCGTCTTTGTTTTTCCAGCTGCGGAAAAGTTAAATGGCAAAAACAAGAGAATGGGGAAAATGGTGCGTTGCAATTTCCGTTTCCCTTGCAAGTTGCCACCATCTCAAAAGGACAGGCTAGGTGTGTGACATCTATGTTACTATATGTCTTGTAAAATTATTAATAGAGAATGTGAAGTAGCTCAGCATGCTGTCAGTGTGTGCTCCTGCAAGTTTCCAAATCCCCTTCTGCCTTCAGTGGCCATCTCCTGCGATTCCCTATTCGCTTCAATTACGAAAACTTTTTGATTTGATGGCCTTTGAAACGGCATTTAAGATGTTGGCTAGCTAACTTATTTAGGGCTCCCTAAGCGACAGCATGGAAAATGCTGTAAAGCAGCCGAAAGTACCCTGTAAGATGATATGCATTGGGAACTAATGTGGAACTTAAATTAGTGAAAAATATAATTGTTTTCTATATAGTATTATCTTTAAAAAAAGAAACATTAAACTCAATAAACTTTTTAATATCTATAACACTTTGAGAACATAAGCCACCGTTACTTCACAGTATCAAGTCTCCCAGGGATTACAGAAACAACCCATCAACTTAGGGTACTACTCCCAACAAACCTTACCCATCCTGCATTTACATTGTGCGTATGTCAAGGACAAGTCCCAAGTGTGCAGCAGGAAAATTTATGCTTGCCTGTGTGTGGGCGGAAATTCAAAAATAGCAGAAAGTCAAAAGTTTGTTCACATACACGGCATCAGACAAGCAAACAGAATGAAATTGAACCGTCATGGGGTCAAATGGTTATCGGTGGATGTCTCTCTTGAGCTTTGGCGAGCGATTAAAGATTTCGGCAGTCAGGGAATCACAGGAGCAGTCTATCTCCCAGTAATGGGCAAAATATTGTGGGTGGTGCGCTGGGAAATGCACATGCCTAAGGATGAATTCAAAGTAAAAGGTTGGGAGGTCCTGATATCGATTATGCGCTGTGCCTGTGACACTGGGAAGGCCCATATTTTGTGATTTTAATACCTTGCTTAAGTTGTATAAATTGTAATGGATATTTACATATTATTTGAAGTTTATATTTATCATTTAATTAAAAGAAACTTATTTATAATTGTTCTTCTTTTCAATATTTATTAATATCCTAATCAGTGATAAAAAGTCTTTATTTATAGTTCAAACTATTTTTGGTATCTTTTATTCAATTTATCATACAAATATTTAAAGAAATTACATTTTAATTTGACATTTTTAGCCTTAATATTGTTATTAATTTATCCACTCTACATTTTATACTTATCAAAACTAAAGGCATCACTGTGAATAATTTACTTTTTCATCTTTCCGCAGAGGGATGCCAGGCGTTCGGACATGTGTGCTACGGCGGACATGGCAAGCGTTCCCTTAGCGCCGGATCCGGGTCAGGCACGGGAGTGGGAATGGGCGAAACAGCCTCCGGTGGCCAAGACCAGGACTATATCCGTCCAAATGGCCTTCTGCCGATGATGGCGCCAAACGAACAGGTTGCGGTGGCGCCCGAGGCCGACTTTAATGACTATCCCGCCCGACAGGTGCTTTACAAAATCATGAGATCATGGGTAAGGGCCACGCACAGCGAAAAATATATCAAGCTTCTCAACATTAAGATCCTAAAACAATTAGAAAAGCATAAAAAGAAAAATTTATAGAATGAATTAACCATAATGAGTATATCTCTTATGTTATGTTCATGATTTATATTTTCAACTGAAGCCCTGGTTGTTGTGAATTTGGTTATTAACAATAATTAATATTCTGTGCATTTCCTTTCAATTTATAGTTCAATCGCCCACGACGACCGGCCGCCCGTATGAGTGAAATGGATTATCCTTTGGCCAATTCTGGCGAAATTAATGCCCTAAACTAAGGTCAGAAAATCACGCAGACATTCACCATTCCTCAACCTGCAACAAAAACAACAACAGGAACGAACCTCAAGAACAGGAGCAACAACAACAGACAGACAGACAACAACATCTACATCAATAAAAACCATATGAATTACTAATGAATGTTAATTACTTTCGCAACTTGTATAAAATGTTTGATAAATGTCTACACATACAGCAATTTTCATGCTAATTGCTTAAGCATTCAACAATTAAGTAAACAAAAAAACTGAAATTTTTAGGGGCTGGTAAGGATTTCAGTGCCAAAAAAAAATAGAGAACAGTACGAAGGCGACGAAAAATAAAATAAACAAAACGGCAATGTTGTGTTTCAATATTTATATAAAAAAATAAATGCATATATATATTATTTATGTTTATTTACGAGGAAAGCGAAAGACTACATATAGTTGTAATTATACTTTAAATACAAATTATATTTACTCCAACATTAAATTGAAATACGATGCATATCACATCGGAAAATTGTATAATTAAATATGTTAATCGTTATAAGTGTATATGTAACATAAATTCCGCAAGCGCAACTTAAAATATTGTGTACAAGAGTTTTTATTTATAACACGATGCGTGGTTTAAAAATATAATATGTGCTACAAAGAAAAAACCGAAACTGGACTATTTTGAGATCACATGGATGAAGTTTAATCTCATATTTGACTATTTATTTACACAAATCTTTTGAAAAAGGTTAGTTCAATTAATTACAAAAAAAAAAGTAACATAATTAGACATGGATGAGTAGTTAAAGAGTCGCCGACGAAGGCGCATTGTTTCGTTTTTCCTTATATTCTCCAGCATTCAATCAAATCGAATTACAAAAGGCTCGAAAAGGTTTAAAAATATCGATGATATCGATAATTTGTCGACAGTGCCAAATGTGTCGAGTGGTCTTGAGCAGTTTAAGTGTGACCAACTGCAGGTAAGGGAAAATAACTTCCTCGTTAAAATAAAAACATAGGCTGGTCACACTGCCTCACACGTGCTTCAACCGTAAACATTTGATTTCTTAAATGAATTCTCTTCTAAAATAAGTACAAGAATATAATGACGCACCTGCGGACGGAGGAAAAACCAGCGGACGCGGAGTCACGTTCCGTCTTCAAGGAGAGCAGCTGCATCTTCCGGCGAAATCGGGCCCTGGGCTACGTGAGCAACCAGGTTCCGGCCGTAACCCGCTATGTGCAGCGCCGCAGGGACACGCTGCTGATCACCTGCATCGGTCGATCCTTTCAGGTGTACACGGCCAGCCATTTCCGGCTGTTACACGTGAGCGGCCTGCATCCGGATGACATCACCGCCTTGGCCACGGACCGCCTGCACACGTACACGGCGAGCAACAAGTGCATCTTCGCCTGGCGGGCGGGCAAGCACATCCGGCATGTGTACCGTGGCCACCAAAAGGATGTCCACTTGCTGTTGCCCTTCGGCGCCAATCTAATCGCCATTGATCGCGAGAATGTCCTGAAAGTGTGGAACATACACACGGAGGATGTCTACCTGGAGGTGCCCTTTCGCCCCGAAGAGTTCCAGATCACTGCGGTGGCCCATCCGCCCACGTATATCAACAAAATAGTGCTGGGCTCCCAGCAGGGTCAGCTTAAGATTCTGAATATCAAGAAGAACATTGTGGTCTGCACCTTCAGCCACCACGAAAGTCGGATCACCTGCATCGAGCCGGCTCCTGCTCTGGATGTCGTGGCCGTGGGTCACGGAGATGGCGCAATTATTCTGCTAAGCCTTAAGTACGATGAGCTGCTAATGCAATTCCAGCAGGACTGGGGACAGGTCACCAGTCTCGCCTTCCGCACTGATGGGCCACCGATCCTGGTGTCCGCCTGCAGCAACGGTTATATGGCTTTCTGGAATCTTGAGGAGCGCAAATTGGCCGGTCAACTGCAGGCACACGAAGAGCAGGTGACCACGGCGATTTGTCTGCCCAGTGAGCCCGTTGTCTTCACCACCTCGCCGGACAACTCGATGAAGACGTTCGTCTTCGATATGCCGGACGGTGGGGCGAGGCAGCTGCGGATCAGGGAGGGTCACACGAAGCCACCGCTTTGCATTCGATACCACGGCAGCACGGGAGTGTCCATTCTCTCCTCCGGCGAGGATAGCACGATGAGGGTGTTCTCCACCATCTCCGAGTCGCTGAACAAGAGCATGGGCAGGGCCACCTATAACCCAAAGGCAACCAAGAAGAAGAGTGAGTTACAAATTGCCCCCCTTGAACTCTAATTTCATGTTTGCATTCCCCAGACCGCTTCCAGTACGACAAGTTCTCCATGCCGCCCATCCTGGAGTTCACCTCAGACACGGCCCGCGAGAAGGAGTGGGACAACATAGCCGCCATTCATGCGGGCATTATTCAGACCACAACCTGGACGTTTGACAAGAACCGCATAGGCGAACACCGTCTGGTGCCCAAGCAGTTCCACAACAAGAACCGCGACAATTTCCAAAGCGAGACCACCTGCCTAGTGCTGACGCATTGCGGCAACTTCGTCATCATCGGCTATAACAGCGGCGACATCGAGCGCTTCAACATCCAGTCGGGAGCACATCGTGCAAGTTACGGTGCCCCGGGCCACCAGAAGGCAGTGCGTGGCGTGGCTAGCGATAATCTGAATCAGACCGTGATCACCGGCTGCTCGGAGGGCCTGGTCAAGTTCTGGGCTTTCAAGGGAAAAGTTGACAAGCCTCTGGCCGTTCTTCGCCTGGCGGATGGCATTGCCATGATGCGGCAGCATCGCGAGAGTTCCATGCTGGCCATCGGCCTGGAGACCTTCAAAGTGTTCGTGCTGGACATGCACACGCGTGTGATTGTCCGCAAATTTGTGGGGCACACGGCAAAGCTGAATGACCTCACCTTCAGTCCAGACAGCCGGTGGCTGATCACCGCCGCGATGGACTCCACGATAAAGGTGTGGGACATACCTTCCTCCTACATGGTAGATCACTTCCGAGTGGAGGCACCGTGTGTTTCGCTTACCATGTCGCCCAGCGGCGACTTCCTCGCCACAGCACACGTCAATCTGTTGGGCATTTACCTGTGGGCCAACCGAACGCTGTTCAATCAGATTTCCCTGCGCTCCATCGACCCCCGGGAGCCGGCTCCCTATGTGGGATTGCCCACCAATGTGTGCGATGCCATGGAATTGGAGGACGGCTTACAGGAGCTGGAGATTGACGACGAAGATGAAACGAAGCTCGGCGAGCTTATTGACGCCAAGTATGAAACTCCCAAACAGCTATCTGAGGAGTTAATAACGATGTCCGGATTGGCGGCCTCTCGATGGCAGAATCTGCTGGATCTGGAGCTGATAAAGCAGCGCAACAAGCCCAAGGCTCCACCGAAGGCTCCCAAGCTAGCTCCATTCTTTCTGCCCACCGTTTCGGGCCTCGAGCTCCGCTTCGATGTGGAGAATGGCCAAAAGAAGGACGATAGCTCACGCATCAGGAAAGCATCCACGCTCAACAACCTAACGGCTTTTGGACAGCTGCTGGAGGGAACTGCGACCAGTCATGACTTTGCACCCGCTGTGACGCACCTCACCCAACTGGGACCCTCGATGATAGACTTTGAGATCAAGTCCCTACATCCGGATGCCGGCGGCACCCTCCTCGCCATGGTGCAGTTCCTCAAGCTCATTGAGTTCATGTTCGGAACTAATCTTAACTTTGAGCTGGCCCAATCCTATCTGAGTGTCTTCCTGCGATCCCACGGCCTGGGATTGACGGAGTCGCCCGAATTGGTGAAGGCGCTGCGCAGCATTTGTGAGGTGCAGCAGGCTGCTTGGCAGCGGGTTGAGGAGAAGCTGGTCTACGGCACTGGCGTTGTGGCGGCACTCCGAAATTTCGCGCATTAGTTGGTAGTGACTACAAGTATGTAGTTCTTGTAGACTTATTAACGAATATATTGTAAATAAATTTACAAGACATTTTAATCGGTGTTTTTCGTTGGGAAATTGGGAATTGAAAGGCTCTTCTGTTAGGGAAAATGTCTATTCAGTTATTCAATCTTAAAAACTGATGAAAATATGTTGAAAAAACGGAAAGATATAATTGTTATTCATTTAATTTTCTGATCGTTCCTATGGCTATATGTTATAGTTGTCCGATCTGTCCCGTTCCGATTACTGCAGTTGCAATATTAAGAAAACTATTAGTAAAGTTTCAGATAGCTCAAAAACTGAGACCAGTAACCATAGTAACGGACAGGACAGATGAACATGGCTAATTCGAATCGACTAATATTGCTGATCATGAAAAGTATATGTACATATGTTAATGGGCTTAACTAAGAAAATGTCTTATTATTTAGATGGTCCTAAAGAAAGAAACAACATTTGTTGTTATGATTGGTGTTATAATTGATAATTATATAAAGTTAAAATAATTTTGTCTATTGAAACTAGCAATCATTATTTCTTTCGAACTATTGGAATTTTTCTAATCGTTTTTATTTTATAAAAGGTCTTTTTACTGAGAATGATCTTTCAACTCGAAAAACCGACATTTAAAAAACTCGAACTGCATTAAATTTTGAATAGAACCGAAGCCATTTAATGTTTTAGAGTAAACAAAATTTAAATAAAGTGCACCATTTGATTGAATTGAAGAAATTGGGTTTTGTAATTGTAATTGCATTTTAATTTATAATAGGTACTTACATATTTTATTGACCCTTCCATGGGGTCCCATGTAATTACTTACTTTACCGATACTTTCAAGGAGTCACCTGTAAGTACTCTCATTAGAGACCCGAATATGAGGCACTATTTCATACAATAACGGAAATTAAAGAACGCATTGCTTGGGTAAGTAGGCGTGGTCTGTTGGTAAGTACTTATTTTACCAGCTAGGAACTAGCGGCCAGTACTAGTGGGCGGCTGTTAGGCAAATCATTTACTCATTATGCCATAAGTCAGTTCTGTAACTGCCACTCGTCACCGTTCCACTTGTCAAAACGTCCAGCTCCCACTCATTTTATTTTTTATCTTCGCCCTATCCCAGATAATAGTTTTGAACAATATAACCCATAGAAACGGTTGCCAATTAAATTAATCACGCCATTCAGACTTACGTCTGCCGTAGGCTAGATATCTACAATTGGCTCAAAGCGAAGTGATTCATAGCCCAGATGCACAGTCATGTCGTGCACTCGATAATGAAATCAGCAGATAACTGGATGTAGGCGGGCATTATAGCCAGGGGGAGGAATGATAATAAAACGGCAGTTGGGCTGAAATTGTGTATTAATTATTTATTTGTTATATCCGTTTAAACTAACGCTTTTATTTATGCTGGAATTAAATAACTTAAACTTGTTTCTAGACGCGTTCGCTGGCGCGGACTTTACATTCGGTTCTAGTGGCGGCTGATTTTGCTTTTCAGTTTAGTTTCAGTTTCAGTTTCAGTTTCCGTTTTTTTGATTCTTTGACAATCCAACTCAACATAAACGAAATGAAAATGTTCTCATTGGTTTTCGAACAACCACGCGTTATAGACATAGTGCATATATCTGATAAGTTCCTTGATTTATACCTAAATATCGTAGCTTGCATGAAATAACTTTAGATCTCGATTGGTTAGGGGTCTCCTAATGTAGTTTTCTTGTGTGTGGGGTGCCTTTGGGGAGCTCTTCGGCCATTGCAAGCGCAGTTGAAGTGTCCCTGGGGAGCTGGTTTACATATTTTTACTGCTGGATGTTGTTTGGGTGTATTATAGAGGATGCGAGTTGTCCGCAGCGAGGGGTGGGGCGCTTAACTCGATGTGCACTGCTGGACACGAGGGCCATCCTGATAGCCGCCATCGTCCTCATCGTAGGCCATGCGCTGGTGTTGCTGACGGCGTTGCTTGGGATCAAAGTCCTCCTGCAAAAAAACCAACATAACATCCACATTAGAAGGGAGAACCCTTCATTAAAGATTAATGATAAACTCACCAAAACCGTCTGCTCTGCATCAATTGGAATGTCAACCTCCGGCGCCGGCGGAAGGCACTGTTTGAGCGTGGGCACCACAGACGGATTCATTACCTCCGGGAAGATCACCTCGAACTGAATGATCAGTGTTCCCTTCTCCATGGGATTCTTAAAGATCGGCATGCCCTCTTCGGAAATGCACTTGGTCATCTCGTGCCGAATGACCTCACCGGGCTGGGTAGAAACGATAAGATCGCGATCATCCAGCGTTTTGACAATGCGCTGGAATCCGCACAGTGCCTCGACCAGCTGCAGTGGCATTTTCATCATCAAATCCTGGCCGGCGTGAGCGAAGACCGCATGCTCCTTCTCGTCCAGCAAAATAATAATATCACCCGGCTGAGATTCCGGTTCGTGATCGCCCTCGCCCGTGAACACGATCTTCTGTCCATCCCGCATTCCCTTCTCGATGTGCACCTCGAGTACCTTGCGTTCCCGCACGGTTTTCCGCCCATTGCAGTTCTTGCAGCGATCCTTCTCCTGGATGGACTCGCCAGTTCCCGCACACTTCCGACACACCTGCTCGATGTGCTGCATGATACCGGGGGCAATCTGCTGGACACGGGTCTCCACACCGTTGCCCCTGCACTGCGTACACTTCTCGATGCTTCCCTTCTTGCCACCTCGGCCCTCGCACTTGTCGCAGATGACGTTCTTTTGGAGCTGCAGCTTCCGAGTGGCGCCGTTGTACAGCTCATCCAGCTGCACGGACATTTGGTGCACGACATCCTTGCCGCGTCTCTCACGTCTTCGACCACCGCCGCCGCCACCGAAACCGGCGCCGAAGAACTTCTCAAAGAAGTCCATTGGGTTGCGGAAGTCTCCGGAATCAGCGCCTCCCTTCTTGATGGCCGCCTCGCCGCCATCGTCGTACACCTGGCGCTTATCTGCATCGGACAGCACCTCGTACGCCTGCGAGATGGCCTTGAACTTTTCGCCCTCATTTGGGTTCTTGTCGGGATGGTACTTGAGGGCCAACTTCCGATAGGCCTTTTTCAGCTCATCAGGCGTGGCATTCGGCTTTACGCCCAACAGATCGTAGTAGCCGGTTTCCTTTACCATCTTGTAAGCTGTTTACTGCAAGGCAATAAGAGCGAAATTGGTGAATAATCACGCCAAAGGAACGAAACTAAAGTAAATAATACCTATCAGAAATTAAAAACCTTTCGGATGAAAATTTCGAAATACTTGACTATTGTACGACTTATAGGAAACATGCAAAATTTATAAATGAGGTATCAGGATCTTAATGTTTCAAGCTTCTTTTACAGATAACACCGGGCCTACTTTCACCAAGAATTTTCTAGATTTTTAATGTGAATCAGCCATGTTAACAATGAATAAATAAAACGAAATGATTTATTGATAACCAAGAGATTTCGGTTTTTGTAAGCAACAATAAATATATTATTTCGCACCAATTTGGATTGAAGAACTTGCAATTCTGGATTCAATAAATTCTCTTTGTTGTTTTGTTTATTTTGAAATTACAGTTCTAAGAACTGAAAATAAACGCCATTTGTTGTTTAGATTGCGAGAAAATCTATAAAATGATGACTAAAGTGCACTTACATTTTATCTGGAATTTGTTATGTATATGGAATTTATATTGAAAAATGTATGTACAGACAGATTTTGAAAATGTTTTGCTCCAAATCTCGTCATCTTTTTTCCCCTTTTTTGCGAAAATCCTCCCACAAAGGCCAGTTTTCTCCCGGTGTATTCGTGGGCGTGGAAAAAGGGGCGCCATTGCCGGAAGCTAGAGCCCGGGTTTCAAGGTCAGGGCGCCGCCATGTGTGTGCGAAAATAACTGCGCCGTTTTCTAGACAATTTCTAGAACATTTTTTTGCCCATTTCAATACACCGCGAGCAGCTGACGCTCTCTGCCCCCTACCCAACCACCCTTCTCTTTCGCACACGCACACATACAGAGAGTTTCTAGAAAATTTCGTCAGCTTGACGCAGCCCTGGTTGCGAACGGCGACCACAAAGCAAAGAGAGGAATAATGAAAAACCATAGAACTAAAAGAAAATCGGACAAAGGGGAAAGGGCAATCACTCAAAAATGTAGAAATGAATTAAAGAGAGCCAGGGGCCATTAAAATACCACGTTTTCGCAAGAGTCACAAATCGAGGCAGTTATATTTTTTACCAAAGAAAGTCAACTTGTACACACATTCACAGACAGGCCTGTGTGTCTGTGTAGGTACTAACATGTGCCGCGCAAGACGCTGCGTCAGAATTATTGAACAAAAGTACAAAGGGGAGGAAAAAATGGCAGCATTGCCCGATGGCCATCGATTTTACACATCCCAAAAACCCAAAGCGCATCGGGCAAAAAAAAAACAATTATCGCTGATTACTTAACGAGAGAAAAAAGAACCGAGCAAAAAGGAAGTGTCTAGCAAATACACACACACATTCATACACGCGCACGAGAATGAGATGCGAAATGTGCAAAATCATTTGAAATTATCCCACCGCCGCTTACCTTTTCCTAGTGTTGTGTATCTAAAGCAATAACGGATATTTGCAGCTACGTTCCTCGGGAGCTACACTTTTTACAATAATTTAATATACAAGTACTTTTTAACAGCTTACTATGGCCGCCACGCTTGGAAGAAAATTCGTAGAGTGGCTGTAATCTGACGGATATACCCCGTTTTTCGGTATTCTCGGTAAAACAAGCATGGCCACACCTAACGGAAACGTAATGCTATCAAAAACGCTTTGTCTCATGACGTTCATATATTAGACTTGTTGAGTTTTTACTTTAAAATAAAATTAATGCAGAATGATTTTTTAAAATGAAGCATTTTTTCCCAAATGTATTGGAAAATAGTGGATACAGAAAAATACTGTACGCACGTTGACAACTCTGTTCATATACTTATATGGTATTTTTACATCAGCTGATAACCGGTTAGTTGGTCACATCTGGAATATATTATTTAATAAACACTTCTAGTTAAATTTATGAAATAAAAGAAAAGAGCAGTAATGAGACATGTACAATTTCTGGCCCGCACCGTTCTGGTGCAAAACAACAATGTGGAGGAGGCCTGCCGGATGCTGAACCGAGTTTTGGGCAAGGAAGAACTTCTCGACCAGTTCCGGCGCACACGCTTTTATGAAAAGCCCTATCAGGTGAATTTCTTACTATACTTTTCCTATTTGTTTTACTTAATATTAAATGAACTATGACAATTTCAGGTGCGTCGCCGCATTAATTTCGAGAAGTGCAAGGCTATTTATAATGAGGACATGAACCGTAAAATTCAATTTGTTCTGCGAAAAAATCGCGTTGAACCTTTTCCAGGTTGCAGTTAGTTATTTCCATTTTAATAAAATGTAAAAAACATGTAAGACTTGGAGAAGTGTTTGATCTGGGTTCTTAAGTTAGATTTTAAAGGTAAATTTCAGACAACGACAATGGTTCGGTTATGTTTGACAATTTCTCTGGCATTCTTATTCTTCACTCTTATTCTGTTGTAGTAGTGGATACGCTAATATTGGTACTAAGTATGAAAATCAACAAAGGACAAAATAGTCTTGCTGGCTTCGAAACAAAATTACCACCCATATGTACATGCATCCGTGTATGTGATCCTTGAGATGCTCTTCTTTGCGCTGGTCTGAACTGAACCTTGAATAAAAGCGCGATCTTAAATATAAAAATAAGAATGAGAGCGAAATTGCTGATCTTTAAATTGTAGATTTTTTTGTATTAAGAAAAACACATGAATTTTATACGACCAATATCCTGTTTATTTGTCAGTGTTTATTTTATATAAAAATAAAACCTAATACAGTTTTTAAAGAGAAGGAAATTAAACATTTGCAGTCCCATTCAGCTTGATACAATTTTTAAATACAAATTGATTTACCTCGTATCGTGTCCTTTCTTCCTTGTTGAGCTTTTGCGGCAAGAGAGAGCTTTCGGCAGTCGTTTTCTAACGGTGTTCGTGCTCCGCTTAGAATATTTTCTGCACTCGAACGCTGCAGACGTGTCTTTGCTTTCTCGTAACTGTAAAACGTAGAGGTAAAAATGGCTTTCATTTCATTCAGAAGTTTGGTCAATGCTTAAAAAGCGAAATCTATAGTATAGCAAAACGTTAGCATACTTTTTCGGGAAAGTTCCACTGAAGCGATATTTGATTGTACCATATAAAGTGCATTATTTTGTGAAAGTGTGTGCAATCGATGTGCAATTCGTGTGTGTGTTTGGGACTTAACAAATTCTCCGGTGGCCCTTTAATTCGAAAGATTCCCCAAACGTGCTTAAGTGTTTTTCCCCATTGCATCGATAATTCGCTTATGCGGCCAATTTACTCAATTTACACTCGTCTATATCTGTGTGTGTGTGAGAGAGAGTGGGAGGAGGGAAAATAAGGGCGCATCAAAGTTGGCATGTTTTGCTGTTCTCCTTTGTTGTTGCCTCGTTCTTCTTGGCGTTTTTATTATTTTTACTGCTTTACTTGGTCCGCTTTGTTGCTGTCTTATCGATTTCTTGTGTTATTTTTAGCGTGATTTGCATATGTATGTATGTGCGTGCTCTGCCTTCGGCAGCGAGCGTGCGTGTGTGTGTGCTTTTGTGTCCAAGTTGTTTGTGCTTGTTTTTGCGCTTCCTTTTCTGTTTCCTTTTGCAGGCCCATGCCGTTTGTGGGTGTGTGCGTATGTGTTTGTGCTGGTGTAATCGAATCTTGGCTGCTAATCAAATGAATTACGTCGTGTGTCACTTTCAGTTTTTTGGGATTACACGTCATGGCGGCGGGCAATCTGGTGGCCATCCTTCTCCTAAGCAGCCTCTGCATGGCCCACGCATATCCGGCATTGTTGCCCTACATTTACAGTGAGTACCGTTATTCCCTCATTATTTGACGTCTGTGACAATACCGGTAAAAAGCCACCGAAAGAATTTCCTCACTAGTTTTAAAGTAAAGACCAAAAAAATCTGCTTGATATCTTAAATTATTTAATTAATCATCAAATGAGAATAAAAGCACATATATTCTTATTTACAAAGGTCCTTCCAAGCGTAATGGCGGTGACTTGACTTTCCCCCAAATCGAGGACGATGTAAGTGAACTTGACCAGCTGCGAAATGAACCGGGAACGGTAATGTCCAAGCGGCAGCACGACGGTAGCACCGCCCGCACTACGACCACCACCAAGGAAAGTGTCGAGGAGGTGGCTGCCGCTCCAGAACCTGGTCATAGTCCAAATGCGAACATTCTGCCCGACCTGGAGCGACAACTAGAAGTGGCAACACCTCTGATTTCAACCACAACAACGACCAGCACCTCGGCCACCACCACAACGGCCACCTCTAAAGAGGAGGGCGAAAGGTCACAGCTGGAGGAGCCCAAGACCCAAATCAAAGCCGTGGTGGAGCCGACGGCCCATGCCAAGGTAAGTGCCGATCCCCTAATCCCCTAGAAAAGCCTCCCTTAGACCGCTTGCTATACGCCTGGTAAACTCCAAACTCCTCTTTTGCTAAATCCAAGTGTATATCCACGAAACCACCCAAAAATCAACAGGCATTTTACGGGGCAGCTCGTCTAGCCTTTGGTCAAAATCCGGAAGTATTACCAACCACAACCACAACTACGACAACGTCAACAACAACGACTACCACACCAGCTCCTCCTCCTCCGCCAGCCGAATCGGAGCCAGTGGCAGAGTCCAAGCCAGACGCTGAAGCTGGAACGGATGCGGAGTCGGAATCCACCGTAGAAGTGGCCGGAGAGCCAGTCGAGGCGGAAGATCCCATCGGCGAAGTAGCCGAAACCGAACTGAGCGCTTTGAATCCGCCCAAATCGAAACAGAATCACCACGAAGCCAACAAGGAGACCATCGGGGACATCGTCTTCGATGTGGTGGCCCGGACCACCGAACGAAGATCCACAACGCCCAAGATCTCGGCCAAGGTTCTTATGACTAATTACAGATATATCATAGATCAAGCACACAAACGAGTTGTGTCCTCAATATCTGACACAAATCAGAGGCAAATCTCAAACTGATTGGAAAATTAAACAATACATTTTGTAAAATCTGTATAAAAATTGGCAAAATCAAGGGAACATTTTGAGAAAACATTTATCACCAAGCCAACACTTGAAAAATCCCCAAATTGGTAAAAAAAAACACTCACCTTCTATTGGAAAGCAATGAAAATTGATAAACCTTTCGATCAACAAAATATTTTAGCTAAATTCTTCTAAAAAACCTTTATAAAGGCGAAAATAACACTTCCAACCCCATAACATACATCACTGAGCAAATTGTTCTTAAATCAATTAAAAACAAAGATTGGTAAACAAAAATACATTTCAGGCACACCCAGAAACCCCGAATAAACCCAAGCGGCTGAGCACTTAATCCATAAACGTTCATTTATTTATAAAATCTGCACATACGTTATATTTATGTACGTATGTATGTAGTTTTCTCACTTTTCTCTCCAACTTTTCATTTTTCAGAGCGTCCAGCACTTGCTGCGAAGTCCAAATGGCCAATACTCATCCTTCGACATGGCTCAGTACATTTTTTGGACCGGCGATGAGACAGCTGTGGTGAAGGCTGTGGAAGAGCTGGTTGAAGGAAAGGTGGTAAGTTTTCCCAGCCCCCTATAGTATATTCTCAAGCTGTTAGTTCTTGAAAAAGGTAACAAAATTCACACGGTTTTATATAGTGGATATATTATTCTTCTTTTTTTATTGTTATTACTTTTTAAACATTTTTGTACGAGGAGCTCACTTGTTTCGTCGCGGATTTCACAAATATTTTAAGATTTGCATGATCAGATTTCATCATTAGACTTAGTCTTTCATTGACTGATAATAATAGTGACTAAAGCCGTGGGGTTTTATGAGAGGAGTTACATAGGCACCATGGCACCTTGGCGGTCCAAAATATTGATGACACTTTGGTGGCCCAAAATGTGAATGACACTTTGGCGGTCCAGAATGGCATTTCGGTGGTCCGTGGTGATGGTGGCTGTGGTGATGATGGTGATGTCCATGATGCCACTGATGTCCAAATGCAGGCCAGTGATGTCCATGGTGTCCGTGGTGTTCATGGTGTCCGTGGTGTCCTTGATTTTCTTGGTTATCCCTGTGCCGTCCACAGTGGAACATGCCAAAGGAACGTTTTTCTTCTTGCGGCGGATGCATATTTTCTTTTGTTTATAAATTAGGTTTATTAATAATCTCTTTTGTGAACTGCTCTCTTTAAAAGTTGACTTCGAACTGATATTCCCAGTGCTTGAGTGGAAGCTATTTATACTCAGCTCGCGAGCAGCGGCCAAACATTTCCCGCGATTAGATTGTTTTCATTTGTTTATCTAATCGGCGGGGCTTTGTTTTCAAGTGTCGAGCATTGCAATAGGTCTGGAAATATTGCAATATTTTTGTGTAATTATATGTCAAATTTGTTATTACTTTTAGGCGTAATTTGAACTAAAATAATGTTAATAATGATTTTATTCAGGAGTTGAGTTTGGCACAAGTAATAACTAATTACCAGCATTAATTGCGTATTCTTGGTTACATGATTTATTTTTATTTATCTTTGACACTTCAATTAAATTGAACAGCTTACTCTTTTTGTATAATTCATAGTATTACATTCGTTATTTAGTTAAATAAATAACAAATAATAAGACTAGAAATGCTACACAATTTTTGTGAAATTGTTGTGAAATACTTGGAAAACCGGTTTGGTTGGGCTATAATAGGCATGTGTTGATGTTAGTTAAGCTGTTCTTCGCCCTTTCAATTAAATAATGTATATTTATTAATATAAATGGGGCTAATAATATTAAATTTGTTTATTAAAAACCTACAATAATATTTATCTTCATTATTAAAGAAATATAAGGGAAAGTCTCGAAAAATTGCAATAGTTTTGTGAAATTTCTAGCAACTAATATATATAATATTACAATAAAACTGCTTTAAATCAATAAATATGCATCTATGATATTTTTCAGATAACCCGTGAAAGCGCACTGAAGTTCCTGCAGGATATTCGGCTGGGTATTGAGTTCCTGCAGCGGTCCTATGCCAATCGCATCTTTCCCGAGGAGGTACGCCAGAATCAGCTGAAGCGTCACAGTCCGCCCAGCACCAGGCCACCAACTACAACCACAACAACCACGACGACAACTAGCACAACCACGGAGAAGCCGTTCCCAGAAGTTAAGGATTCCGGACCTCAAGCCGGAATCCCACAAGACGCAGGAACTGTACCCATTAAAAATTTCGATAGTTTCACCTTCTGGAACAAGCTAAAGGTTCTGGACAACGAAGCACAGCAAGGTAGAAGAGAGGCCTAATAAATATTATAAATCGAAATAAAAAAGTAACCCTTATTAAATCTGCAGATCTAAATGACTATGATGAGGGTCGGGCTAAGATTGTGGAGTACTTGTACAATGAATACTCGCTGGAGGAGATCCTGTACAAGCTGGCCAAGGTATGTAACTTTTAAATACTGTTTGGGACTTCTCTTATATTATTTTAATTTATTTGAAGGTGATGTTTGCCCAGTCTCTGTCGAATGGCTCGGATGAAGCTCAAATGGAGCTACAAAAGCTAACTGAATTCCTAGAGCGCGAAGGCAACATGGGTGTCATTCCCCTCGATTTGCAGAAGAAAGTCTTGAGTAAGTTGATCTAAAGTTATCAGACCTTAGATTGATGCATTTGCCATATTAAAGCTGTAATCGTTAGGATATATTTGTATATATATTTATCAACAATTGAATTCTCTATTTTAAGTTCTTAACAAGTTAATATAAATTATTATTTTAGAACGTCCCTTTAACAACGATGAGATCCCATCGGCACAATTGCTTATGTGTCTCACAGTCCGATTTCATCACTTGGCTTAGCTTTTCATTGTCTGATGTCATCACAAGTCTTTCATGGCGTCGTAATAATATTGACTGAAGTTTTGGCCCTTTATTGAAGGAGACATAAAGTATTGGTGGCATTTCCGTGGTCCTTGGTGTTGTTCACGCTGCCAATTAATGTCAATTTTATTATGGCCAAAGCGACAATGCCAATGTCTGTGATGTCTTTTATTTTCCTGGTGATCGTTGTGCTGTTGCGACGCCTCCATTTTGGAAATATTTGTTGTGTTGAATTATTTTATAATTATTTAATTGTTTGGTTGCCTTGGGAGAACTTCTCTCTTTGGTTGCTGACTGCGAACTGATTTTCCCACAGTTTAACTTAAAGCTTTTATACTATCTCGCCTGCTTGCTGGTCAAACATTTCGTGATAGCTTTGTTTATTTTCGTGTGACAAGCATCTGAATAGGGCTGGAAATATCACAGAATTTTTGTGTAATTGATAGAAACTTGATTTAACTCAATATCTTTTTAATATCTTAACTTAATATCTTCTTTGTTTTTATTTTTAGGAGTTCTTTTAAGCGCTCTTTCTGACACTTTGACCGAGCATCCGGAGCTGCTGCCGGCGGCGCGCGTGAATCTGGCCAACCCGTACTACAGGCTTCCAATGCATACCCCCAGTCAATAGAGCACCTCTATTGGCCAGTTATCAGATAAATACAAATCTCTATATATATATATGTTACCACGCATAATCCGCATCAGCTAATGGCATATATCCACTGATCGGCGCTACTCTGGGGCGGCGCACTCTCTGAACTTTAATTCAACTCGGCCCTAAGTTCAACCCCGATCGATTGGCACCTTCCATTTTGGTTAACGGATTAGCCTACGTGTAATATAGCAAAAAAAAAAAACAAAATGAAAAGAAAACCATATAAATACTCTCGTGATATTTTTGGTCAGACAGAGGCTGAGAATAACCTTTTACACTAATGGTACGATAAGAGAATCAAAAATAAAAGAGACAAACCATAACAAAATCATAACTGACGAGAGAGACTTGCGCCCCTTTGAGCTTTTAAAATTAAAATAGATATTCTATATGTGTATACGTCCAATGTATGCATATTCGAATTGGCACACTTGCTTATATTTGATATGAGTTTGTTAGTTAGATACAATGAGGTTGAGGTTGAGGTCGCTGGCAAAAATCGATGGACGGACGGCCACGGACGACCGTTTGAAGCAGGAATGGGCTCTGAGTCCGCCTATATCAGTAGCAAATATGGTTATAACCGCTCCACGGACGAGCGTTCTCAGTCGTAAATAGTTATTACTCTATATATGTTCTCCCCCGAATAATTGAGCATTGCATGCATTATTGATGGATTGGTTAAATGATTGATTGTGTTGCGAGTTACATATACGATATGCATATAAGAACTAGAACCTGTATCAACAATTATCGATTATACACTCAATATACATATATATATATATAAATATAACTATAAATAAATTAAAATATGTGTCGCATTTCTTTTGCTATTTAAACTACTGCTCCTTCTTGGGCTCCGTCGTCTCCTTATTCTCCAACAACTGGTTAAGGCGTTCATCTGTCAGGGGTTCCTTGCTGTTGAAGAGTTTCTCAATCTCGGCCCTCTCATCGTCGCCTATATCCTTGGCATACTGCCTGGCCAGTTCCTCCAGACGCAGTTGATTCTTCTTCAGGTGTCCGGGTAGCCAGAATATGGTCTGAACCATTCTGAAAAAGAATCGGAGTTTAATTTGGGATATGAGAGGTTTTTGTTTGAATTTTAAATGAATTTAATTTGTACTTTTTGCGTAGCATGAATCTCCAACAGTTTTAGTTTAATAAAAACTCAACTAACTAGCTAATATGTACCTAAATTTAACTTTCCTTTGTTAGCAAATGTCTTTCTTTCAACTCTAGAGATTTTTAACTAACAAAATGTCTGAATAAAGGAATAAATTCTTAAGGTAATTTGTATAACTTGAGTGATATTACAAAATAATTACAAAATAATTACATATCCTTACTTAAGTAGTATAAATCCACAAAGGGCCAGCAACAAACACATCCCGGATGTCTTAATCATGGTCAAATAGTCGACCAAAACTTGTTGGTTCTTCATTTTCGGAAATCCTCTTAAAACCGCGCCTCCACTCGTGAACAAATTAAATCCTCAACTGTCATGTGTGGCCACTGCGACAGGGCCCCATCTCCGCGGACGGGAACCTTGGCAATGTTGTGGCCACGTCGTCAGGGGCAGCAGGACCATGGGATACGTGTATTAAAAACCAGGCGACAGACCAATCACATATGGTGGCCATTAATCGATATTCTATTTGTTCTGATTTGGTGACCAGACTGAATACAGGAGGTGACCTGCTAACTGGCTGAGACACGCGGAGAAGTTAATGTTGCCCGCAACATGTTGCTGCTGGCGAGTGAGTTCAGCCATTTTTTAATCGGTTTTGTTTTCATTTACTATCGCTCTTTTCTATTTTTAACAGTTATCTTCTACGTATTTGGAAAATATAGGTAATAATGATATGGCTAATTAAAGGGAATACACTGCGTTATACCCTCATTGGATTTAAGGGGACTTCTTCCGATATATAATACGTACCGTTTTAAAACGCCTACTGATTTCCTTAAAATATATTTTAATAAAGCACATTATTGTTCATAAAGAATGGAAACCTTAGCTAAATAGATGCAAATTATTATAATTAAAACAGAGCACATATTAAAAAATCTCGTAGATAAACTAAGTTGTTTTTATTTAATACTTTCACATAATAAAACGCAAGGATATACGCCTTTTCCTCCTGACGAAAACTGGGTATCAAAATAATTGGAAAAGATAATGAAATCAGCAGTTTGGTTTGGGGGTCTCGCGGTTTTTTAGATTGTAAATTAGAATCCCCGCGATTTCAATCAGAACAAGAAGCTGATTAGGCCCAGGTGTATCTATCTCTCCTATATATTTCCCTGATTTCTTGGGGGGGCTGTAACCGCGCGAGCCAATAAATCTGATTATGGGCGCGACCGTACAGATAATGGTCAAGAGGGTGCTATAAAAGCCTCAATCCCAAGGCATTCAGACTACAGTTCTGCGATGAGAGGAGTAACGCTAAAAGTAACCATATTACTGGTCGGCTTGGGCCTGGCTTTGGCCGGCAAGAGGCCCATCTCGGATTGCGTAAGTAGAGAATTAATGTATCTTTCAGATTAAAACTAATTGTTGCTTGATCTTGCCAGGGCGAGCGTATCGAGGATGATGGCTATCCAATGGAGCGCCACACGGTCACCACCAGTGACAGCTACATCCTAACGATGCATCGCATCCCGTATTCACCCAAGACGGGCAATAGTGACAACCGCCCTGTGGCCTTCCTCATGCACGGAATGCTCAGCTCCTCCTCCGACTGGGTGCTCATGGGTCCGGAGAGATCCCTGGCCTATCAGCTGGCCGACGCTGGCTACGATGTGTGGATGGGCAATGCCCGAGGCAACACCTACTCCAAGGCCCACAAGTACTGGCCCACGTTCTGGCAGCTGTTCTGGAACTTCAGCTGGAACGAGATCGGTATTTATGATGTCCCGGCCATGATCGATTATGTCCTGGAGGAGACTGGCCAGCAGAAGCTTCAGTATGTGGGTCACTCGCAGGGCACCACTGTCTACCTGGTGATGGTGTCTGAGAAGCCCGAGTACAACGATAAGATCAAGTCGGCCCATCTGCTGGGACCCGCCGCCTACATGGGCAACATGAAGAGCCCCATGACCCGTGCCTTCGCCCCTATTCTGGGCCAACCCAATGCCATCGTCGAGCTGTGCGGATCTATGGAGTTCATGCCGAGCAACAAATTCAAGCAGGACATGGGCATCGAGATGTGCCAGGCTACCTCGCCCTATGCCGATATGTGCGCCAACGAGATCTTCCTGATTGGAGGATACGACTCCGAGCAACTGGACTATGTGAGTATTTTTAAAATTAGGCTGTTGGGAAGGACAGTACCCTGTAAGAATCCATTTTCTTGTTTTAGGATCTTTTGGAACACATCAAGGCTACGTCGCCGGCTGGCGCCTCCGTTAACCAGAATCTGCACTTCTGTCAGGAGTACAATTCCGGCAAGTTCCGCAAGTTCGACTACACCGCCATCCGTAATCCCTTCGAGTACGGCAGCTATACTCCTCCGGAGTACAAGCTGAAGAACGCCAAGGCCCCGGTTCTACTGTACTATGGAGCCAACGACTGGATGTGCGATGTGAGCGATGTGCGTAAGCTGAGGGACGCCCTGCCCAACATGGCCTTGGATTACTTGGTGCCGTTCGAAAAGTGGGCCCATTTGGACTTCATCTGGGGCACTGAGGCCCGCAAGTACGTGTACGACGAGGTCTTGGAGCAGATGCTGAACTACGAATAGGTTTACTCTCTTCCGCCATAAAATGAACATAAAACAGAGAAATGAGCTCCTTTATTCAAACTCTATTTGGTTATCTTTGGTAAAGGCCAAGTCAAGTTGAGAAGAAAATGTGTGAACGAGATGCTGTCTTACGAAAAGGGTTTATTTTCAACAAATGGAAAACATGAAAGATATATGCATCGATTATTCTTCCTTCACTTCCAGCTCTGCCATATATTCCAACTTGATGTGATCTTCGTGCAATAGTTTAGACACAATACGGTAGTATCCGGGAATTAGGAGCTTCTTCAACAGGTGCACGTCCAGCGGATAGTCTTCCAGGTGATAGTGCTCCGGCGGCAGGGGGCAGGTGTTGGGGTGCGGGGCATTCGAGTGCTCTTTGAGTTTCTCATAGAAGAACTCCTTGTAGTAGGTCTGCATGGTGTCGCATACTCCCAATTCGGGCAAGTTCATGACTTCTTCGTACTCCTCATCACGCTCGGGAGCTCGTAAGATGGTGATGTGTATCTGTGAAATGTAACTTTAAATATAACTGCGGATCCTTGAAAAATCTATAATTTCCTAGCTCTTACCTTCCATTCATTGTCGATGGTGACATGCTGTTTCAGTTCTCCGCTGACTAGCACCACATTCTCCTTGTCCTCGGCGATGCGCAGATGGCTGTTCAGATCCTCTGATTTCTCCACCACTTTCTCCAACTTGTGCAGCTTCAGTAGTTTTCCCGCTCGGACCTCGATAGGGCTAATGGCAAGGAGTACAAATCCCAGCACCACCAGGTGACTGACTGAAGAGGAATCCATTTCTGATGCTCGATCATTTGCTGTTGCGGTTTTATAAGGATCGACAGAGGGGATTGTCGGCAAATCAAATTGCCGCTTGTCCCGGAAACGATTTAAGTGGGAATTCCCCCGGATATGGTGTAAATGATATCTAAATGCCATTCATTTTGGTATTTTTTATTTAATTATTGCGTGGCAGTCTTAACACATTAAGCAACAACAAGCAGATGCTCACCAATTGGTAAATGATTAAAGTTAATTGCTAACAGCACGGCAATGACGACGAAGTACGATCGAGCGCAATTCAAACCTTTCATGCCCCCCATTAAAGAGGGTAGATCTAAAAATCATATACTACATTTACGATGAGTCCAAGTATAAAGTTTTATAAGAAAATCTTTAAGCTTACAATTTCACAGTTTATAATCTAATAAAATTTAAATCAAAACTGAATTATAACAAGCAGTTTTTAATTTCACTTTTAATGAACATACGACGGATTTTGGTAAAAGTACTTTAGCCTTAAAATACAATATATGTCTAAGATCCTTTTGATACATTTTGCCAATTCAAAAATATCTTGCACTAATTAATCTGTCCCTAGATAGTGGGCATGAAAGTCTTAACTGCCGGCCACGTAGATCTATAAGTATTTCGCAACAATAAAAGCATAAGGCTACGTGCATACTTTCAGCATAAAACTGAACTTAAGAGCTGAGCTGATAATTCATAGAGCTTAAGCTTACTGATATCTCAGCACTAAATTCAGTTTTAAGCCGTTTGTATGCCCGCGGCCTTAGAGTTAACAATTTAAACTGGCTAAAGCTAAACTAAGTATTGTAGTGAACAAATTGCAGCTGGAATGTAACCATTGCTCAAGGAGAATCTGCCAGCCAGCCATGGGAGAATTATTGCCTAATCATGGACTCCATCGCCATCCCCGACTATCTCGCTATGTAGCCAAAGTTGAGTCGCAGCTGCTCGAGGAACACGAACGTGATGATCGTGTGTGGACCCAGGCGCACAAAGGCCGGAACATAGCCCTTAAAGAAGCCAAGCGGACCCAACTTGGCCGTGTGCCTGACTACATCCCACAGACCATTGTACTCCCCGGGCTTGGCGTTCATCGAGCGGGTCTTCAGCACGTCCAGCGGCTGGGTCAGCGTGGTTGCTATCGTTCCGGCCACCAGGGAGGCAGTAAAGTGCGTCACCAGGTTGTCCTTGAAGTAGGGCGTGCCCAGCAGGTAGATCTTTGTCTGATCGTAGAACGCAATCTGACCGATGGTCATCATAATGCCACGAGCCGTCGCTGTGGTGGCGCCGGAAAATAGGCGTGCGAATCCCTCCTGGCGATACACCTTAAACAGGCCGTCGATGGCGTTCTTGTAGCTGCAAATAGAGTAAGGGGGAATTAGTGTCCATTTTATGATTGATTCGAATCCAACAGCAATTCGTCACATATCAAAATATCATGAACAATTTGTCACAATCAGTATCCGATTTTCTACACTTCAGAACGAGTTTAAGATAAATTTCACATTTCAATATCTTCTGTATCTGTATCTTCTGTATCTTTAGATACTTTAAAATGTTTAACTAAACAACCTACTTGCGACGCTGTTCCACGGGCAGTTTGACGTCGTTCTGCATCCGCACGTTGACCATGTCCGCCGGAGTACCAACGATGCCGCCAAATAATCCAGATAGTCCTGCGAGTGCCACCTTGCCGGCAAAGGAGTCCGTGTTAATGTGCGCCTTGCCCACCTCGTACACCCCGAAGCGGGTGGTGGAGTAGGTCATCTGGCGGAGCATCGAGGCGGAGAGGCCATTGTAGAAAGCGAGCACACCCTGTTCCCGGGCAATTTTCGGGAGAAGCTGCAGCACCGACAGCTGGCCCTGTTGCGTCTGCAGCGTGACCTTGATGAGGTCCAGGGGATGGGTGACCACGGCGGCGCCTACGCTGCCCAACCCACCGAAGTACCACCTCGCTTTCCGCTCCTGTTTGCTCATCTTGGCTCCTCTAAGTCCTTAGCTGAAAAATAAAAATCATTAATTAACCAATCAGTTTTAAACTCTTCTTTTACCTATGTGTGTAGTTTTGTAGGTATAAAAAAAAGGTGGTTCAACATTAAGAAAGAGGCGGCATTTTCAGTGGGCGGCGTCGTGTTATGTCATGCCGGTGGAATGATAAGGAACTAAAGGAATTTAAGGACGCCTTGAAAACAGCTGAGCGGTTGCGCGAAAGCTTAGTGGCGACAAGCTTTTCACTTTTAAATGACGGTAACTGTTATCGTGGGAGTAGTTAGAGAACATTTCTGAGGGGGCGAATCTAAGAAATTTAATTTAAATATAAACATTACCATTATTTACCTTGCATACTATAATTGCAAACTTAGGCCGCAGTGAAAATTTCGAATTCAAAACTATTAACATAGTAGTATTTAACATATACTTAGTAGAGGAGGGCTTAGTGGACAACCGAACGCATGGACAGAAAATACTTTATAATATACATATTACAAAGAAATATACGTTTCAAAAACTTGAAATATGAATATTTTTTAAAATATTATGGAGAACAAAGTTAACTAATTACACTTTATCCTCTTTTTCTACGCCCCACATTAATCTGCCGTTACACTCTGCAAGGCCTAACAGGGTTAGATCTGCGCCTAACAGCACTATTCGGCATGCTGACAACCAGGCCAAACAGCTGATCGTCAAAATTTGTGGTCACACTAGCACCTACCTACAACATGTTTTTCATGTCATATTAGATTTTTATATTTGTTTCATAAAGTAAACCGATAAAGTGAAAAGGTTTCCGGCAGTGTGAAAGTCAAAAGCACAAAAGCTACATATCCGAGTGAGTAATTGGCGCCAAATTCGAAACCCACGAGCTTGCGCAACAAGTCGTCAACATTGTCGCCGGGCAGCGTCTTTTCTTGCAATTTTTTTTTTGCCAAGCGTCTCGCGTTTCTGTTTACATGTAGTTTGCCTTATTTTGTATTTGTTTATAATTGCCAGAAGATAGGTAATGGATCTTTAAATTGTGTGTATGAGGTAACCATTGAGGAATTCGGATCATCGGAAAAAACAACAACAATTGGAGAGCAAGAGCTGCAGAATTTCAGCTATCTGTTGTGTATACTCTCTGTTGGAGGAAGAGATTATCGAATAGGTCGTGCGATTTGTAATTGTTTGATTCCCTTTTTACCTGCCCTCTTGAGATCATGGCGTTAATTTGGTTAATTCTGGCTACTTTTGTGTAAAATTAAGCAATTTAAATTTAAACTCAGAATTTGTGTGATCTAAACAAAGACAACTAACTCTTCGGCAAATAAATTAAAATATTTATTAAACGTAATACAAATTAATAAATGCCATTATCTCCAGCTAACCTATATTTCTTAATTACATACATATTTTAAACCTTTTTTAAAGTCCTTTGGGACTTATCTTCAATTGCGAAATTTTTAACAAACCAATCACAGATAAGTCAATTTAAAAAATATATATTTAACCTTAAATTATTAATTTTAAGCACTTAATTGCTTAAATACTATAGTTCGAAAAGGTGCTACTGTGTTAGTTTATGTTAATTAATCGTTAATTAAAGAGGTGTTATTTGAGTTACTCAATTACAATAAATCAACAAAATGAGCGTTAAAAGTCTTTAGTTTACCGGAGCTTCTAATAATTAATGTATTCCCCTTTAACTATTCTTAAAACGGTATTTAAAATAATTTCCAATTGTATTCAACTAAAATCATCTTCTGAAATGGAAGGATCACCTTATAGCTTATATGCCTCCTTAGAAATAATTGCGCCGCAAGGGTATTTTGTTCTTGGAACGCAGCAATAACCAGGTGCTCTATGGACTCGTTTTACAGTCGAATTCAAGGGCATATTGCCTTCGGTAATAATTGTGTGTGTACAGTTGGTAAACATGTTGGACAAATGACTTAGTGCAAAGATTGTTTTGTTGCCATTTATACACCTCAGGACCGGGGTAAAAAAAATCTTTATAGGTCTGGCTGGCTGTTCTCCTAGCCTTATCAGCTTTGGACCCAGTTACCGGGTCGTATTTATAGATAGATAACATGTTTACCATCGATCGAAATCCTGGTACACAACATTATTGCTAGCATGTGTTTTCCGTTTTTGTTTTTCCGGCCCGCCTGCGTTTATTTATTTATTCAATTACTATTTTTGTTTGGGAACCTCCACGTGCGTCGATTGCTTCATAAATTAAATGCAGACCGCAAGGCAGAACACTTTCTGCCAAACTGCTCTCTTTTTGTTTTGTTTTATTCTCGTCTTTTTTTTCTGCCTGAATTTTATCTGAATTTAAAGAATGAGTGGCCGGTGGTCAAAGTCGAATTAATAACGAATATCACATGATCAGCTGCCATATAAAAAGTTGTTTTCTTTCATAATCGAGCCCCCAAAAGAAAGAGCAAAGTTGATAATGGATTTTACCACTTAGGAAACAGCTGATTTCGGGCTAGATTTCATATGTTCCACCGATCTGAAAACTTTCAAGCCACGACAGACACATCGCGTGATAATTGGCTGATCTGATCCGTCCGACGACACATTATCTCGCAACTTTGTGTGTATTTGTTTGCCCATTTTGAAGCCGCATGTTTGCCTTGCAAATTGAATAATAAACTGACACTGCAATTGCAATTCCTAAACTGCAATTGAATCAGAAAAGGCAGTGGCCGAGAGAGACAGAGAGAGAGAGAGGAGGAGCGGGCACAGCACAGGCATATTTACCTTGAACAAGAAACACTGTCGCTGCTTTTCCTGGTGCTTTTCGGTTGTCTGATTTCCGCGAAGAAAACTATTTAATAAGTTTATAATTCGGCACACCGGGAGAGAGAGCGCGAGAGACAGACAGAGAGAAAAAGAGACCTCAGCACGTCATCGCTGTCCACACAAACTGGTCTGGTCTGGGCTTTGGGAATGGAGGGATTGGTCAGGGGGCAGCTGCTGCTGCTGCTGGAGGCAAACGAAACGCAACGCTTGAGCACCGAAAGCGGACTGATCGCCGACGTCGACAGCGCGCCAGATCCCACACAACTCACAACTGCCGGCAAACAGTCCCGACCCTACACTCGACAACAAATCGGGTAAATGCGTAGGGTGAGAAGTTAAAATTGCGCCACTAGGAAAGAGTTTTATTTACGAAAAGTAATTATATTTTTTAAATTTAGAACTATTCATGTAAGTAGGTTTTGTATAAAGAAAGTATTTGTATTAAAGTACAAGGAAAAATCCATTTACTATTAAATCTATATACTATTAGAACCTTTTTAATTAAAAAGTGTATATTGTCAATTATCTAATAGCTTTTAAATCTTTTTGAATTCAAAACGATTTAAACTGGTTTTTCCAATTTTTTCGAGTGTTTATATGCGCTCTGGATTTGACTCTCGGGTCTCTTTTTATCGCCCGGTCAATGCGGCCATGTAGGAAGTGTTCTGCCAGCAGGTGGGGTGCTGGGGCTGGGACTGGGACAGTGGCTGTGGCTGTGACTGTGTCTGGGGATTGGGGACTCTATGTGGAATCGGGATCGGCTTAGTTAGTCGCTGGTCGGCGGTCAGCAGGGCGACACTGCGAGAGAACGAGAGTGGCAAAAGAGAAAGCGAAAGAGCGGGAGAGTAAACCAAGAGAGTCGATCAAACAACAAACAACAAACCAACCTGGTGAGAGCTTCTTATTGACACCGCTCTCTGAGCTTTGTGCGTATGTGTGTGCTACAATGATGATACCTTCACAAGAACTCATAATACATGGAATACGGTGTAATTGTAGACTTTGTAGAATACCCATTCACCTATCTCACTTTCCATTCCGGCCATGTTAACAGTTATAATCCTCCCCGCGCCATGGAAGAGTGTGCCATGTGCCATGGAAGTGACCACGGTTTTCCACGCCGCAACATTTATGTAATTGCATGAAAAACCGGACATGTGCCGGCCCCAAAATAATTTCAAGGCAAAGGGCATTAATCACAGCACACTTCATTTTCCCCTAATTAACATTTCCATCGATTGCTTATTTTATGCCTAATTAATGGGTAGTTTCAAAGCTCGATTTATTCGCTAATAGAGTGTGTAATGCACATCGAAGTCAAGGTTTAATTAGAATGTTTTTGTTTGTCTGCACTGCAAATGCTTTACGAGCGGAAAATCTGTCGAGAAGCTCAACAGATATGGGGGATAAGGGCGAACAATGCCGTGATAAGAACTGACACTCCACCTTATCGCGCGAATGAATGGGCAAATATTGCCACCGACTATTATTAACAGCATGCTTAAAACTAATTTAAATATTTTCGAGCACGTTCCCAGACCATGTCCCTCCATTAACACATTTTAGCAACTCTAGCTCAAGTGTTAAGTTTTCATTAAACACAATATAAGGGAACTGTTGTGGTGTTGCAGCGGAACAAACGAGGCTAGAGTGCCTCCAAAATAGCCACCCAAAGCTTTGTCACAGGAAGCTTTCGCCCCTAAATAGGAGATTTCCGAAAGCTATGCCGCTCAAGTGGGCCTTTGTCGACGCCTCAGACATCGGCCCATTAGCTCAGCTGGTTAGAGCGTCGTGCTAATAACGCGAAGGTCGCGGGTTCGATCCCCTCATGGGCCAGAAACGATTTTTTTTTTACTTTAACTTTAAACATATTAAAGGGGAAACATCAATATGCTTTAATTATAAGTAAAGAACATTTAATTAGAGAAAATATACAAATTTCTTATACTTGGCTGGCTGGTTTATAAATAAATTGGTTCTCTCATTTTTCTTCATATTTATATTTGCTTTTTATTAATTTCACATGATTTATTACGGCTTGGTAAAGTTAATACTCTTTGTTTTCAAAGACACGTATGCCGCTGACAGCAATGATGAAGTGACAAGATGGAAATTCCCTTCTTATTTATTTCCCCCACCCAATTTTTGGCCAATAAATTTCAAGTTGTTGGCCCCGGTCAAATCGAGTGCTTTTAACCTCTTCGGCTTGGCTAGCCACGTGACCCGCCACGAAAATAGAAAAAAAAGAAGAAAAACAACGAAATACTGCGCACTTAATTAATTGAACTCCGCGAATGACATTTACAAATTGACCCATCGTTGTTCTTTTTTCTGCGTCATTACAGATCCCCACGCACACAGTCGAAACAATGGCCACCTCAGTGCTGCTAGCCTGCGGCCTCAATGAGCAAAAGTTGCCGGGATTCGTGCACATTAGCGAGGAGTCCAATGTGGACGGCAGCTTCCTGATCAGCTGCATCCTGGGCCAGAGGCTGCGCATCTCCAATGCCGGGACCCTGCTCGTCTGCCTGCAGCATCACTATCAGCACTATTTCAATGCCGGCATGAGGTTGGGCTACAATACCAATATTTTCCAAGGCAAAACCCTCGGAGTAATCGACATTCTGAGCGACATGGCCGGCGAGGGACTGACTTCCAAGTGGCTATGCCGACCCGATGGGCAGACGTTGACCGAGAAGCTGGTACAAGACATTCGCGTCCAGGTGGAGAGCAACTACGCCAGTAGGAACAGCTATACGGTGGTGATTGACAACCTGTCTATATTGTTCAATTTGGGAGCCAGCGTTTTGGAGGTCCAGCAGTTCTGCCAGGATCTGGCCGCCCTCGCCAAGGAGCGCGAAAATCTGACGGTGATCACCAAGCTAAGCAATAGCGATATCTATCAGCTGACGGACAATAACGTGGCCAAGCTGGGCCAGCTGCGCATCCAGGTGTTGCGGTTAAAGAGCGGCGTGTTCCGGGAGGTGGACGGCAAGCTGCTGATCGAGCGGGTTCTGGACGAGGGTAACTACGCATGCGAGGAGATGCGCAAGGAGGTGCTCTACAAGGTCAACGATCGTAACGTCAAGATTTTTACGCCTGGCGAGATCGGGGTTAAGGTCTAGATGGGTTTCGCCACTAAATTATTGTATGAATTTTAATAAAGCCATTTTTTGTATATTCTGAGAATTGACATCTACAATTTGTTCCAATCCTTTTGAAATTTTCCGAGGTTTTAATACTTGTTTCTTGGTAAGGATTAAATGTGAAATTAATAAGCATTCTGGCTGTGTTCAAAGGTAAGCCTGTTGGGGTATTAGAAATTATAATGAGTACCAGGAAAAATAAGCTAAAATGAAGAGGAGCCACTCCTGATTTATCCAGACGAATTTCTATTGCTTGAAGCTTACATTTTAACAATAAATTTCAGCTAAGTTTAGAGAATATAAGGCGTCGAATGTAACCGATTGGTCAGCCTCCCTCGATGGTCATTGCGCTGTTCAATCTAATTGCTTTTTTTCGACTTTTATCTGGTCGCATCTGTTGACGTCACTGGCTATGGCGAAATGATGATGAATTTATGTCTGGTCACGATCAATAAGGAGCCAGTATAAACGACTTGAAGGCGGTAACCCGAGTCAGCGCCAGAAAAGTTTGTCCGAAACTGGGATAAGTCGTAGGCCCACATAAACGCCAAATGACGCCGTCGACAATAAAAGGAGGCAATTGAATTTTACCAAGCCACGCAGCAGAAAGTTGATTAACTACGCTTGGGCCTGGGTTGCTGCCAAAAATGTGCTTGGCCAGCACAACGGCTAGCACAACTTCGGGGAAGGATTTATTTATATCTGTGTTTTCCCTGAATTAGATTGAGTTTGGCATGTCCTGGAAAATGGCTTTCCAGTTTGTTAATTACTAGAAATACTTTATGACAGGCTTTGATGGAGATTTTCCGCAGGAAATTTGATATTCTTTGTGGTATGCAAGACAATGAGTTAATGTCCCGGGCTTGATAAATGTTGGTGTCATTTAAATGCCTTTAATTCCCAGCATCACATTCCCAGACACTTGTGGCAAGTGTTTATTGCCCGCCTGCTCCCCCAGGGCACCCGGGCGCCACAAATTTGTTTTCACTCATTTAGCATTCGCCTCGCAAACTGTCGCAGGAGTAAGCCGGGCGTAAATCGGGAATTGCATTTAGCGGTGGCACACAAACACCGAGATATGGCCTCCTAAACAAACCCAGCAGATGACTTAATTAATTACGCAAATGCTTTTTGTTCACCCGAGCGCTAAATGTCACTTATTGAAAGTTATCGCGATGCGGAGCGACATCAGGACATCGAAGCCAATCGCAGGATATACTTTAAAATTCAAGATTGCCCCACTGAACGTGAGAGCCAGTTCGAAGAGCAAGACGTCGAACGCCCGTCGAAGCGGAAGTCAAGCTAAATATACACTGAACTATTATTAACGTTTCCCAACAAAAATTTAATAAAGTAAATAAATATTTGCGGATTTAGAAACCCTAAACAGATACAAAAATGGAGATGGAGATGATGTACTACATAAAATATATATTTTCCAATATTTCCAGTACATAAGCCTGATGTTAGACCAATTTTTCCGGGTGCAAGGACGCAAAGTGAGCGAGTGGGCAAATCCAATTGCCGGTTTGTCCTTCGCCGCATCGACGGGAGCAACGAGCGGGAAGAGGAACTGAAAGTAATGGCGGGGCTACGAAAAAAAAAGAAGTGAAAGCCGTATTCTCGCATGAAGTACGAAAGGATGTTACATCGTGAGTGCTTAGGACACGCCCCTTTTACGAACTTGTCCCCTGTTAATGACAGTGCCACATACGATTTTGTTGCATACTTTCGGGCCACGCCGGAAATGAGTTTGGGAAATACACGTACAGTTCTTTATGTGCAGCATTCTGCCGAGATCACATATGTATTTATATGTATGTATGGATTTTTTTCGGGGCATCGCCATTGATGACAATAGCGTGAACGCAAAAATTGAGCGCAAGCCATAATTTATTCACATAGAAGCATCATAAACATAAATTTGGCTCGCCGGCCTCTGTCCTTTCATCAATGATAATAACGTCGCATTTGTGGCGGTCCAGGCTAAAAAATGGGCCAGCCAGCGAGTCCAATGACCAACCGAAGGAGCACACAGACACCTACGTCATCGGAAGCCCCACTCCTCACAATTTGCGAAAAAAAGGAAAGAAATTCACCCTACTCCGCCGCTGACAAAAAAAGGGGCATCAAATTTTTTAAGGTCGCCAGCTCAGATGAGGCCATATCTTCCGATTTTCATCGCCATTGTATCGCGCGCTGAATTATCGGCAGCCACTCGCTTGCCAACGTCTTATTTTTCCCGCCGCAACACATGGCGTATGTGTAATATATACACACGCTTTAAAGTACAAGACAACAAGAAAGTATTGAAGCTGCTTTTAGCTGCTTTTGACAACGTGAGGAGGAGGTCTAGGAGGATTATGGAAATATGTTCAAAAGAGTTGCCAAAGACAACAAAGTTCACTAACAAGGATTAAATTATATCTTATAAGTTAAAGCATAATAACTATCTTTACTATTATATAAAACCAATTTTAAGCCAAAGTCAATAGGGATTGCGATTTGGCACAATAAAATATTTAAGTATCTCAATGATAACCTTTTACGGACGATTATTTAAGAAATGAATACTCCTATGCCAAAAATCCTTGAAATGTCGACTTCAATTAAAGACAAAGATGCTTTTTTTTTGCATGAGCTGGCATCGAAACTTTTGGTAAATTAAATTTTTCCTCCACATTTTAGTTTCATTCTATTTCGTTCAAGAGAATGCAGAGGAGAGCGAATCGCAACGAAATGTGCTTGCAATTTTACTAATTCAATATGAACATTTGAGTCGTGTGCCAGCAGAACGGAATTGTCAACTGTTTTGTGTCCTTTGTGAGCGTCCTCCCTCCGGTTAAAAAGTTTTTCATGGCTCCGCTCTGCTCGTTTCGCTTCCTTTCGTTTCGCCACGGTTCCGCTTCCGGGAAAGCAATTAAAGATACATTTTCAGCCAAATGAGCGCTAACGAATTTAATAATTTCCATTCAAATGCCGCCACCGAATGTCCCAATGCCAGGCAGGCATTGGTGCGCAAAAATTTCGCGATTTAGCAAGGATTTAGATTAAATAACTCGCCGGAATGTTGGCACCGCAATAGGACCGCCTTCATTAGGACGCCTAATTTATAGGTGCAGTAATCGCATTTCACCGCTTTTGCCGCAAAAGTGGCTGCTAAACCGAAAAACATTCAAATTGATTACGTTGCGTATACGCAACATTGGCACTCCGGCTTTTCGCCACTCAAATATTGTTGGCTGACACTTTTGATACCCAGTGCTTGTAGAGTTGACGGGTATATATTAATATCATGTAACAGGAATGGATATAAGTTAATACTTGAAATTAAAAACATATAAAATACTATTTAATTACTTCTTAAAGGCCCAAAACAAAGCAGATTTGATTAAAAACTCTACCAATCACAACAATTTCTTTGAAAATAAATATTTCTGACGTTATAATCATTCTCCCTTTATTTTAGAATACGATTTTTCTAACTTGTAAACATTAGACCGAGTATTCTATGGCCAGGACGTTCTCTATAAATGGTTGGTTTTTGGAGCTGCGCCATCTAATGTGGGCTGTGTGCCATGATTATGCGGTTGGCTGGCTTTTGCCTGCGGCGTGTGCCTCGCGTATCTTTAAGCCACGTTAAGTGCTCGCACCTACGCAACACGGCTGCGTGGGGCTCAAATTGAAAACTCAACCTAAACGGCGTGACAATCAACCCGGCCAAACAATTACCAATTTCGACATGCACAGTCAGACATGGATGTTTCCGTGCCATAAAAGCGTCCAAGGATAACATAGAAAGATACAATATTGATGGCTCGTTACCAGCAAATTGTATAAAAATCTCATGCCATCCCTTGCGCCGTCTTTGCTTTATTTGCTGAAACACTTTTTATGGCTTGGCCGGCTGTCATAAAGATGCCTTCGATATTGGACTTTGGACATTGGCCATGACCATGGGCCAGAGATCTTCTGTGTTCGCCAAAAGGGGGTCAGGGGACAACTGTCTATTGCCAATTGGCGCCTGGTAGTAATGGAAGAGCTCTTCTCTTTTTATCCTTTTATTACGAACAAGTTTTTTAAAATGTTCACAAAGTAAACAATGAGATTTTAAACAGTTTAGTTAAAACACTTAAATTTAAGAACTTGCTACAAATATAGAAAAAGCGAGTTGTGTTTTTGTTAACTTTAATTCTGGGGAACAACACCTACTATAGATACAAACACTCCGTGTCCAGATACTTTTCATTATGTATCTTGTATCTATGGCAACAGCACGTGGCTAGTGCAAATGCGAGTGCACAGAATGTTACTTGGAGCAACAATGAAACGTTGATTGGAATTTGCATATACTTTTAAACCAGATTAGCCGGCATTTAGAGCCGGACTCGAAGAAACTGATACTCCGTTGGCACGTAGGCTGGCACCCGTTGTTATCTTCTATCGGCGGCGAGCCCGTGCCCGTGTTTGCTGACCTTTGCTGCCCGGAATCCTTAAGCAGTTCTGCGAAGGCGTCCATAGAACAGTCACTTATATAATGCTACAGTTTTGCTTTTGATAAGCATTTGTTGGGCGGAATTCTGGTGAAATTATGTTCAGCCGGATACCTTTAATTACGGTACGTTGCTGCTGTTGTGGCCACCTTCTGCTGACTGCTACTTTATGGCCGTAATTTTGCTGAAAACTTTGGCGCTGCAGTAAATTTGGCACAAAACACACTTGCACAATGGGCGTCGACAGCAGAGATAAACAGACAGCAAAGGCTAGAACCTGTGCACTCACAAAAAAAACTCAATACGACTTTATTTTGTCAAAGAAAATGTATTTTAAGCCTTACTCGCTTCATGGCTTACATTTGAATTTAAAAATCAACGACATCCTAACTCCTAACGACTTTTGCCATTGTTTAATGTTTAATTTCATAAACTCCTGTCTGCCAGAAGCTCTTTTCCTTAAGTTCAGCTGGGTTCCACAGTAAGCAAAATTTCTATTCTTTAAAATTTCTTAAAATTGTAAGAGGTTGGTAGAGCAAAAACCATGCCCACAACCATTAAGGAAAGACATTAAGCAAGCCAACCATATGTTGATATTTTGCCAACAGATTATTTGTTGATCCTAATTGATTTGGGCGTTGTTTTGAGAAGGCATTTTGTTTTAGTGTAGGAGAAACAAAAACACAGCAAACCGCGAAATGTTACGCCCTCAAGAACTCACACAAACAAAACACACACACTCTCGGGCACAGACACAGACAACCCGCGAGGCACTCACACAGGTGGCCAAAAAAATATATACTGCCTCAAAATGGCGCGTCGCGTGTTGTAATTTTCATGTGTCGGCAAAACGGAAACGGAACAGCAAAGCAAACACACACAACCGACTTTCTAAGCACACACACACAAACAAAAACACACGAGCCGCACTCGCACACCCACAAACATGAAAGACAAACACTAGGAAAAGCGTGGAAAAAGGAAAACCGCAGCGAATGATAATGGAAGGCATTAAAGCAGATTAGTTGTGATGCCAAAAATGGCAAAAGGGAAAAGCGGTCTGAATTAGTGGAATTCAAGGACGCGTCTCCTTTTTTGTATGCGTGAAAAGGCACCAAATTGATGAAGATGTAGGTCATTCGACGTCGGCTGCAATCAGTTGGTCCTTCTCTTTGGATAGCGCCTCCCCTGCCCGTTGTTTTAGGTTTTCCCCGGCTAATTCTAATTATTTTCCTCCTTTGGGAACATCCACGAATTCTTTGGCAGAGGTGCCGTTTTAGCTTTTTTAGACTCTGTGGGATTATTTTCTTGAAAGTGCTAGGAAAGTTCCTAAAAGCCATTGGGAAATTATTAAAAAATAAATGTAAAATATATACGAAAACTAAGCTTTCCAAGAAGTCTTCTTCAATTGTTAAGTTAAATTTTTTTAAACATATAAAAGTATCCAATTCCCGGAAGTTTTCAGAAAGTGATCAAAATTTCCTTGTCTAATTTTGCTATATATTTCTCACGATAAAGCCAAGATAGTTAGCAATGGTGGCAGCACTATTCGAAATTGTTATAACCCTCACACACACACTCGCCCGCTCACATTCACATTTAGCCATTCGAGTTAAAATTAAGAAGAAGAAAAAGAACTTGTCGCTGGGCAATTTGTTTAATGAAATCATCAAATTAAATAAAATGTGCGGCCCGAAAATTGTAAGTGTAAGCAATTTGCTGGCGCCTTTTGTTGTTGTTCTTGCTGTTTGTGTCATGAAATATAAAACCACAGTATGACATTGCCCTAACCCCACCGTCACCCCAAACCACCGCCCAGCACGTGCCCACCCACTCACAGTTACAATCACACTGGCAAACCCAGAAAAATGGAGGTGAGCACTGCGAGAAAATCTTAAGATCCTAGAGATTTAAGTAAAAAATAGCTATATTTATATATAGAAGGTTTTCTCCTTTAACTAACAAAGTAATAATTAGCAGAAATCCTAGAAAATCGTACTTACTCTTAGTATCAAATGCATTTAATGGAAGAATACAAATTTGTTACCAGTTATTGAAGTTATTTAATTTATCATATTAAATGTATATTTTCTTCAGTGCCTTTGAAATGTTACCAGAGTCAAAAGCATAACTTTGATAGCTCGGATGCTTGGCGCGTGTTGGCCGAATGCTAGCACGTCTCCTTGGCTGCCATTTTGGCCATGTTTTCAGCCTAAATAGCCCATCGCCCATCGTCTCCGATTTTGGCCACCATTCGCCCCTAGGGCATTTCAATTACATTATTAATCACATCACTCGCAGGTCTTATTTTAAGCAGTTTGCCGCCCCCCAGCTGCCGGGTAATAAATTCTCTGGCCACCAAAAGAAACTTTTTCAATTAACACAGAATTATGCAAATTGAGTGGCTGCCAAACTCGCAGCCATAGGAGTTGCTTAGATAGCGATAAGACAAATGGCGTTGGCATAGATTTTGGGTATTAACTTTGCGGGATGAGGCCGTCTCTTTGCACTCAAAAATGGCAAAGAATTTTGACCTACCGCAACATGCCGTCCCTAATGCTCTGGGCGGCTTTCATCGGCGGTTAAATTTATTGATTTACCAATTTTATTGCAGATACTCAAGAAATTATGCCATGGGATTAATTGAAGAAAATTTTTAGAAGCAGCCTGCAGAGTACTCTTTATTTAATTGGCAGTAAATTAATATAATTTCCTGTTTTTTATTCTTACTTTTTCAATAAAATCTTTTCAGTTATATTTTTGGATAACACACTCGGAAATTATAGTGTTTTTTTTAAGACAGTTTTACATTTAGTTTGCCACTCATTAGGGCAGAACCTTTAGGGAGCCATAAATTTACTAAAATACACGAAACATCCAGGATCCACATGCACCATAAGCTCATTTGTGAAGGGAGCAGATAAAAGAAAGAACAAAAGGGAAGTTACACAAGCAAAAAATGTGTCTACTTTAATTTTATATTAAAGAATTTCAGCTTAAAGTTAAATAAATACTTCGAATTATGGATTTTGAATTTCTAAAGATTCCAGAACTCCACACTTCCAGCATTTTGGCCTGAACCTTCATTAAAAACTATTCTTATTTTCTGTGTAGCGACAGCTTTTCAGCATTCCGGCTGCATTCGAGCATACAGGCGATGAGAGGAGACAACAGTGCGACATTCATCACGGCGAGCATCGCGCTCGCATTGTCCTGACCGAGGATGAGGTTGTGGCTTTCTGCTGAAGGAGCAAGCCCGATGGAGGGGGGCGTGGCACTGTCTCGTTACGCTTACTTAGCCGTTTAATTTATGCATTGTGCAAGAGCGCAAATGATGCATTGTTTGCCACTGCAATGTGTCTTCTGTATGCGAAGGGAAGAACTTCACCATCGAGGCGAAGGAGTCCCTCCCAGCCAAACTTTGATGCGGAGACCCAGTGGAGCTGACTGAGCTACACTAACCAATTAGTAGTGTAAGGGAACGTGACTATATTCTGTTCTTTATGCGATTTGTACTTGTTTACAAAGCTGACATATTTTATTTAATTACTACAAGCATCTTTAAATAATAAAAATACTCTTGTAGTGGCTTTACAAAATAGTAACAGATTCGTAAAGTGTTACAGTAATATTTTTTACGACTCCTTTACTTGAGTGTTAATTCCGAGAACTATATTATGTCTCTGTGTGGCGATTAAAGGGGAATACGAACAGAGCAACCACATGCCACCTTCGACGCCACTAAATTGCGCAAAAGTTGCGTCCCAACGATGGTGCAACTAAAGTTGTGGCCGCGCTCCCCTCCTTGGGGCGCGCACAGAGCTTCGCAATTAAGTTAGTGGCTTTTTTCTTGCCACCTGAAGCAACAGCTCGCTAAATGTGCAACGCAGCGCTTAAAACGCACTTGCCTTAAAGACGCTGCAGGGGTTTGATTTGGCTTAGTTGGGGCACTCGGGTTCTTAATTAAACAGGGGACCAAGTTATTTATTTAGGAAACTTTACTACATCTAGTTGATATTTATGATGACTTATGATAAAGATTTTATTTACTTATTTATATATATATATAAAAAAAATGATTAGAAATTACAAAATGAAAGTTTCCGAATTTAAGAAGCGTTCTTTAAATAAATGTTCTTAATTTAAAATAGGGCAAGTAATCTTTAAAACGATTTCACGCAAAAAGGGTTGCCTTATTCTTCTTGGAAAGTAATTTGAACCAACCGGGTTATCGCAGTAGTCTGGCCTAATACCCATTCCAACAAGTTTCTTGGCAGGATTGCAAATAAGTCTGAATATAGATGGTTCTGTCTGACCGGAAATAGCCAGTCGAGGCGACGGTCATTCTATCCATTCGTCTGTCCCGGCATTGTTTGTTGCCTCGAAAAGCGGCTATCAAATGGCAATTATATGCTTCGAAAGATCTGTTGTGCTGTTTGCATTTAATGTACCGGCTGGTCCAGACTGACAGAGACTCATTTCATTTCTTTAGCGCATAAATCAAGCGGGAATTGCGTTAAAATGTTGCCTCAATTGATTTACTGTTGACTTACCGCCGTTTTCATTTCATTTTATTTCGATCCTTTTCAGTTGCTTTTGAAAATTTATATTTGTAACGTGGCCATACCTTACCCAAAGGCGTTTTTTGTTTATTTTGCCTTGGCTGTGTTCGGTAAATATTACATAATGATAAGGAAAACAAAAAGTGTGGCATGCTTCGAGGAGCACTCACTTTTTCTGTTGCCATCCAGAGTTGCTTTGCTCCTTCTTTCTTCTTCAGCTAAAGTTTTTGTTCTTGGTGAATAATTAAGGAAAAATATGTAACAGTCGATAAACATTTTTTTAAAAACGTTATTTTTTTAACTTTATTTACTTATAAATTTCCACAAATATTGCAGGTAGCACAAATGATTCAATTTACTTGCCAGTAAATAGTAAACTATTTACCAGTTTAAAAGGCCTTAAAATGTAGGAAAAGTAAAAGCAGTAATTAACTTTAATAGCTTAGCTGGTAGAGGCAAGTTCCCCCTCCGAATAGGGAAATTTTTTCTTGGACACCTGACAGCACTGCGGCTGTCCCGTCCCTGTGTTTATTTTGCATTGATTTATGCATCGAGTGTTTTAAATGTGGGCGTGCTATTTATGTTCCTTGACCGATGTTCTTTTGTCTGCCGGCGTTTTTGCGCCGCTTGCACTTGATTTGTGGCTTGTCCTGGAACGCAGACAAGGACTCAAGCCCAGTCCCAGTCGCCGTCAAGTCATAGCCAGGACTCTGGACGTGGACGGGGCGTGTCCCGGCGAAAGGTCATTTGATGTATGGGAACCTTGGCTCTTTGGCTCGCGCAGCTAGTTTGCATATTCGGCTGCTGCTGTGTCAGCAGTGGAAATCACTTCAAATATTATGGCTCCTTGTCTGCCAAGAACAGAGACAGCCAGGATTTGTGTCCGAAAAGTAAAGTTCGTGACAAATTTGATGAGACTTTGCAGCTCATTTGTACGCCATGTCAGCCGCTTTGTTTGCCTTTTGCTGCATTGCATTTGCCGCCTGATTTTCTCATCAACATAACAAATGAGCAGCCAGTCCTGCCGCTTCGTCGTCTGCATCTTGGAATTTGTTGTCAGAGTCGTTTAAAGGCGATTGCCCAATCTCAGTCTGAATCAAGCTAAATTCGTTTGATGAAAGCGGAATTTAACCCTCTTAAAACAGGTGTTACTTGAGGAGTATAACATGAAATTCATTAAAAATCTGCATTCAAAATTATATTGGAAAATATGTAGGGTCAAGGGTACATTTTTAACAATAAATAATATTCAAGGGATCTTATTGTCTTTATTAATTTGGAATAAACAACACAACTTAATCCCTCTGCTATTAATATGTACTATATGTATCAGTCATATATTAATACGTAGCCCAATTAGTATGACTTATAACAAGGTGACCAATTAGCCTGCAATCCATGTCAATTAGTCCAGTCCAAAACCACAATAAAGCCAGGTTGGCTAATTAACAATAATGTAGACCGATAATGCCAAATCTTTGTGAAGAATGATGTTACAAATTCTAATACAATAAAATTAAATAGCATATTAAATGTAATATAAGATTCCAGTTAATACGAACAATTAATTCCTGGCAGCCAAGCGGAAGCTTCAGCGGGTTAACCGAAGCAAAGCCAGTGGCATCAATGTGTCAGTAAACCATTTCAATTAGACTCAATGCAAATGTGGAGCAGGCCACATGTGGAGTGCGACTGGCCGGGAATCAGCAATTTAATGTCGGTTAAAGCCACAGACATTGGCAACATCAACATCAAGCAGCTGGGGGCCCGAAACCGAATCCCGAGTCCGGAGTCCGGGAGCCCCTGTAACGAGTGCCATGTGTACGCGTGTTGTTTCAGCAGACCGTAAGCTACGTGCCAGACGCTCCGCCGATTTCCCCCGAATTCCGTCCAAGGAACCCCCTTGGAGCGGCGGACATGTGCCGCCACCCCCTTGTACTTACATGGGCGGCATGCCAACAGCTGCGAAACGGTCGCTCGATTTCTTTGTGTGATTTGTTGGCCAACGGATGTTGGCAACATGTCCCACGAACGGCAGACACGGCTCTTCCTTTTAGCCGCTTTGGCTGCTTCCGAAATAGTTGGATTGACCGTTTGCCATTAAATTCGCATTCGCCAGAATATTCACGTAATTGAATTCATTTCGCCAGCATTTGGTGGAATTTTAAGCATTTGCTAGCCAAGTTGTGGCTGAAATGGAAACATTATAAGAAAATTCCTCATTATGAGAAACGAGGAATTTATTCATACTCGGTTTTCGATGGGACGTGACCTGAAATCATCAGCATCGAAAGGGATCGAAGAGTTCGCACTTGTAAAACATTCAATACTTGAATCACAACATTCATGAGGTGGCTAACTCTAAATGCAGATACTGCCAGTAAAACATATTTGAGATTTTATAAAGTTACCATTTTTATATTAAATCCAATGAAAATAACTAAATGAAATTATCAAAATAATTGAGAGGAGCTAAAAGTGAGGAAATAAATTTGTAAAACATTAAGAGACCATCAACACAAGCCTTGTTGGCCTCAAGAGTATTAATTTTTAATTAGAAAAGTCACGTTTATTTTACATACTCGACACTTTTTAAATCAAAGAAACCTAAACCACTTTAAATTGGGAAGTAGTTGTATAATTTCATTTTCAGCTTGCAAACTTGTGTGGGGCATTAAGAAAGTTTTTGCATATTTCATTCTCATATCGTTGTAGTTAAATATTCGGAGTGGTCGGATGTTGTTACACAGAAATTGTTGAAAAGAAATGCAGTAAAATTTACGAAAAATATGTTGTGCCAGCAGCTATTAAAGTATTCAACCACCGAAGCTTTGAAGTTGTTTTCTAAAATCCAGGCCTTTCTCCCTGAAAAGGACATGTTTTTTAATTCTGTTATTTAATGGAGTGACTACTGTGTGGGGGTGGACAAGGAAATTCTCCAGCTTCTCATATGGCATGCTGGGGTACTTCTGAGAACTTGTACTTGTATATAGCAATTATTCCACACTTTGAATATTATTTAAATGGCAATTTAAGTGAAATGAACGGATTTGATTTAAACATCCTTCTGCTTGTGGGTTTCGTTTCCAAGATTTCTTCTATTTTCCTCTGAATTTCTGCCATTGTCTTTAAGCATATTTCAGTAAATCAGTCTTGCGTTTACTAATATTTAATAGGATGTATTAGATGAATGACATACATTCTGCTGTATAAACCAAAAATTCCATTGAAATGCTTTAATGGAAATTAAAATACTTTTCAGATAATAAAAATTCAACAAGTATTTAAATGGAGAAAAACAATTATTTCCTTTTGTCTACTTTTTATTTTCGGAGAATTCTTAAAATTAATTATGTTTAATATTCAGATTGCTAAAAATATAAACTACTTCAAAATTTTTAACATGATTAATTTCTCTTCGACTAAGGAAAAAATTGTAAATAATATTGTAGGCTTATTTGTTATTAATTCATTTTGGATTCATTTAATTTGTTTTTTTCTTTAATAATGTTCGGAATTTAATTAGTAACAAAATGTCACTTGTATAATTGTTGTATTGCTAGTTGTATTCCCAATGTATTTATTTTTTATGAAACAAATTGAACATGGTTTAGCTTCCGATTACTGAGAATATTTGGTGCATTATATGTATAAATATCATGCTCCAACAAACACAACTCATTTGCTAATTAGGAACTCTGCAAGGTCACTGGGGACAGCCTGCAAAAGCATTTTAAACACAACTGACAGGGTAATTATTGGTTGACGCAGATAATTGAAATAATAAATTGAATAAATCAATTATTTAAACATGATGGTGTTTTTTTGCTAGTTAACTAAATTGGTGTCCGAATTACATGAGTTAAACTAGTGAGCTAATTGAAAGTGTGAAAACTCAACTGAAAATGCAATCGCTAATGACAAAAAGTATCAGCGGATAAAAAAACCGTAACAATGCCCAGTCCTTGTCAACTGCAAAATGTTTTCATTCCTGAACGTCCAAGGACTTGTTGTCCCGATCTGGATGTCAATGCTAATTAATAAACTTTACCCAGGAACTGAGCAACGAATCAGTGAAAACTGTTGAAAGTTTCCCATTGGACTGGCGTTCGCCTGCACGAGTGGACCCAATTAATGGTATCTATGCAAATTGGTTTAATTTCAATTGACCAGCTCGATTCCATGGTAGTTTCAGCTCCACTGACGTCAACCACTGCAGAAGCAGCTAGGAGTCGCGTCTAAGGAAACTCGCCCGGGACACTGATGGTATTAAATCCCAAACAAATTATCGCAGACACGTTTTGGTATGCAAACAAGATGCCAGGACGACACACACACACACACATCTACTGGAAGGGCGATTAAAGTCTGATTCTGATTCTGGTGAACTTTCAAGTGAATCCTGTAGCCCTAAGTGGCGCTTTAAGGACAATTACCCCGGGAATTCGACGAGGAACCCACTGGCAAAAGCAAACAAAATACCAGGCACTCAAAGAAAAATCATAAATATAAATATTAATATTCAATATTTATTATTTATTTCCTTTAATAAGAAATCATGTTTAACAATTGATTTCTGGCTTATTAATTAGTTCCTCATAAATCTCCAGAATCATAAATTCATTATGCTGCTGCTGGCATTAGCCCTTAGTTTATTAAGCCAACAAGATACGATTTTTTCTGAGTGCAAACCACTCTTAGGAAAGCAGCAGCAAATCCACAGCAGATCCGGAGGCGGGACTTGGATGGGTTCATGCCCAACGCGCCATGTCCATGGTCAAGGCTGCGCGGTTTATTGTTTTGGCTACTGCAATTGAGCGGAATATTTCGAGCTATTTTTGGCTCTCGACTTGTGGCGCAGCTAATCTTGAGTTGTCTGCTTTCGGGGATTGCGACTCTTGTTTTCTTGGCATCCACAGAAAAACAAACAAACACGAGAAAAGCAGCAGAGAAAAGGATGGTGCTGCAAGTACTTCAAGTACATCGAGGCCATAAAGCAAACACTTTTAGTTTGTTGAACTGTGACCGGAGGTCGGGTCGGGTCCTCAAATTTCGTTGTCAAAACTGCCAGTGCCAGCTGTTGGATGCTGCTGCGACTTTAAACTGTCCCCCCGTCAGTCTCGTACATTTGCCATTTTAATTTAGACCATTGTTCTGCGGCAAAGGACAGATGCTGGATATATAATAGTGGATGTTGTTATATCAAGGACAACAAGTGCCTCACCACTATTAATATTTAATTAAAATTTTTGACATTTCAAGTAAAAATCGGTTATGAACCACAAAAATCCGACTGAGCCGCTATGCACATATAAACAGTTTCCAGAAAATAATATTTATTCGGCAAGAGCCAGAACCAGAGCCAGAGCAAGAGTTGACCTCACGACACACAATGGCAACAAAAGAATCAATTGGGTTCATCGAAACGGTCCGTCCCGGATTGTGGGGCCATCGCACAATAAATAAACACATAAGTCGCCCATGAAGAGTGTCCTTTGGACCGTATGTTTACACAACTTTAATTGGAGGTCCACAAAACAAGGATGCTCCACTTGCTGTTTTTGTTCTCGACCGCATTTTTCTGTACATTTTTAATTGAACGCCAGCTGAAGCGATTTTGCACATTCTAATTTGCTTGGCATATGTAACTACACGGGAAAAGTTTTAAACAATAGAGATTAGGGGGTGCACTGCAAGAAAATAGCACTAACATAATCAAAAAAATAATAACAATGCAGTTTAGTTAAACTTAAATAGCCTAGGTATCTACAAGTCAAAAACAAATCTCTTTTCAAGATGAGAATATACCAAATTAAATTCATAATTTAATGAGTTCTATTTTGTAAAATAGCAACTGCTTTGTTCCACTCTTTTTATTTAAGTAAAGCATAAATATATATTTTTTGTCAGTGCCTGCGTGTTTGTGATCCTGGGGTGAACCCGGTGATGGGTTCAAAGCAAGCCGGCTCGGCTTTTGTCCGGCTCTTTGCTGGCTCGTTAGGTGCAGACAAGGACCCGCAGAGAATGACCAGGCGGCATGCATGTGAGGGCTTTAAAATTTCCACATGGACATGGATAGGGCCACTAAGCGTCCAAGAGTCCAAGTTATTTGTTGCCAAAAATAAATATATATAAATTCACCGCTTTGGAAAGTGAAAGTTTGTCGCTCATAAAGTGAAAGAGTAATCTGAAATGTCTGTGCGTAATGACCAGGACAATATGCGAAGCCCTCTTCGCAGCTTGGATACTTTTTCGACTTATTAAAGTTGGAAAAATCCGGAGAACGCTCCATCTTCCATCTTCATCTTCGAGCCTTTGTGCTAGCTGTTGGCCGTTAAACTGGTTGTCTAGACCGTAAGTAAATTTATGGCTCTGATTAATATCTTTATTGTGTCAGATTATGATTGACTAGGCGGCAGGCCGCACGATTTATTGATGGCGGCCATCCGCTCCTCCAGTATCTTGAGCGGAGCTCCTCACAAAAGAATCTGCATCGAGGGCGATGATGAATGCTCCAGGAGGTGGGCGCACTCCCAAGGGCAAGTCTCTTTTGTTGGCAGTTCCCGGCAACAGGGCGTATGGAATTACATGGGCCGTGGCTAAGCGCCGTTCAATGGGTAAATATGCATTTGATATATGAGCTCCTAGCCACCACAAGCCCTAATCCCTCTCACACCCACACACTCACTCACTCACCCACACGATAATGTCAGGTGAAGAGGCGGCAATTTAGCCCTGAATTTTTCAGGACTTGACTCCCGTGACTCGCCTGCCACTTGAATTTATTTCCCTGCTCTCAAATAGCCATTAATAATTCTGTTTGGCCATAAAGTGAGACGAGGCGGCAGGAGCCATAACTCGTAAAGTTTTGTTCCAGTTTTAAGTTGATTTATTTTGCGATACTAATACTGTCTAACACTCTACGTGCCAATTCGCCGCAGGATAAGCCCGTTCTTGCAACTCCTGGCACATTCGTTTCAATACGGACTTCCTTTGCTGTAAAGCCGCCTTGACTAATGGACCTCCGGCACTTGGCCAGGTGCAAACTGAAATGGGCTGGTTGGCAGGTGTAAATGCAGCAAAGAGAATTGATTTACACTTAAAAAAATTGAGGCAAACTAAGTGAAAATATAGTACAAACTAGGAGACCTTTAATAACTGAAATACTGATGACATATTATTAGGGAAGTTTATAAACTTAGAAGGGAATGCTGAGAAGCTAAACATATATTGTTACTATTGTTATATTAAAAGGTATCCAATCATCCTGCTTCAGAACTTAGTCTTGGGTTGGACTATAATTGCTTTTAGTATTTCTCAATTCTACCATTTCTTTTTTATGAACTGTTTTTACAAAGTTTCAGTGAGGGCCCAACAGAATGCCTGCCAATCGCCAGTAACAAAAGTAGCAAAAGCAAGGACCGATTCGCTGAAAAAAAAATCCTGGCTGGGAAAGCTGAGAAGCAGCAGCTTGTGTCTTCTTTTTCCGATTTTCCCTTCTCCGCCTGGAATGCAGATGAAGGTGAATGTTCCTGGCATGCATTGTGCGAAATATAAAAAAAAAAAACGCTGAAAGGCTTTTGCTGTAATGCTGGCAACATTCTTTATTTATTCACATTATTTACTGGTAGCTCAACACTTAACACTTAATTTATGGCGGCGATGCGGTTGCCATCGCAAATTCTGGAACGTGGCATTTCGTCAGGAGGACGATGCCGTTGACGGCGACGAAGAGGAGGACACTTTGTTGCCTCATTAGCCCGGCTTTATGCTCCGCATAAATCGTCTGGACTGGGCCATTTTTTTATGGCGAAATTTGCATGCAAATCGCTCGGCATTCTCCGGCTTTTTTACAGATCAAAAGATCGGCTTTATTGGGCTAACTAAACAACGTCTATCTAAGCGAAGCCCATCATTGGGATTTTGGCGAGCCATAGGACATTCCCTCGCCGGCGGAGTCCTCCGTCTTCTGCCTCCTCTTGCGCCAGGGAAACTTGCGGGAGCTGCGACCAGCCACGGATCCAGACTGATTGGTCTCCGGATCCGGCAGACTGTGACTGCCACAAAATGGTGTCGGTATCACCGTTGCAGTTGCCTCTTCCCGGCGGCTTATCACCCTGGATAGCTTCAGACGAGTGGCTGGCGGACCAAGTTCCGTTGGGTCAGCAATCTGCGGCGAAGGCGTCACCAACAGGGCTCCACTCTTGGTGGCCAGCAGAGCTCGTTTGGCTCTGCCCGAGGTGTAGTGTCTGTCCACCACCTCGGATTCCAGCAGGGAGTTCGCATCGCCCACCGAGGATAGCTGCGAGACCTGGGCCTGTAACATGCGGTGGGGCACTGCAGTTCCAGGACCCGGACCGAAGAACTCCTGTTTCCGGAGGCGTCGGCCACCGCCTACCCCATTGCCAGCTCCCAGGCCAGTGCTGTTGATCGTCGTCGTTGTAGTGGTAGTGCGAATGCTGTCCTGCAGGGACAACTGGTGACTGGCGTCCCGGCAGCGGAACTGCACCACACGATAGGAACCGTAGGGCTCCAGGGCATTGTTGTTCACACTGCAGCTGGCCGGTTGCAGGCGCATCGATCCGTTCTGCCGGAGCAGGGCACTGTAGTTGTGCTGATGGTGCTGGCTCTGCTGGTGGTGGTGGTTCCTTGCCAGACCAAACTGCCTAGTTAGGGTTATCTGCAGGAGGAAAGATTTAGAAGGAAAGGTTTTCGAAGTATTTATTATATGGCTAGGGCTTTATTGTTATATTTCATATGCAAACATGGCAATAGGTTAATCCCAGGCTTACCTTAAAGGCCTCGCGGAACTTGTGGCTCATGATGTTGTACAGCAGCGGATTGATGCACGTGGAGAGGAAGTAGAGCACACCGGACGTGTAGTCGAGTATCCGGAAGTAATCGTTGAAGGCATCCCGGCTGATGCCTATATTAATCAGGGACAGGCCGTAAACGGCCATCAGGCGCTGGGCATGGAAGGGAGCCCAGCAGAGGAAGAAGGCGACGGCTACAGCTACTGCAAATACGGGCAAGGATAAAGGACGCATTAAATACGCTGGAAAAAAACGTTACGACGGGCTAATAAAAGTAGAAATGGGCCAATTTGGCCCATTTCACAAGTGCTTGTGTGTTCACAACTTTCAGGTTTTTATCCGGCAACTCTCAAGGTGCCTTTTGAAAGCCAATCAGTTCGGTTTTCAATTCGACAAAATTGAATGCCGAGATTAAGGAGAATATCGACTTTTGTTTACGGCTTTTCCATACCATCTATCTCTTTATCTATGTATCTTTCTAGCTAATTAATTTATGTTCAATGGCTTTAAGTTGAATGCGGGCTAGGTTTTTTGCTATCGTTTTCAATTTTGCTTAGCAAAATAAATGGCGAACTAAAGCTTTAGGCTGTGGTTTTTCCACAAAGCCCACCACAAAATGAAGGGGGAAAATGGAAAATATTTCTGTGAATTTTCTCATGCTTCCTTTTCGTGCGCTTGTAAAAAACTGCCATAATTTTTCTTATTTTCTACTAAATATAAGTACCAATTCTTATTAAATTTGTTATCTATTAATTAGAGTTTTCACAAAAGTTAATAAATTATTTAATATATCAAGAAGTAAATGACTAAATTGCAAGATCTTAAAAAAGTTACCTATTAAATTTGGAATTTTTTTAATCAGATTAAATTATATATTTTTATCAGCAGAGATAATAAACAATATAATTCCAAGGCTAATTTAGGGTTTGGTAATTTTTCTGATAAGATAAATTCTACCATTTTTTTACCCAGTGTATTTAATAGAAACTTCCCACGCATCGTCTTGCCAATTATTGGAGTGCCAGCCGCACTCCACCCAACCCTTGGAGCACTTGATTACTTTAAGGTGTCAGGTGGCTTCACCTTTGCCGCATTCGCCGGTTGGCCATTTAAGAGTTCTCCGCACACTCGGATTTGATGTTGGCGAAAAATTAACGACACCGCCGCGGTTGGAGATACCGGAAAAAAAAGGAAAACCTACATGCATGACGCAAGTGAAAATGGAAATTACAAGGGAAATTAATGGCGTGGCAATGAGGAATCTCCTCCTGTTTGATGTCGCCAACGCAAATACGGTAACAGTAATTTTCAATTTAAGACTTTCGGCGGAAAAGTTTTGACTGGCGGGTAGGTGGGGTTTAGGCTTGCTGTCTTTAATCAATCAAGCCGCCAACACAACTCAACTCACCTACCCAACATTCTGATGACGCGGCCCTGGGCATTGAGACCGCGGTTGGCATCGTATGTCCTCCTCGGCAGAGATTGGAGCAGCCGGCTCCGCTTCAGCTTCACACCGATCAGGACGTAGAGCACGCAGATAGCTGTCATCGGTCCGCCGAAGAATATGAATCCAGAGACGGCAAACACATGGGCATAAAAGTCGTTCTCCATCTGCGGACGATAAAGGACATATAGAGGGATATAAAATGACAAATTACTCCGGCCAGTTCCTATTCGTAGTCCACCCACCGTGCAGGAGTATCCGCCGTTTTGATAGACCACCGAAAATTGCACGGCCTGGGGCAGTGCCAGCAGGAAGGCTGCCAGCCAAATGGCAAATATAAATTTAATGGCCCGCGACAATTTTGACATGGTGTGCTGCCTATAAATGACAGAAAGATTACGCTATATTATATGTTAAATATTAAGGGGATTTTATGTAAATGCTTCCGCTTTAATGTGGGTAGAAATGAGATGGCAGAGAACGGCGAAGGAGGCATAAAAAACGCCTTCGTCTACCTAAATTTTAATATAAGTTAGACCATTAGAAGTTAGAAATAAAAAAGAAGAAACATTCAACATAAATATTTAATGCAAGAAGCTAAGAATAAACACAAAAACAAAAGGAAGTGGATTATTGTTATGCTGGTTCTGAATAGGAATGCCTTTTTAACATAAACTTTAAATAATACAATTATAAATATTAATAAAGTTCTTGTTCCCTTCCTATTATAATAATTCAATGTTTCATTGCCAAACACATTACAATTTAAAGTTAAAACTTAAAATAAAGGAGGGAGTATGTTTACTTCCTATGTTAACTTTTCCTTATTGTAGTTAAAACGGCAAGGCACCAAAAGAGTCACAGGCAAATGGCTTAAGTTTCCGTCTAATTTCGTTTATATGCCGAACTTTTGGGCTACATCAAACTCATCTAAAATAAACATTCTAGAAACTTAAAAGATATTTCTACATTTATATTTAAACCCAAACTCAGGGAAAGTACAACTTTTTTCCTTAACTTCACAATTAGGTTGGGAATGCCTTATTTAAGCCGACCCTCTCTTTTATGTCTGGTTATTCCTAAGAACATTCGCCAGGCGATTATATTCATTTATTCTGTGAATTGTATGTATGTGGAATATGTATAAATTAAGAAGAAAAATAAACAATGTACTTAAACATGAGAAAAAAAATGTTTTTTCTACATATAAATGGCATTTGGTTTTTCAAGAGTTTAAGCGGAAAAATGAAATTTAATATGATGATGGGTGGAACGCAATACTCATGTTTCCACATTCAGGCATTTTTGCTTAAGAAAACATTTTTATTTTTAGACTAACATGCAAAACAGGACTTGCCGGTGATGTCTATTTTATATATGAAAGAATGAAAACAATACTTAAATAGCACGCGATATGCCAAATGTACAAATAATGCTTACCAATAACCCTCGTAACTATGAATATATGATTTAATTTATTGCCAAACTTAGCCAATTTATTTTATAGTTCATAATGAACTTAGCTGACAATTAGTTAGTGCCAACAAATACAAGGTAATTTATTTGTTTATCTATAACAGACAAGTACTTATGTTGCCAAGTCTGACTCTGGGTATCATTCCACAACCCGACACTGTTTAATTATGAATAATTATTTGGCCTATCATTTGTGTTGTCTATCTAGGTTGTTTCATATCAGGTTTCATCTATCTATTTATGGTCGGTTCTAAATAAGCATTATTCGCTTTGTTAATTAACTTTGACAGCATATATATTTAGACAATAAATACAGGACTTAATATTTTACTTTGTATATATTTATTTATTATGACCAACTCACCGAAATGGGTGACATATGGCAATATATCGCTCCACAGTGAAGGCTGTGATCGTTAGGACTGTTGCATTGGCGGCCATTTCGGACAGAACACTGCCCATGATGCACATGGCGTCCGTAAATGGATACATATCCGGATACCATAGATTGTACAGTTCCTGCGGAATGCCTGCACACGAGATTCGTCACATTACGCATACGTCCCGTTGCGCCATCAAAGAAGCACTCACCTGAGACCAAGAGTATCAGATCCGATACGGCCAGGTTGAACAGATAGAAGTTGGTGGCCGTGTGCATGAAGTTATTCCGCGAAATCACAATGCAGGTTATCAGATTCCCCAGGACGCCGGCCACAAAGATGAGGGCATAGCACACGGTAAAGGCTGTACGCAGGGTCAGGGACTCGTCGCCAGGGGAATCCACGCCCATTGTGCTGCCATTCGTGCCATTCGCCGAGCCCAGCAGATTTGAGAGATTTTCGGTCGTCATGTTCAGCAGATGGGCGACATGTGTTAAGAATTTGTCATTCTTCAGCAGCAGCAGCTCGGGGCTCTCGCTCTCGGCGGGATTCGGTAGGGATTCGGTGGTGGCCATTCCCTGATTGAGACTGGGCGACACATGAGCCATGAATGATTGATTGAGGCCATCATCGTTGCTGTCGTTGGCGATGGCGATGGCGACGCCCTGCAACATACTAGCAGCCGTCGATTAATTGCGGAGTCCGACTCGGGCCTAGTCCCCCGAAAAGGAATCAGCCGCCTACTCCTCTCCTATCAATGCGTTATTAATACTGTCTGGCGTATCCTTCGCGGCTGCGGTGCCACATGGCCGATAAGCAGTCGACGACAAGCCCAAAAATTGCGCACTCGCCTGTGAAGCAAACAAACAACATTGAAAGTCATTAGACTAAGGGGATGAATTTAAATTGAATCCCCCAGTCCGCCCGTCTGAAATAAACATTGCCTGGCTCGGCATCAGGTGGCCCGATCAGGAAACTGCGTTTTATTCCCGAAAGAAACAATAAAGCACTTGACTACATCCACTTGTCACATGGCTCTTGACTCTATTAGTAGCTAGCATCTGGGCCTAACTGAAAACAATTTATTTCGCATTAAAAGAGCAATAAAATATTGTAGGTTTTGGCTCACATACTTTGAATGTAGAAATTCGTTTTTATATTGAATCTAAATATGATTTATTGATATGAAATTCGGCTTGTAGTACTACTAAATAAAATATGTAATAGAAACGATTCATTTTTAAACTCGGAAACATTAGTTCTTTCTATTTTATAGCCTTAACATATATCATTCCAGGTTGTTTTATCACAAAATCTTCAGAATTCAATGCTTGTCCCACTTGAAGCCTCGTACAAGACCTTCTATCCTCTATTTTGATAAATATTAATGTATTACAAATATTTTCTCTCTGTGCTCCACTTGTCACTTGGCTCTATTAATAGTAAACATCTTAGGCTTTCGCCATACAGATTGCTGGCAATCAATACAAATATAGTTGCGGATGTGAAAGTTTTTCTATTTGCGCGGACTTAGCCATGATGATTGAACTCAAACCTGATTGCATGTGTGGCAAAGTTTCGCTTTTTTTTTTTTGGGTCTGGCAAAGGGAAAAGTTTTACCCGGCCGTCTTGAGTACCATTAGGTCGTCCCATTAGGGAGCCCGGAACATGCGGGACTTTAAAGATGCCTGGGAAATGTGTAGCTTGGGGTAATATTTCACTCATTATGCAGCCGACACGTTTTCCCTGTGCTGCCAAGAAGCAAATTTCGTGGGTTAGAAGTCAAAGGCCATGGAAGGGAGCAATGTGTCGCTGTTAATGCCAAGTTGGATTATTGGCTTGTAGCCAGATTCTCTGGTTGATGCGTCTAATTAATTATGTTTCCTGTTCGTTAAGCGTTCTTCCTGCCCCAACAAACTTGGCGTAGTAGCGTTTAAAAAAACCCTTAAAAGTATGCTACGCATGTGTAAGAGCCACAATTCCTGCGAGGGAACTCCTCGGCCTCCCGACGACATTGTATTGACGCAAACTAATTGGAAAAATAATTGAATTGCCCGCTCAGGTGTGAAAGTTGATTTAGATATGATTGGGCACAATACAGGAGGAGTAACAGCCAGAGGCTGGAGAGTCTGGAGTACCAATGTGAGTCGCAGATCGCAATTATACAATCCAATCAGTCTTGGCAATGCCAAAATCGACCACATTAGGGTTGGCAATTCAATTCTATTTTCATTTGGAAAAGCTGATAAAGGTCCCACCGCAATCTAGTTGCAATTGCAGAGGTGAGCAGGTGACCAGGTACCAAAACACGGTAACAATGGTGAGGTTTAACATTTTTTAATTAAAATTTGCGGTTGCCCAAAGTAAGCAATTTAGGAAATGCGACAGTCTCGATATTCTGGGAGTCGAACAAATAAGGTCCCGAGTAAATTTTCAGTCTACACAGCTGTCACATTTAACGTGGCTGTTGATTCTTACCAAGGCTAGATTAAATAACAAAAGCCACGCTGCTATTCTTATTTACTTTTGTTCGCTGTTTTGTGTCTGGTATCCTTATTCGTGTCTGAGTGTCACACAAGGTGTATAACTCGTTTTCACTTTTGCACTTTCTTTTATTGTCACGGGACGCATAGGGACTTCCGTGCGGGGTTTTTAACCCTTCAGCTTTTGTTAAACCGGAATCACCGAACGGAAAATTAGTTTTGCACTTTGTCGGACATATTTAATCAATTGCCAGTCACTTGGGATTTGTTTTAAGTTGAAGTGTTACTTATTTCAATGGCTTTGATTTTATTTTGATTTTAATTCAGCATGGAAATATAGATTATAAAGGGTTTAAATATTCCATCTAGGATGGCTTACATTTAATTTTGATTTAATTGTAGATTTCAATAGCAACCACAGGACATACAGCTTGATTTTAGTTAATATTAATCTCTGGTTCAAACTTGGGATTAACTTTAAGATAATTTTAAATTCTTGTTAAATATTTTTAATTTATACCATCACTTTAACGGACTTTCTGTTTGAAATTCTGTTGGCCACGGTTTTATTCAGGCTCGCACGCGTCCGAAGTGGAGCGAAGTCGGTGACAGACTGAGTTGCCTTGCGGCAATCGAGGCAGTCTTTGGATGGCTCCTGTTAACTGAATGTTAGCCAGCAGCAGCTCTTGGCCATTTTGCTCTCCCTGTTGGCCCGTCGCTCTCTCTCACACGGCTTGTTTGTGTGTGTGTGTAAGGCAAACATTTGGGCTTAATTTCATTCATAAATTCATGCACTTCACCTTGACTGTGGAAACCTAGAGGCTTCGTAAGTTATGTCTTACTCGGCGGATGAGTAATGTAGCAGGCAGCTGGTTATAGAGCGTGGCCGTAAATGGCAGTCAATCCAATTGAACGGCTGCTAATTGAAATTGCAAATAGCCCAAAGCACTAGCACTTACTTTTAATACTTATTGTTGACGACGCCCCGACTCCTGAGCGAATTGAACACGCGTTTTTCCACCGATCTTGGGAGTGAGAAATCAAAGCCGTCTTGACATCATAAAGAAGGGGGGATGAATGTGTTTGTTTTGCAGGACATGAGACATTACTTGCGCCCGCTCTTGCCACCCTTCCTTCTCGAAGGCAGCAAAACCGCATATTAATGTCGGCCCTCGTCCGCAGATTTGTGGATTTGTTTTTCATTATCCTGCCTGGGGCCTCACATTCAATTGAATCGGCTTGTTGCCTGTGCCTGTGTCTGCCTGGCTTGGAAAGATTCAGTGGAGGAGTTTAGAGTCCAATTTGGCACGGTTGTCTGGTCGCGGTAAATATGCGCAGTTGCTGGAGCGTGACCACAATCCGGGGGTTTTTGGGGCTCGCTTAAGAGCCTTAGGCTATTAAGGAAACGCCAACGGCTGCTGAAGGAATTTTGCCACAAATTCCGCTTACACGAGTAGCCGCCGACCAAATTAAGCCGCTCGAGTTGTGTTTTTTTTTCGTTATCTAATTCTCTCACTTGAACATTACGAAATATTACAAATAGCCCAAACATGATGTCTTGTATTATCAAGTAAATACAAGATTAAAGCTCTTATGATTATCTATTCATATTTATTTAACTCTTTTGCTTAATAAGAGAGACAATATTAATGTATTTATCTTAATTAATCCATATTATTCTTGTTATGCTTTAGAGAAAGGTTGATTGAAAAATAATGAAAACATGAACAATCTTCTTCAATTCTTTATTGAATAAATTTTAATGTTAATGTGTTAGTTAATACAATTTGATGTATAAAAGTTTATATTTTATATATAAATGTAAACATATTTAAGCTGAAAGATGTAATTTATTGTGGATATAATTGATAGATTAACATATAAATGCAGAAATGTATTTTTACAATATGGAAACATATTAATATTTGTAGTTCTTTTTATTAACATTTTCCCGAAGTGTATATATAAACCACATCAAATAACAGCTTTCCGACTTCCGCACACTTCTTTGATCCGGCGTAAATGCGATTAAACGCGCGTTAAGTTAATGCGGCCCAAAATAATCATTGTCCGCAATCTGTGAGTCGATTCCCTGTATTATTCATGAACAGAACTCGATGAGAGTGAATAATGAAAGCGTCAGGTCAATCAATATTAGTACTTCACCTACTGACCTTTGTCCGTTGCGTATACGCAGCGTGGTCCCACCACGCAGTTATTGTGGTTGTGTGTGCCTCGGAACGATTCAATTGGCCAGCAGACGATACTGATTAGCATAATGCCTTCTGACACACATGTGGACCGCCGACGGAGAGACAAAAGATGCCCGGGGATCCTAATCGAAAAGGGTCGACCGCAGACTCGAGGGCACAGCAGTTGGTCGTAGTTCTCAGGATCTGTGCCTGATTTACGACTGCAATGAGAGGGAACGACAATGATAATGTCCTGGCCGCAACCAGAGCCAGTGATTAGCTCTCCGCCTTGATGAACGATGCCGAAATGAGGGCCCATGCAATTGGGGGGCTTAAGGCACTTTTGAATGCGTCATGTTATTCGAGATGCGACTAATTAAATGCAATTAAACTAAACGAGAGTCCTTGGCCTCTGGCTGCCTCAAGAGCTCCGACCATTGAACTATATCACTTTACATACTATATAGCCGACACTCGATTCAGTGGAGCCCACGCACTTAGCTCGACTCGAATTGAAGTCGCATTACTCATACAACCCGTTGGCCGAAGTTTATGGGAAGTGCGCTACTTTCATGTTCGAAATTGGGCATCTTGGCCGACGATGGCATGCCGTTGAGGGCAATTGCCGGGCTTTTAACCAAATGAAGCCCGTCGAGCACGCACACCTCTTTTCCTTTCGGTTGTTTTTTTTTATTCTTTTCGGGAATTCAATTATTTGAAAGGCTTTGCAGTGCATTTGGAACTATGGCTTCTGAGGCAATCGAAGGTCACAATTAGCCACGAGAAACGAAATTTTGTCAACGACTTGTTGAGCGCGTGCGAGAGTTCAATAAATCGAGGTCGCTAAGTAAGGATAAAGTTTAGCAGTGAAATCCAAATACTCTGAATTGATTGATTTTTTTTAGAATAGCCTCGAGAAAAGACAATCTTTTATTATCATTTTTGACGGAATATATAGTATATGGTTTTTTGTATTGAATATAAAATAATATTTATGATATGAAGCATAAAAGTTTGAATTTTTAAGCATTGCCCTTCGATTGATGTTTATATGAGAAAAATCATAAAAAAACGTAGCTATAAAAAGATAATGAGACGCTGGGATTTTATTTTAGAATATTTTGTGAATTGATTCCTTTAAAAAAGTTTTTTTATGTCCGTACTTTAAACAGTTTTTAAATTAAATTAAAAGTAATTGGGAAGAATTGGAAAAGGCAGAGTAAACCCTTTTCAAATTGATTAATTTAATTAATATGACAAGCCCAGAGGACCTTTTTGAAGGGAAATCCTTAACTATCTTGTCCGACCAGGCAGTTTTCATCTCTTATTTCTATAAGCTCCCCCGACTCGAATATCATATTTGGTGTACTTATTCGAAAGCTAGGGAAAGCGGCGAGCGGCAACGGGTTGGTCGAACTGCAAATGACTTTCGGCTTGCCCTGCCCCCAGCTCCGCGTGCAATAAAAGTAAATGAATTGGAAACTTGCACAAAATTCAGGCAAACTGCTGACGAAGATGCCGCCGTCGCCTGATGACAGAGTCCTGGAAAAAAAAACTTCAAAATGCCAAACAAGAGCTCCACTCAACTCAACTCAAAAGACGCCCCCCGAATCTGATGTCATGCCCAGTGTTCATAAAGAGCAAAGCAAATGAAATTCTGGCCCTGAATTTCGCCCGATTTCCACCGCTTTTCATCTCCATTTCCCTCCCTATTTCTATTTCCATTTCCCACTTGCTTTGGCCTTTTGCTGGCTTTCGTCAACAATCGGCAGGCAAAGTTTTGACTGCGAATGCCTTTGCAGCACGTGCTGCGTATTTGCCCTGCCCTCGAATTCATGAGATACTCGTACTCGCTTTCTGCTGAGATTAAAGAGAAGGGAATTCGAGAAGGAACAGCCGCTGACAAAGGACCTTGTTTACCATTCCCTCACCCACCCCACGATATTCGCTGTTTGCTTAGGACTTTGTTTTGATTAAGTGCGAAAAAATTGTTTCGTGTTATTTGCATAAAAATTGAGAAATTGAATGCATGCAATGTGTTTGATTTATTTGGGAGCATCGCATAAAAATAGATACTCGCACATTTGTTTGCGCTTAATATTGTACTGGCACTAGCCAACGGGCGGTAAAACACACATTTTATGAGCCGCAAAGCTCTGATAGATTTGGCCGCACATGGCCATAAAAGTAAGGCCCCCGGGGGACTAATAAAATCTCCCTTTGACTGATCATAAAACCACGGCATCATGTCCAATTTCCCGGTTTCATGGTTGAAGCTCAGCGGCGTTCAAATTAACTTTTGAAGTATTTAACTATCCTTGGTGCAGCACAAAAAGGCTTTACATTTGCAGGAAATTCATTAAAAGTGTGCAAATAAAAGATATATTTCGTACCATATCCTGTTTACATAGTTAATGGTAGTTATAGATATGGCGTAAAATAAGTACAATTAAATAATGAAATGTTCGAACTTGATATTGATTCAAATTGGATTGTTTATTGTGTATTATGGTGAAAACTGCCATTTAATTGGGTTTTAATTATGTTTTATACTTTCAATTAAAGAGGCTAGAGTTTGTTAAATGGTAAAGTATTTTCCAGTATTTATATCTACTAGTTTTCATAATATTCTAGAATTGTTGTTTAATTCATAGATTCCGCTGACTATTTAGAAACACCATTTTCAAAATAGTACCTTTTGGCCTTTTAATTTAATTATATATTGACTATGCCGCAAGTCTGTTAATTTTTGCTTTGTGGCAACAAAATATATTTAATTTTGGTTAAAAATAATATATATTCTTTGTTCAATTGCGGTCATTTGACCAACGGAAACTGCAAATAAATATTTGTGGTAATTAGTTAGATGAATTTTAATTAAAAATCTCATTTTAGCTTCACATTTTTCTTCGAAAAGGCACCACTTTTTGTTTGATAACCACTAAGGGTCCACTTTACCTTTCCATTTAGCCCACTTGGACGTCCTTGGCTTGAATTGATTGCGTCTGTGGGCTTAGCGGATTAAGTGGGCGCGAAGGTCGCCCTTTTGCATTGTCCTTTGGCTGTGTTAACATAATAATCAAACAATTTGCCGCCCTGGCCCAAATTAATATGCCACTAAATAAGATAAAGTGCATGGTGCTTCGATATTATTTGCATTTTTATTACCCCTTGCCGCCGATGGGGGAAAAGCCACTCCTCCGACGCGTCGGAAAACCCGAAAATCGAGGGCGCCGTCGCAGAGAGCCGAAAAGCAACCGGTAGTTGTGCGTTGACGGCGACGCCGGCACTTCTGTTGCGTCGCTGTTAGCCGCGATTTGTTGCCAACACTTTTTGGCCAAAAAAAACCCCAATCAGTCTGTCGGATGCTGCGGCCAAATGCTGTAGCCGCCGCCGTCGCCGTTTCAAGTCGGAAAAAACGAGCCAAAAACACACATCAATTTACGCAGTCATATCTGCTTTCGGTTCCCAGAAATATCCTATATATTCGAATTAATCAGTGCCATACGCAAATAGTTAACGTCATTAACTTCGCGTGCGAATTCAATAAAAACTCCGACGTCTCGGTGTCATTAATCAAAGTTTAGCACATGGTAAAAACTGATTAACCATAATGCAATAAAAACCACGGGGGAAAGTGTGTGAAAGAAAGGGGTGCAATGTCCCTCAGAATAAAAAGAGAGAACAAAAAAAGAGAGAGTGACAAATTCAAAACAGTTCAAAGCAATAAAAAATAAATGCATTCGCTAAAATGTGGCAGGCATCGTTTGAGTAATTTGAATTAAACGTGTTTTAAATGCACAAGCGAACCAAAATATAATTAATTGAAAAGCAACGAAACAGGAGCGCCGCCGAAACAGTTGTGAACAAGTTGTGAATAAATAAAAATGAGGCATTAAGATCAAATGATTGCGATTTGCCAGCGAGAACCATTGACCCCAAAGACACTAATGGCCGCCATTAGACCAAAGCAGTGCAGAATCCATAATATTTAAAGTCATATTCAAAGCAAAGCGAAGAGAAAAATATACATACAAGTATCCGAAATAATAATAAACAAAATACGAACTCACACTTTATGGGCATGGGCGGTGCATAATTTCGGTGGGATGCTACACGGTCGATCATCAGACACCAGACAGCGGACGGCGGACGGCAGACATCGCACATCGGACACCGAAACGAAAACAGAATCTGAAAAATGAAAAAATGAAAACCAGTTTGATTGAATATACAATATAATAAAACCAAATTCGACAGCATTCTTTGGCCGTGCATATACTTATTGTAGAAACTTTTTTATGATAATGATAATGAAAACGTCCAAAAACGGTCAACGGCGGTCAGCAATGGCAACAGCAGCCACAAAGGCAACTCAGCCCCACAATAGCACAATAACAGCAGTTGAAAACGCTCATCATGAATGGAATAAACTATGTTAATGTTATTAAGTCACCCGGTGTCCATTTGGAGCCCATCACCTGCCCTCAATACTCTCTGGCCTCTGGGAGGCGGTGTCAACAAGGGAGTCCTTGTGTTTGGGGCGCGTTTAATTTGTTTGCCCCACAGCTGGCTTTCGGGCGGCAACATTCTTAAATTCATCTCGTGTATACAAATATTTTGCCTAAATGCCACTTAGCAATTCAAATTAATTTTCAGCCTCAGCATTCACTTGCCCTGAGCCCGGACTTTCGACTAGGACACGCCTGACTGCCGTCTGCCAGCTTCTCAGGATGCCAGGTAAACAGGACATAAACACACTCTTAGGCAGGCACACCCGGGGTGGACCTTAGCGAGCCCACACTGTTTTTGAATAAGTACGCCTTGAGTTTAGAACATGTAAACAAATGTACATTAATTACTTAAAGCGGGAACTTGAATACTTGGAATTTCTGTCTAAATAGATTAAAGAACAATTTTGTAAGAACTCTTAATGATTCTAATAAATTAGTGTTTATAGCCTTTAACTAAAAGCCAAAAGTCTATACAAAGTAGCTTTACATAACTTAGTAACAATCTTGGGAAACAAAAGTAAAGTAAAATTAATACTCTGTCCTTGACCCTAATATATATATAATTTCTGTTTAAAAATGCAGTTAAAGATGTTTTTGAATTTTCGTAAATTAATAGCGCAAATTAAAGCCAATGCAGTGACATTAGAAAATAAACTTTATGGATCGCGGACCTCGAAGTTGAATACCTAAAATTTCATTGCAACTTTATTAAGCAAATTTTATTCAAAAGTCAAGTTCTATATAGAATATTGTTCCAATTAAAATGACAATTTGGAAACCTTTTATAAAACTGGAACGACTTCACGATATTTGCTTATTAACTGTAAAAATCGTTGTTAAAAAATAAGAAAATAATGCAAGAAAAGTCTCAAAAAGATTTTTTTTTCTTTACATTTAGAGGGTCTAGTTAACAATAAATAAGAAAACCCACATTGCGTATGAATAATAAATACAATAAAGCTTTAAAATGTTATTTAAAGGTTCTCTCGTGCTTAAATAATACGTGTAAAATAATGAAAAAATAAATAACTTGCTTCAAAATCAAAAACTCACCTGATGAGGGTCTTAAACATAGAACCGAGATCGAGGTCCACCCCATGGTAAACACATCTTGTTACACAATTTAATCCTGAACTCATGACAACAGGTCGTGAGTGGAGTGGCGCTGGCCTAAGTCGGAATTGATGAGCCCCTCTCGTCAGGGGCATTATGAAAACATTATTTGCAAAGCGAGCATAGATTGAAAAGACATAAGCAGGAGTCGAAAATTCAAGGGCAAATTCGAATTTAATAGTGCTCCCACAGTTAAGGACACCAAGGACACCTAGGACACACACACACACAACACACGAGAAAGACACACTCGAAGAGACCAAAAACCCATGGCTGTTAAAATGCTGCCTAACAACAGCTCCGGTCTCCTGGCGACCGATCTTCAACTATTTCACAATGAGAAATTCCTTCTGAATCTCACCCAAGAGCTAAATATCTCGGCGGCGAACCTCAGTAGCCTGCTGCAGGCCCTGGAGCCGGAGGAGCTACTGCCCACGGCCACCCCGATGACGCCGCTTTCCCTGTTGGCCGCCCTCAGCGTTGGATACGCCCTCATCTTTGTCGCCGGCGTGCTGGGCAATCTCATCACCTGTGTCGTCATCTCGCGGAACAACTTCATGCACACGGCCACCAACTTTTACCTATTCAATCTGGCCATATCGGATATGATCCTGCTGTGCTCAGGTGAGTGTGGGGAATCTAATAAATGCTACGAGAATTGAGAATTTATATTGCAAAGCAAATCTTAATTCAGGCGTTTATTACATTTCACATTTCATTATTTGTGAGTCTAATTTATTTTGATTTTATTTTCTTTTGGTTTGCATCTGTAAAGGCATGCCCCAGGACCTTTATAATCTCTGGCACCCCCACAATTATCCCTTCAGCGACGGCATCTGCATATTGGAAAGCGTCCTTTCGGAGACTGCGGCCAATGCGACTGTCCTGACAATTACCGCTTTCACCGTCGAGCGTTATATTGCCATTTGTCATCCGTTCAGGTGAGCGAAGCGAGTGTCCATGTCGTCCTGCAATCCATTTCAATTTCCTGCGACGACCTTACCTAATTGATTCTCGTTCCGATACAGGCAGCACACGATGTCCAAGTTGTCACGGGCCGTTAAGTTCATATTTGCCATCTGGATAGCCGCCCTCTTGCTAGCCCTTCCGCAGGCCATTCAGTTCTCGGTGGTGGTACAGGACACGGGCCTTGGATCGGGATCCTCCTGCACGGTATGATTGATGGGATGGGCCTTTAATCGATGTCCCAATTATCGGGTATTCGGGTTAATTGAGTTACGGAGCAGGTGTTTGGAGACAATGATGCATGTGCTTCCTATTTTTATCCACACCCTCAGATCATCTGCCTTGGAATTTAATTTATTTCAACTAAATTTAGCTTCATTTTACTGAGTAGATAAATAGTTAAGTTGCCAATTTATTACCTCGACTTAAACCAAGTCATCTTATTTTTATATTCTCTAGTTCTTGGGTTCCCCTTGTGCTCCTTAATTTGGGGTAATCAAATTTACAGCCATGCCCTTCCGGCGGAGGCTATAACCCGTAACCATATTCTTTCTCCCGCTCATATGCTCCGTGACTTGTCTGCTCCAGATGAAAAACGACTTCTTCGCGCATGTGTTCGCCGTATCGGGCTTCCTCTTCTTCGGCGGCCCCATGACTGCCATCTGTGTGCTCTATGTGCTCATCGGAGTGAAGCTGAAGAGGAGCAGGCTGCTCCAGGCTCTGCCCCGGCGCTGCTACGATGTGAACCGCGGCATCAGCGCCCAGACGCGTGTCATCCGGATGCTGGGTAAGCAGACGATGGCGTTGACATCCCTTGGTTGACTTAAGGGTTGCATCCGCATCCGTTTCCGCTTTCTGCCTCCTCCGCAGTGGCTGTGGCCGTGGCCTTCTTCATCTGCTGGGCGCCCTTTCACGCCCAGCGCCTGATGGCGGTCTACGGCTCCTCCTCGGGCATCGAGTCTCAGTGGTTCAACGACGTGTTCAGCATCCTTGACTATACCTCTGGCGTGCTTTACTTCCTATCCACCTGCATCAATCCGCTGCTGTACAACATTATGAGCCACAAGTTCCGTGAGGCCTTTAAGGTAGGTTTTTTAATTAAAATAAATGGGACAGGTTATACCTTACGCCTCGTTAACTAACTGTAATCTCCTTTAGGTCACCTTGGCGCGCCAGTTTGGATTGGGAGGCAAGAACCAGGGTCGAGGACTTCCGCACACTTACAGTGCACTTAGACGCAATCAGACGGGCTCGCTGCGACTGCACACAACAGTGAGTCTTAAAAAAAGATATAAAGACATTTCTATTTGTTTTAAATCGATTTAATCCCTATAAAAAAGTCTTTAAACGTTTGTTAACTATAGATTCTGACATACAAGATATAGTTCTTTACTCGTCTTTAATTTTATTGTCATAATAATTTAATATTCTAAATCTAAAACGCTTCCATTGAAAAGTTCTACCAATTTATCCCTTTATAATGCTCCTCCAGTTCCACCCAGACTAATTGTCCTTGCACACCAATTTCCTTCTACAGGACAGCGTGCGAACCACAATGACTTCCACCACAACGACCACAACCACAGTGCTGAACGGCGGCGGTGCCTCTGTCAATGGAACAGGAGCAGCGGCGACGGCAGCACGCCTAAACCGCATGTCCTTGGACAGCATCCAGCTGCAGGCCCAGAATCGCAGTCGGCCGGAACTGTTTGAGAACCCGCGTCGCCCGCTGCAGACGCAAATATCGCAGCTGTCCTCGGTGGGCGATGCTCACTCGCTGCTGGAGCAGGATGTGCACTTTCCCGAGGGGCAGCTGCAGCGACAGCCCACCATGTGCTCCATTGACGAGCTCACCGATGAGTTGGGAATCTCACGGTCACGCCTCAAGCTCACGCGCATCACCCGTCAGCAGCCAGGGGCGGCAGCGGGGTCAGAGGTAGCGGGAGTGGGAGTGGGCGGAGACGAGTCGAGTGGCAGAGTGCGCAAGGCGAAAGCGAAAACGCTCAAGGGCTCTAGCGCTCTGAAGGGTCTCAGGGCGAAATTCAATTGGCGTGCCAGACGCAAAGGCGGCCACAAGCCGCAGACACAGGCGGCAGCACGGGGGACTAGCGACGACTCCGGCGAGCGGGCCGCCTTCTAAATTGGCTGGAATTCCCCTCAGTCCCGGAGTCCATTCCAGTGTCAGCCACACCAATACACACGCAACTGTGATACGAGCAGCAACAAGCCCCGCCAGCTTGTTTGTGTTTTTAGAAAAAATATATATTCCAAATCAAAGTTATGGTCAATTAACTGTCCTTGCTGTAGTTTAAATTCTAGCCATAATATTTTTTAAACGTAATAAACTAGCTCATTCTCTTTAGAAGTATTTAATTGTATTTTATTTATACATAAATAATAAATAAATAATAATAATAATAATATAAAACAACGTATTACAACAATTTCAATGGGAGTATAATTAGTAAAGGATTTTATAAATACTATAAAATATATAAAGAAACCATTTTGTAAAAGATTGAACTATTTTTCTAATGTTGTGTTTCTTAAATTAAATATTAAGAGAGATCTTAGGCACATAAAAATCATTCAAAAAAAGGACATAAATCGTATCCATCTGAGCATTTGTGCTTATTTCTTTTTATAAGGAATGTAGATCCGGTTCAGGATTATCAACTGGCGGGTTCAAACGGCCTCTGCCTAATGACAGTCAGTCGCCTGCATCATAATCCCAGGCAATTAAGATGTCTATCTGTCGCACGAATTCGCTATTCGCTAGTCTCCAGTCTAGACAGCGAATTCTGAACTAGAAATTGGGCTATATTAGCGAAAAACTGCTGAGTGGATAGCCAGCCCTGCACGAGTGTGGGTGGATGAGTAATTAGCATGCCATAAGCGAGTGTCCCAGCGAATTTTGGTTTTAATTTCAGCGAATGCAATTTGTTAAGCGAGCGAGCATGAAATAAATGGCTCATAATTCATGAAGTGCAGCATATGTTTGCCAAGTAAAACCGCAGAGACTTTGCTTAATTCGTGCAAGTGTTTTGAAATTAATGTTCATTTCGGGTTGGGAAGTTAGGTCCTTAGTTCACCATTAGCTGGCATAATATTCCTCCTACTTTGAGTTTATGCAATTAGGGTTTTGGTTAAAGCAGCTTATACCGAAAGGCACTCTGCCAAACTGTGGCAAACTTTTGATATACTTGACCATGCGTACTTTCCGAAGAACGACCTGCTGCCCTGCGGTTGCTCGTTTACTCTCTTACCATGAAATGTAGCAATTAAAAGTCAAACTCACTCGAAAAGCAATTGAACAATTTAAAGGGAATCGAAATGCACAAGAATTCATAAAATTTTGATGAAATTCAATGTAAATATTTCTGAGAATGCCATAAATCAAATATATAAAGGGATAATTATATTATACATTTTATTTGTACCTCACAAATTTGTTCAATAGGATATTTGTTTATTCAGCTAATTACTTGAACGAAAATAGTTAGATAAAGAAGCTAACTAAATAACATTCCCATAAAACCAACTTTTTGTTAAGAAAACAATCTGAAGAACTCTAAGAACAAGTTTTAATTGTGTTTTTCTTAGATCGATTTCCTCTCCTTCAAGTTGATAGATAGTCAAATGAAGTTTTTATCCCCCACTTGGTATTTCGACAATACTGTCAAATCCTTAATGCCAGATACAAGATGCTAATCCGCCACACACGCCCAGGCGATACGCTTTTTTTTATGGCCGGCGACCGTAACTACTTTCCATAGTCTGCATCTAAATATCTGTATATCTGTATATATATGTACAGACAGATATAGTTGTGTCTGGGTCGGGACCCTTTCGGGCATCAATGGGCGGCCATCATTTATGCGACATAAAAGTCAAAGGCTGTCAAATAGTTTCGATGAACTTCATCATTTTTATGCGCACAACCAAAATACACACGCACCCACACACACCGCACAGATAACCGTTACGTTGGCAGCCACACAATAAATTTGAGTGCGTTTCATTTTGTGCAAATTTACTATCACTTGTCTCGATGGCGAGCCTGACTGAAAGCAATTGGAGCATTCAATTTACTGGCGGGCCTAAAAGCCTTTTTTGCTTCCATTTTAAATTCACTAATACGTCTTTGTTCATATCGCGCATACGCAGTGTGTAACGCACACACGCATACGTGGCAGTGGAACATGGCAGTGGGAACCGTCATAACGCATAAATATGAAATAAATAAGCCATTCTGTGGAGAGGCGAACAACGGCAAACAGAGTAAAGCCAAGCCGATCCCAGTGACTGTGCGCAATAAACTCTCAATTTCATTTATATGTATGAGCCATGTTAGCAATTCAAATGAACGATGTGCCAGATTCACTAAACCATCGATACGCCGTCGCACATGCATGAGGTGGGCGTGTTGGGGCAATTAAGGCATAAAATATTGTTGCCTACTTTCCGCGGCCATCGACGGCGGAATCGATGGAGTTTTTATAAGCTGAATATCGCTTCAGCCCGCACTGATTGCTCTGAATAACACTTTATTAATTAAGAGCCAGTTCGGGGTCAAGCACATGTGTTGTAAATCGGGAATGCTGCTGGTGCAGATTTATCTTAAAAATTTAAGAACCAAATGAAAATGGTACAATATTTACAACAGAAAATAATTAAAAAAGAATGAGAAGATGGTAAGGAGATAGGAATAATATCATCAATTAAAAGTAATATGAAAGTAGTGTCTTAGCTTTAAGTTTTCCTATTGCCACCAAATATTCTATAAATCTATTTATATATTTTGCTATATAATTGCTTAATTTATTAATAATATATAGAAGCATTTCACGACCACTATTACGCACTGGACGAGCTGTGAGTGCGTTTGTCAATCCCAGTCCCAATCCCATTGCCTTGATGTAGACAAGATGCCTTAGCTGCCGCATCCACTTGGCACGTACGTCCTGATGCCTCTGTCAGCCGGGACTTGTGCCAGGTCCGGCTACGATTTGATATGTTTGACTTCTCACCAAGCTCTGGGCCACTACTTTATGTGTTTACTCTGTGCAATCCCATATACAGGGTTCGGGTTTCTTGGTTTGTGGGTGTTGCCATAGAACTAGGGCATTGTTCTGTGTGTTTCGCACGTAGTTACTGCTCGTGGGAGTCGGCTCATAAAACCGAATTTGATCGGCTCTGACAGGGCAGAAGGAACGAGCTCAATATATACTTGGATTGCCTAAACAGCTACTAAACTGCAATTCAATTGCTGACTAGCATTTCCCAAGCGATGCCCAAACCATATTGCTTATGGAACACAAGGGAAGTCATCGAATAGATATTGAATTAGGCATTTTAATGATTAAATCAATACATTTATAAGGGGAAACAATATATTTTTACTTGCAATAACTTGGTTTCCTTCAAAGAAATTCTTTAAGATTTTTCTACAAACGAAGTAAATTAATATAAATATATTAAGATTGAATAAATCTATATTTACTGTTTCTTTAACTTCATATTAATGCACTTCCCCTTATTCGAAAATTAATAACACGAAATCAAAACGTACAGTAAGTAAAACAATACACAAATATCAGAACTAGTTTGCTGATAAATATCTCGAATTCGTTAAGATATATGTATAAGCATTTGGTGTCGAACACCAAAATGTTAAGTAAAGTAAATAACTCTTGTCAAGACGCCCAAAATCAGCTCGTTAAATGGCACGAGCTATCGGCTGTTGATACGTATACATTTTATTTGTTTTTAATATATTCCATATACCTTCACGATTTAGAGGCGTGCGACCAGCGGCAATTCAAAAAGTTACCATTTAGCTAAAAAAATAGAAATAAGACAGTGGCCATAATTATGATGTATGACACATAAACCATACGATTAAGGCCTGCCATTGCATTTTTTATGGCTAGCTTATTTTTAGATTCAGGTTTACAAATATGAATATGCCGGCATAGAATTCCAAGAAGTCGGTATCGATCCATTGACCAATCGCACAACAAAAAGCAAGGGCAAACTACGATTCTGGTTTATCTCAGTTCGCCATCAATGGCTGGCAAAATATTACCCATAATACCCACAAAAAATATATTTATCTCGAAACCGGTTTATCACAGAAAGTATTTGATTTTAAATTCAATTCTTAATCGGCTTCCATATTAAATATTTGCAATGAAAGCAGACAAGCTGCTTGCAATAATAATCATTGCGATTCTATATTACACATACAATAATTATGAGTTAACTTATATTCAGTAAAACATTCTTAAATTACTCTTTCAGTGGTAAAATGTTCTAATCCATAACTTCCTTCTGGATAATTATTAATTTATGAAACCATTTGAATCAAAATAACAGGTTAAATCGAATAGGAAATTAATGCTAAAGACTTGGCCATGACGTGGGTCATAAATGCAGTCGCATTCCTTTTAAATCCCCGCTACCAAAAACAAGACCGCAAATTAATGACGGGCAGTTAAAAAAATACCGCCTAGCACAAAGAAATTATTGAATCGAATGGCGACATAACAATCCTAATTAATTGTAAACAAGCCATGAAAAACATCAGCAGCTCATGGTCCGCACACTCAGCACTTGCTGCTCATTTATATGGCGCATCCGAGGGGCACATGACATGGTTAAGTGGTGGGTGGTGGGTGGTGCTCCCTTTTCTTTGCACTGCGACACTGCGTCTGCCCGAATGTGTGAGTGTGTGCGTGAGAGCAAAGAGTGACGGCTTCGGCGACGGTTTCCATTTGTACGATATACAATAATATTTTGATTGAATTTCCTCCGTACGGAACAACAAAGTGGCATTTGATTTACGCCGACACGGAAAACAAGTTGTTAAGTCAAGACAATCCGCGAATCGTTTATTCGACTACCAGGCATTCCTTTCAGCAAGCTATGACAGTATGACATAAAGTATCTAGTTATTTATATAAATTATGATTATGATAATTATGATATATAAATTATGATTATATGGTGAAAAAGATAATATATATGTAAGTATACTTAGGTGGGAAGTATGACAAATAAATAAACTATAAATAAATAAAGACTGTGTTTAAACACATAAAAGAAATATCAAAAAGTATTCATGAACTCAAGGTTTAGAATTTACATTTAAGATTTATTTACTAAAGTGTAATCCCAATAATTTAATAAATGTAAATGTTACCCCCTTATAGAGCATACAAATTTCCCCCAAAAGAAACTGGAACAAGTTCTTAAATCGCAGACAAACATAATTGTGTTGTTATATGCATTTCTATATTTAAATATGTGTTTTTTCATTCTTTTTTTTCGTGGAATGAGCGCCGTCGCAAAAGTCAAATACCTCATTCGTCAATAAAATAAAATTATGAGTCATTGTCGGCCGGCATCGCATTTTTGGGCCAGATCAAAGTATGGCCAATGCGGGGGATATTGTAAACATCTTAATTTGCATATAAATACTCATGAGATATTTCTGGGTAATTTTTAAAAAAGAGATTTATGTGACCATGGCGAAATTTGCTGCTGTGCGCGAATTTATTTATGGCCTGGCCAGAGGTCGGGGAAGCCGCAGAGATTTGTCAGTTCATTAAAAATGAAGCGATTGTAAATGTTAATGAATTTTGCGTGAATGAATGCGCCCACCACAATTGTCAGCAAGCTTGGACAGGCGTGACCAAAAGATGTCACATTGTGGGCGGGAATCTAGGAGTTATGGCGAAATTTAAGCACTCGGAAAATATGGCAAAGAGTTTGCTTAATAGAACCAGAAATAATATATTAATAATTAATTACCTAAATATGATACTCTTCTCTAAATAAATACAATATACAAACAACTTTTTGAATTAATAAATGTCCAAGGCTAATTAATATTGTTTGACTAATTATTCTCTGTTTTCACATAAATTACATGTTATCAATTATATTTATCTTTTTATAATTTAATAAATTATCCTATTATTATGAATTTATGCATTATGTATTCAAACGCAATCTCTTTGTGTTTTATTTAAAGTTGAAATTGCATTTGCCAAGCCGTGCAAATCGTAGTTTCGAATTAAAATGCAACAAGCGCAGCGTAAACAGGCGAACAGAGTTCTGGGAAATAAATTCAAATAAGTGTCGAAGCACCACCCTACACACACCAGCCTGTCCCATCCAAACTTTGGCAATAAAAGCAGCTTATCGGGGTGTTGGCCGCCGTTCAGGCCGGGCCAAGACAAATGCTCGGCGCATGGCATAAACCAACGATGGCTGCGATGGCTAATGCAAAAGGAACAGCAGTGCCAGTGGTGAGGGAAATGTGCTAACGGATATTGCTTACGCTCCGACATCGCAAAATCCGAAACAAAATAGCTTTGCCATTAGTTACCACAGGCAAATTAAGTATACGCAGCGTGCGCACGAACAAAGTTTCGCAACGATTGTGCAGTGCAAGTTCAATTGTCTGTTAACTTCGGGTCTCTTTTTGGTTGCTGGTTTCGGCCATTTGCTTTAACCAAGAATTGCATTATATAACCGCCACGAGCTGCATCAAAGAAAAATGAGGAGTTTTGTTCCATTTAAACGAATAGCTATTGCCATTTTTTACCTACTATTTGTTTTGACATTTTTTGTGTATTTATGAGCCTGTTTGGTAAGCGAAAAACAAATGGCCATAAATCAAGTGTCATTTTCCGGCCACAGACAATGTTCCGAGCTGCGATGTAAATACCAGACAAACTAACCAAAAAATATGTACATAAAAAAAAAGGAAACCAAAAAGTATGCAGACTTGAAGAGCCACACAAATATATGTACACAATTTAATTAAAGTACTTGAACTGCATTTTAAAGTCGCATCGTAGGGGCGGTTGGCTTAGAGTTCACTCACATCACGTATACGCCATGCATGCCCATGCCGAAGGAGACTGAGAGCGACAGCGCGTGTGGGATTTTAATTACAGACAGTCGCGCCATTAAATACTCTTTATGGCACTTCTTTACCAACAATTTTACGGCCAGCGACAAGCCAGAACACATTTTATGCACTTTCCCTCAAGAGCATACGATAGATACGAGTAGTGGATGCTCAGAGCCTTAATCTGCATGCAACCAAAGCCAGCGATGGTCAAGTGATTTTGGCCGATAGCTACCTAAAAACCAAAGCTCTTGAGCCTGAAGTGGGATTTATAGAATGTTTGGTTTGCTTTTATTTCATGCCAGTCCGTTTATTTATACATGTTTTCTGCTCGAATAGACTCGGATCGCTTAATTGTTTTTTCGACTGAAATATTTTTGCTTTCGCTCTATTTGTGTTAGGCCATTCACAGACAGACTATTAAATAAATTCCCAAATAATATAAATACCCGAATGAGTTCGATGAGTAAAAAGAGAAACATCTCAATGGATAAACATTGAAAGCAACAATTAGAAAAATAGATTTTTGCTTTTACCAAATCAGAGATTTTCATTCCTTTGCTATTTGCCTTTATTTGCTTGATAACATTTTTTGGAAGTGGAATTGGTATTTTGCAAATAATTCCAGGGCAATGTTTGCTTTCAAAGAATTATTTTGAATTTAAAAATATATTTCCTGTAATTCTGGGTAAAGTCAAGCAGCTACGCACATTATTTTATTCCAACTGACCCCAATTTATGTCGTTCAAGTGGTCCAATGTACTTTTTTTTATTTACAAAGCTAGCTCTAGTGGGCAGAAATGTTCGAAGTTGGCCTTAAAGTTTTTTCATGCCCCATTAAATCGATTTTCTCACTTTAAATTCGCTTTACAAATTGGCAATAGTTCTCGATTTGCATAGACCATTAAGTGTCGCACGTTGCCCGTAATTCTAAAGGAGCCATTATGGAAAAGAAGGCGAAGGCATCCTCTCCAACTGGGTCTTTAAGTGCCACTTTAATTTTAACGAGCGCTTAATGTGCCTTTAATTACGAAAGCCGCCCATAGCCAGCCTTTGGGTTGATTGAATGTTTGCCGCTGAAATTGAGATTAATGGCGGAGGCGGAGGAGCCGGACCGGAAAAGAGGACTCTATTCATATAACATAAACGAGGGCAGACAACTCCCGCCATTCCGGTCCCTTTTGTCTTTAATTCAGGCCCAAGGTCTGCGAGTCCATCCATCCAACCAGGACTATTGTTTTTTCTGTATGGTCACTGCCAAAGTGCAATATTAATCATGTCGAGAACCCAACCTGCTGACCGATCTGATAGCCAATTCAATTAGCAGCTAATGAAGTAATTTCGTCAGGTCGCCAATTAATTTATTTTATTCTTAAGCCATTACAATACGCTTCAACAGGTTTTGTGGCCGTAAAAGTGTCCCTGCAGCAAATTGGGACTATATATTCCATATGGCTGCCATTTCAGATGTGTGATAGCAAAAAGTAAACACTCAAACGTGAGATTTTTCGGAGGCTACTGACACTAGGATTTTATGGTGTTTTCGGCGGCATGGCAATTATTTTTTATCGAACGAGCAGCCAGTAAGTGTATATGATAGCAATCAAGAGTGGACACTTTGCTTCACCAATTGTCTGTGACCCATAAGTGCTACTAATTTGTTTTGGATACAAGAAAAACCTCTCTAAATTAGTTTAATTGCCTTTAAATACTTAACTATTGCATTTGTGTCTGAGCCTTAAACCAAACTGAAGGTATAAATTGTTAGGATTGTCAATGTGAAAGCGTTTAATTTAAAGCTGCTTTCATTTTGATTACAAACGAGTTGCTCGATCCCCTTTGCTGCTGAAGGAGGAGAAATAAGTTTTGCCTGGCCCCGGGCCAACTGTTTATACACTAAGAACACTTGGAGAACTTATGTATTTGGTTCTTAATAAGCAAAGCATTCTAAAATTAGATATACAAGTCACACAATATAAAAATATGAATTAATATACACTTAACAACATTAAAAGTAGGGTTTTCAAAGTAATATCCACTTTAAAAATGGTTAATAACAGGTTTAAACGAAAATAAATCATCATGATATATTATATGTTATTCATACATATTACATATTATAATGTTTCATTTATATTTTCATAATTTTATTGTAGTTAAAGATAGGAAGGTTAAACCTTACTTTGATGTTGTCTTATACTCCTATTTCTTGCATTAAGTAAATAATTCCCGCATTTTCTTTGAGTGCCAACATTTGCGGAAGAGTGCGGCGGAGGAGCGAACTTTATGGCACACAGGGGCATAGACAAAGGCCAAATGAGATGGAGATGGGCTTGCATTGGTGGCAGCCAACTCCGGTCGGATGGCCAATTTAAACGCCTGCAGCTGTTACAGTTCCAGAGCTCCAGAAGTTGCCCGTCTGCTAGATTCGACCGAGATGTTCATTATCTCGTCTCAATTGGGCCTCGTACAATGCATTAATAGTTTGCCAGCGAACCGGCCAGACAAGTCAATTGTGTGACCTTGACGTTTGCCTGCTAAATGGTTCTTAAAGATTCTGGCTAACTGATATTTGGCCTTAAAGGTGGCAGAACTAGCCGGGGCCAGAGCAGGGCGGCGATTTACGAGCGAAATAAAATCGAAAAACACTAGCCGTATAAAGATAAATCGCTGTCATGGCAGCATCAGATTATTGAGGCACAACTTGAACTGCCATTGCTGCAGCAAAATATTGTCATTTATTGTGCGAATGATGGCGATAATTCAGCGACGCCAAATCGAAATTTATGCACTCCCATGGGCCACCGTACCACCGCCTGGCCAATACATATGGCGTCATCATTTTTGCGTATTGGATACGGGTCATTTGAGTGATTCTGATTGACTTTCGAGCGGTCTCCTAATCGGTTGCTTGACGCCATCAATTCCACTCGTAAACAATTTCTGGAAATATCCTGTTTACGTCAGACCTTGGCCGGGAGAATGTCAACAAATGTATTGCTGTCCCCGCAGAGCATGAACACTTTTGGGCATAAAATCCATCCATAAAATCCGTAAGAAGCGGAATTAAGCAAACACTAGCGCGCTGTTAGTTGTTTCCGCTTCCGCCATTTCATTGGTCTCCCCGCCAGAAAGTATGCAACGCTATGTCTCCCTCGTGTCGGATAATAAACACATAAATTCGGGCAGAGTTTGTGTTCAAGGTCGGAATAAGGCAATCATCGGATTTAGTTATATTCCGAACCAATCATGTGCGTGGTCCGCCTAGCAAACAATAAAAAGCAACATAAAATATAATTGAAATATGTTCCAATTTGAATGAGAATGAGTGTTGTCATTTTCGACACGAGGCTGCTATGAATTTCCCATTTTATTCTTCTGTGTTTAATCATTTCCACAGTGAAATGACATTTTCTAAGAGGAGTTTTAACTAGATTCCTATAATAGATCTTATATTAATTCACAGACTATTTAAGCAGTTGAAAAAGTATTACAAATTCATAATTTTTAATATTGTTGAAACTTTTTTTCTATGATTTTAATGTTGGTACTTGAGGTTTGGCTGCTGATTAAGAATGTTTAATATGAATTTGCAGCCTGTTCTTAAGACAAAAATGTAATTTTTAAAAGCAGAGCAGTTTCATATTGAAATTAAAAATAAAAACACGTCATATACTTTTCAATTCAATGCAACAAAATTATATTTTCTTATATATTTTTCCCATCAAAAGTCCATTTTAGTTCAAACATATCCGAAGAGTCCCGATCCAACTCTATGACATAGTACCAAGGTCGACAACGATACCTTAGGATGAGGTGGTGGCTGTGGTGACCCATGGGCACAGAGGAGAACGCAGCATGCAGGCGACGAGGAGGAAGGTGGCCTCCGTCGCTGGAGCGCTGAAGAGCATGAGCATGGCAACCACCAGGAGGGTCATCAGGAAAGTGGTGAACTGCATGGTGAGGATATTGGCTTGTGCTTAGCTGTGCTGGAACCAGAACTACATCTGAAGTCCAAGTGGATGCTATTTATATTACATTTCCATGGTAGTATTCATAATTTCTGCAACTCATGTTAAGCTGCAACTTGGATAAACAGTTGGGTAATAGTAAACATCAGACTCGTTCAATATTGACCACCCCTTTTAATTATTACCATATCAGACGATCAATATTTAAACACTCCTCTGCATTATACTTGGATAATAATGACGCACTTATATTGTGTGATATGATGTGTACTATTGTCAATATTTTATTCAGATAGTTATACAACCGAGAGACTAGTTTAAGTAGAAACGGACAGACGAACAGACAGATCGGCAGGGCTATACCTACTCTACCATTTGTAGATATAAAATCATAAATTTTTGGTTTTTAAAACGGGTTGCTACACAAATGAAGAATTATGGCTCTTAAGCAGTTATTTTTAAAATTAACCCAATTGTTTCTATGTCAGCAATAATATATAAAAGTTCGATTATATAGTATATTTTACTACATCGGAATATTTCCCAGTTATTTAATAAATTAGAAGTTAACAAAATGATATTAATGATCTTAATATATACAAAATTATTACAACTTAAAAATACATTAACATAAGATGAATCGATTAGAATTAAATTAATGTTTTTATTTCAGCCTTGCGAGACTGTGAACACCTCACACTGTTGTTGGTAACGAAATTCCACACTCTGAGCAAACTCATACCCTTCGGTTTAACCCTAATAATAACATCCTTATAATTGCACAGCCTGCTCGTGCGGAATATTGGAAAGAGCCAGCTACGCATGCGGTCCACCTGAGCATTCTGGGCACAAAGCCCAGTGAGGAAGACATCCTCCAAGTGAACCAGTTTCGTGTGCCAGACTGCTTTGTACAAGAGATGGACTACGTCAATAGACATTAGATAGCCTCCGCCTATGAGGTAGGCCGGATAGGTACTGTTAGGATACATGTAGTGGGGCATATACCACTTATTGGACACATCCGCTATGGGCTTGGACCGGCTTTGTTTATTTCCCAACAGGACTTTGCTGGTGGCCGTAAGCCGGGATTGACGATAAGCTTTTTTCCTGGAGGAATTCCAAACCGGCACAGTGCCGCCCAATAAAATGTGCAACAGATTGGGAACATTTACGAAGATATCGTCATCCGTCTTCAACACGTAAGCGGTGGTATTCAAGCACCTGCTGTCCACATGCTTCAGGGCCAATATTGATTTCAGTGTGAGATTTCTGTAGCTATCGATGAAGTCTTCTTGGACGATGTCGTTGTACTGATCCGCTTCTTCACGAAGTTGCCGCGAATATTCGTATTTCCTGCCTCGGCCGATCATAAACAGCACCCTCACAGATGCCCGGAGGCTCTTATCCTTTCCGGTCAGGTATTCCGAATAGAATCGTAGCCTACTCTGCAGAGGAGGATAATAAGTTCCTTTCAGATGGCCATGGAGCTTCTCAAAATCCGGATAGTTGAAACGTGATGAGTTCCCCCAGGTCTCTCGTATCGTCTGGCGAGCTAGGAAATGGTGAACACTTGACTCCACAATTATCAGCAGAAAGGTTTTATCTCTACAGAAACCTTGGGGCTTTATTAAAGCAGTGTCATCAAACGGGGAAATGTAATCCTTCAAGTCCAGTGCATCCACTGGCCATTCTGAAATCAGAGCTGCAAATTTTCAATTATGGAAACAAAGTGTATTTAGTTATGTACGTACTTGTGCGTTTCATAATAAAAAAGTGTTGATGTAACCTAAACACGTTGTATATTATGTAAAGACCCAGAAGTACAAGAAAACTAAAGAATATATTCAGCCTAGACTTCATGGTGATAGGGGCTGGTAACTTCAAGAAGCTCACAGATCTCACTAGCCGCTGCCAGGTGAAACTAAAGGTATCTGCAGACTGCAAGCGTTTAGAAAACTTTAGCTAGGTCAATATTGGATTAACAAAGGTGCTGCTGAACAATCAACTGATGTGAACAAAAAAATATAGCAAGTATACTAATTTTAGAAAGTCGCGATTGATGAACGTAAACATATCATTGTATTTGAGAGAAAAATAATGTTAAATAAAAAACTTCGATGTTTCTACAGCTCTTAGATCAATTAAATTAACTAAAATGCTGAATAATAAATAGCGAAAAGCAAAACAACTTGCAATAGGCCGCTCTGTTGATTCAGTTATATTCTAAAGATCAATTCAATAAAAAAGCAAAACAACTCGTAATAGGCCGCTTTATTGATTCAAATGCAACCAGAAGATAATAAAAGGTTTAACAAATGCCAATGTCTACATTGACTAGGCCGAACAAATAATAAATATTATGTTTTCTCAACCACGGATGGAATTTGAATATATATACTTCATTCTAACGTGCTTATTAATTCAAGTCGGACGCTTTTAATGCAGCGAAGCAGGCACTCCAGACCCTATAAAGTATCACCAGTCCAGGTGGTTATACACAGACGAATATAAATTCTTACTCGAAATCTTTTAAAGGTTTTCTTCTGTAGGAACTCGAATTAATTTTTGGCAGAGCTCCTATCATGAGAGCCACTCAGAAAATAAAGTTGTCTTTGCTGTTATGTCCACGATCAAAATTGCAAATTTGCGTTAACACTGTGATAGCGCTGATTGTTTTGGAGTTGCTTCTGGAATTCCATCTTCAAAGACTGAACAATATTAGAAAACTTCAAAACCAACGCAAAGGTATCGTATTTAAAAAACATAGGGTGATACAGAAATCACTAGGCTACCCTTAAAAATGTGTCTAAAAGTAAACAAAAAATGTTTATTTAGGACCATATTTAGTGTAAATTTATAGTATTGACACCTTATTTAAACACCTTAGTTATTTCTGTTTACTTAATTGCATTTTAAAGCCCCCCTTTTGGACTGGCCCCCTGAAGCCTCATTGAACCTTCGGGATTACCTTTCACCATTAATCGACACCGCCATAATACTTCCCCATGGACTTTGCAAAAATAAATCGTTTCTTCTAATTGCTGTGCAATCGAAAATTGATGGATTTGTTGAACGCCAGATTATTCGTGAAACCTGGGGAAACACAATTAATTACAACTATCCCGTTTTTAAAAAGATGAATGCTCACATGAAAGGATCTTATTACCCTGCACCGGAAAATAGGCTACGTTTCTATGCGGAATACCTAAGTGGAGTAGACGATAATCTCACAGCATCTGTCACGGTGGTGTTTATAATTGGTCGGAGCAAGAATAATGAATTCTCGATGAAACTTAGCGAAGAAGCAGATCAGTTCAACGACATCATCCAAGAAGACTTCATCGATAGTTATACAAATCTCACGCTGAAATCTGTGGCCGCTATGAAGTATATAGACAACGCCTGCTCGAATAATGCTGCTTTCTTTTTTAAGGCCGATACCGATTCCTTTGTTAATGTTCCCACCCTACTGCATTTTTTGCTTGGAGGAACTGTTCCGGATTATGGAGATGTTAAGATCACAGCCCAGATGACAGCCACCAGGGAAGTGCTGATCGGTTACCGACACCGCAATGGCAGACCCTTTAATACGATAGATAGCAAGTGGTACATGCCCCACTATATGTACCCAGGCCGTTATTATCCCGATTATCTATCTGGCGCAGGTTACCTCATGTCCATGGATGTGCTGCAGAGATTGTACAGGGCAGCTTGGCATACTAGGATAAACTACATGGAAGACCTTTATGTGACGGGGCTCTGTGCCTTGACTGCCAAAGTCAAACCCCTAAACAACTCTCTCTTTCATATACGCAAACGGATTATATCGTGTCATACGAGGTCAACCATTATGCAGCACAGATTAAAGGGTTGGGAAATGATAGAAGTTTTTAAGTTTTTGACCAACAACAGAGTCAAATGTATGCTGTAGGCAAAAATCTACATTACTTTCTGTACCCAATTTCTAAGAAATAAATAATAAATGTTATAGTTACCTTAAGCACCAAGCAAAGCTCTTCCTTAGGATATAAAAAACGAAGGAGTAAATTTTTTGATCTTGTATTTTCTTCAAAAATATCATACGCATTCACAATTCTTCGTTCACATTTGAAATGCAACTGCTGCATTCGTTAGCTAAGACTATGTTCAATTCCATTGGTAGTTTTTACATTATTGATATTTTACAGGGTGCACAAGTGGCCGAGTTGGCGACTCATTGGATGCGATTGGTGACAGAGGCCTGTTGGACGTAGTTGGCCAACCATTCGCCCACATTGGCCTTGTTCACCGCCAGCCACTTAATGTTGGCCTTCACCGCTTCTAGCGCCTGTTGGCGGGCTGCAGTACCGGCTCCCGCCTCGGGATACTTGGCAAAGAATTGCTCCATTTCCTCCAGTTTGGTTTGCGTGGAGAAGCGAGCCGTTATGGTGGGAATCAAGCGACCCAAGGTACGTTCATTGATGCCAAAGCGTTCCACCAGCTTCTCCCAGTTCTCGCGGACATAGTCCCAGACTAGGCTCTGACCCACCGGATTAGTGGAAATGTAACCCAGCAGCGTGAAGTAATCCTGGCGACGCACCTTGGTCTCGTCCGCTGCCCAGTCGATGTATTGCTGCAACACCCAGGGTAATCGGACGGCGGCCAAGGAGTTCATCAGTTTCAGCTTCTCCTGGGCATCGCTCTCGTCCAGGTACAGCTGCCACACCTGTGTCCAGGAGGCAACCGTGTTCACCTGCTGAAGGCCGTAGTAGTAGACGACGTCCCTGATATCGGGATTGGGCCTAGTCTGCGGACTGGCAAGCCACTGGTTGAACAGTGTGACAGCCTGCTGCAGCGAACTCTCGTGTCCCAGGCTGCAGGCGGAACTCAGCACCTTGATGCGAAGGCGACTGTAAAAAAAGGGATATATAAAGAGTTATGAAGGCACTTCAGAAGACGCTTAAATGTCTCACTTTTCCAGATGATCAGTGCCCACGGTAAAGGTCAGCTGCTCAACGATGGGCGTGAGCAGTTTAAGGGCGTAGGTGGTGAAGTTGCTGTACAGATCCGTGTAGTAAACGCGGTTGCGCAGCGTGGCCAGCGAGGCGGTGCCCACACTCCACGGCACATAGTCGACCTCGCTCTCCAGGTAAGTGCTCAGATCCAGCGCCACGGCATAGTCCAGCTGTCCGGCAGCGGCCAATGTGTTGGCATCGTTCAGCAAGTGAGCACGATCAGCCGTGCTGAAGGTCTCCCGGGACGCCTTTAGAGCATTGGTAAGAGCCAACCACTGTTCGGTGGCGTAGTTTACGCGGTAGTATCCAACCTGATCCTTGTTAAACTTGATCCAGCTAGCATCACTGGCTAGCGATATGGTGGCCTCATTATCGTTGTAGTTGAAGATCGTGGACTGCACCTCGCTGTTGATGCTGCTGGTGTAGGTGATGGGAATTGACCAACGGTAGCTGGAAAGGGGAAACAAAGATTATAAGTATAATAACATAAAAACCTAACAAGTCTGACTTACTTGAAGGAAGAGGCCTCAGCTTCAGCTGCATAGTCATCCTCGTTGGCCAGGAAACGCTTTTGGGTGAGCCTGTAGGTGTTGCCGCTCTTCTCCACCTGCACAACTGGAAGACCCATCTGCTCCGTCCAGGTCTGCATGATCAGTCTACAAAAATGCCCCGGGTTAGACAAAGAATTTGCTTTAAATATTGATAAACCTACTTAACGTCGAAGTCGAGACCCTCCTCCTCCTCGATGGCTGTGAAGTAATCCTCCGTGGTGGCAGTGCTGTAGATGTGACGCCTAAGGTAGCGAGTTGTAGCGTTCTGCAGCTTGGGCTCGCCCACCAGATTCTCCAGCATGCGAACCAAAGCGGCGCCCTTGGAGTACGTGATTGTGTCAAAGTACTCAGTGATCTCGGCTGGGCTCTCGATGGACTTGACAATGGGGTGGGAGGCCAGAGTAGCGTCGATGGTCAGAACTGGGTGCAGTTCCTCGATCACAAACTGATTGTCCATGTCCCAATCCGGATGCATTTGCTTCACGCCCTTGTACTCCAGGAACGAGGCGAAACCCTCATTCAGCCAGAGATCGTTCCACCAGTTCATGGTGACCAAGTTGCCGAACCATTGGTGGGCCAACTCATGGGCCACCACGATGGCCACACGCTGCTTGTTCACGCTCGAACTGGTCGCCTCATCGTACAGAAGCGCAGTCTCCCGGAAGGTAACCAATCCCCAGTTCTCCATGGCACCGGACACGAAATCGGGTATGGCCACCATGTCCAGCTTAGGCAGCGGGTACGAGATGTTGAAATAGTCAATGTAATAGGCCGTCACACCAGCCCCCGTGTCCAGGGCATACTGTGTCTTCTCCACCTGTGCGGGTGGGGCGTAGACACGCAGTTCAATGGTGGTTCCCTCCACAATGGTGGTCGTGTAGGCGAAGTCAGAGACCACAAAGGCAGCCAGGTATGTGCTCATGGGTACAGTCTCCTGGAAGGTCACCTCGGTGAGATCCCCATCGACATATTCGCTGTCCACCGGCATGTTGGACAGCACATGGTACTCATCGCCACTTGGACGGGCCACTGTGATGGTGAACTGGGCCTTCAGGGCGGGTTCATCGAAGCAGGGGAAGGCCACGCGGGCGTAGGTAGGCTCGAACTTGGTGCTCACTATCGATCTGGAAGGGAAAGATAAAGGTTAATATGGAAATATAGGTATTTAGCGTATCCCTTTTAGAAGTAACAAACTATAAACTTAATATTAGTGGGTTAATCGAGATTAAAGACTACTCTTTAGGCTAGGTTAGTGGCGTGTTTGTTGGTTAGTAGCCCCGGCTACCTTGTGCGGTTCTTCAGCTTGTCCAGATAGCTGCTCTGGTACATTCCCGTGATCCGATCCGTCAGCGATCCGCTAAAGTTGAGGCGCAGCGAGTAGTTGCCCACGTCCAGGGGCTGGTCGAACTCCGTGACCCAGTACTCGAACTCCGGATGGGCAAAGGTTAGTGCCGGTATGATGCTCTTCAACGGAGCCCCCGATTCGTCCAGACGCTGCACCTCCACGGTGCTCACGTTCAGCTGCTTGATGTGCACGGGAATATAGGCGATGGGCTCCAGCACCTGCAGGCTGATGCTAATGTTGCCGGAATAGTTCTTCCGGTCGAGATCGGGGCGCAGTTGCAGGCGATACTTGCTGGGCTTGATCTGCTTGGGCAGCCGGAATCCCAAATTCTGGAGCACTTTGCTCGCGACTTTGACGGCGGGCGCTATGGTGGCCATGGTCTTAGGCTTGCTGCTGATGGGCACTTGCGTGGTGTGGACACGGTTATCTGGGTGTGGTGGTGCGATTTGACAGCGGGTTAATAATCACGTATTGGTTGTTGGGCGCCTAAATTAACTTGTATCTTTCCTAATCAGTCTCAATAAAAGGTTAAGCTGAAACAGTGTGACCAGCGCTGCTCAAGAATTTGTGCCGCGTAATGTTGGTGTTTGCCTGAAGTCATTAATGTCTTTGTACCAATTAAGAAGACCATCTTCCTCTTGTCAAATAAAATTATAACCTATTAATCTAAACAAGTATGCCATTCAGATCTTTTTAAAACTGTTTTTTTACTTCTAGTTATAATTCTTGTTAAATAAATTGTAACGATGAGCTTTTAGCTGCGACTAGAACCTTGATTGCAAGCTTTTTTCTATTCTTAGCAAATTTATTAATGTTTTACGGTTAACAATGAGTATGTTTTTAAGTAAACAAAATTATAATTTTTATATAACAAAAAATAAAATGTAAAAATTATATTATTAACTATTTGCCAAAGATAAATTATATAATTATATAAATTATATATATACCTAGAAATACTTGCATAAATTTGTAAGATTTAAATCTGTATTTTTCAAGTTCTTTTTTTATACATTTGAAAGGCAACAAGTGGTTATCGATAACTGCTTATTGACTCCTCGCCTATCGTACCGCAGAAAAAGCGCGCCAAATTCAAGCATGATTTCAAAGAACGGACTGATTTTGTTAGCATTTCTAAACAATTTTTTGAACAATCTGATAAATAAAGAAAGGCAGACTAATCATTATATAATGCCTCCTCATATATATTGTTAAGTTAATAAAAATAATATAAAAATAACCTGCGAGGACGCTCAGTATGGGCTTTGTGGAGAGCAACTGATCCCGGTCCACGTACACTGTGCGAAAAGCGCCGTTCGAGGCCAACTGTGAGCTGTTGGCAGTAAGCTGTTGCTGCTGCTGCTGTTGCCTCTGGTGCTCGTCGGCAATGTTCTTGCCGACGTAGACGAGGGCGCCCAGTAGGAAGCCGCAGAGCACCAGGAGGAAGACGCAGAAAGCCGACAGGGTGAGGATCGTGTTACTTGGGGCCTTGTGGGGCCGGTTGGTGTCCTTGATCCGGTGATTGTCGTCTGTGGAGAGACTGCTGCGCGGGCGGACGTTTTTCGCTGAATACATGATTTCTTTTTTTGTATTCTCCCCCTCGATTCGTATTTATTTTTCACTTATTTACACACTGGTTTATTATTGGCTGGATGCTGTATGACTCGGCGTTCTAGAACATTAAAATGCCTGGGAACATTAGTTTAGGTCTTAGCACTGGGTGTCACTGTCGCGATTCGCACTCTATTAACTGTAGTTTTATTTTGAACTGAGGCTGCCCCGCCGCCGCCGTCGAATGCCACAACTCCATCCGAATCTATTGTGTCATCGGCCAGGTAATTCGAGAGCATCATAAAGCGGCTCCGCGTACTGAATTACATGCGACGCCGCTGCCATCATCAGTTTTTATAATCTCCGAGCGAGCTGCTTATAAACAAACCACGGCCTTTATGGACAGCGGCCCAGCTTCCGTCACATTTCACTTCATCTCCCGGTGGAGATTGCCTCAATTTTGTCTCGCTGCAGATCAATCAGATGCCTGTAATTTGAGGCCCGGTGCAACCTCCCCGGATCCCCCTCGCACGGTCACGTAATGAAGTTGGTCAGTCAATGAAATTGTTACTACAAATACCCGAAGCCATGTTTTAGTTTAGTTGTTGTTTGGTTGGGAATTGGAGTCGGAATTGGGCTGGCTAACCGCAAAAGTTGCACTACCCGGGCTTGTCGCAATGATACGACGACCACAGGCCACTTTCTATCGAGGCGTTGGTGTCTTTGTCCGGAAAAAAAAATTTGATATCCAATGACTTGGAATCAATCAATTGTTGATTATTTATTTCATAACAATTATGAGAGCAAGAGCAGTTTAATCTCTTATCATAAATAAGTTATAAACTATTATCGAAATTAACACTTTCTTTAAATATAAAGCTAGGCTCTGGTAACTACGAATTGCTATAGTTTCTTTCGGTGTATTATTGATCGACGGATGGCAAGAGGTTGTTGGCTTTTTGCCTGTCAATTTGCCGGTTAGATTTACGATGAGTATATTGCCACAAATCCGTGGAGTTTGTGACATGGGAAGAAAAATTGCAGATGCCATTATTAGCAATGGAAATGAATTGAATTGGCCGTGGAGCCATGTAGCTTTTGCTTTGACAATTATGTCAGGATGAAGGAGTACCCACCAGGCATAAATATATTAAACAGAGAACCGTATACAATGCAGCTGCAACATCACAAGCACACACAGGCGGGTGTGTGTGGGTACTCACCCGACATTTCCATTCATCTCAAATTGTGCGAAATGAGGAATTCGAGACTGCAGAATATGCTAATTTTCACCAGCCGCCTGGCAATTGTCTCTGATATACCCATACCCGTACCCATGGCCAGGCTGGATCCCCTCGCGTATCTGCCGCGGATCGTGGAGCCATCCGATGATGTAATGCTGACTCAATTAGGGAGCGCGCGCATCGCACAAAAGCCACCGCACATCGGCGGCAACCAAATTGCATGACTGCCACCTTATGAGTGGCTGGAAATACAGTCAGAAGATCTGCAGACAATGGCATAGGTTGGGGTCTAGATATATGCGACTCCGCATCGGACACGCCCCAAAGCATCTGCAATATCTACGTGGGGATGTCTTGGCATGGCGGAGCCGATGAAGCGTTGATCGCGGGGCACATGTCATAACAGAACAGTTCTCATGCTCCGCTAATGAGTCGCATACATTTTTACTTCTTTGAAGATTGAGTTTAATGATCACAAAATATATATACAGTGTACGCTCTGGCTAATAAATAAGCCGCCTTTCTTGAAAGTGAACATTCTTTTTCAGAATAATTCCTACAAGAGTTCTTTCTATATTGGAAACATATTGCTTTAATCCACAAAGTGTGCCTAAAATATTTACTGTTTGTGAGACCTGATTTTAAAATAAACTAACCAAAATATTCCCTCTGTAATATAAAAAAGAAGGAACTTTTATCAAAATACATTTTGTTTACTGCAGAAAAGAACCTACTTGGTTATTGAAAATTAGAAAATGAAAGCTTTTATGTTAAACACGTTCTTTGGCCATTTTTAAGGTCATAACTTTCACAGTGCCCACAGGCAGGCGACGGGTAATAGCCACAAAAATGGAAATCGCTTTGCTTTACGTGACAAGTGCGCCCCAGAAACACCCAAAACACAAAATAAAATACCAATACTGATACTGAGGGGTAAAAAAAACCAAACACATAGCCCATTACACCCGCCATGGGATGGCAGTTGACAAAGGTCGCTCTTACGTGCCTGCAATTTACGATATTCACAAAGGAAAAATTCAAATAAAAATAAAAAACAATAAATAAGGGGGAGATACGAGGTGGACAAAGAAATGATTGCCACAATTTGCATGTTTGGGGTTAACGGTATGCGAAATACATTTACTATCAATCAAAGAGTTGCATAATAACCAACAAAGGGCAGGCAATCAATTTGGCGTTAACACATTTTAGCCTTGGTAAACTAATTAATAAAAAAGAGTTAGAGGATCAATAAATAAAAAAAAATGCAACTAAAAACATTTAACTCTCTGCATAAATCAAAAAAATTAAATAAATAAAGTGAAGGCACAAAAAGTTGATACATAAAGTGAAGGCAACAAATTCTAGACAGTTTAAGTGCTTAGAAAATTATAAATATTTAAATCAATTCAAGAAGCAAAAAGAGTTTTTGTATTTGCGAATTAAAACCTAATTAAATGTTGTCACTTTACAACACAAAAATCGATTAAGCCAGTAAACAGATAACACAATGAATTCACTTTTTCGTGGGACATTGATCCCAAAAAGCATCAAATTATGATTTAATTCACACCCACAAAAGGTGTCAAATGTCCTATTAGCACCAAAAACCAATTAAAAAACGGCGCCCCTTCCCTTTCAAAGGTTCTTTCCCGCACACCTGAGCGAAATTTCTATTTTTTTTCGCCCAAGAAGAACAAAAAAGAAATCAGTGTCAATGAAAATGAAAAAAGATTTGACCACTGCCTGCGCTTCGACTGAACTTTTGAAGAACAAAACAAAACGAGAAATGTGATGGAGATGGGGAAACCGGAGGGGGGGAAGGTGCTGCGAGGGAATACTACGGCGACAACAAGTTGCTTGGCAGTCAATGATGTCGACCCATTTCGCTCCGGCCTTTTCGAAGAAAGTAATTTCTCAGCGGCCATTGAGTATCCGCCGCATTCGAGTTGTAAACACGGCGCATTTCTTGGCCAGGCAGGCCAGGCTGGGTACACTGAGGAAAATGGTTTTTATTTATCATTTACGATGGCCACATAAGCACATTAATTTGTGGCCCTATAAAGTATCATTTGCAGTAATAAAAAGTCTAAGCAAATACATGTTTCTCACAACAGTAAAACATTTTTAAATAACAAGTAAATTCCATTTAAAATTTAAATACTTTAGAGATGTCTCAAACTGGTTATTATTTTGTGTTGCTTTTAATTGTTTATTTCATACTGCGAATTCAATTTCAGTTATAAAGTGAAATCCAAGAAGAACAGATATTTGCCATGACTTGCCATGATTTAAATTCTTATCAAAATTTCAAAGTCGCTGATAATGGTATGTTTATAGATAATAATTTCAAGAGACATTTCAAAGTGAAAAATGCCAAGCAAATACATTCTGATATCTCCAAAAACCAAACTTATACAAAGATCACGTTCACATGCTTTAAATAGAGAGACTTTTGCTAAGAGAGTAATCCAAATGCGATGCATTTCTCCCAGTGCAGCGACAGTGGCCGATTTAAGGCCAAGAACTTGCGCGGCAAGTGAACTATGTATGCATTCGGCTTCAAGCCTGTTTGCGGCAGGAAGGGGCACCGAGCGGAGGCAACAGGGAGCGGTGTGCAACCTGTTTGATTTTAGCCATGTGGAGTTCGTTCTGCTGGCCAGTTCTTTATCGATAACTGTGACTGTTGAAAGTCAAAGTTGGCATAGAATCCGGTGTGTCGGTCGCATTTCAGCAAATATTAAAATTAGTAAACGCCTCAATGCGTCCAATTAGAACTCGAATGCCTGATCGCATAACGGGCCTGACTCAATGACAATGGCACAAAATACAAATAAAAATGTGTGTATGGATCGTACGTTTTGGAGCTTTCGGGGCCGATTCAACGGTATCTGGATTGATCTGGGCTACTTATTATCTATTATTTTTGTCACTTTTCGCACTATGCCTTAGTCTTGGCAATTTACAGTTGGAATCCGTATCAGAATCACAGCTTTACGAGTCACGTTTTCCGGACCAACGGCATTAATTGTCACTTTGCCGGGACCGTGTCCGGGACACTATTCTCACTCGGCTAATTTGATAACGGCAATTGGCGGACGACAGTGCTCATGCTTGATTCAAATCGGAGGCGCGCACTCAAGATGGCAAAAGGAGGGAGAGAGACGGGGGAATACACACTGCGGCAAATTGAGATCGGTTTCCAAGACGCGACCGCTAGTCTGCGACCGTCGCGCTTAGCTTTCAACTTCCAACTGAAGCGGCGCTCGAAAGCCGCCGCGATCGCCAAGCTTCGCCGGAAAAGCTCGTGCAGCTGACCGCCTGAGACCGGCTTTTTCAGTGGCCACAACAAGCTGTAAACTCCAGCGTCGCGATGGGCATTAGGGGTATTCGGCAGAGAGCACACTCGAGGTTAATGGTATATATGCGATATCGATGTATTGCAAGGGATAAATTCCGGTATGATATATCGAAAAATATATGGCACTCAATATTATATAGAAAATATTGAAAATTTTCATATACATAATTTTAAATATTTATAATATCAATAAGTAAAATTGTGTGTCTGTTTTTTTGCATATATGTGTATCGCTACTTTAAAATATCGATTTAAATATCGACCTTCATGTCAAATATCGGTACAGAACAGAAATCGGTACAGAAAAATTAAAAGTTTTAAAATATACTACGGACGGAAGTCTGAAATCTTTGGTTAAAGAATATGCCTTAATATCTTAATAAATAATTTACATACTTAATTTAATAAAATAATACCTATACTTTGATAAAAAGTTTAAATCTGACAAAATATATTGCTCTCTATAAACCTAATAATTATAAATGGATAAGTTTACATTTTATAAAACTCTGTGAAAGATCGAGCCCAATTATTATGCTTCCCCCTTATAGCCAAATAATTTATAAACTTACAAATAATTAAATAAATCGCATTAGGTAAATATTTTAAATTAATTTCCCAGACCCCACTTACTTGACAATTCCGGTGGCATCCGTGTAGTTGCTAATGTAGCTGCCCGTGAGGCTACTCAGGTTGCAATCGAAGCTGGCGGAGAGTGTGTAGGCCTTGTTCAAGCTAAGCACTTCACGGAGCTTGATGAGCAGCAGCTCCCGGGTGTCGTCCAGGGTAACACTGTCGACGGCGACGCGCATGCGCGCCATCATGTTGAGGATGCTGATGCTGTGCACGTTGAGGTCCAGGGCGTGGAGCACGATCAGGTTGGTCACCTCATTCAGCTGGAACTGGATGGAGACGGTGCCCGTGCATTCTCCGGTTTTGAGGTTGGGCTCGTAGTAGAGCTTGTACTTGATGGGCCTCAGTTCGGTAGGCAGGCGCCATTGGATCTGCGGGGGTTGTAAAGATTAGTCCGTATCCAGGCGATCGATAATATGTCGCCCTATAAAGGGGCAATGCGGCGATAAAGCGGCGATAGGGAAAGGGGTTTGCTGGTTGGCTCAAGTCGTAAACCAAATGGACTTCGTTGCAGTAATTGAATTTTAACGGGCAGCCATAAGGGTGACTAGTTGTAGTAATTCCTGATATGAATTTATATGATTCACCTGTTCTTTTACCAATTACAATAATAATAACAGCCTGAACAGATCAGAGATAAGTCATGTGTGTGTTTGTTTATATATATTATGCTAAGTCAAAGAGTTTGCAAATGTTTAAATTTATTGATCTAATGAAAATAATTGGGGAAACATTGTTTATACAAAATCGGACGTCAAGACCCCCTCTAATTTGCAGTGCCTCTAATTTCTGAAGTGCTGGTCCTTAAGTGACTCTGGATATAGTCCTCGAGCACATCCAACATCCGCCTCGCCTCGTCCAGCTCTATCCACAGATTATCCCTGTGGACGATCACAACTACGAGAGCCACAATCAGGCAGGTGGACAGCAGGCCAAAGAATATAGCCACGCGCTCCGCGGTGAACAGGTCTAGGAAAATATATATCTTCAATTTCCGGAGAATCTAGCTGCCTTCGATGGAATAAATACCCTTAAAATTCTCCTTTATGTGGCCCATTTTCGAGACTCTTAACTGGGCGTTGTTCGCTATTAAACTGACTTAGCTGAACCGTAAAATTAACTAATTTCTTGACGCAACGAAAAGTTTTACTACGATAAAAAACAAAGAAATAAATTTTTCCTCAAAGCGATAAGCACTCAAAGTCGAATTGGTGGTCATGCCGACTTTACGACCGCCGATGACCAATGGGGATCCTAGCTGGGGTTTTTTCCAGCACTAATTAGTGTTTAATATACACTTTCAAGTATAACACTTCAGCTTGTTTTAGATGGATCCTATTATCCTTCTTATTCCTACAGTTTCACTTCACTTACCGCATCTGCATCGGGAAGTCCTGTGGGCAGAGTCGGGTAGATGGGAGCCGTACTGGTGGATGTGGTACCGTCACTAGGAGTGGTTGCACCCGAGGCAGTGGAGCCCTCTCCTGGCGATGTTTCCCCACCAGGAGTTGTAATGCCGCCTGGAGTGGTGACGCCGCCACTCGAGCTGCTGGTATCATCGTCAGTCGGCCTGTTGGGATCCGCGGTAGTTGTAGTGGTCGTCGTGGATGTGGATGTGGATGTGGTGTCCGCCGTCAAGGCGTCGATCTTGTCGAGGGCATCCTGCAGATCGTTCTCCAGGTCCGCATTCTGGACCGCCAGCACAATGGTAGATACGCAGAAGGCCGTGGTGGCCAGGCCAAGAAAGATGGCCACTGCCTTGACCGTAAGCCCTGCGCGATTCACTCATAATTATTCCAGATCAACTACCCGATTTCTTTATGTCAAACTCACAGGCAAAATGCATTTCAGGGAATCCTTTTCCTTACTCCTTTCTCCCGGAACACTGTGTGGACTGCTTCCTTCAGGCTGGAAGCCGAATTGGAAACTGAATGCAAGTAGCGAATCTGACCCCACAATTTGGACTTGATAAACGCGGCCAGATTGCTGGGCGATATCTAGGCGGGGTATACAACTCCGTGTCCAGATAAATTCGTTTTATATGCCATCATAACGTGGTCCGTGGTCCTTTACGCTTACGTTTATAACGGATCGTTTATGTTTATAGCAATGCCATATATCCGCATTTATGGGTGGACAGTCTGGTTTCCGTAGAAGTACAATTACGCATGGTCATGATTCCGTATTCTGACCATATACGATATCAAGACGTATCCCCATATCTATGGCCATTCCTGGCGGCCATAAAAATCGCCATACTCCCGGATAAAATTGAAAATTTCATGGTTTTATTTATGGTTTGATTTGAAATTTTATTTTATTGAACTCGAACGTGGGTTTCTTATGCAATTCTAATTAGTGCTTAATTGGCTTGTTTTCATCTACATATACATGGGGCTTTACAATTGGTTTTTCTTGGTCAGCAAAGGCGAGGCCGTGCCGCTCAGCCAGTCGGTGATGTCAGCCCGATTCCTGGCCAGCCACTCGATGTTGTACTTGATCGTCTCGATGGCCTCCAGCCGGGGGTTGGCTCCGGCTCCGGCTTCCGGGTACTTAACAAAGAACTGCTGCACTTCCTCCAGCTTCACGGTAGAGGCAAAGTTCTGAGTGATCTGAGAAATCAGGCGGCCGAAGTTCCTGTTGGTCAGGGTGAAGCGGGCAGAGAGTTTGGACCAGTTCTCCCGATAGTACTCCCACACGATGGGCTCGCCCACCGGATTGGCAGCAATGTTTTGGACGAGAGTGAAGTAGTCCTGCGAGCGCACGATGCTCTCATCGTAGCCCAGATCCAGGAAGTCGAACAGTCGCTGGGCATCTCGGCTGCCCGCCAGTCCGTACATCATCTTGAGCCGCTCACTGGCATCCGTTTCGGCTAGGAAGAGAGTGTACAGCTGCTGCCAGGTGGACTGGCTGTTTGACTCCTGGATGCCGTAGTGGTAGACAATCTCGCGGAGATCGGGCGACGGCTTGGCTGTCGTGGGGTTCTGCAGGAAGGCGTTAAAGCGGGTTGTAGCCTGCTCCAGGCAATCGGGCAGGCCAAGGGCACAGGCGGCGGACAAGATTGAGACCCTCAAGCGACTGCAAGGAAGAACAAAACCAGTTAAATATAGATTTCGATTTCCAGATGAACATAATAACTTACTTCCTCAGGTGATTGTTGGCATCCACAGTCCAGCCCACCTCCTGGTAAATGCTGGTAAGCAGACTCCTGGCGTAGGTGAGGTACGACACGTATCCATCGCTGAACATAAGGCTGCGGTGAATGGCAGTTAGCTTGTTGGCCGCCACGTACCAGGGCACAAAGTCCTGCTCCTGGCCCAGGTAGCCGGTCATCTCCAGCGGCACAATGTAAGAGAGCTGGCTGGCATCCGCCAGGGCAAAGGCGTCGTTCAGTAGGTGGGCTCGGTCGGCGATGTCGAAGCGACTGGGATCGGTGGTCAGCTGTTGGATGAGCAGGCTCCAGAGGCTCTCCTCGTAGTTGACCCGATAGTAGCCCGTCTGGTGGACATTCAGCTTGATCCACTCAATGTCGCTATCCAGGGCAATGCCCACCAAGTCCACATCGTAATCGTAGACCACACTGCCCACCCTGCCGGCCTCCCAGGTGTCAGCTATGTACGTGATCGGAACACTCCACCTATATCCGAACTCGCTGGCCTCAGGCTCCTCCTCGTAGCTAGCCGGATTGGAAAGGAATCTTTGCTGGGAGATCTGGAAACCGCCGGAGGTCTTCGACACATTCAGCACCGGGTAACCCATCTGGTTGGTCCAGGTGAGCATCAACTTCTTGACGCCCAAGTCGGGGACCACTTCGTCCACCTCTGTGAGGAAATCATCGGTCACCGTGTTCTGGTACTGATGCTTCACCAGGTAATTGGTCACCGCCTTCTCGAAGTTCTCGTCTCCCACATAGGTCTCCAACATGCGGATGACAGAGCCACCCTTCTCATAGCTGATGGTGTCGAAGATGGCACTGATCTCGTCGGGAGTGTCTACCTGCTGGACAATGGGATGCGAGGAGAGCTTGGCGTCGTACAGCAGAACGGGATGCAAGGCCAGGATTTGGAACTGCTCCAGCTGAAGGAGGATTTAAGAAGGAGAGGTAAGCAATTTGGAAAATCAGTAAGTACAAGCTTGGATGCCTACCATTCCCCAGTCCGAGTGCACGGCGTTGACTCCCTTGTACTGCATAAAGCGGGCGAAGCCCTCGTTTAGCCATAGGTCGTTCCACCACTGCATGGTGACCAGGTTTCCGAACCACTGATGGGCTATCTCGTGGGCCAGGACGCCGGCAATCGATTGTTTGTTCAGAGTGGAGCTGTAGCTAGCGTCGTACAGCAGAGCGGTCTCACGGTAAGTGACCAGTCCCCAGTGCTCCATGGCGTTCGAGGAGAAGTCGGGAATGGCGGCCATGTCCAGCTTGGTCAGGGGATAGGCCACCTGGTAGTACTGGATATAGTACTCTGTGACCGCTGCTCCGAATTCCAGGGCAAACTCCACCTTTTCGATCTGATGGGACGTGGCGTAGGCCTGCATGGAGAAGTCCTCTCCGACGCCATTGGCCCTAACCGTGGTGGACTGAGAGGCAAAGTCGGAGACGATGACGCACACCAGGTAAGTGCTCATGGACACGGTGCTCTCAAAGATAGCCTCGGTATAATCGCCCAAGTAGTTTGATTCCTAATTGGGTTGTTGTGGGTTTTAGTGCTCTTGGTGGTATGGAATAATGTTAATCTTACGGTTTGCTCCATGTTGGAGACGGCGTGGTAGGAGCCACTGGGATGCACCACAGTGATGGCGAAGGTGGCCTTCATCGCGGGCTCATCAAAGCAGGGGAATCCCTGGCGGGCATAGATGGGCTCGAATTGCGAGGTGGAGATGGTTCTGGTTGTGGTGAGAAAGATGTTTAGCATACTCTTAGGCTTCCATTAAAAATGGAATTTACCTTTGCGCTCCCGCCTCGTTCTGGTAGCTGCTGCTGTAAAGGCCCACGAGCTTATCCTTCATCTGGCCGTTGAATATGATGCCCAGGGTGATGCTGGCATCCACCGGCAGCTCCTCCGTTAGCGTGATGATCAGGAACTGACGCTCCGTCTCCAGCACGAAGTTGTCCACCTCGCGGTTCAGAACATATACACTAGTGATCTCGAGCAGATAGGAGTGCAGGATGATCTGGCTGGTGGCCTCGGCCACGGTAATACTGATCCTCTCCTGGCCAGTGAAGTTGCCCGTGTCCAGATCCGGATGCCAGTAGACATCGTAGTGCGTGGGCACCAGAGCCGTTGGCAGCCGATAATCAATCTACAAAGCGAAGGGGGGATTATCGTAATTCGATTTGAAGAGATTAACCTATGCAGGTGATTACGTACACTATCTTCACGCTTCACCCGCTGGGCCTTCGCTCCGTTCCACTCCTCAAATATGTCGATCTTGTTCTGCACGTCCCGCAGATCCTGCTCCAGCTTCGCATTCTGAACCGCCACCACCACGGTGGCAGTGGCGAAGGCCACCACCGCCCAGGAGAGCACCACCTGTAGCCAATAGCCCGACAAGAACATCTTTGCAATCGCACCTATCGCGAGCGACTAACTAGCTTGACTTTCGGCCGGGCTAACTAGCGGCTCTGCCCCTACGTTGCCCAATAATTCGGTTGATTGTGTGCACTCGAGTCGGTTTATGTTCGCGATAATAATTGGCCAAACAGCCACGATAACGGTCAGGCCTGGTCCGACACCAGCGATAGGGTGAAATGCGAAGATCCAACGAAAGTGATTCACTTGTGGCACCAATTGGGGCGGAAGACTATCGATTCAATACCCCTGGGTTATGATGCCATAGAAAGTCAATCGCTTCATTAATGGCAAACCTACCTACATCTTTTTAGTCCAAATAAATCCGTATTAGCGGTGAGGTAATCAGGCATTTTATTTTTTTTTTAACGGCACAAATCTTTTGCACTGCGGGAAAAATGCTTTCAATTTATGTAAGAAAAAAAATTTTTTAAAAACATTTAAGTTTTAACGCAATGCTTACGTTATATATAAAAAAATGACAGATTATCTTCAAGACAATAAGCTAGCGTCATAAGTAGATTCAGAGATTTTATATCATATATATTCATCTATATATGTATAGTCAAACTCTTTGCTAGAAGTCATTGCAACTACTTAGGAACAAAGATAGTAAGGAAATTGATTTTTTTAAATTCAGTGGAGAAATATCTTAAACATTTAACTACCAAAACCTTCTTCGAGGAATTAGTTTTCACAATTTTCGAAATCATAGTAAACTCACCTTTTTGATTTCATCAGGCGCCCCCTAAAAACTTTCCGTTGGTTATAAACTAATGAACTGACATTAGCTTCCTCCATAAAGGTGCATAAAATCAGATATATTAGCCAACCCTATATATACTATATAGCAGAATTTTAAGCTGCAACTTGTTATCATGGCACTAGCTGGCCCAATCAGCGTGTGGATAATTGCTTATTTATAGAGCTGTAATTTGAGTTTTCCCAATAACTAGCTTATCTTTATTTCTGGCTGATCGGCACATTTTTGCTTTATAATGGCAATTATATGAGTACAAATTTAGTGGGCAGCGTGGCCAGAATACCACTTCCTCCTCGGTCGGTTCTACAGTTGCTGCTTGTCCAGCCAGGCGTCCACGCCCTCGAGGTTCTCGGCCAGCCACACAATGTTGTTCTTTACCGTCTCCAGGGCCCTTACGCGGGCAGCTGTTCCGGCTCCGGCCTCCGGATATTTGGCAAAGAACTGCTCCATCTCCTCGAGCTTGGTCTGAGTGCTGAATCGGGCCGTGATGGAGGGTATCAGGTTGCCCAGATAGCGTTCGTTGAGACCGAATCGATCCACCAAGCGCAGCCAGTTCTCCCTGACATAGTCCCAGACCAGGGACTCGCCCACGGCATTCGCGGAGATGTAGGTGAGGCAAGTGAAGTAGTCCTGACCCCGCACATACTCCTCGTTCCAGGCAAGATCGATGTAGTGCTGCAGCAGCCACGGCAACTGAATGGCGGACAATCCGTACATCAGCTTGGACTTTTCGCTGGCATCGGCCTCGTTGACGAAGAGCTCCCACACGGCCTCCCATACTTCCTGGTCGCCCACGGAGAGGATGCCATAGTAATAGACTGTCTCGCGGACATCAGGGTTGGGACGATCCTCAGGCTTGGCCAGCCAAGTGGTGAACTGCTGTCCAGCTTCCGTGAGGCAGGATTCCAGGCCCAGCGAGCAGGCGGCACTCAGAGCAGTGACACGAAGGCGGCTGCAAGTCGAGGCAGTTTTATAATTACTTGAGAAAATATATATATTATACTCTCGGGGAGCTCCACTTACTTGTCCAAATGTTCCTCGCCCACTGTCCAGGTCAGAGCCGTGTAAATGGGTTCGATCAGGGCTGTGGCATACTTCTTGTACTTGGCATAGCTGCTGGTGTAGTACAGGGTCCTCTTCAGGGAGGTGAGACGAGTGGCAGCTACGCTCCAGGGAACATAGTCGGCCTCCTTGTCCAGATACCGGGTCAGCTCGAAGGCCGTCTCGTAGGGCAGCTGGGTGGAATCGGCCAGGGCGAAGGCATCGTTGAGAAGCGAGGCCCGGTCGCCGGCGCTGAAGGAGCTCGGCTCGGACACCAGCTGATCGGCCAGGGCGGTCCACAGATCGGTCTCGTAATTAACCCGATAGTAACCCACCTGATCGGCGTTGAACTTGATCCATTGGACGGCAGCCGGAAGGGTAATAGTGACTGGCGAAGAAGGGGTTCAGAAATCAGAGATTAGAGACGAGAGATCGGACATCCCGCATACAAATGGCACAACTTACTTTCGCTGAGGTCGTGGTAAAACCAGGCACGCTGCACCTCCGACTGGGCACTGGTGGTAAATGTGATGGGGATCGACCATCGGTAGCTGTGCAAATAATGTATGTGCGAAAATCGCGATCAGATACGATCCGAGCCTTAAGTTCTGCTCCGAGCTCACCTGAATTCCGAGGGATCGTGATCGGCGTCATAGTCGTTCGGGTTGGACAAGAAGCGGTTCTGCGTCAATTTGTATTCCGTGTCGGAGACCTTCTCGATCGTGACCACTGGCAGACCCATCTGCAAAGCAAAAACACGCCCAAAGCGAGCTGCAAAAAATATTTGCAAAAATTTTTGGCTGTTGGCTTACCTGCACCGTCCACGTGAGCATGATGTCAGTGACATTGTAGTCCAGATCCAGCTTGTCGATCTCCGAAAAGAAGTTGTCCGTCTCGGCCGTGGAGTACTTGTACTCGTTCAGGTAGTTGGTAACCGCCTGACGGAAGGTCACCTCTCCCAGGAAATCCTCCAACATGCGCACCAGAGATGAGCCCTTCGAGTAGGTGATAGTGTCGAAGATCTCCGTGATCTGGTCGGGGTTCTCCACGGTCTGGATGATGGGGTGGGAGCCCAAGGTTCCATCCAGAGTGAGTACGGCGTGCAGGGTGCTAACAATAAATTGATCCCGCTATTGGGAGTACAGGAGTCCGAGTTAGTGGGAAATATCTTTGTTGGTTTCCGTTTTGAAACTTGCCATTTTCCATTCTGGGAAAACCGCATCCACGCCAAGGTACTCGATGAAGCTAGCGAAGCCCTCATTTAGCCACAAATCATTCCACCAGTTCATGGTTACTAATAAGGCAAAATAGGAGGAACTATTAGTCTAATATGTTAATTATTATAGGGTATCAACGTACCCAAGTTGCCGAACCACATGTGTGCAAACTCGTGAGCAATTACGCTGGCAATGCGCTGCTTGTTGGTCGCGGAGCTCGTCTCCTCGTCGTAGAGGAGCGACGTCTCGCGGTAGGTGACCAGGCCCCAGTGCTCCATAGCCCCGGAAACGAAGTCGGGAATGGCGGCCATGTCCAGCTTGGGCAGCGGATACTCGATTTGGAAATAATCGATATAGTACTCGATCACACCCTTGCCCACGTCCACGGCGAAGTCCACCTTGTTGATCTGCTCGGGAGTGGCGTAGACGCTCATGGTGAAGCTATCTCCGATGCCATTCGTATCGATGGCCACCTGCTTGGCGGTAAAGTCGGAAACGATGAAGCAGGCCAGGTAAGTGCTCATGGGCACGCTTCTAGCGAAGCTGACCTCCTGGAAGGCGCCCTGGTTAACACTGGAGGCAACATTCATATTGGACAGTGCATGGTAGTCTCCATCGGAAGGATGCACCAGGGTGATTGTGAACTCCGCCTTTAGCGCGGGCTCATCAAAGCAGGGGAAGGCCTGGCGGGCGTAGGTGGGCTCGAACTTTGAGGTGGCTATCCACTTGCGACTCTCATCCTCCTTGAGGTACGACGAGCTGTACAGACCAACGATCTTGTTGGCCATCGAGCCCTCAAAACCGATGTGCAGCTGGAACTCGCGGTCCTGCGTCAGCGGCTCATTCAGTTGGAATATAAGGAACTCCCGGACGGCATCGAAGGATGTCTCCACGACTTCCAGGGTATCACTGCCCGTATTCAGCAAGGCCACACTCGAGATGTTCAGGTTGAGTGAGTGCAGCACAATCTTATCGGTCGCCTCTACAACTTGAATGGTAATGGTTTCCTGCCCATTGAACTCGCCGGTCTCGATGTTGGGGAACAAATAAAGATCGTAGTGGGTGGGTACTAGGCTGCCGGGCAGCCGGTAGTCGATCTTCTCCTCGGGTGCTTCTGTGGTACCAGGAGAGGCAGTCGATCCTGGTGAGGCAGTAGAGCCTGGTTCTTCCGTGTTGCCGGGAGAGGCAGTCGATCCTGGTGTAGCAGTTGATCCAGGCTCTTCAGTTGAGCCAGGAGATACTGTCGATTGAGGTGTAGCAGTAGATCCAGGAGAAGCGGTAGAACCTGGTTCTTCCGTGACGCCGGGAGAGGCAGTGGTGCCGGGAGAGACAGTGGTGCCGGGAGAGGCAGTGGTACCGGGAGAAGCAGTCGATCCAGGCTCTTCAGTTGGGCCAGGAGATGCTGTCGATCCAGTAGAAGCAGTAGATCCTGGTTCCTCGGTGGGACCTGGCTCTGCCGTACTGCTAGTGGTCCCCGGAGCAGCCGTACTCGTAAAACCCGCCTCCAGCAGGTCCAGCTTCTCCTGGGCGTCGCGTAGATCGCTCTGCAGACTCGACTTCTGGACGGCCAGGACGATGGTAGACACGGTGAAAGCGGTGAGCGCCAGGCTCAGGCCAATGGCCACCAGCTTGGCGGTGATAATCATGGCGACGATCGCGTTAATCCAGCACGGGCCGCGTCCACGGCGAAACTGAGCGCTCCCCAGGCTGGCGGAGCGACAGGTAAGGTTGTCGGAGACTCAAGTGGGCCACTATATCTTAATTGGCTGCGTACGTTACAGATTGCTAATCTAATCGCGAGTCGATGAGCCGCCGCCGGCACGGTATTAGCCGGGACATGTATAGATGTACAGTGCTCTCCTCGGCTGACAATCGCCCAAATTTATGGACCCTGTCATGGCGCTTTGATTAAAGTTAGAAATGCCAAAGATCTGGCGCGTTTTTCCTCGAGCAGTGTCGGAATTCCAAGCTGGCCGCTGAGCCCCGAGGAACTCCCGGTGTCAAGGCCCATATGTGTGCCTGCCACCAATTGAGCAAACTTCGGCTACCTGCGGTCCCTGCCGGATAGCGTCGTCCCACTCTGGCTCTGTTTTACCCGGCGCTTAGGTCCTAAAAAACCCTTTTCCGGTGCCACGGCAGGCCATACGAGAGACTGGCGACGACCTAATTAGAGAATTGGTATTTTCATTGTGCTAAAACCCAAACATTGAAATTTCCGCACACGTTTTCCCTGTGCGAAGCCTGGAATTGACGTACTTATAATGACTTCGCCTTTGTGCGATGAAAGCGGGAAGTTCTCCCTATAATAAACGCATCTTAATTACTATATAGATCTATATGCCAGGACGGATCTTTGTTGATTTTATAACCGCTTGTTATATTATATCTATGAAGTGCTAACGAGTTGCCATTATCAGACGATTATTTTCAGGGTTAAGTCGCGTTCTAGTTGAGATTTCACTCACTGTCTTTTATACTTTTATTTGATTAAATCAAATCAAAAAATTTATAGCTGTGTAGCTTATCTTTGATTTGTTGAATTTGTTGATTCAATTGAGTTGTGACATTTTTAAGAATGTGCCATAAATTTGCTTCTATCTTTGGGACACAAGTGTATCTGTCCTGTTACGTCTGTTACCATATAATTAAATATAATAAGCTTTAAAATATATAACAATTAAATATAAATAATAAATAATACTTCAGTTATTTTTAAATAGAATCTTATCAATTTTATATAAGCATCCTTCGAGAAAATATGAATCTGTTTTCCCATGTTTGGATCTCTGAAAATCCCAAAACATTCCCTGGCGGCACTAAAAAATCCAATCCATCTTATCGATAGTCTGCTATCTCTGCTCCTAACGATGTTGAACGTCATTTGGCCTAATCCGAGGTATTAACTTCTGTGATCCGAAAATACCAACAATTCCGGCTCCATGCCGGGGCCGAGGCCGAGGGGTTATTCTTCTCGGCGCGCCGGCTCACCACAAAGCGCAATTAATTTCCCAGATTAGAACCATGCTACATATATTTACTGTTTGTCATATGTTTTGTTATATAATTGGCTTGGCCAGTCCAAAACAAAAACCCAAACAAACCCGAGTCCTGGCCCGAACACGAACACGAAGCCGAAGACGAATCCCTTTCGGGACATTGATGTTGTGCAGTGGGAGTCCGGGAAATCCGGCAGGACTGAATGAAACCGAGTGGGATTCATTCATGAGCACGTCAGGCGCCGCTTGATATCTACCTGCCTAAGCGTGGGAAAGTTGCGTCCGGCAAGGATCCGTCCAGGTAGACGCAGGAAACTGGGCTGCTCCGCAATTGCGTCGCGGGCTGCCAGTGGGTTTTATTCGTCCTCAGCGGGGAGTTCCTACCCCCTGCCCAATGCAAAATTTCCAAGTGGAAAACGACAAATTTCCGGTTTTTTGACCAGGCCCGAATTTCCCACGGGCCGCTCCCAGGAGGGCGCCCTTCCCGCCGGCGGCCTTATAAGCCAGCAGCCCGCTCTGCCAGCCATTCAGTCGAGCTAGCGACCTCAGAGAGACATCATCATCATTCCATACACACATATTACACATCCGAATAAGACGACATGCTCTTCACGTTGACTTTGTTTCTGGGAGTGGCCAGCACCTTGGCCGGCGTCATGGAGCCGATGAACTACTACCAGTACACCCAGTTCCAGGCACCGCTCTCCTGGGAGGATATCTCCAGCAAGGGACTGCAACAGGCTCTGGCTAGTTGCCAGCACAGCTTCCAGTGGCAGCGATGGAACTGCCCGGCAGCAGATTTCCTGAAACGATCCACCGCTCCGGCGGAGATGACAACGGATCGGGAAGGTGTCTATGTGACGGCCATTTCGATGGCGGCTATTGTTTACACCCTGACCAAGGATTGCGCCAATGGGATCATCGCTGGCTGCGGATGTACGGAGAATGCTCTCAATGTGCCCTGTGCCCATGAGCCGGAGAAGGCCCTGGAACAGTACGAGAAACGCTTTGGTTCCGGATCGGGAGCCTCGGCCCACAACCAGCGGGTGGTGGGTGCCCTGCTTAAGGAGTCCTTGCAACAGGAGTGCCGCTGCAAGCAACCGGGACCGGTGCCGGGCCAATGCCTGGAAGAGGAGTGTGTGGCCGTCTTGAAGCCCTTCGACAGCCTGGCCCAGGACCTACTCAAGATGTACGACGACGCCATCCAGCTGGACAGCACCAGCAGCAACCTGAAGATCATGTGGCAGAACATTCCCCTCGACACGCTGGTCTTCATGCAGGACTCGCCCAACTATTGCGAGCCGGAGGCCACCGGTCGCTGGAAGGGCACCCGCGGCCGCCAGTGCTCTAAGGACCGCAGCAGCTCGGTGGAGGAGCGCCTTTCCTGCCAGCAGCTGTGCCGAGTCTGCGGCTACCGTGTCCGCTCCCAGCACCTAAAGACCGAGCGCCGCTGCAACTGCAAGCTGGTCTGGGGCTTCCGCCTGCAGTGCGACGTTTGCGTCCAGTTGGAGCGCCAGTATTCCTGCTATTGAGTACGGAGCAGAAACGGAGGCCAGGAGAAGGGGGGCGCTGGTCGAGCCCCAGCTGAGATTACTCAACTACGATTTAAGTTAATTTATTTGTTCCCACCGCCTATTTATTGCCATAACAAACGCTATCAATAAACACACAAGATAATACTTATATATAAAGTTTTGCCATCACTTTCCTTGTCCTTGGGTTTCTAGATAGGAAGCGAGTCATTATTATGTCACCTTCGCCACAGGTGTCCCCAGTAAATTATCATCAATGTAAGCCCAATGAGAGAAGTCTGTAAATCAACCCGATTTGTGCATATCTTTATTTCCAAGTACTTAAAGCCTAGAACCGTAACTTATTGCGTCGTGAGATGGTGATCTGGTCTAGCTGATCCAAGTGGTCGGCTTGCCCTCCACCCGGTAGCCATTGTAGGCAGCAGCCGCGGAAGAGGCGGCAGCTGCCAGCTCAGATCTCCGGCTCGGCTCGCCGGCCCAGTAGGAAGGCACTTCGTAGCTCTGCACCATCTTGTTGCCGTTCTTAATGGCCGAGATGATCAGCAGGAAGATGGCCAGCTTGCCCACCAGAATGGACTTTACCAGTAGCAGCTTTAGTTTGGTCACCAGGAATGGAACGATGGCCGACTGGATGAGGAAGGGCAGGATGAAGAGTGGCAGGACCTTCGTGATCATGTCGTACTTCTTGCCGCGACCTAAGGATTAGGATAAAATTAATAAAAATTTTTTATATTAACTTCAGGGCCGGCGGCAGACTCACCTTCTTCACTGTCATCCGAGGTCAGCCAGCGGGCTGCAATGATCTCCTTGAGGTTCTCGCCATCCAGCTTCACGTGTACAATGTCGTTGCTCATGTCCAGACTGACATTTAGCCCGGGGCCCACATGATAACGCTCAATGCCCTCGTCCTCCTGCTCAGGCTGATCCGGACGATCCGTTTCGGAATCCAGCTCCTCTCGCCGCTTGTTGCGATCCTTGCGCTTGCGTTTGCGCCGCTTTTTGCCCGCCGACGTTTCACTGTCATCGTAGCTGGGCGATTCGGTCTGGGCCTCCAGCAGCGCCTCTGCATTGGCATCCTGGCGGATTTCCTGTGCGAGGACGTCGGCAGAAGCCTCAAGCTGCTCCACAGGACTCAGCTGGGCCTCGTTGCCGGCCATTTGGGGAGCACTGACGCGATCCCGCAGCCGCTTTTTGTACTCACTGGTCGTCTTGTTGCCCAGATAGGTGCTCTTGTAGTTTTTGTAGATGCCCATAAAGATGTGCGAGTTCTTGCGTAGCGCCTGCTTGTCCTCCGGCTCGTAGCTACTGGCCAGTCCCCGGGCTGCCTCCGTCGCTGTGGTCGCCGCCTCTTGGGTGGAGGTGACCTGCTGATCACTCCCACTGGCACTGTCCTGGCCAGAGGCCAGCGAGCCGCAGAGCAGGCTCAGCAAAAGGAATCTCACCAGGCTGCTCATCTCCAGGCGACTTGCGGAGTGTCTGCTGCAATGGCCAGCCGCAAAATGTGGCACAATCGGCGGCGGCCAAGCGTTTTATCAACTCCGAAGAAAGCGATGGAAATGCGGCGGCCGAGAAGCTGCGGAAAAGCGGCAGAGCAGCCACAGGCTGAGCCAGAGCTGGCTGCATTCTGAGGCTGGAATTGGCATTGGAATTGAGCACAGACAACTGGCAGTCCGAGAAGTTGTCGCTGCAACCAGTTACCAGTGGCTAGAACACGATTCTAGCGTTGGATCCTCTTCAATTAAGCCGCCAGCCGTCCGAGGCGACGTCTGTATTGCTGTGCTTAGCCTGTTGCTTAGCTGTCCCGCTAAGAAAATCTAGAGTAGGCCTGCGATTTCTCAGTGATCTCGCTCATTGATTTCTTTTAGCTCTAATTGCCCCTGGACCCCCATTGGCCATAAATAATGACGTCGGCTCTCTAAATAGCCTGCTAACGGTCTGCGACCGAACACTTTACTTTACGCTGTTCTTTGCCACGCAGAGACGCCTCCAATTAACATGGGAAAGTTGTTGACAAAATTGAGTTCGGATTGGTCTGAAAATCCAGAGTAGAAAGTAAATTCTAGTCAATCGACGATCGTCGAAAAATCCGCTTTACGTATTTGGTCTCCTTAATTACTTTCACACAATTAGCCATCAAATAGTCCAGTTTCAGTTCGCAGAAAATAAAACCACGATTGCGGGTAGCTATGGACATGGCTTTATTTCCCCCAATAACTCGGACGCCCGCGAGCGGTAGCCGTGTTTTTTATTTCCACAATACCCATTATCAGTGTTCGATAATAAATGTCAAACATATGTATGTATAAATGGCCAGAACCTAATCTTATCTTTAGGCCATAACAAAAGTTGGCTAATCCCTTTCTAGTTCATATAATTTAGGTAATCCAAAGTGCAGGGAATAACGTAATTGCTTAGTCACAAACAATAAATTGTATTTTCCCGACTGATGGGTTTTATATTTGGTTTGTTTATTTAAAGCGTCTTTCTATTCTATAAGCCTTCAGTAAATATTAAAAAATACTTAAATATAAGGTATTAATGAGAGAAATATACTTTAATATAAATTAAATCGTTTTAAATTTAAAATAAAAGTCTTAATGACTCACTTGCCATGGGCACTAATTTAGATTTCCGTGAATGAAAGTGAATTGCAATGCCGAGGGCGTGTCTTATGCCGCCCTGTTCGTCAATGAATTCCGTTATCCAGCTATAGACTGAATTAGTACCGACTATGGATTATACATTGAAATGCAGTACCTTATTGTTAATTAGCTGATAAATCATTATCGGCCAGCGACGACAAAATGAAAGCGAATCGAGCTGCGTCGCTCTGGTGGCGGCGACGACTTGGGTGCTGGTGCTGCCCTCAATATAGACACGCGTCGTGAAAGAATGCCCATGTCCAAGTCCATGTCCCCTTCCAAGTTCCAATGCAGTACAACGCCAAATGCGTTGGGCCCGAAAAGGGTCGCGCGACAGCAGTGAAAATACCAATCGACCCTACTATATGCATATTCAAAGCAATGCACTGCCAGAAATATTTTCTTATCCATCTTCATATTCATATTTTTATTCCCTTTGAGATTAGTTAATGTTAATCCTAACTTTACAGTTTATAATTGTATAATTATAGTATAATAATAGTACTTATTATTGTGCTTTTGATTTATAAATTAACAACAATATTTTCAGTGTACCTAGTCATATTCGGCATCTGACAGTCCGGCGGGGGACTGGCAGCAGACTGATGTCAGTGCGAGCCGTATGGATGCGGCACGATTTGCTTGTTTTGGCGCACGTTCGTGCGACGCTGCGGCTGCGCGATGTCCGGCCGCCGAATTTCAAGTAGCCGACCCGTGGGCCGGCCCAGACCCTCGTCGATAAAAGCCAATGTCAATGTGAGCCCTCCACTCAATTGTTCGCCAGTGCCGGAGCAGTGCAGTGTCAAGCGGATTACCGGATACTCATACTTATACCCCAAAGGACTTAATCGAATCGAAATGGCCGCCAATCAGAAGATTGTATTTGCTCTCGTTTGCCTGTTTTTGGCCTGTGACTTGGCGTTGGGTCAGCAGCAGGCTGCCAACAGCTCGGATGCGGAGTCGGATGTGGCTGGTTAGTGAACTAAAGAAGAAAAGATATAAATCTGTTAGTGCCTTTTAAAAAGATTGAGACATTTGATATCCCATATCAATATATAAAGTGAGCGCAAATGAATGGAAGCTTAAGTGAAACATTTCTCAAATAATTGAAATTATTAATTTTAAAATTGTTAACCTAATACAATGTATTTTTCTGTGATTTAAAATATACCTTGCTTTTGTTTCTCTTTCCAGAGAGCCGAACCTTTGGCCACCACTTCCTGCGCCGGATCAGCTTCGCCCTGGTGCCCGGTGCCTTTGTGGTGGGCGTGATTACCACACTGCTGGCCGCCCTCACCGTCGTCTCCATTAAGGGTCTGGGCGTGGGTGTCATTCTGCTGGTGCTGGCCATCGGCCAGATGCTGTCCCGCGCTCTGCCCGTCCAAGCAGCTGCCGCCTATGCCGCTGCACCCGTTCCAGCACCAGTGCCCGTGGTCTACTCCCACTCTCACACTCAGCAGCCCGTCTGGTTGGAGAAGGAATGGTAGATCCTGGAGTAGATCCCATCCCGATGCCATGGTTGGTGTAGGAAACAAATCAGGAGAGAAAGCTAGCTGGTGGCGGGCCAGGAATCACATTTACCTCAGCCTCAGCGAGCATGCAACCAAATAATAATTTAAGTTTAGTTTAAATTATTTATTTAACTTATTTATTTATTACAAGTTAATTCAGCAGAGAATTTTCTTTGATCTTTAAATGAATAGATGTCTGAAGAAAACTAGTCTGCTGTCTTAAATTTAAAACTGAAATTGAAATTTTATTAAACAATAGAAAACGAATTTCTAATGGGAAAATGTAATTCTTTTAATATATAAAGAGTCGGTATATGGCTTAATATCTTAATAAGATTTATACCAGTCAGTATCGACATTTTCTACCGACACATGGATATGGATTTCGATTGATTGCGTATCTTTTTCCGCTGCCATGGAAAGTGAAATTTGTACCTCATTTCGAATGCGTCGGAGGGCGTCCGTGATTTACAGTTCTTTTAACTGCTCTTCCGCAGCGTCGTCGGCGCGTATAGAAAGTCAATTGATACTCCTCCTCGATCCAAAATAATCGAAATGGGTCACAGTTAGGCGAAACACCATACCAACACCGATAATTAGCCGGGCACGGATTTCTCCTTGGCGATATGACAGCTGGCCACCGAAGCCTCATTATGGTTATAGACTAATTAATTAACTCTCACTTGATCCACCACCACTTAATTCAAAGCGAATCACTTTTCTAGCCAGCCAGCCGATCGATCATCTCGAATCCGGCTTCAATTGTTCCACTTTGTGGCAATTTTCGCAATTTTGTTGTCTGTCAACAAAGAAACGCGTCTAATGAATACACTTGCCCCGATATTGCAGAAAGAATTAATGGTTGCAAGTCATAAAAGGGAAATGTTGAGAGTTAATAAGGAGGAGCTAGAGTGTTTGAATCAGAAATTCTATTAAAGAAATATAAATCCCAATAATAAATATTCAAATTAATTTTTAATCATTTTCATCAACTTTTTATAATCGATCATCTTCATCAATTTGGAGTCTCAGACTTTTGAATAGGTGTAAATTGTTTAAGATTTTGATGTAAATTGTAAATTAGTTTTTAGGAACAATATTTAAATTGATTTAAGTACATACTATGTAGAACTATCTTTAGAACTCAATATTATTAACACACTTCAAATAAAAATCAATTTAGACTTTCAATGACGATTTTATGATTATTTTTTAGTATCATTATGATTTAATTTCCAAACAGGCAGGTAAATAAATTCTAAACCTAAAATTACGATTTTTTATGATCATCTTATATTTATTATAACTTTAAATGGATATGTACAACCGTAGAACAACGTAGTTAAAGTCTGCGCTTCATCTTAACGTGCCTCAAGCTCAGTGATCTGTTCTCCCCCTCCGATATGAGGTGTGAAATTTCTAATGTTCAGTCAATAACTGGTGCATCGAGTTACTTTTACTTGCAGACGCACTGCTGACCCAGTTGCCGCCGCCAGGGGACTGGAACATGAGCCAGGTGCGCCAGATTCGCACAGATCGAAGAGAGAACTGATTCTGGGTGAGATTAGAGCCAGAATTTCGGCTGTAAACAATCGAATGCATCGGCCATAAGTCAGGCAACTGGGGCAGGTGCACGGGTAAGAGGCAATGCCGCCGCCTGACCCGCTGAACTAAATCCAAGAGCCGAGCCAGCCGAGCGTTGGCGATCCAGCGGAGCAGCAAACCAGTTGCTTGGCCGGAGGAAAGTATTGGCCAAGAATTGGTCAGGCCTAGGATGACGGCGGCTCTTGGCCAAGAGATGCATTCAGTTTTCCACTGTCACTGCTGCGGTGCAGTTGTGTTGCGTTGGCAGGCAAAGATATACGTACATAGAAAATGACCGCTGGCTCTACAAGATCCTTATCCCTATCCTGGCGCGTCCTGCTCGGACTCTGCCTCTGCCTCTTGCTTAACCTCGTTCCGTCACTTGGCCAAGATGCCGCTGCCCCTAGTGGAGACACGAACCCGACCATGGGCCGCAGTCAGGCGAATAGTGTGTCATACTTTAGGGCGTCGATTCCAATGCGGATCTACGAGTGCCTGCGCGAGTTCAGCATGCTGCACTGCACCAAGCTGTACGTGCTGCAGAAGATGGAGGAGCGAACGAAGATGCCCAGCACCGGGAACCTGACTCGCGACTTCCTGGACCAGTTCTTCGGCGAGGAGACCCAAATGGGCAGTCTAGTGGCCAAGAAGTACCTTAGCATGTCCGAGAAGGAGCTCAATCAGCGGCTAGTGGTTAACTTCCAGCGCTTCTTCAAGCATCGCGACCTCAAGCTGCACTTCCTCAACGGAATGCTGGTGAAGATCGTGCCCAGCAAGGACAACAAGCTGAAGTTCTCGCTCAAGAAGGGTGAGTGCCTCGAAAAAAGAGTCGTGTTTCTCATATCTTGGCTAGACAATAACCGATTTGCATTCCCCATATCTGAGTAATAACTTATTTTCATACATATCTGACCTTTTGCTATAAGTTATAATTCAATCATTTCTTTTCTATGAATAGCTGTTGATTTACTTTCACGCATTGTGTTTCTATTCTAATATAACAAGTTTTGCCAGTTCGGGGTTGAGTCTTTGATCGTCGCAAAATATTCGACGCATGCGCGAAATTGATGGCGGGGACGTCTCTGCAAGGGATTTTAATATAACGAATATTAAGCCATCTCAAAATTGATATTTAATAGCTACTCTCACATTCAAATTTTTATAAATCAATACTTTGTCTGGCGAGTAAATAGTTTTGACTTCCCAACCACCACGCTTAAAACAACAATGTATGAATACTCACTTTTATTTTGGAATGCTGTTTCAGAAATGGAATAGGATTCATGTTTAGCTAAAAAGATCTTCTTGAAATCTCGAGGCCATGCCAACTAATTAAGCTTTGGAAATCATGTTTAACTTCATGGAACACTTTGAAAATAATATCCGCAACTGAATTATATAACTTGATTTAGTAAATTGGCAAAAAACTTGTGTGTTTTGAAAAGAGCTGCATTTGATTTTAGGAATAGAGAAATAAAATAAATTATAAAAAATGCATCTTCCTAGATTTCCCAAGGACTATCGTTAATTTATATTTTAAAATTTGACTATGAGTCTTAAACACTTTCCTTTCTGGAATAAATATTGTCACATTTTGTTTTATTAATTTTATTTGAAAATATTATAGAATTTTCCCTTGCAAGATAACACTCTATAGCGAGTATCCTTTCAGCTCCCAAATCCCGGATGGGACGTGCCCGAAGGCGCGAAACCGAGGAGATGGACCTCAACCTGATCAACCTTCCGTCCATCAGCGGCGGCGGCGTCAACAGTGGCAGTGTGGAAAACTATGAGCCAGAGGCTGAGGGCGATTCCAAGCAGCAGGGTGCCTTGGGTGGCGGCGGCGGTGTCGGCGGTGGCGATGTCGGTGGCGGCGGGGGACTTTTGGGGAAGCGCAAGAAGAAGAACTCGTACAAGGTGACCATGATGCAAGTGGCAGTGCCCATGCTAATCTTCCCCGTCGTCCTGCTGGGCAGCCTGCTGCCCTTCATACTGCCGGCGCTGAAGATGGCCACCATACTGTCTCTGGTGTTGAATAACGGCGCCTTTATGGCGGCCCTGATGTATGCCGCCCGGACGCAGTTCAACACCCACGAGGAGCAGCACATCAGCTACAGTTAGTGTCCATTAGTTCCCTAGTCCCGCTGTTCCAATAAAGGCTGTCTCCTGTGTTATGGCTTTCATTTATTTCAAGTCCCTAAGCTTCATTACTCAACTGGATTCGATATCTAAGAAAGGTAACAAATTGATCCTCTGAGGTATGATTTCTTTTGTTGCAAAAAAGACTTTACCTTGAGCCTACTTTGGAAGAAGTATATTTAATGTTAGATTTCATTTTAATAATATCCAAAAACTTCATCAGTTTATTTTAAGTATACTCAAAGTATATTTAGTACCATAATCAGTGAACCTTTTTCTTCACTATTAAAACATTTATATTTGGTATAAATGTATAGAGAATACTTATATCGACACCTTCTACAAACTATAAACAAAGTTTATGAAGCATTAAAATTGCTATTTAAAATTTTAACTGCATGAGAAGTTCAAAAGGCGGCATTTAACTCCATTATGTCGTTGTTAAGAGCCTAATTTCCGCATATTAAATACTTAAACAAGGGCATTTACAATATTAGATGCAATAAAGAATCAAGGTAGTAAACTACATTAAAATATATAAATAGAAACCCTGCGATCGTACACAATCCATAACATAAGTGCCGCCTAATTAAAACATGATAATTAAATAGGATTATTTAGTAAAATTCAAATAGTAATCTCTCAATTTAAGAGTAACAGGCAAGATTAACTGCTTTTCCAATTAAAATATAATTGCCTTGTGAGTTTTAGTGGAAAATAATAGGTTCCATTCTGTTTTGTTTTATGCACCTTTAGAGGGAAATATAATCATTTTTAAACAAATAAATACACACAGCGGAATTTTTTTTGTAATTTTTGTTTTTTTTTTATATTTCAACAATATTTGTCTTGAACCTAAATATTTCGTTTTTGACCTACATAACTAACACAATGTACACACACATAAAAGTCGATGCTTAAAGTAGGGCTTAGCAGGTACGCTTAATTCTAGAACCTCTTGCGTAAATATACAAATATCAATAGATAGGGATAGAGATAGGGAGGGGTGGCAGCCGTGTTCATCATCCCTGAACGACGAGTGCCAGAGGGGGGACTTTCGGGGATATTTATAGGGCTCTGTTGCTGCGAACAAGTTGCTTTGACTAATCTCGAATAGTTTTTCTTTCAGTTAATTGCTGTATTTGGAATTGAAGCCATTGATATATAAGATGCTTCTTGCCGCCATCGGGTCTCCGGATCGGACTCCCCAGGGTTTCCCTTTTCGGTGTTGTGTAGGTCGTTCTAGGTTGTAAACAGTCACCACTTGTGCGTAGGCAGTACGTTGAATAGGCAATTAATATAATTAAATACTGCAGACCCGAGGTGGCAGCAAGAAGGGTCTTCGTTTGGGCTAACCAGCGCTCCAGAGGACCCACTTCCTAGTCCAGCTTGCACTCGGACTCCTTATTCACCACGTTGGCTCCCTTGCGGTCCTCCTCGCTGATATCCTTGTCGTCCCAGCCCCAGATAGCGTGCTCCTCCAGCTCGTGATCCAGATGGGCTACCAGCTCGTTGGTGGGAATGGCATTGTTGTTATTGGCATCCAGCAGGGCGGCAATGTGGGAGCCATCGCCAGTGCGGAGCACTCGCTTGTACACCATCTCCTGGGAGACGAACTTCAGGTCGTAGGCTTGTCCTGCAGAAATGGATATTATTAGAATATATTTTCGATTTTCCCAGTGGGGGAACGCACCGATCTTGGCCATCACATCGATAAAGGCCGTCGTCCAGTTGAAGCTGTAGGTGCCCAGCTCAGCTGCTTTGTAGTCCCAGGGGAAGACGTGGTGGTAGTTGTGCCATCCCTCACCAATGGTCAGCGTGGAGACCAGCTTGTTGTTCATCGCGCTCACGTTGACATCGTAGGGCTTCATGCCGTAGAAATGAGCGGCGCTGTTCACCAGCCAGGTGAAGTGCAGGGACAGGCAGAAGCGCAGCATGGAGCAGGTGAAGAAGCAGACGCGCAGCGAGGTGCCCATCACGTAGTAGGGGAAGATCATGGGCAGGACGAAGCAGCAGATGGGCATCACCAGGAAGTAGAGTCTGCCATGTGGAGAGGTGTGAGTAAATAGAAACAAAATACTCCACCTGTGGTACTCACTTCTTCTGGAACATGACAACGGGATCCTGCTCAATGTCCTCCATGGAGATCTGCTTGCCCTTGCTGGTCACATCGGGGTGCTTCTTGCACATCAGCCAGCCCATGTGGGCGAAGAAGAAGCCGCGACGGGAGTTGTGGGGATCGGCATGTGTGTCCGTGAACTTGTGGTGCACGCGATGGTCGCGGGTCCACTCCCAGATGCTGTTCTGGAAGGCCAGCGACTGGCACAGCATCAGGAAGATGCGCAGCGGCAGCTTGGCCTTGTAGGCCTTGTGCGACCACAGACGATGAACGCCGGCCGTGATGCCCAGGCCGCCGATGAACATGCTGAAGTAGACTGGTAGGGCGGGGGATATCCGAAATTAGCAAGGGATACACAGGATCCGCTGATACCCAAACTCACCTGGCAAGAGCTCCCAGTAGGCACTCTCTGCGAAGACAAGGTACAGACCATACAGGGCCATCGAATGGAGAACGACAAAGAGACCCACGTTGCGCCACACGATCTCCATCTCGTAGGGCTTTTCCGCCGGCTTCTCCAGTTTCTTCGAGACCTTGGGGGTGGGTGCGGTCACGGAGGCGGTAGCGGCAGCGGCGGGTGTGGCGGCCATCTTGTTGTTGTTGCCATCGGCAATGGCCGTCTCGGCCAATATGAAAGTGCTGCCTATAAGGTTGGGCGTCATCTGTAAGCGAAAGCGGAAGGAGTGCATATAGACACTGACAAGACTACTATTGGTATTCGACAGCTTCCGTCCTGATTTACGGCCTGTCACACGAGACGCTTTTTGTCTTCTCGGCCCACCACAAGCCCCGAGACGCCATCAATCAGTGGGCGCTCATTCGCATGCAGGTCATGCTTTGAGGCTTCTCTCCATTTGGAAGGCATCCCCAGCTGCACGACTAATTATGGACCACAATTGAGGTGAGTGCGAGCTGGTAGGTAAACCAACAATCGTAGGTAACCAGGTAAGAGAGCTGATCGGGCGACCTTCGGCGGTTGGCCAGCCTCAATGATACTCGAAGCTGATACAAAGATAGCAAGCCGGAAGCGCGAAAAGAGAATTCCGAAAAAAAAACGGAATCCGATGCCAAAGCAACAAAATCCCCGCAGAAAACAATCAATAATTTTTGTTTTTATGTTGTACACGACGAATGGAATGATATATTTGCATATCCATTCTTTACAAACGTTCGGGGGGTCTATCAAATTTGAACATTGAAAACCAGAAAAGGTTGTTCAAGAACCTTAGAAGATACAGCTTGGAAACCTGCGAAAAGTTCGGAAACTTGAAGAACTAAAGAAGACTCGTTAAAGATTTGATCGGATAAGAGAGTTTGATAATAAATGAAAAACTAGAAAAGGTTGTTTATCGACTTTAAATGGTTAACGTCACTAGTATAGGCACACGTGTGGCGATATCGAATAAGTCTACCTTGATAAATGTGGAACGTTTTCAGAGGATTGCTCAAAATGCAAAGTGCGCTGCAAAATGGTGAAAAGTTCTTCGAATACTGAACTAACCTTTGAAAGACATGTTCACCCCAAGCGATTTGCGATTGAGGCAGTGGCCGAACACATTTGAATAGTGTTGTGTTTATTATTTATGAGGTGATATAAGCTTAGGTGATGCAGAGTTCATTACGCATAAAGTATTACGCATACGATCATTATACTCGAATTCGCATTATACGCTGGACTGCACTTTGAAACGGTGCAATTCGTACATTTCGAAGGCTTCTAATTGCGGGAGCTGTTCGAAGGCATCCAGCTCCGAATGATTGATCTTCCCCTCTCTAGACTGCTAGAATGGATGGCTCGGACAACCAGTTGACCTCAGAGCGGTTGCATGATTCGCACCGACTCGAAAACAAACTATTCTTATTGGCCTGAGGCGTCTACTATATTAACTCGTACGAGTTCAATGACAAGTCGTGTGTTTTGAATTTTATTCGCCCGGTTTAGTCAGGTGGCCTTTTGGCATTGGACGCGTTTGTGAATCCGCTGTAACTAAGTAATTGCCAGCTTAGGACACGCCGAAGCAAAGACGGAGACAATGGAAGCGGCACTGCTAATGTCATGCAGGTGCCACGCGCGGCCAGAATTAAACTAGTTTTGGTGGGTCTTCGGCTGCGGCCCAATCCCAGGTCCGATCTTCGCATGGATGAGTCCAGCGCTCAATCATCCTTACCGGAATATTAGCATAGTTAAATAACCGCGATAAATTTATGTATAGAACTGCTTTTGTTTCGGGTTCTCCGAAGACCGATCAAGGTTGATGTTGCCAACGGGTTTTGGGGGTTTTGGCGTGGCTTCACATTGGGTTTGGCTTTTTTCTTTTTCTATTCATTTGCTGCGTCTTAGGTCTGGCGTAGGTTCTCCGTCTGACGAGACGAACTGTGGCTGACCACGTCACAGATCGGTCAGAGCAATAGTAATAAATATAATGCGAAAACGTTGAGTTATGGGACCTGACTCAAATCTAATGCCAGACTCTGATTGATACCACGGAAAGAGCAGAGCTCCTCCATTGATCGACTCGGGCAGCGCACGCAGCCGGCGACGTTTGGCGCATACGAAAACCGTCCGCCCGGACCCAGACTCGCACTCGCACCCAGAACAGAAACTGGGGAACGTGACTCTGGTCTGGGCGGGTCTAGCAATCTCCGGGCATATCTCAATCCATCTATTCAGCTATCAGATGCCCGATTTAATATGCTTATAGCCGCATTATGCGTGGCATCCATACTCATTATCGCCTACTTAAGCCGCATTCGCAATTAGCGCGTGCGGCTAAGAGCAAAGAGATCGGATCCGTTCAGAGGCTCCTAGATCAGCCGTAGAATTCCCCATTCGATCTGTTTAAGGCTAGCATAATTTTAGTATTATGAGGGCTACGTGAGGCGTCACTGGCTTCTCGTTTTGGACCTGCGTCAGCGGCTTTATAGAGTTCTTTTCATAAACATATTTAACTGCTCGATGGAATGTGATTTCCTATGTGTGAATCACACAGCCTGGAGGGGCTTTTGAAGTGGCATCGATCGATGTTGAAATTCGGCTGAGACCGAGACTTTTACGATAGTTTCGATGACTTCCGCAAAGCGAAGTCGGGGAGGGGGCCAATAAAACTATTTTTGGCGCATCGAACTCCAACTCTTCTCCGGTAGTCTCACACTCACCTTTAAGGATTGAGTTGCGGCAAAAAAATATGTGAAAAATCCGCAGAGGGTCACTAAAATCCAATGAGTTTGTTTCGTTCACAACACACTTGATCACTGTTTACACACAGAGTTCGTTTCGCTGTCCCACGACAAGGACTTGTGGTATTTATTCCGCTGTTTTGGCCACGACACACGGCACGTCCACGAGGCGCGATGAATGCACGGCGTATGAGGGATCGGAGCGACTGGCAGTGCTTTTTAAGCGCCTAGTCCAAAGAATTCGCACGGCACCGCGGTTGGGTCGATCGTTAGACGCTGAGACGCTGAGCTAAGCCGAGCTGAACCGAGCTGAGAGAGCAGGCGGAGACAGTGCCTCAAAAGTTAACCAACACCGAAATTTAAAGCGTCTCTCCACGCCGACGTCGCCGATTCTTGGGCTTCAGGCTTCGCTTCGGATCGTATCGTTTCGGATCGTCTCGGATCGGTATAGATCGGCTTGGATCGGCTCGGATCTTGTATCTTGGATATACGGGGCCGGGGTCGCCTATTCCATGGCATATGCAAGTATGCGTATTGGTAATATTCGGCGCGTGGCTGTCGGGCAGCTTTGTTTATAGACTTTTTGGCCACCACCTAGAATATCCAGATCACTTGCACTTTCCACGAATCGATGCGAGATCGAGATCGAGGCCTGGGGGTAATCCCCCGGAGACCCGTAAATGGCCCCGCTCACGTACGCAGCTGGGAAATGGTATGTAAATGTTGATATTTGCCAGGTTTTGGCCAAGTTTATGACCGCAGGTCATAGTGAACTCGACACGTCGCTAGCTGATTTCTTTTTCGGTCTCTCAGCTGCCTGCTAATGAAGTGCCACTTCGGAAACATGTTTTCCAACATCGACATTATATAACGTTCTTAATTCACTCCGGATCTGGGCCATATATAATGCGATGTATGTCAGATGCCAAACAGTTAACCAGTTTGCCACCTCGGCCTTGCTATATAGCGATATATGCATATTCAAAAACTTTTCTGACGAACTGGTCACAGATTCTAATTGGTTTTTTTTTCACCCAAACATTTTCCTGCCGCGTGGCCGACATTTAATAGCTGTTTAGTCCGTCCCAATATTTGGGCAACAAACGGGTCAATAATTGTTCGATTCTTTGTGGAGTTGCCAAGCAAACAGAGTCCAAGAAAGAGTCACCGAAAAAGATACCAAGTGTGTTGACAGTTTTCGCGCTCATTATTGCCGGGTTTTCACACCGACGCGAAGGCGCAAAAGTTGAAATGAGTTGTGTCTAATTTTGTTTAGTGGCGGCCACTAAAATTGTTTGCCATCTGCCAAAGGCGGTGTCAAAACCGCAAGAGCCTCGAGTCTCGGCGTAGTCATTCCCCAGCATCAGCGATATATTGGCCCCTTGTGGCAATTGGGCTGAAGGTCACCGTGGGGCACCATCTAATGGCTAAAACAGAGGGCCAGAGTTGGCCAGAACCGGTTAACCCCGGCATCACGTTTCTACGTTTCCAGTGATTCCCTGGCCAAGTGGCAGTACTCGTAGTTTACACTCGAAATCCGAACTAAGCCAACATGCCGCGATTTTATTGCTTTCGATATCAATCAGCATAATGGCAGAGTTTATTTTCAACACGTGCCCACTAAAGAGCCATTAAAGTGCGATATTTGTGTGTCATTTGATGAATGGATAAATAATAATAATGGCAGATCACACACCCCTAGTGGTTAAAATCGGTTTAAACTAAATATCTATGGCCAGAAATTCTGAAAAATATTAACTCCATGCATAATAATACTATGAATTGTTTTTACAGCTGTTTAAAATCTATATGTTTTGAAAACCACAATTTGCTCAATAAATATATATATTTGCACACAATATCATAAAATCAAAAAGACAACAATTACTTTCGGGTGAAAACATTTCCTGTTGGAAAAGTCACAGTTTAAGGCCAAAACGATTTTATGTTCCACAAAGTTGTTAAAAAGAAATGTGGGGGTTTCTTGGTCCTCCTCATATGTCTTATTTTCCTTTAGTTAAAGTGTTAAAATAAATAGGAAAACCACAATAATTACCACTTATTTGATAATCAATAAATACAAAACAATTCTGGCTTTTTCCGTAAGGTAAGAGAGGAAATTTCCCTCAGCTGAAAACAAATGAAAGTGAGAGCAATTAGTTTAAGAATTTGCATAATCTGAAAGCGAAAATATACCTAAATCCAGTTGTATTTATACATGCCGACAGGTGGAATATAACTGAGCTCACTTAGTTATTTGTAGCACTTTTTCCCAGAATCAAGAATCGTGTTGCACTGTGCACGGCGGGCACTTGTGGAAAATTGCAGAGTCAAGTGTCAAAATGCAAATCCCTTGCTCGCCCGCAAAGCCTTCCTCAATAATGGCCGTTGTGCTATTGAAAAATCCAAGATGGAATTAAAAAGCCTGGCTAAATGCCCGTCATTGCGGTTAAAACCCATGCGCTTGTGACTTGCTAAACGGCAGTGGCAGTGGCATCTCAGCAAAATCGTCGGCGGTGGGTCGTGAGCTGGACAGCCAAGGTTAAGCCGTGTTCTTGGCGAGTTCTTGACGAGTTCTTGAGTTGCGAAAATTGCACAATTACCCCTAAGTACTGTGCCAGTGCTGCAGCACGTCTTAACCTGGCCCTAACCCCTGGGGCGTAGCCAAGCAGCCAGCCTCGCAACTCCGCGTTAACTTAAATTAAATTTCACTGAGGCAATGAGGCAATTGGCTGTGGCCCGTAGCCCGAACTAATTGCAGCTAATTGAAATGCAAGCCGGCGACTGTTGCGAAAAAGCCACGAAATGACGCATCTCTCCGGTGACAAATTGGCCGACGTAGAGCAAAGCGTTTTCAAGTGCAAAGTGCGTGAAAAATTGAATCAGTATCAGTGCCAGTCTCCTCCAGTCCAAGTCGCAGTCCTCCAGGTGCCTACGATCGCTTTAACCAAACGCTTATGCAAATATCTGATTATGCAAATAGCTGATGTGCCGCAGGAAGAGCACAATGTCACGTCAACAAACTTCTCAAATGTGCCATGAAAAATAATAACGAAATCAAACAAAAGCCTCATTACATATCCGTAGCTGTGTACTCACTCAGATACAGATACCAAAACAAAGCCAGATAGATCTTACACCCAAAGAAACCAACGAACTCTAACTTAAAAGTTTTCAAATATTATCTGTAAATTCGTAAATACATCAAATATATCTTTCCTGAAAAGGTGCAATAAGTATGGTGATAGATTACAGCTTTTATCTTGGTATTTCCATTTCTTAAAAGTCAATTCCCTATATAAAATCATTTAATATCATGATGTAAACGTAATTACTCCATAATTATTGTATTTTCCTTACAGTGTAGATACAGATACCGAAATAGATAAAGCTGTATAGGCTCCAATATGGGGAACAGCCTAAATGGATTCCCAGGGCAGCCCCGCATGGACTTTGCAATACCGATCTCATTGTCACTTGCCACACTGCGATCAACGCAATTTGCATAAAATATGTTAATACTCTTTTCGGAATACATTTCTCTCAGCACACGCTTCTCTGGCGAATAGCAGCGTCTATTGGCCGAATGCCGTTGGCCAACTTTGCGATTCTCAGGCCGTGCCAGGTCTGGTCAATTTATCAAACATTGCTTTTACGACTTTGGAGGTGCTTGTCTGGCTGTGTACAACCGAAATCCATTAGGGTTTAGCACAAGATAATAAACCTGTACGCCTATTTTTAGACTATTCTTTCGGCCACAAGTTCCGCGCCCATTCATATGGATTCTCGTGGCTGGCACGTTTGGATTGTTGGATTTGAATGAATAAAATTTATTTAGCCAATAAAAATGCAGTCATAGATCATTTCCGCTTAATTTCTAATCACTTTGGATATTAATAATATTTTAGGGAATTAAAATAAAGGTTTTAATCAAAATTCAAAAATTAAATTAATATTAAACATATGAAATTCAGCATAGGCCAAGTCTTCATCTATTTTGTATATCTACGAACAGAACACATGTCGTGGTCTTGCCAAACATCTTTGTACCATTTTTTATAATTACCAAAAGGAAAAACTAACCAGCATTGTCATTGAACCAAATATATTCTCAAGAAATATGTACATAGGCTCGTAACTTGGTCGTAAAACGCTTTAGCACACAGTTTATGGCCCATTACGACTTGTTAGTAATCGGAAAATGAAAACTTCGAAAAGGGCAACCGAGCAGCAGTGGGGAATTCCCCCTGCAAAGCAACATGAAAATATCGTCAGAATTCTTGTGAACCTCACAGGGCATTGGCCATTCGAGCGGCGAGGGCGGGTAGCCTCTTCAAGTGACATAAAAAAAAAAAACATAAGAATAAGCCATGCAAAACATTGATAAGCCATAAAATGAATTGAAGTCGCCTGGCCGCAGAAATTAGCAAATTAATCACGTGCCTCCGACTTTTTCTGCTCGCCCACGCCCGAAATTTTGTCAGTAGCATATTTCTTTTTTTGTTTTTCGATTTTTGATTTTCTATTTTGGCGCTACGGCCCGGTGGCAAAAGCATTTCCGTACACTCCACAGAATCTCGTCCCGGGCCAGAGGGAAGTTGGCTAAGAAGTCGTCACCAAGTGCTCCGTTCGGTGCTTGGCTTGGCTTCGCTTTGGCTCTTTTCATTAGCAACTTGATCATGATCAGCATCGGTAAGGCCGAGAGCCTGCTTAGAATTCTGGGGGAGATCGGAAACCTGCTTGGCGTTTTAAAATGCCTTCGGCCCGGCCGCAGATTTATATATTTCGGGGTTTCTATTCTTGACTTCTCGCCGAGTGTAAGTGGATTTGCATAAATATGCATGTGTTTTCCAGCGAGCACTGGTTACCAACCCATTCCACTTCGTTCCCGCAGCCAGGCCAGGCCCGGTCGCCGTTTGGCCCTTATTTAATTTTTGTCTGGCGAAACCAGTCGGGCAGCTCCATAAACCGGGGGCAACTCACTTGACACCCCTCTGGCCAATGATATCAGTCAAGGCGAAGTTTAACCGACGGCCAAAAATATGCGTCATAAACTAATCAAGAACTTTGGCTGTGCGAGACAACAGATCGCCGGATAAGATGATTTTAGATTCAAAAATCCAGGAAATAAGAAATAGGACAAGATCAGCGGAGTTTTGGGGGGTTTTTTTTTATAAGGTTTTTACGTATTATTTAGAGTGTATAGTTTTCATTTCGTAACTTGGAGTCTTTGAATAATTAATCATTAATAATCATTATTACAATTTAATTATTATTTCATGAAGTATATTGCATTTGTAAGCTTTAATATCCCATTTAAAATAAATTAGAAACTAACTATTAAGCGATTATGCCATAGAAACTATATTTTTGTGTTTATTAGCTTAAAATTCAGGGTTAAGAACCAGCATGCTTACAGCCCATTAAATCGGACCCAGCTAGTTAGCGGAATCTCTTTGGGTAAATAGCGATTTATTTATCTGAAATCAAATTATAGGAAATTCTTTAGCGGCAGAACGAGTTTCGGACAACACGAGACCGCTGCCACCTGTGAGCTCACAGTATATAAATATGAACGCTGGAATCCGAAAAAAGAATGAATTATGCTCCCTTCCCGAAACCCAATTTACATTTAACCTCGTGACCTTTTGGCGCGACTTTGACAGGCTTCCAAGGCTCTTCTCTTGTTTGATCGGATCGAATGGATTCCGACTCCAATTCCGATTCCGATTCCGACTCCTCCGACTAGTATCTATGGTTAATGGCATTCTGGTTCCCCCGCCTCATTACACATTACACACGCAGCCGGTGGACTGAGCCGAGACTTCCGCTTTGGACTCTTCCGCATAGATGTAACAGTAAACAAGTTGGGCCCAAACCTCCGGCTATCAGTCCCCCAGCCCCGGCCCCGGCAATTAAAATATGTAAATGGAAACAAAGCCAAACAAAAAGGCCAATGCTGCGCGAAAAAAGACGCCAACCGACCTGAGCTAACCTCGTGTTTGTCTTTGTTGCAAATGAAGAGATGAAGACGAGACCGCATTGGAACTGTGACAGCGAAGAAAGATCAGGCAGTATTCGGAATACCCTAACTGCAAGCTAAATGCATCTGAAATCGATCATTTTACTTTAAAATTACTTTACCATTCATTTATTAAAATTACCCACCTTATAGATAAATTAAATAAAAATATATCTATTTCTTGGGTGTGTGCTCACCTCGGCGATCACACTTGAACTGCCCCAAGGCAATTCTAAATCTAAAACGTTGAGCGCCTTTAATTGCGTCTAATGCGTCCATAAATTTAAACTTAAATAGAATGAATTAGTTGTTGGTAAGTCGAAAACACCCCGAATTACCATGAATACATGCATTTATTAGAAGAATGAAAGGAAAAGTATCGGAGAAATCTACATTTCTCTTTGACCATGAACTTTACTTACTAATTGTTCCACCATTTGGTGAATTCAATTATATATAATCATTAGAATAAATACCATAGCAAGTGGTAGGTAAGTAACTATTATCATTCCATTAAATAGAATATAGAAGCTCTTTCAAACAATACAGCAAGTCGTAATACCTCTTCTAGTGAGGGAAACCAATGAGTGAACCCCGAAATCGATTTGCCGTCTGCGGCGGCAGCGTCTCTTCAGCTGGCTGATTAAACATCAGGAAATACAAAATGCTAAGCAGGCAAAAGCAAATTGTAACAGGGCCCAAAAGACAGCCGAACAGCAAACGAGTTCTCAGGCCAAAGGCGACCGAAGCGTTTGATAAGCGGCCAAAACTCGTTCGCTAGCACCGCGACCGTTTGCAGGGGGGCGGCGGGTCTTAGCCAGCTAGCCCCATTGACTGATTATTGTTATTAATGCGAATGCGAGATGCTGCTAGCTGGCAGCCTGCTGCTTTTTTGCCATTTGCATTGACCATGACTTTGACCGAGAAATTATAAATCGGAGCCAATGTGACGCATACGTGCGGCGGCATAAGTAGTTGCCTGGATGGGATTTCTGGGTGCGTTAATGCGATGCATTTGCATACATTTTTTGTTGCCTTTTTATCGGCCCTTCCGGATGATTGACATACAACGAAATAAATGCATTGCATTTCGACGTTCCACAAAATTTATGGTTCCATGCATGCGGAATGCTTAACCCATGTATCTCCGGCTCCATCGGCCGAGTACTTGAACCTGTAATTATTAACCTGGACACACCCGATTGACCACCCATCCAACCGCTGACGTTCGGCATTCAGTCATTGGGTCAAAGCCACCGCGGATCGTTCAAGTTCAAGCCCCAAAGAGATTAGAAAAATTACCCGAGACTAGATCAAAAAACGACATTGACCGTCATGTCATGGCACAGCTCACATAGCACATCGAAAATAGAAACCTTTAGTGGCCATTAGCCGATGTCGATGTCGGTTGGTTTATTTGCAATTTTAGCATGCCGTCGGAGCGGTCGGAACTTCTGCCAATCCGCTCGATTCGATCCGAGCACGATCAGATCCAAGCTAATGCGCCGGCTCGCGTCTCCATCTCCATCTTCGTCTCCATCTCCATCTCAGTCTCCGCATTTCGTTATTGTCTTCTATTTCCTGGTTGGGGTTCGCTATGCCGACTTTTTGGCATTATCATGAATTAATTGTTGCATATTATAGCCGACAAGCATTGACCCCGATAGGTGAGGGCGCGAGTGTGTGTGTGGGTACTGATAAACAAACCACTGATTCGCAAAAGCAGAACGCGCAAATAAATTAATAATTTCTGCTGGATTTCGCCCCTAATGGCACAAAATGTGATCATTAGAAGCAGAGCGTCGTCAAACAAGACTAAAGTCGTGCTTCTCATACTTGACACATCAGCTGTCAAAGCTATATCTGTGAGAAACCTAGGAGCTATTCTGTGGACCAAGTTCTAGTCAATGAAGTTTGACTGTATAAACAATATCTATTTAATTTTTTTTTCTCTGCCAAGTACTTAGCCTTTCTTATTTGATGATTCGGCACAAAATCAAATTAATGAGATACTCCATTTTTATTGTTGTATCATTTTAAAGCTCGGGATAAATCCCAACCATTCCACGTTAAATGCTGCCGCTCAGTTATTGAAGAATCATGCGCTTTAGTTTGGTTGGTACTTAAATAGCGTTTCCTAATGACTGTAAATAGATATATTATTCTATATTTTATATAATAGAAAACGTATTATTAAATATTTATATTTACTATTTTTAGTAACCACGTCATTATTACTTTATTTTGATCTTTATAAAATTGTTTATATGAAATAAAATAATATATTTCCTTTGGTTTCTATTTATGTAAAAAGCAATCCATGTTTTTGAAAACCTTTCAACACTTTTGATTTGACTTGGAGCAAAATTGGAACAAAAACTTTGAAAGTTCAAAATTCAAAATTAAAAAACAAATATTTCGGTGCAATGGTCAAGGTTGTGGAGGATATTTTCGGTATTGCGACCAATCCGATTACTAAGCGAGCCCAGGTAATCCGTAGATACACGATAACCAACGCAAACCGGCTGTCGGTGGCCGTCATTCAATTGGGAGCCACTGTCCAGAGCATTCAGGCGCCGGATGCCTATCACCAACTGGCGGACGTGGTCCTTGGATTTGACGACATTGCTGGCTATACCAAACACCGCAAATACAAATTCGGGTGTACAGTGGGTAGGGTCACGGATGTAGTGGGCAACGGAGAGTTCGTTATGGACGAGCGACGGATCATCGTCTCGAAGAACCTGAACCAGAAGCACCAGGTCGACGGGGGCTTCATCGGCTTCGATCAGATCATTTGGGATCTGCACATGAAACGACCGGATGGAGTTACACTGCGACACATATCGAAGGACGGACACGAGGGATTTCCCGGCAACCTCTACGTTCTGATCCACTTTACCATCGACGATGAAAACCGGTTCTTCATCCGGATCGAGGGCACCACCGATCAGATCACAACGGTAAACATATCCAACCACATTTACTTTAATCTAGCTGGCCAGACAACTGGGATAAGTGGCGTCTTCGACCACCGGATCATAGTCGAGGCTTCGGAAACGATGGAATCTGTGGGGGACGAAGGCCTGCCAACGGGTCGTTTTAAGGCCGTGGACGACACCGTCTACGATATCCGACTGCCGGTGTTTTTGGGCGATCGAGTGCGTCAGTTCGAGAATACAAAGGCTGCCGGCTACGATGTGTGCTATGCCCTCGACAAGGAGTTTGATTCGAACATAACCCGCTACGTAGCCCGGTTCCTGCATTCGGAGTCCGGCAGATACATGGAGATTTTTAGCAACCAGTCGTGCCTGAAGTTTGCCACCGCCAACAATTTTCCCGTAGAACCGCTGGGCGAGGAACCCATCATTGGGAAGGAATGCACCCGCTACTGGCAGCATTGTGGCTTCAGTCTGCAACTGCAAAACTATCCGGATGCCGCAAATCAGCCGGAGTTTCCGCGGATATTCATCAATCCCGGGGAGCACTATTTCCACGAAACCGTTTACCAGTTCGGTGTGCAGGAATCGTGGAAGTGCTGTGCCGATGCCAACGAGCTAAACGAACTTTGCGAGGAACCAGAGTCGATGACAGAGCCTACCGCCACCTAAACCGTTTGAAAAGCACTTTGGAGGACCTTTTTTTGTATATTGGTATGACGTCATTGACAAAACTAGTTGTGGAAGGGGAAACTCCTATAATATTCGGTAGTACTGTCTCCGGAACGCCTACTTTTAAAAATTAGGCAGTTGGTAAATTTGTATAGCTAGATTTTAAAATTGGCCCTTTTTTGTTGTATATACAACAATAACATTTGTGCAGCAACAACATTTTTCCGTTCCAATATAACGAAATCGTCGAACAAATTGTACGTTTCTCCATTTTGTGTAACAGGCGAACGGAAAACAGAAGAGCGACGATCTGCTGGCGCTGATCTTTGCAATAACGTCATTGACATCGCTGAGATAGAGAGAGACTTCAAAAATAATTAGAGAGGTGATTACTCCGCCACAACTAATATATTATTTGCGCCACTTAGTATAGACTCAAACCTTGGCTGAGAACTTCGGAAATTCGATGATTGTCCCCGATGATCCGAAACATGATGTTTGCGATAGATCGATAGAAAGATAGGTAGGTTCTTTATACTTTCCGCTTGGGATCTTATTGTTGCCTACAACAACAACAATAAGAACATTGACTTTTACAACATTTTAGAAAAAAAATTATTAAGAAATCGCCAAACAAATGGTCCGTTCCAATTTCAGGTAACAGGCGAACAGAAAACATAAGAGCGACGATGCGCTGCCGCTGATCTGTTCATTGACGTCATTGATAGAGAGGGATCTCAGAGGGAAACTTGTTTAAAAAGAGATAATTAACCTTCTGCTACTTTCTGCGAGCCTGGTACATGAAACCATCCATTTCATAAAATTGTACTGCCAAAGTCGGAAGTCGGGGTTGGGATCTTGTTGTTGGAAACAACAACACCAATAACAACCATTTTACAACAACATTTTGGAAATAAAATATTAAGAAATCGCCAAACAAATGGTCCGTTTCCCAATTCTGGTAACAGGCGAACAGAAAACAGAAGAGCGATGATACGCTGTCGCTGATCTGTGCAATGACGTCATTGAAAGAGAGGGATGTGAGAGGGAAACTGTTATAAAAACAGATAATCGACCTTCTGCTACTCCCTGCGCGCCTGGTACATGAAACAATGCATTTCATAAGATTATACTACCAAAGTCGGCTTTAGCATTTTGTTGTTGCCTACAACAACAATATTTTATAGAAACAATGCTGTTTTTAAACTATGCCCGGGCTAATGTTATACATAGCTCCAAGATTGCTTTCCTGTTTTATATATAATGATTACCTAATCATTTTGACCTAGACCCTCCATTCGGTGAATACGAATACGTATTCAGAAACCACCAGTAAACAATTCAATTTCGATTTCATTAGTATGTATATGTATATATTACGTATATTCTTTTTTTGGACAGCACCCCCTCGGTAGTCAAATCGGTACTTCCGGTGGAGGGGGCGCAGGATTCATTACACACTTATACTATTATTGTTTTATCGACCAATTTGAACCATTCACAATCTTATAGGTAAAGTAAACTAAGCCTATGGATCTTACATTGAACATTTCATGTTTGTTACATTTTCGGGAATTGTACTCATAATTAGTTTAGCTTAGTTGCGACGAATCGTGTTAGGGCTAGGACTTACTTAAGCTATTACCTAATACCTACTGCTAAACATCTGCCCACCTAGACCCATCAGTGTTCGATTTGTACAAGTAGTAGCTTACGCCTAAGAGATTGTGGACTGTCAGTTGGATTACTCGCCCGCGAAATGTTCAGTTGCGTTTATTTGTTTGGATTCTGTTTCAATATAACTTCAGTTGGAAATCACAGACTATAAATAACTGGAATAACTTTTGGAAGTTGTACATTTAAATCGTATATATTTAGCTAGCAAAGAGAAACCTAAGTAATTAACTAATTAAAACAGCAACAAACCATCTAAACTCGATACTAATAGACATATTTGCACTTGGTTGCTGCACACCAGAGATTGGCCACTGGCAGTTTTAGCTACTGATAGTGATTTCAATATAAAGCTCTCCGATACAGGCATACAAAAGTGTAGCCTGTGTGCTTGTGGCTGAGAAAGGACACTGGTGGTGGAGACTTAATCTTAATTACTGGCTAACAATCAAAACAGGTCCATGTTGTTGTCGTTCATATAGCTCAACAGGTAGTACAGGTAAATAAATAGACACACTGTAGGCAGGAGATAATTCAGCAGTAGGTTAACTATTATCCCGTCCCATGCTTCCCGTTCTCGAACAGGCCCCTCTTGAAAAAAGACGACAGCTGGACGAGGGAGGCGCGCGTGAGGCCCGGTCCTCCGGGTCCATCATAGATCGGACACTGTGGTATTTTTGAGCACACGACGAACAGGCGGCGCAGGTACAGCTCCAACAGGCGTCGTCGATGCTTGGCCACTGGTTCGCTGTTCGAGGCGAAAAGCTCACGTCGCGGGAAGGGCAGAGCAGAGATCTAGCGCAAAAAATACAATGAAAATTATGCAATTTTAAAAAACTCACTCGCACTCTACCCACCTTGGCTCCGTAGCAATGCTTCATGCACAGGTGCAGTTCGCGAAAGCGACTGTAGCGACGCAGGATGTTCAGCTTGCCATCGGGCAGGGCTATGCGCACCTCGTACTCGTAGTGTGTCTGCTTGCCAGCGCCGCGCATCACAAAGCTGGGTATGGTGATGAAGTGTTCGCCTTCAGCTGGAAGCAGCAGTTTGATACAAATTCGTGAAAAGCTTTAGGTTCCCTGGCACTTACGAAACTCTCGCATGGATGGGCACGATCTGGTCATGCTGGGCGGGTAGATCTGCGAATTGGACTCCTCCATGCTGGTCGGGCTCATCACACTCGAGCGCCTGATGGAGCTGGCCAGCTCGTACTGCCGCTCCATGCCGGACCGCTCGTCGGCACAGCACTGAGCGTGCGCCTCCAGATCCTGTACTGACTGCAGCATTTCCTGTTCCATTTGTATGTAGCGTCGCTGCAGATCCTGCAGATCGGCAATGTGCTCATCCAACTGGATTTTGTTCAGGTCCGTTTCCAGGTTCTTCATGATCAACGCTTTTTGAGCGGCGATTTTGCGGCGCAACGAGTGCAGCGGACAGTAGGGACGAGATACATCCGAGTGTCGTCCCATCTCGCAGGAGGAACAGGAGCCGGTGTCCTCGTCGCTGGTTCGCACTCCCTGCCTGTAGTTCTGGAGTCCGTTTTGGAGCAAAGCCTGATTCCGAGCCTGATTGTCCAGACAGACGCCGCTATCGCTCATTATGGCCTGCGAACTGGGCGTGACAGTAGGCGCTGAGACGGAGACGGAGCCTCCAATGCCAGCGCTGCCACTGCCACTACTGGCACCGGCGGTGCAGGTGTGCGACGCATCCTCACTGCTACCGGACAGGTCGTCCTTCCGCGTATCCTCGGCCTCGTCCTCCGCTTCGCAGGAGCAATTGCTGAGCGGCGACTGCTGGCCTTCCGTGATCGTGGGCGAGGATACCATCGAGAAGTTCGACTGGGCGGTGTGGAAGGTATCACAGGTTTCATAAGTATCCGATTTGGACACATCGTCCGCCTCGTTGGTGCTGGTCGAGGTCGACATGGACATGGACTTGTTGCCCAGCTGCAGCTTCATATTCTGCTTCTTAACTCGCATCGCATGGGCCTCGGCTTCGCTTTCGGCGCGCTCCACACGCAGACGATCCAGCTGAGCCTGGATCTCCAGCATGGTCTCATCGACCTTGGCTATCTTACTGGTGCTGGCATTGAGTATGCGCTCCTTTTCGGCGATTTGTTCGTCCAGTTTACGGATTTCCTCGTTCTGAAATTAAACGTTTTAGCACAAGAAAGTGAAATGGGAGCTCGGAACTTACATTTCTTCGCACAGTGTCCTTGATAAACTGCGCTGCAAACAGATCCAGCGAATCCGAAACCTGCAGCAGCAGCTCATCATTCAAGGGCGTGCCCTCTTCGATCTTCATGCCCATCTGTGAATACAGAAATATATCAGTTTATCAATACATTTCCTTAATTATGTATGTGGATTTATGGCTAAACAGTAGGCAAAAAATAAGTCTAAAACAAACGAACAAACCTCGTCCAGTTTGCCACAATCTTGCAGTTCCTGCAATTCTTTCGCTACATACTCAGAGAAATCGCGTTTCTTAGAGTCGAGCTGCGTCTGAAACGCTGAAATTTGTCTACACACAATGTCGATCTAAAACGAAAATGGAACGAACGGAAAATCATAATGAACATAAAGCCAAAACAAGGGAAACAATAAAGAGAGAGAGAGAGGAGAGCAGGCAAAAACAAGCACAACGATCAATTCATTCACATGCAATCGTATCGGACCCGTGGGACGCACCTGGACCTTCTCATTGTTCTTCTCCCAGTGCAGCATGTCCTTGCGCGCAATCAGTTCCTGTTCGCGGCAATTCAACAGCTGCAAGCCATCCATTTCCTCCTGTTCCAGGCGAATCAGCTCCTCTGTAAGCTTGCGCACTTTGGTCTTGTACTGGTCGTGCATCTGGACGCGCTCCTGTCGATGTAAATAGAGAAAGTTAGTCATAGATTGAAAACTTCGTTATATTAAGGACTAGCAAGGTCTCCCTAAGCTCTGCCGGCGGATATAGTTATAAAAATATATTTTAAAACTCCTTCGATGATTACTCTTGATTATATTGGCTTAGTTGGCTTCATAATCACTTACCACATTGAGTTGCTTTAGCGCATTCTCGATGGTGTCTAAAATCTTGCGATTTTCATCCTGCAACTCGGGATCGTCCCGCGACATGGGACGCTGTGGATAGTACTGACGCTCGGGCCGCTTAAACGGCGACGCTCCATCCTCATCCGAGTAAATGCTGCATGCTAGGAGATTCTCCTTGGACGAGGTGATCAGCGACAGCCGCGACATGTCCAACTGAGAGCGACTCAGGTCCTTGCGCAGCTTGGCCGCCTCGGCGGGATTATTGAAGCGAAATATATTGGTGCGGCCGAGCAAGATGATATCGCCCTGCGAAATCTGCTTGGGCTCGTCAATTAGATGGGCGTTCACCCAGCACTGGGCCAATGGCCACGGATGCAACGTGACCACACCGCCTTTCAGAACAATACTGCAGTGCTGCGCCCGTATGCCATCGCCGGCCAATTCAATGTCCTGCGACATATCCGCATCCTCGCTGCCGATACGTGTCTCGCCCTCTTTCAGGCTGTATAGCGTCACGCCGGTGGTCACATCGTTGTGAATGCCAATGAGATGCGGCATCTCTGAGTCAAGGACGACGCCCACTCCGGACTTTCGCAGCCCGAGACTCTTTTGCTCCTGCAGAATGGACTGGGCCACCTTCCACTTCTCAGTCCACTCCTCGGTAAGCACTTTCTCCTGGGCCTCCTTCTTCTGAAGATCGGCCAAAACTTTGAGCGAGGGCTGCAGTGAGTGCTGGGCGAATGAAGGTTCAAGGAATTAAAGAAAGTTTAAGTAAAATAGCTTCCTAATGGGATACTTACAATATCTCCCGATAACATGGACTTGAGCTTGTTGATCTCCTCCCTGAGCTCGCGGATCAGCTTGACATTGGAGTCCTCGTTCACCGTCGGCTTGTTGATGATGTTCTTGGCTCGATTCGCGTACCGCAGCGTGCTTAGCGTTTCGCTGTAGTTGCAGTCCGCCGGCGAGAGGGCGGCAATCATAATGGTCTTGCTGTTGCCGCCCAGACTGTCCTTTAGCAACCAGGTAAGAATGGAGTCGCGGTATGGGATGTAGAGCACTCGCTTGCTGGCCCCATTTGGTGTGGTGGCCAGCGTAGAGTTGCCCAGACTGCCGCCAGTTTGTTCCGCCAGAGCGGAGATGACGCTGCCCAGAGTCACCAGTGACTTGTTGATGTGGGCGCCCTCCTTCAACCGCTGACCTGTTGCCCCCGTTGCATTGGCACGCTCACTGGGGAAAAGGCAATGAGAAAGGAATTAATTAGAGATCGTAAAAAATAAGCCTGAAGTTCGCATTTTACAGTGGCAAAAATTCACATTATTTTTCTTCTCGTGCCTGGTTTTACTTTCTAGAGCAGCTCCGCTTCATGCTCCGCTTACGCTTACGCTTACGCACCTGCCTGCCAAATCGACCAGATGGATCTTCGAGACTGTCTCGCTTGGCATGTCATTCATGAAGACGGCCTGCACAAATGTGATCGTGAAGATGGCGTGACTGCGGCTGCTCGTATCGTTCATGTTGGTGCTGGCCGTGGTGCGTTGCGCATTTCCCCGGGCAATGCATTCCTAAAAATGGAAAAATTCCAGGATTACTTTCGGGTCTCGAGTGCCTACACGGCCACACACTCACCTGAATCTCATCAAAGTCGGAGACGGCATGCTGGGATAGGTTCTCCACATACGGGCCCAGGCTGCGATGCTCTCGCACCCGCAGTCCATGGCCAGTGCTTTGGGCAGCCAGCAGATCCTTAACTCGCTCATTATAGATCTCCAAGTAGCTGGCGTGAGTGCGATAGCCCGTGCCCGACTCCTGACCCACACGCATTCGGGCGAACAGTTCCTCGCAGATGCGCGGAATCAGGCCAGGATTGTTGGGGGTACCCATCATGGTGAAGGTCTTGCCGGAGCCCGTCTGTCCATAGGCAAAAACACACGCATTGTAGCCTGAAGGGGATAAAAATAAATCACAAACTATTAGATTCTATTGAATTTAATTTAAAAAGTTTGGTAATTGATCGATGTGAGCTTGTAAATATATAATAAACTTCTCTAAAAAAGTTCTATAATTCGGAACTTCTGTTATTTATTATAAAAAGGGAACAGAATAAAAGTGAAGCCAAGGCTGGGTAGCTGCCACTCAAGCGCATCAAACTTTAGAGTTAATTGCCAGTCACGGAGTGTCTGCTGCAATTGCTGAACCGCCCAAAGTGAGGCAAGCACTTCGTGACTGCAAAACCAGAATGCACCGTCACCCGGTGATTGTAAATCTATATATGTGCATATATAAGTATATAGATTTTGACTAGAAATATTAGTGGCTAACTTGGGCAACTGAGTCACCTGAGATAGGGTAATATGCAGCTATAAATAAGGTGAATTGAATACTATAAAAAGTCAATAAATCAAGTGTATTCCAAGGTTATTAAATTGGAATCATTTAAGCATCTTTCTACAACGAAATGCAGTCTGTATAGACAAGAACAAATGCAAATATTGATACAAATGTGAATGTATCTTGAAATAATTATCTACTTAACAAGTAGACATTTTGTATACAAAGTATTTCTTTATCGCACTTCTTATAACTGCAATAAAACTGTTGAAACTTTCCAAGCTTTGGTTTGTTATCACAAACACTTAAAACTATAGTTGGCTGTAGATAAGGCGGCTAGAAAAACAAATTTATACACTAATTCCGATGACTCCCACACGACCTATCTGGGACTTCGACTAGCTCTAATCGCAACTAATTGCGACATCATGGCTGGCGCCTAAGCCAAACCAATTAAAGCCATCCGATCCGGCGTTGTCAGCTCAAATGCCACCCGGCAGAGATGGGCAGATGCTCACCAGAGTCACGCCCACTGGGCGGCTTCATCGCATCGTTGGACAATCTCCCTGCTAGACAGGTGATGAGATAAGATTTGCTTGCCGTCAACCGAGACCGCACAGGTGGGTCGTCGAACAACAACAATGACAAACGCAATTGCTCAAGCTCAGGTTTATCTGTCGGACGTTTAGTCAAACTTATTATAATATATATGTTTGGAATATCTTATTACATATTGATAGATATTACGTTTTAGTTATTAGTTTATTAGTCAAAAAGTTATGAATCTTTTTTTTTGTGGCTGATCTAAGGGGCTGTAGATTTATAAGGTAATTACCTAGGGGGAGGGAGGGCGTTAGCAAAATGATTATTTTTGATTATTTGGGGGTGGTCTAGAACATTGATATATAAAACTATATTTAGATAACATTTCTTGTGTTTTTTTTATTTACGTAATCATAGGGGTGAGGGTTCCTTTAATAACTACTCTTGATTATATTTAAAATGTCATCACGTAATATATGGACAATCTCTTATTAGTTTATTATTCAAAAGTTAGAAATCTTTTATTTTTGTAGCTTATTGAAGTTGAAAAGCAGTTAATAGATAAACAAACATAATTAAATATTAACAATAAAAACCCCTTTTTAAATGATTATTTGTAAATAAAGTATTACTATTTTAAGGAAAACGAATCCACTTAATCACAAAATTAAAAAAACCATACAAACAATGCGCATTTAGTTCGGTGCTCTTGAATGTTTAAGCTTAAAGTCTTAGCCAGCCATTTGGTCGCCGCGCCAATTTTGTTTACGGCTCGTTTTCCACTAACTGCATTTATCTGCATAGCGAATGCTTGTACATATACTTATATAAACATATGTGGCCGTTTGTCATTCCAATTCGCATTCGCAATTGCATTCCCGTTGCCACTTTACCCATCTTGGCTTGTCGTAATTTGATATTGAAAGCGTGCCAAAACCACGACAAGCTGAAACAGCTGTTCCATTTCGCTTGGCGTCTCGAGTTGTGGGCGAAAGTTTGCTGTTTGCCTTACTTTCTGAATGGCTTTTGCAATCAAATACTCAGCTAACTTTAAACCTAGACGAGGTATTAAATACCCTAGTTTAGTTAAATAATTGTAAAAGTTAGGGAAAAGCAGTTTAAAACCTTCAGTATATATTAAAATATAGTATATAACCTTTCCCTTTTTGTTATTAAATATCTACTCCTATTTTGGCTTGGGCTCTCATCCGGTTGCAGGAAGTTCGCATGATTATTGTTAACTGCACCTACTTGCATACAAACTTAAATACTTCTCTGTAATTAGTCGGCAATGGAGCGTTTCAAGCTGAACAATCATCAAGCTGTGTGTGGCTTTCGGTATATGTACCTGCTTTTATTTTTAGAGCCTCCAAATGTGTTGTTTACAAAGCAGCAAATTTTTTTTTTTTGGAAAATGTGGAAGGGAAGCAAAAGAAAAACCCAATATCAAAGCCAATAAGCAGACGCACAGGGAAAATGTAAACAAAACCGTAAGTGCAAGAAAACAGAATGAAGGAAACACGCTCTCGGCATGGGGCTAATGGAAAAAGCACATGGAAAAACAAAGTAAGACAAGAAAATATATTGTGTCAACTTGTATAATATTTAACTATTGAGCAGAAATATTAAATGGGCTAATTCTAGTTGGCATTTATATATTCTAGATAGTATTGAAACCTCGAAGTTATCATCATGGACATGGAAACTCATATCACTGGTGTGTTCATATTTTCTCTGAGTGGAACCCCTCATGTGGGTGACGGCCCAGACCCAGACTCTAGCTATTAGCTGCGGGGTTAATGCGACACCATTGGGTAACCGCATCGTGTGACCCATTAGCCCTTGTCTCACCTTCATAAGCGCAATCGACGACGTCATTGCCGAGATCACTGTACACCTGCTCCTGGGTGGCAAAGTGCGGATCCTCCGCGTCGAATGACCAATATGAATAGTCAAAGGTGAAGTCATGATGATTGTCCCGACCGGCATCGCGAATGGACTGAAGCCGGGGCTTCATTAAACGCGTCTTCTTATTCTCCATCTCCATGATGAGCTGGGCGTCCATGTCATTTTCGCTGCAAGGAAAATGGGAAACGTTATTATATATATTTATTTAATTTATTACTTGATAACTGACAGAGCTCGTGGCAAATAAACAGACATTGCGGCGCGACCTATTGTTAAAATTTATATAATAAATTGGACCCCTCTGCCCTTTCTTCTGAAACACCTCTGGGCGCTCTTTTCCGGGCTCTTCGTGTTGGAATATAAATAGCCCGCACAGCTTGCTCATAAATATTCCTATTAACGATTTTTGCATGACCCAAACAAATGGCGAAAAGTCAAGGGGCGTTATAGCAGGGAAAAGCGAGTGGAAATAGAATAAATATGTAGAAGAGAGGCAGTCAGATAGACCATGCAATCCAATTGACATGTTTGCCTGCCCTGTGATCAAGACGACAGTGGGCTTTGCTTGCTGGCTACAAATTATAAAAGAAAATCCGGTTTTGTGGGGAATATTAAGCGGACAAAAACTTGATTGCAACATCAAAAGGAAAAGCGGCGCAAATAAAAACAGAGAGACGGATGGAAAAACTGGCATCTGGGCGCATAGAACATTCGTTTAGAGATGGAACCGAACCGGTTGACTGAAGTTCATAGGGGCAGGCACCCACACTCGGAAATGGACTGCATTTGAAAGAAAAACACACACGACGGTGGCCCATGTGAATAAACAGATGAACCCCTCTCATGCCACCCAATTCATAGAAAAATCGGCCACAGAATTGTACTAAATCCGTAGGCTCTGTTATATACGGGTCGTAACTTTTAGTATAACCGAATTAGGGAGAGATATGTATGAAAATATATACAGAAAGAGAGAGAGCCAGAGCGAGATCACATGACTGCTATTAAAATTTTTACTAAATCCCCTTGTTTGGATCAGTAATAAACGTTTTATGAGACTTTCAAAAGATTGAATGGAATAATTGTCTACCGAAAGCAATTTCTGGAAAAGTAATTCATTTCGCCGCTGAGTTTGTAGTGTTTGTGTACATTTTACTTTTAATGGAGATCTGTAAGTAATATTTTCAAGCTGGCAATAAATTTCTCAACGTTTATATGCCTGGCTTAAGCCATTTAAAAACCTATTTATATTTTATTTTGCCTTGAAACCTTAAACTTACAAACACCCTGTTCATATTGTAATTTTTCTTGGTGAGCATTATAAAATCATTAACCTTAATCGGAGTATGCAGTAAGGCGACTCAGATTAAAGTTTAATGGAACTATATAAAGTTAGAGGCCATTTAAAATGCGGGCTTTGGCAAGCAAAATTAGAATTAATTGATGTAACCTTGATTGTAGAGATTTTAGATATTTAACAGAATTTATAATTTATTATTTACGGTTTAAGCGAACTATTTTTGTTATTGAAGGAGTCCAACTTTTAAATCTTTTAAATTAAATCTTAATTGAAATCTTTTATTAAAGATAAGTTATTATTAAATAAAGTTCTGCTGATTTTCTGCTTAAGGAAAGGGTATTTTTGAATAGACTTGGCAGCTCCATTTATTTCTTGACTGCAGCAAGCAGTGCCTTGTTCCATTTCAAGCGACAATTTTAGGTCATTCCTCTCTTTCTTCATAGAGCGGCATATGATTACGCCGCTCCGATTCGCCTTTCCAAACTCAAGTCGGCTCAGTGCTCATTGCGTTTGAGTGGCTTTAATTCGTTAATCTTTGGCCCGATGTGAGAGAGCTGGAGATTATAGAAAGAGAGCGGGCCTCAACGAGGGCTTTGTCTGTTTGCCACAGTGTTTTCCTCTTTTTATTTAGCCCCACTCCCACCCTTTGGAGGGAAATTCTGTTTCTGCGTTGATTCATTCGTCAATTAAACATTTATGCGGCAGCCACAAATTTCTCTGGTCTGAGTCATGGGAGCAGTGATGAGATATGGAACTTGTTCGGCCAGTTTCGTGCCAAAATCAAAATTAATTTCCTTTTTTTTGTGCGCCACTTGGATGCATACATACGTATACGTAATTATAGTATATTTCTGCTTTTGTTTTCGCACGGAGGCTACGGGCACAGGCAGCCAGTCAGTCTTGCATGTCCACGGAGGAGCCGTGGAAATATGTGCTAAAAATGTCCGTCGGAGGCCAAACAAACTGGCAAAAAAAATAATAGAAACAGTGGATACTCTGTTATGTCTCATAAAACATATATTAACTTCTTGCAAACAGTTAGATTTATGTAGGGTTGTAGAACCTTAAAAATGTAGTACTGGAGGTTTTTGCTCTATGTCTCGCGAGTCTACACGATGCCCTGCCCGAGCTCTGCTAACACAGACAGTGTAAGCGTTTCAGTCCCAATTGCTATATCGTTTCTCTTTATCGAACATGCACTGTATCTGTAAGTAGCTGCTTTGCATAAGTCTAAGCCAAAACGATGATGTCACAACTAGTCAGGGAGTTAGCTCTAGTTTTTTTTAGCCATTATAATTACCGCATTTGCCACTGCTGATGTTGTTTTTATTTCATGGACAATTAACACACGGAAACCTATAAACAAAGAGCCCGAACCCAGAGACAGCTCGTGTGTGTGCGAATCTTATATCGAACCCCCTGAGATGAATGACATCATTACGGGTTCCATCTTTCTTTGTCTGTGCCTGGTTCTTTCTGCCAATTCCTTTGCTTCTTTCTGGCCTTTTCGTCTGCTTTTGTTTTGCCGCCTCGGCTTTATGCGCAAGTAACTGTGCCAAAAGCAATGACCGCTCCGCCAGATAGCCAAGATAAAGACACAAAAAACAACAAAAAAAAAAAACGAGGGGCAATAGTTAACGATCGTCATCAGGCGAGGTTTGTAGAAAAAATACATGCTCGTAGGTTTAATGTGGTTTTAAGTAGACACATTGTGCCAGTACTTTTTATGTTTTAATTTCTACTTGCTTGGTTTTGTTGTACAGACAAATTAGTTAACCGAAAACGTTGGAGTTCCCGGAGTGCCCTTTCCATTCTATTTTTGGACCGAACCAGTCTAAATGCGCCACACATTTCCCAATGCCTCATTGAGGGGCGTTTTATCCAGCTTATCACGAGTCTGGACAAACATTGCCTAGTATATCTAGACTGGCTGCCAAATGAACAACAAAATGTACTTATGAATGTGTATCTCACAGTAAATACATACTTTCGGTGTCATATTTTGTTTGACTTTACTTACTTCACAGGTAGTGTATAATTAATAAAGCAAACATTACTTCAGTGACTCATTTAACATGTAATTTCTTTATGGAAAATATATTTTTTATAGAAGGGAAATATTAAATAGGTGAAATAGGTTAAGGTGTGATATCAAATCATGAAAAAAGCATTTAATAGGAAATTTAACAATGTCTGCTAGACAAAAATACTGAAAGGTATGATATTTTCTAATATATATGCAGCTATTTTGTAGTATTTGTAAGTTTTAATTGGGCTAGCATGTTGCCTTGTATAGAGTTTGATAATTTCTTTTATAACTTCACTAGTCTAACTGTGATAAATATAATATAATGCTTTCTTAATATCTTACAGGCAACGCATAATTTCCCCATTTCATTCAAATCAAGGGCCAATCTAGGACCACATTCCTGTGCCTTTATGTTAATCCATAATCCCTTAACCGTGGCCAGCCTGGAATATCTGAACTTACCGAGTGTTAAAGGGGCGAACCCTCACAGCGACCTTGAGTGACGACATTTCGGTGGTGGGTTCTATAGCCGTTCTCTATTGGATTCTTCTACTCCTTTTCTTTGAGCTTCCAATTGGATTGCTTCGCAGGAGGGCGAGGTGGTGGTGGTGGGCGTGCTTGGCACGACGTACAGTAACCAAAAACAACGGTCCAAAACTTGCTGCAGCAGCAGGTTTTCGTTTGTTGTTGTTCTCGCCTGACCACTTGCCACGTAATTTGACTTTTTGGGATGATTTTCGAAAGGGGGAGAAGGAAGCAAGGCAGGATAGTAGGGAAGGCGGAGAGGAGAAGGATTCCGAAGGGGGGTGGGCAGCACTTGAATATTTCACTCTGTTGCGTTATTCCTCGTTCGTTTGCTCTGCTTTTTCAGTTTGTTTTTCTCTTCGCCTTCTTGTACACCGTTATTTCAAGCGTTTGCCTCCTCCTGTCCGCGAATTGAGCGAACTTTGCCCGCCGCCACAAACCGCTGCACATACTAATACATGTACTAGCAACAATAATAATTGTTCGCAATTCGACGTCGTCGATTCACTTGCACAAGAGTAGAAACAATTTTCGGAACTCATCGCACATCGCAGCGCTTATTTGTATGTATTCCTGTGTGTATGTTGCTGTGATTTCGGCCGTATGCAAATATTCACTTAGCACGCCTCATTAAACGCACTCACGTCCGCTGCAGCGCAATAAAAAAACAAAGCGAGCGCGCGACGTCTGTACACTTTTTAATGTTTATTACGAATCTCGTACGATGTTTGTTGTTTGTCAAGAGTTTGTGCAGTGTGTCAGTCTTCCGTTATCGTTTATTTGTTGCAATTTACTAGAGAAATAAGCGTTTTTTCCCATTCACGGCTGCTGGTCACACTAAGCGAATACAAACGTAATCAAATTTCGTGAACAATCTTGCCAATTTATTTCATTTTCGTAATGAAGCTTAATATATAATTTTTTATTACAACGCTTTAATAAAAAGTTTTAATTATGGTATAATAAAAGTAGAGACATTTGAAAAATCTAATATAAGCTGTTACGAAAAAGGTTGTTGACTTGGATAGAAAGGTTGAGAACATTGTTAGCATAACAGAAGAGAGCAGAGCGTTATCCAGCACTGGTAAACGAAGCGCGAAATTATCAAAATTTCTTAAAGCTGTTTTAATCTAATTTAAACTATATATGTTTAACGCTTCTTTATTAGAATAGCTAAACTAAATTTATTTTATTATCTATAGTTCATCTTTATCTTTAAAAATTGTAGGCATGCAAATTCAAAGTATTAGCTAGCTTAAGTCGGGCTTAAAATTGTAAACCTTTAAAACTCTTTGAAAAAATTAAAACTATATTGAAAATAAATTCAAATTAAGTAATAATGTGATAAAGAACTATTATTAATTTAATTTTTGTATTATTTGCCAGTTTTGTACAATATATTTCAAATCAAATAGGTTTCTCCTCTTTCTTCGCATTTTCTCTTCAAAATTGGTTTATAAAATTTGTTTTTTGTTATTTTATGTACATATATGTTTATTTAAATATATGTAATAGTGAATTTTAAAAGGTTTATTCATGTTTAGTTATCGCCTTTTTGACGTAGTGGTGCTCTTAAATATCACAATTTTACAGTTTTAGTGCAAATTAGCGAAGGTTTTCCATATTATTAAGATTTATGTACAATATAGCAAAAAGCGTAAGGAGTTTAGCAATCAAGGAGTTCAATCCCACACTCCTTTCAGTAGATATCAATGGTCACAGCATACAAACTAGTTAAAGCTCTTAGTCCTGGTCCCTGGCCTTGGGTCATACGTAGCTGCCATTCCACCGCTGGCACCACTCCAGGGCGCACTCGTAGCCCAGAAAAGTGGCGGCGTTAAAGGGAATCGCCCGCGCCACCAGCATCCAGCTGCCGCGGAAGATACTCCGCCAGCCATACGCCCTATAATTGACCCTCACACAGTGGAAGATGCCCCGAAACTTGTGGTTCTCGTCCGCCTGCATCAGTGTTTTGACCACGTCGAACGGAATGACGCAAACCCACGAGATGACTCCTGCCCAGGCGCCGGCCAGCGTGGTCACCAACAGATTCACACTCGATCCGTCCGCCTGGCTGCGTCGCCGCCGCACAAAGTCCCGCCCGTCCAGATAATCAACGCTCTGTCTGTAAGCCAGCATATAGATTCCATAGGGCAGGACATCGCTACAAGGATAAAGAAAGATGATTACAAGAATCTTCCCTCTTTATGGGAAAACTCACCGGCACATCATGGGCAGGAGACCGCGGTACAGACCGGATATGCCATCAGTCTTGAGTATCCTTTTGAATGTGCCAAAGGCTGTCCGCCGCTGTCCATACAGATAGTCATTGTAATCTAGGGAGACATATCTGAGATTAATTCCAGCTTTTGGATAAATAAAAGCGTTACAAAACTCACAGCAAGCCGTCTGCAGGCGGACCTTTATTAGCTCCATGGGGCAGGCGATGAAGGACTGCACGAAACCGGCCACAGATCCTGCCATGAACATGTTGTGGTACTCCAGCTGCTCTCGCTGGTAGTCACTGTGGCACACCTTCCTCAGCTGGCGCAGATGATTGCCGTAGATGCCGAAGAGCAGCGAGTTTATGGCTCCCGTCGAGATGAACGGAAAGAACATGCCCCTGTAAAAGCCGTTGATCTTTAAGGCGTTGCCAACCGATTAAGCCCAATACCTCCTCCCTGTTAAGCATTTAAAGGATTACACCTAGTCAGAGGATCACAAAAGCGACTTTGAAATCAGTTAAGTAGTCTTTAAAGTTTAAACAATATAAATCTTTTTTAATATACCGTGAAATCGACTTTTATTTAGTCTCTGACCAGACATAACCCCCTTATAAACTTACCCCATTGTTCCTGCTGTAGATCTGATGGACGGCAGTCAGGACGGAGGAGTTGGAGGCCTGCTGCCACACCTTGATCGTGTCGAGGGGATGGGCCACCAGCACCCCGCAAGCACCTTGATCAAAATCAAAATCAAAATAATGATATACATAAATAAGTTAATTAAAATTGTCTGCCACAAAGTTGAACACATGTTGAACCGCCGTCGCAGCATGCCGCAGCTTGCCAAAAAATTCGCTGGCTGCACCAAAATACGCCTTGGGGATCAGGGGCGCCGACGCTCATGAACTTGACCGTGGCGCCCATTGGCCGCTGGGGCTGTTCCTCTCAACAAGTGGCTCATCATCTGGCTCTGGCATTGCGTCATTCCTAGACCAGCCCGAATATGGGATGCTCGTCGAATCGATCTCAAAGCCCAAGCTTTCCACTCACCACCAAAGCATCCGGCCACAAAGTCGCAATAGTTCTCCCACTTCATGGAGGATCTCACGGAAAACTAATCGTCGGGGATGGAATTGAAGAAAATTGATTTTTCTCGCGACTTTTCCGACTGCACCTGACGACGGCAGCGAACCAACTGCAACGCCATAGCTTTTGTGGCGTTGTAGTAAAGCTCGCTGGGGCCTTAGCTTTTTTGTTAACAAAAGCTGAGTGCTAAAATATGCAAAAACTTTATTGTTTTTTTTAGCAGATTCTTTTCTTTTTTAGGAAGATTTATTATTCTTGATTTTGTGTTTCGTTTACCTCAAATTCATGTATGTTTAATAATTTGTTGTATTTGTTAAGAAATTAAAAAAATTCACCTGTTACAGAAGTTCTTGTGTGGTGCAGAAAGTCTTCAAAGTGCTGTCTCCAAGTCTCCAAGCTGCTGCATTCCGTGAGGTTCAGCTTGAGTAGGCCATCTCTGCGTGAGATACGAAAGTATCTTACGTCCTGAGAATCATTGATGATCAGCTTTTTGTAGTAATTTTAAGATTGCCGAAAAGTTCTCTTGAATTAGGAGTAAATTAGTTTGTTTTAAATACAAAAATGAAACCAGTTTTGTGTTTTATTTTTTATTTATTAATTTTTTATTGTTGATTGATCTCTTTGCTTCTTTTCTCTCCGTTTGCTCATACTCATTCATTCAGTTTGTGTGTTGTTTTTTTTTTCAATGTTTTACTTGGTTTTTAATCATTTTTGGTTAATTCTGCTTGCAGCTAAATATTTGTTTTCGTCTGCGCCTTGCAATTTCAAATCATTTTCTGCTGCCATGCCATTAGTTTCTTGTTTTTTGTTTTTCTTTTTCTTTTCGCATACTTGCTGTCGAAGCAATCAACTAAACCTTTGTTTTCTTCTGATGCTCATGTATATATACTTTTTATATATATGTATATACCTATATATATTTTTATTCCCATTTATGTTTTGTGTAATTATAATTTACTCTTTATATTTACTCTCAGCATAAGATTTTGTTTAGTCGTGTGTGAGTGTGTGGTTGTGGTTGTGGATGTGGTGTGAGTGTGTGTGTGTGTGGGCGGGCGAGTGTAGTGCAGTGTGTGCCTTTAACCCAAAGAAAACCATTGAAATCCTCGCACACACCGTCGTCCTAAAGAACAAGAACTCAAAGTCATACGTAATAATAGCGTGTATCATATATACGATAGGTTGTTGTTTTTTTACAAGTCTAGAACATAAGAAAATACATCATAATTCACATATATATTTATCCTCTTCCCTCTGATCCCTCTCCGTCTCCTTTCATTGTTAGTATCCATAGTATTTATATTGTTTAAGCGCTTTAACTATTTTTGCTCTTATTGTTTGTTTTCTTTTCCATTTAATTCTGTTTTGTTTGCTTGTTTCTTTACTTGTTTTGTTTTTTGTTTTTTTTTTTTTGCAACGTTGTTAATGCGACTTTATTTTTTAGTACACTTTTTAGTACAAGGTTTTGTCTCTAAAAGTACTTAACGAGTTTGCTTTTGCTTATACTTCATCGTCTTCATCGCTCAGCCGGCTCTAAGCAGATGCTACAGCACAGCTACGTTTAACATGCTCGATTTGTTTATACATATAAATACAATAATAGAAACTATAGTTAAAAGTTACCATATATGTGTAAGTTAAAAGCGGACTAAACAGGTTAACTCAGGGTGCAACAGAAGCTGATCACAAAAAAAAATAGGAAAAAGAATAGACTGAAGAGATACACATTTTAATCGTTAAACCACTTGTCTTACTTATTTATTTATTTAATTATTTATTTATTAGGCATTCCTCCATTTGTCAACATTCTTACTTAGTTAGCTCGCTTGATTTCTGGCTTCGTTTTTACATTTGCATTGATTTATATTAATTTCAAATATGTTCTGTTGTCACACTGATTGGCATCCTATGCGAGCATCAACGTTAACTAGAGATGGGTGCGCTATATGGATCGATCTGATGCTAGTCGGGGGTCTGAGATTGGTGTCATAACAAAGGGAGTAGTACCATGAGCGGAAGGCTCAAGTAGGTTTCTATAGTCCTGTCTTAGATCGCTTTTTGTTTCTATTTAATGGAGGTGATATCTTCGTGGGCTCTAGTTGCAGTTGGGGGCTTTGTTTAGCTATTTTTCTCGTTTAATTACACGCTAATATAAAGATGCAAAACTCTCTTACACACTTTGCTTAGTATTTAGGCCGTAGGTTGTTTAATTTTTATGCTTTCCAAATATATCTTTCTCTTTTAGCCGATGATGACGCCGCTCTAGTTGATGCTTCTTTCTCTGCTGCATATTGTTGACATTGTTTTACAAACATATTTAATAATAACGCTAACTTTTACGTTTGTTTCCTTTAGATTTTCTTTTCTTTCTTATGTTTTTTTTTTTTAGGTTTTCTTCATTTTGTTTGCAATATATGTGTATAATATAACTCACGATTCACAGACACAATTATCATTAAGATTATATGAACTTTTGCGGTATTGCCTAATGAGAGACATTCATTAGCGGATTAGTCCTCATCCTCCTCCTGCTCTACCTCGCTGCGTCTCTGCTCCTAGTTTGCTCCTATATGCTTCTATACTTCGTGAGAGTTGAATGAACAAACATGCATAGTATACTTCATATATAAATTTTATATATATCTCCTTACTATGAGTGCGGCTAAGTGGGTGTGTGTAAATGAGAGAGTGTGTGTGTGTGTGTGAGGGGGATAGGAGGGAAGCGGACCAAAAGGATTTATCCTCTTTCATCTTAGCTACATTATTTACAATGACAAAATATTGTTTAGCAAATCGTGTTATGACAATTGTGCGCATTTCCATGAAGTCATAGGAAATAAGAATAGAAAATAAATTAATTAAATCGAAAAACGAGAATAATCGGAAATGAATTTGCCAACTATTTAGGACAATAACGCTTCGGACCGCCTCCCCCCTGAGATATACTTGAGTGGAAAGGATATTGAGATAGTGTGTGTGTGGTCGAGGCTGGAGCTGAATTTCCCAAAAACCATTTCCTATAGACTAACACGTTTTATTGGTTGCTTGCTTGGTTGGTTGGTTGGTTGGTTTCTCTAGCTTAACCTTTTTACAATGCTCTCAATATTTCTTGCTGTGTATCGATAACTGCGCATGCGCCTATTCCTCAGCTGGGGAGATATTTGTTTCTGATATTTTCCGCACACTTTACATACATTTAGATAGATCAGCGTTTAGCGTACGTTATGGTATCGTATTTAATTGTATTCTTATTCATTTATAGATCTGCAGCAACTTCAACAAACGTACTAAAACTTGGCTCTCGTTACTGATCGATCGAATTTCATTTAGCGGGGAATTGTTGGAATTTCTGTTTCGAGAAGTCTTGATGGAGTGTGCAACACTTAAAGCTAAGTAACAAAGTTTCATTCTGGATATAGTTGGGAGGGGGGAGCACAGTTCTCGATATATATTTTATGTACAATTCAGTAATTCAGTGGGAAATCGGGGACTAAGACACGACGCCGTTCTATGGAGCAACAAAAAGTCTAAGGATGCAACTCTATTTTACACATTTCGAATGAATGCAAGCCAACATTTAGGTGGAGTGGGTGTTGGGTGTGTCGGTGTGGGGGTGTGGTGTTGTGGGATGGCTGATCTATGCTAGGTTTTAGTTAGCAATATGTTTTAGTTAATAATATTCAATGCGCCTCAACAATCCTCAATCCTCTGCTATTAGTTATCCTCCTTCTCTCTTTGCTCTTTTCTTCACTTACTAACATGTTTTCACTTTATTTCAACTTGTGTTTCGCTTAAACGTAATTAATAATTATTCTTTTCATCTTTTTAATATATATTTATACGTGTCTGCTTGTATGTGTGTGTGTGTGTTGGTGTGTTTACGAGTGTGTGTGTGTGTGTGTGCCTTTTTGGGGATGTGCCTTTGCCATAGGTATATATAGATGTGTTCCTTAGGCATAAGATATATTAATTATATAGCTTTCTCATATGCCGCATTCAAGCTTCCACACAAACAAGCCACACACACACACCAGCACACACACACACACACACACCAACGCACGGATTCAGCTGATTCAGCTCCCGCTTCAGATTTCGGTTCGGTTCTACCTTCTTTTAACAGCCGCCCAAGCGCCCCGTCCCCTTCCGTCCGATGGCGGGTCAGCTTGGTCGGGTGCCTTGTCAATCGAGTATACATTTTAGTTTTTTATATGTTCTGGTTTAAAGTTTAGCATATATGTGTGTGTGTGTGTTTGTGTGTGTTTAGTATTTCTTTATCCTTCCGATGCCTGCTGCTGCTGCTGTTGTTGTCGGTTAGCGCGGCGTTAGCTTGACGCTTCTACTGATGTTGGCTTATTGTTGGTTGGTTTCCGGCGCGCCTCGCGTTTGCTTGCCTGCTTAGTTCTCCGCCTTGGCATCCAGTTTGATTTTCGCATTTGTAGTCGCAGGATTATTGTCGCCGCCGGCTCCACCGCCGCTAGACAGGCTACCGCTGCTGCTGCTATTCGACTGCTGCTGCTGATGAGAGTTCAGGCCGGCGGAGCTAGGTGGCTGCAGGGACGTTGACGCCGCCGCGGTTGTTGCGCCGCTGTTCGATGTCGCAGCGCTGCCGCCAGCGGAGCGCCCAGTAGAACGATTCGATTCGAGTTCATGCAGCTTCTTCCACAGCTCTTCGCGGTCGCGCTCCCTCTTTTTCTCTCTACAAAAGAAAAAAGAAGAAAATTATGGTTAGTTTTGTTGTAAACTTTCCACAACTAGCACAGGTCACCCACTTTTGCCGCTCCGCCTTGTAACTGGAGGTCAGTTCGTCAAACAGCTTCGAATTCATCTCCATGAACGTCTTCAATACGTTGTAAACGAGCGCCACAATGGTTTGATTCCAGTGCTCCTTGCTGATGCGGTACAGGGCCGGGAACATGATGGGCATAATGACCGCGTTGTTCTCCTCAATAAGCGACATGGCATACTCATTGTTCCACAAATAGAGTGCGCGCTCAGCTACCTAAGAGGTAGATGTATAAGATTTGCATTAGTTCACACCCTTTACAGTAAAACCTACTACATAATCCCCTTTCAATTAAATACTTCTAAGCACCCAATTCTTATTTATCTTTCAAAAAGGACTCACTTGAAAATGTGGACTTGAGACGCATTTGGCAATCTGACGGAACAACGGCTCCTGGATCTTGACAAACTGCGGCGGATCGATAACGTCGAGTATCTCCTCAATTTCGCCCAGAAACATGACCTCCTTTTGGGAACACGTCTTGGGCCAGAACTTGAGAAGGCCACGCACCACCGGCTCGGTAAGGAATGGATCCTTCTCTAGGAATTGTACAATGCAATACGCCAGCTGAGCGTGGTAGAGCGACAGGCATTTGACTTTGTGCAGCGGCAACAGGACCTTGACCAGAAACTGCTTGTGTTCGGCCTTCAAAGGCAAAGCGAATCCGTTGATGATACTAAAAAAATCAATTCACATTAGGAAGGCCGTTGAGAATAAACCTAAATGGTTACATACCTGCCGAGAATTTCCAAGAGCTCACCGACGCCATTAAAGTGCTCCGTCTCGTAGATGAATCGCAAGAATATGTTGTTGATCTGTTTTCGTATAAAGGCCCGCAGTCCCAGGAACTTGCCGTAGATGCGATGCAATACCGTCTTCAGGAAGTCCCGTTCCCGCGGATCCTCCGAGTCGAAGAGCTCCAACAGCTGCAGAATAGAACAGAACCCTTGAATAAACTATTTCTTTGTTGGTCTAAAAATAAGGGACTTACCTGCAAGACAAACTTTTGATCGATCACCCGCTTGCCGATGGTCGCCTGGAAGTCCTGCGACTCGAGGAACCGCAAGAAGACCTCGTACACCAGCTGCAGGTGCGGCCAAGAAGCCTCCAATGTCGGATCATCCTCCTCGGGATCGAAATCGGGATTCTCACTGGGCGGCAACGTGCGAAATAGGTTGCATGAAATCTGGCAAGAGACACAGGACAAGACATTTGAATTTTGAACTCTTTATTCGTATCTTAGAATAAAAATAGAAATAGTATCGCTGTAGTCTTGGTATTTACCATGCGAATTATTTCCGGATAGACCGGTTCCGTAAGCACACCGCGCCCATGTGTTATATAGGTGGATAGGTCATTGAGTGCGGCCCGCTTGATCTCCTTGCCCTTCAAGTCCGTGACGGGATCCATAAAGTCAAAGGATACGCAGCACTGGCGCAGCTTCCGTATGAACAGCTCCTCCTGTTCTAGGCTGGAGCAATCGGCTGGGGGAGCAAAAGGGAAAAGTTTAACCTTAATGAGCCGAGCCTAAAACTGGCATTTATATCGAAATTTTACCTTTCAATGGCGGCAATTGCTGAAGCTCAACATCCTGAGAATTTCTGTAGCGCGAGGAACCTTGACTCTTTTTACCCTTCTTCTTGAGCGAACGTTTGGCGAACGGGTCGATTCGATCCACAAACGTGCCCGATGACATCTTTTCAGATTTGGGTTCGTTTGAATCGATGGCGGTGGTGGTCTCCGTGGCTGTCTGTGTGGTATTCAGCTTGCCGGCTTTGTTCCTAACGCTTGCCACTGAAGAAAATTGATCTGCACCGGCACCGGCGGCAGCAGCAGCTGCTACTGCTCCTCCTCCCTCTCCTGCGCCTTGGCCTCTGCTGCCCTCGCCAACGCCCTCGTCGCCCTCGTCGCCGAAATCGCTGTTTAGGATCTCGACTGGCCGTTTGTTGCGTGATTTGCGTAGCCAACCGAAAATTTTATGTGTTATGTTGGCGACTTTTGCGGTTGAGTTTGGCGTCTTGCAATTGTTCACGTCACTCCTGGTTAAGCCCAACAGCTCTGCTCCTGTTCCTCTGTCTGACTCCGTGTGTATTTCCTGGCCAATCACCAACTGCAACGGCTGCTGCTGCTGCTGCTGCAACGGCAACTTCTGCTTGAGCTTCTTCTTGCCTTTGAGCGGTTTCTCCTGCTGCTGCTGCTGTTGCTGGAGTAGCTGGAGCAGCTTCTGTTGCTGTGTAATGGTGATGGCGGTGTTGAAGCGGTAACGACTTATCTTGGCATCTATCAGACGGGGACTCTGGGGCTTGAATATGTCTCTTTAGCTGCCTGCTTTTGGTTTAAATTCGTTACAGTTGTATGTACACTGAAATAAAGTGGGGAAAGCAATTAGCTCGGTGACTTCATCAAGCCCACTCATATCACCTAACCTACCTGCTACCTGCTTCTGCTGTTAAGCTTTTCGCTTCTTGTGTTTGCTTTTTTTTGTATTGTTTACTGGAGGGATTGTTGCATTTGCGATGCGCCTTACTCTTGATAATACTCTCGCTTAGCTTCTGCGTTGCTCTGATTCTGATTCAGATCCTCTGTCTCCGCTGCTGCTGCTGCTTCAGCTGCTGCTCCTGAATGGCACATCAATTTGGTTAACTGAGAGAGAGATAGAGCTGCTGCTGGCTGGCTGGCTGGCTAACTTTTGATTGCTGCATTCACATAGTCCACGGCTCGACCTTCGCTTTAGCTGATTGCTTCTTTTTGGGTTTTATGGATATTTGGCATCACATGCACTGCAAGCAAAAAAGAGACGACACGGGCGCTATAGAGGTTTGCAGGATAGATACGTTATATTGGTGAAAATAACTTAAAAAAAAAATTGACAGCGCAGTGAAAGGCAGGCAAAAAAGAGCCCCCGTCCGATAAAATGAAACGTTCAGGTGTATCTATCTAATCGCAGGCTTTGCAGGTGCGTTCGTGTGTACGTGTGTGTGGAGATAATGGCGGCTCTGACTGTGATTTCTTTGTCACCAGATAACAGGCCTGATAAAACACAAGAGAGAGGGACTGTTGGTGGCCACACTGGAAAGCTGGAAAGGGTACCAACTCAACTTTAAATTCAGAAATTCAAGAAAAAACTTTTTCCTTTCTTTTGAAAACTAGTAAACTTTTAGCGATTGGCTATCTGCCTTCCAACTGATTGATTTTTCCCACATTTTTCCAGTTCCAGTTCCCATTCCCGCCATCACAAGTTTCCCCTGACCACGTTGACCAAAAACCAAAAGCCTTGAAACAAATCTTCGTGTTCATAGCCGCAAAAGAGACCAGACTGTGGCCAACGCCAGGAGGTCTCTCTGGCAACCATCTCTGGTTAAATTAAATTCTCCCTTTGCCTGAATTAAATCAAGGCAAGCCCGGAAAAGCCATTGACCGGAAACTAGATGGCGTTGTCATCTTGAACGGAAATGAAGCCAAATGAAGGACGCGAGCGTCCTCACCCTCACTAGCGAGGGAAAAACTCATTCATTTGCATGGCTTGTGTTTTGCGAGGGAGAGAAATCAACCCAGCCAGGCTTGAACTTCAATTCAATTCAGGAAAAAAAATGCCACATGTGTGGCAACAACTGCACACACAGTTTTCACTTCGAGGACTTCGAGGAGGAACTCGTTCACCGCTGCCAGTTGTTAGGCACACAAGTTTGCACAAATGCAAGTCAAACCGATGCGACGGCGGCGGCGGCGGCCCACAGTCGATTCCCAAGCAAAACATGTTTAACATGTCACACACATTTCACCGGCGGAACACCCACATGCAGCCAAAGCAGAAATAAAAGAGCCAGAAACTGACTGGGACCACACGGCGTATGAGTGACAAACAGGTAAATGCGATCAACTCGCTTGGCCCAGCTGCCTGTACGCCGGTGGAAATGGAAATCGAGATGCGTGGGTGTCTCTACACTGACAGAAAAATAACATGTGGAAATGGTAGTTTCAAACAATTCAATTTCAATTCATGAAAACCAAGAAATATTCTCCTGGCACACTTAGTTACACACAAATTCAGCATTTAAATTGCTTTTTATTTGCATATTTTGGTGTAATTTTCTCTCAGTGGTTGAGCAAACCAGTATACGCATGTGTGTGAGTAATGCGGTGTGTGTGTGTTGGCCAGCCGGAACTCACCGAAAGGCAGGGAGAGCGAGAGCGTGTGTTGTGTGTGCGCGAGTGGAGAGTGAAAAGTTTGCACAGCTGCCTTTGACGGGCTTTTATTTTCTGCATTTCAAGCGGTGGTCAGCCCTCTTCAACGCGTTTTTTCCCACCCAAGTTAATAATTGAATTTTCCCTTGCTTGCTGTTGTTTTTATTTTTGCTTTAATTTGCTTCAATCACCTTCGCTGTGGGCGAGTAAACAACGTCAAGTCAACCCCACGGTGACATTTAATATGGGAACGATAGCGAATCTAGAGGCCTTCGCCTGGGCTGGCCATTTATTATGCTATTTTATATAAAACCATCAACGGGGCCCAGCCCAGCCCAGCCCAAATGTCCCAAGACAAATGACCGAAAACAACAACAACAGCGGCAGCAACAATGCCTGCTGACCATTAGGCCCACCTCCGGTACAGTGTTTCCCCTTTAATGTGTGTGCGTGTGACCTTATGACATTATTTACTCAGCAAACGGCGGCGCGACGGTCGCGGCGGGGCGAAATTCCCCAGCATATCATCGTAGGAAAAACAATAACAAATAGCCGGGGAAGCGGCTCACAAAATAATGAGACAAGTCCGCCGCCTGCTTTGTGGCCTCTCCCGGAATCTCCTGTCCCGGCCTCCACACTTTGTTTTGCTTTGCTTTGTGGCTTTGCCGTTGTTTTCTGTTGGCATTTATAAGATTTTCGCCGCCCAATAGCTATAGCTAAACACAGTCATCGCTTTTGGTCATCTAATGACTAAGCGTCGTCGTCGTCGTCGGAGCCAGTTGGAAAAATTATTTTCCCACCCACTTTGGCACCAACACACGCCCCGCTCCCCAGTCATCGCCTCTTGGCATTGCCTTCTCCTCGAATAGTACATTTTTTGACGCATGTCTATTGGTTTTCCAGCCATAATCAATAAGCTACGAAAAATGTTTGAGGGCGAGAGAGAGAGCAGAGCAAAACAGCTTTTGAGCGTTGTCTTTGTTACCAAAAAACTGGCAAAATAAACTTTCGCCCATTGCCAAGTTTTCTAAAGTTTCAATTCCGCTGCATTCTTCAGCTGGTTTTAGATGCAAGTTTGCATATTATTTAATGGATTGAGTATTGCCTGAAATTTGTTTTTATTTCCTCCACTTTCAAGTACTTAAAGTGAGTGAGTCAATAAAAATAAGGCATTGTGTTTACTTTGGAGTATGCCTATCTAAATCTGTGGGTCACTATCAACAGACTCATTATCAGAGATTAGTTTGTTATTATTTTGAACCCTAATTGGACAGATTATAGAGGAATTGAACTATTAACTTTAATTTGGTTCGGTTTTTTTGTCTATAGTTAGGGTAAATAATACTAATATCAAAGTATTTACCCGCAATTTACTTTGATTTGTTCAGGGCTTTTTTGGGAAGATTGATTACTTTGAAAACACCATAATTTGCTGTGCTTTCTTAGTTTGTTTTTAAACATTTCGATTACTGCAAAGATTTAGTATACGGAAAGGCTTGTTGTTTATAATTTGAAATGCAATAAAATGGGAAATTAGTGGTCCAGTTGTTATGGGGGGGGAAACCCAAACCATTTTTATTGCTTCGCTTTGAAAAGTTCTCTTTGAGTAGCTGGCGAATGTGAAATGCTTATGGCTTGGTTTTATAAACTTAAATGCTTTTTATCTGCAGTTTTCCCTTGGTTTGAAGGTGCTTATTATACATACATACATCGTTCTCTCACTTTTTCAGTTTTATGTAATTCAAAGTGACACGATGATAAGCAGAATTCTCCCCCTATTCACATGCCCTTCTCTAGTGTGAATATATTGCGCACTGTTTTCGTTTTAGCCGCGTACTTGAAACGTGTCCAAGGAATCAGGGGCTGAAGCAGGAGGGCTTCGAGCGGGAAAATTGTGGAAAAACTACGCAGTAAACGGCGCCCTCTATATACACACACACACGCATACACTTGAAGTCCTTTTGTGCAACGCAGCAGAGACACGAGTTCATGGTCGGTGAGAATCTTCCTCCATCATCACCGCCTCGCCACGGCTCCAGCAAGGCATGACAGTGAAAATGCGAGAGATGGAAATGCATCAAATTACTGGCATGCACTCGCTGCTCGCCGGAGTGCTCCACGGAGTGAAGTTTAGTGGCAAAATTATAAACTGCGTTATGTTGCGTGTACACGTACACGTACTTGGGAAATCACCAACGCTGCCAGCATGAAATTGATTTCTGTCGGCAATCATTTGAGGAAAGTCTAAGTAAGGCCTGTGGGCGGATCTAACCATGCACAGAAAGAAAAATCAGTAGAATGCTTCTTGAATATCTTATTATCTCTCATAAATGTATGAATAAAGTGAAGGCAATAAATTCGTATTGGTTATTTTCCTGCATTTTCCAGTGCGCACTTTCCCTTGAATCATTTGAGGGGAAGCAGGCAGAAAGCCTTGACCTTATCGCAATGAATACACCCAACTACTGTCCTGCCCTGTCCTGTGTCTCTGCTATTGATATCATCGAATCAATCAAATCAGCGCGAAGCGAGTTTACATATGCAACAGCTTTGCCCGCCGACCCTACCCCCCCGCTCGTTAAAAGAAACACAAACACGACGCAGGGGACGTGTGGAAATCCAGGGGAGAGTACTTGGCACATGTGCCAAGTGCAAAATGCAAATATCTGCATGAATCCCGCACCTCGTCGTCCTTCTTCCCATCCATGCATATGCAAGAATAATGCACTGTTTAATTTACATAAAGTGAAAGGAAATGGAACAATAAGTTTTATAAGATTTCATGCCCCGGCCCCATCAGCAACAGCAACATCAACAGTGGAGCGAGCAACAACAGCAGCAGCAGCAGCGGCAGCGGCATCTCAGCATCAGCTGCAGAAGAAGCGAAAGTTTGCACAATGTAAGCACTTGGGCCGCCCAGCGTGCGCCCTCAAGGCAGCCACGACCAGTCACACACACTGCAAGAAAAGGATTATAATTATCCAGAATTTCCTAACTAACTTCAAAGTGTTCCCTTAATCACAGAAGCCTTTCTTCCACAGCTAACAAAAGACTTAAGTCGAAGAAGTGACACAGGCTTCCAATTATTTATAAAAGATATTATTTTTATATATTCCTTGAATGTGAATGATTCAGAAAAATTGTCTGTATAGAACGTTGAAAGCAAAACAATGAAGAAAAGGAGCTCTGAGAAGCTGGGGTTCGAAATTTTTTTTTTTCGAAATTTGAAAACTGCCCATTGCTGCCCTTCGTTTGCCCATGTTTGCCCACCTTTTATTTTTTTTTGCCCACGTCTAGTTTCCGAGATATGGAATTTCGAAAAATTTTCGAAAATTTTCGAAAATCAAAAAGTTGAATTTTTTGAAATTTTTTTTTTTAAATCGCAATAACTTCGTTTGCCCACGTTTGCCCACCTTTTAGATTTTTGAAAAAATCAATACTTTAGAAAATATGACACTTTGAAAATTTGCTCCTCTTTAAAAACAAATAAATCGATTGCCCACTCTTTAAAAATAAATATTTCTTGAAAATAACGACTGCCCATCTCTTAACACATACTAATGTTGATTGCCCACCTTTTATTTTTTTTTGCCCACGTCTAGTTTTCGAGATATGGAATTTCAAAAATTTTTAAAAAAATTGTTCGAAAATCAAAAA